>JAQPPZ010003499.1:2400000-3750124 GCA_028583015.1 Wollemia nobilis | reverse complement strand
CCATTGTTATATGAATTGTTTTTTGACATATTACTAGTTAACTATGTATGTGATGTTGCCAAAAAATATTGGATGATGCAATGTCATCTGTGAGCTTCGTAAATCAATATATTAAGAATGATTCCATCACCAAGGTTTTAGGACCTAAAATACTGAGTCGAGATTGGGTTGTAATCAAAGGAGTATCACCAACTGCTCTATTTTTTGGTAAGGATTACATACAAAAGTTGTTCTAGATGCAAGAGTATATGGTAGATAAAGAACAAACATTGAAAGAGAAGCTTGCAAAAAATGAAAAAAGAATTGGAAGAGTTTCTTGCAGAGAAAGATAAACAAATTGAAGAGATTTTGTTATGGATTTCACAGATAGAGGTATGTCATTATTTTCATGATTTCATATTTGAAATGTATACATGTTGAACTACTAAAATTGTAATAATCCCTTGCATATAATTCCATAGGCAACATCACTACATGCTACCCCTATAATTGGACAAAATATTTATGGTGGTAATCAAGGCATAGGCAGCTACTCAATACCTTCTAGTCTAGAGTTATCAATGGTACGGCTATTATTTCAAATATAAAATGGTTGACTTAGTTTGTATTATATGTTATGCAGTGAATTTATCTGGGTTGTTGATTTTCCATGTAGGTATTGAAAACAACACTTATCACTCAAACTGAGTGAAGGGAATGCTACTTGACTCAGATCCATAAGGATAACATAGTGGCTAAAGGTATGATGATCAGTACTAACCCTAAAGACCTTGTACATGGTGAACATTTGGGTGAAGGTTATTGCAAATTCAATGTCCACATCACCCATAAAGAGGAAATAATCTTGTTTAGAAGGAATGATGAGATGGCCACAATGAAGGATGTTGTGGGCTCCTTCATTGCCTAGCCTATATTAGACATTGTTTACAAATAAATTATGCCATGTTATAGCAATATTGTATTACCATGTTGTAGTAATATTGGAAATACCATATATGATTTAGTTTTGATGTTGTCTCGAATACTTCATTCTTTTATTTTCTTATTTTGGTGATTGATGTCCCACTTGGTTGGGATAGACTGAAAGATGATCTATTTATCCTAGCATCACAAGCCAAACAAGTCTTTTATGTAAATGATCCACTTGATACCAGATGGTATGTGGTTCTCACATCACCTCCAAGAGAGATCAAATACACTAAAGCATACGAGGTAGAATATGTCAATTTATCTAGAGCAACATATTTCATTGGACCTAAAATTGCACAAGATGAAAACACAAATGAAAACAACATTAAATACATCTATGAAGAATGTGAGGGTACATGGTTGGAAGCCTAATTACTGTATCTCAAAAGTAGTTATAATTAATGAAAATAATTAATGAGTGTTGTTAGACATTTTTTGTTCTATTTTTAGAAAATGCTAGTATATAATTAATGGGCAGCTAATCTAGGAGTGAGACAAGTAGGTATCCTCAACATGAGGTTGCACAATCAGATACAAGAAGGTAATTTAATAAAAAATAGAGAATGTAAGTGTTTCTAGGGCATAGGATTAAGAGTCTAATCATGCATGCATGTTGTAATGTGTTGAAATGAAGGTTTATTGTGTTGAGTGAGTGTTAGTTATGAAATTGATGTTTCATATTTGACTCTTAGTCCTAGTCCTTAGTAGTTGTACTTGATTTGCATAGATGGATATTTATGTATTTGATGAAAGTCTCAGGATACCCTCTCACCTCATCTCTGATGGTTGGGGTGGATAGGGATGTTTAGACATCTACCCATTATATGGAAGGCTCAAGTTGTCCATTCACCTATATTTGTACTTCTAAATTCAATTTTGAGAATGTACATGCATTGAGAATGTTACTTCTTAGTACTCCTTATAAAAATTAGTGTTGAAGAAATGTCATAACATATAACAAAGTAATAATACATAGAGGAATAACAATTGTACTTTGGGATGATCATAACATAAATTATGGAACTAAAGCCCTAATATTTAACACCATAATCTATTCACTGGTAATTTTTAGTATATGTTAGTAGTATAATCTTAGGGATAGTTAGTCATGCTTTTTTATAAAGAGATGGTAAGAGTTGAAAAGGAATTGATGAATACAATTTTTTTGCATGTGAGCTCCTTCAAGGACTATTGCTAATAACATAATGCATTTATTTGTTAATTAAAAAGTTGCTAAAGTACTTTTGTTTCTTGTTTGTGTCTTTCCATTCTTGGTCTATGCATTGGAACCCACCTTATGACAACATTGGATTGGTTCTACCCTTTTCTTCTTCTAATTTCTCGGTACACATGGTCAGGAAATAAAAAAACAAGGGGATTCCAGTATAAATAGTTACAAAATTTAGGCTATTGGATCCTTGGTATTGGGTTATCATATTTCCTCATTACTTGTGAATTCTTCATATTTCCAGGAGATGTAGAGGATCCTATAGGATCCTCTACATCTATACACCACCTAGCAGTAAAATTGTGATATCAAGCATTGGGATTTTTAAGATGGTTAATGAGATGCCTAATAGATACATAATGAGGATGGGAACACTAAACCCTCACAACTTGAAATTACTGCAATGCAATGGGAGGATAAACATTTGGAGGAAGAAATCAGGATCTCACATTATAACACAAAACAACCTAGTCCTAAACTAGAAATCATGACCAACAACAATAAAACAAAAACTGATCTTGTTTATCCAAGTAGTGTGAATATCAATGCAAACATGGTAACTTCTCCTATGAATGCATGTAAACCTAATATGAATATAATAGATACAGATATTTTAGATGCTACAAGACCACTCTTATAAAGTGAGGATACTACCAAAAAATATTCAAAATTGGAAACATGAAATGAATTACCAAGATACCTATGAAAATAAGCAAGTTGGGGGTAAATATGTTCTACAGAGTGAAACACAAGGGTCTCTAGGTACAGGTTTATCATTAATAGACATAAAAAATAATATTCTCCACAATCATCAAGTACTTACAATTTATTTTTGTAAATGACACTCCCAAGTTTTTCAATATTTGTTTTATAAGAATTTTCAACCCTTTAATACCATAATTTCTTTAAAATGGAGGTTTAGGGGAGGCAATGGATATCTAAAATTATCTAGTGATTCAAATGCAATTATAATTCAAGTAATCAAGTGTATGTTATCCCTTTTTGGAACATTTTAGGTAACTATCTAACATGCCTTATCAATTGTATGCATATATGAGAAGTGACTAACATGCATAGACTAAGTATGTGGGTTTTTTTGTTAGTAGTCATTTAGTAAAACAAAAACAAAATTTTCTATCTTGTAGAAATGTGCATGTTATTTATTTTTGATGTTTGGTCCTGATATTATTCTTAAATTAAAGGACCACACTTATTTATGTGGAAGGGATTTTTCCCTAACCGTCATTGCAAATTTACAATTTTCAAGTGACAAATTCCAATCACAAGGCCCTGGAGACAAGGAATTGCTACGTCTAATGATTACACCAATTGATTTGCACAGTTAAGGATTGTCCATGATTAATTGTAAGGATTTTTAAGGTTGCAACATCAACTTATTATATATTTATATTAGCAATATACTAAATATTCTCCTCCTATATTAAATCATTGGTTGAATTCAAGAAACTATTAGATTCAGCAATGAGCCGTTGGTGAATTGTCCAAGTATCTCAAATGAACTACCATAATAACACCACAATTGGTGTTAAGTGTGTGACACTAGTTTACATTCTCATGTATTCCATAGGGACTTGCACAATGTTTAAATGCCCCACAATTGTATTTGCTTCTATAATTGTATAAATAGTCTAATGGGTGTTTGTGCCTGGAGCAATTTTATTTTGGCAATATTTGGTATAATGTGCTTTGTTTATGGTAACCATTTGGTATCCTTTGACAGCATTACATTTGATTATGGGTCTTATTTGAGGCTATACTAATGATAATATCAATGGCAATATGTATATGTTATAGTAGCAACCTAGCATGTTATTATGATGTTGAGCATTAATGTTTGAAAAAGGTGCTTTATGACAACATGAATTAGTGTATATTTTCTATATTTTTAGAATTGTTCATACTATTATTTGATGTATGGCTTTAATTTTTGTGGTAATAAACATTATGCAGTTGGTGGTACAATGACAACATCTTCATGGTGTTGTATTTGATACTGTGATCAAACATTATGAAAGGGAGTTTGAATTGTATTTTGCATGTGAAATCTAATACTAGATGAAAATATTATTGTATTTTGTGTTGCTTCTCTAGATTTTGATTTAGCTTTACTGTTGTAAAGGTTTCTAGTGTGCATACATCATAATTTTTTGCATGCACTTCCTCACCATCATAGATTTCTATATGATTGCAAGTATGGCAAAAGGTATGGTATATTTTTACTATTTTCCATCACAATGTTATAAGGAACAATCAATATTTTATCATGTCCACCTTTAATGAAGAAAGTTGATCTTCAACAAGTTATTTGCCATTATTTACAAGCAACCTTGAAGTACTCAATTTTTGTGTCTTTGGAATAAGATGATGTATAAATATCTTAGATCTTATCTCATATTATTTGGAATAAATTATATTTGTAAGTCTTTGGAATAGATCATGTATAAAATATTTGAACTCAACATGTCAAGACAAAAAATTTAAACTTGACAACATTTGTCTTCTCATTAAAAATTTAGAAAACTATGTACAGTTTAAGTTTTTCTTATAAAAATCTAAGATATATACCACTATACCAGTTATTTTTATGTATTGTCTATCAAACATTATGAATGGGAGTTTGAATTGTATTTTGCATATGAAACCTAATATTGGATGAAAATATTTTTTATCTTTTGTTGCTTCTCCAGGTTGTGATTTAGTGCTAGGAAATAATCAGGTAGAAAGAGAGAAATCATTCCTACCCTATTAGGGTTTCCATAATGGAGGAGTGCAAACACTTCGAGAGTCTTCGAGAGTTGACCAAAAAACCACTCTCTAGAACTATATTTTTGTAGTCTTTCACCATTATAGATATGTGAATGGGAGATGCCTAGGTTGAATCCCCTTTGTGTTGGAGGGAACTCGCATCAGGGAAGGCACATATGTTTTGTTTCACCTTCAAATCAATTATTGCAATGATTCATAATAGACAATAGATCACATCTCATCATCACAAGCCAAATTTCATTTCATTACTTCATAGTCATCTACTTTAGACATTGATAAGGAGTTATGATGAAATTTCATACCCCGTTGCATCTAGTTGCCCCCATATTAGCTGTCATTTTTCAAAATATCATAGATACCCTTGTCTCCATATCTATCAACTTCTTCCATATTTATATTATTCTTGCTTCCATATTTATGTAGGTCCATATCTCCATTCCTTCCACTCTCATTGACATCCTCTTCATTGACTTTATGTGATATCAATGCCTCCCCTTATTTATTAACTTCCTAAGATATCAATGCCTCCCATTCTCATTTAAGCTTGAAAACATTTATGTCTTCTCATTGGGAATTTAAAAAACTATGTACACTTTAAGTTTTCCTTATAAAAATCTAAGACATCACTATACTACTTATTTTTATGTATTGTCTATCAAACATTATGAATGGTAGTTTGAATTGTATTTTGCATATGAAACCTAATACTGGATGGAAACATTATTTTGTATTTGTGTTGCTTCTCCAGGTTGTGATTTAGCTTTATTGTTTTAAATATTTCTAGTATGCAGACATCAAATATTTTTGCATGCACTTCCTCACCATCATAGATTTCTGTATGATTGCAGGTCTGGCAAAAGGTATGGTGTCTTTTTTATTATTTGCTATCACAATGTTATAAGAAACAATAAATATTTTAACATGTTCACCTTTATTTATTTTTTAATGTTAGGCCCTTAGAGGGTAGTTTTAAACAACCCTCTTATTTTTTTAATGTGAGGCCTTAAGAGGGCAATTTAAAACCACCCTCTTAGGGGAGGCCCTAAGAGGGCGGTTATGAACCACCCTCTTTTATTTTTTTATGTGAGGCCCTAAGAGGGAAGTTAAATACCATACTTTTAGAGGAGGCCCTAAGAGGGCATTTATGAACCACCCTATTAGGGTCTAAGATGGTGGTTTATAACCACCCTCTTAGGTTCTAATATGATGGTTTACAACCACCCTCTTAGACCCTAAGAGGGTGGTTTTTTGAGGTGCATTTTAATTGTTATCGTATGATGTAAAATTTTATGATAACCTCATAGATGATGGTAGAATAACCACCATTAAAGGTCTTCAAGGGTGGTTAAAAATTACCCTTAAAGACCCTTTTGGTGTAGTGGAGCCTCCAATTTGACTTCATTTTAGAGATAGATATGTGTTTGCCATCAATATTTGATGGGTCCCAAAGGCATAAAAAGCCTCTAGAGGATCCTTAAGTAGGATTGGCCAGGAAATCACCATTTTTCCAAATGACATTGGAGACTTTATCTAGGTTATAAGCTTCAAATTTGGTTTCAAAGAATAATAATGTGAGGATTCAACTCTTTCCTCATGGAAGCCAAAAAATGTTGTTTAGCATATATATTGAGGTCTCTTACATTCAATGAGAGAATATTTATTTATGGTATTTTGAGAGACACTTCCTTCCTCTACCCTAGGTAGAGGAGTGATTATTTTTGAGTCCCTCATAAAATTTGGACTCTATTAGATAGTTTTATTTTTTAGCAAGACACATAGTGTTATGGGTATCGTTAGTAATTTTTGACTTTGCTTCCTTTTTCATAAGGTACTAGCTCAAAGATCTACCTCTCCTTTTCGCACTACCAACATTTGCAATATCTTTTTTAGTTCTTGGTAATGGTATGAGGGGGAGTTAGTTTGGGGTTGACAATTTGCTCTAGGAAGGGAAAAAATAAGGGCAAGGCTTCATCAAATATGGGAACATAAGATAGAGGGGTATCAAAAATAGAAAGAAGAAGAGGATATGGATGAGAAGTCATCAAGGGACCATTAAAAATAAATAGGGTAAGAACAAGATTCAATAGTTGAAGGGAAGCCTTCAAAATATTAAAGGAATTGGAGAGAGAAGTTGAGATAGAGGGATTTGTAGATAAATAAAAAGGAAAAGGAAGGCCCAATGGGAATGAAATAAGGGCAATAGAATAGGGTTTCAATTATGGGAGAATATAGAGAGATTTGGGGATAGGGGCTTCAAAATTTAAGCAAGAAAAGGGGTTAGATTGAACAAGAAAGAGATTGAAAAAAGGAGAGGAGGGAAAAAAACTTGGTAAGAAGAGCCTTTGCTAGTGGACTGAGAAGAAAGCTTACCTTTACCTTTAAAATATTTTTTAGAGTTGGAAGGCTAAGATATATTGGTCTTCAAGGGGACCTCACCATGAATCAAATTTGAAAGAAGAGGATTCCTCAAAGATCAAACTAGCTTCTTGGGATATTTGCATTGCCAAGATTTCTTAGGCTCAACCTATTAGATTTGTGAGCAATAGGTTCTTTTTTAGAGATTGGCTACCAAGATTTAAAATTTTGCATGGGCAAGAATTTTTGAGTGGAGCCTAAGGACCTCTTTAATCATAGGATTGGTTTTAATTTCGGTTGACCACATGGTATGGAATTCATGGTCATTGGAGTGGGTCTTGATGTTGGTTTGATGGATGGTCTAGAAGGCATGGGTATTGGGGTGGGTCCTCCTCTTGTTCCTAGTCCCTTGTTGCTTCTATGAATTGAAACCCCTCCCTTATCCTTTGCTAAAATGATCCAAAAATCTTCTTTCTCACCTCTTAGTTTTGGTTGTTCCTTTGATGTTCTTCCAAGTCAAGGAAATTTGAAAGTCCTTCTGAGCTCACAACCATGATTGTTTTCCATGACTCTTTATCCCTCGAGAAGTTTGTTGGTTCTTGACCTAACATTGAATTTATGAATTAATGCATCTTATCCAAGTGGTATTTTCAAGGGCATATGGAGTTAGTGGCAATCCCTAGAGGGTTCTTCTTTATCAAGCTAAAAAATACCAAATATTTAAGTTGAATCATTACTGGTGGATCATGGTTCTATGATTCTTGAAGCCTTTTTATTAGGAAATGAAGTATTGAATTTGACCTAGAATTGTAAAGCATCAACTTAGCACCCATATGTGTTAGAATTATTGGTTTTTTGATCCAATTATAGTGATGTGGTCTACCGACAAGGATGTCACCTGTATTATCAATGATGTGACCTGGGTTCAATCCCCACAGCGGGTATGTATAAGAAGTATTTACTCAAAAAAAGAAAAATATGGCATGAATATATTCTAGGAATAGCAAGAGCTATTGGTGAGCTTGTTGCTTTCAACCCATCTACCAAAGACAAATCTTGTATGATTTATGCCAAGATGTGCATTAATACCAATATTGGATTTGAGCTACCTACCTCCATTGAGCTTTTGTTGAACATCAGCAACAAAATCCAATCCATCGAATATAAAAATAAGCCAACCTATTCCTCCTACAAGAAACAAGGTCACCTTTTTTCAAAATGATGCTATATTAAACCATACTTAGAACATTTTTCTTTAGCATCTTAAATAAATTCCAAACATAATGCTAGCATGAAAGAAACATCTCTAGATTGAAATATGCTTAAATAAATAATAATGTTAACATATTTTATAAGTTTCAAACATAATACTAGCATAAAACATCTCTTCAATAAAAGCTATAGTAAAACAAGCCTAAATAGATCAATTATTTAACATATAGTTTTTATTTTATTTCCAACAATAAAGAACATCTTAAAAAAGAGTTCATAAACAACTCATTCTTTTGTTTGTTTAAAATATAAAAGAATTCCTTACATTTTTACATAAAGACTTCCAAGATTTATTAATTCATGAACAATATCTAAGTGTTACATAACAAAACTTCCATTTACATAACAATTTTTCATTCCCAAAAACATTAGAGAAAATATGCCTAATTGGCCTTTGCACCACCTTATTTTCATTATCCTCTTTATGAAAGAAAACTCCCTGTGAACTTTAAGAAAATCTTAGGGATCAGGACAACTCATATATTGTTTATGCAAGGTTAATGTGCACGAAGCAATAAAACATATAATCATGCAAAATATGTATTTTTAAACAAAAATTCCATACAACTAGGAGGGAATCCTATAATTCCCTCAATAATGGTTTTCTTATCTACTCAAGCCTTATTAGAACCATTATTTAGTTTACAAAACATTTACACCTCTTCATATACATATATATTCTATTTTTCTATTGCATTTATTTTTTTTATTATACAAAGAACTCAGGTTTTACTTACATCCTCTATAAATGCATCAAATAGAAGTTAACTACACATTTCTACCCATAAGTACATAAAAAATAATAGCTTCTATAAATTAAAATAAAACCCTTTTTCTTATATAACAATAATAATGCAAAACGACGTTCATTAACTATGGATAAGAAAAATGTTCTAATTAGGAGTAACCTAAGTTAAATTCATGAACTTCAAACCAATCATACGTGATTAATATTAATCAAACAAGAATTTAAAGCACATAATTTTCTTTTGCCAATCAATATTTCAACCAAAAATCCATAACAAATAAAGAAGAATACACAACCATGGATGAGGGTTGAACAAAAGCAACACCCAATAAACCAAGGATGCACAACTCTAAGGAGTTAAACTTATACAACATGAAGAAAATATATCTATGGTCAGAATGACCTCTCCCAAAACCAACAAGGCATATCTACAACTTATATACATAACAAGGCTTTGAAAAAACTACAACAATTAACTCAAGCACAACATTTTGTCCAAAGATTATCTCCACAAGCAATAGGTTCTACAAAAGAAATCCAAACAACATCAAAATAATACCAAAAAGGAAACAATACTAAAAGAAAGGTTTCTAGATAACAAACCCACTAGAGCCAAGCACACTCAACCCAACTACACCAAGCAGGCAATGAAAATTGAAAGGTTATAACAAATTGTACAACCATCAGCATAAAGATGAGCGTTGAACACATCTACAACTTAGGGATTTTGGATTTACCAATACAAAAGCTTTAGACTCACATTGGACATAATCCAAACTAGTACATGAACATGAAGGCCTTACATCATAAAATAACAATATACAATAGAGAACATAGCTTATACAAATTTTATCTAAAGAACACCATAATCGAGCTAAACAAATGGATCTCCCTCCACTAAATCTCGATCTCATTCCTTAGATCAAATCCTTGTTCTTTAAACCCCTTCTGCTTGGAAATTCCCTCCAATATGAATATGTTTTTTGAGAGACTCCTCAAGAGATTCATTCAAAATAATCCTTTCTTGACCCATTGCCTTGTTGAGTGTAAGAGTAACGTTCTACATTACCCAAAGTTTTGCTCATGTTACCAAGACATTATGGAGATGATTACCAAATTTCTCCAACCTTAATGATAATGATTATTAAATTAAGTTGGAGCTATTGATTAACATAGCATAATTCTAAATAAATTTTAGACTTACTAATGGTCATAAATTAGAGAACCTTCCATCTAGTTTCTCAAATATTATTGTCTAATAGCTTAGCTAAATTAATTACTCAATAATTTATTTGATTAATACCAAACACTAATATTAACTATTAAAGTTGATATTAGCATCCCAAACATTAATAATACCAACTCATTATTAATGCTTTATTTGATTAATTTATAACCAATCAATTCTATGCTCCAAACACAAACATCACAAAAGCTTTGTAAACAAAATAAGCAACCATATCATCCTTGAGTAGAAGGTTTTATGATAACTATAACACTATCATTCTTCTACTAAGGAGGAATCTTATGCCTAAAAGCAACCTTCTTGCCCAATGGTGAATTACAATCAAGAAAAAATATATGTAATGCACCTATAAGAAGGGTTTCCTTTTACCATTATGTCATCCATCATTTCCTAAATTTCTATCAACTCTGGTGGTTGTCCCATAGCAATCCACCCAAGAGATTACTTGGTCCTCCTACCAATTAATTCATTAGTAGTACCATATTCCAAAATCAGTATAATGCAACATTAAAATGCAACTATTAACCCATCTTGATAACATAGAATAAGGTTATGCATTAGATATTCACTCATCAATACATAAATCAAGTATCAAGATCAAGTCCTACCAAGGAGTGTCATTACATTATCCTTATCAATATAGTCCATCCATATTTCTTAGAATTTCATTAGGGCTCCATGAGCCTTTAACCAATCCATTCCTAAGATAATATCAAAGGCATGTAGCAATGCCACATATAAGTTCCAAATAGTGGATCCATTGGATAAGATGATCTCAATCATAGGCAAACATTGATCCATTGAGTAAGTCTTTACAAACCCATACTCAAAAACTTCCACCCTTGTGCCAAAAATCTAGGTCTTTCTAGCATATCCCCAATAATACTAGTAGAAATAAAGCTATCTATAGCTCCACTATCAATTAAAATTTTAACATTATTATTGAAAACTTAGCATTTAGTAACATGGGAGTCACTTTTCCATCTAGGTTTTTACTTCTTGTGGCTAATAGATTCGATGCAACTAGTCCTTGGATCTATTACTCAACTCTGGCCATTGGGGACACTTATTTGCATAATGAGGACCCCCACAAATAAAAAAACTTGTCCTAGGTGCTTGAGATCTTTCCTATATTTTCTTCCATGTTCCCTCTTTCTAATATTAATTATTTTGATTTTGAGGTTGGGATTTTAAATTATCCTTCTTCTAGAATTCTTCTTATAGTTCCCTTGGTTCCCATTATTCTTATTTTTAATCTTTGGGTTTCATTTAATTTTATTATTTTTCTTTTTATCCCATTTCATAAACCTAACACTCTTCCTCTTTTTGAGATCCTATTTTTCTCCTTTTGTCAACCCTTCATAGTTGAAGAAAGTATTCCTAGTTTGTAGATTGGTCTCTTCTTATCGATCCAAATCATAAACTTTTTTAAGGGTTTTGGGGCTTGAGAAAATTAATTACTATTCAAATCTTAGGATCCACCTCCAAGATGAACTTATGTACCTTTAGTTGTTCATTTATCTCATACTCAAGAACCTATTTCAAGAGTTTAACAAATCTTTGATAACTTACCTCCATAGTCAATATATCTTGTTGGGGCATAGAGAAATCCTCATGCTTCTCAACATAAAATTTATTTGATAGGAATCTCTTCTAAATACCCTTATAAAAATATCCCATTTAAGGTCCATGGCTTGTATCCTCTACCTACCTTGAATGTGTTCCACCATTCTAAGGCTACATCCTGAAGATGAAGGGTTTCCCACATAGTTTGGATTTTTGGTGAGTAATTTTTCATGGAAAAGAAAGTTTTCAACTTATTGAGCCAAGAATCTTCTACATCACCCCTTCTCTTCCATTAAATTTAAATACCTTAGCATTCTTAAGGTCCTTGGGAAGCTCAATCTCAATTCAAGATTTATCCTTATGGATTTTTCTATTAGGTTTCTCTTCCTCTCTATAATATGAATCTCTATTGCTAGTTTCTCGATTAAATAAAATTCCCAACATTTTTCTTTGCTATTCCATCTAACCTTGAAGCAACTAAATAATAGAAGAAAGCTTTTCCACCCTCTCAATGGAATCTATTGTTCTTCTAGTTTTCTAGTTGGATTCCATTGTTCTTCTAAACTTCTTACTGTAGTCCATTGTTCTTCTAGTCCTCTTACTAAAGTCCATTGTTATTCCAAACTTATTTTGGGAACATAATATAGCTTCCTCCTATGTAGTTGATCTCACCTTCTTGGATTATCCTCCTCTCAAAACATGTGCTATCTCTTATCCACAAAAATGAGCTAAGTAAGTTACAATTTCTCCCAAATTGTACTTACAATTAATTAATTTCATTTCTCCATGAACTAACTTAGACCATTATCACTCACCTAATAATTATTATGGTAACACTTGTCTCATCGCAATGTGTCATCCCTAATAAGAAACTATACTATAGGATCCTTGGTTTTATTGGTCCAAACAACATGCAATACCCATCTTATCACAGATCAAGTTAAATTCCCTAGAAGAGTCAGTCTCCTCAAAGTAGCACATCAAGTCAAGGCTCAACCTAGGTTCCCTCCATGAAAGCTTCTAGTCCAATGACCTAGAGCTCTGATACCAACTATAACAACCCAAACCAACTAAACTAAGAGAGAGATGTATTTTTTTCACAAGTAAGGTTCACAAAGAAGTCCTAATAACTTTCAAATTTGTAAGGTATAACCAAATTTTGATTTTAATGTTGCTACAGACAATACTCAAGTGGATAGGAGTGGCCAATATCTTGTATTTTTAGGGTTCACTTTTCTAAACCTCACGACTTAGAAAGGATGCCAATAGTGGTCCCATCACCTTTCCTATACCCTCATTGTTATAGGACAACTTGACCATGACATAGGGATTACCCTTTAAGTCCTATAACACTTAAATGGGGATGCATTTTACCTAACCCTACATAAGTGTATCTATGTAGGATTATTATAGTGTAATGCCTTAGTTCTTAATTACCACATCTCTATGGGTTAACTAAGGCCATTACCACTCACTTGGTAATGAGCATGGTCACTCGATCCTCACCGTTCAAGGTGCCACCACTAGACTATCTTGTGGTTGACTCTAAAAGATTCACCACTTTGAAACACATAAGCCTCATCATTCAAGGTATATCATTCATAATTATCTAGTTATTGCATCACAAAAACTCCTAAATTTGAAAATACTTGGTTATTGCATCATTGCAACTCCTCCTAGGGTTCACAACTACGTGGTTATTACATCACCACAAATCCTTCTAGGATTGCATTATTTTATTGAATCAAGGGTTTTCTTAATATGACTCTAGATTCATGCTCCAAAACCCCTAGCAAAATCAATATTTTAAACATATTAAATAATATTAATATTTCTCTCTAAAGGAAATAAAGTGCTATTACATTTAGATTTTTCACATAGCACATTGCTAAACTAGAAAATTCAAATACTTTACAATTCATAAAACTAGCATTTAGCAATTCCTTAATTAAATAAATGGAAAGGATGAATCAACATCTTAAGGAAATTATAACCAGTAATCTAGGAATTACATCCCACCATCCTTTTTGCTTACATAAAATTTTTAGCGTATTTCTATTATAGGTTATTACATTATTAGTTAATTTTTAGTATTGTTGTAACAATATTAGCGGTTGGTTGTAACTACTACCTAAGTCGTATTATTAGCTTCATTTGTTATGGGCATATGGGCATAGTATTATGTATTTAATCCTTTGATGAGTTGAATAATACATTGCTTACTCTGACATGGTATCAGAGTGCCTAATTGCTCTGGTCTCATTCGTAGCCTGAGAGCTTCCCTGATCTGGTGGCTCAATGAAGCCCAGATCAGACTCTGGTGGATAGACTATGTGTTGACATAGCATGCACATATATGAAGGTGGGAGGATGGTCCCTAGACCATAATAAGTGGTAGATAGGTAAAACACTAACAATACCTAGGCTCACACGGTGTCTAGCAGTGCTCGAAGGTAGACTAGAAACGATGTAAACTACACTGGGCTAGACCCTAGAATGACTCTAGGCGGACAATGTGGATACCAACATGGACATGGGTGACCTAGATGCTAACAACTACGATAGGAGAACATGGCTGCAACCTACTAACTGGATGAAACCTACATGGTTGGACCTCTCTAGACCTAATAGTGATTGGATAAGACTTCATACAACCATGATAGTGATAAGTGGCAATGCAATCTCTAAGTAATCTAAGGACACCTAAGGCAGACGCTAATTGGTAGATTGGCAGGAAGTGAATGGATGTGGGAACCCTAGTGACACTATGGACTAGGCATCATGGCACGTAGGTGTAAAAGGCTTGCTAGTGGGTTGACCACCGTATGGTGGTCATAGAACATAGTAATATCTATGCTTTGTCATAATACCACTATGTGGTGATGATGTAATATGGGTGGGGACCATTTCAATCCCATATATCCCATTGAAATAAAATAACATTAGAATTGGATTTTGATGATTCTAGCCAATAATGCTAAAAAATGATTTCATTGTTAATATTATGCCTTATAAATGTAATAGGCTAAAATTGGATTTATTAAGAAAACCTTGTAAAGGAAGATAATTAATTTCCTATTAAGGTTGTAAAAGGGAAAATATATAAATATAAATCTAATAATTAGATAAACCATAACATTGGAAAAATGAAAATAGTGGAATGGTTGATTCCTTGAGCATTGGAAGTTGGCATTCTTCAACGTGCTAAGCATCACTGAGATAATGAAATCGGTATGCATAAATAAATCACCCAATGGTTGATCTTGTGGCAGGGAGAAGTTTCTTTAAAAGAGGTGGATGGATTGATGTAAAGAGATTTTTGCTAATCTTAGGATCTTGAGAATCACAACTAGAATTCATAATTTTCTTATTTTGCTTTTTATCCCATTTCATAAACCTAACACTCTTCCTCTTTTTGAGTTCCTATTTTTATCGAATCTTGCCGTATTTTTGGTAATTGAATTTGGCAAGATTCGAACCTAGGTCTCCTCCTTGGAATGTTGAGGAATCTAACTGGTTGGCTAATGCCACTTGATTCAATTCTAATGTTAATTACCAATACTATTTTAATTAAATTAATTAATCATCTAATTAATTTAATTACTATCGAATGTTAATATTGATCATTAGCATCAATATCAATTAATGCCATAAACAACAATACAAAGGCTCTTGTTATGTCATCTTGTTTCCACTAAGATGCAATCAAAATAATGCACAACAAGGTTTTCCTTGTGTAGAATGCTTTATGATAACTACAATGTTATCTTCCTTCTATGAAGGATATCTATTTTTCTCAAATAGCAACCTTATTTACCAATGGTGCATTCAAACATACACACATAAATACAATGCACCTACATGAAGGGTTTATTTTTACCCTTTGAGTTGTCGATGATAAATGTCATCCATCATTTCCCTTTTTCTCTCAATTTTGGTGGTTGTCCCATACCAATCCACTTGTGAGAGTACTTGGTCCTGCAACCATAAATTTCATTAGCAGTACCATATTACCAAAGTAGCATAATTAAAGCATAAAGTGCAACTATTCATACATATTGATAACATAAATTGAAATTATGTATATCATATCCACTCATCCATACATAAATCAAGTATCAATAATAAGTCTATCCAAGGAGGGTCATTACATCAACATAGGAAAATTTTGGCTTTTTTCCTTTGTAAGTTTGACACTAAGCTAGTTTGAATAATATCTTTCAACTTAAAAGAGTAGGCAAAATTTAAGCAATTTAAAGCTAAATTTTTTGCTTAAGCTTTTAGAATAAAATAATTGAGATAATTATGGCTCTGGATGGGTCCTTCAAGCTTTAATGCAAGCTGAAGTTCAATTTCCACCTTATTGATCATTTCTTGGTTTGATGAACATATTTTTGCCATCGACCCACTCCTTTCTTCTTTATGATGCTCCAAAGTTGTTTCAAATAGGGATTATTAGACTTGTTATTGTGTTTGAGCCATTCTCTTTGTATCTTTGTCTCTTTGTCCAATTTTTTCCAAAACACTCCCTTTTGATCTTTGCCATGATATTCTTCGGTGTCCTTCATATGGACCAACAATCCTTAACAATTTGTAGAGGTTTCACAACTTGAAATCTCCTGGATGCTTGTGTTTCCACAAATTTCTAACTACTAATCTCCTCTTTATGAAAATATGAACTCATCTTATTAATCCCTTGACTAAACATCTCAAGTTCCCTTTCTTCCTCTATTGTTCCTGATTTTTATTTTTTGAGAGCCCTTGTTGGACAGTCACTATGGGCCCCATCAGATGTGAAGTTTAGTTTCCAAATTCAACCATTTGGATGATGGGTGAGTCTTCAAACGCTATATGGGACAAAAATATACCAAAGATATATTCCTTTAAGCTATCACCAAAAATGCTCTAAGACTCTTACTAATTGTGAGGTCTAGCATAGCTACCATCCAAAAGGCTATGAGCCATTATCCATCCAATATGGTTGGTCAATGTAGCCTTGTGGCATATGGATTTTAGAATTTTCTAGTAGTTTTCATTGAAGGCCTTCCCTTGTCAACATCCTTGGTATTTTTACAACAAAACTATTTGATAAACTGATAGAGCTTTAGGTCCTCTCATATTTATTTTCTACAAAATCATTTTGGGTGGCAATCTTGCTCAAAAAACCATTCTTCTGGTGGGATTTTCCTTGTGTAGTAAAATTTCCCTTCACTCTCAAGTCAAATAAATGACAAAATAGTAATAGAGGGGACTACAACAAATATATCTATTTAGTGAATCAACTTATAATATTAAGCAAAAGTTATCCACAATGATTCATAATTTGTATTGCAGTAGTTTTCAACTCACCACCATTGCACAATCAATTTACAAAATTCTAATCTAATGAAATTAGACCAAAATTTTGGAGTGAATAAGATCAAATGAAGATTTTAAAGATAATTATGGTCAAATATCCATCAAAATATAAATTGATATAGGAAATGACATAGAAATCTATTTATTTTCTACATTTCAAATACTAAATCAAGCTAATCCATTATTTTATATCTATTGGTTTTAATCTATTTTTAAAAATTTGTTATTTTCTTCTACCATTTTTAATCCATTGATCTTTTGATCCACTAAGACCAATGATATCAATATGACATCATTCTAGCCAATCAAATATTTAAAAGGAAAATTAGGACTATTCAGCTAAAGGGAGGGTAAAAACCAACAAATCTAATGATTGATGATATCATCCAACAAATAGGAATTCAATTTTTTTTTAAATCACTTTAAAAGGTCAATGAAAATAATGAAAGATTTTTAAGGTTGAACAATCATGCATTCAATTGAGTTTTTGGGATAACTTTGATAGAATGATCTTCTAGAAGAGATAGATCCATAATTCAAAATCATTTTGATCTAATATTTATAGAAACATTCCTCATGTCAAAGTGTAGCTATAAAATAATTTTTAGGCCAATATTATATGGTTTATATCTATTATGGGGATTTCTTTCTTACCTCTTTTAAAATATATCACGTCGTAGGGATCCCGAGAATCACAACTAGTTTGTATACTCTGGTGGATCTACCTCTTTGATTCAAGAATAGATTATCTATAGGACTCTAAACAGACCAGGTCAGGTAAGAAAACCCCATACAATGGGTTTAGATATTTACAACTATGATGTTATAACCCATATCTTACCATATTTGATGATGTTATATTAGTTTTTGTTCTTTTTAACCAAACCAAGTAGTATTAAAACCATTAAGACCAAACTAGTGTCATGTCCATTGGGTAGTTGTAGCAGATTTATATTTTTTTTGAACTAAAAAATTAACAAGAAAGAAGAACTAGTTCACCCACATTTTAGTTATCCACATTCATTCAAATTATGTAATCAATGAAATGATTAAACTAGCGAGGGAAAGCATCATTCACACATTCAAATTACTGTAATATGTAAATAAGCAAGACACATAAACCATGAACATAGGAAATTCTAGGAATAGAGTTGGATTTTATATTCATATAAAAATATTTACATATGGGAAACCCGACGGTTTGCTCGGGTCTTATATGATGATAGAATCAATGCTGCCCTTGTTCAAATATTGTAATAGGGGGTTGTTTCTCTCCATCCTGATTGTAGTGATGTGAGAGTCTCCAACTCTGGTGCATCCACAAGAAGCTTCATGGATAGTTCCTAGAAAATGGTAGAATAAAGGGTGAAATGAGAGACAAAGGGATATAACACACAAAAAAAAGAAAATATGACTAACTCTTAGACACAACTATACCTAGACTCAAATTTTCTCTCTGAGGTTTGATAAAAATGCCACTGCTACAATGGTCTTCTATATATAGATCTAGATGCTCAAGCTGGGTTGTAAATATTTTTCCAGAGACCCTCCACCTGGCTTGATCTCCTTTCTTACACAAAATATGGTAGAAGCAAAAATGGATAGGTGGCCCATATATTTCCTCCTACGGGTGATGTTGTTGTTGTTGCATGCCATATTTATCACTACCTTAAGTAGGTGGCTTTGCAATACTTTGATCCAGCATTTCGTTTGGCGTGTTGGGTCCCACTCTGTCTTCTAAAATTCTATAGATTCTGATCAATATAAACCCATGTCTCATCGTGAAATGTCAGGGTGAATGTTAGCAAGTTGACATCCTGCATGATTTTATTTACCCACTCCTTGGACCATTCCACGGTGTTCTCAAAGAATACACATAGGCGATCCACCATTTCCACCAAAGAGGTAAACTGCTTTGTCAGCTTCACGTTTTGACCAAAGTCAAACTCTTGTATTTTATTAAAATATAAATTCCTTAATATCGGGTATTTGAATAAATATCTCCAATGTGAATCCACAGTCGTTGATCTTATTTTTTACTTCCTCTTCAGAGTTGATGATATCTTGGTCCCATAGATACATAGGCATCTTGTTTGTTTTGTTGCACTAAAGTACTAGGAACATGACCTATTTTATAATATTCTCCAAGTCTTTTGTGCCCAACACCAATTTGATCATATCTACATAATCTTGTGCCTAGGGGTAGATAATGAACTTATAAATGAGGAAAATGGGAGGCATATGCTTATTTCTCTTCAGGAGCATGCTCGAGAAGGAGGTTTTGAGCATGAAATTGGACTGGAGAGCCAATGTTTGGAAGTCCAATATTCATGAGGCTGTGGAGAGCCCAAATACCCTTCTGATTCTATTAGCTATCAACCTAAACACCACCTGATTTGTGTGAACCCTGATAGTACTATTATTGGGATCATACACTACTACAAACAATGCTAGGAGGTCTAAGGAGTGGTAGACTCTAGGGTAAGTTATTTTTCCAAGGTTGGTAGCCCATTTGTTGTATACAAGGCTTGGATCACCATCGTATCTCTGTACCCTCATGAATAGACCCCTCAGTAGAGTAGGGTGATGTTGGTTATCCTCCTCTATTGGGTTAAAATTGTATATCGTTATATTATCCACCTCCAAATGTTGGTTTGGTGTGATATACTTGTTTGAATTAGGTAGGTCAATTAGTGCCTTTGGGTACTTGGCCCTCCCTGCCCTTTTAGTCACCGAGTAAGCCCTTGTCAATTTCTTGATTTAGGCCTTCACATCTATTATCCTAGTTGCAGTTGTGCTTGTGGAAGCCATTAGGTCGAGCATTTGTGGACTGGTGATGCTCTTACACAATAATGCTCAATCTCTCAATAGTTCAATTTATCTCTATGATTGATATCCGTAATGCACTCTACATGCATGTATTGAATCCACTTACATTGATGTTGAAAGGGAAGTCTACCACCTTCTTTTTAAAGGGCATGCATTAATATAATTATGTGGAGCAACACTTCCTCATTAGTGGAAGGAGCCTCATTCATTGGGGTGCACAAATTAATTCTTCACTAGGTGTTGATTGGATGCCTCCCGAATGTATTTGATAGGATCTTTGTCAGGTGGGATCAAGGCCGCCCACCTATCCATTTTTAATTGGTTCGGGTGGGGTGTGCTTATGTGAGGTGCACAAGTTTAAGAAGGGGTGCACAAATTTTGTGCACCTTAAATTCACCTATGCACTTTACAAGCAATCACATGACTCCAAGTAGGGTGCTCAAAGTTATTGCAACCTTTGGAATTTCATGCGCTCCATAGGAAGTGGAGTACACTACAAAAAAATGGGGTATGTGATTTTGTTTGATCCTTAATACCTTCATGCACTCCACTAAAGGTTAGGTGCATGACCAAAAAATGGGGTGCATGACTTAGTGCACCCCTTAACACTTTTGTGTGCTCCACTTAGTAGTGGGGTGCACGAGACCAAATAAGATGTGCAACTTAGCACGCCCCTTAACACTTTCATGCACTCCACTTAGAAGTGGGGTGTGTGACTTAGCATGCCCCTTAACACTTGTATGTGCTCCACTTAGAAGTGGGTGCATGAGACTATATGAGGCATGAGACTTAGCACACCCCTTAAAACTCTTCGTGTGATCCACTAAATGTGGGGTGCATGACCTAAAAATAGGATGCGTGACTTAGCACGCCCCTTAAGATTTTTATATGCCCCATAAAAAAATGGAGTGCATGATGCAATAACAGGGTGCGTAACTTTGTGTGCCCTTGGGACTCTTGTGTGCTCCATTTAGAGTGAGGTGCACAACTCAAACCTGGGATGCACCACTTCGTGCACCCCATAAAACCTTTGTGCACTCCATAAGAATAGAGTGCATGACTCAAAAATTTGGAGTGCTTGATCGAAATATTTAGTGCTCAAAGAAAAGGACTCCAAAAAATAACTCAAAAATAAAAGAAAGGGGGAATTGTTTACAAGGTCAACACCAACTCTGACTGGGACAGGGGAATGAATGATAGAATTTCATGAGTTCACTTGAGAATCCTAGAATCCCTAGGCTGACTGGGTATGACCCAAAACAAAGAAACGATGACAAACCTTGCATAGAAAAATAACCATATACACAAGTTTTTTTTATTCAAATTAACCTCCATTTCCCTCATGGAGAGGGCCAAATATTTTAGGTCTTGGCCATTCATAGGTATAGCCATTTCTTCTCTATCTAGGTCCTGCAACCTGTAAGTGTGTTGGCCAATCACTTTGGCAATATGGTATGGACCTATCCACTTTGGCTCAAACTTGCCTTTCCCCGGCTTATCATTTTTTGGATCCTAGTAGAGCACTACCTCGCTTGTTGAGAAAGATTCACCCTTTTCCTTCTTATTGAATAATTGTGCTATTCTCTCTGCTTGGGTGATCATTTTAGTAACTACCTCCCTTTTGTATTCTTCGAACTACACAATATGATCCATCCTCCTCTACAAGGTATTAGTATTTCCATGGTCTTGGAGTAACAAGGAGAGAACTGTTCATTCCAATTGAGGTGGTAGGAGTTCACTTTCACCATAAACTAGCTCATTTGGTGATTTACCTGTTGCCCTTTTTATTGATAGTCTGTTTGCCCATAAGGCATATTTTAGCTCACTATCCCAACTCCTTTTGTTCTTCCCTAGGGATCTCTTGACTCGGGTAATGATGTTTTTGTTTGAGGATTATGCCAAAATATTTCCCTATGGGTAGTAATTTGTAGAGTGGGCTAGCTCTATATTGTATTTGGCAAAATTCAATCATCTCAAAGGAGGTAAAATATTTGGCATTATCTATGATAAATTTCCTAGGCACTCCAAACCTGGTCAAAATATTTTCCTCTAGGAAGTTGATAATAGCTTCTATCATTGATCTCCTGAGAGAGGTGAACTCAACCCACTTGGTAAGGTAATTTGTATCTATGATTATCCATTTATGATTGCTTGAATTTTTTGGGTTAATTTCTCCTATCAGGTCTATTCCCCATTGTGTAAATGGAGCCTCTATAATGACAGGTTTCAGTGGCATTGCGGGAAGACTTTTCTTGCTTGTGAAAACTTGACAGTTATAACAACCTCTGAAAAATTGGTAGACATCCTTGAACATCGAAGGCCAATAATAACCTCCTCTAATAATAGTGTTAGTTGTCACCTTTAGAGAAAAATGGCCACCACAAAATCGTATGTGGAATTCTTTGATGATCTTGGGGGCTTCCCTCTCTTATAGGCATAGGAGCAATACTCCACTTGGAAGTCTCCAATAAAGCTAATTATCCTTGATATAATATCTCTGGGTCTGTTGCTTTATGCTTATGATTCTACTCTAATATCTTATTGGTAAAAAGGATAGGTTTTTTTAATAGAACAAAATATCTTTGTACCAACTGCACTCTTGGTCATCTATGGGACTGTTCTATTGTAAGTCTTTGGCCATGACAGTGTTATCCATATTCTCTCCTCCTTTGTTGGTCATATATTTTGCTAATCCTTGTCCTTTTATCACTTTGATTGCCTTGAAATCTACATTGTACTACAACAGTTTCATCATCCATCTTGCCAAACTTCCCATAGGTTCTAGTTGGGTAAGAACATCTTTCACGACCATGTAGGGGATGCAAGCAATCACCTTACTAGAGCCAAAGATGCTTTTAAAATGTTCTAAATCCTAGATTAGGGCAAGCACCTATTTCTCTAAGGGATTATACCTTAATTGGGATCCCTTAATTACAAAACTCATGAATGCTATGGGTTTTTCATTTCCTTCTTCATCCTTCTGGGACAACACTGCAACTATTGTGTATTCTGAAGCAAAATAATAGAGGTTAAAGTCCTTTGAATGGTCTGGATAAGTTAATACAAGTGTAGTGGTAATGGTCTCTTTGATCCATTGGAAAGCCTTGATGTTATATTCATTCCACCTTATACTTGCATCCTTATTTATCATATCATTAATAGGTTTGGCAATCTCAGAAAAATTGGGGATGAATCTCCTGATGAAGTTTATCTTGCCAAAGAAGGACCTAACTCCTTTGATATTTTTAGGGGGTGGAATTTTTGCAATAGCCTCTATTCTCTGAGGATCGATACTTATCCCTTATTTGGAGACTACATGCCCCAAAAAATTTCCATGGATGGCCCTGAATAGGTTTTTTTTATTTATTTATGGATATACCATACTGCTTGCATCTTTCAAAAACTTGGGATAAATGGGAGAAGTGATTTGCTGGATTTTTTGAAAATGTTGTGATGTCATCTAGATATACCACTACGATCTTAAATATTAGTCCTTTAAAAGTGAAATCCATAGACCTTTAAAAATTGGCACCTGCATTCATTAATCCAAACAACATCATTTGATACTCAAATGTTCCCCATGGCATGGTAGATGTATTTTATATAGGTATTCTAGGTTGACTAGAATATGATTATACCTTTAGAAACCATCAAGTAAGGATATTCTAGTTGACCCCACTACTACCTGTAGGAGTTGTTCCATATTGGGGAGGGGGTAGTTTTCCTTGAGATAATTTTTATTCAGTTTTCTAAAGTCAACACATAGTCTTATTTCCCCATTCTTTTTTCTAACAGGCACTAAATTTGCTATCTAGGATGAGAATCTTACCTTTTTTATTATTTTTGCATTTAGAAGCTTTTGTACCTCTCTTTGCATGATAGGATGTAGAGTAGGATTGAATTTTCTCTATTTCTGCTTGAATGGTTTAGTATCTTCTCATAAGGGGATAATATGGGTCATGACATCGGTATTGAAAGTTCTCAAATCATCGTAGTTCCAAGAAAAGCTATCCTTATTTTTTCTTAGGTACTAGATGTACTATTTCTTTTCTTTACTTGATAATGCTTTATCTATTTTGACTATTTTTGGTTCTTCTACTATCCCAATATTGACTTCTTCAACTTCAGACTCATGAGGTGTAGTCCTATGTGCCTTGTCAAAATCATCAAAAAGAGATTCTAGAGATACCAACCCCCTAGGGATCTTATTTGTTTTTAATTGTATTACTTCTATAGGCTCCCCTATAATATGTTGTAACTTATTCTCATCTTCTTCATCACAAATCATGCCAACGAAATGATTCTGCATAGTCATAAAATCTTTGATATTGATATCATCTTGGAAGACCTGTAAGTATATCATGTTATCTGGGATAGAAGGATGGTACACAAAAATGGTGGGAAACCTATCCATATATTCTGTGTCTATTTTAGGAAATGTCTTCTCTAGAAGAATTCATGGCTAGGAGGTTGGAAATATGGTTATTCTCCCTAGGTATATGAGATATGTTGAAGGCCAAAAATTCATCGATCTCATCTTGCACTACTTGTCTATACTACTTCAACCTAGGATGCTTGGTTTGGTATTTTCCTTTTATTTGATGGATAATTAGTTTAGCATCCCCATAAATAGTGAGGTAATTTATACCCAGTTCCTTAGCTTTCTTGAGCCCCAGTAATAGTGCCTCATACTCTACCACATTATTTGTGCAAGGGAATTCCAATCAACAAGGTATTCCCAAATAGTTCCCTTTATATTTGTGAGATTGATCCTTGCACCAGCTCTTGTTTGTGACTTTACCCTATTTAAAGTCATTGTCCACATCTCGATGGTTAAAAATATATCTGATTCTGCATCTACTACTACTTTTACTTTGGGATCCATGCCCTCTACACTAGGGACCTCTTTCAAAAAAGGCATATACCAAATGGAACAAACACCTAGTTCTTTCTTCTCAACGGAACTAACCAGGGTGACTGTTATGTCATCAAGCCTTCTTAGTTCAATCTAGTGTTTATTAAAAGGTTCTCTCCTCAAGGTTGCTTGTTCTTTGGATGAAATGGGTATGGTGGCATATGACCAATCCAACTGGATTGATCCACCCAGTTGTTATACCTAGTGTCTAGATAGTAGCAAAGAGAAAAACGGATCCACGTCTACTACAACCACATCCATGACAATCCTCTTTTTAGGATATTGATCTGGGAAAACTAAGACTTGTGATTATCCCTACACAAGGTACTTGTATGTTATCCATGATAGAGATAGGAGGGGAATATTTAGTACTTATTAATCCCAAATGGTCTGCCACCTATTTAGGCATAATGTTGTGGAATGCTCCGCTATCAAGCATGCAATTGTGTATCACATAGTGGTCACAATATCCAGATGTATAGCAGAGAGATATATAAAAGGTCCTTACTAAAGAGGGGTTTATGCTAGGTGGATTAGAAGTTGAAGCAGCGAGAACATGACCATATCCTTGTTCAGTTAACCCAAAGGTCTTACAGACATGGTCTCTATATTTGGGCACTATCATCAATTCCCAAAAAGTTATATTTATTTTTTGTTTTGACAACTCCAATCCTATATCAAACTCAGATTTCTTATTTTTTGTTACCTTATTGACTAGCTCTAGTATTTCAGGAAGAATGTGTTGATGACTATCATTTTGCTTCTTCATATTGGCATGTTCTTTCCCCTCGACTATACCCTTTTTGCCATTTTTATTTGGTATGGCCCAATTTTGGAGATTAGTGGTATGGATCCTTTCCAAGGATTCTACCTCTTCAGCTATGGGGATCAACTTGCCTCGTTTCATTTGTTCAAAATGGTTATCTAGTGGTCTTTTCAAAATTTTCACACCATCGAGGGTGAAGGTCATAGGTCTATCTTCAGAGTTGGGAGGTTCATTTGGCCCCTCTTGATCATGTGCTCTTTTAACGGTTTCATCCTAGGTCCAGCATGCATTTATCCTAATTTCATCGTTTGGTTCTTCCTCGAGGTCAATGCCTAAATACAGGTTGAGGTAAACACCACAATCGACTAGGTTGTGGGAGTCCTCACATGCTGGGCAAAAGAAAAGAAAATTAGAGGCCACATTGGCTGAAGCCATGGGGTTTGGGATAGTATCTTGATCTTTCTGGACCTCCTTTCTTTTTCAATTATTATTTGGGTTTCTACCTCCCTCATTATTCCAATTCCTATTGAAATTTATCCTAAAATAGGGTCTACCTTCATTATGGTGTTGTGAGGGTTCTCCACTATTTGTCTTATCCCTTTCAATATTGGACAACCTATTATTCATTGTATGAAACATTTTCATCAACTAGATCGATAATTTTTCGATAGGATCAGGTTCTGATTTTTTTAGGATGCCAAAACCCACTTTCTTAGGCTTCCTCTTGGTCTAGCTTAGGCTAGGATCTATTGAAGTTGGCTTCATCTTCCCACTATCTATCATTTTTCTTTCTATCACTATTGATCTTTCCATACAAGCATCAATGGTGAGTGTGGGTTGTTGTCTAAGCTCATAGTTAAAGTCCCCAAGGAATGCATTCTTATAGAAACATATATATTGGTGATCATTCAACCTCAGAGACATAGGAATTTTGTTCCTCAATTTGGTGATCTGCCTTTTAAAATCATCCATAGTCTCATTGTCTCTCTTCTTCATTGTGGCCAACTCGATTAACAAAGATTGTTAATTCTTCTTTTCCTCGTATTTCCTTAGGAATGTGGTTTCTAATTCTTAAAAAGTGCCTATAGTGTCTGCTGTCAGACTATTGAACCATTCTCAGGTATCATTTTCTAAGGTTTGAAGAAATAGTCTAAGGACAACATCTTAGTCCTCTACTTCCAGGCTATCCATAACATATAAAAAGTCTTTGATATGGTCCTCATCGGTCACGGTGTTATCCCCCATGAATTTGGGTAGGTATTTATGGGCTTTAGGGGGTAGTGGGTTCAGGATAGGTGGTAACACAAAGGGCCTATATCTATTGGTACACCAATTGTTTAAAGGTGGATTAGCCATTTGTGTAACTGGGCCCTTTAACATAGGAGGTACAATAGATAGGATAGTACTTGATAGGTGGGGACTTTTAGGAATACAATTAGTACTGTTGTTATTATGATTATCCAAAGGAACAAAAATTGGAGGTTCCTTTCTATTTTTACGTGGTCAAAAAAGTACCTATGGATCTGGAAGTTTGAGGTAGAGTTCTTTTCCACTCCTTGTGGTCATCAAATCAACTTCTACTTTTTTATTGTGTGTCCTTTAGATTCGCTAGCATGATGTGAAAAACTAGGGGCTCTCTAGCTAAGATTGCTCAACCCATTAATCCTAAATCTCATAGGGAACAACCAGGAAGATTTTGAAAATAGTAAAATAGTTAGTCCCCGATAACGATGCCAAAAATTATTGTGGGGATTTCTTGCTTACCTCTTTTAAAATATGTCACATCGTAGGGATCCCGAGAATCATAACTAGTTTGTAGACTCTGGTGGATCTACCTCTTTGACCTAGGAATAGATTATCTATAGGACTCTATATAGACCAGGTTGGGTAAGGAAACCCCAGACAATGGGTTTGAATATTTTCCACTATGATGCTATAACCTATATCTTACTAGAATTGATGATATTATAGTAGTTTTTGTTCTTTTTAACCAAAGCAAGAAGTATTAAAACCATTAATACCAGATCAGTGCCATGTCCATTGGGTAGTCATAGTAGATTTATATTTTTCATGAACTAAGAAAAGAACAGGAAAGAAGAACTAGTTCATCCACATTCATTCAAATGATGTAATCAATAAAAATGATTAAACTAGCGAGAGAAAGCATCATTCACACATTCATATTACTATAATATGTAAATAAGCAAGACACATAAACCATGAACATGGTAAATACCAGGAATAGAGTTGAATTTTATATTCATATAAAAAATATTTACATATGGAAAACCTGATAGAATGCTCGGGTCTTATATGATGATAGATACAATGTCGTCCTTGTTCGAATATCGTAACAAGGGTTTGTTTCTCTCTATCCTGATTGTAGTGATATGAGAGTCTCCAACTCTGGTGCATCCACAGGAAATAATATTAGTAGACAAAGCTTCCTAAATAGTTCCTAGAAAATGGTAGAAGAAAGGGTGAAATGAGAGACAAAGGGATATAACACATACACAAAATAAAATATGACTAACTCTTAGACACAACTATACTCGAACTCAAATTTGCTCTCTGAGGTTTGATAAAAAATACCATCACTGCAATGGTCTTCTATATATAGATCCAGATGCTCGAGCTGGGTTGTAACTATTTTTCCATTGACCCTCCACCTAGCCTGTTCTCCTTTCTTACACAAAATGTGGCAGAAGCAAAAATTGATAGGTGGCCCATATATTTCCTCCTATAGGTGTTGTTGTTATCGCATGCCATATTTTTCACTACCCTAAGTAAGTGGCTCTGTCATGCTTTGATACGATGCTTCCTTTGGTGTGATGGGTCCTACTCTATCTTCTCCAATATTCTACAAATTTTGATCAATATAAACCCACACCTCATCGTGAAATATCAGGGTGAATGTTAGCAAGTTGACATCCTGCATGATTTTATTTACCTGCTCCTTGGACCATTCCACAGTTTTCTTAGAGAATACACATAGGTGATCCATCATTTCCACCAAAGAGGTAAACTACTTTGTCAGCTTCACATTTTGACCAAAGTCAAACTCTTGTATTTTATTAAAGACAAAGTCTTTAATATCAGGTGTTTGAATAAATTCCTCCAATGTGAACCCACAATCATTGAGCTTATTTTCTACTTCCTCTTTAGATTTGATGATTTCTTGGTCCCATCGATACATAGGCGTCTTGTCTATTTTATTGCACTGAAGTATTAGGAACAAGACCTCTTTTGTAATATGCTCCAAGTATTTTGTGCCTAGAACTAGGTTGATCATATCCACATAATCCTATGCCAAGGGGCAGAGAATGAACTTACGAATGGGGAAAATAGGAGGCATACACTTATTTCTCTTTAGAAGCATGTCTAGGAAGGAGGTTTTGAGCATGAAATTGGACTGGAGAGCCAATATCTAGAATTCCAATATTTATGAGGCTATGGAGAGCCTAAATACCATTATGATTCTATCAGTTGTCAAACTAAATACCACCTAATTTGCATGATACTTGACAGTCCTATTCTTGGGTTCATATGCTACTTTAATCCATGATAGGAGGTCTAAGGAGTGGTAAACTCTAGATCTAGTTAATTTTCCAAGGTTGGTAGCCCATTTTTTGCATACATGGCTCATATCACCATTGTCTCTCTATGCCCTCATGAATAGACCCCTCAGTAGAGTAGGGTAACACCGGTTATCCTCCTCTATTGGGTCAAAATTGTATATCATTACATTCTCCACCTCATGCTATTGGTATGGTGTGATATACTTGTTCTAATTAGGCAGGTCAATTAGTGCCTTTGGATCCTTGGTCCTCCTTACCATTTTAGTCACCGGGTAATATCCTATCAATTTCTTTATTTGGACCTTCACATATATTATCCCAATTGTAGCTATGCTTGTGGAAGCCATTAGGTTAGGTGTTTGTGGACTAGTGATGCTCTTACGCAACAATGCTCAATATCTCAACAATTCAATTTACCTCTACAACTTATATTCATAATGCACTTTGCATGCACATATTGAATCCACTTAGGTTTATGCTACGAGGGAAGTTCACCACATTATTTTTAAAGGGCTTGCATTAATATTATTAGGTGGAGTGTCACTTCCTCATTTGTGGAAGGAGCATCATTCATTGTGCCACAAGTACTGGGTGCATAGATTAATTCTTTGTTGGGTGTTGATTGGATGCCTCTTGTTTGATTGTATCTCCATCATGTGGAATCAAGGCCATCCACCTATCCATTTTTATTGGTTTGGGTGGAACGTGTTTTTGTGAGGCGCACAAATTTAAGAAGGGGTGCACAAATTTTGTGCACCTGTATGCTTTACAAGAAGTCACATGACTCCAAGTAGGGTGCTCAAAGTTTGTACGCCCTCAAAATTTTATGCACTCCATAGGAAGTGGAGCACACTACATAAAATTTGGGTGCACAACTATGTGCGCCCTTCAAAACCTTCGTGTGCTCATGACCCAAAAATGGAGTGTGCAACTTAGCATGTCACTTAACACTTTTGTGTGATCCACTTAGAAGTGGGACACATGATACCAAACAAGATGTGTGACTTAGTGTACCTCTTAACACTTTTGTGTGCTCCATTTAGAAGTAGGGTGCATGAGACTAGGTGGGGCACATGACTTAACGTGCCCCTTAACACTTTTGTGTGCTCCACTTAGAAGTGGAGTGCATAAGACTAGATGGGACACATGACTTAGCTTACCTCTTAAAAATATTTGTCCGCTCCACTAAATGTGGGGCACATGACCCAAAAATGGGGTGCATGACTTAGCACATCCCTTAAGACTTTCGTGCGTCCCATAAGGGATGGAGCTCATGATGCAATAATGAGACACGTGACTTTGCATGCCCCTTGGGACTTGTGCGCTCCACTTAGAGTGAGGTGCATGACTCAAACCTAGGGTGCACCACTTCGTGTGCCCCATAAAACCTTTGTGCACTCCATAAGAATAGAGTGCATGATTAAAAAATTGTGAGCGCCTAACCGAAATCTCGAGCACTCAAAGAAAAGGACTAAAAAAAACTCAAAAAATAAAAGAAAGGGAGAATTATTTACAAGGCCAAAAGTCCCTCCAAACATGCATATGAATATGAAAATTATTGTTATATATTAGGTAATATCTAGTTAATCTGATAATATTTTTCAATGATTCAAAGTTGATATAAAGGGGGACTTAGATGACTACTTGTAAATAAAATTTCATCCCATAATTTGATGAAATGAGCACTCTAGATCAAAAATATTAATTTTAGTATTTTTAGAATATATTGGTTAAAAAATGGTCCAAATATAATGAAATTTTATGTATAGCATCTTGATATCCATGAAAATAACATATAAACTTTCTATTTATTTAGTTATTAAATACAAAAAATAAACTCAAGTAGATAGATTGGTATTTGAAATGAGTAGGGAGATTATTATGCTAGGTGTATATTAATATATTATTTCTAATCTATGATTTTTATTTATGATTAAATGAAATTAGTATGATATCAACCAAAATAGTTAAAATTTGATCAAAATTTTGGAGGTATTGCCTGAACAAAGTGATAGTTTAGAGACTCATTTTGCTTAAAAGAGAGTACCATGCCATATTTGATTCAAAGCATATTTTTAGAGGAAATATCTTCATTTTTTTTAATTTATTTTTTAATTGGCTATAGGATATTTAAAGAGGCCCCACCCATTTTATAACATGACCATATAGTGGTATTACAATAGATCGGATATTGTTCATGTATTACTTGGCAAGATTAAAATCCTGGTCTCCTCATTGAAAGTTGAGGAATTTAACAAATTCAGATAATTCCATTTGGAGGGAATTTATTTTGCACATGAAAATATTAATTTTTTAATACAATAAAGATGTATTTTATCCATTTTAGTATTATTAACATGCAAGGTGTTTGCATTGAAAATAGATTGAGAGCTAAAGTTTTCAAGATCATGCATCTTCCAAAAGTGTTCACCCACATAATGCACACATAAATATAAGCTATAGCTCTAGATCAAAAGATAAAATATAAATATATAGACTAATGGTAAATATCTTACCAAATTTTAGATATTACTTCTAAAAATAAACTATAAATTGTTAGCTAGTTTATTTTAGAAACTAAGATGTTTTTTAGTTAGCTTAGTTTAAAAATCTCTAACTCTCGTGATACTTTTATCTTTGAACAAAATTATAAATAACTCAAGTACATTATAAAGGATCCAATATCTAATTCTTATAATTATGTAGCTATAATTTATCATTTCTTACAAATTATTTAACCCAACAAGAATATATTTCAATTTATTTTTGTAGCTGTGCATGATGCTTAGTGGATATTACTTATATGATTTTACCTTATGGGTTGAAGCTAAGAGAATTGTGATTATTTTCTCTTTTTCTTATTATTCCTTTTTGTAAATTCATGTGATTAATGTGTTAATCAATCGTTTACTATTTAATACTTGGTTTGTAGCTAAAATTATAAATTGTTTTTTATTATTTGAAAGGTTTACCTAAATTGTTCTAACATGTTTTATTTTTAGTTACTTTAAATGTTTTTCCCTTAGAAAATATGGAAATATTAGTGAGCCTACCCTCTCTATAGGTTGATCCAATGAAAATATGACCATCCAATTATACCATTCATATAGGCTACATCAATAACCTTAGGAAGATAAACACACAATAAAAATAAAAATAATAGATATCCATAAGGTGAATAATGGAAAATCTAATAAATTATGTAGAAATCAATATATGGATCTAGATCGCAAATGTCACCATGGTAACGACTCCAACAGATCCATGTCAACCACCTTTATTATTGTTAGAATGACCCCTAGTATTAGGTTAGTTGGCCCTTGAGCATTAGGGTTATGGTTGTTAGTTGTTTTACTAAGTGGACCAACAACAAGGCTTTGGAACTCTAAATAAGAGGTTTAATGTTTAAACCCAATGGGGGTAGAGTTGTACACTATACTTTGGTAACCATAATTTGGTTGGATAAACATATTTTAGGTAAATGACATATTTTATTAAGGTCACCTTATATGGTCTATGGTATCATGGGCATTAAAAACTACTTTACCTTTTACCTTATATAAAGAGAGGAGTTATATTACATTTGTCTCCTTCATTCATACTTGTTATCTCAAGTCGCCTCTTGTAAACATAAGAGACTTTAGCCTTTCTAGGTAGCTATGAGACTTTTCCCTCCATGAGTAGGTAGGATTTTTACTAATTTAGAACATATAATTTGTTAGTTATGGTCTTTTATTTTTAATATAATATCTAAATTACTATTCTGGTGTATGATTTCTATTTCACATTTCTCTGTTTGCTACTATTGCTATCTCTAGAATTTGTTTTGTTACAATTGGTAATAGAGCTTTGATTTTGGCTCTTAATGATAATGCAAAAAATGATAGAAGAGCATACAAGCTATTCGAAAGCCTCATTTGACTATCTCTGATCCTATTATTTCCTACTGTTTAGGTAAATTCTATCAATTTTTTTGGTTCAATTTTCTTTTGTAATATTATAATTTAGGTGTTATTATTTCTATTTCCCAAACTTGATAAAAAATAGTATTGAGGGTGTTGGACCCTTTTACATATCTCATTTTGTTTTTCTTGTCAAGCCACTAAAAATAAGGTGTATATCCATTCACATTTTTTTGTAGTGATTAATGGTATCTTTAGAGTTTTATTGTAGGTGCCTAGTGGATTAGTATACCCTTTGCGTTTGTTTTTTGGGCATGATTCAATAAGCATTTGTAACATAAATAATTTTATAAAAAAGCTTGCATGAGCAGAAATAAATGATAATTAAGGAATACAAGTAGACACCATAACATCCTATCTCACATAAAAAAATTGGCTTGAGGGCTCTTATTATTTTAGACACCATGAATATCCTACCCATTCCTTCCCCTAAAGGTCCTCATTTACTTCCCTCAAGCATTTCCTCCAATATTTATGATTTTTTGTCTCATGAGCATATTAGGTTGTATGGGAGGATATCCAACACTTATAGTTCATATTCAATGATGTCAAAGTAGCTTGATTTAATTAAGAAAATATTGGGATTAATCAATTCAATCCAAGATTCATTGACCATGGGTAACATCCCTATATTGAGCATTTATTATGATAGCTTTTTAAGCCTTAATACTACTAGAAATATCATAGGATAAATATCAAAGGATCGAATATAATATAACCACAATTCATTAAGGTCAAAATAATTATATGAGTAGAGTGATATGAGCAAATTCATATGTAAATCAAGGCTTATAATATACCAAATAACATTCACTAATAAGTAGTAATATAAATGTAAATAGTATAAATCATATATGTACAAAGTAGGTAGAACAAATTACAATATTAATTGCTCAAAATGTATGCAATCTTGATTACTCCTCTTTCTCTTACAAATATGATATGAACTTGTACTTCTCTCTGTAATGTGATATTGATACATGATCTTGATATTTGATGCTTCTCTATGAAGTACTATATAGCCATAGTAGAATGACTCTTTGGATACTTGACTATTCCTTTCCATATGCCAAGTCTCATAACTCTTGGCTTCTCTACTTGACACTTGCATACTTTATGAACACATGAATCTATATTGTATGCACACCTAGACATGACTCTTGCACTTCACTTTGAACACTCTAACCTAAGACACTTATACACATCTTTACATTATATGTTTGCACTTTTACATATAATACACTTGTGCACATAGACTCAACTTAAACTTGCACAATAACTCGCATGAAACTCATTCATTTCTTGCACATTACAAATTTACATGAAACTTGTGCATTTCTTGCACTTACACACTTTACATAAATGGAAATATAACTCACAGTCTAAATTATGACTCAACCCTAATCTATTTTCTACAATTATACCATGAAGGTACTATGGGGGTACATTAGAATGTACCAAATAATGTAATATACTTCAACAATCCATTGTATTACATTATTTGGTTATTAAATACTTTAGTATTCAATCATGGTCTTCATCTTCATATTCATTCTTTAAGTGATCCTAAGACTTGTGCTTGCTTTGTTCTCATTTTTATTCTTCTGAATTTTCTTGATTTTCTTTTTCAGATTTTTTATTTTGTTCTTTTTAGTCTTGGTCTTATCATGTTTCCTTCATGTATCCTAATCAACTATAAAGTTAGTACCTTTCAAATTCTTCAAGAGAAATACATCTTTATTTATTATCAATTTTGTTGAAAGAGCTTTGAATTTATTTTCTTTAGTAGTTTCTTCTAACTCTTGAATTTCATGAATTTCTTGAGCTAGATGTCCTTTTTTATTTCCCTCTCTATATTGTAATTGAGGTTGACTATACTGATATTGAGAAGGATACTAATGAAGAAATTATTATTTTCATTGTAGATTGTATTTATATTGATATTGTCTTTGTTATACTAACTTATTTATTTTATCTATTTAATTCATCTGATTTCCTTGATACTAATTCCTTTGTGTTATGTCCATTTTTCTTGCATATTTGACAATATCTTGTATTCCATTTTGATCTATATCTTGGGGTTGAAGCAATATTACCTTGTGAATTATATTTGGATACTAAGACATTGTTAGTAATTTCATCCTTAATTGATTTTTTTACTTAACATTCTTGTAGAATGTTGACTAACTCATCAAGTGTATTATATTTTCTTAGAACTTGCAAATATGTGACTAGATGTTTGTAACTTTTTGGAAGTGCTCTCAATGTCACTTGAACAAGAAACTTGTCTTCTTATTTTTATCCTAGAGTTAATAGTTTTGCTTTTATATCTACTACCTTTCAAATAAATAGTTCAATACTTTCACCACTATTAGATTTTAAGGAATAACTGAGATTCAAGATTAAGAACAATAGCTTTGTTTTTCCTATCAAATATTTTACATAGAGTATTCCAAGCTTCTGTAGAATTTTCTACTCCACTTATATAAGGTTGTATTTCAATATCTATAGCAAATGTTATTATCATAAGTGATTTGGCCTCACCTTCTTCATATCTTTAAATTTCTCTTACATCTTCAATAGGTTTTATTTTTGTTCCACAAACTATATACCAAAGTTTTTCCACTATTAAAGTTGATTTCACTTTATTTTTCCATGAAGAAAAATTTGGTCCTTTTAGAAAATTGAAATTCAAAAAGGAAAAACCTGTTAGTCATAGCAGTACTCATTCAATAAATCCTATGATGTAGGTAACCTTATAACTACTAGGTTTAGAGTTTCTAATTTAATTCCTATGGAGTAGAAATCCTTGTCTCCCTAGTTTTAGAAACTAAAATATGAATTTTGCAAATTTTATTTTCCTAAGGTTTGATATATATTTTTTTTAATTAGTTATATGGGATTGAAACGAGCCCCACTCATATTACATCATCACCATATAGTGGTATTACAACAGATCTTGGATATTATCCATATATGAATTGGAAATATTTGAACCTTGGTCTTTTCTTTAAATATTGAGGAATCTAACCAGTTGAGCGAATGCCACTTGATCCTAAGGTTTGAGGTTGACTACCTTATGTCTTCCAAATAAGTAAATTTACAATAATTCACTAATTCAAATAATAAAAATAATAATTCAAATACTAAAAACAAACCTTAAACTTAAAAATTTTATTTTAAAAACAAATAGATTATCTAAAGTCCTTATCTCTCCAATAAATAACTTAAATAAAACTTATCACTCCATTAAATAATCTCCTACTTTAACCTTAAGGCTTTTGATAAAACTTATAAACCTTTAATAATAATCAAACTATATTAATTCAAAAATCAACTATGTAGTAAGCATCATTTATTCATATCTAAAATAATTAAAAACTCATTATAACTTACTAACCTTATACCCCCTTTAAATTAAATAAAAATAAATAAAAAACTTAAAATACCTTTGATTTGCTCTCTACCTTTGACTCATGTATGTGCTTCACTATACTCACTCATAACTATTAGGATTTTGGTCTACATGCTCCTAGCTTTGATTTTTTGTCTACACACATCTAGTTCAAGTCTGCACCCTTGAAGTCATTTTGAAGATATTGTTCCTCTAATTAGAGAATACTATGTATGTGATTTCATGCAAAAATTACACCATTTGAACGTTTCACTTAGACACTTCAGACTAGAGACATTAGAATGCAATGAAATGTGGAAGACGTTACGATTCTTGCTCCAACAAGACATTTCAATTCTTCTTCTAGTAAAACATTCCAAGATGTTCCAATTCTTTTTTGCTCTTGGTATTCTCTTCTACTATGATTCACTTGGTAATTCCTACAAAAATTTAGTTTAGCTTTGACGTTGCATCTTCCAATGTAGACTAAGGTTTCCTAGCTTGATATTACTGCTATGATATGCTACTCTATGTACAACATGCTATGCTATTACATGTTAGAGCCTATGCTATTTGCTTTAGTTGTTCTATTCACTATTAGCTATTTGTATTTGAGTGCTGGTCAATTTATTTTAGATGATTTTATAATTACTTTGTGAGTTATATATTGTAGGTGTAGGTCTAGAAGTTTATACATTCTCATAAGATTATATTACTATCTTCTAAACCTATAACCTTGCACTTTGACCATGTTTTTGCTCTTAAAACTTGGTCAACTATGATCTTCTTCTAGCACAACTTTGACTGAGTTATCTTTTCCTATGCTCTACTTATGCTTGACCTGAACTATATTGAACTCTATTATTTCTTGAACTCTACTCTAACTCTTCTCAATGCTCTAAATTAGTCTTATTTCATTACTATCTCTTATACCACTTTGACTTCATATATGCCTCTGATCTATTCTTTGTATCCTGACCTAAACTTAGTTTCCTTTAATAATGCCCACTTTATTAAGTTAACTTATTTAAAATCTCTTCTCTGGCTTTCCTTCACTATATGAAAAATTTCTATCCTTGAGCCTTCTCGATTATTATTCAAGGGCCTTCTATTATGATTCTATATATGGCTACTTATTATCAATACTTTCCTCAAGGGCTTCAATTTCTTCCTATGTCAAGTCATATGACCTGAGTCTTGAATGTCAAGGTCTTTGTGATTTGAATCTCTTTCCTTTATATCTTGTTGCTTTTAATGCTTAGATTCAAGAACTATATATATCTTGAGATTTATGAATCTTTCTTAAAACCTAATATATATTTTTTCTTCCTTTCTTACAATTTGCTACTTTTTTCTTTAATGTCAAGGTCAATTTATCTGAATGACCTAGAGACTTCTTTCTCTACACTTAGAATCTTCTCTATCCACTATGGGAAGCTTCTCACGCTTTTTACGCTTTAATATATGCTACAAATTTACCTCTTAATCAATAATATCTTAGGTCACACCTAAGAAATCAAACCTCTAATATCAAGGTGAAATTGAATGTCCTTGATTCTTCTATCAATATCAAGGGTTGGCTATGACCTTGAATGATCAACTATCTTAAAGTTGATACACCTTTCAATATAGCTGAGACCCGATCTTTGTTATCTTTCTTCAATAATGGAAAGACTCTAGCCTTCTACTCAATATGACCTTACAATAGAGTCTAGATATTACTACCTTCAAAGTAGATAGACTCTAAATTACTATTTTGTAAGTAGCTAAATTAAATTCTATCAACCTGGATAGAATTTGTTAGTAGCTCTAATACCACTGATGGCTTTTTAAGCCTTAATACTACAAAAAATATTATAGGATCAAATATAATATAGCCACAATTCAATAAGGTCAAAATAATTATATGAGTAGAGTAATATGAGCAAATATATATGTAAATTGATGCTTATAATATATCAAATAACATTCACTGATAAGCAAGAATATGAATTTAAATAGCCTAAATCATATATGTACAAAGCATGTAAAACAACTTACAATATTAATTGCTCAAAATGTATGCAATCTTTGTTACTCCTCTTTATCTTAAAAATATGATATGAACTTGCACTCCTCTTTGTAATGTGATATTGATACTTGATATTGATATTTGATGCTTCTCTATGGAGTACTATATATCCATAGTAGAATGACTCTTTGGATACTTGATTGTTCTTTTCCATATGCCAAGTCTCATGACTCTTAGATTCTCTACTTGACACTTGCATACTTGATGAACACATGACTCTATATTATATGCATACATATACAAGACTCTTGCACTTCACTTTGAATACTCTAACCTAATATACTTGTGCACATATTTAAATTATATATTTACACTCTTACAAATAAGACACTTGTGCACATAGACTCAACTTACGCTTCCACACTAACTCACACAACACATGCATTTCTTACACATTACAACTTTACATGACACTTGTGCATTTCTTGCACATACACACTTACATAAAGGAAAATATAACTCACACTCTAAACTATGACTCAATCCTAATCTATTATTTATAATTATACCATGAAGGTACCATGGGGGTACATTAGCATGTACCAAATAATGTAATATACTCCAACATGTTAGACAATGAGTTTCAATAAGTGTATGGGTAGTAGAAACATGATATTTAGGAGAATGAATCTTAGTTGATTGGTCCTTATCCTATTATAAATATCTAGGTTGATGACTTTTAAAACCTTTAGTATCCTCATTAGGGGTATTATTTATAGTCCTTGCAATATCCAAAGCCTAAATTTCCCTATCATCCTCCCATTGGTTACCATTATGACAAGTACTATATGGGATACATACCTCCCCATATTATCATGGGTAACTCTCTATCTATGGGTGGGATTAACTTAGAATATTATTTGATATTTATCACTCTATAGGAGGTGTTAATTGTTTACTTTAATGACCTCATGATGTTTCTATCCCATGCATTGATATTCTAACATTCAAGGAAATGGATCAATGTGTAAGGATACCCAAGATGGATGGCCTCCTATTATTTCATTGTGTTCCCAAGGATAATCATGTCATCTTGGCCACTACTAAGCTCAATTCCTAGTCTTATTAATGGATTCTTTGGAAACTCAAGCATTGCAATCACCATCTCTCATGGACATATTTCAAAAAAATATGTGTACTCAAGTTTGATAAGAACTTCTCTTTATCTTATGTGGTTTGTTTAATTTAGAAAAAACATATAGGATTTATAAAAGGCTATTATAATGAGTTCATGAGCCTAATAACATGTACTTACCATATGAATCCAACAATGGTGGTATCAAACTTTCACCATGGCCTTAAGGATGACATAAAGCAGGAGGTCGATATGTTTGATCCATAAAATTTCAATAAGGTTAAACATTTGACTCACATAGCTGAAAATAAGCTATAGGTGTATTATTCCCAACCATGGCATTATTTCAACCATATATGGTAGTATTTCAATAACCAAAATAAGGAATACCCACTAGAATTATTTTATTTTAAATATAGATCATGCCATCTATGGGATTAGGCACATGATGATTAATGTGACCTCCACTTGAAAGTTAAGGATACAACTATTTTTAACACCAACCAAAGTAAAGTATTCTAAGCAAGATGCAAATACCATGGACCTCTCAATATTTACCCTAATGGAGATGCATGATCATCACACCATCAAGGTACAAGGATTTATCATAGGTCTATCATGTCAATGCGTTGACTGATTTAGGAAGTACACATAATTTTATTGAGTATAAAACCACCAAAACTCTAGGTTTGTAAATTAAAAATACTACCCAAGACAAGTTCTAGATGTTAATTGCTAAAGGGAGCATGACTAAATATGTAGGCCATATTTAAAATTTTAGTATCCATATGGGTACCTATACATGGTCTAACCATATTTATACATTGATATCGGGTATTGTAGATATCATCAATGGTTCTACCATCAAGGAGATGTTACTCTTAATATATGGTTATATGTGCACTTGATGGAATATGATAAAGTCATTCATTTCCAACATATCAGACCTTCAACTCCTAGGGTAGTTAAATCCCACCAATGGAAAAGATCTTGAAAATTATGAAAAGGCTTATTTTCCAAGTTAATTACATGAAAGTGTGGTTTACCAAGTAGTATCTTACATATATTCCTTCTAACATGTAGCCTCTTATATATTGATATAGGATAATATTTGGAAAATCCTTGGGTCTTCCCCTTATCTTACATATAATAATGCAATTTACTTTATCCCAAGAATTAAATCATCCAATGTTTCTATTTATCAATATCACTTACCCTAGATAGAGAAGTTGATTCATGAGATGTTTGAGTAGGGTATAAATCATTCAAGCACTAATCCTTATTCCTACCTAATAGTCATGGTGCAACACAAGGATAATTCTTAGTATATGTGTCTAAATATTTACCCTCAAAATATAATTATTATGAAAGATAAGTTTCCTATACTTGTTATTGATAATTAGTTGGATGAATACATGATGCTAAATACTTTACTATGCTTGACTTGCATTCAAGGTTTCATTAAATTAGGGTTAGAGAGGAGGATATTCCCAAGTTTTCTTTTTGTACATATGTTGATAATTATGAGTTCTTGTTCATGTCTTTTGGTCATCTAATTCTCCTTCCACATTTTAGAGCCTCATAATTTCTATATTTTATCCTTTTATTAATAAGTTTTATTTTTATTCTTTGAATATATCTTAGTTTATAGTAATTCCTAGAAAATTCAATTAGTTCATGTTGAAAAAGTCCTCCATCTATTAAACAAGGAAAAACTATTTGACAAGAGATCAAAATATTCTTTTGGGGTCTTGAAGATCAAAGACTTAGGCCATATTATGTCTCAAGAAGGAGTCAAGGTGGATTCCAAAAAGATCAAAACCATGCAAAATTGGTTATTACCCTCAAGCAACTTTTTGGATTTTTAGGTCTTATAAGGTATTATAGGAAATTTTACTACCACTATGGAAAAATTACAACTCTTCTTACTACTCTCACAAAGAAATATGCTTTTTTCTGGTTGAAAGTGACTACCATATCCTTAATTCATTAAATGATGTTATGTGAACCACTCATGTAATGGCTATTCTTGAATTCAACAAGATTTTAGTCATTGATTGTGATGCTTTAGAAATAACTATTGGAGCTATTTTCATGTAGGACGGGCACTCTTTGACCTTTGAAAATAAGTAATTATTTAACAAGAATCTTGGTCGATCTACTTATGAGAAGGATATGTTAGCCATTTTACACAACATAGAGAAATAAGAGCCTTATTTTTTGGGTTGTCACTTCATTATAAAAACTAACCACAATAGCCTCAAGCATTTTTGGATAACTTTCCAAATAGAACAAATAATCAACCAAGTTTTTTGGTTATTAATTTTCCATTGAAGACAAGAAAAGAAAGGAGAATGTTGTTAATGATGCACTTTATTGTAAACATGAGGACATAATTTCTATATATGTTATCTCTAGTCCCCTTCCATAATGACTCTCATAACTATGGGAGGAATTTCATTCAAAAGTTGAGACTTTATCATCATTTATGATGTGGAGGCTAGTAATATATCCTCTTTCTTATTGTTATATGTTTATAGGGTTATATGAAATATGGATCGTATTTATCTACCTTAATATTCCATAATGTAGGGCAATATTCTATAGGAATTGCACACTTTCTCATTGGTCAATATTTTTATGTTTTTTAAAATAATCAATTAACCCTTTTCTTGGAAAGGAATGAAAGCAACTATCAAGAAACTTATGGCCAAACATGAGGTATGCTATAGAAACAAGTGGAAATAGTCAAATATCCTAGTTTTGTTGTAACTCCTACCTATTCTTGATCACTAATAAGAGTACATATCCATGAATTTCATAGAGGTTCTTCCAAAATAAATAATTTTTTGGTGATGTATTACCCTTTGAAGTATGTTTATTTATATACCCTATAATATCCTTTCATTTAAATTTAGCCAAGGTCTTTCTTGACTTTGTCTTCAATCTACATGATATATGCAAGTCAATTATCAATGATTATAACCTAGGTTTCACTAGAATTTTTTGGAAGGAAGTGTTCATTCTTAGTGGTGATAACCTAAATATATATTTTTATTTTTTGTAAAGGGGGTTTTGAAAGGGTCCCCAAATATTTTACAAGTGAGAGATGGTCTCCACAAACAGAAAAATAGTGCAGGAGATGATCCCAGAAGGATCATCTCTAAAACATTCAAAATGAAAAGTGGGATCATCCCACATAGAAAAGCATAAAATATGAAGAACCTAACTTGTAGTATTCTAAGATAAAAATTCAATAAATGAAACTCGTCCATAAAGGGTATGATAGAGCTAAAATAAATAGCCAAAAATTTATATGCAAATCCCTCCTAAGAGGGGCACAAGATAGAATTACAACCAACAAAATTTGAAAAAACCAGCTTGTGGGAGCTCAAAAGAAAATCAATAGTTGAATCCCACCTAAAATGGGAATGGAAGAGCTAAAACCAATAACAAAAAATTTAAAATCAAAATCCCACCCAAAGGCCTGGGATAGAAAGTACAACTATCAAAAATTTAAATTATGACATCCCACCCAATAGGGAACCTGGGAAACCAGAATTTAAATGATGAAAAAAGCCACATAATAGTGGTATCCTAGAAAATTAAATAGTAGAAAGGTGATATCTCTTTAGGAAATGAGATCTCACTACAACAAATATGAAGATCACAATTGGAAGGTGAGAAAACCCCAAAAAGTCAATCCACTATAGGATATCTTGGTTGGAAGGGAACATCTCACCTGAGAATTATCAATAGGATATCATCATCTGCAGTAAGCATGCACACAAAGGGCCCCCCTCCAAACCAAAAAAATTGTAAAGATAAAATCCATCAAATAATTAATCGAGAAAGAATGCCAACCAACACCACCAACTATCCATCCAAGAAGAGATCCATGAACACCTTCACCCATAGCTGCATGAGAAACCTATGGCCCATCACCAAAGTCCATAAGGAAGTAGTAGGGAAAGGAACCACATAAACCCCAAGATAGACAAAAAAGATCTTATGAATTTGGACCTACATTTGGAGGTAAGATCCTGAACTCGCTTCTAAAGGCCCACCCCAGAAATAGCCAAGAGCCACTCTACTATAGATAATAAGACCATGGCCCTCCCAAAGACCAAGAAAAAAGTAGAGAGCAAACCCTAGGCTGCAACAACACAATAAAAAAGGAAATTGAAAGCTTCATTTCATATGTTGAACCCAAGAGAGGAGCAGAGAAAACCTTCCAATGGATAGCAATAACGCACCAGCCCCTCAAAGACTAGAAAGGTTCACTAGTATAGTCTTCATAACTCTGAATCCTGATTCAAGCTATCCAAAAGCCAACCACATTTGAGGGCCACCATGGAAATAAACTCTAGTATGATCCAACCAAGCACCTACAATCTTATCAAAATAGGAAAATACATCCTGGAAGGCCATAGGAGGATCTCGTAGAGGTCTTGAAAATATAATAGGGGAAACACAAAAGGCTCATATTGATTGGGAGTCTATAGGAGGGGATGAGTAGAGAATTTGGTATGGGGTCCTCCTACCTAGAGCGAGAGACCTCCCACTCCCCCCCATAATATATCTTCTTCTTATCACCCTCAATTGTATGGCCAAACCAAGATTATAAAAAAATGTTTGGGTACTTACCTTTATTGATTTACCCAAGATACATAATTTCAATGGATTCACTACCTTTCATTACTTCTTATCATTCCCCTCAAGATATACCCATTTGAGATACTATATTGTTAAAAAACATCCATCCATGAATGAATATGTTTGCGGATTTTCCAATGTGTCTTAGGTCGATAATTTGCTTTAACAATGTCAACTTATTCTTTAGATCCTTAAAAATATTTTTTGTTAGGCCCAAAACTAAATGAAGAAACAAAAAAATTGCACCACTTAGAATGGAAATTTATAGTAGAAGATATGGTCTTTTTGTGACTCTATCATTATAGATAGTGTAGACACCTAAAACACGTCATGTTGAGGAGGCTACTCATGTGGACACCTTTTCAGGCCATATGACTCATCTTGGACCTTCCCAAGACCTAACAGTGGTTCTAACCACTCAAATAGGGCAACCTAGTCCTTTTCAACTTGGGCCATTATCCCCTCTAGCGATGATCTTATGATCACTAGAGTTGATGATGGTCTTCGAGTGGGTCAAGCCTGTTGAGGATGGCCTCATCTATAACAAACTTGGGCTCCCCGAGCCGAACCAAATCCATTACAGAGCAACAAATTATGAGTGGTTATGATCGAGAAGCTTCTAGAAGTGATGATTCACCTCCTTGAGCCTAACTGAATCTTGGTCTTGGCTTCTTCAACAAGCTAGGATGCCAATTTGGGAGGTCTATATAAGGCACCCAAAAACTTCACCAAAAGAGAGAATTGATCCTAAATTGAATGTAATGAAGTGCTACCCTTTTGTGATCAGAGAGAGAAATCTCTCATAAGCATCACGGTGCTATCAAATTTGCATCATGGAGCTTGCATTCATAGCCATGGAGTGCATTGGATCTTGAAGGACAAATCCCCTTACCATTCGATCATCAATTCACCATGATTATGAGCTAATATTCCATAATTCCATTGTGTATCCAAGAGATAGACCCTTGAACATCAATTTGGTAGTCAAATTGATCATTGCCACGCATCGAGCTCAGAGAATAGAGTCTCTATTTGGTAGTCATTGTTCTTCAACAGCGGCCTGTAAGTGTCGTTGTCGAACCCAATGATGGCTAGTAGAGCCCATCATTCTGATTAACGATGGCCTTGTGATGACATCTAATTTGCTTGTCTTTCCTAGTTAAATTAGTCTTAGTTGCTTTTAATTCTATTTTTAACATTCTTTAGCATTATTTCTTTCAGTATTTCATGCATTATATTACTGTTTTCAGCATTTGCTTTCCATTTTGCATTATCAAGAAATAGGCCTCATCTTGGGAGGCTTTCATATGCTATTGATGCTTTGTAGGTGCTTATGTGTGTAGGTTACAGGCCTTATCAGGAGCATATCATCATCAAGATCATCCTTCTTGGCATCATCAAGTGAAGGTCGCTAGGGAAACCCTCCATTATCAGTTTATGAGATTACAGAAGATATTTTGAAGACATCTACTCTTTGAGTGCTTTATTGTAATTTCGTATCAATTTGGTGAATCCCTAAGAGGGATCTATTGTAACCCATTGTAAAAAATTTCTTGAATATTAATAAGAATGGCCCATTTATTTCTTTATTTTCTTGTTATGATGGTTACATAATTTTACATTTATCAAGTTGATTTCATTATTACAATTTTGTAGATGTTAGATATTTTGTCAATTCTACAGTGGTGATCACGATGGGACTCTTCCCACAATTTTCCAAAAACTTGCTATTTTCTTGATTTTTATTTTTGCAGGTACCACCATTCTGAGCAGGTGCGGCTTACAATGGTTGTAGCCATCGGCTCTAACGGTCAGTAGGATCATCATTCTGATCTTTGATGACCTCAAAATAGAATGTAGAAAACCAGATTTATGACATCTTCATCAAATGATGGCTACACCTGTAAGTGGTTTTTAGCCTGATTTTACTGTGTTTTTCTAGAAAATATAGAATAGTAATTTTAATTAGAAAATCTAGAGAAATTTAAGGAAATTTTTAAGTTTCTACTTGTTTGCTAGCAACCATTGTTGGGAATAGTGGCCTCTACTACTAGCCACCCTAGGAGATAGTGACCCACATTTTTGTCTAAATTTATGTCTAATGACCTTTTTTGTAGACCATTTTTCATAGAGATGACCCCTGATTAAATTATTTGTTAGGGTTTACCTACATGTGGCTTGCTTAAAGGTTATTCTCATTTAAGTTTGCATTGTCAAATTTCTAAAAATAAAACATTTTTTTATTCATATTTGGGAATTTAAAATGTACCTTCATGCATTTAGTGAAAATTCATCGTATGTTGTATTTTGCATTTTTCTTTTGCATAAATTAAAATGAACCACACACACTTCACGTTGTAAATTTAACATCAAGTGAGTTGGAAGTGACATCCAACCACTTGATCAAGACCAATGGTGGCCTTCATCACCACCTGTTTGGCTTGTATTATGGATTTTTTGAACCCCATTCTTGGCCAAGGCCAGCTCCAAGATCCATCGTAGCAACACTCTTCTTCGGAAGGTGTATCATTGATCATGGTGAACTGGGTGAGGACTGGTAGGACCTGTGCTCCCTCATCGGATATGGGTTTCATCTCCATATCCTGGTGGGTTTCACAATCTAAACTTCATCACCGGGTTAGTGTGTGAGAGCGTACAGGTGAAAACCCTTAAACATTGAGAATTACATCAACTATTTTCAAACTCGAACAAGAGAAAGTCAAGATATTCAACAAATTACAACACACAAGCTAGTTTTTAGGAACATAATTAATTCTTAAAAGAGATAATCATTTGTATACATTGTTTATTTCCTAATTACATACATAATCAAAATAAAAATGGTCACTACATGAAGTCGTACCTAAATACCAAATGAGGTGACTAAAAATACACAAGAAGGCTCTGAACACCTTAGATATAGCCCACATGACCAACCTTTACCTAAACGATATTCAGGTAGTCTTCATGGAGATAACTCTACCCATGGGGGATCCACTCATCGAGAGACCCCTACTAGGAGGATTCTTGTAGGAACTCCTCGTGACCATGATGAGGATCCTTCTAGACCTCATTCATCACATGTTGTTTCTAGATAAAATCCACCCAATGAGGGGCCTAACAGAGGGGTTCCACGCATCTATGTACCCCATATATCTACAAACACTTCTAAGTAGGGTGCATAGTACATGCCCTTGCTTAGTCGAAGTGGGGGAGATACTCCTCTGACCAACCTTGGAAAACTCACAAGTTAAATCATTTAGATAGGTATGGTCCAAATGCAACCCATAGAGCCCCTTCTTCCACACATTCTCATTTTAAGAGTGGGTGTGATGAAGATAGAGTTTATCCTATACATGAGTGTGGTGAGTGTTCTACGCAAGCATGCCATACACCCGCACCATCAATACATGAGGGCAATACCCCTAGGGTTGAACATAGAGTGAATGCAGCCTCAATTGAATGAGGTAAGAGGGTAGTTGTCCCTTCTACAAGAACAAAAATTACTAAAACCCCTCGTATCAAGGTGAGAAATCAGTGGCCTTACATAATGGATCACATAGATCGACTACCTAGACCTAATGCTAACTAAAGAGAGCAATTACTCCAATATCAATTGGAGGATTTGTGTAATGAGTTAGAGCAATTAGACATGAGTATGAGAGAATAGTTACATCATAAGTATGTATGAACACTCGATTGCATGAAGAAAGAATCCTTGAGTAGAAGTTACATGAAGAACAATCCTGTAGGATAGCTCAAGAAGAAATACTTACCCCTACTACCTATAGGTAACAACACACCATGAGGTACTCTATTTCATCAGGAGTTGCCTACTAGGCCAATAGAGAACCATCCTCTTCACACTTCAATGCATAATTCTTGGCAAAGATAATGCTTAGCACCAAACCCATCAGAATATGAGGGTTATGAAGAGATGAAAGTGGAGAGGAACAAGATCAAATGTATCCTGAACCATCTTGTGAAGACTTGGGAGGTGATCAAAATCCTCCAACTCATTCAAATAGAAACCTTCCACCTATTGCTCCTATGAGACCTCTTTGGGAGGATGAGATCATCTCATCACAGGCCTATAAAGTGCTCACTGAGTGAATCAAATCACTCGAGAAATAAGGTGCGGTTTACCAAAAACCCACATTGAGCAAGTTATATAATCAACCCCTTAATCCATCAGTGCCTAGTCCAACTTATCCAGAGCATTTTGAGATGCCTAAGTTGGATAAATTTAAGGGGGATGATGATGCCTAGGAGCATGTTACAAGTTTTATGAACTTGTGCTTCCAGCTCTAAAATAATGATGCCTTGTTGTTGCGCATATTTGTGATCACACTCTTGGGTTCTACCCTGGAGTGGTATAATCAACTCACCTAGGCACAATATATCTAGCTTCGAACAACTAGCTAATGCCTTCCTCGAATGCTTCTCTTTCAAAGTTAAGAAGAAGGCTAACCTATCTGACTTGTCAAATCTATGTCAATATGATGATGAGCTAGTCATGGATTATGAAAATATATGGTGCAAGATCATGTCAAAATTACCATTTACCATTCCTATTTTTGAGTTAACTTGGATGTTCACTAAAAGTTACTCTAAGCATATATCATTGTTATTACAATTGCAATAGTACTAGACATTTGAAGAAGCTTTAGCTCAAGCCAAAGTGATAGAAGACATTAAAATCTAGGAGGGTGATATTAAAATCTAAAAGAAAGAATGGAACAAGAACCCTCACAATAACAATCATCAAGTAAAACCAACACCTGTCAATCAGGTTATTCTGAATGTTCCAAAAGTGGAGAAGTCCCAAAAATAGCCTAACTATTAGGCTCAACCCCCTCCTATGCAATACAATAATCAGTACAACAAAAATTAGGGTAAGGATAAACAACGTCATCCACCTTGTACATACATACCATTACCTGAGTCTTTGGCATCCTTATTTAATAGACTATGCGAGGCCAAGGTGATAACCTTATTTAAAATCAAATTGCTAGATCTACAATCTTAAACTAAAAGGGGGTATAGAGAGGATTAGTATTGTTCTTATCATAGATAAAATGGACATGATATCCAAGGGTGCTATGGTTTTAAGAACCTAGTATAAAATATGTTGGATAAGAACCAACTACAAATTGATAATCCTCTTGCCCTAGATAATCAACAACTAGGAATATTCAAAGAGCCCTTGCCCAATCATGAGGTTAAAGGTAATCATATGGGGCATGTCAATGAGATTCACATGGATCCACCCACACAAGGGTTCGTTGGCATGATCAACATAGTAACCCACAATAGGAGGTATAATCATCCTGAGCCACCCATAGCTCCCATTAGAATACCTTTTACACCATAAAAAAGGCTAGTGCAAAATCCATTGCCAAGGTCCATCTAGCACAACCGATGATCACTATTAGAAATAGATTGACTTAGAGTCTACAAATGACCTCAACTAAGCTCTCAATCTATGAGCTTATAGTTCAATCCCCTAGGCATAGGGAAGTGCTCATGGAAATCCTAAAATCCATTGAGCTTCAGCCTTAGGATCCCAATGCTTTCACTAATTTTGTGGGGCACATCCAAAAATGCAAAGAGCCTGTGATCACTTTTCATGATCATAAAATCAAGAAGGTTTTAACTAATGTAGCGGATCCACCATTGCATATTATCACTTGTATAAATCAGATCCTATTCAAGCGAGTGTTAATCGATATAGGTTCATCGATTAACATCATAATAATGAATACTTTAGGACATCTTAGCATTCTAGAGTCACACATAGTGGCATCAACTTTCACATTATGAGCATTTAATGATGCATTATGCTCGATAGTTGGTACCATAGTGTTACCTATCCAAGTAGGATTGAAAACCATATCTGTTTTATGCCATGTGCTGGAAGGCTCCATGCAATATAACATCTTGCTTGGTCAACCTTGGATCCATGATATGAAGTGTATTCCTTCCATCTTACATCAATGCATTAAGTATATTCATGAAGGAAATATTCATGTCATCCCTTCAGATGATGAGCCCTTTAAATATGTTAACCAAGTTAGTAATCTAGGAGAATTCATCTTACCATCTACCCATCTGGACATAAGACCCACTTCACCTATTAAGCATCTAGAGCGCAAATCTAAACCAGTGCATGTTGATCCATCTACTTCAGCACCACCATCATCACCTAAACTAACACCTACTTCTGATAAACCATCTTCATCATCTGATCCAAAGAATAAATAGAAGCTAAAGGCACCCATGGTCGATGAGCCTGAAGTCATCCCCCATGTATCAACCATAGAGATTCATATTCCCATGGAAGAGGAAGAGTCACCTGATATGATGGAGGAGATACCTCAACCTGCATCCTCCACTTCATCGATGGGATCATCTGCTCCTTAGGTGATGGTGCATTTAGTCAATCCCAGACTCACAGAATATTTGGTTCAAAATATAACATTCACACCAATTATCGAGTCTATGCAAGATATGGGGAGACCTTGCATCCCCTATTTTCCCATTGGGATGGTGGTACCTTTAGGTATACCACCTAACCAAACTAATTTTATCTATGGAGGTTTCGACCAAGCCTCAAACCATTCTCCTATTATCTATCAAGATGATGAACCTTTTATAGGAAATGTCTATTACCTATCGAACCCCAATTATTCTCTACGTTACTTCGACCATTGTCATTGGCATGGCAATGGCCTAGGTCTCTATGAGTAGGGTCATAGAACACCCTTCCAACCATAATACCAGTTTCCAATGGATAAGTTTGGATTAGGGTATTCTATTCATGTACCATATGAGCTCCTAGTCGATTCCTTACAATGCCTAAGCTTAGGCTTTGGGGAAGATATTGATTGGAATCCATATACCAATCCCAACCCTTCTCATCTATGGAGGGATCATCACCCAATCACTATGGTTTCTATAGAACCACCTACAGTATATCATGACCCTGTAGTATATCAAGAGTCTATCATAGATGAGGAATCAAAATCTGATAATATTTTTGAGAATGATTGGGTAGATGAGGATGATGAGTATGAGGATGAAACTAAAATTGCCTATTTAGGTCCTCATCACCTTCGTCATCTCAATAACTCCATAGGATATGTTGAACCTATTAGACAACCTATGAACATAGATGAAATCTATCATAGGGCCTTCCCCATTCCTCTTAATTTGAGATAGTTGCTTCCCCTAGAGGATCCTATTGTCCTATCAGCTCCTAGAGTAGATCTTGAGATTCCCATACCTCCTAAACCACACCTGGAGCATGGAGAGCAACCAATAATTAATAGGTCCTACCCATGCAGCCATGGAGAGCACCAACTATCCATTAATATGATCTCCATTGATTTAATCGTACCACTCCATAACCCAAGTGACCCTTCAAAGCCTTTGCATCTCAACCTTGAGGCCATTGACTTTGATCATGCTATATTACCCTTATCACCTGAGGATTTCTTCCCCTGTGAAGAAATGTTACAACCTTTCCATTTTACCCCAGGCTATGCTCATGATGTCTATAATATTGAGGTTGAACCTGACATGGTAGATCACTTAAACCCAATAGATGATATCCATTTGATCCCTATACCTCACCATCTTGAGGAGGGATCCCACATGTCAGTAGAGGAGACTTTCAAAGTGGATATTAGTTCAGATCCCAACCATCCTAAGAAATTCAAGTTTGGAGAAAGTTTATCTCCTAAGGAATGAGCCATCCTCATACCTCTATTGAAATATAGACCTAATATTTTTGCTTGGACATACAAAGACATGTCAGGTCTAGATCCAAAATTGGTTACTCATAACCTTTCATTGGACCCTAAGATGAAACCTATCAAGAAAAAACTAAGAAGGATGCATCCAACCATCGCTTTGATGGTAAAATATGAATTGCAAAATTTGTTGGATGTAGAGTTCATTCAACCCATCGACTATCCAGAATGGGTATCAAACATGGTACCTGTAGGAAAACTTGATGGGAGGATCCATATTTGTATGGATTTTAGAGACCTAAATAAGGCAACACCAAAGGATGCATTCCCATTGCCAAATATTGATGCTCTTGTAGATGCAACCATTGGTCATGAGATGTTATCTCTCATGGATGGTTTCTCTAGCTATAATCAGATTTGGGTCAAACTCGAGGACCAACATAAAACAACCTTTACCACTCCATGGGGTACATTTTGCTACAAGGTTATGCCATTTGGCCTCAAAAATATTGGTGCCACATATCAACGGGCCATGACATACATTTTCCATGACTACATGCACAAAATCCTAGAGGATTATATTGATGATTTGCTTGCCAAGTCATTATTGCATGAAGAGCACATAGATGTCCTATGAAAAGTCTTCGATCACCTGATTGAGCATAATGTCAGGTTGAACCCCAAGAAGTGTGTTTTTGGTGTTACATCAAGAAAACTCTTGGGATTCATCATTTCTAAATGAGGGATCGAATTCGATCTAGAAAAGGTCAAAGCTATTTTGGAAATGCTTCCCCCAACAAATATCAAAGAACTTCGAAGCCTCCAGGGCAAAGTAGCATCCATTAAGCACTTCATCACACAGTTATCGAATAAATATCGACCCATGAATCGACTACTACATAAGGGGGTCCCATTCAATTGGGATGAAGACTATCAAAAAGCTTTTGCTGAGATCAAACAATACCTGGTGATGCTCGCTAGTCTTAGCTCCACCTAGACTAGATGTACCTTTTTTTCTATATATATCAGCCATGAACTTTGCTCTAGGAACCATGTTAGCCTAGAAGAACAAAGAAGACAAAGAACAGGCTATATATTACATTAGTCGAACCCTGGTCAACTACGAGCTAAAATATGCATACATCAAAAAGCTCTGTTTAGCAGTGGTTTTTGCTACTAAGAAGTTGCACCACTATATGCTAAGTCATACTACGTATGTCATATCCAAACAAAATCCTTTGTAGTATATGATGAGTCGAACTTATCATAATACACATACTGCAAAGTGGATCATGCTATTGATAGAATTTGATCTAGAATTTATCAGTCAAAATTCCATCAAAGGATAGGTCATAGTTGATCAACTGGTAGAGGCACCTCTTCAGGATGATAGACCTCTTGTCATAGAACTTCCTGATGATGCAGTCTTTGCATTATTAGAGTCACCCAAACTCGAAGAACTAGATAACAAAGCAGATATGACTTTGTTCTTCGATGGTTCAAAATGTGAGCAAGGGGGTGGTGTAGGGATCATGTTTTTCATGCCACAAGGAGCTCCAATACCCTTGTATTTTAAACTCGACTTCCCTTGCACCAACAATAATGTTGAATACGAGGCTCTAATCTTGGATCTCCAAATAACTATCACCATGAAGATTAAAAAGCTAAATATCTTTGGTGACTCCTTGCTCATAGTAAACCAAGTGAAAGGAATTTATCAATGTAGATGTCCCATCCTGAAATCTTACAAAGAGCTTGTGGACACATATCTAGCCCAACTAGATTGGTATGACATCGAGGCAGTCCCTCGTACATCTAATCAATTTGTGGATACAATGGCCTCTTTGGGATCCTTAATCCCTCAGAATCCTTCCATTGATTTTACTACCATCCAGGTCAAGATACTCTCACAATCCATGATGTTGCATGAGGCTTCAAACAAGAAGGAATCAGTCCACATGATTCAGATAGAACCAAACCATGAATGGTTCTACAAAGCATGAGACTTTTTGACACAAGCATCCTGGGGGTCCTTGATCTCGTAGGGTCCTTCAGATAATGGTACTACCATTCATCATAAGGTTATCTCCCAATCTGCATTTGTGTAAAATGAATCATAATGGGAATAAGTCGTTCAGATAGTTGAAGCTATAGCTTATCAAGATTGGCTCATCCAATTAAAATATTACCTAAAGCTTGGTATTATCCCTTAGGGATTATCGCATGCTACAAAAAGAGCATTTAAATAGAAAGTGACTAGATATGTCTTGCTAGGAGATATTTTGTATCGATGAAGCTATGATGGAATCCTCCTTCATTGTCTCGAGCCCCAAGAATCTGCTTGGGCAATCTTGCAAGCTCATGATGGTACCTACGGTGGCCATTTTAGTGGCATGGCCATCATTAAGTGCATCCTTAGAATGGGCTATTATTGGCCCATGATGGAGAAGGATTGTTGCACGTATGTCAGGAAATGCATTAAATATTAGCACCATGCTAATCTTATGCACCTACCATCTCAGGCCTTGCAACCAATTCAATCAGCTTGGCCTTTTTCTCAGTGGGGATTCGATCTAATTGGGAAGATCTCTCCTCCTTCATCGGGCCACCACACGTTCATCATCATGGCCACTGAGTACTTTACTAAATGGGTGGAAGCAATCCCTTTGACCTCTATGACTGGAGCTCGTATTGTAGAGTTCATACTCCATAATATTATATGTCATTTTGGTATTCCATCCAAAATCATATCGGATAATGGAACTTCATTTAAGAACAAATATGTGTGGGCTTTAACATCCAGATATAACATTCAACATAACTTTGCAACACCATATTATCCACAAGCAAATGGGCAAGCAGAGGCCTCTAACAAAATAATAGTTGCCATATTGAAGAAAATCATTAAGGATAATCATAAGGATTGGCACCTTCAATTACCTCTAGCTTTGTGGGCTTATCGCACTAGCATTCAGACACCCACTGGGGCAACCCTATTTTCTCTAGTCTATGGCACTGAGGCCATTATGCCCTTGGAATTAGAAATTCCATCACTGCGAGTCTCATTGAAAGAGTTCATCGATGATGACACTTCATGACAAGCTCACCTCGATCAATTGACCCTTCTTGATGAACGATGAGTGAATGCTCTTGAGCATCTCCATGTTTATCAGGATCATCTTAAATGAGCTTACAATACTAAAGTCCATCCAAGAGACTTTAAGGTTGGGGATCTTATGCTTAAATAGAACCAACAGAACTCAAACCTACCACCTCATCTGAGAGATAAATTTATGGCCAATTGGTTAGGTCCCTTCATCATAACAGAGAAGATAGGACCAGGTACTTATCACCTAACTTCGCTAGAAGGTGTTGAAGAGCTTGAACCTCTCAACATTCTTCATCTATGGGTATTTTATACATAGCTCATAAAACAATCAAAATCACAAAAACAATAAAAATCATCAAAAATCCAAACAAATCAAAAAACATAAAATCACAAAAACAATTCAAAACATCAAAACACAAAAACATTTGCATTTACATTATGCATTTTCATCATATGCATTCATTAGTTGCATTGCATTAGGCATATTCATCCATTACACTTGCATTAGGATAGGTTGTGTTTACATTCTTACGAATGACACCATGTTTGTATGTCAATCATGAATCCACATATCCTTATCATTCACATTTCCATTGTGAGTAACTATGTTTTTCAACACATTTAATCAGTTGCTATAAGGTGTATACTAGGGTTTTTCCAATCATTCAACCATCCCTAGTTATCTTTTCAAATTTTGTAGAAAGCTATCTTGGCTTTTGGAGGTAAGGTCTAGTTTTGATAGTACCTTGCATATATCAAAATCCCAACACAATTTTACACATTAACAATCCTAGTTTGAACAAGGAAGTATGACACTACAAAGTGGTCCATGTCACCTTAAGTAAAAGGTTTTCCTTGCTCATCTTATTATGCACATGGTCTAGAATGTTGATCATTGACAAAAGGACAAGCTCCCCCCTACCCAAACAATCCCTTGCTCTTCCACAAAATGAGCAAAATTCCCAAAGCAAAGCAAAATAAACAATGATTTTCATCACTAAGAAAATCCCTTGCTCAAAAATAAAAAAAGATGCAAAATAAATAGTGATTATCATCACTAAGCATGAGCAAGTATCCCAAGCAATTAAAAGAAAAGAAGGGGGTAACGAGCTTGAATCCTTGGAATCTTCAGTATTCAAATGCCATGGGGTGATCTCCATTACAACAATGGGTTGAATGAAACCCACCTGGCAATTGGGTTTGTAATGTCTATCATATTAGCGACCTTATTTTGTACAGACCAATGTCAGCTTATGGATGAGCTAGCTTTAGGTGGCTTGTATTGCCTAGTAGTCTAGTCTAACTACATCCAAACTCAGGATCATGATGACCATATGGTGATCCTCATTACAACAATGGGTTGAATGAAACCCACCTAGCAATGAGGTAGTCTTATGCCTCATCTAATATATTCACTTTGCACACATAGGGATAGTGAATATCTTGGTCTTCTTAATAGGCTTGTATCTTTCAGGAGTCTTGTGTAGTCATTATACAACTTTTGATCAATCAACTAGGGTGTTTGAGTCTCATGGAAAACCTCAAAAATCCCCTCATAGCAACAAATCATCTCATCAAACAATCATAGTTTTCCTTATGAACTTTTGTTTATTAAGGGGTGTTCATAGAATAGGATAGATACCAGATGGATATCAACAATGATATTTAGATGACCACTGACTATTTTATGCATATCTTTTAGTTTGCATAAGCTTATAGGGAAAGCCCCTACATCTCACATCATTTCATCTCACATATGGATGTATACATGATTAATTCTTATGATAAGGGTTAACATTTTCATTCATGATTTTCATACATTTTGTGGTGTCTGCCATTAGTTTGTTAAACACATATTAGATTCATTCCTTATGTTTTAAGTGATTAAAGCATACAAGTTCATTTGCATTAGACCATCCACATGAAATTAATGCATTACATCCACCATATCATATAAACATAGATTAAATGCATAAATCAATGAAACAAATCAATACATGCATTTAACATTCACTACTGCATCCATATAAGCATACATAGTAGTACATTCACATATCTAGATCATAACATCTAATCATACATATATCATCTAAATATTGCATGTCATTAGTACATAATAGCATAAATCACATCATCATATAAGCATTACATCCATTAATGCATCCATAAACATAAAATCAAAACCATAACACATAATGAGCCATAAAAGAGGATATCATATATATATATGTGAATATGTTAGAGTACATAATGGTACAAAAATTCCTATAGGCTACAACTGTGTAGGTCCTCAGACCTTACACTCAAAAATAATAGCAACATCATGTCATATCAAAGGGGCCTGCACCCCTTGAAGCACCTCCACCCTCAGCCCCATCTATGCAAGGCTGCCTGGAGCTAGTACCTATCGATCTCTCTGATCGAGAAGTTGACCTATGATTGGGCTGCACTGATGACTACCTAGACTCACTCCACCTACTCCATTGGGAGCCCCTTATTGTAGACCTCTTTGGCATAGTTCCACTACATAGCCTAACCTGAGTCTCTAGAGCAATGATATATGCTAAATATATTATGCACTATGCTGAAGCCTCCTCTATGATGCTCTACAATATCCTAATCTCTGCATCCCTACCTGATTCTACCAACCCTTGAGTGGCTGGAGTGGATGGTGTAGCCTAAACTATAGAAACGATTGCTAACTAAAATTGTAGAGTATCCCTCTCCATAATACGTACATTTATCTCATTAGTCTTGACCACCAGCTGTGTGCATAGAGTCTCTATCATATTTGGAGTAGTATCCATATAAACCTAGAGAGTAGCCCTCTCCTCAGTGTATCCCTACCATAGCTATTATCTAGCACTGAGCTAACTCTGAGTAGTAGCGAGATATGTATCTCACTCCATCAACTACCTCTAGAAAGTCTATAGTTATACCTATAAACTCTACACTTGTACCCATATGCTACCTCATCACTCAAGGCATCCTCCTTACCCTCCTCCTCTACCTAGGGCTCATCTGGCTATCCTACTACCTGCACCCACTCCCCCTCCATCCTATGATGCACTCATCACTCATCCTCATCTCCACCCTCCTCCACTACCACCTCCCATAGGTATACCACCATGCCATAGCTAAGAGACCCACCAAGTGTCATACTCAATAGTGGTCCTTGGGTCCTCTAAACCTATCTCTACAACTGGAGGGTCCACCTCCTCTGATAGTTGCTCTACCTATGGTGGCTCAAACTATGTCTTGGCATGCCTACGATGATAGAGGATTGGCTCCTCTAGCACATCCTAGGCTATGCCAAACTACCTAGTGACTCGAGAGTAATGGAAATACTCTCTCTCCTTCTCATGGTACCCCATGAGCCATCTATCATGCCTCACTTTGGCTAGGTACCTCCCTACCTCAGGCCAATCAAGATAATCTAAGTAGGGCCTCCATATAATTTGACCACGTTGTAGTCCCTCTAGAGACTTAGTATAGTGTGCTAGCACACCTACATGTGGTCGACTCTAGTCAGACTTCGTATCCTGTGGCCACCACACTATATAGCAACTATCATCATCATCTAAGTCAACTCGAGACACTAATAATCTAGTGGGTCGATCTACCTAGATATGCTCCCATCCCCAGATCTATAGTAGTAGACTGCATCCCACTCCCACTCACCCCCAATGTTGTATCTCATACAACTCATCATAGAGTTGTGCTAAGAGTGTGCTCCCCCATGCCATAATCATTGGATCTCGTAGGTCACACTCCACTAGGTCTTGCACCATGTCTAGGAGGTTCCAAGGGAACCTCACTCTTGATGAGTCTAGTAGTAGCACATTCGAGATGATGTGCATCAACACTACCTAGCACTAAGAACAAATAACTCAAATAAGAACAAATATTAAATTTGCAAATCATATGTCTTTCATAGATTTGCACCATTTTTTGAGTATCTTGCACAACTCCAAGAATAAATATTAAATTTTCAAATCATATGTCTTTCATAGATTAGCACCTAGAAAATATTTGTCTATCTGCCAATAAAATACATTTGTATAATTAATTATGAAATAGTCTATCATTTCATTAAAGCAACAATAAAATGTAATCTAAATTCATCCACATAATAAGTCCACCAAGGGAGGGTTATAACATCCTCCCCTCCTCAGGCTTAACACATTCCTTTGTGTTTTTAAACAGTTCAAAAAATAAATTAACAATTACATATTATTCTCAAATAAGAAAGAAATATATTTTTCCACATCTGCTACTTTCTCCCAAGTAGCATTCCTCTCGGAATAGTGGTCCCACTAGACCTTGCACTGCTCCAAGGTCCCTTTCCTCATTGACTTGGAATGGAACTCAAGGATTTTAACTGGTCAAACATCTATAGCCTCTGGATCCAGCATCTACAATTTAGAAAGATCCCACACATGTTCAACATTAGCTATATATTTCCTAAGCAATGAAATATGAAAGGTGTCATGAATATTTGACATATTGTGTGAGACAAGTCGATATACCACAGGAATGATATTCTCTATAATTTCAAAGGGTCCCACAAAATGTGGATCAATTTTTGTGGATTTAATAGCACTCTTCTTCAGTCTCACCCTCAAAAATACTTTATCACCCACAAAGAATTCTCTTAGAAACCTCTTAAGGTCGGCATAGCTTTTTCAATTATTTTTAGCTTCCTTAAGTCATTCTCTGATCATTCTTATTTTTTCTCCATTTCCTTGACCATCTTTGGTCCAAGCACAACCCTATCCTCTGGGTTGTCCTAAGATAATGGTGTTCTACATATCCTACCATATAGGGATTCAAACGATGCCATACCCAAAGTCGAATGGTGACTTTTGTTGTAGGCAAACTCTACCAAGTGTAGGTAGTCTTTCCAATGGATTTTATGATCCATACAATACATGCAAAGCATGTTCTTCAATACATGGTTTACCCTTTCAGTTTGCCCATCGATTTTTTGGTGATATGCAAAACTAATGTTCAGTCTAGTACCAATAGCATGATGTAGAGCTTGCTAAAACTCAGAGGTAAACCTGGAGTCCCTATCTAAAATGATCACTTTTGAAAACCATGAAGCTTGAATATTTCCTTATCAAATATGTTAACCACAATCACAACATCATCTTTGGTGTTTTCGAGTATAAAATGTGTAATCTTGGTCAGTCTGTCAACCACAATTAGGTTGCATCATGTTGAAATATAATTTTAGAAAACCCTACAATAAAATCCATCAAAATCACCTACAATTTCTATACGGGTACCTCATGAGGGTACAATAGTCCTGTAGGATATTTATTTGTTGCCTTCACTTTCTAGAATTCAAGGCATTGAGTGACAAATTTAGTTATATCCCTCTTCATTCCTGGTTAGTAGAAGATTTTATTCATGTTCTCTCTCATCTTTGCCCCTCTTGGGTGAGTTGAATATGGATATCGGTGTGCTTCATTCATGGTCATTTTTCTTATATCATCGCTAGTAGGAATTACTACTATGTCCCTAAAGCATAAAAATCCATCCTTGATGCTGAAATATTTACTTTAATTGGGTTCACTTTTCATATTTTACTGAATTTTTTTGCAAAACACATCCTGATGTTGCATTTCTCTGATTTGTTCCTTCAAATCAACATGGATGTGTATTTAAACAACTATGTGTCTCCATCTAATCAGTGCATAACTGACTTTATTTTATTTCCCTTTTATATAATCAATGCCAAATCATATTTGATGAGAAATTCCATCCACCTTATTTGCTTGGCATTTAGCAAAGGCTAAGTGAATATGTATTTTAGGCTTTGATGGTCTATTCTCAACTCAAAAGGTTTCCCTAACAAGTAGTATCACCAACTTTTGAGGGCAAATACCACTACTACCAGTTCCATATCATGGGTTGCATAAGTAACCTCATGTCATTTTAGTTTCCTTGAACCATATGCTACCACAAATCCATCCTGAGAGAGCACTCCTCTCAAACCTACCAATGATGCATTTGTATAGATAGAAAAACTACCCTGAGGATCTGGTATCTTAGTATGGGGATGTGGTGAGTTTATGTTTGAGTAGATAAAAAATCTACCCTACATTTATCTGTCCATTTGAACTCTTTTTCTTTCCTATGAAGGTTTGTTATAGGAGCAGTTATCTTGATGTAATCCTCTACATAATTCTTGTAGTATCCAGTAAAACCCATGAAACTTTAGACTTATGTCATACTAGTATGTGATATCCAATTCAGTATGGCTTCTGTCTTCTTAGGATCCACCGTAAGCCCTTCTGCTGAAATGATGTGCCCTAAATATTGCATCTATGGCACATAGAATTCACACTTTGATATATTTTTGTACAACTAATTCTTTCTTGGAAATTCTAACACAATTCTAAGGTGTTGGTCATGCTCTAACTTATTTCAATAATATATCAAAATGACATCTAGGAACACAAGCATAAATCAATCCAAGAGCTTTCTGAAAATGTTGTTCATTAGGTTCATAAATGTTGTTGGTGCATTCATTATACCAAAAGGCAATACTATAAACTCATAGTGTCCATAATGAGTTTTAAGGTTGTCCTATGGGTATCCTCCTTGCAGATCCTCAATTGGTGATATCTTGATTTAAGATCGATATTTGAGAAAATAGAAGCATCTTTGAGCTGATCAAAGTGATCTTCGATTCTAGGGAGAGGATGTATATTCTTGACAGTTACCTTATTCGACATTCTATAGTCTATGCATAGTCTAAGGGACCCATCCTTATTTTTAACAAATAGCACAGGTGCACCCCACGGTGACACACTAGGATTAGCCCCTTTTCCAATAATCCTTGCAACTATACCTTTAGCTCTTGCATCTCTATGGGGTTCATTCTGTTTGAGGGTATTCTTGGTAATTATTCTAGAAATACATCTTTGAATTATTGGAGAACTGGTTGTATTTCAAACACTTCATTCTTCTCACTTTCTATTTTGTTAAATATTACCACATAAATAGTTCCTCCTCTTTTAATTACCTTCCTAAGCTACATTGTAGAGAGGATTTGAGGTCGTAAAGTCCCTTGTAGGTTGTACACTCTCTAGCATTTCCTACCATCCTCTGAGTATTCCATCTATCTCTCTTGGAAATTGATCCTCTGAGTAGGCATGTTACTCAATGCTTCAATTTATTGTATTATGAAATGATGAGTATTTAAATGCATAGCATAACAACTTCATAATTAAACTTGCATATTTATCCTATGTTACATCCATATACCTTGTGAGGAGTGGTTATATCACTTGCCTTCTCAAATGGGCTTTGATGTAATAATTTCTAGCATTCCCCCTTTTATTACATCATAGTCAAAGCTCTATTTTTAGCTTATCGCCAAAAAATAATATCTACAGTAATGTTGGAATTTGAGAGAGAAATTTTCCTTTTAATGTAGAATTTCTACTTTGATAATTAGGAGTGTCGAGTTCCACCAATCATGCACTCAAAAATATGTTTATTACAAAAAAATATTAATTCAATGCTTATAGAATTCAATGCATGATTTATGTGTTTCATTCAATGTATTCAAGTGAAGCATGTATTACCATGCATGTAAAGCAACATATTGAATTGATTGGATGATTTACCTTTATTAGTTTTCTTTATGATCAAGTTGTGTATGGCTTCTTTTGTTGCTTTACCTTTATTAGTTTTCTTTATGATCAAGTCCTTACAAGTTCTCCATTTATCATAAGTTCTATGATATGATAAATAGGATGTATATTTTGAATGTAATCTTTAGCAATTATGAATACTTGTTTTATTCCTTTGAAATATACCATAGATGATAGTTTTTCCTTGAACTAGAATGTAGCATCTTGTCAAGTGATCTATAGTTTTTATAGTTGAACAATTGGGGCCTTATCACTATCTAACAAATACCATAACAATTTGACAACAATGTTACTAAAATACATGGAATGTCCATTTATTTTAATTCCCAATCATGGGGGATGGATGGGCATCCCTAGGGATGGCTGAGGAATGCCTAGGTGTCCCCTCATAGTAGGTGCACTAGGGACAACCGTGTTGGATCCTTAAAATCCAACATAAAGTATGCCCCTAATTTTTTACTTTAGAATATTCCATGATTGCACATAGTCCATATATTTTAATTTGTTGTCATAAGCTTCATTAAAATTTTGTCTCATTCATTTCTAAATATTTCATTTTATTCCATTAGTATTTGTAATTTTTTATTTAATCCATTTCAGTTTTAGTTCATTTTGTCATAATTTTTCATTTTCCACATACTTTGGGATAGTCAACCAAAGTTTCCTTGGTCATACAATTTCATAATTCTTCCTTAGCACCCTCGGATGGTCCTAAATGTGTAATTTTTAATAGCTATATCTATATTACGTCCGATCAAATATTCCTCACCCATATTAGTAATACTTCAAAGTTCCTAAGATTCAAGGGTATTTTTCACGTAAAAATCTATCCCCCTCTAAAAATCATAAAAAATTAAATTTCTATCCTAAGGCAAAAATAAACCTTCATTAATAAATTCAAGATCCATCTTCCTATCCTTTCATGTAGTATCCCCACATGTACCTCAATAAGACTAAGCACTCATATCTGATCGACTAAGAAATGAATGGTTCAAAAAATGCTCCAATAGGTTAACGACCTAGAATCAGGCACCCATAATCAAATGGCCCACATTCACCTGGAGAAAGATAAGCACTTTGATCTGACTGGTCAGCAAATGAGTAGCTTGGGTTTATCCAAAAAATAAAGCGCTTAAATTTGATTGGCCAAAAATAAATGGCTTGGGGTCATTCGAAGAAATATAATAGCTTGTATAGCTCTGAATGTCAAATCATGCCACATGTATTCCACTACGGTGGGTCTCCCTTGAAAAATGGATGATTTGCATTTAATAGCACAAGATCAATGGTCTAGGTGGTTACAAAAAATCTATAACCCATGAAAAAATCTACCAGATCAATGGCGCACATTGCTCGATGAATCAACAATCCACATCAAACCTATGCTTGTAAATCTTGTTAGTTAAAAATATTTTTATTTGACTAACCATTGTATGATATTTATTGTGCAATAGCAAAATCAATGGCCCACAATCACCATCGATTAAGATGAATAGTCCAAAGTTATCCACAAATTTTTGAGAGTTCACTTCAGGTTAAGCAGCGTGTAAATTTTTGAAGGATAAATGGTCCACATTGAATCTTCAAAGATCTACGACCCGCCGAAGTTCAAGTTATCACCTTATTATTGAGGTATAATATTAAAATAAATAAATGGAGGGCTTGCAATTGGCTTATTCCTAGATGAATAGCCTAAAAAACACTATGAATACCAATAGTATCTGAATTGTCAAAACTGCCAAGATAGTTAGATTCGTCAAATGTAAAGTAGATTGGATTAGATGAAAAGGCTTAATAAATTTTTATTAAAGCTAACTAAGATTAAAATTTAAGCAAAATTTATGATTCATTATCGCCCGTAGGAGAAGATGAGCGGTCTGAAATTGCTAGTAGAAAAGATAAATAAAGTGTACCACATCAAGTTGACTAAAAGAGATAAAATTTAACACTCACATAAAAGATATTGATGGTCTACATCATTTGAAAACATATATGGAGAGCCCATCACACAAAGGTGAATGAGATGCAGGGTAAACATTGAAGGTGCATGATGAATATCTACAATTACGACAAAAATACCCTTTTAAGAAGAAAAAGGTAAGATAAGGTTTTAGCAGATTCGACACACATGTTAAATGCTTCTTGATGGCTCAGATTAGATCCTCAAATATTAATGGTTAAAATTTAAAAAGAGTATGACATACTAGCCAAAAATCTCCAAAACAATAGCAAATAAAAAAATCACCCCACTATGACAATTAATGTCGTTGAAGATAATAAGGTGGTAAAACTAGGGTGGTAGATTAAAAATATGCAGTTGGCAAATAATAAAAGTTGAAGCATGTAGTGCCATCCTAAAAAATGGTATAAATGTTCACATAAAAAATCCAAACTTCACTTACAATGGGTATTTATAGAGAATAGAGCATTCAAATGCATCAAACTTATAAAAAGCTAAGAATATTAAAGATCTTGCAAAGGGTTTCCAAAGTATTTTAGAACAATTACACCTTAGAAATTATAGCCTCAACACTTCCCTGGTCACTCCATCAAGAACTATAGCTAAAATTGCAAGCTTAAATGAAACCCTACCATACCATATGCTAAAAGAGAAAATTATCACCAAAGACGTAAAGGGATTTGGTAAATTATCAGACCCAAACAAGAAATTACTCCTAGTCAACAATGGGAAGTGGAAGATACTATCTCTTTCAGCTATGGGTTGATAGAAGAAGATTACCAATGTCATCCAACACTATTAAAAGGACTTTTCAAGAGGGCATTGAGAGCTCAAAATAGAACTAGTCCCTACTACAATAAATAGATGAGCAACTTGGGATAACTGATATGCACCAAGGTTTAATTTTCCTCAAATATTTTGTCTTGGTTGGTAGTAGCCTATGATCCTAAGACCAGAATAATCAAATATCATGCAAATAGATTAAAATTTAGAATCACACCAGATAGTTGCATCATTAGAGTTAAAGCATATACATAAGGCACGAAGAGGTCCTCTAATCTCTTCATCTCCACAAGTTGAGAGTAATATTTTGATATTTACCTCATACATAAATCTCTAAGATACATCTAGCCATAACCTAAATGGGCATATCTTGGCTAGTGTAAATAGATATGTGCCTAAGAAAATATTATAATAACTTGTTGAAATAAAACAAATTTCGTCATTGCTCCTTAGCATAAGGTTTCTTTCTTTTCACAAAAAGCAATATGCTAAGTTTCTCTTGAATTATTTTCATTCAAAAAAGGCATTTCATTTTATACAAATCAAAAAGAGAAAAGTGCAGTCCATTCACTTAATTTAGCTTACTTTCCAACCTTAACAATTTTATTAAATAGGGTACACACACTTGCACATTTTATATACATTGCTAAGGTTGGACTTTGTCACCAACCTCCAATAAATATTAGTGACGTTGGAATTCATCTCCTCCCACTAGCTCACCCTTTAGACGCCAAAGTATCCCTCACGTGTGATTTTTTGGACTTCATCACCAGAAGATCCCCTACTCTTGAGATATCCTTGGGGTTGGTTAGGGTTAGACACCCCCACTCATAAGGTTTTACATATTTTGTGGGTTGGTAACTATCAGATTTTACTAAGCCCATCCAAGGGTGAATCGAAAGCCCGATTGGGCCAATAACAATTCGAAGACAGTGCCGCCTCTTTCATAAGAGGTATTTTATATTATACCTCTTTTAGTTACCTTTCGTTATACCTTTCATTAGCTATTATTAACCCATTGTTGCATAGTTTTCCCTTGTGCACCTCTGACTATTGTAAGGGCATGTGTTCATAGTGTGTATTTCCCACCTACTCTCTTGGTTCTAGGTTGGTCATCATCAAAACACATGAAAATACAAAAACATTTGCTTACTGTTTGGCATAATATTTTTTTGTATCTAACTGATTTTTATTACAAAACCTATTGCAAAACCATCCAAAAAAATTCAAAACACACTCGTTGGTTTTTAGTAGTCTCTTTCAAAAAATTCCATCCAAGATATTTGTATTCACATAGCGAGGTGTGAACCACATTCGCATAGTGAGGTGTGAATCACATTTGCACACCACCCTGCAAATCTAAAATTCAGAGCACACACAAGTCCACAAACCCTCAAAAACCAATAGGAAAGTAGAATTTTTACTTGAACTACCTTGCTAGCTTCATTCCATCACTTTTCACTTGGAATCATAGTCCTCAATCGAGGCCAAATCACACACACAAGTGCATCTTGCTATGGAGGCTTCCACTATGATCCCTTCTTCTCCCACCAATTCATCAGTGTATTCAAATGAAATCATCCCCACCCATTCTCATACTCTATTTGCTTCTTCACATAGCTCATCCTTATCTCACACATTGTGCCCTAAAGTTCATCCTATGATCATGATCTAGGCTACAAGTTAAGCATCCTTCTCCTATCATGAGGTCCCATACGAGGACCATGTTCCCCTCTTCGCACCACCATGCTCCCTACCATTTTTCTCCCCATCAAGGGTCATGTCATCCACCTCTTATTACCTTACCTAAATTTTCATTTCAAATCTCCCAGCTGGTTGGTATGTTACAACCTCATTTTCCTTCATTTCCACATTCTACGTCACATTCATATGCACATTCTTACTCATATCAATCAACCCCACCACAACTAGCATTTATGTCAATTTTATTCCAAGGCCACCAATGCCTTCTCCTATTGATATGCAACACATCTTTGTGCATCTCAAAAACATTGACTTACAACTAAGCAACTGTAGGTGGCTTACACCCATTCATAATTCATCCATAAGAGGTCCTACAATGCCTCCAATTACATAAAATCTACACTCTCAATTATAGTGTTATAACAAACATGGGCCAACAATCACCCCCTCACCACCCAATCAACCACTCGCTCGCTCGCAACGTCCTTAACATCCATCTCACAATTGGACTCCATTATCTAAGCCCCTACCCAATCTATTTTAGAAGTTGTATGATGTTGGATATATTGCTCTACCTGACATTTAGCTAGACAATCCAAATCACCAAAAACCAAAGGGCTATCAAGAGCATGCATTCTACGAATATCATAGACAATGAAGGCATGATATCAATACTTGTCGTATATTTGAACACTTGGTCCAAGACCTTATTGACCATATATCTATACATATTGCTAATCCTCTAGCTCCTCCAAATAAAAATTTGAGCATCTCTACAAACCTTCTACCATAAACACAAGTTGGCACCTTGGCATATTCATCCATGCCTCAACAAGTTCATTATGTCAATGGCCACACTTCTTACCAAGATTTTAGTCATACCAATCTTGCAACTAGCAATCCATAATCTCTAAGATGATATCTCCCAATAATATAGCATTTATTTTGCTTTATTGTGATCATCATTCATTCTTTTTCCATATCTACTTTAACTACTTCGTCTTCCTCACTTCTTCATTTTTCTTTTCTTCTCTATATTTTGAAAGTTTTGTGTCATTTTTTTATGGTCAAGCTTCAAGTATATGTGTACCTATGATTAGTCCTTTTCTTATCTCCTTCCATCTCTTTTTTCTCCCTCTTTTATTGTTCCAAAACATCCTTCTCCCCTGCCATTCTTTCCTTTCATCTCATCCTTATTTTCCTCATTCACCTTCCTTTTCATTGTTAGTTCTTCATATTCTTCACTTCAATTTAGAAACTGGGGGATTTTCTTCCCTTCCAACCAGTTTCTTATGATTGGGGTAGTTTCTTCCCCCTCAAATCCTTCTACAATTGGAGGACTTCATTCTCTTTCAAATCACACTTCTATCTGGGGTAGATCACACCCCTTCTAACCAATATTATGATTGGGAAAGTTGGCATTTCTCTCATGTCTTATAATTTATCATGTACTCATGTTAATACCACCAAACACATTAAATAAATTACCAAGTTCAAAAGGTTGCATCCTTTTATCAAAAATTGTGCCCTTTACCTCACCTTCATCAATAAATCAATCGCTAGGTTCAAAATTAAGAACACAAGCTTATACTGAGAGGGGGGTGAACAATATAAGATCAACTTTTACTTTTCTTTCCCAAACAATATTATCCAATATTATCAATGGCAATATCAATAGCAGTAATCAAAGCAATGCACAAATCATCACACACAATAGAGACACCAATTTAACGTGGTTCACCCAATGTGGGCTACTCCACGGAGAAAATATTTCTACTAAATTTTTCTCAACAAATCTTCTTGGGAATCAATTCCCTATTACAATGTTTATGGACCTCTATCCAAAGGAGACACCAATCCCCTATGCTCTGATTTGTGGATCTCTCTCCATAGGAGAACTCTTTCCCCTTTTCTCTGGTTCATGGAACTTGATCCAGGAGACCTCTATCTCCTCAACTTGTTTGTGGATCTCTCTCCATAGAAGAACTCTATCTTCCCAGTTGGTTCGTGGATCACACTCCATAAGAGAACTCTTTCCCCTTGCTCTGGTTCATGGATCTCTATCCATAGGAGAACTCTTTCCCCTCTGCTCTGGTTCGTGGATCTCTATCCATAGGATAACTCTTTCCCCTCTGCTCTGGTTGATGATCTTCTAGAAGACTTCTACCCCCACTACTTTGGCTTGTGGATCTCTCTCCATAGAATACCTCTGTCCTCACTACCCTGGCTAATGGATCTCTATCCACTGGAGACTCTTATCCTCTACTCTATCACCTCCAAATCTTGCTCTCAACTCTATCTTAGATCTATACCAAACTCTATCCCAAGTGTAGTATAAATCTTCTCTAACTCTGTCTCAGGTCTAGCATAAATATGCTCACAAATATGTACCAAACTATATCCTCAAGCCTTAACACAAAGCTTGATCTAATCATAAATCAACTCTACTTAGATTTTCCCCAAGCCTTAACACAAATCTTGAACAAATCAATCAATCAAATCTGCTCTCAAGTCTTCACAAAGACTTGCCTCAAATATACCTTCAAGTCCTCTCAAAAACTTAATATCTTCACCAAGACTTACCTCAAATTTATCTAAGTCTTCACTAAGACTTACCTCAAATCTACCTTCAAGTCCTCTCAAGAACTTGCTCAATTCTTTCAAGTCTTCACCAAGACTTACCTCAAATCTACCTTCAAGTCCTCTCAAGAACTTGCTCAATCTACTCTCAAGTCTTCACTAAGACTTGCTCAAATCTACCTACAAGTCTTCACCAAGACTTACCTCAAATATACCTTCAAGTCCTCTCAAGAACTTGCTCAATATTTAATACATACTCAAAACAACTCACAAAATATGCTCAATCAATCTCAAATATTGCACACAATGCTATCAAATGCTTTGTCTAATCTTCAAGGTAATTCCTTTAACTTGAAGCAGTTTAGACATATTCTATTCAGAATTCGTTTAACCTCTGGAACATATAGAGAATGATGTACTCTATCAAAAACTCAATATGTTCTACTCAATCATTAAGTCTATCGCTTTCACAAATCTGGTTTCTAATGTTTGCACATTCACTTTCAATATCACTCAAATCCAATGCTCAAGAATTTCACTCAATCATTCAATCAATGAAACACAACTTGCTCACTAACCCTAAACAAGTGTTTTCAAACTTCTTCAAACAAAGAGCACAATGTGGGTCTCAAACCCTAACTCAAATATTTCTCAATCTCTATCTCAAATCAAATCATCCATCAACAAGGTGCACTTAAACTTGCTCATACATTTCCAACAATACTCATCAATCCTTTTTACTCCACCTTATATTTCACAACATTCATTCCAACATTTTAAACAAAATATGATGTGCCCATACCTCTTTGCTTTGATGGAGATATGTCTTCAAAACCTGTTTTACTCACAACCAAATCCTTTTGCCAATTCTAGGTTAGATAGCAACAATCTATCTCAAAATATCCACAAAAATATTTACCTCAATAATTATTTCATCATTCAAGAAATACAATAAAATGTCAAGTCACAAATACACCTTATCACTCCTTTAAAAATAATATTCAATACACATCAAAATAAAATTCCTTGCTTACACCTTATAATCTCCAATACTTTATTTATTTTCTAAGAACCCAAAATAAAATATTTAATCAACAACCCTTATGACTCCCTAAACATTTCACACATGCCCTTTTTAATTATCACGTGGCCTTAAAATACTTTCCACATTCCAAAACCTTTGGCAATATTAATTTAAAAATTGCATACCTTATTGTTGGCCCACATCACCAAAAATATTGTGCACGTCTCAATGACCAACGCCCAAACTCGAACCCATGACCTAAGCCACCACAAAGCCTTAGCCCAAGGCTAGGCTACCACTTGGGCTACACACCCACACGTGAACCAAAGGTCCACACTTCCATATTAAAGCTACCTCTCACAGTTTTGATAAAAATGAAAACTCCTTTCCTCTTTCACAAAAACTGAATGACGTGGGATTCAAAACCATGACCTTCCCTTCACAAGCACCTTAGCCACACCTTCGACCACCATCTATGCTACCCAACACCTTGGAATATTTTTGTCACTCCACATGAATTTCAATACACGTCTACCTTCCTTTATTTAAAAACCTTACGAAATATCTTCTCCCTTTCGAAAATGCAGTGCACAAATTCAATTGTCACTTGGGCATTCGAATTAGCATTAGACCTTTGGAAATGAAAATCATTTCCTATTAATACTCTTTCCTTTGCATTGAAACACATCGACCCTCTTTGCTTTCGAATTTTGAATTTGAATTAAACTTTGAAACTTTGGCGCCATTAATTATTTAAATTAAAATTTTAACCTTAGGTTAAAATATTTTAATTTAAATAAATTAAAACCTTTGTTAACCTTTATAACCTGCTCAATGGGCCTTGTCAGGGATATATATTTTTTAATGATTTCTTGGACCTTGTTATTCTTCACCTCTTCCTTTTGCCCAAATATTATAATATTAAATATTATAATATTATTATTTCTTTTCAAACTTGCTTCTCTTTTCTTGGGTCTTCCACCTTTTTAGCCTCTTTAGGCATATAATATTTAAAATAAATATTATACCCTTTTCCTTTTAACAACTTCCTTGCCTTTTGGAGAAATCAACCTTTTGACCTTAATGACAACAAAACTGGACATCAAACCTCTTGACATCAATGACAACAAAACTTGCTCAAATTTCCAACAATCTCCCCCTTTGTCATTGATGGCAACCCTTTTTTCTTTAAGCATTCCTTTTACCTTTTTCAATTCTGCTCCCCCTGACTGAATGCTCTCCCCCTAACTCAAATCTCTCCCCCTTTGACATCAATGGCAAAGGGACACCTTTGGGGCTAAAGATAAGACTCTTAGCTCAGCCCCCTCCCCACCTCCTCTCCTTGAGGTGATTAATTTTGGGGTGGGAGTATCTCTACTCCCAACATACAATGCTCTTTTTCTTTGTCCACCTTCTTCCTCAACTGATCCTTCTGATTCTTTTGAGTATTCTTGTTCCTGCTTATCTCTAGAAATTATGTTCTACACCACTTAGCCATATGCCCAACATTATTGCACTTATAACACTTAATGTTGTGGTTCCTAGAAGGTGCAAATATCTTGAAGTTCCTCCTGGTGAAGCCATATCCATTCCTATCATGAACCCTACAATGAATTGCTTTATGACCAAACTGATTACAAGAGTAACAATACCCTTGAAAGAGATGCCCATTTCTAAAATTTCTCTTGGTGAAACCATATTCCTTCTTTTCATGTGTCCTGCACTGCATAGCCTTGTGACCAAACCTGTGACATGAGAAGCAACATCCTTTGAAGAAATATTTCCTTTGACCCATTGGTCTCTTAGTCCTTTCTTCCCTGTGATGTTCCCTGTTCCTTATTTGTGCATTGTTTCCTTCCTTGGTGAACCTTTTGTTTTTCAACTTATCCTCATAAGTCTCACTTTCTCCTTCACTCTCTTCTTCTAAAACTTCTTCTTCTTTGGAGCTTGAGCTTGACTCCTCTCCTTGTTCTCTTTGTTCCTCTTCAAAACCAAGTCTTGTCTTGTTTGATGAAGATCTTTGTACATTGATAATATTATCCAAGGTCTTTGAGCTTTTCCCAAACTTGTGTAGCTTGTCTTTAGAATCTTTCACTTCCTTCCTTAGTGAAGCTACCTCATGCTCTAATATTTCACATTCTAAGACTTTTACCTCTAATTTTTCTTTAAATCTCCTTGTCTTAGATATTGAGTTTGTCAGATCTTGTATAAGCTTTCCTTTCTCTTCATCACATTCTTGAAATTGAACCTTGAGTTTTGAATTATGCTTTCTTACCTTTCTTAATTCCTTAAGAGCATAAATAAGCTCACCTTCTAGATCAACTACTCCTTCCTCTTCATTTTATGATTCTTCCTCTACCTTCTTTGTCTTCAAGAGCATCTTCATACTTTTCTGATTTATCTTCAATAGAAGCACTTCCTTCTTCCTCTATTTCCAAGAAGAGAATTTCTTCTTCATTATCTGAGGATCACTAACTTGACTTCCCTTATCTACATAGAAACTCTTCTTATGCCTTTGGAAAACTTCTTTTCATGCTTGTTTTGTCCATACCTATTTTTCTTTTGATACTTGGATTTTCTTGCTTCCTTGTTCTTATGATCTTGTTTCTCTTCACCACTACTACTTCCAGCTTCTGGATAGTTAGATGCATAGTGACCATATTTACCATAATTGAAACACTTAACTATTTTTGTACCTTTGTGCTTTCTTGAGTCCTTCGTTCCTTCTGCCATAGTTTACTTCTTCATCACTGGATGACTCATCACTTGAATCTGACTTCTTATATTTTGTCTTCTTTGCTACTTTGAAGGCTACCTCTTTCTTGGGGATAGGATCCTTTCCTATTCTCATCTCAAAAGTTGTGAGAGTTCCATGCAACTCATCCATAGTCAAATTTTCAATATCTCTTGTTTCTTCTATGGCTGAAACCTTTTCACTATACCTCATAGGGAGTGACCTTAAAACCTTTTGACAAACATCTGATTCTTCAACTTTACACCCAAGTCCTCGCATGGAGTTAACAACCTCATCCACATGAAGTAAGTATGTAGCAATGTCTTCCTCATCCTTCATCTTCAAGTCTTCAAATATTTTCTTGTGATTTTGCAATTTTGCCATCTTGACCTTTTTGTCTCCCTCATATGTTTTCTTCAACTTTTCCCAAATCTCTTTTTTGATGTGCAATGCATAACTTTTACAAACTCTGCTTCATGTAAACCACTTAAGATTACATTCATTGCCTTTGCATTATATAGATGTAGGAGCTTACCATATTTATCTATAGGAGGACTAGATGGAGGTGTGTATCCATCCTCAATTGCTTTCCATGTCTCATATCCTTGTGCCATCAAGTAAGTCTTCATTCTTATGTTCCAAAAAGCATAATTGTTCCCATCAAACAATGGTGCCTTATTTGCTGAAGATCCACTCTGAGATGCCATCTGTGTTCTTGTATACTTTTCCTTCAAGTTGTTAAACTCTTTCGAAGGAACCCGCTCTGATACCAATTGAAGAACACAAGCTTATATTGAGAGGGGGGTGAATAGTATAAGATCAACTTTTACTTTTCTTTCCCAAACAATATTATCCAATATTATCAATGGTAATATCAATAGTAGTAATCAAAGCAATGCACAAATCATCACACACAATAGAGACACCAATTTAACATGGTTCACCCAATGTGGGCTACTCCATGGAGAAAATATTTCTACTAAATTTTCTCAACAAATATTCTTGGGAATCAATTCCCTATTACAATGTTTATGGACCTCTATCCAAAGGAGACACCAATCCCCTAATGCTCTGATTTGTGGATCTCTCTCCATAGGAGAACTCTTTCTCCTTTTCTCTGGTTCATGGAACTTGATCCAGGAGACCTCTATCTCCTCAACTGGTTTATGGATCTCTCTCCATAGAAGAACTCTATCTTCCCAACTGGTTCATGGATCACACTCCATAGGAGAACTCTTTCCCCTTGCTCTGGTTTATGGATATCTATCCATAGGAGAACTCTTTCCCCTCTACTCTGGTTGATGATCTTCTAGAAGACTTCTACCCCCACTACTCTGGCTTGTGGATCTCTCTCCATAGAATACCTCTATCCTCACTACCCTAGCTAATGGATCTCTATCCATTGGAGACTCTTATCCTCTACTCTATCACCTCCAAATATTACTCTCAACTCTATCTCAGATCTACACCAAAATCTATCCCAAGTGTAGTACAAATATTCTCTAACTCTATCTCAGGTCTAGCACAAATATGCTCACAAATCTATACCAAAATCTATCCTCAAATATATCCTCAAGCCTTAACACAAATCTTGATCTAATCACAAATCAACTCTACTTAGATTTTCCCCAAGCCTTAACACAAATCTTGAACAAATCAATCAATCAACTCTACTCTCAAGTCTTCACAAAGACTTGCTCAAATTTTCCCATAAGTCTTCACCAAGACTTACCTCAAATCTACCTTATCCTTTAGTCTTCACTAGACTTGCTCAATCTACCTCATTAGTCTTCACCAAGACTTACCTCAAATTATGCTCTCATCTACTCTCAAGTCTTCACTAAGACTTACTCAAACTTCCTAAAGTCTTCAAAGATTCTTAATCTACTTCAAGTCCTCTCAAGAACTTGCTCAATCTTCATCTCATTAATACATACTCAAAACAACTCACAAAATATGCTTAATCAATCTCAAATCTTGCACACAATGCTATCAAATGCTTTGTCTAATCTTCAAAGTAATTCCTTTAACTTGAAGCAGTTTAGACATATTCTATTCAGAATTCGTTTAACCTCTGGAACATATAGAGAATGATGTACTCTATCAAAAACTCAATATGTTCTACTCAATCATTAAGTCTATCACTTTCACAAATCTGGTTTCTAATGTTTGCACATTCACTTTCAATATCACTCAAATCCAATGCTCAAGGATTTCACTCAATCATTCAATCAATGAAACACAACTTGCTCACTAACCCTAAACAAGTATTTTCAAACTTCTTCAAACAAAGAGCACAATGTGGGTCTCAAACCCTAACTCAAATAATCCTCAATCTCTATCTCAAATCAAATCATCCATCAACAAGGTGCACTTAAACTTGCTCATACATTTCCAACAATACTCATCAATCCTTTTCACTCCACCTTATATTTCATAACATTCATTCCAACATTTCAAACAAAAGATGATGTGCCCATACCTTTTTGCTTTGATGGAGATATATCTTCAAAACCTGTTTTACTCACAACCAAATCCTTTTGCCAATTCTAGGTTAGATAGCAATAGTCTATCTCAAAATCTCCACACAAATATTTATCTCAATAAATATTTCACCATACAAGAAATACAATAAAATGTCAAGTCACAAATACACCTTATCACTCCTTTAAAAATAATATTCAATACACATCAAAATAAAATTCCTTGTTTACACCTTATAATCTCCAATCCTTTATTTATTTTCTAAGCACCCAAAAATAAAATATTTATTCAACAACCCTTATGACTCCCTAAACATTTCACACATGCCCTTTTTAATTATCACGTGGCCTTAAAATACTTTTCGCATTCCAAAACCTTTGGCAATATTAATTTAAAAATTGCATACCTTATTGTTTAACTTAAAATACTTTATGCATACGTCTTGCCTTCCTTTATTTAAAAACCTTATGAAATATCTTCTCCCTTTCGAAAATGCAGCACATGAATTCAATTGTCACTTTAGGCATTCGAATGGCATTAGACCTTTGGAAATGAAAATCATTTCCTATTAATACTCTTTCCTTTGCATTGAAACACGTCGACCCTCTTTGCTTTCGAATTTTGAATTTGAATTAAACTTTGAAACTTTGGCGCCATTAATTATTTAAATTAAAATTTTAACCTTAGGTTAAAATATTTTAATTTAAATAAATTAAAACCTTTGTTAACCTTTATAACCTGCTCAATGGGCCTTGTCAGGGATATATATTTTTTAATGATTTCTTGGACCTTGTTATTCTTCACCTCTTCCTTTTGCCCAAATATTATAATATTATTATTTCTTTTCAAACTTGCTTCTCTTTTCTTGGGTCTTCCACCTTTTTAGCCTCTTTAGGCATATAATATTTAAAATAAATATTATACCCTTTTCCTTTTAACAACTTCCTTGCCTTTTGGAGAAATCAACCTTTTGACCTTAATGACAACAAAACTGGACATCAAACCTCTTGACATCAATGACAACAAAACTTGCTCAAATTTCCAACACAAAAGATTACATCATTTTGTAAATGGTTGTACCCTTTGCCTCATCTTCATTAATCAATCAATTTATAGGTTTAAAAGGTTGTGTCCTTTTATCAAAGATTGTGCCCTTTGCCTCACCTTCACCAATTAATCAATTGTTAGGTTCAAAAGGTTACATCCTTTTGTCAAAGGTTGCGTCCTTTGCCTCACCATCATAATCAACCCTTACTTTCTAGTCTTAGCATAGACCTTGCTCCAAAGAGAAAATCCATTTTCTTATCTTAGCATAGATTTGCTCCAAAGAGCAAATTCACTTTCTAGTCTTAGCATAGACCTTGCTCCAAAGAGCAAATTCAATTTCTTGTCTAAACGTAGATTTTCTCCAAAGATAAATTTCACTTTCCAGATTTACCTTAGATTTTCTCCAAATAGCAAATTCACTTTCTTATCTCAGCACATATTTTATCCAAATATAAAATTCACTTTCTAGTCTAAGCATAGACCTTGCTCTAAAGAGTAAACTTCGCATAGATCTTGCCCCAAAGGGTAAAATCTACTTTTCAATTTCAAAAGTTTTCTTCATAAACCTCATTGTCATTGGAAAATTATTTTTAGAATCTCTTAGCCCAAAAGGTTTCTCCATAAACATCATCATCATTGGAAAATTATTTTTAGAATCTCTTAGCAACAAGGTTTCTCCATAAACCTCATTGTCATTGGAAAAATATTTTTAGAATCTCTTAGAAACAAGGTTTCTCCACAAACCTCAATGTCATTGAAAATTATTTTTTTAATCTCTTAGCAATGACATCAAACCCCTTTGGTCAAAATTCAATTTTGGTTCAAAGGCCCCTATTGGGTTACATAATCCCAACTTGTTCTATACCCATAATTTTTCAAAAAATATCAAAGTCAAAGTCTATGGAATCCTAAGAATTCTTGGTCATTCTAATTAAGTTAAAGGATCATAAAAGCCATAAATAAATTTTTTAAAAAGGTTTATAACTCATTGTCAACACCTACATATTTCTCTATTTTTTCACACAATAATTCCATCTCCTAAGCCTATCAAATATTATGTTATCATATTTCCCCAAGTTGTTACGAACTTTGCCCTCATTTGTACCCCCTTATCATAAAGGTCTTTTTGTGGTCTAGTCCTAAGGTTTGTCCCCCAAAAATTCATAAAAATTAAGTTCTCACTGAAGTAAACCTTCATCACTAATGAAATATCTTCATCGTTGATCTATCAGTGATGGTGCTAAGCTATTTATTATAGTGCTAACCAATAATAACAAAGATTCATATCCATCATTAATCAAATCCCCTTGTCAATAGTCAATTGGTAATCATGTTAATCAAAATATAACCAGTCCTTGCCCATGGCTGATGAAAAACCCTATTGCTCATGCATCGATAATGATTCCAATTGATCAACGATCATGTCAATCCATCCATAAAGGCCTCATCAATACATAAAGGTCTAGGTATCGTCCAAGAATATTTCCCCCTTTTGTAATCATCTTGAAGTCCTAACTATCACCTAAGGTTTTGAAGGCCCAAAAATCAATTATCTTTTCCCTAAGTCATAAACTAATGTCTTTATAAAGGTCTTCATTAAAGCCTCATTTAAATCACTTAAGTCCTTAAGATTCTCAAAGGCATAAATCCTCATCATTAATATAAAGCTTCCATCGCCCGTACATCAGCGACGATGTTGTCCAATCAATGATAATATTAGTTGAACCCCACCAAGTCATGTGGATAACCTAAGGTCATAAAACTCCTAGGTCTTAACAACCATGTACCCAAGGTCTCTTTGTCACCCTCTCAAAACTCTAGTCACTGATTCATCGATGATGGTAGAGGACAATCAGTGACAACCAAATTAATGAGTGATAAAGCATTGTATCACATATATCATGTCTCACATCCTCATAAGGTTAAATCATCCCCATCATTAGAAATCCTTAGTACTAAAGTTCTCCTTAGGATCACCAAGTTTACAAAGTTCCTCATTAAACCCTTTTCCAATACCCCAAGTTATCATCGCTGATGAATTACTCTCATCATTGGTCAACTAGCAATAGCATAGGTCAACCAGAAAAGAGCCATATTCCATAATTGATCTAAATGCCCTATCACCTATGTATTAGCAATAGCTCAAGCTGACCAACGATAAACACAATCGCACAAATGAATATTAACAACCTAGATCTGAAAGAGCAGATCAACAACTCAGTTTCCATCAAAAATCAAAGAGCAACGATCTCATCTCGGGTGATGAAAATGAATGACGAATCAAATCACATATGTATTCTTTCAAGACCTGACCAGATCGACAAAAACACCCATTGAGATATCAAAAGTGATAGTCCTAGGGAAGCATAATCAACATGGCACCAATGAGATCCAAGCACACATAAGTGCAAGATTTTATAGATCAATCATAGAACTAAGCCTTATGACAATATCGTTGTAGTCATTACAAAGGCTAAAGTGTACAATATTACAATATATTTGTTCAAAGGTGGTGGTTGATAATAAAAATTAAAACAATGCATGTAGAATCATATCACCCATGCCAGCTTAATACATCGTACATAAAGAGCAAATAGGTTGTCATTACCAATATTATCAATCACTAAAAAGGGTTTGAATAAAATATCAAGCTTAAAGAAGTTAAAGATTCATACACAAATAAATCTACAACTCTCATATTAACTAAAATCATGGCATCCTCCACGCACCTAAACCATCTGAATCTGAGATCATAGATAGAGTCTTGAAAGTCGTCAAAAATTGACCGTATGAACAATTCTCTGGTATACCCATCAAGAAGAAAAAAGATGTATTGGTGTAATCAGGACCTAACCGAGTGATAACTGAAGAGCAAAATCAAGAGTTCGAGGATGCAACTATTTATTCTTTCGAACACATAGAGGAAGATTACAAGCAACACTAAACATTATTGAAAGATATCTTCAAGAGAGCAAAAAGAGATAGATATGATGATAGCCCTTTCTATAATAAGTGGAATAGCAATCTCAGGAAACTCATCTACCCAAAATTTTACCATTAATCTGATCTCCTATCTTGGTTGGTGATATCATACGATCCCAAGTCCAAGGCCATCCTCAATCATCAGAATTAGAAGATCTTCATAATTATGAAGGAAGCAATTCAAAAGGTCTTCAAGCTTTCTCTGGTGAAGTTAGAACTATACACCAAGGTATTTTTATTACTATCTTATTTCATGACTAACATCACATTTTATCCTAAAATGTTTGGTTTTGACTATAAAACATCACTAAAGGAGGTCAAGATGTCACCATTACACTTCCCTTACCTAAAAGTGTAACCGAATTTTATGTCAATCCAAAGAATAAAGAGATGAGGGTGAAAGGAGACACTATAGATATGATGAATATTGATCTTACAATTCATTCTCAAACTATTTTTGCCATTGAAAAAGAGCTAAAATATCTTAGAGCCCAAAGTGCTCAATTAAAGCAAGTGAAGGAAGATAAAAATCAGCTATAGGCCAATTATAAAAGGCTACAAGTAAAGATAAAAATTACAAGAATTCAACAAGCTATGAGAGTAAGGACCACACACTCAAACTAAGAAATAGTTCAATAGTGTTGCTTTTATAGATTATCATAAAAATATCTGATTAAAGAAATATAAGGGGAGGTGAAGCCTCTTCCCAATAGTCAAAAAATTAACTAAGATCATAGGCTTGACAAAAGAACTAGAGACAATGTTACAAGATACAAATCAAAAGGCACTGGCGTTGAAACCTATTTTCGTACAGTGTAAGGCTAAGTATGGACAGATAGTAAATAAAAAAACTTATTTGGAAGAATTCTAAAATTTGAACATCTTTGTCTATGAAAAATCATATTGGGATAACCTCCTCCAAGACATTGAAGAACGGACTAAAGAGATAGTTGATAATAAATACCATGGTTACATCATACTTTAAGAGCTAGCCTCCGAAGATAATAGAAGAACTCACAGTTAAAAGAATCGAAGAATTCAAATGTGATGATAAAAATATTTAGAAGTTGGCACAACAACTCAAAGATCTCACTCAAGTTATCCAAAACATAATAATGTTTGTAAATGAAAATGAATCCTCTTTTAAGGGGTATATTAACAAATAACAATGCATTAAATACAAAATCTCATTGGTATCCTCCTTCAATGATGAAGTTTAGAGTCAAATTGTAGACCTATTAAGAATGAGGTTGTCATAAAAGACCAAAAGTGAAGACAACACTGGGCCCACCATAGAAACATACAATGAAATTGCACTACAGATGGAACAAAAATGATTTTCAAGGAATAATTGTTTTCTTTTCAGAAACAGTTAGAACCAAGGAAGCCCAAGTGTCAAAGGTGGATGATAGTCAACACTAATCCCATGATAGATGGTATAACTTCATGAATTTTAACAACCTGTGATAGCCCAGGTCTTTGTTGTAATTCACTCAGGTTATCAATGATAGAGAGAGCTAAAGGTGGATATTTCTACACCACACATTTGTAATAGAATGAAAACAATTTAAATTATAAAAGAGACCTCCAGATCCAAGTTCATCATCAAGCAAGAGAGTATCAAATTTTGCAAGAGGTATTTTAAGTGTTTTGTTTGGATCGATTGTATATCTTTTGTTATCTTTGTGTTCCCATTTCTTAATTCTTCTCACCTATGTACAAGGATAGCCAAGAGTCGAATCAGCCCATCTAAGATCATTTTTAGGAGTTGTTTTTAGGAGTTAGAGTTTCTATGTCACTAGATTTAGGATAGGAAATTATGATTCCCTTGTTACATCATTTGAACAAGGTGAACAATATATTGTATTTTTGAGAGATCTAAGCACACTGTTTGGCACTGATATTGTAATTTTAAATATAGAATATAATACAATTTTCAATGCTGCTCTTTGGCTTTTCCATAATTATTGTGTATGTTGCTTGTTTTTGTATTGTATAATTTGAATTCACAAATGATGCTTTCTTTTTGTTGATTGTATACCTATGTTGATTACATTATTTGAATGAATGTGGGTATGTCAGTTTGTTCTCTTCCCTTTCTTAATGGTTTATAAAATCAATTAAATTTTGCTACAGTTACCCAATGGATAAGACACATATCTGTGTTCTTGAAGCCAAGGTTGGAAATGCCACATTATGCTTTTTCATGATCAAAATCCATGATAAGTCCCATGTAATTTGGTTGAGTATATGACATATAATGTCAATCAATAATTGAGCTCATATTGGAGTATGTAAAATCCCTTTCTAGGTCAAAGAGGTAAGTCCACTAGAGCTTGCATTTCTCGTTGTGATTCTAAAAATTCAAGTAGTGTGACATATATCTTAAGGATAACTAAATTTTCCATAATAGATTTCTGGAACCATTTCCAAGGATGAACTTTTACGTTATTTGTATAACATTTTTTTTTTCACCCTATGATATTTGTGTTAACCTACTGATGTGGATACCTTTTAAAAAAAAATTTATCACTCATGGGTATCTCTGAAGGACTTTGAGAGATCAAGAGAGCATTCAGGTTGAGAAATCTTAGCCAAAAAGAGATTCATTTTGCACTATAGTTTTGGTGACTTTGAACTAAACAAACCCAAAGAAGATTCAAGAATTTAATCTAGCACACATGAGAAGGAGTAGCAAACAAATCTATCAATAATTTGAAGACCTAGAGGTATTTTTTCATCATCAAAAAATCCCAGTTTCTAAAATTTAGGTTTACAAAACTAATTCATATCGTAGAAGTAGAGATTTTTTTAACAACAATGTTCCTTTAGATAACAATTTTAACACTTTAAATAATTTTGTTAAGGACTTTTCAACTATTCATCCTACCATAAGTGCTCCTGTTATTACTACCCCTATGATCATCATGGTCAATCCTCCCCCAAATCATAGTAATCAAAATAATAAAAACCTCCAAACATAGAGAACTAATAGGTTATAGGCCTTTTCGATTACCACCAGACCTGCATAACCTTCCTAGTAAGGCTCACAAGTACTTACCAAAATTCCAAGGTAATAATATCGTCACTGGAGAAGAACATATCAAAAGTTTTCTATACGCACTAGATATCCTCAAAGTCGAAGAAGAAGATGTAGTCCTTAGGTTATTTCTTCAAACCTTAGAGAAGGATGTCATAGATTAGTTTAATAGCCTCCTAGATAATCACATCCCCAATTTCCAATCCATGGAAGAAGTATAATACGAATAAAGGAAGAATGAACAGATATTATTAATTGAATTAGCAACCATGAAAAAGGAGAATGAATCTATTGAAAACTTTAATAGGAGGTTTTTTAAAATAAGAAACAAAAATCCCACAACATTGAGACCCAATGACAACCAATCCATATGCTTTTATTTTTTTATTTTTTGAATTTACATGGTGGAATCGATAGCCGCCACGAATTCGGGTAGGCTGTCCAACTTTTTATGGCTGCCACAGTATTCTATGTTATCTCGCCCCAAAATCCACCACACAGATCTTCGCGTAGTCCGCCCCTATAACCACCATGCCACAATCATTTTAAACCTTTTACATTGCTAAAAGCACTAGGAAAGGGACAAGCTTTCAGTCCGACAAAGCCATATATTTGAACCTTGGACCTCCACCCCCCTTATGGGGTTTGGATGAACCAATTGGTCTACACCTCATACCTTTAACAATTTGGTGTTTGAATTTGGTGGGCGATCAACTCCCGCCCGAGGTCGAACAGTCCACGACCCTAACATGGCGCACACCAACCAAAGTATGTTTCAAACCAAGTCAACCTCCAACAGTGAACTACCACATGGCGCTAAGCGCATGCACCTCCAACTAGCGCCTACGCACGCTCGAACAAGCGACGCAAAGTGTCTAGCAAGCTAGACATAATCCATATGCTTTTATGAGAATGCATTTCCTGGCAAATTTAATTATGAGTTAAGACAAACAAAGAGTCACTATTATCGACAAGTGCATGGAAAAGGCCATAGAAATTGAAAGGGATATGATAGATAGTGGAAAGATAAATTTACACTCATCCAAACAAGGCCAAAGCCATGTAGATAAAAAACCCAAAAAAATGGGTTTCTCTTTTCTAAAGAAAACTAAACCAAATCCTATAGAGAAATTGTCCAATCAGTTGATGGATATTTTTAACACCATGAACAATAGGCTATCAAGAATTGAAAGAGAAAAAGGAGAAAGCCCTGAATCATCTCAACCATAGAATGATAATAGACGCCCCTTTAGAAATAACTTCAACAAAAATTTAAGCGAAAACAACATAGATGAAAGAAATAGAAATAGGAACAACAATGGTTGGAGGAAGAGAGAAGGACAAAAATATATAGATGCAGTCCCAAACCCAATATTATTAGCCAAAGTAGTTGTTGATTTTCCTTTTTAATGCCCTATTTGTGATGCACCTCATAATCCTTCTAGTTGTGGCATCTACTCGATTTTACACCCTAGTAAAGACCTCAATGGATAGTTTGATGAAGAAATCAAAATCAATCTATGTTGGGGTCAAAAACACAAGGACGAACAAGCCAAGCTTGAGGAATATATTGACGTCTATCCTATTAGTCATGAACAGAGAACTTTATTTTTTAAAGAAGAAAAACATATAAGAATACAAATACGATCCAAAAAAATAGTAAAGGTTGAAGAAGGAGAAGTTGATGAAGGTCAACGATTGAGGATAATGCACCAGAATATGAGGTTATCAGTAAAGAACATAAAATAGAATTGACCAATCATGAGCTCAAAAATAAAATTAAGTTTGAAGGAGATGTTGACCAAGAAATTATAGTACAAGAGTACAAAATAACAACTCCTGAAAAGACCTATAAGCTTATGGATCGATTAGAGAAATCAAGTAGGTCTCCAAATTTAAAATATTACGAAGACATAACCCCATAAAAAATAATGCCCTTCTATGTCTCTTTGGGATATCGATCAAATTTAGAGGATGAATATGTCACTTGCGATTACACGCTGGATAGTCGAGCCTCTCACAACATTATGGCCAAACTAGTAGTTGATCTTTTGTTGGGCTTCACTTAGACAAATTATTATCCTTCCATTTATATGAGTAATAATAAGCAAGTCTCATGTTTTGGCATCATAGAAGAACTATCTATTGTTGTAAATTGATATCGTGAAGAAAAAGTAGTTATGTATGTTGCAACGATCAATATGGATTTTGTCTTTTCCTTTTTACTATCCAAGCAGTGGACTAGGAAATTATGAGGTACAACTCAACAAGATTGGTCATTTGCTATTGTTCTTGTGCATGACATAGAAATTACCACTTTAAAAAGAAATCCTTTCTATAAAAAAATTCAACCATATCATAGCATGGACAGGGTTGTAAAATCTATAAAATAGAGAAAATTAGAAGCATATTCCATTTGGTAGACACCTCATTTTGAGACATATGATACCAAGAATATAGACAAGGTTAATAAATGGACTATAATTTTTAAATCAACAAAATAATAGATAGAAACAGAAGCCAAAACGAACAGGGCAAACTTAGCAAATAATCTCCTCAAGACACTATATGAATTTGCTTTTTTTTGTGCTACTGAATACAAGGCCTTATTATCAAAATTCAAGGGAACATAAAATTTAGGCTTAAAAAACTTAGCAACCAAAAAACATGAAAAACATGATGCTCAATTTTTAATGACTTCTCAATCATATTTGTTAACAATATCTCAACCCCTGATGATAGTATATCTTTCATCTCTTTTTAGAATGAAGTCTCCAATGTCCAATATAATAAAACAAATGAAAATATCAACTCCACAGGAATTAGGTGGTCAAACTAGAAGAATATTATAACAAAAGTAGAGATAAAGAAAGCACATAACGCTCTATTATAAAATGCTCCTGTTTGTAATCAACAGAAATCAAAAACATATTTCAAACCTTTTAGACAAAAACAAAGGAAAATCGAACTTATTTTACACTCAAAGGTTAAAAAAATATTTTATAGAAAAGTAGAATGAATGTCTCTAATACGATCCAAAATCATGAGTTTCTGTATCTTAAATAAAACATTAACTGATGCTCAATTTAGAGTTCCTCATGAGAAGTAGAAAAGGTAGTGATCCCTACTTACTTCCATATGGACTGTTATTCTCTAGAGTAATTCATAGAAAAACATTCCAAAGAGTAACAACCATCTAGAAGCGATAAAAGGGTCATCAGTAATGTAAACATTTTAGTAAAGTATTTTTCTTTTGCTTACAATCACTTATGAGAAACAATTATTATATTCACTATCTTCAATCACCACAAGATGCTTGTCCTACATTGTAACTTTGTTGTCAATGCTTTTGTATTTTGGTTTCAATTTATTCTTAATCAATCGAGGAAAGAGAATCTAGACTAAGAATAAATGACATTAAAGACTTATAGGTTAGGTTTTAAGAAATCATACCATAATTTTGAAGCTAAAAGAAATTAAATTAGAAATAATGTCATCTTATGCCAAATATTCACATCTATCATAAATTTTAAAGGTTATTTAAGGGTAACTATGAATGAAGTCATCATTGGTAGGATATTTAGGCCAAAAACATCTACACTCTTTTCTTTAGCCTTACAGGTCCCTAACCCAGAAGGCATACTCAAAACTTTGCAATTCATCATAATTATTCTTAATCAAGAAGAAAAATACAAATAATACAAAGAGACAAGTGCTTGGGTTATCTGAATAACCTCTACCAAGGCTATAAATACCCGATTGGTGGTAGAGCAAGTTCAAATGGAACCGAGGTCATCTCCACTAGAGCTATAAATGCTTGATAGGTAGTGGAGCAATGCAAAGGCAAACATCATTCAGAGTGAAATATTTAATAAGCCTAACTCCTACCAAAATTATGAAATTTTGATTGATTGGAAAATAAGAACGAATACACAAACACACATAAGCCAAGGTATGATGAAACAATAACCTCTAATTAAATCTACCTCAACTATGTCTTAAGACATTGCTAAAATATTTGTTATCCCATGAGTCAAGGTTCATTTGTTGTTAAGATAGGTCCTCTGATTTTATTTATTAGAAATAACGTCATCCCTTTTACTGCTTTGGAACACTAGTTTATTTTATTTTCCTTTGGGCAAATAGTTCTTAGTCTGAGTCTTTACAATATTTTGTTGGCAACCGAAGATTCTAGAATTCTTAGAAGCATTCATATATCATTAAGGTCATGCATCTCTCCCATCCCAATCAGAGCTAGTGTTGGATTAAATAATACCAACTTGTTATATACCCATATTTTTTCAAAAAATATTAAAGTCAAAGTCTAGGGAATCCTAAGAAGTCTTGGTCATTCTAATAAAGTTAAAGGATTATCAAAGCCAAAAATCATTTTTTTTTTTAATTTATAACTCCTCGTCATCACCTATGTATTTCTCTATTTTATCACACAATAATTCCATCTCCTAAGCCTGCCAAACCTTATGTTATCATATTTCCCCAAGTTATTACGACCTTGCCCTCATTCGCACCCCCTTATCACCAAGGTCTTTTCATGGTCTAGTCCTAAGGTTTGTCCCTAAAAAATTTATAAAAATTAAGTCTTCACTGAAGTAAACCTTTATCATTGATGAGATCTCTTAATCGCTAATCTATCAGTAATGATGCTAAGCTATCAGTGATAATGTTAACCAAGAAGAAAAAATAGTCATCTCCATCACTGACGTCATTGATCAATCGATAATCACATTAGTTAAAATATAACTAGTCCTCGCCCATTGCTGATGAAAAACCCTATCACTCATGCATCAATGATGACACCAATTGATCAACGATTGGTCCAATATACCCACAAAGGTCTCATCAATACTTAAGAATCTAGGTCTTGTCAAAGAATCACCTCGAATTCCTAAGTGTCACATAAGGTTTTGAAGGTTCGAAAATCAATTATATTTTTTCTAAGTCATAAACTAAAATCTTCATAAAGGTCTTCATTAAAGCCTCGTGTAAATCACTTAAGTCCCTAAGGTTCTCAAAGGCATAAATCCTCATCGCTGATATAAATTTTCCATCGCCCATACATCAGTGATGGCGTTGTTCGATCAACAATAACATTAGCCAAATCCCACCAAGTCTTATGGATAACCTAAGATCATAAAACTCCTAGATATTAACAACCATGTGTCTAAGGTCTATTTATCGCCTTCTCAAAGCTCTAGTCATTGATTTATCAGCAACGATAGAGGATAATCAACGATGACTAAATTAATTACCAATAAAACATTGTATCACATAAATCATGTCTCACATACTCATAAGGTCCAATCACCCCCATCATTAATAGCCCTTAGTACTAAAGTTCTCCTTAGTTCCACAAAGTCTATAAAGTTCTTCGTTAAACCCTTTTCCAATGTTCCAAGTCATCATTGATGAAATACTCTCATCATTGGTCAAGTAGCGAAGAGTATTAGTGATAGCTTGAGTTGATCAACAACAAACACGATCACACAAATTAATATTAATGATCTATATCCAATAGAGCAGATCAACGACTTAGTTTCCATCAAAAATCAAAGAGTGGCGATATCATCTCGTGTGACGAAAATGAATGATGACTCAAAGCACATATGTATTATTTCAAGACCTGACCAGATCAAGAAAAATGCTCATCGAGATCTCAAAAGTGATAGTACTAGGCAAGCACAATTGACATGGCATCAATGAGAGTCGAGCATGCATAATGGTAGGATTTTCCAAACCAATCATAGAATTGAGCTTTTATGACAATATTGTTGCAGTCATTACAAAGGCTGAAGTGTACAAGATTACAAGAGATTTGTTCAAAGGTGGTGGTTGAAATAAAAATTAAAATAGTGCATGTAGCATCATATCACCTATGCCAGCTTAATACATCGTACTTAAAGAGCAAAGAGGCCACCATTACCAGTATTCTCAATCATCAAAGAGGATTTGAAGGAAATATCGAGCTCAAAGAAGTTGGAGATTCATAGGTAAAGAAATCTACAAATATCATATTAACTAAAGCCATGGCATCCTCCAGTGCACCTAAACCATATGAATCTGAGATCATAGATAGAGTCTTAAAAGTCATCAAATATTTCCCATATGAATAACTCTCTAGTAAACCCATGAAGAAGATGTATTGGAGCAATCAGGACCTGGCTGAGTGATAATTGAAGAGCAAAAGCAAGAGCTCAAGGATACAACTATCTATTCTTTCAAACACATGAAGGAAGATTACAAGAGACACCCGACATTATTGAAAGATATATTCAAGGGAGCAAAGAGAGATAGATATGATGAAAATCCTTTCTATAATAAGCGAAATATCAATCTCGAGAAACTCATATACGATAGGGTTTACCATTCATCTGATCTCCTATCCTAGTTGGTGGTAGTATACGATCTCAAGTCCAAGGTCATCCTCAATCATCGAAATCAGAAGATCTTCAGAATTATGAAGGAAGCAATTCAAAAGGTCTTCAAGCTCTCTTCGATGAAGTTAGAACTGTACACCAAGGTAATTTTATTATAGTCTTCTTTCATGACTAACACCACGTTTTATCCTAAAATGTTTGGTTTCGACTATAAAGTGTCTTATGAGTTCCCGATTGAGAAATTTACCCTTAGAAATTGGGCCAAAGACTATGTCGACATGATTAACATCATGTTAGGGATAAGAGATCTTAACAAAGTAAAAAAATAAGTAATGTATTTAGCCATGCAATTAAACAAGAGAGGAGAAATATGAATGTATCTATAGGAAAATATAATAGAAGAAAAATTACACAGATAACTCTCTCCACTTCAGGAGGTCATAAAAGAAAATAGAGAAACAATGCCAAAATTAATGTATTATTCCTTCCTCATTCATCTCATTGTAGAACAGTTAGATGCACACACAATTCAGGATTTAGGAGGAGTTGATGCAAAATTAGTCCAAGAAAGGCTACCTTGGATTCATGATGGTTGGTCGAGCTATAGTGAGTTCTTTGGAAGATTTGTGTATGTTATTCACAAACTATTATGCAGTGAAGAACCACCCAAAATCAATAATGGAGTGATAATTTTTTTACGTCAAAATAAAGTAGGATATTGATTTTTCACAGAAGAATTTACGTACATAAGATTATATGGAGCCAAGTTTCCCCCAAAAGCGCTCCTAAAATATTGCCCTAGATCCATAGCAGCACTAGAGATTTCTAGGAAGATCATAAAAGAAGTAAAAATGAGAGCTTATAAGAGGAATTCAAGGGTTCTTTGGCTCAAATTACCTTACCGACTAGGACATTATATTTACAAAGGCTACTATAGTCTTCTCAAAGCCATTTGGAGAATGGATGACTATGACTTTTTTTAAGTTACTTAGAGGGCCTATGATCCAGAAGGATATTATTACCAAGATATACAAAAGGTGATGAAATTATATATGGGGTACGAAGAAGATCCTTTTGAGTACACCATGTTGATAAATATGATAAATGTAGAGGATTGGAAAAATGTCTAGAAGATAAAAGAAATATCCTTTACTCAATTAGAAGAGGTTGGAAGATATAGATTTGAACTCAATATGCTTAGAACGAGCACCGTGGAATCTGCTATCCCTCTAGTCACTGTTACTTAGCCTAATGATTTTGAAGATCCCTTCCTCAAAGTAATCGATAAAGATCCAAAATAGTTTGAAGTAGTCATTCAGGAAGTCCAATCCGCAAAAAGAGGTCTTCAACAAATCAAACAACCATATCAGGAGCAATCTATTTCAGGATACATAAAAAACTAAAAAGAGTAAATAGCTAGGCATTGTTACATCTCAGATAACAAAACCTAAAATAGTTTAAGACGTTACCAAGATATTTATTGATCCTCAACAAAAAGTGGAGTTAACAAGTAATACACCTGGTGATTAACAATGAAAACATAAAATCCCTTGAACCACCATGAAGAAAATCACTTGGGCTAGAGGTCTCAAGAATATCCTAAGGGAACATGTACCAAAAGAAGCTTCACCCCTGGTTCTCCACCACATAAGAATCTTAGGATAGAGTTTGATCCAACGTCAAAGGCATCTCATTCTATCATCTTGACTAAAAGAAAAGAGATCGATATCTAGTTCAGCTCTGAAGAAGAAGAGCAAATAACAAATATCGAGAAAGTGACTGATGAAGAGACAACTAAACAGCTTATCACTCAACAAATCATCACTTAAGGAGTTCAATATGTCACCATTACACTTCCCCTGCCTAAAAGTATAACCAAATTTTATGTTAATCAAAAGAATAAAGAGATGAGGATGAAAGGAGACACAATAGATATGATGAAGAGCAATCTTGTAGTTCATTCTCAAACTGCTATTGCCATTGAAAAAGAGCTAAAATATATAAGAGACCAAAGTGCTCAATTGAAGTGGGTGAAGGAAGAGAAAAATAGCTACATATCGAGAATAAAAGACTACAGGAAAAGATAAACAGACTGCAAGAAGAAGTCAAGAAGCTAAGTGAGCAAGGACCACACACTCAAAATGAGAAATGGTTTGACAGTATTGTTTTTATAGATCATTATAAAAAATAAGCGATTAAATAAATAGAAGGAGAGGTGAAGCCTCTCCCCAAAATAGTCAAAGAATTGATGAAGATCATAGGCTTGAAGGAAGAACTGAAGACAATGTGATAAGATGTAAATCAAAAGGCACTGGTGTTGAAACCTATTTTCCTATAGTGTAAGCCTAAGTGTGGACATATAGTAAATAAAAACTCTTATTAGGAAGAATTCCAAAAATTGAATGCCTTCTTCCATGAAAAACTGTATTGGGACAACCTCCTCCAAGAAATGGAAGAATGGAATAAATAGAAAGTTGACAAGAAAGAGCACGATTGCATCATACTTGGAGAACTAGCCTTCAAAGATAAAATATAAGAACTTACAACTAAAAGAATGAAGAATTTAAATATGATGATAAAGATGTTCAAAAGTTGACACAACATCTCGAAGATCTCACTCAGGTTGTCCAAAACATAATAATGTTTGTAAATGAAAATGACTCCTCTTTTGAGGGCTATATTAACAAAATACAATGCATTAAATATGAAATCTCATTGGTATCCTCCTTCAATGATGAAGTTTGAAGTAAAAATGCAGATCTATTGGGAGTGAAGTTGCTAGAAGAGACAAAAAGTGAAGACAATGTTGGGCCCACCACAGGAACAAATAAAGAAACTGCACCACAAATGGAACAAAAGTTGTTTTCAAGGAATAATTATTTTCTTTTCAGAAATAGTTAGAACCAAGGAAGCCCAAGCACTAGAGGTGGATGACAATTAGCACTGATCCTAGGACATATGGCATAAGTTCATGAATTTTAATAGCTTGTGATAGCCCAGGTCTTTGTTGTAATGCACTTAGGTAATCAAGGATAGAGATAGATATAGGTGGACATTTTTGCACCACACATATGTAACAAAATGACAACAATTCAAATTATAAAATTGGCCTTTAGAACCAAGATCATCATCAAGCAAGAGAGTGGAAAATTTTATAAGAGGTATTCTGAGTATTTTTTTCTGGATCGACTATATCTCCTTTGTTGTATTTGTGTTCCCATTTCTTAATTCTTCTCACCTATGTGCAAATATAGCCAAGAGTTGAATCGTACCACCTAAGATCATTTCTAGGAGTTGTTTTTAGGAGTTGGATTTTCTGTATCACTAGATTTAGAACAGGAAATTTTGATTCCTTTGTTATATTATTTGAACAAGGTGAACAGTGTTTGTATTTTTGAGAGAGCTAAGCACAATGCTAGGCTTTGATATTGTAATCATTAAATGCAGAATATATATAATATAATTTCTAGCCTTGCTCTTTGGCATTTCCATAATAATTATGTGTATGTTGCTTGTTTGTGTATTGCATAATTTGAACTCACAAATGACGCTTTCTTTTCACTAATTAAAAACCTATTTAGATTGCATTATTTGAATGAACGTGGGTATGTTAGTTTGTTCTCTTCCCTTTTTCTCATTGGTTCATAAAGTCAATTAAATTTTGCTAAGTTGCCCAACAGATAATACATTCGTTTGCATTCTTGAAGCCAAGGTTGGGAATGTTGCATTATGCTTGTTCATGATCAAAATCCATGATAAGTCCCATTTAATCTGGTTGAGCATCTGACATATAATATCAATCAATAACTGAGCTCATATTGGGGTATCTTGACTTGACCTATTTTGTCATAAGTTTGTATGTAAAATCCCTTTCCAAGTCAAAGAGGCAAGTCCACCAGAGCTTGCATTTCTCGTTGTGATTTTGAAAATTTGGGTAGCATGATAGATATCTTAAGGATACCTAAATTTTCCACAACATCCTCGAAGGCATCAAATCCCTTTGGTCAAAATTCAATTTCATTCCAAAGGCTTCAAACCCCTTTGGTCAATTTTTCATTCCTTACTTTATCGCCTTAGCATAGATCTTGTACATTCAACATCAAAAACAACAACAATAATAAAAATGCAAACAAACCAACATTTTCCATCAATGATGTTGCATTTCATTTTTCTATTTTCCTTTATGTTTTCTACTTCTTTTTTCCTCCACATCTACCTCATATCGATATATATCAATGTTGTATGGTCATGTTTTAAGCAACCACATACCTTGATTTGGATCTCGTTCCTCTCTTCTTCTTTTAAAGACTCTTCCATTCTCGATCAATGTTGTATGGTCATGCTTTGAGCAACTAGATACATTTGATTTGGTCATATAATTTCCTCTTCCCTTCTTCCCTCTACTTCTTGTTGTTCCTTGTTAATGTTGTATGGTCACGCTTTGAGCGGCTACATACCTTTTATGGGTTACACTTCTTTCTTTCTTTTCTTCTCTATTATATTTTCCCTTTTCTCTTCTCTTTCTCTTACCACTTTCCATCCATTTTACATACGCATTTTTGATGTTTTTCCATCACAGTCCACATCCATCAATCATGTTGATGCTGCTAAATAATTGCAACTTCACTTTGCATTAATCTCAATAATGACATGCTAAGTCATTATTGTTTCACTTGTTTTTCAATCACCCTTTATATTGTGCATATCATCATGGGGTAATCTTGTATATGATTTTTCAACAATGACATGCTAAGTCGCATTAGTCTCTGCATAACTAGTTACATTTTTTATACAATCATGTCACCATCATTGTTAGTACATCTCATGTCTTAATTCATGTTACAAATAGAGTGCATATGCCAACCATACACACACACATACATTCAAGTATTGTTTCATATCCACATGCATACATACCCACCTTGCAAAGCAAAAATGAAGAGTTAAACACACATGCGTTAGTGCAACTGTTGTGATGTCCAATCCTTTTTCAGAATACTGGATAATGGAAATATTTCTATGATTCGACCATTTTTAGTTAATTCAATCAACCTCCATCCAACATTGTCAAAATTCTAAAGCACTTAAAAGCTTCCTATGGCTAACTCGAGTTCTTTCATGGCCACCATCACATATCAAACATTAAGCAAATTTTGAGCATAGGAAATGCAACACCATGCGTATACTAACCACTTAGCAAAAGCCACCTCACTTATCTAATCATTTACGTGATCTAAAATTAAGGATCGATAAAATGACAAGCTAAAATAAAGAAAAAAGAGATGAAGGCATAAAACAAAAGCAAACGCCAAAAGAGCTACAAAAATAATCAAAAAGAAAAAAAAACATTATCAAAAAACTTGAATCATTGAGGTCCTTAGGTCCATAAATCATAGGGCTAATCTCCATCGGGGCTATATATGCATGTCTGGCAGTGGAGTGTGCCTTCTAAGTGGTGACATGTCTATCACATTAGCGACCTTATTTTGTACAGACTATTGTAGGCTTGTGGATGATCTAGCTTAAACAACTAAGTTTACAACTGGTTAGTCCAACCTCACTCAAAATGGATAAATGAACATCACTTTACACACACCTATCCATGATGACCTTGATATTTGTTAGGATAGTTGATATTTTTGTAGGACATTGATCAACTAATAGATGGGTTTGATTGTTCAAACTATGACGTTTGAATCCCTTGAAATTATTCTCACATCCAACATTTTTGGAACAACAAAATGGATAACATCACAACTAGTTTTGCCAAAATACAAGTGTACTCTTCATTGGTGTTTCATATCCTCAATTTAGTTGTTAGCTTCATTTTTTAGGATCACTATGCATAGCCTTTCATTACATTTTCATCCATCACTAGCATCATCTATTGATCCATTATTCGCTTGGCATTCATAACATTTGTTGCTTTGTCCAATATTCAATATTTTATGCGACTACTCGTCATTGCTTAATTCATACTCTGTAAGATTATACAAGTCTTATTGCACGTATTTTCATGTATATCTACACATTCACCTGTATACATTAATTCAATAATTCTTACCATACATGTTCATCTATCTATATGTTCATGCATCTACACAAAAGTATAAATCATCACAACATACTCATGTCTACACTACTTCAACACAGCAATACATTCACATATAATTCATACATATAATCAACACCCCGTCATATATATCTTATATCAAAAATGCCCATGGGATACAATCTATGTTGTCCCACACATATCAGTCTCATTTTGCATACATACATATGTAATACATAAAAAATAAAATATGGTGTTATCGCTGCCACCCATAAAAATAATTCAAACCTATTGCTCATCAGGAGTCTCTCCACTCCCCTCATGATTTCCAAGAGGATCCTCAACCCTCCTTCCTACTCCATATTCGCTATGCCCTAGGGTAGATCCCTCTACTTGTGATGCTATGGGCTCAAGGTGCCATATCATGTGCATAAAAGACCTCTAAGTCATCCCGTAATTACTACACTCTTTTCATCTTTCACCATGTACCCTCAAATGCTCCATATCCTCTTGTAGGCTTACCATCTTAGCCATGGACCTCTCTCTTGTAGCTCTTGCCTCCAAATCCTGTTGTAATTGGACAACCTCTCATACAACTCCATATCTATCAACTATCACTCCATCTCTCACTAGTACTTGAGATTTCTCTCTTTATACTTCACGTTGCATCCCTCTCTGATACCATCGTTAACCACTCTACGGTCCAAGCAATTCCTCTAACCAATCAAGCCAATTTCCCCTTCTAAAGGCTTGAAATTGTGCATTCATTGCTTCCAAAAGTAGGGTCATATTTGACCCAACTTTTCCCCATAAAATATTCTTAAAATTTTCCAAAACTACTACCATTAGATGAGGCTCGAAAAGATCTTTCCAATGGTATAGTTTTTCTCCAATTCTAACTTCATTTGGTCCTCTAAAGTGTAGAAAAATTGCACGTGGATCCCTAGATTTGTATAGATGTGTGGGAATATTAAGATTTGCACACATCTATGCAAATATGTTTTTCCAACCTCCATTGGCATCCATTCCTCAATATTTACTAACATTTACCAACATTTTCCATTTTCTTCAACTCCTTCCTCACATTTTTCATCTTTTCAATCGACTCATAATATTTAATCACTTCCTCCATCATCAACTCATCGCTTGAGGAGAAAGAAATCTTATACAAAAATCCACCTTGTGCATGATCAATAATCAAACACTCAATCTTGAAAATGGTGTTTGTCTAAGAACTTTGACTGAGACTATTATCAACCCTCATTTTCTAGGGCAAACAAAAGCAAAACTTCTCTTCTAAAAAAAACTCTAATTCAAACAAACATTTGATAGACCCAATGCTTGAGTCTATATGTTAATCATGGATTCCCTTCCTTGGAGTGGCAGTCATAAGACCACTCATGAATGAAGCACCTGATACAAATCTATCTAGGACTGGATGGTTTACCAAATCAAATTAGGATCAACAATGCATCAAAGGCAAAATTTCAAAGACATCCATCCGTTCCACAATTGGGACATCTTACATTGATCATGAAGCAAGATGATCTTACGTCTCTTACCTCAAAGAAATCATCATGGATTAACACAATACAAAAAGAAGGTAAATGTAGAAATCCAAAAGTTGCAAAGTGCCACTTCTCCCATCATCACGATCGATCAATTTGCAAAGCTCATGAAATTTGCATAAATTAACCTCAAAACACTATTCATATTCATAAGCCCCCTTGGGCCACTTAAGTCCCTTCCTACGCTTAACTTCGAGTCCTCATGCAACCACCATCATGGCTTAACCTTAGTTATATCTCTACCTTGGTTAAAAGTCACTTTATGGTCAAAATACACCCCATGTTCAATCTAACCATGGTCAATCTGATTCATGGCCACCTCACCTAGTCTACTCTTTGACTAGCCTATCCTCCACCTCATCCATTTGACCCTAGCTAAACCTATAGTCAACCTAATCAAGGTTAACTTTATCCCTTGCTCCACACATGGTCAACCTAATTAGAATTAACTTTAATCAGGGTAAACTATGTGCATTTAGGGCCTTAAATGCCATTTGGATACTTTTATGTCCAAAGGCATGGGATACATGGTGAGTCACACTCCACCTCACCCAAAATTCAACACTTAACCTAGGGTCAACCTAACCCTGGTTAAATCTAACCCTTGCTCCATTTCAAATCCCCATGTGGGTTTAAATTCATAAATGAATTTTGAAGACTTTTTGGTTTTCAAGGCATGGGCATGGATGACTCACCTTCCAACTCATCCAAGTCAATAACTAACCCACCATTAACCTTACTGTAGTTATGATTTAACCTCAACTCCACTCCACATACCCATGCTCATTTATGACATGTAGATGGATGAGGGGTTCTCTTACCCAAATGCACTAATGGAGCATGCCACATCAGGGGACACCTCACAAAGAATACCTCATGGGACACCTCAACCCCTCTCCTAAGCTTGGTAAATTCTATAAATAGAGGGTTGTTTCCCCTATAGAATCCACTCATTTTCACACCCAAAGTCTGTTGGAATTAACCTAGAGGTCACTTGAGCCCTCTCTTTACATTAACCACCATGGAGGCCACATAAGCCCTCTCTTTGCACCCTTTTTATATTGCAAGTTTTGGAGGTGACTTGACGAGGACACAAATATCCAACAACACTAAAGGGATATCCACCTCATCAAGTTTGGTTTTTGGAAAACGTAATAAGATTTGCATATAGGTGTGTGAATATCAAGGCATAGTTAGATTCGTACACCACTATGTGAATCCCATTTTCAGCCTTCTAGGGCTCCCAAAACCAGGTAAGTACTCTTATTATACATGTTTTTCATCATTTTATGCAATTTTAATCATGTTTCAAGCTTAATTTAGAGGTATTTAATATAAAAATATGAGGGGTCTGATCAAGACAGGCACCCAAATTTTCTAACTCATTTTTACAGGTCTTACAAGTCTTGAGGATAGGTTTGACCAATAGTGGCACATGAGCAGTAAGCCCACTCCAACTGAGGAAGACAAGGAGAACAACTGGTGGCTATTTACCATCTATATCGAAAGAGGGCTTCCCTTGTGGAAGACCTCATTTTGTAGCCCTCAGGGGTACTTTTGTAAAAGGATAACTTATGTAACCTCTTTTCAATGATCAATTGTAAAATAACTGGTTTTCTTGTCATTCAGTCAAATAAAATTACAAGATCTAATTAACTAAGATTTAATTCCAAAAATGAAATCTTAGGATAATGAAATTAAATAAAATCATAAAAATACAATTATGAAATGAATTTTTAAGTCAAAATTATGAAATACAAGATAATAAGAAAGAAATAAATCTTTAAATAAAAACTTGGTTAGATTTTATTTGTTTTATGTAGAAAGAGAAAATAGAACCAATAACCTTAAACCAGTCCTTTGGAAATACGTAGAGACAAATAATTATAAATTTTCCATTACCGTGAATTTGCATTGACTGCAAATTCATCATTAAGTCATAAATTTGTCATTACAACGAATTTGCACTAGTTGCAAATTTGTTGTGAGTGTGAATTCGCTTTGACGACTTCAAATTTGCAAAGGTAGAGCAAAGCGATCCCATAGTCAAACTTGCATAAATGTCAAAAACCTGAATGTAAAGACCTAGAAAAATGAAAGAAAATAAAATTAGTAGCTTTTGGGGGCTTGCCCTTTTGGATTAAAATAAGCAGTTATCTTAATCCACAAATTAAGCCTCAAAGTGACCATCTAAGGTTTTTGATAAAGCTAAATGGAAATACAAGCACTCATAATTAAAATTTGATGCAAGTTGAAAGGGAAAAGAGAAAGAAAGGTCCCTAAGATGGAAGATCAGACCAACAAGGTGGTCAATCTATAAAAAATGTAAAATTGTCGTTGGATAGCAAATTTGTCCTAACAACGAATTTGCACAAATTTGCTCCTAGATTGCAAATTCGCCAATGGACCATGAATTTGCACTAACGACAAATTTGATTTTGAACTGCAAATTTGTCTTAACAACAAAATCTAACGTCGACTTGTAGAAACAAAGTAGAACACCTCAATCTCATTGCCAATCTATCAAAACCTGTAATTCACAAAATCCTATACAAATCTCTACAAAAATACTATTACCTATGAAAAATACTATGTCTAAAACCTATGCAATGCCAATATATCTTTGATAATTCTTGTGTAACCTCCTTTAAACCCCAAGGGTATCGTTTTATAGAAGATGGAGCTTTGGAATTATCACCAAGGGTGCTCACGAAAAGTTGGATGCATGCACTTTCGGAGAGGTGAGTCATCTAATTCAGCTCCTGTTTGACAGGTGAGATGTTTAGTTAATTGGGTTTGATTAACATTTACAAGATTTGCTTAGAGTTTGATTGGGAAGTTAGCTACCTCTAATTGGTAGTTGCATGAGCTGATTAGAGGTGGTTGCTGAGTTATTTGCCTCCAATTGTTAGTTGCATGGGTTAATTAAAGATGGTTACTAGGTTATCTGTCTCTAATTGATAGTTGCATGGGTTAATTAGACCTAGTTGTTAAGTTAACTACCTCTAAATGGTAGTTCCAACATATTGGTGTAGATTTTGAGCTAATTAGGCAGAGCGATGGAACTAATGGTAATTGGGAGTCGCACCATCGAGACTAAGAGTTTTGTTGATGGTTTTTTCAAATTCGTTGTTGGTGCAAACTCACTTGTGCAAATTTATTATTGGAAATTTTATTGCTATAAATTCATTGTAAGTGTGAATTTGTCATGCCTATACTTGTTAGCAAGAGCTTTCCAAATAGTACAAATTTTACAAAATTTGGAGGTCATTTGCTCTAGTTTTGTGAAGGTCAAAGTCATCCATCATTTGCAAATTTTTTATAAATGTTAATTTTTCATGCTTAGGCTTGTTGAAAAGCTTGTTCTGAGAGCTTTCCAATGGTACAAATTTTATGTATTTTGGAGTTCGTTTGACCCAATTTTGAGAAGGAAAATGTTGATAGGATCTTTTTACCTCAAATTTGGGTACAAAAGGTGATTTGGTAAAATTGATCGAATGTGTAATGAGCGATGTGTTGAATGATTAATATAAGGAGAAAAATTGGATGTCTACAATAATTAAATCATATATTAATTTAAAGTAATCTCTAAAATTTTACGTGCAATAAATTTATATCAATTAGCCTTTTCCTTTCATTAAAACTTGATTTTATGTGTAAAATTATAGGAGGGGTATCATTTTCCTGGTTTCTCTCATATTACAACAATTGTTTGCTTATGATATTGTTTTTTTGCGTGTCTTTTGCTCTATTGTAGCTCTATCCATAATTGTCTTAGGTTATACTTTGAAATAAATATCAACTCTTTTTTGTCTTGATCTTATGTATTTTTTTAGTTTTGTTTTCACTAGTTGTTTATGTATGTTGTTTACTTTCTCTTTGTCTAATTCTTTCAAGGTTCATTTTTCATCATACTATGAATGTATAAAGAAGCTTTTATATTTTTTTTCAATTTTTTTTTTTTTTAATGATTCTAATTCTTCTTTGATTATATCCATCTATTTTCTATAATCAAAATTATATAAACCTGAAAAATAGTTTTCCTTTATATTTTTAAAAGTTTCTTAATTTTTCTTTTTCATAAGTACATTTCATATTATATTTCCTTTAGTTATTTGAATATGTGCATCTTACTCATTTTTTCGTCCCTCGAAAACCAATCTTCAACATAAGAGGACCTCGTCCCTCAAATTTAACGTTTATTTTTAATAGTATTTATATATATAAACATTTGATATGACAAGCATTATATCCTCTTCGGCGTGGCAAAGGAGGACGTTAAGAAAAGGTAGTAGTGAGTAATCACTTTTGAATATATTTGATATGACACGCATTAACTCCTGTTCCGCGTGGCAAAGAAGGTCTTTAAGTTTAGGTGTTGGCGAGTAATCACTTTGAGTAATGGTGCAATAAAAATATGAAAAGGGTTACATCGCGCCATTCCATTTCACCTCAAAATTCAAAATGCCGCGCATCTCTCACAAGGTCACATTAATCACACGCATCTAACGGCATGAACTCCATAAATGGATCGGGTGTCTACATTAACAAGCCAATCATGTCACGTGCATTCAAGCCTTAAACCGCTGTTGTTAGCCAAACCTGCCTTAAACCCTGTTTTACGTCGCTGTTGTTACCTCTGAATAGAGGTCTTCCTCCCCGAGTGGCAGCCATGGTTTCTTCGGGTTCGCCCACAGAAGAGAGCTCAAGCTCCATGGATGAAAAGGAGAAACGATTTTACAGCCGACTCAACCCTGTGCATGTACGTCAACCCAAACGATTTTACAGCCTACTTAACCCTGTGCATGTACGTCAACCCTCTCCTTGTACGCAATCAGAATCAGAAACTGAAACTGAAACCGAAAGTTTTCTGAAAAGAGGTCTTCCTCCCCGAGTGGCAGCCATGGTTTCTTCGGGTTCGCCCTCAGAAGAGAGCTCAAGCTCCATGGATGAAAATGAGAAACGATTTTACAGCCGAATCAACTCTGTGCATGTACGTCAACCCAAACGATTTTACAGCCTACTCAACCCTGTGCATGTACGTCAACCCTCTCCTTGTATGCAATCAGAATCAGAAACAGAAACTGAAACTGAAAGTGGTGAGAGCGAACACGTCTCGAGCAGTCCGCAACAGAAAAAGTCGGTACCCACCTCGTCACAGAACAAAATTCGTCCACCCAAACAATCTTCTTCTCCTTCGGTCCCAGCGAAATCCTCTTCTTCGGCGAAGAAGAAGCGGCCCAGAGAACAAGAGGAAGAAAAGGAGGAGGAGGAGCAGCAGGTCGGAGAGATTGAACCCGCGACCGAGAAGAGCAAGGTGGTGAATCCGCCGAAGAAACTGGCACCGTTAGATGAGGCGAACAAAAAGTCAAAAAAAAGCAAGGGGGACAATAAAGAAGGAAATAATTCTGTTTCGGAGAGCGGTGAGCTGGATGAGACGAAGGGAAAAACAAAGAAGAGTGACGGTGACAATAAAAAAAGAAAGAAGCCTGTTCTGGAGAGTGCCGGCAAGCCGTCACCGCAAAAGTCTGCGAAGAAGATCGGGCTGACCTGGAATACAAGGGATGAGGTTGCATTCCTCAAGTGTGTAGTGGCCTACGTGGAAGAAGGTAAAGAAATTCCCAAAAACAATTTGGCCACCCTTTATGATTATGTTAAAAGTCTCAAAGTTTTGGATAACGAGTACACTAACAGTCAGTTGGGTGACAAGTTCAGGAGGCTCAGGGGAAAGTTTCAGGGCATGACTGATAAGGTCAATGGTAAAAAATTTAGTTTTAAGACTCCCCATGAAGAAACATTGTATAGATTGTCTAACAAAGTGTGGGGTAGAGGAGGAGAAGAAGATGATGAGGAGGGCAGTGGGGGTGAGGAGGATGAGAATAGTGAAGAACATCCAGTGAAGGCAGAAATGCCCAGTGGAAGAGTGGAGGGGAAATCCCGTGAAGAGGAGAAGAAAAAGACCAGAGTTGAGAATATTAAAATGACACAAGCAGAAAATGATGAAGGTGTTGAAATGACACACAAGGGAAATGAAGAGGAGGGTAAAGAAAATGAAGAAAATGGGGAGTTGACTACTAAGGAGAATTTGGCTGCGTCTGTTAACCCTAAACCTAATTCCAACCCCGGGGAGTGTCCATCACAACATCATGTGTCTAATGGAAGTATGGGGATGGTGCCCGCTGATGATGTTCGAAAGCTGATGGATCATATTCGTGAAGAGAAGAGTATGATGAGGAACGAGATGAAGGAGATGAAGGATCACTTGCATAGAGAGGTAGAGGAGCTCAAGAGTAACATGGAGAAGCTGGTGAAAGAGGAAATCAAGGGCTTCCTCACAACAAGCTACCCGAATGGCGGCATAAGTAATAAGTATATGGTCTCAAGTGCGGAGATGGCGAAGAAGATGTCTTGCGTAAGGGATTTGCCGCAATTGGATGCCTCAGATGCCCAAAGATTCGAGCAGGATTGGCACAAGCTGCATCTTGATGAGTTTGCCATCTGTTCTACACGTTTGGCTTTGCTGCAATCGGAGTGCCAATTCCGATCTGAGAAGGTTCGCACTCTTCCTTAAAAGGGAGTTTTTGATTTCATGTTGCAACAAATCTAGTTTACGTGCTTGTTGCTTTGACCTACGAGTTTGGTTTTTGTGGGCAAATTTTGTATGCCTTTTCTTCACTAGTGTTTATCTGATCTATTATCGTCATCTTTGAAGGCCTCTTGTGGTTTCTCAAACTACAATTTATTTATGTCTTTCTAACGTGATAAGCTATGCAGCAACATACAATTATATCGTTATTTATAATTGTATACAGCTAAAAGATGTAAGTGTATTATTTATCTTTCTTTTTTGTTGGCATTATAGGAAAAAGTAACGGATTAAAATCTGGTCATCCTTTTTTGAAATATTGTGGTTTAGATGGGACTTTCCCCACTTGGCCTTCAGATGATCTTCTGCTTTTATATACTACAAATATAGGCTTAGGTATGGCACTTGTCCAGGCTGGTTGGAAATTTAATTGAAGGAGAGGGGAACTTCCTGAAGAAAATAGGCGAATTCATACCCAACACTAGAAATATGTCAAATTGAATTCATGAAAGAGGGAATGAAGGTACACTGCAATTGAAATTTATTTGCCTCGTAGACATTCTATTCAATGTAGCCTAACTTGCAATAGAGTGCTGCGCAGCTGATTCTGAGAGCTACTTGTATTGATTGGCATATATTTTACCCCTTAATTTTACAGTAAAATGTTTGGCATGTCCAGGCTTGTTGGAAATTTAATTGGAACTTCTAGAGAAAATAGGCGAATCCATATCTAACACTAAAAATATGTCAAATTGAGTTCATGAAAAGAGGCTATGGGTGACTCTTTTTCTAACATTAGAAGGTAAACTGCAATTGAATTTCCAACTTGCGACAGAGCGCTCAGCAACTGATACAACTGATTCTGAGAGCTACTCGTATTAATTGGCATATAATTTACACCTTAATTTTACAGTAAAATGTTCTGCATGCCCAGGCTGGTTGGAAATTTAATTGGAAGGAGAGGGGAATTTCCTAAAGAAAATAGGTGAATCCATACCTTTAACACTAGAATTATGTCAAATTGAGTTCATGAAAAGAGGCTATGGGTGACTCTTTTTCTAGCAATTGAATTTTAGTTGGCTCTTAGGCATTCTATTCACTGTCGCCCAACTTGCGATAGAGCGCTGGGCAACTGATTCTGAGAGTTACTGGATTATGGGTCTTGTCTAATATCTTGAAGTTTTATATGGGATGTGTATGCATCGCAAATACCTTTAGTACTATATTGGGAAATTGACATTCATAGCTACACTTAGCAAGAGTGTGGAGCTTTATAAGCGGGCGTGTATCCATCACAAACACCTATAGTACTGCAGTATGTTGGGAAATGGACATTCACAGCTACACTTTTATTGTGTGGTCTGATTCACTGAAATTATTTGTACAATGTCTTCATAGTCACCAATCTTGCTCTAGGATGCTGAGCAATTAATTGGTGTCAAATTTATACTTGGTCTAGTATTATATTATATCCTTAAATATTATATTGTGTATTATTTGCAAAAATTATGTGTCCTATTTGTTTAGTATAGCCATTTCGTCCATTTTCATCTTATTATACGTTCATAGTTACTAAATTTGAACTCTTTTAATATTAGAATCAACTTTCAAGCCATGTTGTTCGATGTGACATTCATATACCATGTAAAATCTGCTTTAATAAAAGCTCCAAAAGTTCGTCTTGCTAACAGTATGACTCGAGTTCAATCTGAGCCTGTTTAGTTTGGGTCCAAATCAATTCTGAATGTATTCTCTGGTAGATAAGAGTGGTATAGGATATCAAAAAGAGAGGGAGGTGGATTTGGCAGTGGCCACATTCTACCAACAGAGTCCTCCAAAGCTGGATAAACCATGTAAAGTCTCTGCAACAGGAATAGATGTGATTTGAGTGGTTGTAAGGGAAATAATATGACCTACCTAGGTTTGGGTTTTAGAGTGGACATGATATGGAGGAGAATGTAAACTAGTGGTTTTTCTGCTAGCAGAGAAACCAAAGAAATAATTCTGGAAACAACATATTTCAAGCCCAGAGCTTCATCCTTGGCTTCCACGCCTGTTACGTAATTTCCTATTGTGTTGGTATATTTCTAATTTTTCATGTTCTTGGAATCTTTGCCATCTTCAACGTCCTCTCCCAACTATGGAATTTTCCAGTTAGTTTTTTTATTTTTAATTGAGTAGTTTATCAAGCACTTGTTGATTTATGTGAAATTTTAGCTGTTGCATTTATGCAAAGGCATAATAAATCACCCAAGTATTGTTTCTAGTAGAATTCTGGAATTTTATTTAGTCTGTCTAGATAACAACAGTTACTTTCTCTGGCATGCTTAAGGAATTTTCTTGCCCCTTGAACAATGAACTCGGTACACCATGTTCAGGGTGGTATTAAAAATTGTATACATTTAGCCAGAAAAACCTAATTGAAATTAGTGAGGTACATTAGTTGAATGTGCAGCTCAGATTGTTGTTTTTGTTTTGTCCCTTGTATCCAGTGTTTCTGTCAAAAGTGATTCCACAGATTGTTGTGGAGATTAAAAGTAGCAAAGCAAGCTTTGCAGCTGGTGCTTATGCGAAAGAGGCATGTAGTAGATTGTATTGGTGCTTATGCATTTGGATTGTTAATGGCACTTACATGGGATTTGTATGTATTTATTCAAATCCTTCAGCTTCGTGCTGTCTAATTCAGGTTATTATGTTGTTTAATTCAAATTATTAGGAAATCACCAAGTGAATATTGACGTACGATGTACATTTTAGTATGCCTTGGATATCATCCAGAACGAAAAATTTAGATACGGTGGTTTTTGGATTGAACCTAGGCAGGTTGCGAAGTTCTCAAAAGATTTACTGATAAATACTGCTTTAGTCTCAGTTCAAGAATTCCGTCTTGTAACGGAAGAAAGAACACTGACTGACTTTTCAATTTAGGGCAGGGTTGAAACTGTTATTAATTTATTAATGGGAAAATAAGTTTCCTATGTAATTTATTTTTGTATACTACTGAAATATGCAACTACTTTGTCTAGTAATATGATTTGTATAATATTTGGTTGACTTTTTATTAAGTAAATAATAAATCATAAAGAACCAGTCACAAGGGCTTGAACAGTTTAATATTCTGTAATGAGACCATTTCTTATAATTGATTGATATAATGAAATATTTAAATTAGCAACTTCAAAATGGATCATTTTTCATGATTTTTCTATTATTTTAAAATTTCTAGCATTATGAAGTAATAATTTACATCTAGAAAGCTATATTTTATAAAAAATACCAATTGAATAAAAAACTAATATTATTAATGAAAAGTAAAAAGATGGACTTTCATGATATTGAAATATGGATCAAATAATTTGTGTGAGCACTTTATAATCTATCCTTATTTGGCAAAGGCAAATAATGGATGATTTTATAACCAATACAAGCCTATAAATGAGCATTATATGATAAATAATAAATTTTATAACCAATACAAGCCTATAGATGAGCATTATGTGATAAATAATAATGCAATTTATTTATTTAGCTTTTAGCTCAATATTTTAACAAAAATAAAAGCTGACAAAATTATAACTTGCTATAGAAGTTATCTAAATTATTATGTTTGGACTAAAATATTCTTATAAGAATATATCTTTTATAGGAAGGAATAATTGAACTTGTAAAAAATAAGTGAACATTTAGAGGATTCACGTGTCTAATATGATATTTGTCCAAGTTTTAAAATAAGAATATATATTGATTATAGGTTTTAAATGTTAAATGTAATTATAAAATATAAAATATTTGTGTTATATTTATTAATCTATGTTTAAAATAACTTAAACAGTAGGATTGAATTGAAATGGATTTATTAAAATGGTCAGTTCAAATGGTTAGATTTTTCAATATTTCAAGGAGAGTGTGGTTTAAATCTTGACAAAAATTATATGGATAATATTTAAGGTTCGTTGGTTGCTGTAATACCACTATGTGATGATGATGTAATGCAGATGAGTCTCCTTCAAACTCATATAACCTATTTAAAATTAAAATAAATAATTTTTTTTTTTAAATTTATGGGAAGTATTATTTTCTTGGTAATATGAATAAGTAGGTTAAGTGTAACTCCCCTAGAGTTGGTGGATTGGTAAGATTTTGGGCATTGACCAAGATGAGACTTAGGTTCAAACCTTGGGACATATTCAATTTGGATAAAGATAGTAGTTTGTCTTGAGTTTGTGAGCTTGATAATGATGGTTCCAACCATGAGCCATTGAGATCTCTTTCACTCTGGGTTGTGTTTAGTGAGGAGATGTAAGGGTTATAGAGATAGCTTCAATGATTTGACCTGTGTTTGAAGGCAAAAACTTAAGGAATAATGTTTGTTTCGTTTATCTAGTTGTTAAGGATAAAATAATGTTACGGATTCCATTGATATAAAAAAAATAAAGGATTTATTAAAATGATCAGATTCTTCAACATTTCAAATGGCTAGATTTTTCATTATTTCAAGAAGAGTGGGTTTTAAATTTTGGCAAAAATTATAAGGATAATATCCAAGGTTTGTTGTAATACAACTGTGATGATGTAATGCAGATGGGGTCTGTTTTAAACCCATATAACCTATTAAAAAATTTAAAAAATAATTTTTTAAATTTATGGGAAATTATTTTTTCTTGGTAATATGATCAAGCAAGGTAAGTGTAAGTCCCCAAGAGTTGGTGGATTGGTAAGATTTTGGACATTGATCAAGATGAGACTCAGGTTCAAACCTTGTGCATGTTCAATATGGATAAAGATAGTAGTTTGTCTTGAGTTTGTTGAGTGTGTGTGATCTTGATGATGATGGTACCAACCTTGAGCCATTGGGGATCTCTCTCACCCTAGGTTGTGTTTAGTGAGGAGAGTTAAGGGTTATAGAGATAGCTTCAATGATTTGACCTGTTCGAAGGCAAAAACTTAAGAAATAATGTTTGTTATTTGTATCTAGTTGTTAAGGATGAAAGGATGTTACTGATTCCATTGATATTAAAATAAATATATATTTTTAATAAAGGATTTATTAAAATGGTCAGACTCAACATTTCAAATAGTTATATTCATCAACATTTCAAGGAGGAGAGTGAGGTTTAAATTTTGGCAAAAATTATATGGATAATATCCAAGGTTTGTTGTAATACCACTATGTGGTGATGATGTAATGTAGATGGGGTCTGTTTCAAAACCATATAATCTATTTAAAAATAAATAAATAAAAAATAAAATTTTAAATTTATGGGAAGTATTTTTTTTCTTGGTAATATGATCAAGTGGGTTAAGTGTAAGTCCCCAAGAGTTGGTGGATTGGTAAGATTTTGGGCATTGACCAAGATGAGACTTAGGTTCAAACCTTGGGGCATGTTCAATCTGGATAAAGATAGTAGTTTGTCTTGAGTTTGTTGAGTGTGTGTCGACTTGATGATGATGGTACCAACCTTGAGCCATTGTGGGTCTCTCTCACTTTGGGTTGTGTTTAGTGAGGAGAGGTAAGGGTTATAGAGGTTGCTTCAACGATTTGACTTGTGTTTGAAGGCAAAAACTTAAGGAATAATGTTTTTCCATTTGTATCTAGTTTTTAAGAATGAAAGGATGTTATTGATTCCCTTGATATAAAAAAAAATTGAGGGAATTTTTTATTTTTATTTTGGAGAATTGCTCTGGACAAATCACAATTCTATTATTTCGAGTAGGAGAGTTTACAAATAGACTATAATTAGAAACCTATAATTTTACATAAAAGCTTTGAATTTTTTATTTTCATTTTTTGAATTTTTATAAATTTGTGTGTAAACACAATTTTTTCAAATATCAAAATCGATTTTGATATTTTTTTACAGCAACCTTCATAGTACCAAAATTTTACCTCTATTCTTTATGCATGGTATAATATTTTCAAAACATTGCACTATCATGGTTCATATTATTAGATTTAGATTGTTATCTTTCTTAAGTATAAGTGCGACCACAAAATTATAATAAATAGTTTATATGAAAACATATTAATGTTATAAAATAAAACAAATATTACTAATGGAAAATATTATAGTAAATCTTAATCACAATTTGACACAACGTTTTCTTGTCAACTTCAGCCAAACTTATTATTTCTTCTAACCATGGAAAAGAGAATTTAACTTTACACTGCACAATTAAATCCTCTTTATTGGCTAGCTTATCTACACATTTGTTTCCTTCCTTTAATGTATGTGTAAACTTGATTTTGTAAACTCTGTAAAAAGATCTTGAATTTTCATAATTATCTTTGCATGTTCCGTGGAGCCTTTGCTTTCTTCAAAATTGTATTTTTTACTGAGTGAATCACCTTCCATGCATACTCTATTCCATTTCATTTGTTTGCATGTTTTTAACCCTTTTAAAGTTGTCCAAACTTCAACTTCCTTATTTATCTTGAATCCACTATTGAAAGCGCAATGAGACAATACCTCCTCTATTATTTCTTATTATTATTTCTTTTGTTGGTCTTAGATTTCCTTTAGATGTGCTCCATCAAAATTCAAATTGATCAACTCTGTTTCCACTTTATATTCTTTGCTTTTTTTTTGTGTCTCCTGCACCCAATATCATAATTCCATTTGATGACTTGACTCCATCTATCGAAGCTCTTTGCTTCTAGATTAGGGATTCGATGAGTTGATAGGATTGGAATTAAGACTCCTCTTTGGCTAAACAAATCTTCTTTTTTATTACCTTTAAATTGCTTTCTTTTCCTTTAAATATTCTTCTATTTCTTACTAGCCATATAGACCAAAGTATTGAATCGGTTGATAATATCCTAGAATATTTGTAAAGCCTTACTTTTAAAAGTTCTTTGCCATTCTTTTAACTATTATTCAATTGTTTCATTCATATTCAATTGTGTCATTCATCACTATGCATTTACAAAACATATTAAGAATCCATTGCCATTGTTTCTATATTATTGAGCAATGTCCTAAGATATGGTCTATACTCCCCTCTTCCTTTTTACAAAGAACACATTGTGTGGGGCCATGAAAACCCCTTTTAATAAGGTTATCCTAGGATAAAATTCTTCTATGACCTAATAGTTAAACAAACATTTTGTTTCTAGGAATGCTTGGGCCATCTTATATATCTCTCCATATTCTTGAGATATTCTTATTTTGTTGATTCTTTACATTATATTGACTTTTTGTTATGTATCCTCCTAAGATATTAAACTCTTAAATCAATTTTTTTTTTCTCCATTTGTATATTCCTTCGTGATCTTTTATCACCATATTTGGCTTGAAGTAATCTCATCCATGGTTTCAAAATTGGATCTAGATTGCGTGGGTTTTTTTTATCACACCTAGTATCCATCCAAATAGAAAATTTTTCTCTAGTTCTCACCACCAATCTTAAACAATTTCTCACTAGATCAATTGATTTTTTTAAACAGTTCCAAAGTGCAAAAGCATTTGGTAGAGAGAATGCTATTAATGAAATTCGATCTCAAATTCATAAGCTAAAAATTCATAAAGGGCCAGGTCATAGTCGAGTAACTTGGTGAAGCTCCTCTTCAAGACGATAAACCTCTTATCATAGAGATTCCAAACGACTATGTATTCAATATTATCAAGCTCGAAGAGCATGTCGAACCTGAAGATGAAGTTTATATCACCCTTTTCTTTGATGTGTCTAAGAGTGAACAAAGAGGAGGTGCGGGAATTATTTTATTCACACCTTAAGGGGTTCTCATACCTTCGTCATTTAAGCTCGACTTCCCCTTTACCAATAATAATGCACAATAAAAGGCATAAATTTTAGGACTTCAAACTACTATGGCCATGGGCATTAAACCTATCCATATCATAGGTAACTCCCTCTTCATTTTCAATCAAGTTAAGGGGGTTTACCAGTGCAAATTATTGGCCCTAAAAGCTTACAAACAAATTGTTGACAAGCTACTCAACTTTGACTGATATGACATAACAACTTTACCAAGGTTATCCAATCATTTTGTATACCATGGCCTCTCTCGGGTCCTTTATCCCATAAAACCCCGCTGATAATGATACCCTCGTTCATGTCACAACACTGTCCATATAGGCTATCTCTTAGGATTCATATAATGACAAACATGATGTCCTAATTCAAGCCAAACCCTACCATATTTTCACGCAAATCAAGGAATTTTAAAAACTTGGTACCCTTCCTTTCGACTTGCCATCCATTACTAATTGCACGTTCAAGCAAACGATAACTCGATACACTTTAGTAGGAGATATGCTTTATCGTCGTGGCTATGATGGTGTACTCCTTCGTTGTCTTGAACCACAAGAACCCAATTGGATAGTGTCTCAAGCACACGATAATCGAACAATGAATCATAATAAACAATAAGTTGAACACAATAGTTTGAAGAGCATCCTTCGCAGTCCAATGGTCCAATCACATTGAACCACTCATTATACTCTTAAAATAATACATTGGATTTTCATTTTATCTATGATTGTTAATTAGTAATGAGAAAACCAGTGGTTAACTCAAATTTATACATTTTAAAATATTTTACATTTGCAATTTTAGTTTTTTTTTTATATATTTCTATGTTCTTTAATATTTTTAAATAGTTGTCTCCTTCCTTATTTTGCCTGAAGTAATCTCATCCAGGGTTTCAAAATTGGATCTAGATTGAGTGGTTTTTTATCACACCAAGTATCCATCCAAATAGAAAAAATTTCTTCGGTTCCCACCAACCATCTTAAATATTTAATCACTAGATCAATTGATTTTTTTAAACCATTTCAAAATGCAGAAGCATTTGGTATAGAGAATGTAACAAATATTAATCTTGGATCATTGGGCTCAACATACTTAGAAGAATTCTTGCCCATTGTAAATTACCTTTAAATTGCTTTCCTTTCCTTAAAATATTCTTTTATTTTTTTTCTAGCCATCCAAAGTATTGTATCTTTTGATATATCCTAGATTGTGTGTAAAGCCTCACTTTTAAAACTTATTTGCCATTGCTTTAACCATTATTCAATTCTATCATTCATCACTATGCATTTACCAAACATATTAAGAATCCATTGCCATTATTTCCATATTATTGAGCAATGTCCCAAGAGATGGTCTATAGTCCCCTCTTCCTTTTTACAAAGAACACATTGTGAGAGACCATGAAAAGCCCTTTTAATAAGGTTATCATAGGATAAAATTCTTCTATGTCCTACTAGCCAAACAAACATTTTGATTTTAGGAATGCCTGGGCTATCCTATATATCTCTCCATATTCTTTGGATATTCTTTTTTTGTTGATTATTTACATTATATCAACTTCTTGTTGGTTTTTCTTCTAAGCTATTCAACTCCTAAATCGATTTATCCTTGGCTCCCTTGAGAATAATAATTATTGTTATCTTTCTACTCAACTGCTTCCTAGAATCAATGTCTTGTATACTTTGTTTATTTTTTTCCATTTGTATCTTCCTTCCCGATCTTTGTACAAAATGTTTGAAACCCTATCACCATATTTGGCCTGAAGTAATCTCATCTACGATTTCAAAATTGGATCTAGATTGAGTGGTTTTTTTATCACACCAAGTATCCATCCAAACATAATTTTTTTCTCTAGTTCCCAGCACCCATCTTAAACATTTAATCACTAGATCAATTTATTTTTTTAAACCGTTCCAAAGTGCAAAATATTTGGTAGAGAGAATGTAGTAAATATTAAGCTTGGGTCATTAGGCTCAACATACTTAAAAGAATTCTTGCCCATTGTAAATTACCTTTAAATTGCTTTCCTTTTCTTTAAATATTCTTCTATTTTTTTCTAACCATACATTCCAAAGTATTGTATCTTTTGATATATCCTAGATTGTGTGTAAAGCCTCACTTTTAAAAGTTATTTGCCAATGCTTTAACCATTCTTCAATTATATCATTCATCACTATGCATTTACCAAACATATTAAGAATCCATTGCCATTATTTCCATATTATTGAGCAATGTCCCAAGAGAAGGTCTATAGTCCCCTCTTCATTTTTACAAAGAACACATTGTGAGAGGCCATGAAAATCCCTTTTAATAAGGTTATCCTAGGATAAAATTCTTCTATGTCCTACAAGACAAACAAACATTTTGATTTTAGGAATGCCTGGGCTACCCTATGTATCTCTCCATATTCTTGGGATATTATTTTTTTGTTGATTCTTTACATTATATTTACTTCTTGTTTTTTCTTCTAAGCTATTCAACTCCTAAATTGATTTATCCTTGGCTCCCGTAAGAATAATCACCATTGTTATCTTTCTACTCAACTGCTTCCTAGAATCAATGTATTATATATATATATATATATTTTTTTTTTTTTTTTCCATTTGTATCTTTCTTCCTGATATTTGTACAAATTTTTTGAAACCCTATCGCCATATTTGGCCTGAAGTAATTTCATCCACAGTTTCAAAATTAGATTGAGTGGTTTTTTTATCACACAAGTATCCATCCAAATATAAAAATTTTCTCCAGTTCCCACCACCCATCTTAAACATTTAGCCACTAGATCAATTGATTTTTGTAAACCGTTCCAATGTGCAAAAGCATTTGGTAAGAGAATGTACTAAATATTAAGCTTGGGTTGTTGGAATCAACATACTTAGAAGAACTATTACTACCCATTGTAAATTACCTTTAAATTGCTTTCCTTTCCATTAAATATTCTTCTATTTCTTTCTAGCCATACAATCCAAAGTATTGTATCTTTTGATATATCCTAGATTGTGTGTAAAGCCTCACTTTTAAAAGTTATTTGTCATTGCTTTAACCATTCTTCAATTCTACCATTCATAACTATGCATTTACCAAACATATTAAGAATCCATTGTCATTGTTTCCATATTATTGAGAAATGTCCCAAGAGATGGTCTATACTCCCCTCTTCCTTTTTACAAAGAACACATTGTGAGGGCCATGAAAAGCCATCTTAATAAGGTTATCCTAGGTAAAAATTCTTCTATGAATTACTAGCCAAAAAAACACTTTGATTTTAGGAATGCCTAGGCTATCGTATATATATCTCCATATCCTTGGGATATTCTTTTTTTTGTTGATTATTTACATTATGTCGACTTCTTGTTGTTTTTTCTCTTAAGTTATTCAACTCCTAAATCGATTTATCTTTGGCTCCCCTAAGAATAATCACTATTGTTATCTTTCTACTCATCTGCTTTCTAGAAATCAATGTCTTGTATACTTTATTTATTTACTTTTTCCATTTGTATCTTCCTTCCTGATCTTTGTACAAAATTTTTGAAACCCTATCACCATATTTGGCCTGAAGTAATCTCATACACAGTTTCAAAATTGGATCTAGATTGAGTGGTTTTTTTATCACACAAAGTATCAATCCAAATAGAAATTTTTTCTCCAGTTTCCACCACCCATCTTAAACAATAAATCACTAGGTCAATTGACTTTTTTAAATTATTCCAAAGTGCAAAAGCATTTGGTAGAGAGAATGCAGTAAATATTAAGCTTGGGTCATTGGCTCAACATACTTAGAAGAATTCTTGCCCATTGTCTTTGTTAGAAATAGAGTATATTAAATCATTTGGATCATGTAAATGTATCTTCCAAGGTACATACTTAGGACATTAGATTACTTTAGGGGGAAGCTATCTAGTTACTTTATGAAATGTAATAAATGCACAAGTGTCAATGTGCAAGTTGTCCCTTGCACAACTAGGTAGAGTGTTGGCCAAGGAACCTATTTTCCTATATAAGAAAGGTCTCATTGTAATACATATATAGAATTGAGGACATAGATAGATAGATAAGCTTAGAGCATATTCGTAGGTAGTAGTACAATTTTGTGTAGATCACCATATATTGGTGATGGATACAATGTAGTTCAATAGATTTATTAATGGAGTGTTCATTTCCTCCATAGCTACATTGTATTCATTTATATCATTTCTATTTACAACATATTTCAATCATCTTATGATTGCTATCTCCCATTTCACATTACATCAAAAGCTAACAGTGGTATTAGAGCTACGACATATCTAGCCATAATAGGTTAATAGAAAAACCACCATTATTATTGAGCTTGAGTTTTTTTGTCAACCTGACGCATTTTTGGACCAGCCACTGTCAAAAACTCTCAAAAGAGTCTAGGTGGGAGAATTAAGGAGAGTCACAAGTGAAGAATGAAAAAAACCTTAGTTTTAGAAATGCTGAGATTGCATTTGACTAGAGTCTTTCCATAGATTTGCAAGAAAAACTCGTGAAGACTAGGACTCAACATTCAATCCACTAGATTGATATATTATCTAGTGAAGATCATCCACGATATTTGAAATTTGCTAACTATTGTCCAAAGTTTATTTTATTGCGAAAAATTAATTCTTAGATGACTAGGACTCCTCTTACAACATAAAGCTAGGAGACTTCAACTTCGTTGCCCGAAGATCGATGTGCCTTCATAGTGTAGAGATTAGTTCCTTGTGCAAGAGAAGAATACTGTGGAATAATACTTCTAGAGAAGAGTCATGGTGAAGTTAGGAGATTGAATATCTTCATTGCTCGATTGAAGAACTTCACAGTTGAAGAAAAGACCATAGAAGCCTTGATCCAAAAAAAGGCCACAGAAGCCTTGATCCAAAAAAAGGCCACAGAAGCCTTGAAGAACAAGTCATAGAAACCTTGATACATAAAAGGCCACAAAAACCTTGATACAGAAAATGTCATAGAAGCCTTGATACAGAAAAGACCACAAAATCCTTGATACTGAAAAGGTGATAGAAGCCTTGATACTAAAAAGGCCACATAATCTTTGATAATAGAAAAGGCTACACACGCCTTGATACTAAAAATACCACAGAAGCCTAGATACTGAAAAAGGCCACAAAAGCCTTGATCCTGAAGAATAATTTTGAAGAGAATATCTGATTTAGAAGCATATTAATATTTCAATACTAATATTTTGTTGCAGGGAAAGAAGATTCAATGAGTTGGGAAACTTCATACAAGAAAGTTAGGAAGAGCATCTTATTCAGAATCAATTTAGCACTTGAGGCAAAATTTAAGATATCAGGAGAAGATCTCATTGAAGAACTTCTAGTCTTAGAAGAAGAATAAGGACTAGGAGAGTCCTGCTCGCATTCAGAAGCAATGAAATTAGAAATCTAGAAGATCTCACCACCAACACTTCCAGGAGCAGAAGGTTGAAGAGAAGATCTCAAGGAAGACCAACAAAAGCTACAAGATAAAAGATCTTGAGGTCTCAACGAGCATCTAGTAAAAGACTTGGAGAGCCTTACTGAAGAAATCATCAAAGGAGAACTCACTAGATAAATCCACTACCAAGGAGAAGCCCTTGATAGTGAAGGACTTGGGACAATTGTCACCATCCGAAAATAAGCACAATAGAAGGAGAATTTGGTAAGGAGTGCCAAATCCCAGAAGAAAAGTTTGGAAAGGAATGCCAAAGCCCAGAAGAAGAATCCAATGAAGACCTCAAGACATTCAAAATCTTGAGAAGAAGATCCTGCTTGAAGTCAGAATTTGACAAGAAGACTTGAAGACAAAAGAATCTCACCAAATCCAGGAGATTTGAAGATTGTCTTTCACAGCAAGAAGGCACCACTTTAGAGAAAAAAACTTCTCCAAATCTACAACAGGAGGAGACCATAAGAGGGGAACTAGCCATCAAATATTAGGCTTGAGAAAGAAATTTTGAGACCATATTTTGGTGAAGGAGCTGTTTAGGATAGTCTACAAAAATTTGTAAGATCCTACTCGAAGCAACAACTTGGTGATCTTAGACACTAAGATTTGAAGAACACAAGCTTATATTGAGAGGGGGTGAATAGTATAAGACCACTTTTTAATTTTCTTTCCCAATAAATATTATGCAATGTATAGATAGTAGGGTTATGCATAAGGGGTCGACCCCAAAATCTATTTATAAAATCAAGGTGAATTGTCTTGGAATCCCGATGATATTTGTAGAAGTATACATGGCGAATTGCAATAATTTATTTTCAAAAAAATTCAAATCGTGGCGATTTTCATAATTTATCTCCAAAGAATTTCAAACCGTGGCAAATTTTTTTGTGTTGGGGAATATGAATATCGATTTGCAAAATCTAAAAAATGTACGATATATTTAAAAGCGTTAGTCTGATATGAAAGACTTTAGGTCAACATGATGATCGATAGCATGGAGATCGACTGTAGGAATGACGATCGGCTGCAGGCATGTCAATCAGATGCAGGAATGTCGATCGACTGCAAGCATGACAATCGGTTGCAGGTATGACGATCGATTGCAGGCATGTCGATCGGTTGCAGACATGATGATTGGTTGTAGGCATGCTGATTGGCTGTAGGTATGCCGATCGGTTGGAGGCATGAAGATCGACTATAGGCATGATGATCGATTATAGGAATGCCAATCGGCTATAGGCATGATGATCGACTACAAGAATAACAAGTGATTGTAGGAATTCTGAGCGGTTGTAGGCATATCTATCGACTGCAGTCATGATGATCAGCTATAGGTATGACGTTTGACTGCAAGCATGACGATCGGTTGCAAGAATGTCGATCGACACCTCTACAACCGATAGACAAATGCCGATCAACAATCCCTATAATCGATCGACTTATGCCACGACTCTACAATCAATCGATTTATGTCAACATACACAACTCTACAACCGATCGGCTTATGTTGATAGACACAGCTCTGCAATCGATCGGCTTATGCTGACAGACACAAATTTGCAATCGATCAAATTATATTGACAGACACAACTCTGCAACCGATCAGCTTACATCGACAGACACAACTCTATAATTGATCGACTTACATCGACAGACATGGCTCTACAACTGATCAGCTTATGTTGACAGACACGACTCTACAACTGATCGACTTATACTGACAGACACGACTCTAAAATCGATGATCTTGCACCGATGGAGACTCCTCTGCAACCGATCGGTTTATTTCGACAGTCACTCCTTTGCAACATTCTCAAGTTTTTCATTGTTTCAGAGCTATTTTCGAGTTAGAGTATTTTCGATGTATGTTTATCGGTACCCAGTACAGTATATATACGGGTAGTATATGAGGTGATTTGGGCAGGAAAAATAAAATCATTTATAATTTGAAGGCAATTTGGGTGGGAAATATAAAATAATTTATAATTTGAAGGCGAATTGGGCGGGAAAATAAAAATCATATGTAATTTTAGGTCGACGAATTAAAATAAAGTTAGGTTTATGATTATCAACGACGGACGAATTTACCCCAAAAAAACTTTCACCCTGTAAATTTGAGGTGAATGGCCCCCAGTGAAAGGATCCAAAATTAGCCTTTTCAAAGTTTTAAAAAACCTAAATAGAGCCAATTTACGATATTTTGTTCTTATGCATAACCCTGATAGATATCATTATCAATGGTAGTAATCAAAGCAATGCACAAATCACCACACACAATAGAGACACCAAATTTACATGGTTAAACCAATGTGGGCTACTCTATGGATAAAATATTTTACTAAAACTTTCTTAATCAATCTCTTGAAAATCCTTTCCCTATTACAATGTTTATGGACCTCTATCCAAAGGAGACATCGATCCCCTTAATCAAGTTCGTGGATCTCTATCCATAGAAGAACTCCTTTCTCCTCTTGATCTGGTTGGTGATATTCTAGAAGAACTGTTACCCCCACTACTTTGGCTAATGGATCTCTATCCATTGAAGACACCTACCCTCACTACCCTGGCTTATGGATCTCTATCCTTAAATCTGCACCAAAATCTGTCCTCGAATCTATACTAAACACAGTCCTTCGATCTAGCACAAATTTGTTCTCAATCTCAATCCTCAAGCCTTAACTCAAAGCTTGAATTAATATCAAATCAACTCTACTGGATCTGCCCCAACCCTTAACTCAAGGTTTGAACAAATCAGTAAATTATGCTCTCAAGTATTCTCAAAAACTTATCTCAAATCTATCTTGAAAGTTTCCACAAAATCAGTTTCCACAAAATCTCACAATAATCTGTCCACAAGTCCTCTCGAGAACTTGCCTAATATGCTCTCAAGTATTTTCTAAGACTTACCTTAAATCTGCTCAACAAGTCCTCACTAGAGCTTGTCCAAATCTGGTCAATAAGTTCTCACAAGAACTTATCTAAATTTGCTCTCAATATGTATTGTAATCTTCCATAAAAGCTTACCCAAATATGTCCATAAGTCTTCTCAAAGACTTACCTCAAATCTGCTCTCAATCTGTATTGTAAGCTTCCACAAAAGCTTACCCAAATCTGTCCACAAGTCTTCTCAAATACTTACCTCAAATATGCTCAACAAGTCCACACTAGAACTTGTCCAAATCTCATAGAAACATAAAGATAATTGTTAGAGACTCAGTATGCTCTATACTAAACACAATGCTCAATTACTTTCAATCACTCTTTCAGAAATATACAAAGAATTATTAGAGACTCAATATGCTTCACATTTACCTCAATGCTCAATCACTTTATCAAATCAATTCAGAATATAGAATAGTTTGTTTTATAGAACTTGAACAATCACTTCACACATCCAATTGACTAGGCTCAACAAAATCTACTCAACCAATCACTCAATGAAACAATCCTTGCTTACAAACCCTAGTCCAAACATGTAAACACTCACTCAGAATGTTTCCAACAATGCTTATCAACCAATCTCACATAACAATGATACTCATGTTCTTTTCAAACCCTAGTTTCAAGTTCTTTTACTCAATTGATCACTTCAACAATAATGCTTATAAAATAAGGTTTTACCCAACTCTTTATTCCAGAAAACCTTGAAACATTAACTCAACACACTTAATAAGGAAACCTAATTAAGTCCTTTTCACTCCAAACTTATTTTCCAGAAAACCAACCGATCAACTCAACTATTAAAGAATGTGCCCATACCTTTTTATTGATGATGAAGGATGTTAGGATTCTAACATCCTAACATAATAATAATAATAATAATAATAATAATAATAATAATAATATTATTATTATTATTATTAATTTATTATATTAAAGTTAGTAGAGTTCATAATATAATAATTAATTATTATATTATTAGGTTTAGGATTAGAAGAGTCATAATAATTAAATGCATTAATTATTATGTGAAGCATCATATCGAATGGATGTAGGGTTAGGGTTAGGTAGATATAAATTATTGTACAATTGTTCATTTGAAATTATCCATGAATATGAAATATAATACAATTTATTGAAGGGACTTCCCGATAATACAAAAGGTGATTATTTTAGTTTTAGGTCTATTTATTATTTATTTATAAATATTTGTGCTAGGAACTTTAGGTTCCTACCATATGGTATTAGAGCCTTATGGATCCAACCATATGGGTCAAGGAAATGAAAAATGACATAGCAAAATTTTTAAGAATAACTGAAGAATACCATAAGAAACAAATGGAAAGTTTTGATCGTATGGAGTATTTAATAAAAATAATGCAAGAGGAGGAGACCCTAGCCATGGAATTCCAGGTAGAGGAGGAGCCCATAGCCATGAAATCCCAAGTGGAAGAACCCATAGCCAGGGAATCCTAGAGGGTACCCATTGCTCTTCCCAAGAAAGAAAAAAATGCAAAATTGTTTTTAGAAGTGTATGAGGAAGACGAGGATAGATTTCCCGAAGAAAACATTACCAGCAATGTAGAGTTTTTTTCAGCAATAATACACAAGTTAAAATGGATTTGAAAAATAATATCTTTGGAAAAGAAATACCAGCAAAACTTGGCAATCCTCCAAATTTGGATCAATTTAGACCAAGTAAAAATCTTCTCAATGACAACAATTCTCAAAAATTAGACCAGATTAAAAAATTACAGACTGGTATCATTGATAAAAAAATGAAAAAATAAGGTTTTCATGGAACAACAATGCATGGTTGGCAAGAAGGATACATTTCAAAAAAATCGATTAGAGACGACACATTTTGCATATAGCCTTCATCGGTGCGTCCTCCGCCTTGGCCACCACCATTTTGCCAATGTCAGAGTTGCTGCTATTTTATGCATCATCTGCATGTATTTAGGCTATATAGGATCCTACCATTGGTACCCGTTCAACCTGAAGATTTAACAACAGTACCCCAAAAATGCAATAATGCTTTCATGAATCCATACGGATATGAACTTTCCATTCTTGAATATTTAAATATAGTGGTGAGGAACATTATAGTCTCTGGCACACTCAACGTTCCAATGTTAACTTTATCAGGAGCAATAGAGAGGTTGCGATCTAGCGATACGGTTTACTTATTTGAACAAATTACGTTCTTTGTTGCCAAATCCAATGGCCAAGAGAGACAAGACCTCCATTCTACAAAATTCCATAGACTACATTGAAAATTTGCAGCAACAACTAGCCATTCATTCCAAGAAATATGGATTTTTGTCAAACAAAACATGGGGCAGTGATATTTTTGTAAAGTGTGAAATTGATCAGCTTCTCTCACCCGAATGTGATAGATCTATTATCATTTTATCATTAAGCAACAACTATCGAGATAAAAATTTGACACTGCACTACAAAGGCAAAGATGGCATCAATTATACTTTCCATCCATTATACTTGGTATAAAATTTGATGAAAGCGTGTAAACAAGGCAAAAATCTTACCAGCAGCAGCCTCCAAGTCTTGAGTACTATTTGTAAGCGGTTCATACCAGTTGGCACCCAACGCAATACCAATGGAGGAATTTAGATTTCAAGTTGCCTATTAGAATTACTATAATAGTTATCACTTTTTGTTTTATGAATGATAATAGAAGGGATTGTGCTAATTATGAACTTGCCTTGTGTTTCCTGAACTTTTGAACAACAACACCATGAGAAAGTAGAATGTTGTGGATAGAAATGTAAGGTCCCGTGGATGAGTTTCCTGCTGTGCAATTTCCAAAAGGAGCAGAGCATCTTCAAGGAGCATGGATGTCCATATCATATCCTCCAATCCCCTGTGTATTTGGCTCGTTTATAGCTGTCCAATACTTGACACGATCGTCGAATAGCTCAAAACATGTCTCATCATAGTCTGTAAAATATTTCCTGCAACATATCATCTCTTTGAATGTATCACTAATTCAACCATACCCATGATCATAAGCAATGGTGTATGGTGTGTTGTAGAAAATTAAGTCCTTTGGGATTGACAAATCCTCGTCCTTCTGTGATTCCTCACCAGTAAACCAAGATCAAATGAAGTAGAAAATTGCATTTAAAACCCCCCCAAAAAAATTGAGTTACCTGTAATCAGGTGCACCCTGGAGATTGAAAAGCGGTAGGCATCCACTCCAATTTATGTCATCATCTCTACATCTCCCTGCATTTCACAAATTTATCCAAAGCAATTTCAAAATTTCTCCAGGTAACTAAATGAAAAATTATTCATACAACATTTTGGGTAATTAACAGATATATAAAAAAGGCCACGAACCTCGTATAGATTATACTGATCAATGGTAGTATCCCCGCTGCTTCCATATTCAATTTTCCTTGCCATAATACAAAATTTCATAGCATCATAACTAAAGAAAAATTCATTCAATAATAATTATTGGGTGTAATGTGAAACGAAAAAGACCTGGAAAATGTGTGAAGGTGTCCCATAGACAGGGCCATCGCCCATCCTCGAATACCGCCCCTTCGAACTGCAGATTTTACTACTATAAATCATTTTGAAAATAATTTAAACTAAAACAACAAAATACATTTTGATCAACTAAATTTTGTTATTACCTGGTATGCCGAAGAAGCGGTGCCAAAGATAAAGCCAGGGGGGAGCTTGTTCTATGAATTCCATGATCGCCACAAATATTTAACACAAACATAGCTATCCAAACCCTAACAATGACAAAAATAGAACTTTCTAATCCCATATCTGCTTGACAAATACTGATGGACGTACTCGATATTATTTTTTTTGCAAAAGGAATTCCTTATCCCATCTTTAATTGATTGTAACTGAAACTGACAGAGCTTTGTATCTTCACATTAAAAGTTCTCAATCTGACATCTACGCATAAATTTTGAAATAGCTCAGTTAGTTTATCATAGACTGGAAAAAGTCTTGTTCAGCCAAAATGACAACACCATTTTTCCATCTGTTACAAAGGGAGAAGGTGCCTTTAGTTATATTCATGAGAACTGTGTTCACCACCATAACAATAGTAGATGAACTCAGCAAAATTTCAGCTCTTTGAGATCTGTTATGAGGTCATTGAATGGTTTCAATAGTTGAAAGTTACCAACAAGAGAAAACCTCCAAATGCATTCAGGTCGGTATTCTCTGCACATAGGTAGATGTATCATGTCATCCAATGATATCTAGCATATATTCAATGCTTTCAACCCTTCCATAATCAATTTAACCGATGCCACAAAGTCGGCCTTTGTGAATGTTACCTCTAATCCAGCTCAGTCAATGATGCCTAAGTAACGAACTTGTGGCCAGGTAGTGATACTTGGTGCTGTTGTTGCTATTCTGCAATGCACATGAATTCTTGAATTTCCTGTTAAATGAGATTGTTGAAATTTTGAAGAAGGAAGCTAGTGCCATCAAAAAAATTATCAGGGAATTTAACACAACCAGAGAAGAAAATAAAACTAGGTGTTTGCGATGTGAAACTATAACTGCAAAAGATGAAACCTTTTTGGATATAAGTTTTGATATAGAAAAAAATAGTTCTATTACAAGCTCTCTCTATAACTTTACCTCAATTGAGACTCTCAATGCTGAGGACAAGTTCTTCTGTGACAAGTGCTGCAGTTTGCAAGAAGCACAAACGCGAATGAAAATCAAGATTCCACCTCGAATTCTTGTTATCCACTTGAAATGTTTTAAATTTATCAAAAAACTCAAGCGATATAAAAAGCTTTCTTACCGTGTTGTATTTCCTATGGAGCTCAAGCTATGGAACACAACTGATAATGCTCCTAGTTCATATGTGGAATATTCACTTTTTGTAGTTGTAGTTCATGTTGGCAGTGGTCCAAATCATGGGCACTATGTTAGCCTTGTAAAAAGCCATAATCACTGGCTCTTTTTTGGTGATGAGAATGTAGAAATTATTGATGAGTCTGTTGTGCAAACATTTTTTGGCTTGACAATAGAGTATACAAACAACACAGATCATGGTTATATCTTGTTTTATGAGAGTCTAGACTACAATATACTATGTAAGTGATATATATATATATATATATATATATATATATATATATATATATATATATATATATATATATATATATATATATATATATATGTATAAGTGATATACTATATATCGCTAATCAAATGGACTAGTGGCTGATCGAAAGGGGCTCGCACAAAGTGCAAACAACACTTATTGAAGCATATACCAAGTTACTTGCCCTGGAGCTTACACGGACAGACGTTTGGAGAATTACAAAATGAAGTTCCAAGTCAATTTTAACTTTGAGGACAAATTTTTTCTAGGACGGGTGGCATGTTAGGATTCTAACATCCTAACATAATAATAATATTATTATTAATTTATTATATTAAAGTTAGTAGAGTTAATAATATAATAATAAATTATTATATTAGTAGGTTTAGGATTAGAAGAGTCATAATAATTAAATGCATTAATTATTATGTGAAGCGTCATATCGAATGGATGTAGGGTTAGGGTTAGGTAGATATAAATTATTTTACAATTGTTCATTTGAAATTATCCATGAATATGAAATACAATACAATTTATTGAAGGGACTTCCCAATAATACAAAAGGTGATTCTTTTAGTTTTAGGTCTATTTATTATTTATTTATCAATATTTGTGCTAGGAACTTTAGGTTTTAGGTTCCTACCAAAGGAACCTCAAAAAATCTGCCACAACCACAAAAACTTCTTTGCCAAGCTCAAAGAAGTTATAAGATGATAAAAACTCTCAAAATACAATGTAAATATCAAAAATTACATACACCTTATTACTCCATCTTTAAGAAATCATCCATCAACAATAATTAACCAAACACATCTTATAATATTCCAATTTAATATAACATTCAATATCAGAAATAATGTTAATAAATTCACCTTCTTAAAATAACTCAATGGCAAGAAGTCCTCTCAAAATTTAACCAACACTTTAATCTTCAACAAACCAATTGCCACAAATGCTTTATTTAAAAATAAATCTAACTCCTTATTCCTCCAATTAATCAAAATAATGATTAATTAAAATATTTTTTATCTACCTCTTTTAACTCCCTAGGACCTCATGTCAAAACCTTAGGCATCACAAAATATATTAAAAAAATTATTACCTTTGCCTTGGTGAGACTCGAACACACAACGTCGCCTCTACTAGTGCCCTAGCCATGGCTCCAACCACTGCATGAGCTAGACGCTCACCTTGGGAGGGAAGAGCACCATGTGATATATCTTCTCCCTCTTGGCACCTCACCCAAAAAGGATTTATGTCGTTTCCTTTGGCGCTTAACCAAGTCCACTAAAAATGCTGATCAAGTCCTCTCAAAAAATTGTTTACCAGATTTGAATGCGGGTCCTCCTGCTCACAAGTACCCTAGCTCACTCCAACTTGCCACCAGACCACCACGCTAGATGGTTATAAGGTTTAGGGTATATTTCGTCTTATTCCTTCGTTGGCGCACTTAAGACAAAACTTTATCTTCTACCTTGCACGAATATCGTATAAAACACATAATACACAATCCTTGTTAATCGAGTAAGGGATAAATCATTTGTCATTTTGACATATGTTTTTTATAACAATATGCCACCAACCTTTCACACGTTGGCAAATTCCTTTTTCTCTTAGACGTCGGCGCCTTAAATTTTATAAATTATTTAAATTCTTTAGAATTTAAATATTATAAATTAATATTTAACTCTTTTAGGCTAAGAATTAAAGCCTTCTTAGGTTTTTCCACTTTGTATAAATAATATTTATTTATAAAATTTAAATTCAATTTGAATTTAAATATTTTATAAAATAAATATTAAAACTTCCTTGGGCTATATATGAACAACCTTTTTATTTTTGCTCATCCATGGTTTTAATAAAAACCCTTCTACTTATGCTTCCACATAATATTAAAAATAATATGAAGCTCTTTTGCCATTAACCTTTGCATTGTTCCTTTTGACCTTTTGATATCAACTGTAGCTTATTCCTTGACATCAATGACAACTTCGTTCCTTGACATTAATGACAACTTTGACTCAAAATTTCCAACAAGATCCACATCCTCTACAAAAGTGACAAAAGAGCTACAAAATATTTTAAAAAGGTAAGAAACTTTTGGTGCAAGTAGATTCATTAATTGGATTACTTATCAGATTTGTTAAAGCACCTTAATTTGGATTAAAGTTGCAAGAAGAAGAAAAATTAGATTACAGTCTTTAAAAGTGCAAAAAGAGAAAAGTTCATTTTAAGGTTCATTTGCACATTAATTAGGAGTTGATTAGATTTCAGAATTACGTCTATCAACTACCTATTATCTACTTTGGAAAAAGAAAAATAAGACTAAGTCCTACAATATTATTTGTAGTGAAATTGTAGAATAACTCTTGAAGATTCATTTTAGATTATTCTTGATTAGTTGCATTAAATTTATTAAGTGCATTAATTTGAGAGTTGATTGGAGTGATAAGGTGAAATTGTTAGTGCATTAAAAGAAAGTTTATTACATTCATTTGCACTATTCTATTGCTCTCAAAAGGATTATTGTTTGTGTTCTTGATAAGGGCACAAAATAAAAAATTGTCAGTGTCTAAAGACACTATTAGTGCACATAAATATGCAAAAATTAGTGGCCAAGTGAAGCCATCAAAACAAGTTAGAATCCTCCAAAACTTGGAGAAGAAGATGACTAACCAAAAATAGAAATAGAAGCTTTAAATATTGAGACTTGGTGAGTCTCAAATCCAAAGCATTACAGGGTTAGTTGCAAGGAGAAAAGTGTAGAAAATTACATCATATAAGGAGCTTCTATCTACTTATATCTAAGCTTAGATTTATCATCATAATATCAAAGCAAAAAGGGGAAGGTGTCTAAGCAAAAGAGACAACCTCAAAACCCCTACACTGCATTCAAAATTTTGCCTTTTAAACAAGAATATTATACCTACAAAAAGGAGTGCAAGAAAGGGTGCAAAATATCAAAAGCTAGTATTCTTCCAAGCATAGCAAAGAGCCACTCATATAGGCTCATCTTCTACGTATCTTGGATGGTCGAACATGCAAAATACAAGGTACAAATACAGAAATAAATCAAGCAGTGTATGAGTCGAAGCAAACAAAGTGGAACTATACATCCAATCAAGGAGCATTCAATACCATAAGTGGAGCATCATGAAGTCTTCATCAAAGTGCTACCATTCAAACTCCATTCAAGGGCCACCAAAGCTCCACCATAAGCATTGCTTGGATCAAAACATCTCGACATCAATTAAGTACAATAAATAACAAGGTGGAAAACACGTTGAAAGGCTTTCAAGAAGGTATTTATAAGACAAGGGCATGCAGAGGAAAGAAGGCACCACTTGTCGTTCTCCAAAATAACCCTAAAAATACCCATGAAGAAGATGTTACAACACTGTCTTGATGCCCATAATCCATGTGGAAGAGGAGTTACTTACAACCAAAAGCTTGTTATACATCTGTTACAACAAAGAAGCCTCATATACATTAAAGAAGAAACGTCTCTTGGACAAAGCATGAAGAGGAATAAAAAATATCTCAAGTGAAGGTGATATTTGTCACAAGAATTAGAGCAAGATCAATGTCTCCATAAAACACCCAAAGCATCTTTGGAGCATTAAAAATCTGTTGCAACACTTTTCACTCAACTGGTCACCTATTAAAGGCACCTTGGACCTAACAATTCGACAACAATCTGATAGCAATTCAGAGCAATTCAAGAGTATTCAAAAGCACTATTGATCTAACAGGTCAAGGAAGCATTAAAGGAAAGCATTGAATCCAAGAGCACATTGAAGAGTTCATGCCCAAGAAGGATAGACTGCTACCATTCACATCTGATTTCATAAAGATACAAAGCCTTATTTAAGGCAAAAATTACCCATGTAATTTGCTTTCATTAAAAGGGAGTTATAAGGTTATATTCTAATGTTGAAGTATTAAAGGAAATCGATCTTTATTTATTTTATTTATTTATTTTTTGAATTTACATGGTGGAATCGGTAGCCACCACGAATTCGGGCAGGTTTTCCAGATTTTATGGTCGCCACAATATTTTGCATTGTTCGCGTAGTCTGTCCCTATAACCACCATGCCACAATAATTTTAAACATTTTACATCGCTCAAAGCACCAGGAAAGGGACAAGCGTTCAGTTCGAAGAGGCTCGAGATTTGAACCTTGGACCTTAGCTCCCCTTACAGGATTTGGTCAAACTAATTGGTCTACGCCTCAGATATAAAATTAATATTTATATGAAAATAAAACTTAGGGAAATTAATCTAATATTTGTAAAATACAACTTAGGAAAAATAAGTGATACTACTTGGAATTAATCCATTTAATGTTTGCAAATATTAATGTGTTCTAATTTTCCAAATTTGGGAGTGATAAGGGCTACAACATGAAACTAGGTTATTGGAAATTAGAAACACTTAATCCTAAGGGATACAAAAAGAGGTTATTTGGGTAGTTCACTGTTGGAGGTTGACTTGGTTTGAAACATACTTCGGTTGGTGTGCACCATGTTAGGGCCATGGACTGTTCGACCTCGGGCGGAAGTTGATCGCTCGCCAAATTCAAACACCAAATTTTTAAAGGTCCGAGGTGTAGACCAATTGGTTCATCCAAACCCCATAAGGGGGCGGAGGTCCAAGTTTCAAATCTCGGGCTTCATCGGACTGAAAGCTTGTCCCTTTCTTGGTGCTTTTAGCGGCGTAAAAGGTTTAAAATGATTATGGCATGGTGGTTATAGGGGCGGACTGCGCGAAGATCTATGTGGCGGCTTCTGGGGCAGACAGCGCAGAATACTGTGGTGGCCATAAAAAGCTGGATAGCTTGCCCGGATTCATGGCGGCTACCGATTCCACCATGTAAATTCAAAAAAAAAAAAAAAATTGAAAAGTGCTTAGTTCAATAGGAGTAATAAGGTGTTAGAAAATTTGATTTTTGATCTTTACAAATCTGTACAAAATCAACCAAAATTAAACTATATTTTACAAAATCACTATATCATATTCCAAAACTCATTAGGAAGTCATAAGGCATTCTACAAAACTTGATAATACTATCAAGTTGAGAAGATATAATATTTCTTCAAAACCTAAAATTAGGTGTGCATACTCTCATTACTAGGGAGATATAACGAAGCCTACAAAACTAAGGATTAATAAAGGTTTTATCAAATCAAACTTATATACTTCATTTAAGGATCATATATCCTAACATAAAGAGCTATAAGGAAGACTACAATTCTATCTCATTTCTTAAATTCTTCTTCAAATGGATAAAGGAATGTCATACAATGAATGTAAAACTTACTCCAATAGGAACCAGTTCACAAAAAATGAAAACATGTGGTATATTGACTCAGGAGCTAGTCATCATATGACAAGAGATACACAATGGTTTGACTGTTGATGAGCACTAGAAATGCTCATATTTTATACACGTTTTCTTGATCATTATGGGGCTGTATAATAAATATTGTGTACTTTTATAAATGATTATATAGATATTTGATGAAATTATGCGTGTTATCTAATTTGTGTGTTTTTAGTGTGTTTTGTGGAATTGCAGTTTGTTTAGTTAGATTTGGATCAGTCGAGGTCTTTTGATGGACCTAGCACTTTGTTTCCTTGGGGGTTAATGCAGATAACATAGGCGCCTTCCTCTTCCAAGAAGGCGCCAAGAGAAAGTAGGCGCCTTCCTCTTCCAGGAAGGTGCCAAGAGAACGTAGGCGCCTTCCTCTTCCAGGAAGACACCAAGGAAAGAGAAGCGCCTTCCTCCTCCAAGAAGGCGCCAAAAGGAAGGAAGAACCTTCCTCTCATAAGGAAGGCATCGACGGGAAGGCACCGTGATAGGAAAAGTACATTCCTCCCATAAGGAAGGTGCCATTAGAAGATGTGCCTTCCTCACAGAAGGCGAGCGCCTTCCTCCCATAAGGAAGGCACCATTAGAAGGCAAGCGCCTTCCTCCTACAGGAAGGCACCAACAGAAGGTAAGCGCCTTCCTCCTCCAGGAAGGCGCCACGACAATAAGATACCTTCCACATAGGGAAGGCACCCGATATACTTAGGCACCTTCCTCATAAGGAAGGCACCTCTGTTCTTCACCCATTGACCAGATTTATACGACGTGGACAGATTCGACTGGTGCAGTTCCAACTCTACGTCATGTAGAGCTAAATCGAAGATCGCACCAGGGTATGAAAAAATCTTACCAATTCTAGGCAAAACACGAACCAATCAGCGAACATGCCGCCATTAGAACAAAATGCCAGTTTTAAGCAGACATCGATTGCATTCACCAGACTGTCTTAATTTAGTCTGGGATGAATTGACTGTTGTAACCTCTTTGTAACAGAAGTTCTGCGGGTGTGTTATATAAACGCACGTAGATCATTCTGAGAGATATATAGATTGATATAGATTCATATAGATATACATAGATAGATAAATATTATAACACTTTGATAAATATATTACAGTTCTAAGAGTTCTAACGCGTGTTCAGCTAGGAGGAAGCTGTTGGATCCTGGGCCCACTCCAAGCCAATATTTCTTCCCCACTTTACTTATGTTTTCTAGATTAGTCTATTGCTTTTGAAAGATCGTTTACCTCATTACTATTCCCAGTATTTGCAGTAGATTCATTTTTAGGAATGTGTGAATGTTTCATTTCCATAGATTTAATTATTTCTTCTTACGTAAATTGACAACGGAGTGCACGAATGATTGACAACGGAGTGCACGAATGATTGACAACCATTTTGAAAACACCCCAAATAGTAGTATTAGAAGATTCATCTCAAGTGGTATTGTAAGCAATCTTATTTAGACCCTTCACAAGTTTACGAAGCTCCCTGGGTTGATAATTAAATGCACGGACATGTGACAAAAGTAGGAAAAAGTTAACATTGTTTGGCCTGCAACATTTTTGTGCCATTTCTGAGGAAGCATCTCAAGTAGACTATTTATAATACCCTAAAACCTTCCATCTGACCTTGTATGAGTTCTTCGAGAAGAAGAGGACCGGATGGTCGATTTGTAAGAACCAATCCATCAGAACCAGAGTCAACCGAGCATTCTGAATTTGAATTAGACTCGCCCAACCCACCAACAATCCATTGGAGTGAGGAACCGCACTTTGTGCAAAGTGCCTCCTCATCCCACCAACATGGGGAAGAACGAATCATCATAAATCCCCTATTTAATAGGACTCCCTTAGAAGAAGCCCTGTTGTGGAAGGTTGTAGAAGATCGAATGATCTCACCAGAAAACCTTAGAGCTTTGAATTAGAAAGTCTTAAATGACCGTAAGGCCATAAGCACTGCATTAGAAACCACATTTCCTAAAAAAATGGTTGATAACGATGAGGTCTCATCTGGATTTAGTTTCTCGATAGAGGAAGGAGTAGGAGATACTAAAATGAAAAACATATCCCCTGCTCACCTGCCATCCTTCAGAGGATACCCGATTGAGGACCCTGACCTATTTTTATTTAAGTTTGATGTCTTATGTAGGTCTGTGGACTACAAATCCGATACACAGAAGCTAAAACTCTTTCCTTCTACATTAGGCAATGCAGCTCTACGGTGGTTCATTGGTCTGGGAGACAAACACATTTCCCCTTGGGACCAGATGAAGAGGCTCTTTTTAGAACAATACCAAGATTTCGGGAGATCAAGAGACTCCAGGGAGGAGGTCCTGAGCATGACACATAAAGAAGATGAGTCTCTCAAGTACTGGGAGAGATTCAACTTTACTCTTCAACGATCTCCTCACGTGAGACTATCTGATAAGTCCCTCAAAAGCATCTTCTTAAGAGGACTTACCAATGAATCACTGGAGGCTCTTAACATGATCTCCGGAGGTGATGTCTACCAGCATGCTATGGAAGACATTCAAAAATTATGCTGAAACTACTCAAGAAGGCGAGGCAAGGCCACCTCTAGAACCATGAAAGCAATAGCTTCAGTCACAAAGACAAAAATAGGTAACATGCTGGAGGATTTAAAGAGCGAAATGCTCTCATATCTAGCATTGCAGATGGATACGTTGTTGTTAGAGAAAAAGAAGCAAGAGAATGATGCAGCATTAGCTTATTTCTATCCAAAATGCAGAGGGAGGCATGCAAAGAATGCATGCCAGGAGAAAAAAGTCAGAGTATGCACAGTTTGCAAGCTGAATCATAAAACTCGATTGTGCCCACGACTACCTAGTAATCAGGAGGGGGCTGAAAGCATGGATGCCTATTTCATAGGCAATAGGAAGAGTTAGCCACAACCCCTTGTGAGGAATATGCCAACCGAAATGCTACCATATGGGGGAGGGACATACATGCACCAAGGACCACCTCAACCACCTAACATGGGGTGGTGGGGGCCATCACCCTAATCTAACGCACCCCTAGTAGTATTCCTGAACCAGCAGCCATGGATGTCATATCCATATCCTAGGCAACAGTGGAGAAGCCACACTACGTGGAATCAGGCTCCATAAAATGTAGCACCTGCTTACCCCAACAAAATTTACTGGCATTGCCAGTAGTGAGACCTACGCAGCTACCCGCACAACCTACGAAAAATCCAAACAACAGAGTGAACCAGCCAGCATACAACGTGGAGGGTGAGATGTATCCTATGTACAATATTCAGCTTAGGTCAGGTAGGCAGTTAGGAGTAGGAACACCTCCACTAGTAGAAGAGGAGGAAGAGGTAGAAGAAACACCTTTGGTAGAAGAGGAAGAAACACTTGGGAGAGCGAAGGCTCCATTTCCTAACCGGTTGCAAGAACAAAGAAAAGGAACACGACTGGAATTCGACATCTTGTCAAGCATGAAGAACCTCACAGTGACAATTCCATTATTTCAAGCAATCCGAGATGTTCCCATATATACCAAGGCAATCAGAGAGATGTTTCTGAGGAGGCCGAGATGAAAAGCAACCTAGACTATCAACATCATGGGTAAAATGGTGGATTTGATGATGGGCAGAACATGCCACCCGAAGTATGCAGACCCAGGTAGCCCGATGTTGACTGTAAAAATTGGGGGACATTCCCTGTCCAATACGTTGGTCGATCTCGAAGTAGCCATCAATATAATGCCTCAAGAGACCATGTAGAGGCTACAACTCATGAACTTGAAACCCACCACGACAGTGCTATAGTGAGCCGATCGATCAATTGTATCACCAAAAGGGATGTTGGAAGACGTGATAGTAACGGTCAGTGCATGGGAATACCCAGCCGACTTTTTAGTTTTGCAATCCAAAACTAGGCTAGGTGATTACCTGCTCATATTGGGGAGGCCATGGATGGCAACAGTTGACGCTTACATCAGCTGCCAGGATGGGTTGATGACCATATCCGATGGGCAAAACGTTAAAAGGCTGACCATTTTGCCTCCAGCACAGTCTATCGACTTAGTAGTAGAATCCATGATCACCGAGCACAGAGATACTGAGTTTTCCATAATCCAACCGATGATGACATTAGAGGAGTTAATAGAAGAGGATGAAGATGGTGCTATTGTGGAGTTTCTCCATGGAGAACCCTCCATCTTCACACCTGGATTGCCATTGACTGGCGCCCAAGATCACAATGTCTGGCAGATACACATTGGGCCAAGAAGAACATTAAATGTCAGCAGTAGGTTGACGCCCACACAACTAAAAAAATTAGAAGAGCTTCTGGTAAGGCACCAACAAGCGTTTGCATGGGATTACTCGGATATGCAGGGCATCAGCCCAGAGATCTGTACCCATCGAATTTATCTAGATGATCAAGAAAATCCAAGCCAACAGCCATAGCGAAGAATGAATCTGGAAATGAAAGACATTGTCAAGGAAGAACTGCACAAACTCTTGGCTGTCGGATTCATATATCCGATTTCTAACAGCGAGTGGGTATCACCGTTAGTGGTGCTCCCTAAAAATAATGGGAAGTGGCGAATCTGTGTGGACTACAAAGCATTGAACAAAGCAACCAAGAAAGACCACTTCCCACTCTCGTTCATTGATCAGGTCTTGGACACACTCTCAGGGAGGAAGTAATTCTCATTTATGGATGGATTCAGTGGATACAATTAGATCCAAATAGGAGAAGAAGATCAGGATAAGACAACGTTCACCTGCCCATATGGAAAGTTTGCCTATAGGGTATTGCCAACGCACCTGCCACCTTTCAAAGGGCGGTGCTTAGCATATTCTTAGACATGATGGGAGACGGGGTTAAGGTATACATGGATGACTTCACCGTCTATGGAGAAACCTTCGAGGAGGCAATGATGAATTTGGAAAGAGTGCTCGACAGAAGCAAGGAAAATAATTTGTCCCTAAGTAATGAAAAATGTTTTATGATGATGCAAGAAGGCATCGTACTGGGACACCACCTCTTTGTAGAAGGAATAAAAGTTGATAAAAGGAATATTAAGGTCATCAGAGACCTACCCAGGCCCAGAACGTAGAAGGAGGTAAGAAGTTTTCTTGGATCAGCCGGATACTATCGATGATTTATTGCCAAATTTAGCAAAATTTCCAAACCACTACACACTCTATTATCTAAGGATGTGGAGTTCAATTGAACGGAAGACTGCGAAGAAGTGTTCCAATTGCTTAAGGAGAAACTAATATCTTTACCAGTTTTAAGAGGACCAAATTGGGCCATACCATTCCATATCTATTGTGACGCATCTAACGATGCGATTGGATTAGTCCTCGGACAAAAATATGGCGAAGAATTTTACGCCATTTATTATGTCAGTAAAAACTTGGCAGGAGTAGAGCTCAACTACACAGTGATAGAGAAGAAATTTCTAGCAGTTGTCCATGCTATAAAAAAATTCTGCCACTATATCACCGGATATAAGGTTTTTGTCCATACGGACCATGTGGCTATCAGATACCTAATGAGCAAGCCGACTATTGGTGGAAGAATTATCAGATGGTTGTTGCTACTGTAGGAATTCGACATCACCATAGTCGACAAACTAGGCAAGGATAACGTCGCGGCAGATTTTCTGTCCAGATTGATACCAGCACACCATCAAGCAGTGGAAGACCAATTTTTGGATGAACATTTGTTCACTATTAGTGAGCAAACCCCGTGGTATGCAAATATAGCCAATTACTTGGCCATCGGAAGGACCTCACCTGCTCTCTCTTATCGATAAAAGTAGGCGGTCATAGAGAAAAGCGCATCGTTCCTATGGATGGATGGCCTCCTATTTAAAATAGGACGTGACCAAATTATAAGAAGATGCATAGCAGAACAGAAGTTCTCAGAAGTACTCAAAGCATGTCATGATGAGCCATGCGGAGGACACTTTGTAGGGAAATGAACCACCTACAAAATCCTACAAGCTGGGTACTTTTGGCCCACTCTGTTTAAGGATGTGGCTGCGTACGCCAGCAGATGTGATGAATGCCAAAGGATGGGTAGACCAACCCATTGAGACAAAATGCCCCTCCAGCCTCAGGTACACCTGGAACCTTTTGATAAGTGGGGCATGGACTTCATGGGACCGTTTAATCCACCGTCGATGGGGAGGAGGTTTATTTTGGTCTGTACTAATTACGTTACCAAATGGGTTGAAGTACAGGCATTGAGGGATTCAAAGGAAAGAATGGTCACCGATTTCTTATTTGCCCATATTTTTACATGATTTGGGGTCCCACGAGAGATAACAACAGACCAAGGGCCTCAATTTACCTCCAAGTTGATCGAGGAACTAATGGAGCAATACAGAGTTCGACACAATAAAACTATGCCCTACCATCCATAGGAAAATGGGCAAGTGGAAGTGACAAATAGAGAAATAGAGAACATCCTGATGAAGACCGTGCAACAACATAGGAAATATTGGGCTACATGGTTATCAAAGGCAGTCTGGGCATATAACACCATGTGGAAATCCACTATAGGATTTACACCTTTCCAACTGGTCTATGGGAAAAATGTGATGATGCCCATCGAATTTGAAATCAAGACACTGATAATGGCTTCATAATTGAACTTGAGCTTAGATGAAGCTCAAAAACAAAGGATTCAACAGCTAGATCAGCTGGACGAAATCCGATTAGATGCTTTGTAGAGGACATAAATTATACAAAAGCAAAGAAAGCAGTGGCATGATAGCCACATTAAGCTGAAGCAATTCCAAGAAGGGGAATGGGTACTATTGTACGATTCTCGGTTCTAGGAGAGGAAGGACAAATTAATGCAGAGATGGATAGGGCCATATGAGGTGGTAGAGCTCATCAAGAATGGGCCGATACATGTTAAAACAATTGACGACAGCAACACCATGTTCACAGTCAATGGCCACCGACTATGCCCCCTATAATACGTCCAAAACGTTACAGGTAGAATCCAGAATAGGCGTGGGGGAGACCCCATATTGCTATATCTGGACCAAACTATCTTAGGTGAAATGGTGGGCATGGAAGTGCTCACCCGAAATTAGTTAATGTATTTTTTTGTATATATCGTGTGTTTTTGCAGGGATGACGCCCGCATGCAAGCTGTAGGCATCCTAACCCAGGGCCTAACAGACACGAAATGCGTCTAACTGCATTTATTTTCCTTTTTTTTGGTTGCTTTTTGTAGGTGGAGGACCTGACAGCACGAGGGATAGGTATCTAGGAAACTAGGCCTGATTCGGCTCAGCATTCCAACATCGGCTCATAGGAAGAAGCTAAGGAAGTATGAAGCAAGACTGGGAAGGCTTGATCACCCTTTCCCAGTCAATCACAACATGATTGCCGAGAACAAGGTGCCTTCCTCATAAATAAGGCACCCAAGCAGAATAAGGTGCCTAGCCAAAATAAGGCGCCTTCCACATCCAGAAGGCACCTAGCAAGAATAAGGTGCATTCCTTATAAAGAAGGCGCTCGGTCAGAAGAAGGCGCCTTCCACATCCAGAAGGTGCCCAGCCAGAAGAAGGCACTCCGCCAAAAGAAGGCGCCCCACAAAAATAAGGCGCCTTCCTTATAAAGAAGGCACCCAACCCAGTTGTAAGAGTTCTAAGAAAAGAAAAGAAAAAAAAAAAATATATATATATATAGGTGCCTTTCGTGGCTAGAAGGCACCATATCTAAAAAAAAAAAAAAAAGAGCCAAGGTGCCTTCCACATCAGGAAGGTGCATCCAGCCAGAGGCACCTTCCACATCGGGAAGGTGCATGCAGATCGAAGCGCCTTCCATCATTGGGAAGGCGCATGCAGGCCAAGGTGCCTTCCACATCGAAAAGGTGCACCCAAGCAGGAGTGCCTTCCGTTGCAGGAAGGCGCCATCATAAAGAAAGTGCCTTCCCCAATCGGACGACACATCCAATCAGAGGCACATTACATTACCAAAAGGCGCATCCGTTCAGAAAGTACCGACAACATCGGGAAGGTGCCACATTAGCACCTTCCACATGGAGAAGGTACCAAAGAATGCCTTCCACGTACAAGCAGCACTCACACCTCCCAGACACCTTGAGCGGAGCGAAGCATCACACGAATGAGTGGCACCAGAGGACCATACCCCTCCCTCATGTCACAAATTGGTGAATCAGCGGCCTTCACGACGCCTGAAACATCGAATCAAGTACATGCATGTTAATTCAAATTTTTATATAATTATTTATAAAATATGCAGTACCAAAAAAGATACTGTCGTCATAAAGATCATATCCCCCCATAGCCGGAACTATGTGCCAATGATATGGCGCCTTCCATAACTGCTAGGGTTAGACACCTTCCTTATAAGAAGGTGCCTTCCTGAGGAAGGAAGGACAGAGAAAAAAATAGCAGTAGTAAGGGAAGGCGCCATGGGAGGAAGGTCTAAGAATCATGCAATGAAGAAGAACGAACCAGGTGATACAGATGAAATTAGAGGAGCGATGAAAACATAGTTTGAGGCCGAGGTATGACTCGAATATTGTACCATAGTCAGTCAGGGCCAGGACATGGAGGCAGCCAAGGAGTTCACTGCCTCCTTGAGGGGTGATGTGGCCCAAGTATGTGGGGTAGAAATTCCAATCATCCCTGAGTTCATCTCATAGGCAACTGGATTGCCCCTCATAGGGGAATGTGTATATAAGGGTGGACTGTTAAAGCCGTATGCCGAGGTGCTGCTGCCAGGAGAGAACGTGCAGATAGACAAGGAGGGATTACCCAAAAATAGTCTCCCCATGAATCTATGAAAGATGTTCGAGCAGGTTGCCGATTCTTCACATGCACCAGGAAATATACCCATCTGCACGCTAATCATGTGTAGTTTCTCAATCACCTGGTGCATGGAAGGAAGTTAAACGTGTCCTTCTACTTGGCGAATGCCTTGAAGGACGAAGCGTCTCAGTACCATAAGGGGGCACCGTCCACCTTAGCCCACCATGGGCTAATATCAACACTTACCCGCCATGCAAAAGCGTAGAGGTAGAACCCCGACACAGAGGGAGAAGATGGACACGAAAGGTGACACGATGCTATTGCAAAAGTAGGGCAAGACGAGGGATGCCCTATAGAGGACATAGCGAGCATCGGGCAATTGGCATTGCCCTATTTCACAAAGGAAATAGGGCAATCACTAGTGCCCAAAAACATAGAGGAAGGACGACAGTCACTAGTACCCGAGAGCACAAAGGGAAGAGGGCATTCCCTAGTGCTTGAGCATGAGGATGAAGGAGTGTCGCTTGTTAGCAGTGAGGACGAGTTTCGCTTGATAGAACCAGTCCCCAGGAGGAAACGTCTACGGTGACTCCTCTCGACAGAGGAAGAACAGAGCGACCCAAAAATAGACGTTGCAGCCCAAACCCTCCGAGAATTGACGAACCAGAGCCCATAAGATGCAGGGACTTTAATGAGGCAGAGGACAGCTAGTTCTGGGATATTTACGATTCATCTCGGGGATGGCCCTCCATGATGAGGAGGTATTTGGAACAATGGGGGGTATATGGCCCCCAATTGGAGGCCACTGCCATTGCAATGGAGAACATAGGGCTTACTCCTGAAGTGGCCATATTATACAAGGCCCAAGTAGTACCTTCTAGGAGGGATAATTTAGATATCCCTCTGGCAGCGATCAAACCTCCAGACGCTGACCTCTGGCAAGCTACCGAAGCTGAATTCCAGTCAGCAGAGACGACGCTGGCTAGATCACCACCAGTAGCGACTAGAATGAGAAAGGGACAATCGACAGCTGCACCCTTAGTTTTGCGTAGGAAAAGGCGAGACACACCTTCACATGCCAGTACGCAAAAGAGACAGACTCGGGCCGTAGGGGTGGCCGAACCCTCCAAGAAATGACAACGATGAAGGATCAACTAGGCTACCTACAGTTTTTATGCCACGAGGGCGTGGCATATGTTAGGCATGGGGGGATGATGAGCACCAGAAATGCTCATATTTTGTACACATTTTTCTTGATCATTATGCGGCTGTATAATAAGGATTGCGTACTTTTATAAATGATTATATAGATATTTGATGAAATTATGCGTGTTATCTAATTTGTGTGTTTTCAATGTGTTTTGTGGAATTGCAGTTGGTTTAGTTAGATTTGGATCAATCGAGGTCTTTTGATGGACTTGGCACTTTGTTTCTTTGGGGGTCAATGCAGAGAACATAGGCGCATTCCTCTTCCAGGAAGGCGCCAAGAGAAAGTAGGTGCCTTCCTCTTCCAAGAAGGCGCCAAGAGAACATAGGTGCCTTCCTCTTCCAGGAAGGCACCAAGGAAAGAGAAGCGCCTTCCTCCTCCATGAAGGCACCAAAATGAAGGAAGCACCTTCCTCTCATAAGGAAGGCACCAACGAGAAGGCGTCACGATAGGCAAAGAGCCTTCCTCCCATAAGGAAGGCGCCACTAGAAGACGTGCCTTCCTCACAGAAGGCGAGCGCCTTCCTCCCATAAGGAAGGCACCATTAGAAGGCAAGCACCTTCCTCCTCCAGGAAGGCACCAATAGAAGGTAAGCGCCTTCCTCCTCCAAGAAGGCGCCACGACAATAAGATACCTTCTGCATAGGGAAGGCACCCGATATACTTAGGTGCCTTCCTCATAAGGAAGGCACCTCTATTCTTTGCCCATTGACCAGATTTATACGACGTGGACAACAACAGCTGGTGTAGTTCTATGTCTACGTCATGTAGAGCTAAATTAGAGATTGCACCAATGTATGAAAACATCTTACCAATGCCAGGTGAAGCACGAACCAATCAGCGAACACGCCGTCGTTAGAACCAAATGCCAGTTTTAAGCAAATGTCGATTGCATTCACCAGACTGTCTTAATTTAGTCTGGGATGAATCGATTGTTGTAACCTCTTTGTAACATAAGTTCTACGGGTATGTTATATAAACACGCGTAGATCATTTTGAGAGATATATAGATTGATATAGATTCATATAGAGATACAGAGATAGATAAATATTGTAACACTTTGATAAATATATTACAGTTCTAAGAGTTCTAGTGCGTGTTTAGTTGGGAGGAAGCTGCTGGAGCCTGGGCCCACTCCAAGCCAGTATTTCTTCCCCACTTTACTTCTATTTTCTAGATTAGTCTATTGCTTTTGAAAGATCATTTACCTCATTACTATTCCTAGTATTTGCAGTAGATTCATTTTCAAGAATGTGTGAATGTTTCATTTATGTAGATTTAATTATTTCTTCTTACATAAATTATTGAGGAGTGCACGAATGATTGAAAACCATTTTGAAAACACCCCCCAATAGTAGGATTAGCGGATTCATCTCAAGTGGTATTGTAAGCAATCTTATTCAGACCCTTCGCAAGTTTACGAAGCTCCCTAGGTTGATAATTAAATGCACGGGCATGTGGCAAAAGTAGGAAAAAGTTAACCTTGTTTGGCCTGCAACAATTGTATTGAAGTTGCTAAAGGTTATAGACTAAGAATTACATATAGCCAAACTTATCCTATACATGGATATGAATGTGTAACTCCCAAAAAAGCATTTCCAAATATTCTACTACAAAAAGTATTGTCTGTTCCTATATTAACATTCAATCTCATCTCAGTAAGCAAGTTAATAGAAGACAATTATATGATTAACTTTGTATATATGGATGGGATCAATACATGTCTCATTATAAATCAAGATGGAATAAAATCAACAAAATCAATCCATAAAAATACATACATCATAGACTCAATGGAAATCTCACAAGATATTATGGTGTTTCAAAATGATACTAACATATTTACAGAGGAACATGTTGAAGAAAATAAAGAACCAGTTTACCAAAAAGGTAAGCATAGAAGGATCAAAATAAAAAATTGAGAAGACAATTGCACTATGATCTACTCATTCATTAAAAATCATAACCAAATGAAGATACTTGCAAAGAGAACTATAAAGGTGGTTGGATAGAAGACAAGGATTATGAATCTAAACAAGCCAAATATCATCCAATGAAAGAAGAATATTTAGCTTCAACTACAACTTATTTTGCATCATATGAAGACACAAATTACCTGCTAAAATTGAACATAGTAAGCAATGAAGGAGAATACAAATTCCATTATCCAATGGAATAAGATTCACATTGAAGACTAAAGTCTTCAATACCCAAATAATATAATACAGGGGGTGTTAGAAATAGAGTATATTACATCATTTGAATCATGTAAATGTATCTTCCAAGATACATACTTAGGACATTATATTACTTTAAGGGGAATTTATCTAGTTACTTCATGCAATGTAATAAATGCACAAGTGTCAATGTGCAAGTTGTCTCTTGCACAACTAGGTAGAGTGTTGGCCAAGGAACCTATTTTCCTATATAAGAAGGGCCTCATTGTAATACAAATATAGAGTTAGGGACATAGACAAATAGCGAAGCTTAGAGCATATTCGTAGGTAGTAGTATAGTTCTGTGTAGATCACCTTATACTGGTGATGGATGCAATGTAGTTCAGTAGCTTTATTAATATAATATTCATTTCCTCCATAGCTACATTGTATTCATTTATATCATTTTTATTTATAGCATATTTTAGTCATATCATAGATTTACTTTTCTTTCATATTATTTTGCATCTTGTGATTACTATATCCCATTGCACATTACATCAAAATCTAACACTCTTTGACTCTCTTTGTACAATCTCCATATATTTTGTAGGTTTTGAAATCTCAAGAAATTCTTACAATTTGTTGCTTATTGCCTTGAAGGTATCCATTTCCTAAAATTTGGTAACCCATACATCCTAACTCAAACTGGTACCAGGGATAGATTTACATTTTCAGATGAAAAGCCTTCATACCAGTGGGTAAGGAAGAGTCTTGCTTTTCCATAAACCATGGCCCCCATTTTAGGATTCTATTTCTTTCTTCCCTAGAACAAAACATGACTAGGAAGAAATATTTGGGAAGAAAGGATAGACTTACTCTTGGAGACTTCCAACTCCTATCAATCCATTTTCTCAAGTCTAGATCCCTTGGTCAATACCCATTAAATTTACAAAAAACCATCTTATCCTTAAGCAACGAGGATCGATCCTCTATGGTGGGCTCACTAACCTATACTACTAGATATGATTCTAAGGATTTAGCTATAATTCAGTCTATGGGAAGGAAACTAAAACTCAAAATCTACTGAAATTTACCAGAATATCCTATAGCAAATATGATATTTGATAAAAAATAATAATAATTTGCATGCAAAATTTCTAAGATAAAGAAGGGAAAAAAAATTAGCTAAAACATTCTATGCTATGATAGAATGTCTTACCTCACTAAAGTTGTAGCCCTCCATTGCTCCTCCCATCATCCAAACCCTAACTGACAGATATTTGCAATTTTGTTTTTTACAACTTGAAAAATTGTCATTGCCTTTGTTTGATATGGTTGACTGCATAGGGTCGTATCTCCTTCAATATTGCTTGGATTCCTTAATATGACCACTCATTTTAAAGCTATTCAAATTCTGCACAAAGTGGTTTAAGGGAAGAATATTTCTAATTGTATTTGTCTACACTATTATTTTATTTTTTCATATTACAATTACAATTATTTAACCTTACAACATATATAATTAAAAAAATAAAAGCACACATATATATATTAATAATTTATATGTGGTTTCTATTAGGGGTCGCTCCCATAAAAATACTAAAATATTACATTTGGTTTAGCATAACTTTTTATCACAATTGTTTCATTCCTTCTTTTCTTTTAAATATGTTCTTCAACTTCTTCAAAGTGCTATATTTCTATAATAAGCTCCTTGACAAAATTTTGGTTTTGAGATAAAATTTTACTTGGTCGATTGCCTTCTAAAATTTGAATTTTATCGAGATGAAGATCAACACTACAATTTGCTAATCTATCTGCTATCTGATTTTCTTCTCTATAAATATGCTCACACTTCTAAGAGATTACCTCTAGTAATAGATGATGAGCATTAGCAATAATATTATTTTTATCTAGTATCCACATCTATTTTTGTTAATAGCATTGATGATAATTTGTGAGCACCCCTTAATCAAAATATATTTCCATCTATTTTCTACTCCAATTTTAATCTCTGTAAGAAGTTCCCTAGCCTTTGCATAGTTGTTAGTTGATGTTCCATATGATTTTGAATTAGTGAGGAGATTTTTTGTTGGAAAATATGGATATTACATCATTTGGCTATTTACTAATGTACCTTCATGGGTACATATTTAGATTAGGATTATATTAGGAGATAAATAGTTTATTAGAGTTATTTAATAAATGCACAAGTGTTAGAATGTTCAATTATGCAAATATGCATGTAGTCCACATGTACATGAGTCTTAGGGTTGAGTGAGAGGCAAGGAATCTATATTTCTATATAAATACCTCATTGTGAGTGATTATGATGATTTTTTGAGGAATGCAAAGGTGATAGTAGTAGTAGACGCAATGTAGATCCATTTTGCTATCATGGAGGAGTTGCAAACTCCATGAAAGGGGCAATGTGATTTTTGTGAGCTTTATTATATGAGTATTTGAGTATTTCTATAGCATTGTATCAAGTTTTCTATCATATTTTCATGCATGTTAAGTTACCATTATCATAGTTATAATATTGTATGCTTATTTTAATACTTGTGAATGCATTTTATTTATGTTTATGGCTCCAAAAGCTAATGATTTTGCCTTCACTATTTCTAAAAATTCCACCTCCACCAGATTTTCTTGGATTTCCTTTAGAAGCATCATCAAAATTAATATTGATAAACCCAATTTGTAGATATTTCTATTTTACCATAGATCTAAGTAGATCCTTTGTTTTAATTCTATTGTTGCAAATGAATTTTTCATGTATGTTCAAATCTTGTAGCCAAGTTATTAGCACCTTTTTTTTCTACAATTGAGACTTCCCATGATAAGCACCATATTTGTAGACATTCTGCAAGAGAGGCAATAATACGGTTCTAAAATTGGGCATGATTTTGAGATTTATTTTTAAAATTTTTGTTATTTATTTCAAGCCATAAATTTCAACAAATAATGATAGGTCCAATCCTCCAAAGAATACATAATGCTTTAGCATTTAAATAATTAATCCAAAAAATTGTCAAAATTTTCAATGTTAATGGAGCTACCCAATATAATTTCACCTTTAAAAAATAATCCCAACTGGTGTGAGAAAACAAACAATGAAGAATTAAATGGTTTGATGTTTCTAAATCCTTCTTACACAAGGCATGTCTAAAGGGTCCACAATATCCTCTTCTTTGTAGACTCTCTCCTATAAGAATATTACTTTAAATTACTAACCAAAGGGTTGTTGAGGACTTAGGGAGAGCCTCTAATGACCAAACATTCTTCTAAGAAAAATATTTAAGAGAAGAAATTTTGATTGTTCTAAATATTCATATCCCAACTTGACCACCATCCTTTGATAAATTTCAAACCAACTCATCCTTTCGTATAAAAATTGGCATATAAAACTCTTGAAACATATTTTGAAGTTCACTTGCATTTTTTTTGAGTTCCTCTCCTTCAACTACGTTACTATAAGAAATCCATGATTTGAAGTTATTGCTCATAATAATAGTCTTTGACATTTGGACCTTTACATGCTAGGAATGCTTGAGCCAATGGTTTCCATTTTGAGTTAAAGATAAGAGGATAAGGCTTCAACAAAGCATCAAACCAAAAATTTCTATAACTTCCCTCATTGATTGACCATATAATATGTTTCTTTATCAATTGTAAATTCTATGATATGAAGTTTAATGTTAGACGATCATTTGGGTAGAGTTATTTTCCTAAATAATTTCATTGCATCAAGAGAACCCACATATTTTTGAAGTAATATTTTTGCTCAATTCTTTCCTTGATCTCTGAATAATATCCATCCAAGCTTTGCTCCTAATGCCAAGTTCATGTCTGCAATTTTGCAAGCCTGCTCCTCCAATATTCTTTCCTTTGTAAACCACATCCCACTTACAAAGAGGAAACCTAATTTTTTTCCTCACAAATTTTCTATAGAAAGTCCTTGAATTTTATCAATTCTGATGCTATACGTATTGGTAGTCTTGAAAGTGACATCATTTAAATAGTGATGGATTACAATGTAGTATTTATGAGTTGTAGCCTTTCTACCATGGTTAAGAACTTACCTTTCCAACTTGCCAAGCAAGCTTTCACTCTATCCAAAAAGAAGATCCAAATATCCTTTTTATTTCCTTTATCAAACAAAGGAATACCCAAGTAGACCCTAAAATATTCAAAATAATTTGTTGTAAATCTAGGCCAGTATTGATAAAAAAACTTTGGATTTTTTAGTATTTACCAATTATTTAGTAGCCTTCTCATAACATGATAATATTGATTTAAAATACATGGCCAAAAGAAAAGTATCATCAACAAATTGAATATGAGATTCAAAGGGACCATTTTTTCAACTTGAATACCCTTGATTTTTGCTTCTATTTTTACCTTTAAAAAGGATCTCCCTAATGCTTCTGCTAGAATATGAATAGATAAGGAGAAAGTGGATCACCTTGATGAAGTCCACAAGATGAAAAGAAGTAACTAGTAGGAGAACCATTGATAAAAATAGAAAATTTTACAATTCTATAATAGCATTTAATCCATTCACACCAACTATAATCAGAGCTAAAATTTATGAGAATAGCATGTAGAAAATTCTAGGAAACTCTATTTTATTTTTGGTAAATAAAAGTCTTCATTAATTATCGGGTTTTGCAGGTTAACCCAAAACCTATTAAATATCTAGCCTTCTGCTGAGATTGTATATCCTAGTCATATTTGAAAATTTATTACCAAAAATTGTGTTGAATCCCCTGCAACACCTTACTAACAAAGCACACCCATACCTAAACATAACTGTAAACATTACTTACATTGACAAGAATTGAAGTTTGGAACTTTGCACTTGTGAAACTTGTTGCTTGCCCATTTCCTATTCTCTGTCAGAATCTTCCAAGGCTTACACCCTGTTACCTTCATTTCCAATTTGGTATGATTTAGAGGGAAACCCCATAGTTATTACTAGCTCCATGGGGAAAGAACACCCATTCATATTTCTCCTTAATGGGTAGGTTTCTTTTCATGACTAATAATGTTTTCCACTTCACGTGGCACACCTTGTGTCCATGTCACAAAACTACCAACATCAAAACTTATGTTGGATAATTTTTCAGCTGACCTATTGGCCTCATGGTACACATGACGAGCCCTCCTGTTCTGTCTTGCCACAAAAAGGATCCTCACTTCATGGATGACTCCCTCGATTCTCCATGGAGGTTTTTTGTCATTGGTTAATAGGTTGATGATGTTCATAGAATCACCTTCAATCATCAAGTTACCTTGAGTTGCTTGGGCTACTTGCAACCCTCTCCAAAGGGCTCTAGCTTCTGCTTCGTTATTAGTTTTTATTCCCAATGGTTCAATGAAGGCCTTGACCAGATTTCCTTGATGATCCCTGATTATTCCTCTAGCTCCAGCTCTTCCCGGGTTCTCCTTGGTTGCACCATAAAAATTTAGTTTAAACCAACCCTGGGGGGGTGGCTCCCAAGAAATCCCATTTTTGGGATTGGGAAAAGGAATGGAAGGTTTGTCCTCAATACCTAAGGCCCGAGATAATTGTTTTTCTTGGGGAAGAATTGAGTGGTTCTCATCCACTAAGGTGCTAAGGTTTTCTTTTGCAAAGACAATAATCCTATTGAGGATGATTTTTGGGTTGTGAATGGTATCCTTAAAGGCTCTATGGTTCCTTTCTAGCCAAATATGCCAAAGAAAATGATGCCAACATATTTTCCATAGGTACTTAAGTTTTAGGCTAACAAAGGGTTGAGGCCATTGATGGAACACTTCGGATATAAGAGCAGGCTTAACCCACAAGATCCTAAAGGCTTGGAAAAGTTCATCTAGGATGGACTCCGCTACCGGACACTCCAAAAACAAGTGTTGGGTTGTCTCCCATCCTGCCCTACACATGTAGCAACGGTTAGCAATAACCATACCTTTGGATAACATATTGTCCATAGTGAGGATTTTTCCTTGAATCACCAGTCATGAAAAAAAGGATATTTTAGGAATTAAGCCTTTGATCCAAACCAAACTCGGTTGAAATTGTTGACCTTCCACATTGAGAAGCAAATTATAGGCAGATTTAACTATGAAGTCACCACTTTTAGTCTCAGCCCAAACAATGTGAGGGAATAATTTGCTAAGTTAAAATGTTATAAAGCTCTTCAGACTTCGCTTCAAAACCTTGTACTCTGATGTGTTTCCACTTGTTGATATTTATATCCTGCCACATATAATTTGCAACCTTCTTACCAATATGTTGCTTCATATGCTCTTGAATCCTAGCCAAATGAGGATTCTAGGATAACTCCTCAGATCTCACCCATCGATCCTTCCAAAAGTCTATTGTTTGCCCATTTCCTAGAATCCATCTAAGACATTTCTTGACAAGATCCTTGCTTGTGAGGATTGCATTCCAAAAATCAGACCCCTTGCTTGCTAAGTTGTCATTAAGGAAGTTCACACCTTGGAGGTATTTCCTCCTAACTATGCAGTCCATTCATTATCGACCTTAGTCAATAACCACCACGCTTGTTTGGCTAACAGAGTTGTATTGATATGAGCAACTCTCCTCAATCATAACCCCCCATCAGCTTTAGGTTTGCAAACCTTGTTCAAACCTACTAAATGGATCCTTTTCTTATCCTTAGTCCCTAACCAGAGAAAAGTTTTTTGAAGCTACTCAATTTTGTGATACACCTTGCTGGGAGCTCTGAAGATTGATAGGAAGTAAATGGGTATACTTTGAAGTGAAGCCATAGTTAAAACTGCTTTTCTTGCTTGAGATAACAGATGTCATTTCCAACCTGCTAGCTTTTTTTGGATCCTCTCTAGAACTATGTTCCACATTGATCCTTTAGGTTTCCCTGTAAACAGGGGAAGACCTAAATAGGAGGTGGGAAGGGATGCAATCTGACATTCCATGATCCTTGCTATGCTATTTTTCCTAGGAATGGGGGTATTGATGAAATAAAGTTTGCTCTTATCAAAATTCACTTTCTGTCCAGCCGCTTCTTCATACATTATGAGAATATTTTTAATCCTTCTTGCCTCAACCACATAAGCCAAAGTTAGTAGCAATGTATCATCAACAAATTGCTGATGTGTCATCGGGGTAGTTAGCGATGTGGCCTTGATACCTGATATGAGTCCAGCTACCGCTACTGCCTTAATGGTTCTTCCCAAGGCCTCAACTACAATGATGAAAAACATAGGAATTATGGTATCTCCTTGTCTTAGACCACATTTGCTTTGAAAAAAACCTGCAATAGACCCATTAACCAAAACTGAAAAACAAGGCTTAGAAATACACTCTCTTATTAACTTGACCCATTTCATGTTGAAGCCAAATTTTAATAAAAATGCCTCTAAGAATTCCCAATTTATCCTGTCATAAGCTTTGTTCATGTCTAAATTTAAATCCATGACTGCTTTTTTGGTCTGAGCGGCTGTATGAAGAGCCTCATGAACAGTAATGAATCCATCTAAGATTGATCTTCCTTATAGAGAACTGCCTTGACTTGGATCAATGATAACTGGTAGAACTTTCTTTAAACAGTTGGCTAAAACTTTGGACATAATTTTATAGGATATATTACACAGGCTAACCGGCCTAAAGTCAGCCATAGTCTTGGGGTTGGGGCCTTTAGGTATCAAAGCAATGAAATTTGAATTGAAACCCCTTGGAATATAATTTGAACTTTGGAACTCCTTGATTGCAGCAATAATTTTTGCTCCAACAATATCCCAACAAACTTGGAAAAACTACGGTGAAAACCCATCCGGCCCAGGAGCTTTGTCAGGATCCATGTTAAACAAAGCCTCCTTGATATCTTCATCTAAAAAATTTGTTGTAAGAGACTCGTTAATCATTTCAACAATGAGTTGTGGAATGAATTGAAGGAGAGAGTCCTTTGCATAGGCATTACAGGCTCGTTCTTCACCCAATAATGAACTAAAAAAATTAACAGCCTCGTCCCTAATCTCTTCAATGTTTTGAGTTGAGGATCCATCCACCTTAGTTAAATTTCTAATATTATAGTTGTCTCTATTGCTTAATGTGGTAACATGGAAATTTTTTGAATTAGAGTCCCCTTCCTTTAGCCATAATGCCCTTGATTTCTGCCTCCAATACATCTCTTCACAAGATAAAATATTATAAAACTCACAAAGGGTTTCCTTCTCTTCAGTCCTTGTCGCCTCATCATAGGTTCCATTTTAGATTTTGCTTTCTATTATTCTCAGTTTTTCCCCCACTGCTCTCTTATTCTCAAAAATATGTCCAAATACTTCTTTATTCCATATTCTAAGGTTTTTTTTCACCATCTTAAGTTTTTGAGATAGTTTGAAGGAAGCATTTCCCTGGATAGGCTGCTGCCACAATTCCTCTATTCTTTTCTTGAAGTCCGGATGTTTAAACCACATTGACAGTAATATGAATGGCTTTTTAAAGGAATTAGCCTGAAATGCCTCCCATAGAATAGGATTATGGTCTGAAGCACATTTAGGAAGGGCTTGTAACGCTGAATCACCAAATATTGTTGTAGCTTCCTTGGATAAAAAAAACCTGTAAAACCTTTCTTGAATCAGTTGACTTCCTATCCTCTTGTTACTCCATGTAAATTTGGATCCTTTTAGTCTTACATCCATCAATTCATTTATGTTAATGAATTCATTGAAGTCCTCCATGCTCCTTGAGGGTAACCCAGATCCTCCCTTCTTATCAGATGGGTAAAGGGGGGTATTTAAATCTCCCCCAATCACCCAAGGAATGTCTTTAAAAGCTTGGCTCAAATGCCCCCAAAACTCCCACAGTTCAGACCGCCCTTGGACGAGAGGTGGGGGCATAAACATTTGACATAATCCAATTCTTATTAGTATCAAAATCATGAAATAATATGCTTAAGACTCTTTCATTTGCCTGAATAATACTTCCTTCTATTTTAATAGGATCCCATAAGATCATGAGGCCCCCAAATGCTCCTCTCGCCTATTGAAAGGCCACTTCCCCTTGCTTCCAAATCCTTCTAGCTATAAGTGCTGATTGTGTCGCATCTGTTTTGGTTTCTTGAAGAAAAATGATAGTAGGATTCCAATCCTTCCTTATAGACTTCACCATCCTTTGTTTTGGTGGGCCATTTAGGCCTCTCACATTCCATGAGAGAACCTTCATTTAGACTGTTTGATATTTTTTCCCTGCCCCCTTCCCTGATCCAAAGGGGGTTTGTCAATTTTGCTATTATCCTGGCCAAGAATAGCTTGCTGTAACAATGTTCTTTGCTTTTCGTTTGTAATTTCTTCATTGATTCTCATTATATAGTGCTCTGCTATAGATATTCTCCCTTTCTTTGTTTCACTTCCATAATCTATTGGAGTCTTGGTAGTGCTTCTAGTCTATTTTGGACTGAAATGAGGGGGCATATACTGTGATAGTCTAGGTCTTGAACCTTCTTCTTCATTTTGGGGATTTTCAATTCCCTCTTCATCCTCAACCTTGTTTTGGTTCACCTCTCCTATCTAGTTCCTAAATAAGGGGCTTTCCTTCAAGGAACCTTTTACCGTTGGGCTCATCTGATAAGGGATAATTTTCTCCACTATCGGATTAGGAGCTACATTCCTGGCTCTTGTTTCCACAACTTCAACTATTGACTCTATTTTTTCCATGTTTAAACTAAAATGACCTGGAAATTTTTCTTCATTTTGAGCATAGCTTTTGGGGCTTTTTGTCATAGTTGTAGATGGTATCGATTTGGATGGGGAGTATAGGGTTTCAAGAAACTTGAAACTAATGGTATCATCCTTACTGTTTTCTTTTTCAACTTCTAGATTTGCTAGGATATCAAACATGTTCAAGCTGGGATCTTTATTACATACCTTATGATTTTTGCCTCCCTCATTATGTTGCTTTCCTTTCTCCTAGATTTTTTCCAGTTCTATGTTGGCTTGGTCATCCTGGTTATTCTTAACTTGTCTGTATCCTTACAAGTAAAGACACGATCCTTGAAACTTTGGTATCCCTCTCCCATTAGCTTTCCCCAGAAAACCTTCGCTCGTGGCTTCCTTGTTTGTAGTTATTGTCAGACATTGGGCTTGAAGGTGGCCCTGGGTTTTGCACACGCTACAAAATTTTGGCTTGTTCTCATACTCCACAGGTTGAATCCTTAGAAAATCTCCATATGCTAGTTCCACCTGAGAAGGTAGATCAAAATCCAAGTTTGCATTTACACAGATCCTGACATGCGTCAGTATAGTCCTTGCCCAAGTTGAATGGTCTATTTCCATGAGCTCTCCTATCATATTTGCTATGCCACTAAGCCAGTACTCATTAAAAAACTAGGCTGGGAGGTTTGGTAAGTGGACCCAAATGGGTGCTATATTAATGTTCTACTTCTCAGGGTTGAAATCCTCCTCCCACTTCCTCAGAAAGAGGCTACGCCTTCCTAGAAACCAGGGTCCTCCTATCAAGATGAGCTCTGCATCATCTTTGTTTTTGAGTCTTATCATAAAAAAACCTCTTAACATGGCTATGATTTCTAAGCTTCCTAAAGTTTTCCACTTTACCGTGATCCATGAGCGAATAGTCTCAATGTTCGGCCTTCCTCCAAAAAACTTGCCAACTAAGGATGATGCCTCCATATCCAAGAAATTTTCCACAATCTCCACTGGCGCAGTTAACCTGTTATTGTTTGGTATTAGGGGCGGTAGTTCACTGACTGGCTCCTTATTTTTCCCTTTCAGCATTTCCAAAAATGTTGGGCCCTTGTTGCCAGCTCCCGAACCCTAGTGGGACCCTTTGTCTGAGGGTTTATCTGGAGGATCTGTACCTTTAGCAATTTTGAACTGAGCTGACAGGGAATCCTTTTCCTTTCCAGCTACAACATTCTACCCTACCTCTGGATCTTCTCCTTCCGTTGGTTCAAAATTCCTGCCTACCATTTTTGCTCCTCCTCCACTTCCTCCGCTTCCTCCACTACTCCTCATCTCTCCCCAGTTTAAAAGTTTAATGAAACTCTATCATAAGATTTGTTCATATCTAATTTAAAAAACATACATAGTTTTTCATGGAATGAAGAGAATGTATGGCCTTGTGCAATAATTATACCATCAATAATTTATTTACCATGAACAAAAAAACCTCCTTCCTCTAATATAAGACACCCTAGAATGCCCTTCAACCTATTTACCATCATTTTTAAAATGATATTATAAATCATATTACAAAGTGTAGAAACAAAAATGCCACCATAGCAACAAAAATGCAAAGCAAGCAATGTGCAATTAAAAGAAATATGTATTTGTATTGATATGTAGAAGCTATGTTCTCCTTTTACAAAAATATGCCCCGATATGCGAGGGTATGATTACAAAAGGTACTTGCTTGCTTCAAATACAATGGAAAGGGAAAAACTCCTTTTACAAATAAAATTGGGATGGGTTCCAATGTCTTCACGTTGTAATAACAAGATTGTGGATGGGCTTGTGTATCCTTGTGGACCACCCTTGCTTCAACAACCTTCAAAACCTGTCACCTGCACACAAATCCTACAAATAAAAGAGGGTCAATAGCATATGAGGGACCTTCATTGTGTAAGGCATATATTGATATAAGAAAAATAATAAAACCTTGAAATAGATAATTGTAGAGACTTGAAAGATGTACAAGATAAAAAAATAATAAAAATATACTTACCTGCATTGCCTATGCTGATCTAGGTTCGAATATGGTCAAATGAGCCTGTGTAAACACAATAGACTATGTTTGGAAAATGTATACTACATTTGGGACTACGCAAATGTAGCAGACTGTGTTTGGGAAATGTAGACTGCATTTGGGATTGGACAAATGTAGCAGATTGCATTTGGAAAATGCAGGCTACATTTGGGATTGGGCAAACACAATAGCTTGCATTTGGGGAAGTTTGATAGAAAGGTTTGGTAGGTTGCTCCTTGGATCCTGTGGCTTGAACCTCGAGTAATATGTGATATTATTGGTGTAAATTTGGTAGCATAATAGTTCTGTTTCATCCTCTCTCTTTAGTCCATGAAATGGTGGGGTATTTGTAAATTTATGGGAGATGAGGGGTGGTGGTGATAGGTGGTAGGCCAGGGCAGACAAGTGGTTTGTATAGTTAGAGTGAGATATTTGAGGTATCTCACTTTGGGGAGAGGTGGGAAGTGAAGTATTGATGAGGGTGAGAGATGTGGCAAGGGGAGGGGTAGTGGTAGTTAGGACATGTGGCAAATGGAGAGATAAGGGATCCTAGGGGATATTTTCCAAATATTATAAACTCTGAAAAATAGATTAATGTGCAGAAAATAACTTAAGTTAGACCTTCGATATATTTTTCTTATATGGAAATTAGGGTATGTGATATGAATAGGTTTTGTAAGTGGTTAGGATTTGGTGTCTACAAAAAGGCTTATTGGACAAAAATTATCAAAATATTTTGTGTTTCCTTTCTTGGGAACCAAGGTAATAAAAGTAGCATCGATCTTGCTTATTATATCCTTCATTTTTCATGCCCCTTCAACCACAACTAATATATCACTCTTCAATAAATCCTATTTTTTTGAAAGAAAATTGCAGGAAATCTATTGGGGCTAGGTGCCTTGTTAGGATGGAAAGAGAAAACTACTTCATGGAGCTCCTCCATAGATATATTTTTCATCAAGCTTTCATTTTATCAGTAAGTGATAATTGATGGAATATTTTGTAGAAGTTTTTTATTGTGCCTCCTTATCTTACCTAGAATATTACAAAATATTTTTTAAATAATTAATTGTTTCCTTCCTTATATCTTCTTCATACTTGATATTTATTCCATTTGGAGTAATATATTTTTGATATGACAAACATAAAAATTGTTTTTGTTGTACCATGATTTTTTTTTTGTATTTCTATATCCTTCCTTGAGCCATTTCTCTCTAGATTGCTAGAAATAATATGACTCATTTTTCAATGAGTTATGACAGTAAAAAAATAATTGTTTTTCTTTTGCCTAAGAATCCTGATTCATTCCATTAATTTTTACTACCTCTTGTAATTTTTTGAGCTTGGATCCAATTTATTTATTTTCTATAAAAATACCAAAATATTTGGCATTCCATATCTTCATCTGCTCCTTTAAATATTTTAACTTTTTGAACAGACCCGTACATACATGATCCTTCAACTTTTGATTCATCCCACCATAACATAACCATCTAGACAAATTAGGGTCTTAGATCCACATGGATTGGAAGAAAAATGGCTTTGTATTACCATTATTAGGTAACTCACAAGCCAAAAGAATAGGTTTGTGATTTGATGTTGCTTGCAACAAAATATATGAAGAGATTATATACTTTATTTGCAACCATTTATTGGATAACAAAAAATCTATCTAGTCTTTCTGCTATATGATTTTGCCTAATGCATCTATTATACCATGTATATTGAAAGCTTGAGGGACTAACATCCCAATGGTCATTTAAATTAACAAATGAAGCAAAATATTGTATTGATTTAGACCATCTTGGAATGCCACCCTTATTTTCCAAAGGAGATAGAACAATATTTAAATCACCCTCAAGAATCCATAGATCACAATGAATCATCATTGTATTTGAAAAAATATTCTAAGGTCCTTCCAACATATTTCATGAGGAGTAAATATAGTTGGAGCATATACATTTATAACCCCAACTTTGATGTTTTCATCTTTCTTACAAAATAATCCAACAACCCAATTACTTTTTGCTTCTAACAATTGCCCGTCTTATTTCAATATTGCCTTAAGCTCTTGTAGAAGAAACTACTAAATAATAACCCATATTCCAAATATTCTTAAAAGAATCCTTACATTCCTCACTCCTTAGTTTTATTTCTTGTATTAAAATAAACTATAGACTATAACAACCTATTTATTCCTAAATGACTATTTTTTAGGGGTTTTATTCACACCCTAAATATTCCATGATATCATTTTTATCATCAACACTTTTCTTATTTTTATTAGTGGGCTTAGCTGCACTTCTTGTTAACACCTATGATATTTTTATTTGGCTTCCTAGATCAATATCCTTTTGAGTTTATTTTTCTCTTTTTTCCTACTTTGATGGCCTTCCTATCCTTTCATTCCCATCAACACTCTCATCTTCATCAATATCTTTTTTTTCTCTTTTTTTTTTCATATTGTCATAATGAGACTTGTATACACTAAAATATAGCCACTTGTCATCCATCCATAGCTTCCCACCACTTTTACCCATTATATATATATATATATATATATATATATATATATATATATATATATATATAATATTTAATTAATAATATTTTATATATTTTATTTATATATATTTAATAAATATATGTATATTTATGTGAATTAATCCCAACCATCCATCATGATCTAATCCCAGCCATTCATCTACCTTAATCCATACCACATACCAAGATTTAATATCCACCCTCCGTCATGTTTTAATATTGACCACACAAATTATGTCATTGAAACCCTAATGTGCCCTAGGAGATATTATAAAGAGTCATTTTGATGACTCAACCCCTAAGTTTTCTAAGTCTTTGGTGTTAAGGAGTTTTCCCTAAGTCCTTAAGCATCCAATATCCCTTGCCATTATCCATATTTCATCGCTCATCATCGCTTTTGTATCTATCGTTGCCCATCTCACATGAACCAAATTTGCTTTTGTAAATTTTGTTTCACTCCCAAAACATTCCTCCAAGTTATTTGAAGCATATTTCAGCATTTTCTATCATCATCGAGTGCCTCTGGATGCCTCCTATCATCATCAACACCTCTAGGTGCCTCTCGCCATCATCGAGTTCCCACAAGAGTTCACAATCCTAGTCTACAGTCTAGTGATCTCTCAGGTGTCGCTAGGGCATATTTGCATCAAATTTTATAGCAACAATGAAGAACAGAGAACAACAAATTAGTGTGACAAGGTAATTTATTTATTGCAAGTATTTTTATTCTTTAGATTTGTTTATAGCTTCATTTTTGCAACTAGGGTTAGTAGTTTTCTTATTGAGGGCCTCACATAGTGGAGCCCTCACAAATATTATTGACCTTCTATTGTTGTTTGTTGTTTATAGGTTTAGGGATCAAGTTCATTGGAAGCTGCTAAAGCACTTGAGTGGTCTAGCCTATGGATATTTGAAGCCCACTCACCTTACTATTGATATCAAGTCGAGCGTGAAGACACCACCCTTATTTGTTAGCTAGGGTTTCGGAGAACCCTAGCATATTGAAATTGTTGTATTGGATAATAAAGCATTGTAAAATTATTATCTAAGGTATGTTTGGTTGTAATATCAGAGATCCACCTAGAAATAAGAATAAAATTTTATTTTTGTGCAATTATATGTGTTTATTTTTATTTATTCATTTATTTATTTAAGTAAATTATTTGGTGTTATTCGAATTTTCATCTACAAATGGTGATCACGGTGGGACCCATAATGGGTTCTCTATGATAATTATCTTGTCATTAATTCACTACTTTTTATCTTCTATCTTGCAAGTTTTTTAGAAAAATGGGTCACACAAATTTTGCAGAACCAGTTTCTAAGGAGTTACAAAAGTTGCAGAAGGTGTGCAGATGGACTGCGGTGCTCGTGGGATATTCAAAAAGCACCTAGGTGCATTTCACAGGTGCCCAAAGGTGTTTCACAAAGATAAGGAACAATACATAGGCTTATTTTTAAGTCTACTATAAAATCCTGACCTCTTTGATTTATGTATTTTCATGTTTTTATAGATTTACAGCTAAAAAGAACATCATTAACATTTTATTAAAAACAAATATTTTAATATGTATTTTTAGGAATTAGAATAATTTTGCATTCACATTCAATCATAAATCACACATTTCCATTTAAGGGTTTCACTATTTTTTGGTGTGCTGCAATTGCATCTTTGTTTTCATATGAACTGTTAATTGCATGAATTAGTTTGCATTTTAGGGTTAGTAATTTCTCCTTTTACTGGCCTAAGTAGGAACATAATTAGAATAATTGAAATTACCTACATATTTGGTGATTTAAGGCGAAAGAGTAGATGAACTCTCCTTTGTTTAGAGAGCAGTCTTAAGTAGTGTACTCTACTTCTTTTGGTAAAATCAATATTTCTTATGTTGGATTCTAATTTAGACTAGTGAAATCAGTCATTTTTGACATTGTATGTACACCTTAATAAAATGAAAACCTTTAAAAGGAATCACACACACAACATGTTTCATTTTTAACAGTAATGGTTGGATTTCATCACCAACCATTTCTTGATATCTGGTGATGGTGGGTTTCATCTCCATCCACCAATATCTGCCCTTAGACACCATAGGTTACCCCCGAGAAAACTTGCTATATTTCATCACTAGTAAGAATCTCGTTGTCCATCCTAGCCATAGTGTTCACCTATTAAATTTAGATTAGTACATTGAAACACACAAAACCACATACAAAAAGAGAAACATTAACACGAGATAATCAAAGAACCAGGTAAGACACATTTTTGTTGCATAAACATAATATTGGATTGCCTATTTGATTTTGTGAGTTTTCATTTCGCATTTCATTTTCAACATATTTTATATTTGGTTCATTAGTTTATGGTATTAACAAGAAATTAAGCTATAATAATAAATAAAAAATCCACCAATCAAACTACTTTAACAATGGAGTGTTCATCATCATATTCCACCACCACTTCCATGATCAATCTCCCTAGTGTGATATAGGTAAATCATTCAGATTTATTTGTAGGTCCCTCGCACACTGTGTCATCCACACAATTTCATATGGCCATACCCCAAATAGAATCATCATCACCAACCATTGACCATCACATCACCCAAATATACATGGCACAAGTGGAATCTCCTATGACATCCACTAACTATGTCTTGGATTCAGTCCCCAACTCACCTAGACATGATCCTTCTTTACAGCAAGAACCTCTCCTCCCAACCTTAAAGCTTTACCCAGGTATACAATAACCCTATTTTTGAGGTATCTATTGTACCTTCCCAAAATTTGTCCATGCCCCAATCATCATGTATTCAAAGCATGTTCATTCCATCCTCATATGCCTTAACTTATGGTAAAACCTTGTATGAAGTAGATGTTAATGCTAATTTACAAGTGCCCACATCCATACCATCTAGTGTCTCCCATCAAGTTGCAATTCCTATTGCAACTTACCCCCACCTACCTCATCAATCCCATCCACATATATTCCATAAACCACTAATTTGGAAATACATGAGACATAGGAACATCTCAAAAAATTGCTTAAGAAGTGGTAGAATGCTTAAAAAAAAGTTAAGGTCCACCCTAAACCTCAACCTGTTTCTACTCAGCCCATATTCATTAGCCAAAGTCCATATTGGGTACCACAATATTCTATGGTTTCCATTCCAACACTGTCATCAACCCATACCCATTCTATTTCCATTAGCCAAACTATCCAAAGCCCTCATACATCATCTCCATATCTTCATTCACAATAATTTCTTCATCAACCACATCATCGTCAATATCAATCAACTCTGCCAAGTCATCATCATCTCATTACACCTCAACATATTTCCACCTCACCATCACAAAATCATCAAGTGATTCAGGGTTTCCACATTCCTAGGGAGGACCCTTGAATTCAAACTATGCAACAAAAGATTGATAGTTTGATACAAAATACTCCTAGTATGATAAAACAAAAGCCTACCCTATGTCAACTAATCAATCAACCAATTCATCCTTCGGTACCATCACTGCCATATCCAACATATTTCACAATATCGAAGTTTGATAAATTTAAAGGGACGAAAAACCCTAAAGAGCACGTGAGTTCATTTGTTCATTCTTGTTTTATAATTCAAAGTAATGATGCTCTAATTATTATGACATTCCCTAAAATATTAGGGGAGATGTAGAATGGTATAACCATTTATCCAATCATAGTATTTATAATTTTGAGCAATTGGTGGATCAATTTCTTGAAATATTCTCCCTCAATATAAGAAATAAAGTCTCATTATATGATATCTATGATCTAAAACAATATGATGATGAGTCTATCTATGAATTTGGTAACCATTGGAGGGCTATATCACCAAATTGCCATTTGTCCTACCAAAAAAAGAGCTTACCCGATTGTTTGCTAATAATTTCTTAAAACCCATCTCTTGGCTATTGCAATTACAACAACATAGATCATTTGGTGAAGCTCTTGCCTAGGCTAGCACAATTGAGGAGATAAAAATCCAAGAATGAGTGCTTAAGCCTAAGAAGAAAGAATGGAAAAACAAGGGCCAATATATAGGAAATTATTCTGGCCAATCAAAATCCAATCAAGCCAATCCAACCAACTGATCCAATCAAGTAAATCAAGTGGTCATGATCCATTGATTAATTTCCCAACAACAACCCATGCAACAACAACCATGACAAATTGAATCTCATGTGGTTCCTTCAATTATTCAATCAAGTCAAAACACAATGCCAGCTGTGTATAATCAACCACGTTCACAATCTATTCGATAACCTTGTCAATATACCCCATTGGTTGAATCTTATACCTCCATTTTTTGTAGGTTATATGACACAAATAAAATTACCTTACATGAGATCAGTCCTCATGATCCCGTTAAACATGGTAAACACTATATGGAGCATTTATTTTGTCCTTATCATACACATAATGGGCATGACATTAATAACTGCCATCAATTCAAAGATAAAATGCAAGACCTTATTGAGTTAGTGGCAATAAATCTTTAAAGTCTTCTAGCTCAACAAAATCAAAATCTTAGAATTTTTCAAACACCACTTCCTCATCATGAGGAAGCACAACCAACAACAGGAAGATTAAATACCAAGACTCCTCATAATCAGGTTAATCAAGTTCAATAGTACCAAGGTTTTATGGGTGTTATTCATGTGGTAACCCGAGGTCAACAACAATGCTCCAATCAAAAAAATGATCAATAGCAGTCTAGTCAATCACCCATACCTCCATAAGTAAGTGTCTCAACCTACCACATCATCATCTTCCATCCAATTTTTTGCCAATCTCTCTCATCCAATTCATATTCCAACCTATCCATCTCAACCCATTCATCATTCCAATCATCCATCTAGGCCAATCATCTCATTGAGCAGTTGGTTAACCACAATATTAAAAATAGCTTTAGCCAAACTATCTATATACAAGCTAATCCAAAAATATCCCCCACATAATGAAGCATTGATGGATATTCTAAAATTGAACTTTAATATCAATATGCAAATGCTTTTAACAATTTTGTGAGGAATATTCAAACATGTATGGAGCCCTCCATTACTTTTTATGATTTTGAAATCAAACCAATATCATCGAAATCAATGGATCCTCCATTACATATCATGGCTCAAATTGATAGGAAGCCTTTCAAAAGATATTTAATTGATACTAGCTCCTCCATAAACAACATTACAACATCTTCCCTTCAACATCTCAAGCTTCCACTAGATCATATCACAAAATTATCATTCACCTTGAAAGCATTTAACGATGCTCTTTGTTCCACAATTGGCACTGTTATTTTGCCCATCAAAGTGGGGATCAAAATATTGCATACTATGTTTCACATCTTGGAAGGGTCCATGGTGTACAATGTACTCCTTGGATTCCCCTGGATGAGGGAAATGAGATGTGTCCCTTCCATATTACATCAATTATTAAAATACATACATGAGGGACAAGTATATTGTATACCAACGAATGTTGAACCATTTAAGTATTAAAATTTTATCACAAATCCCTATGAGTCCATGTCACCTTCCACTCATCTATTCCTCATTTCATCAGCAAATTCATCATCCATCCCATACATATCATCATCTAAAGTCCCCATTATTGAGGAACTCCCAATCACCAATGTTCATCAAGCCTCCAATTCCATACCCCCATCTTCATCACCCTTTACTACATGCACATGTGGCTAAACTCAATCAACATTAGCCACATGATCAATATCATCACATTCCATAATCACTCCTTCAAAATAATCATATACTCAACCAAATTCATCTTCATCCACATCAGCCAATGTCTCACAAGTTGAAAATATGTATTGTGAGATACCATCACCCAACCATGAGTCAATACCATCCACATCATCCCAAGTTGAGGTCCACCTCACTAATCCTGGTATTGGTGAATATGTAATCCAAGACATCACAGTCACACTCCTCAACATTCAAAGTGCTAAGGACTACGATCGTCCATGTGACCCACCCTTATCTATAGTAGCGATATTTAATATGGGTTCAATGCCTAATATCATTAATTTTATGTATGAGGGATTTGATTAATCATCCAGTCTAGTTATCCTAGATGAACCCAAATCACCCATACCAACCAATATACAACATATGTCGGGTTTTCCATCCCGGTATTTCCACATTGTTAATTGGTAAGGACATGGCTTAGGATGGCATGAATAGGGAGTGCATGAGATTATCAATGTTTCATATAAAGAAACACATGACCGTTCAAGTTTAGTTTATCATACGCTTTCATCCATCTCTTCTCTTGAACAATATTTTCAAAGTTAAAGTTTAAATTTAGGAGAAGATATCCATCACACAAATGAATCCAAAGATGAAATCTATGAAGAATTCAACCTCGTGTCAATTATTTTTAATGAATCTGAAGAGAAATTAGACCCCATCATTCCACACACTAAACAGGATGAGTTTTACCTCAGAACATTTTCCATCCATCAACTCATATTTTGCTTGCTTCTTCCATAAGAGTGAGCCGACCCAACAGACGAACCACCACCTCCATTCCATTAATCCACATCATCAACCATTTTTTTTGTAATATATGTACAAAAAAATCAATAATTTAAATATATATATAAATAAAAACATAAAAACATTTTGCATGTACATTGCATATATTTGTGTTTCTTACTACTGTCTAGGTTTAACAGAGTTCTAGCATAAGTCATAGCCAAAAGGATCCATTCTATTCACCTTAATTACCCATCTATTTCTATTTACATCAATATGAATCTTGTTGACTTGTTTACCCCACTCCGTAATCCATACAATTTTGCAAAGCCAATTCCTATTGACATGAGTCTTATTTATATGGACCAGATCTCCTCATCGCCATATTTTTTTGAGTTCATCCTATCTAAGGAATTATTAAGGGATTTAGCCAACTACATTCCTCCATCACCTCCACCTTCACCTTCACCTTCACCTTCAGATCCTAAAGTTTTCTAGGTAGACATAGATGAGGATAAGTTAGAAGAGTTTGATGACCCCATAGACGACATTCATCTAATCCCAACTCTCCATCAACTTGAGGAAGGTTCTCACATGTCTATTGAATATACCATCAATGTGAACCTTAGTTCAGATACAAAAAATCCCCAAATTATCAAGCTTGGAGAAAGCTTATCCAAATATGAACAAGAGCAATTAATTGCTCTCATCAAGAGGAATAAGGGAATTTTTTGCATGGTCCTATAAAACATGCCTAGTCTTGACTCTAATTTGGTTGTCCAAAATCTCACCTTAAACTCTGATGCTAAGACGGTAAAACAAAAACTTAGAAGGATGCATCCTACCATTGCCCTCTTGGTCAAATATCTTCAAAAACTATTCGATATGGGTTTCATTGTACCCATTGATTATCATGAATGGCTCTCAAACATGGTACCCATTCATAAGCCTAACGGGGCGATACACGTTTGCACTAATTTTTGAGATCTTAACAAAGCGTATACTTTTATAACTATTTTAGACACACTAAAATGCCCATGGGTGTTTCCTAGTGCACTGAGGCACCTCCCTGTATTTGGGAAGCACCAAACTTTGGCAGACATCTACGCATGCAATAAGCACCCACTGATGTTTGATGTCAATTTTTACAAAAAGAACAAACTGATCCAAAAATGTAGCTTACAAAATTATTCCAAATTGCATCCATGCATCAAAATCATCATAATATCATATTTTGTGAAAACCAAAATTGATTTGGAGTCATATTTTTTGCTTGCAACCAAAGTTTCAAAATCATATTACAAGTTACAAAATGCTCCAAAACAGTCCAAATTTTCACAAAATGACTATTTTAACCATATGAATTCTCATTTCCATCATTGAACTCATTCACACATCATATTCCAATCATTACATTCATAAATTTATCAAGTTCAACAAATTTCAAGTGAACCTCGTATCTAGTGGTCTATTCTATCTCCTTGGCAATTGCAACGACTTGCATCCATGCAATTTGGTAAGATGGGTAAACCACCATAAGGAAACTTTGCCATCTTCATCATCTAATATCTCATTTTTCAAACATAAAATCAACTTTGGTACTTCACCTTTTGAGTGAAACTATGCCAAGACCAATTTGCTCAAAAGTAGTCATTGATGGCCTAGTTCGTGGGGCTTGAAACATGGACAAAATTATAACTCATCATTTCTTTTTCATGAAAGTCATCATGGCAAATGTACTTAGCTAGGGTGATTGGTTCTGATCATAGAAATTATATAACAGTCACTAGCTGGCCCTCCGAAGTTGACTCCTTTTCTTACATTTTCATCACATTGCATATCAATGATGTCGGAAGGTACATTCTTCAACAACATGGAATCACCCCAAACTTGGGGTAACCACATTTAACTTTGATTTTTCCACAACATGATGCATATTACATGATCATGGCATCTACACTTGGCAAAAACCCCTTTTCTATGTTAGGACAAAAACATAATCAATCACTTGCATATTTTCAACAACCCCATTCCACCATTGGGGCAAAAACGACATCACATTTATATCATTCATATCATCCACAATTACATCTACACAATCATATGCACACATCTATCAATTAGCTCAGGAGATGCTTCTGTCACTCATTTGTCAATTAAGGGGGTAAACTACACAACCAAAATTCTTTTGTCTTCAAGTTCATCTTTGCATTCCAATAAGAGAAAGTTGCTTTTGCATCAGGCCAAACCAGGTGTCTTATATTTTTACACCATATTGTATTTTATGCAACATGGTACAAAAGGGGTATCTGTAGACACCAAAATATAGCCACTTGTCATCCATTAATAGCTTCCCATCAATTTTACCCATTATTTATATATATTTGTTTAATATATATTTAAATAAAAATATTTTATATATTTTATTTATATATATTTAATAAATATATGTATATTTATATGAATTAATCTCAATCATCTGTCATGATCTAATTCCAGCCATTCATCCGCTTTAATCCATGACACATGCCCAAATTTAATCTCCACCCTCCATCATGTTTAAATCTTGACCACACAAATTGTGTCATTGAAACCCTAATGTGCCCTAGGAGAGATTATAAAGAGGAGTCATCAAAATGACTCCTCTTTATAATCTCTCCTAGGGCACATTAGGGTTTCAATGACTCAAACCCTAAGTTTTCTAAGTATTTGATGTTAAGGGGTTTTCCCTAAGTCCTTAAGCATCCAAGATCCCTTACCATTATCCATATTTCATCACTCATCATTGCTTCTGTATCTATAACCACCCACATCGCATGAACTAGATTTGCTTTTGCAGATTCTGTTTCACTCCTAGAACACCCCTCCAAGTTCCTTGAAGTACCTCTAGGTATTTTATGTCATGATCAAGTGCCTATAGGCACCTCATAGCATCATAAAGCACCTATGGGTGACTCCCACCATCATTGAGCACCTGTAGGCGTTCATAGCCCTACTTCTACAGTCGAGCGATCCCTCGAGTGTCGCTAGGGCCTATGTGCATCAAATTATGTAGCAATGATGAAGAACAAAGAACAAAAAATTAGTGTGTCAAGGTAATTTATTTCTTTCAAGTATTTTTATTCTTTAGATCTATTTATAGCTTCATTTTTGTAACTAGGGTTAGTAGTTTTCTTATTGAGGGTCTCACATAGTGGAGCCCTCACATATATTATTGACCTTCTATTGTTGTTTGTTGTTTGCAGGTTTAGGGATCAAGTTCATTGGAAGCTGCTAAAGCATTTGAGTTGTTTAGCCTATGGTTTTATGAAGCCCACTCACCTTATTGTTGAGATCAAGTCGAGCGTGAAGACACCACCCTTATTTGTTAACTAGGATTTCGAAGAACCCTAGCATATTGAAATTATTGTATTGGATAATAAAGCATTGTAAAATCCTTATCTGGGGTACACTTGGTTGTAATATTAGAGATCCACCTAGAAATAAGAATAAAAGTTTATTTTTGTACAATCATATGTTTATTTTGATTTATTCATTCATTTATTTAAGTATATTGTTTGGTGTTCTATTTCGCATCTACAAAACTTATATTCTAAAGATTTATATTGCCCTAAAGAGTAAAAAAATGTAAGGAATAGCCTCATTAGAATTTTCTTCTTTATGTTGTCCTAAAATCTCTAAATTGCATAGATGATCCTCTATAGTCATTACTTTCTTATGTTGGCCTAAAAAACCTAAATTTTCTTAGATATCTTGCATAATATTTTCTTTACTGTATTGCTCTTGAAATCCTAAAGTGCAAGGAACACACTCCGTACTACTTTTATTTTTATTGTAAGGAGAATATTTTATACTGCTCGAGGAGAATGAAGGTGATTTACATAGATTAATCTTGACCTCATTCACCTTCACCTCATTTGCTTTAAAATCCACCTCCCCAACTTCCTTTGCTTAAAATTTTTCCTTCACCTTTTCCTTCACACCTTTAGCTCCTTCTACATTGAACTTGTACATTGTACTTCCTCATCCCTCATATCATTTTTTTCTTCTAATGGTTGATTTGAGTGAACTATAATAGCATTTTCCATATGATGTTGTAGAGGGGTTTTTCTAGCCACTTTCTTAGGAGTGGAAAATACTTGATTTGATCTAGCTTCTTCTATGATATGATCTCCTTGTTTCAACTTGAATCTACCCTCATACCCAAAAATTTCCATCCCTTCCTCTATCATTTTTACTTTACAATATTTTATTATGTGTTTAGTTTCAAGATATTTATGACATCATAATCCAATATTTTCATAATCCACTTATTTTTTTTGGTAAGCTGGATTTTTAATTACTTAGAGGGTTTTTTGAGAGGATCCCAAAACATTATAACATCGCAGGCCATAACCCTGGCATATACAAAATGCCTCATGGGCTGGAGTAGCACAAAAACCTTGCTTGACACTTATCAAAATATAGAAATAGATGCCCATATGGCTACATACAATATTATCCCTAACGGGAGGTAGACATAGTTTAAAACCTAAAAAACCAAAACCGGTTACAACCCACACATCCATCATCAACAAAACAAGAAACTCTGAGGAAACTCCATCAGGCTTCAGTTTCCTCCTGGTTGTCCTGGGCCTGGTGCCCCTTGTAACGATTTAGAGCTCTAAAAATTGCATTGGTGGAGGCCAGAATGTTAGTTGACATGTCCTCTAGGAACGTAGACAATCTTACCAACCTCCACTTTGGATATGTGCCAATATGACGAGGAGACAGGTGGCATGGTAGAAGCAAAGCCACTGAGGATCATCGTCGACCTCCTCCTAGGTGGTTCTATGAAAACTGTATTGGTTTGCGGCTCTCACTATGTCCGTCGGGAAGCTCTGATGCCATACACCGAGACACATGAAAAAAAAACCTTTGTTTGCCATGTGGTCTGCTAGACCATTGCCCTCCCTAAAAGTATGCCGAATGTGGACTGAGGAATGTTGAAGAAGGAGGTTCCTTACATCAGAATGATGTTGAACACCTTCTAGGATCGGGTCTTGGAGTTAAGCAAGTAGTTGGTAATGCTCATTGAATCCCCTTCAACCAGTAGAGGATGAGGATCCTACGAGATGAGCTCGAGATCCATTAGGACCCCTCTAGCTTCTACGACGTGATTTTGTTGGATCTCTAGATTTTTGCAGTAAGCGAGGATGAGCTTCCCATTATGGTCTCTAACGACACCACTTGCTGCTGCTGGACCTGGGTTGCCTCTGGCCACTCCATAAAAGTTTAGTTTTATCTAACCATGGGGGGGCCTGATCCACCTGGTCTTTTTTTTGGATAGAGCCAGGTTTGCTAGGCCAGGATCCCTGTCAAGCTTCAGAGTCATGAAAATTTCCTCCTTGAGGCAAAACTTTGGGATTCAGTTGAAGAGGATCTTGGAGTTCTCAATGGCAAAGTCCAGGGCTCTACGGGAAATAGAGGGAGGGTCTCTAGGGGAGTTTCTAAAAACCCTACCATTTTTCTCCAACTAGATCTACCAAATGAAATGGTGGAAACAGACATTCAACAGGAAACAAAGTTACAGGTTCTAGAAAATACCGGGCCATTGAAAGAAAGCTTCTTTAATTGTCTTGGGAGGAATCCACTGAATATGAAAAGTGGAAAGGATGACTCCAATGATGGAATTGGTGAAAGAGCAGTGCAGGAAAATGTGGTCAGAAGACTCATAGGTTGGCATGCACATGTAACACCTATTTGGGAAAGCAAAGCCCCTTTTATGGAGGTTATCAATAGTGAGGAATTTATTCTAAAAAGTGATCCAAGAGAAAAAATTTACCTTAGGGATCAAGTATTTCTGCTAAACCAAGTTGCAAGGAAAATCCACCCTTGGTCCGCTACATAGAAGATTGTAAGCTGACTTGATCAAGAAGGTGCCACTATCTGTTCATATTCAAATCCTGAGATCAGCTCTCCTTCGGGAAGGAATGGTGACCCCCTTTAGGAGAGAGGATAGCATAAAAACTTCCTCGTCACACCCATACACTTCGTTAATTGACCAATGTGGGTATCCATTCCTCTAAATAATAAAGTCGACCACCTTCTGATCACAGTTGGGGTCCACCACGGATCTGAGGTGATCCAACTCGGTACGCTGACACAAAGTATCCTCCTCAAGCCACCTACCCTTCCAAAATTTTATCTTCTATCCATCACACAAGATCCATCTAGTTCCATCCACAACCAAGTATCGCGAATGGATGACAACATTCCAGAAAGCCGTTCCACCCATGGGAATGCCTTCATCGAGGATAGAAAGGTTGGAGAGGTATTTATTTTTTACTATTATGACCCACTCAGCTGAATCATTGGAGATGATCCTCCAGGCATGTTTGGCCACCAAAGCAAGGTTCATCAAGCCCATTATCCTTAGGCCTAGTCCCCCCTAGTCCTTGCTTTTGCAAACCTTTTCCCAAGCTACTAGTGAAATTCTACCCTTGTCCTCATTGCCTAACCATAGAAATATCCTTTGGATCTGCTCGATATTGAAAAGGGCTGAAGCTGGGAGCCTTAACATTGACATAAAATAGGTCGAGATCCCCTGAAGGTATGCCTTGGTAAGGGTGGCTTTACCTACTTGGGAAAGAAACTTACCTTTCCAGGTAGCTAATTTTTTATGGATGCACTCTAAGACCATATTCCACAAACTCTCCTTGGCCCGACCATAGAACAAGGGAAGACCAAGGTATGTGGTAGGAAGGGATTCGATGGAGCACCCGAGGATCCTAGCTAACTGGTTCTATCATCTTACAAGGGTGTTGAGGAAGAAAAGCTTACTTTTGACAAAATTCACTTTCTGACCCACAACACGCTCATAGAGGAACAAGATTCTTTTAATGTATCTAGCCTAGGCTACTGATGCATAAGTAGACAACAGAGTGTCATCCACGAAATGCTGATGGGTGATCACTTCAATCCCAAAAGTGAGAATAATGTCAATCACCTTATTCCTTCGAAGCGCCTCCTTAAGTGCTCTGCCTAGTACTTTTTCTAGGATAATAAAGAGGATGGGCGACAGAGGATATTCTTGGCAAAGCCCTCTAGTACTTTGGAAGAACCCGACAGGGGAAACATTGACCAAAACAAAGAATCAAGGGGTGGAGATGCAGCTTTGAACAAGGTCAATCCAAAGAGGGTGAAAGCCAAACTTGGAAAGGACTGCATAGAGGAAGCTTCTATCAACTCTATCAAAAGCCTTGTTCATGTCGAGTTTGAGGAAAAGGGCTACCTTCTTAGCCATAGAAGCAGAGTGGAGGGTCTCATGAATCGTGATGACCCCATCCAATATGTTCTTGCCTTTCACCAAACTGCCCTGACACGGGTCAATTAGGAGGCGGAGGATGGGATTTAACCTATTGGCCATGGTCTTGGTTAGAACTTTGTAGACAACATTATAGAGGCTTATGGGCCTGAAGTCAGAAAAGGTTCTACAAGTAGATGATTTCAGAATCAAAGCCAAGAAAGTGGAATTTAGCCCATGGTGAACAGTTTTGGAAAACTAGATTTCCCTTATGGCAGCACAAACGTCCTCTCCAATGATGTCCCATACTATTTGAAAAAAGTGAGGGGGAAAACCATCAGGACCTAGGGCCTTATCAAGTTGCATGGAGAAAAGGGCTTCCTTAATATTGTCCGAGGAGAAAGGTTTCATGAGCTTTTGATTAGCCTCCTGGGTGACTCTGCATGAGATGTTAGCCAGGAGCTCGACCTAGGCCTGCTGGTCAATTTCAGTAAGAGCTCCTAGTAAGTCTTGAAAGAAAGCCACTACTTTGGCTATTATCTCCACTAAGTCCTTGGTCGAGGATTCGTCGTTGCGAATGATCTCTCTAATTTTATTGGATCCTCTATGCCGCATGGTCGAAGCATGGAAGAAGCTGGTATTGGAGTCACCCTCCTTTAGCCATAAGTCCCTGAATTTTTGCCTCCAAAAGGTCTCTTCCCTGGATAGGATGTTATGATAATCTTCTAGGAGGATCTTATCTTCATTTTTGATGGTTGCACTGTGGTCCCCATTTTCCATTCTCTTTTCTATCTCTTGCAGCCTTTTTGAGATGGATTTTTTGCATTCAAAAATGTTGCCAAAGACCTCTTTGTTCCATATTTTGAGATTTTCCTTGACTATCTTGATCTTTTGGGCTAACTACATCGAGGCTGATCCTCCAAACTTCTATTTCCACCAAGAAGCAACTTGCCCTTTAAAATCCTTATGCTGAATCCACATGGACTTGAACCTAAAAGGAGTTTTGAAAGAGGGAGCTTTCTCAGATTTGATGATGATGGGGTTGTGGTCCGACCCAATTCTAGGAAAGGCAAATGGAATCATCTGAGAAAATAATTATTTGAGTCCCATTTGCCACATCCTCCATCATTTATTTGTTTCGTTGGTCATTACCAAAGGTCTTCCTCTCTTTCGTTCACTGCCATAGTCAGTAGCCTGATTTTTGCTTCTCGTGTTCCTAGGGATGATTCATTCTAATAGGGAAGGCCCTCCATCGCCTTTATCCCACTGATATGGGGATTTCCTTTTACTTTTCAGATATTCTTCCATGAAGGATTATGAAACACTAGGTTTAGGGAAAAAATGTACCTAGGAAACTGAGCCCTCTGCTCAAAGACTACCTTACGACAAGGGTTTTGAAGGAGCCTCTTACTGGTTCTGACTTGGTGAGGGAGCTTTTACATGCACGTATTCCTACTTAGGATTATTATCATGTTCACCATGGTCCATAGAGGGTGCGAGATGATCCTACCTCTGTTCAACTTCAGCTTCGCCTTGAGGAGTCTTGGCTTGGTCATAGGATCGATGGGTAGGGTTGTGTAAAATGAGTTCTGGTTGAGACTTTTTGTTGTTGGCCCTAGGATCCTAGTTCCTATGGTTTCCTCTCTTAGCCTCTTCTTCCCGTTGCTTTTGAGTCCTCATATTTGGGCATTGGGACTAGAGATGCCATTAAGTATGACAATGAGTGCAAAATGTAGGTTTATTTTTGTACTCAATAGGTTGCCTTTTGATTAGGGTTTTCCCTCTGAATAGGTTGATGAAAGTGGGGAGCTCAGCTTCTAAGCTATAAGTAACATAGAACCGAGCATATACCATCCTAGACCTGACCTTGGTGGAGGAATAAAAAGCCACTAACTCCCCAATGGATCGAGCAATCCCTCTAATTACATTCTCATGCCAACATTGAAAGGGGAGGTTTGGGTTAAGTCACCCACAACGGAGTGACATTTATGTTTTGGGTCTTAGGATTAAAGTCCTCCCCCCATTTACTAAGAAAGAGGCTCCTGTGCCCTAGGAACCACGACCCTCTGACCAAGATGTTACAAAAGTTCTTCTGGTTGTTAAGCCGAATAGCAAAGAAACCTCGAGAGAGGGCCACAATATCCATGTTGCCACTGGTTTTCCACTTGGAGGAAGCCCATTTGTGGATAGTGTCCATATCTGGGCATCCCCCCAAGAACTTCCCAATTAGCGTGAACTTCTCCATCTCCATATAACTTTCCATCAATTCTTTAGGAATGATCAGATCCTCCCCTAAGGGGTGGAACTCTTGGGTGGAGAAATGTGGTAGGATTCCTGAACCTAGAACCTAGGCATAGGATCCCTTACAAATTTTATGGGGGCATTCCTTGTCAGGGGGATCCTTCCTGCTACTATCCATCCCATCGGTCTGAGCACCCACCGTATCAGGACCGAATCCTTTGATTCTATTAGAGTTTGTCCCCCCAAAACCTTGCCCGTTCGTCCATCCTACCTCCTCTCGCCTGCTTCTGCTCTGCTACCATCCTCCACTCGCTCGCCCATCTTCTCTCCTTTCCTATCGCTCATGCTCTCCTTGCAATCCCTGTCTATTCTTCTTCATAATCCACTTATTGATCCCATTCTCTTGATTCATATTTAATCTTAATTGACTACAATAAAGGTTTTGAAATATCCATGTAAACACATATCCGAGTGTATAAAACATGCCTTCTCTTAGTAGTTGATCACTCATAGATGAATTCACCAAGAGTATTATCAATATTCTTCAAAAATTTCTTATTTATGAGTTGATAAGGAAGTCCAAAAAGCCTAATCTATACTAGAAGCCTTTTAACAATTTTTGTAACCACAAAAAAATTCTCAATCCATGGTCTTAAATATAATGCAACTTTACCCCTAAACTATGGGCTCCATCCATTATTTTATCCCTTATTTCTAAACTAGAGAAAATAATGATAAAAAATTCTTTTGGAAGAAAAGTCATGGAGTAATTTGAGTTCATCCCCCACTTCCACTTGATCCAATTTTAAATCTTAGAAAAACTTGGATAGTATCCATGAAAATTACATATTAACCCTCTCATTTTAAGAACCATTATATCATACTCAATCATATCATCCTTGATAATCAATTTTGGTGTAGAATTTGCTACCTGCACAAGGTTTGCCAAATATTTGCTCTTCCTCTTATTTCTAGCTAGGGCATCCATACTTCCAACTTGGACATTCATACTTTTTTTTTAAGAAAAAATCCCTTATGGGGTCTTCTTGGTCTTAGAGACCATGTCCAGGGGGTTCTACACCATCAAAGTCACCTGAGAGTCGTGCCCGACCCTACCCGCACCAACATTATCAATTGGATTTTGGGTACCCAATTCAACTTTTTGGTAGGGTGCATATTCGAACCTGGGACCTCCATTAGAGGATTGCCCTCTCCTCTCCAACTCACCTACAACACTTGGGTGGACATTCATACTTTCAGTAAGGACTTTCAAAAATGAATTTCTTTCCATGTTACCTAGATTTTCTTCAGACAAATCCTTTAAATTATTTTAAGATCTGTAACAAGAAGTGGTACTTGTTCATTGATCACACTTTGCTTTCTACTTTTTCCTTTTCTTCTCATACTTCCTTCTCACTCTTGGCTCACACTTCCTCCCAGCTCGCACTTGCTATCAGCTCACATTCACTCTCTGTTGGCACTTGATACCTTAATTTAATATTGTAAATTTGTATTGTATGCTACGAATATAAAATATTTTTTATTAATTTTAAATTAATAATTAGAATTTACTACATTAATGTGTATTTGAATTTTTATGAATAATAGGGTTGTAAATATTTATTTATTTATTTTTGTGTGAGAGAATGTTAAGCAAATTTTTTACTATGATTTAGTAAAGTTTTATTACTTTAGAGAAAAATTCTAGCTTTATTTGTTGTTTGATTTATTGTGTTACAATAATGTCTTAGTCATAATTTTTTTTTTTAAATAAGCTATATGTGGATTCAACTAGGGATCACTTCCATAAAAATAACAATATATTATGTTTGCTATTAGTTCAATTAAATAATATGTAGCTTGTTTTTATCAAATATATTCTTCAATTAATTTTCTATCAAATATATTATTCATCTTCCTCAAAGTGCTAAGTTTTTGTAATCAACTCCTTGACATCATTTTCATTAAGAGATAGAATCTAACTTGGTCGTTTACTTTTAAAATTTTAATATTACCAATATGATCAACACCACAATTAACTAAATTATTAGCTACCTAATTTCTTTCTCCATAGATATTCTCATATTTCCAAGAGATCATCTCCAATAATGGTTGATGAGCATCAACAATAATATAACTATTTATCCTCTCTACATTTACATTTTCATTAAGAGAGCATTAATAATAATTTGTGGATCTAAAATATATTTTCATCATTTTTCAAATTTAATTTTAATCCTTTCAAAAAGCGTTCTATCCTCTATATAGTTATTAGTTGAAGTTCCATATGATTCTAAGTGAAGAGAATATTACTTTTATTATTTTGAAAAATGCCACCTTTCTTTAACTTGATTTTTTTGGAAGTGCCATCAAAATTAATTTTGATAGACCAATATTTTGGAATTTTTATTTTACCATAAGTTTAAGCAAATAAATTATTTTAATATCATTGGCATTATCCATGTGGGACACTGTAGTGGTATGGATTTGGGTTATCATTTTGGAGACCCAGTTTTAAACCACAACGAGATGTGTGTGTTTAAAAAAATGGTCATTGTCATAGATGACCCTTTCATGTATATTCAAATTATTATGACCCACCTTGGTAGGACTCATTTATGAGATGGATTATGTATTGATGTGATGTTTCAATGCTTAGTATTAATTGCATTATGGATGTTTAATTGCAATTGTTTTTTGTTTATATTATATGAGAATATGGTATTGTTGATGTTATGTGTGTTTGCAGGACTAGGTACTCTCGTAGGTGGGCAAGGGAGTCAACCACCGAGAACAAGATACCAAAAAGGGAAACAATGTTTAGTCTATTAAATAATAGCTCCAGGGTAGAATTTACCTAGGGTAGAACTTACCCGTATATAGTTGCATTTATATTGTTATATGTTGGGAGGTAATCATCATTAATCGAAGCCATCCATAGCTAGAAGTTGGTAACTTGGAAAATACCATAAAATCTTCTACTTAAGATGATGGGCTATAGGAATTGGTGGTGTATTACTTCTCTAATTTTGCCAATGCTTGAATGATGCTTTTATTTATAGGAATGATGCATGTTTGAGTAAGACAAACATCTCTTTTGATATAATTAGAAAGAAAAATTATATTAAAATCATATTAAATATTAATGTAGGATTGAATGTTGGTCAATGGTTAAGCTTGTGAAATGATGTTTTAACCAATTCTTCTTGAATGGAACAAGGAATTTAAAGAAATGTGTTTGTCCTTTTATTGTTATGCTAAAAGATGTAGAAACCTTTAGGCATGTGATAAAGTCCGTAAGCAAATTATTTTCTTTCTAGTTAAGAAAAAGGAGGGCAAGTGCTGCTTGCATTATCAATGCGTAGGAACACATATTTGGAAATAAAAAATGGGGTGCTTAATTATAGAAGAATAATAATGTTCTTGAAGGAAATTTTTTTTGGGAGCTAGTGGGTTGGGATAACCTTCTTGGTTCTTAGCGATTAGGAAAAAGGATAGAGAATGAGAGGGAGATTCAGCTAGTGAATACCAAGGAAGATAGTGAACCAAGGATGATGGAGAAGCATCTATGCTATATGTAATCACCCTTGTGTGTCACCATTATCTCTTCAAAGAAAAAGGTATTTATATTTTTATATCCTTTCGTTGCTTTAAAAAATGACCAAAATTCATTAATGAGGATAGCATCGTAGCTTTCTTTGAATTATGGTTTTCTATATTTTGTAGAGCACCTAGATGTTATTATTTAAAATATTTAGAAATTTTTCTTTAAAGATTTATTGTGTTTTTTGTGTTTTGTGGACCACATGCCTTGGATAACCCAAGCCTTCATGCTTGTGAGATGTTTTATATGTATCTCTATTACCTTTTTTTTTTTAAATTGAAGATGGGAAAAGTATTTCTTTGCTTTTAAACTTGTTTTGGCATTCCTATTATATAAGAGTTTACCTTTTTTGCTTTATGTTGTGGCATTAGAGTCTTGTAGAGTAGCTTTGGTGCATCATGTTTAATTATATTTTGAATGAAGATGTCAGGGATCCACTATTGCCTGTGTATTGGTTATGTGCTAACCAGTTTCACCCTAGCAAAGTTAGAGTGTTGAACCTGGTCTATTCTGGGTTAGTTGTAATTTTATTATTTTTCTTTTGGTTGATGCTTGTTCAAATTTGGTAAGGTAGATTACTAATGTCCTTCTTATTATAATTGGATTTATGCTTCTATCAGTTGTACATTGGTGTTAACATTAAGCTTATTTTCCTTATGCAACTTATTTATACAAAAAATAAAGGAAGAATAGGTTCAATAGTACATCAATGGTTGTGTAGAGAGGGGAAAACTTCCCTATTGCTTACAATTCCTGGTTGGATCAGCTGGAAGCTGAGGTGATTGTAGGTGTGTGTTATATCCTCTACATCTGGGGGTTGGGAGATCAAAAGGGTTTACTAGGAAAGGTTTAATGACTCGCTCCAAGTCTAGGGATGGAATATTTGATATGTTTATTAAAAAATCACCTATGTTTGGTCTTTCTAAAATATAAACTACAAGGAATTAAAGAAAACTCCAAGATAAACAATGATGTAGGAAGACAAGAGGCTAACCCTAGAATTATTCTTTACTATAATGAGGACTACCCCTAGGTTTGCAAGAAATGAAATATTTTTATTTTTAGCAAGGGTTTAAAAGAATGCACAAGCATAATTAACCTAGATGCAAAACCATATGCTTTTCCCCTTTTCAATGCCTAAAAATGGAATCATATATATATATATATATGTTCTTTTTATTTTTATTTTTATTGTGAAATGAGGATAATGAACAAACTACAAATAACCTAAGAAGTCTACTTCAAGAACTTACTTGATCTGGTGGTTGACCCTAGCTTTTACTTGTGTCTAGATATATCCAACAACTTTAAAACCTGCAAAACAACTTCAAAAATCCTTTGGAAAATTGATCAGTGTTTGGGGGCCTACTTAGGCCACTATATGATTGATCTTGGAGGCACATTAGTCAAGCCCCCTTGGTCCTTTTAGCTAACCTTTCAAAAATAAAATACATTGTTGACTTTTGAGAGTAGAACAAGATACAGTGCAACAACATAGAAGAAAGTGAAAAACAAAATGATAGTACAAATATTATGGCAAAAATAGAACATGTCCAAAAAACCAGGGTTTAGAGAGCAAAATATTTTCCCCAAATCTTAAAAGCCAAATTCACACCCCATAAGGGGTGACTGTGAACTCGATCCTACCATATTTACGCCCTGTAAGGATGAGGCACAAATTCATTAAAGGTTATTTAAAAAGTGAACATAATAAAATGAATGATACAAAATGATAAAATAATATTAAAAAGATAAATAATATAAGAAAACCTAGTGGAAGCCAAAAGAACCAAGAAGACAAGGCAACAATCAAAATGGTAGACTCCTTCAAGGCTCCTTTACTTATCCACCACAATAACAAATCATGAAGAAGTAGTAATAGAACGATCAAAGCAAAGTAACACTTGAATAATTTTAGCACAAAAGGAACTTAGTTAACTTATGTCACTTGGAAGATCATTTAGGATATCACTTATCCACTAAAGTCACTTAGGAGAAACAAGGGATCCAATACCTCTATTTATAAGAGGTCTTGGAGGAAAAAAGGTAGGAAAAAGAAAAATAACCTTGACCTAGAGCTGACCTAAAAGAGATTGGCCAAATTTTGGATTTTCAATAAGAAAACTCCAAGGCAAGGCCAAGGGAAGAAAGCAAAACAAAGGGAAAAGAAGGCTCAAAATGTGCACTTTGCACCTTGAGGACCTTCTTAAGGATTCTAAGGGGAAAATGATACATTTTGGGGGGGTTAATTTTCTATGTCTACTTTTCCCCCCTCTTTGATGCATTTATGGTTTAATAAATGCATCAAAGAAATATGTAGACACCTATGGGTGAAAAAGAAAGGACAAAAAGGGTTTGTTGGTTTAGAAGAAGGGGTGGTGCAAAAATGGTGTTATTTCAAACACTTTGAAATTTTTACACACAAACTAAGGTATTAGGGACTTTAATGCATCTTAGGATAGGGTGCCCCCTCAAGTTTTGAAAGGAAGTGTAATATTATTGATGAAACTTGAAAAATATTGATGTACAAGAAAAGAGAGCGACAAACGAAAGAGAGAAAAAGATGAAAGAGGAGAGAGAAAAGATGTATAAAAGGGTAAAGGGGGTGAAAAGAAAATAATTTTCACTATGCAAAGAGGAGAAGAAGAGAAAAATACAAATGGTGCTTCCCACACACTGTTCAACCATTAAGAGGGGCGAGGCTGATGTAGCAACAGAGTGAGCATGGATAAGGACTTAAATCCTTCTTCTAGACTATGCTAGATTAGGTTTTAAGTTTCTTTGGAAATTTATTTTATATTTTTTAGAAGAAATAGCCATGTGTGACCTGACACAAATTTGGGATTGATTGTAAAATTAGCTACTTTATGGTGGCAATCAAATCCATGCCTTGAAATGATGGGGTGCAAATTTGGCAAAAGAATAAAGAGGACGAATTTATGCCTAGCAAGAGTGGGGCATGAATTCGACAAAGAAAAGAGAAAAATAAAAAAGAGACAAGGAAAAAAAAACTAGAAGAAGAAAATGGATAGATTAGATTATCTTGCTTAAATGTGTTTGATTTTATTTTTGTTTATTTTTATTATTTTTTAAGCTAATTAAATATTTATTGTAATTTTTTGTTGCAACATGATGTATTAGAGAGCAGGAAGTGGTGGTCGTTCTCCTTGGTAGAGGAGCTACATTAACTCACCATAGCAGAGAGGGACATTTAGGGGTAGTGGGGTTACTACATCTAGCAAAGATGCCCTAGATTGAGATAGAGAAAGCACTACTAATAGCAGTAGTAGAGAGGTGGTATCCAAAGGGAGATGATGGTTACACTAGAGGATGTGTGGTGCATCCTACACATCTCCATTAGGGGAGAGAAGTTTATAGAGCATGAGGAAAATGGATGGTACTATAGATATTATCAGGGGATGGGACCCATAATATTTGATAGAGTGATATCAATGTTTTTGAGCTGCCAATGTGAGACAAGGTTGATGCTTTGATGACCGTGCTCTTTGGAGTCGTGGTGGGGTTCCTGGTGTGCCATAAAAATAGGTGACACCTTCCAAGGGTGTTGATAGGAGTAGTGGAAGACATGTGAGACTAATAGATATGGTTTGCATGGGGTTCATATGTGTTGACTCATTTATATAGGATATTGTATAATATCATGTACAAATGACATAAAGGATTAGTGTGCATAACTTTGATCTAGGTGTGGTTCTGGGAGCACATGGTGGTCCAAAGACCTCAAGCACTACCTAGAACAGTATCAAATCTAGAGTATCCAATAGTATATATATGGTCCAAAGACTTTAAGTAGGTCCATAAGATGTATGTCAGTATCGTACCATTAGGGAGGTGGGTGATAGACGAGCTAATTAAAGATTTTTTGTCATATTTTGTTGCAGTATGATGTATTGAGAGTAGGGAGTGGCAGTTGAGCTCCTTGGGAGAGGAGCTATGTCAAATTATAATAGAAGAGAGGGACACTCTAGGGGTATTGGGGCTACTGCATTTAGCAGATATGCCCTATGTTGAGGTAGATAGAGCACTACGAATAACATTACCAAAGAGGTGGTATCTAAAGGGATATGATAGTTATACAAGAGGATGTGTGGTGCATATTACACATCTCTATTAGGGGAGTGAAGTATATAGAGCATGAGGACAATGGGTGGTACTATAAATATTATTAGGGGATGGGACCCATGAGATTTGATAGAGTGATATCCATGTCGATGAGCTACCAAGGTGATACAAGGTTGATGCTTTGATGATCATACTATCTGGATTAGTGGTTGGGTTTTTGGTATGTCATACAAATAGGTGACACCTTCCATGGGTGTTGATAGGAGTAGTGGAAGACATGTGAGAATAATATGTGTGGTTTGCATGGGGCTCATATGTGTTGGCTTGTTTGTATAGGATATTGTACAATGTCGTGTACAAATGACATACAAGATTAGTGTGCATGGATTTGATCCAAGTATGGTGTTGGAATCACATGGTGGAACAAAGACCTCAAGAACTACCTAATCCAGTGCCCAATCTAGAGTAGCCAATAGTATATAGGTGGTCCAAAAGCCTTAATTAGGTCCATAGGATGTATGTTGATATCCTACCACTAGGGAGGTGGGTGATAGATGAGCTATGGGACCACATGATCATATGGGGACCATGGTGTCTACACCCTAGTTGGACTAAGTATGTGGTAGAGCTAGCAAGTTTTAAGAGGATCAAGTGGGTCTCTAAAAATAAGGGGAAAATGGATCTTTATCAATTCAATCAAGTCCAATGGTAGTTAGATATCTTTCAAGAGATACCAATCTTGGGAGAATATTGGTATAGGCAGGTTTGGAGGGACCTATTAGGGGCCAGTGGAGATCCTGATGTGAGGATATGGGTAGAGGAGGATCTAGATAACCTATTGTACATGGATATAGGGGTTGATGACATCAAGGTGTCTCTTAGCTATAGGAGATGGTACGTGAGAATCATGCCCCTGAGGATATATCCATCGATATCATTGTAGAGGTTCCAAATCATGAGTCAAGACATGTAGTTAGTACTTTGAGAGGTGACCTAACGTACCACAAAATTATGACAATAGGGCCAATAAATGCTAAGGATGACATGGTGTCTAGCTGTAAACTCTACACTTATTTATCAATCCAGGGTGAATGATTTAAAGAGCAGTAATCCAATATAGATTATACCAAATGATTAATCTCAGACTTAATTATATTTTTTTGAGTTTCAAGTTTGCAAAAATTAATAAAAGTTATAGGAAAAATAAAATATACTGAATTGAAATAAGATGCAATTTTATGATTTATAATTAATTAAATGCTATGTATATTTATTTGTGTGGATCCACGTGTAACCTATTGGTTTGACTATCTATTTTTATGTTATATTATAAATTGATGCAATTTAATTTAATTGATAATTTAAAGTTAATTTTATGTACTAACTAATCCTAACCTATTTTAGGGGTGAGAGAATAGGGACTAGCTGTAGGAGTGGGCCCTGCTTCCTAAAGGACAGTGTAAATATTTCTCCTCTAAAATATTTTACTTCAGTAACTAATATGCATTAAAACTACTAACACTGTTCTAATTCATTGATGCAAGAAAATACAGTAAATATTACATAAGCAAATAAATCATAGCAAAATCGACACGGTTACCACATTCATGAAGAAAAGTGTTGTTGCTTTATTGCTGAAAATTTAAATGTACAAAATCTCGAACATCAAATATTCAGAGTAGAAATTGTATACAAAATATTTGAACATTATACATCTGACCATTAGACCTTTTCAAAGGTCTCTCCTATATTTTATAATGTTTCTTGGACATTGTTAATGAGATTCTTCTACGTATTTTTCCATGTGTTTCTATCAACTTGATGATTCGACAACTATCCTTACAATAATAATAATATAAACTAATTCTATTTTGTAACCAACTTGGACTTTGTTAAAATCACTATGGTCAAAGTGGTAAACTAACAAACTAATCATAAAAAAATTTCTTAATTTAAATAATCTAATAATGCAACAAATACAACTATTCATCCTTCATTTCATGAAGAGATAAAATAGGTTTGTGTTTGAATCAAAACATCTTAACAACATAATAATTTTACAGCTTTCTAATAACAAATTTAATAAATATAGAATCTCGTTCACAATGCTAACATGTCAGTCAACTGTGTTGACTGGATATGCCTCATAAGAATGCTAAGTTGTCACTGGATGTGGCATAACAATGCATTGGACAATTTAAATTGGTCAATATTCTTTTTGTAACATCATTCAGTAGACACTCTATAATAGCTTTCTGTAGCTATATTCCATAACATATTTCTACAGTGTTTATCCACAAGTATCCTTAACACATCATCCTCATAACTAGTCTATCCATTCTTGTAATATGGTCTATGCCTTGCCACATAATTCTTTGTGAAGCTCTCGTAACATTCTCCTACAAAAACACACAGAAACTTGCACGCTTTTGCATAAAACACAAGAATAAATTATTTTTATCTCTATGAATCAAATTAATTCATAAATCATACAATCAAGACAAAATGATGATCAAAATACATTTGTTTTAATAAGTTTACAGACAAAAAATGAATTAAACTTGCATAAAATATGTGTTGTTTTAACACTCATATTTCCACCAAATTGAAGGAGATGCATGTCCTCATGCATACAGATTGAAATTATAGTGTGTCCAATAAAAAATTTATAGCAAATGTTTAATCGCGTCAATAATTTTGTAGACATAAACATAATATTACAATGTTACGTAAACAAGATATAAAGTAAGACACTATAATTATTTTCAAAATTCAGTTGATAATTCTTATCAAACAAGGAACTGTAATTTACATGAACTATTTGCATTAATTTACGAAATTAAGTCTACTAAGATATGAAACAACATACTACAAGGTGAAGATAATAATTATTTTTAGATATGCAATCAAGAAAATACTGTAGATGTAAAGATAAAATGCTACAAACTTTTACAAATAATTAAAATAAAACATCATCAAAAAAATCAAATAAAGTTTATAAACATAATTGTACAAGTTCATCAAAGTTTTGTTATGGATTTTTTGACTTTAGCTCTAAGTCAAGATGAAATTCGTATAGGTTTCAGTTTTTTTGCTAGCATATTCTTCTTTCGCTTCACCTTCTAAACTTGTTCTTTGGCCTGCTTGGGATCAAGTGGTTGTTCAATAGATACAGTCTTCACATGCTCAACTTCTATAGATCCTCCATCCTGTGACTCATACACATCCCGTTTCTCTAGAGGAGGAGGAGGTTCAACTTCTTCAATGATGTGGTTGATAATTGTGTCTATATTGATGGGTATCCCAATGTTAAGGGATAATCCTGTTTAAGGCATCCCTATTTTGATGGACGGCTTCGGTCTTTGAGGGTGGTTCTGTTAAAGCATTTTGATGAAAGGGATTGACTTGTCTTCTTCAATTACTTTGGTGAAATAAATAACCTTGCTAAAATTAACCTATTTCTTTGGATTTTTACCAAATGTGGAGCTTTTGTTGGGAGAGGTACTGACAATTGTTGGTTGGATGATTGGGTCAACCGATTTTACCACCCTATCCGTAGAAATTTTCTTGAGGATATTGGGCTAGGGAGTAAGGGCACGTCTTATTAGGGTGAAATAATCGATAAACTTATTTATGAGTCTATCTAGCTTGATATGCATCAGAGTTTACTGTGTTTGAATTTTTCCAAGAGTTTTTGCAAAATAATCTGATGTAACTGGGTTTGTATTTGGGTTGGACACTTCCCCTATTACCTAATTTTTTGGAACATATCTCTCATGTATGGTATTTATTGCAAGTCGAGAGGATTTGGATGGCTTGGATTCTTCCTCCTTTGAACTCTCAAACTTAGAATTTATTCAAATGCACTGTCCCCAACATATTTTGACTCACTTGACTCAGAATGAATGGACAAGTTGGCTTCTTCTACTACAGTACCCCATGTAATCCTAATTTCAAGTTCTTTATGTAAGAAAATCAGTTTTATCAACCCATGGTGGGTGATTAAATGAAATTTAGGATTACCACCAGGTTTCTTAGCTTGGACTCGAGTGACTATGTCTTTGATAGAGCGATAAAGAAAATATGGTAGGTTTATTACATGGTCTTCATGCCTAGGGTATTTCAGGTTCAACATCATATTTAGATGATAGCCTTTGCAATTAGATAATCTCCCCTCTAGCGTAAATAATTTCATAATAATTGTGAGAAGCCTCTTACAATTTTATAGAGAATGAGGAGGTAGCTACACCTTTAATCCACCCCTCCCTATCTTGGATTACAGTGCATCTTTCCCCAAGTCGTTCAACCATCTGGTTCACCCCCTTATAGGTAGATTTGTAGTATTTTTGGCCAACCTTGGAAGACTTAGGGCATCGAATATTAGGTTGGAGATGAATCCAATCCTTATTTCACCTACATGGGTTACCATGGTCGTGGGATCACAGTTCATGATAAGCTGCTTTGTCACACCTTGGTCATCCCCTTAGAATTTTGTTAGGTCTTCCCACCAGCATTCCTCTTGGAATATATATATATATATATATATATATATTATTTATGAATAAGAAAGAGAAGTTATTTAATAAAAGTTGATTGCAGTTCAAAAATGCATTGCAAATCAACCTGTTGTTTAAGATGATGTATGAATTCTTCTTTAAATAATGGCTTCTTGTAAAGTTTAAGCCTATGTCCATTTACTAGTAACCTTCTTGTTGAATCATCTATAGGATTAAGTTGAATTGTATCATTTCCAAACATTTCTTCAATCTCATAGGGCTCTATCCATCTTGTCATTAACTTGCCTTGAAAATATTGGTAGCGAGAGTCAAATAACAAGGCCCAATCTCCTGATTGAAATGTTCATGGTACAATGTGTTTTTCATGTCATTTATTTCTTTGTTGTTGAGTTAATTTAGTCCTATGTAATACCTCTAGTCTTCTTTCATCTAGAATATTTAACTTTTCCAGTTTAGCATTTTGTGCTTGATCCAAGTTCATGTCAAGTTGAATCGTTGTGTGAAGAGTTTATATCTCAAATTCAATAGGAATAATAGCTTACTTGCCATAAATAATTTCATAAGGTGACATTCATGTAGTGGTTTTCTAAGTTTTTTTATATGCCCATACAACTTCTTTTAATATTTCTACCCAATCAACCCTATTAACAACTATATTTTTTGTAATGATCTTTTCAAGTTCTCTATTTGTAACTTCTACTTGTCCATTAGCTTGAGGGTGATATGGTGAAGTATTCTTGTGTTTTATTTGATAGATTTCAATAAAATGTTCAATTAATTTGGAGATAAATTGAGATCCATAATCCAAAACTATTTCTCTAGGTTCTCCAAAGCGTTGCATGATGTTTTTATAAAGAAAATCAGCTACAGGTTCAGCTTGTGCTCGTGGTAAGGCTTTTACTTTGGTCCACTTGGTGGCATAATTTGTACACACAAGTATGTGTTTATTACTTGCACTTGGAGGGTCTATTGGTTCGAAAAAATCAATTCCCCATTTCTCGAATGGTTCAAACATTATTTGTGGTACCAAAGGCATATCCATTGAAGTTGTAGGTTTACTAGCCCTTTAACAAACACCACATCTATCAACAAAATTATGTGTATCTTTATTCATAGTAGGCCAAAAGTAACTGGTTTGAAGCATTTTACTGATTTTTCTTTGGGTGGTATAAAGCCCTCCGAATGATGTCATATACATATTCTTGCACACATCTCCTAATTACTTTGCTAGGGCAAGATTTAAACAAGAATCCATTAATCCACATGTAAGGGGCACTCTAATGTATTAGTTTTTTATGCTCATGCGATGTAAAATTTTGAAGCATTTTTCCTGTTACTAAATAATTTACAATATCAACATACCAAGGAGTGAAAATAGAGAGAGCAAATAAATGTTCATTTGAGAAATTATAAGGAATTAACTCATCCTAATAAAATATTTGCATACAAGATAAATTATCTGCAATAACATTATCTTTGTCTAATTTGTCTATAATTATGACATTAAATTCTCTCAATAAGAGAAGCCACGTAACTACTCTACCTCCCATTTTAGCTTTATTCATTAAGTATCTTATGGCAGAGTCATTCTTATGAACAAATACTTCATACCCTATTATGTAATGTTTGATTTTATTAATAGCATGGACTACAACTAAGAAATTTTTTCACTAACTATGTAATTCAGTTCAACCCCATTCAAATTTTTACTCACATAATAGATAGCACTGCCCCTATTGCATATCTTGAAGCATCACAATGTATATAACAGGGTAATTTCCAATTTGGTCCCCTCAGGATTGGAGCAGTAGTCAATTTGTTCTTTATAATTTTGAAGGCTTCCTGACATGCTTTAGTCCAATTAAATTTATTTTCTTTGGTTAAGAGATTAAGCATAGGAGCAAAAAAATTGCTAAAATATTTAATGAATCTATGGTAGTATCCTACATGTCCTAAGAAACTCCTTACCTCTATTTGCATTTTTGGAGGTTGGAGGGATTCGATAACTTGAATTTTTGATGGATCTACTTTAACACCTTACTATGATATGTTATGTCCTAAGAAAATGCCTCCTCTCATCATCATGAAACATTTCTCATGACTCAAAGAGATTTTGTTCTTGGCTCTAACCTGAACTTTTTTTAAGCTTGATAGACCTTCTTCAAAGGTGTTACCATAGACTGTGAAGTCATCCATATAGACTTCTACACATTCATTAATAAAATTAGCAAAAATAGCTAAAATAGCCCTTTGAAAAGTGGCAGGTGCATTGCATAGTCCAAAGGGTAAGACTTTATAAGCATAGGTACCTACAAGACATGTGAAATTTATTTTCTCCTGATCTTCTTTAGCTATGGAAACTTGATTGTACCCACCAAATTCATCCAAAACACAAAAGTATTTCTTCCCATCCAAGGTATCAAGAACTTGATCAATGAATGGTAAGGGGAAATAGTCCTTATTTGTCACTTTATTCATTTCCCTATAATCCACATAAATCCTCCATTTACCATTATTTTTAGGGACTATTACTAATGGTGATACCCATTGGCTATCATAAATTGGATATATAAATCTTGCATTTAAGAGTTTAATGATTTATTCCTGAACTACATATTTCATAACTAGATTCAATATTCTTTGGGGTTGTCTTACTAGGTGGCAACCTTATTGAATAAATATGTTATGGGTACAAATGTTTGGGTGTATCCCTTTCATGTCCTCATAGTTCCATGCAAATACTAGTTGATTCTTTTTAAGCACATCTATCAATTTTTATTATTCTATACTTGTAAGCTCGTTATTAATATCCAAATTCCTTCCCAGTGTGATGTTTATTTGTTTACAATTTTTGGTATTTGCATCTATTTCCATCATTTCATGTTCAAGAAAATTTAAGTGATATTCGTAAAGTATCAATTACCGAGTTTGACTTGTACTTTCTTCATTATTGGCCATAGTAGGTTTAGATAAACAACTATTATCTCTACCTTGATCTTCCTTTTGATCTCCTAGTAACAATGATAATGGTCCCTCAAATCATTGTTGTAGGCGTTCACTCAAAACATTAATTGATAAAATTTTAATATCATCTAAATAATGAGGGAAATCATGCCATAGTTGTTTTGGGAAATATTTATCTAATGTTGATTCAGGAAATAGACTAAGGTCTTTAGTGCTTTTGCCATCATTAATTGTCATGTTTTTGGATCTACAACTAATGTAGGTATCAGTTGTTGCAAGCCATGGGTATCCTATAATTAAGGGATGTCCCCCTAACTTTTCTTGGGTTGTAAGACTACAAAGTCTACAAGGTATTCCCATGAACTTGCAAAGACTATAAAATCTTCCAGTTTTTCTTCTAGTCTGATAGTAGACCTATCTGCAAGTTGGAGTACTATAGAAGTTGGTTAAAATTTGTGTACTCCTAAATATTCTATTGTTTCCTTGGTCATGACAATAATAGCAGCTTCTAAATCGACCAAAATATTGTGCAAGGCTATTTTACCAATGTGAAATATAAGTATAGGTATTCCAGGATCTGTATACTTTGGTAATAACCTACCTTAAGTTATTATCTTAGACAATTTTCCAATGACTTGAATGGTCTGAGCTTCATTATTCTTTTTCCTTTTTGATTTATGCATATGTTCTTGATTAATTTGGAATAGATAAAAATATACTTGATGTATTGTAACAGAGAAATTTTAATGGTGATGTTTTCTAACTCTTGAAGGAAATTGAAAGCTTGCTTAGATGGTTCCTTTGGTATTTCCAGTATTTTAGGTAATGGTATCTCCACTTATTTCCTTTGAGGAATTTGGATCTCCTTTTATTTTTCTAGAATGTTTTTTGGTAAAGCTTTCACCTGTTCTTTAGGCCTTTCATCTTTTTTTACTTTTCAGATATTTTTTTGTGCATTCTTCAATTTCTATGAGAGTAGCTCTAGTATTGTCCAATATTTTTCCATATCTTAATTGAATCTATTGGCAAGGTACCACATATATTGAGCATGTCTCATTTGTTTCATAGACCTGTTGAACATTTTTGTTATTATTAGGATTAGGCACTGGTTGAGCTGGTAAAGGTGGCTACTTAGGAGGATTATTTACATTATTTGGAGGTGGAAGGAGTCTATTTTGAGGCTGGTTTTGAGGTACTTTCCCCCTAAATTTATTTTGAAAATTTTGTTGTTGGGGTTGCCCTTGAGACCAGCTAAGTCCTGTTTGAATGTATTGGCCACTCATATTCCAATTATATGCATTTTATTTTGTCCAATCATCCATGGAGGTGAATTTTCGTATGGATTAGACATGAATTGAGCCCAAGGAAGCATGTTCCAATATTGATTATATTGATTCCAATTCGTCCAAATTGGAGCATTTGACCAATAATTAGGTCTTTATTGGTTGGAATAGTTAAATTTTGAGAAACTAGGTGGACCATTAAATGGACCACTCTTTTGAGCTATAAAATAAACATCTTATGCTTATTCGACCTTAGTTTCTTTTATAGCAGTTTTGATATCTGAAATATATTTACAATTTTTGGTATTATGGTTCTTGTCACTGATTTTACAACAAGCAGAGATGTTGGAAATATTTGTAATGTTGAGAGGACATTCCCTCAAGTTGTGTTTCTTTCTAAATATATGACAATATATTTATTCAATGTTTTGCTCCTTTGGTTTCTTATCCATGAGGTCGAGAGATGTTAATGTACTCAATAAATCAGTTTTGAGATTCTATAGCATATTGTTAATTTCAGCTTGTGTTACCCCCCCTCCTAATTATGGGTGTTTATTACTTCTTAACGAATTATTTCTTGAATAATATTTTTAAATATTTACAATTTCTCCCAATCACATCTAAAGAATAACCCCCTTTGATATAAGGTTTAGTATATCAAGGATATCTTCCTTTAGCCCTTTAAGAAAAAATTCCTTTTGAATTTCTTCATCCAACTCAATGTTTACTCTTGACCCCACAAACTAGAATATTTTGAGATAATCTTCAAGGGATTCATCATATTTTTTATTCATGTGAAAAAATTCAGCTTTCTTATCTCGAACACCACAATAATCTTGGTATCTCTTGAGGAATTTATTTTAATCCATTTTCTCCATCCCATCATTGGTAAATGCTTTCTGCTAGATCCATAAACCATCTTCAAATTGCGTCCTTAAGTGTAGAAGGAAATAGTATTAATTTTTTCTCATCAGTGGTGTAAAAGTAGGCTTGGCATACCACCTCAAATTCAAATATAAATACATCAGGATCCTCATGTGGTTTCCTATGGAAGGTAGGTAAAATAGCAACACAGATAGGTTTTGGTTCCCTTGTTAGCCTATCTTCTGAAGAAATTGGGAAGGCAAAAGTTTTTCTTTGTCCACATCCCTTTTATTTTCTACTTCTCCTTGATTATTAGTCCTTTGCCTGTGTTCCCTTCCATTTACTTCCCCATGTTCACTAGCCTAATAAGCCATGATTGAATATAAGATTTCAAGAATTGGACCAGGTATAGGTTCAAAAAATATAGATGAGGGATCTATATGGTCATCAAATTATGGTTCAAGTAGTAGATATGTTTTAGGATCTTGTTCTAGGAATTCAATCTACTCTGATTTTTATGCAGAATTTGTAGATGTTTGGATTGTAGTTTCAATGTATTTTAACTCAAAAGTTTTAATTTTTTACTAATATTTCTTTGGAAATTTGCTTCTAGTTCACTAATTTTAATAAATCTTCTATTTGAATCACTATGACTGTTCATGAAATTTCCAAGTTCTTTGGTTCTTGCAATAAATTTTTACCTTTTTAATCTTCTTTGAACAACCTATGGATATCATTAATTGAATTGAGTTGTTCAGGAGTCATATAATGTTCCTCATCAAATACAAAGTCTTTTGTTACCAAAGTAATCAATTGGACAATAAAATTCTCTTTTGAAATTGGGTTAGGGCTCTCAAACTGTAATTCACAACGTAAGTCTTGACATAGTTCTTTAATGCATACAACTCTAGGTGCCTTATGATATCTCTTGCTATATTCTAGGCTCACCTCCATATTTTCTATTTTTGCTAGGAAACTATGAATGGTAAGGGAATCCTTGAAATACTAATCCCAAGGGTAGGTAACTGAGTTTACTGTCGCTCTTCTATCCCCAAGCTACCATTCACAACTTCTTATAAGGTCAAGATAGGGTGAATGATAATCTAGTCCTAGAATTTTAGCTATATTTACTCTCTTTATTCTACCCAATTCGTCTGATATTTCTTTTATGGTATCAAGGTGCTCACACAGGTTTTACCACTCTTTCCCAATTATTTTGTCTTTGCTTGAAAAGAAGGTTAGATTCTTGTTCTTGAAGTAATTTTTTGAGGTCAATGGATGCAAACTTTTTGATGCAATTTTCTATCATCTACCAACGTTTTTACTTTTTGTTCTTCCCTTTATTTTTTTTTAATTTCACAGTTTATATATATATATATATATTCTCTTGTTTTTTTTTCTATTTATTTATTTTTTGTTTTGTTTTTATTTTTTTGACAATTTAAAGCAATCCTACTATTGTTAAGACTCAATATGCAATTCACATCCAATGAATTTATACAACCAACCTTAACATAGTAAGATAAAAATAAAACTTCTTACTTCTAAAAAAATCCTACTATTACTAAAATTAGGTGCAATTCACAACCAATGAATTTATACAATCAACCTTAGTACAGTAAGAGAAAAGTAAAGTTTCTATTTCTAAAACAATCCTATTGTTACTAAAATTAGGTGCAATTCACAACCAATGAATTTATACATCCAATCTTAGTACAATAAGAGAAAAGTAAAGTTTCTATTTCTAAAGCAATCCTACTATTACTAAAATTAGGTGCAATTCATAGCCAATGAATTTATACAACCAATATTAGTACAATAAGAGAAAAGTAAAGTTTCTATTTCTAAAGCAATCCTACTATTACTAAAATTAGGTGCAATTCACATCCAATTTAGCACAATAGGAGGAAAAAAATTTCCATTTCTAAAACAACTTTACTGCCACTAGAACCAGGTGCAATCCATAATTAATGAATTTATACAGCTAATCTTAGCACAAAAAGTAAAATGAAATATTGCTTAAAAAGTAAATTTTTCTAGAAATAAAAGGTTAAATTGTTGTTACTTCTTGATTTTAATGAGAATTTAACTATGATTGTGTCACTCAATCACACCTACTTCCTATTTTCACAAGTCATAGAACCAAGACCGAAGCAAGCAACAAGAACCACCCAATGCTTGGAAATTTGTTGCAATGAAATATTAACTAAGAAAGCAGTAAAATGATGCTAAGAAAAAGAACTTGGCAACATCGAACAAAGGGGATTGTTGGGACTTCTTGTGCCAATCTAACCCGTATGCATGCCAAATACTCATACCTCTTCCCACATACAGGTAAGCCTCTCTTCATTCCCAACCAACAGTCTTTTGATAAAAAATTATGGCACTGCTCTCCCTGAAAATGGTGCCAAAATGTCTAGCTGTAAACTCTACTCTTATTTATCAATCCAAGGTGAATTATTTAAAGAGCAGTAATCCAATATAGATTATACCAAATGATTAATCTCAAACTTAATTCTATTTTTCTTAGTTTCAGGTTTGCAGAAAATAATAAAAGTTACAGGAAAAAAAATTATACTAAATTTAAATAAGATGCAATTTTATGATTTATACTTAATTAAATGCTATGCATATTTAATTGTGTGGATCCATGTGCAATATATTGGTTTGACTATCTATTTTTATGTTATATTCTAAATTGATGCAATTTAATTTAATTGATAATTTAAAGTTAATTCTATGTACTAACTAATCCTAACCTATTTCAGGGGTGAGAGAATAGGGACTGGTTGTAGGAGTGGGCCCTACCTCCTAGAGGACAGTACAAATATTTCTCCCCTAAACTATTTTACTTTAGTAACTAATATGCATTAAAACTACTAACAATATTCTAATTCATTGATGCAAGAAAATACAATAAAGATTACATAAGCAAATAAATCATAGTAAAATCGACAGAGTTACCACATTCGTGAAGAAAAGTGTTGCTACTTTATTACTAAAAATTCAAATGTATAGAATCTCGAACATCAAACCTTCAGAGTATAAATTGTATAAAAAATATTTGAACATTATACATCCGACCATTAGACCTTTTCAAAGGTCTCTCCTATATTTTATAATATCGCTTGCACATTTTTCTTGAAATTATTCTACATATTTTTCCATGTGTTTCTATTAGCTTGATGATTCAGACACTATCCTTACAATAATAATAATCTAAACTAATATTATTTTGTAATCAACTTGGACTTTGTCACAATCACTATGGTCCAAGTGGCAAACTGATGAACTAATCATAACAAAATTTCTTAATTTAAATAATCTAATGATGCAACAAATACAACTATTCATCCTTCATTTTAGGAAGAGATAAAATAGGCTTGCATCTGAATCAAAACATCTTAACAACATAATAATTTTACAGCTTTCTAATAACAACTTTAATAGATATAAAATCTTGTGCACAATGCCTATGTCAATCAATTGTGTTGACTGGATATGCCTCATAAGGATGCTACGTTGTCACTGGACGTGGCATAACAATGCATTGAATAGTTTGACTTGGTCAATATTTTTTTTGTAATGTCTTTCAGTAGATGCTTTTTGTAACAAAATTTTGTATCTATATTCCATAACGTCTTTCTGTAGCATTCATCCATGAGTCTCCTTAACATATCATCCTCATGGTTGCTCTATCCACGCTTGTCATCTAGTTCATGCTTTACCACATCATTCTTTATGAAGCTCCTACAACGTTCTCCTACCAAAACACATAGAAACTTGCACACTTTTGCATAAAACACAAGCATAAATTATTTTTATCATTATGGATCAAATTCATTCATAAATCATACAATCAAGACAAAATGATCATCAAAATAAATTAGTTTTAATAAGTTTACAAATAAAAAATAAATTAAACTTGCATAAAATACATGTTATTTTAACACTCACCACATGGCTATGGGTTTGGATAGAGATGATGGTAGTGGTGTGTGATGTTTAAAATATTTAGAGCTTTGGGGAATCGTATTCTCAATCGAAGTGTGATGAGAATTTTACCCTATCCTTACTACTCTTTCATCTGTTTTAAAATTATTGTTATAGTGGTGAAAACCACTGTTTTTTATTTTTGGACTATGTGCATAATGGGACAAGCAAAGAATACCCTTTTCGCTTCAAGGTTCAACCCAATTATAGTGTTATCCCTCTTTGACACAAGATGTTTTTAAGATGTGTGATTGTGTTTGGTTCAAGAGTGTTTGAGTCAATTCCTATAACTTAAGATTTTCTTAGTGAAAATGTGTCTTGGTCCTAAAGAAAACTTGACATGTATTGGAGGTTGCTTAAAACACTAGGAGTGACTGAGTGACAAAAAACACCTAGGTATTATGGAAATGTGGTTTTCAAATGAAAATTTGACTTATGGAATGGTGCAATGAAATGGATAATGGTTTGAAGGTGCCCTTTATTAAGGTAACAAAATTGCATTAGACCAATTAATATCTAAACTGAATAAATGATTCCCTAATTTAAAATAAAATGTGTGAAGATGATAATGCTCAATGAATGTGTGAATGGAATGTATGAAATGCAATTTGTGAAATGTAATGTATGAAATGCAATGTTGTGAAGTACAATTTATGGAATGCAATGTTGTTTTTGTGTATTAGCCATGTATATATACATATATATAAATCACATTAAGCATATAATGCTCTCAAGTAGATAATGTTAAGTGGTTTGGGCTCTTCTACTCCCCCTAGTCTGGAAAGCCTATAAGAACCTTGGAAACCTAGATAAAATCAAGCAACACAAATAAATGCAACTAGGCAAAAAGCCATGTACATGCAATGCAATGATTTTTTTTTTTTTCGAAAATTTTGTGTTTTTGATTTTTTTTTGTTTTATGTTATGTACATATATTATAAGAAAAATGTCTAGTGAGGTGGATTAATAAAATGGAGGTGGGTCATTGGTTGGTTCAGCTCACTCTTGTGGAAAAAGCAAGCAAAATATGGGATGATGGATGAGGAACATTTTGAGGTAGTACTCATCCTATTAGATGAATGGAATGATGGGTGTCGATTCCTCATTAGATTCATCAGAAGCTATCATTATAACATCATATATTTCATAGATTTCTTTCTCAAAGTCATCGGTGTGATGGGTTTCTTCTTCTGAATTCAAATGAATATTTTGAAAATCTTATTCAAAAGAAGAGGTGAAAGAATAAGGGTGATAGCCTAAACCTGAACTATCATGTTCTTCTCGATATGGAGTATCAATGAGCTTATGCATTCCTTGTTCATGTCATCCTAGGTCATATTCTTACCAATTGACTTGATGAAAGTATCAAGATGGAAAACCTGACATGTGTTGTATGTTGGTAAGTGTTAGTTGCTTAGGTTCATCTTAGGAAGATGGATTGGACAATGAATCAATCCCCCCATACACAAAATTGATGCTTATGGGCATGGAAACCATGTCGTACACCACTCCTATAGATAAGGGTGGCTCACGTGGGTGATCGTAATCCCTAGCAGTTTGAATTTTAAATGGTGTGACACTAATGTATTGGAACACATATTCACCAATACCAAGATTAGTGAGGTGGACCGCAACTTGGTATGATGTGGAAGTGGATGTGGAGGTGGATGGTATCTCACAATCCATTAATTCAATGCATGAGACATCTCCTAACATGGATGAAGGTGGATTCGGTTGAGGTATTTGATGAATAGGTAATGATGTGTATGGAATAATGATGGAATATGTTGATGATGTGATTGATGTGGATTAGGCTTGACCACATGTGCATGTAGTCAATAATGATGAGGATGGGGGCATGGATGTAGAAGCTTGAGGTGGAGTAGTGATGGGAAGCTCCTTAGAATAGAATTTTTGGATGAAGAAGTGGATGGTATGGCTGATGAGGTGGTTTATGGAGTCAATAAAAAATGAGTGGATGGAAGAGTGTATTAATAAGGATTTGAGATGAAATTACAATACTTAAAAAATTTGATGTTCATCGGTATGCAATGAACCTACCCCTCGTGTACATATTTGAGATATTGGTGGAGTATAGAGGGGACATGATGAGTGTCATTTAGTTCATCATTTAATCATTATTTATCGATCCAGGCAGGTGTCCTAAGGCTGTTTACGATAGTCAATTCAAGCAGATGTAAGACATTCTATTCAGAAAATGGCTTTATTGGAAAAACAGTTAGTGTTTGTTGGGGGTTCTTCTGTCACTCTAAACCCTATGAACTGAAAGGAAACTAGATTACGCTTGCTGAAATAAAATTGTAGAAATAAAATAACTATCAAAGAAACCTATTTACTTTTGCTAAATCTAAAAATGCATTAAAAAACTGAATTAAACTTGCTGAAATGAAAGTTGCAGGAAATTCAAAATTGCAGAAAGTAAACTAACTTTGCAAAATAAAAGAACAGAACTGAAAATAAACTTAGAAATTATAACTCAAAAATAATAATGAAACTACAAACTCTGAAACTGGAAATGATTTTAGCAAAATAAAGAAATGCAAGAAAAATGACAGGTTTTTTATTTATTCTACTGCAGACAGTTTTAAACAAGAAAACCTGGTGAAAAACCTTCTTCTGCTCCTGGAAGTGGCCCTTGCTCCCTGGTTCAAAAAAAGGTGAAGAAGTAGCTCTGGTTTACTACTTAATCACTCCTTCAATAATAAAGAAAAACTGATAAAAACTGCACTTTTTATTGAATCAAAAACATGCAAAATTTTTTTGCATGTTATTGCTACAGAAATCTGATTTCTCACAATATTCAGAATTATCCTAATTGCAATCATAATTCTCCTTAGCTCTACCCAGATGGGAGCTGGTTATTTATCTTACAAACATGCTAAATGAAGTGTGGAATGATTCTAATTTTAGGCATTTTAGGAATGCTATTGAAACTGCATTCCTAAAATGCAGAATATGGTTACATGAATGAAATCTGTTTGTTGCACATTTGCTGGAGGTCTTTTGCATTGAAAAAGGTGCACAATAGATTCACATAACTGTCCTTAACACTCTCCTACAATTTTGTCGCCTTTCCTGAGCTGTTCTGGTCAAAACTGTGCTTTTTCGGTTATTTCGGAGCAGTCTTGTTATTCCGGAGCAGTATCTCTGTTGTTCCGAAGCAGCGCCAGAATGCCTATTTCAACATAGTTTGCGGTTATTTTGTCGAGAATTTGGTGGATCAGACTTGGAAGTATTTCAACAACCTATTCACACGCTATTTTAAGTTGAATTTGACCAAATTCCAAGCCATGCACATCTGGATGGAATTTGTCCAAGTTAAAACAATCAAAATACAGTTTTGCACAGCTTGCAGTTTTGTCCTGTTTTTAGTGCTATTTTTTGTATTTGACAACTTCAGAGAGCATGATATGAATGTTATATGTCCCACACGTGATTGCACTAACACATTTCACAATAAATTATTATTTATCAACAAAACTTATGCAAAAAATACATAAAATTAGTAAAAAGAGAATATTATGCTTCTAAACAGTCAAACATGTAAATAGTAGTAAATATTGTATTTCATCAACATAATTAACATCAAAACATGTCAAAAAGGTCTATTAAGGATGTCTAAAATAATCAATAATGAGGCAATTTTTGGCCTCATCAGGACACATCTCAATTCCCTCATCCAAGGACGTCCAAGGATTACATTGTACACCATGAATCCTTCTAAGATGTAGAACATTGTGTGCAACATTTTTACCCCTACTTCAATGGGTAAAACAACAGTGCCAACTGTGGAATAGAGAGCATCATTGAATAATTTCAAGGTGAAGGTGGATCTGGTGATGTGAGATGGTGGAATATTAATATGTTTAAGAGCAGAGGTGGTTATGATATTGATGAAGGAGTTTGTATTAATCAAAACTTGTTTGAATGGCTTCCTATCAATTTGAGCCATGATGTGTAATGGAGGATCCATTGATTTTTATGATATTGGTTTGATTTCAAAATCATAGAATGTAATGGAAGGCTCTATACATGTTCATATGCTCCTCATAAAATTTCTAAAGGTATTAGTATCTTGACATTGAAGTTCAATGGATTTTAGAATCTCCATTAATGCCTCGTGATATATGGAAAATTGTTGAATTAGCTCATAAATAGACAGTTTAGCTGAAGTCATTTTAAGTCTAGTGGTTAACCGTCTACTCAGAGAGATGATTGAACTTTGTGGATGATTGGAAGGATGAGTGGGTGGAGATGGATGACTTGGAAAATAAATGGGTTGGGAAGAATTGTTAGAACACTGGATGGGTGATGATGAAGTGGTAGATTGAGGAGACACACTTACCTAAGGTGCTATGGGAGGTTGAAAATACTATTGTTGTGTATTTTGTTGATTTGTGTGTTGTTGAACTCGAGTGATTACATGGATAACACCCACAAAACCTTGGTATTGTTGAACATGGTTAACTTGATTAGGAGGAGTCTTGATGTTTGACCCTCATGTTGTTTTTTGCACCTCCTCATGATGAGGAAATGATGTTTGATAAATGCCAAGGTTTTTATTTTGTTGAGCTAAGGAACTATCACCTTGATGGCCCTTAAGTCAATTAGGTCTTGCACTATATCTTTGAATGTGAAACAATCATTAATGTCATGCTCATTCTATCGATGGTAAGGGTAAAAAAAATGCTCTTGATAGTTTTTACCATCCTTAGTAGGATCATCGGGTTTAACCTCAGGTAAGGCAACCTTATTTGTGTCATACAACCTACGAAATATGGAAGCATATGATTCGGATAAAGGCATGTAATGATGGTTTTGTTGAACATATAGTCAATGTTGGCGATTTTCCACATTTGGCACTATGTTTTGAATTTGTTGTGGTGGGGGAACCGCTTGATATGCAATTTTTTATGGTTGTTGTTGCATTGGTTGTTGTTGTTGAGCCACTATTGGTTGGCTCATGACCACTTGATTCGCTTGATTTACTTGATTAGCCTAATTTGGCTTATATTGACCAAAATAACTTCCATTTTGTTGGTACTTTTTCTACCATTCTTTCTTTTTAGGCTTTAGCACACCTTCTTGGATTTTGATTTCCTCAATTATGCTAGTATGGGTAAGAGCTTCTTCAAATGATCTATATTATTGTAATTGCAATAGCCAGGAGATGGATTTTAAGCAACTCTTGGTGAACAATCAAGTTAGATTTTCTATTGTTAGGGAGAATGGCAGTTTTGTGATAACAACCCTCCAACGGTTGCCAAAATCATAGACTGACTCATCGTCAAATTGCTTAAGATTATATAAGTCAGTCAATGAAATTTTATTTTGAACTTTGAGGAAAAATATTTTTAGAAATTGGTCTACCAACTGTTCAAAAGTATAAATACTATGATGAGGCATATGGTTATATCACTCCATGACATCTCCTCCCAATGTCTAAGGACAAGTTATAAGCATTAAGGCATCTTGATTTTATATTCTCAAAGATGAGTGAATGAATGTGCTCACATGCTCTCTATGGTCCTCAGTACCTTTGAATTTGTCAATTTTTGGTACTATAATATTTATCAGATATGACAGTGATGGTATCAAAAATTGAATTGGTTGATTGATTAGTTGTCTTAAAGTTAGCTTATGGTTCATAATACTAGGAGTATGTTGCATCAAGTTGTCAATATGTTGTTTCATTACTTGAATTATAAGGTCTTCCCTAAGTATGTGGAAGTCTTTAATTACTTGGTGATTGTGTGGAGAAGAAGTGGTAAAATATTGAGGTGTGATGAGATTTTAATGGCTAGATGGATTGGATTGCATCTAATGATGTTGGGATTGATGATGGAATGATTGTAGATGATGGAACAAAAATGATGTTTAAGGACTATGAATGGGTTGACTCATGGTAATTGACTAGATGTGGGTTGATGGAGGTGTGGGGATGGAAACCACAGAAGATTGCAATACCCATGATGGATTTAAGATAAAGAAGGTAGGCTAGGTGGAAATGGGTTGGGGCTTGAAATTAGTCACTTGTATTTGTTGTTGAGGATAAGAATGAGCATCTTGTCGATCATTGAAAAATTTATTGAGGTGTTTTCATGCTTTTTGTATGGAAATGTCTTAAGTAGATGGTGTAGGTGTAGTGGAAATAGATGAAGTGGGTGGATAATAGGTTGCAATAGGGATTGCAACTGAATGGGAGATATTGGATGCAATGAAAACTAGCATTTGTGAAACAACATTAACATGTGCTTCATACAATGGATTACCATAGGTGGTGGTATATAATATGGGATGGAAGTGCTTTGGGCACATGACTATTGTGGAAGAGACCAATGATGGGAAGGTGCAGATGACACCTCAAAAAGAGGGTCGGTATACACCTGGATGAAACTAAAAGGGTACGAGTGGGTAATTTCATGTTGAGAAGAAGGATCATGCGTGGGTGGGCTATTTATTTACTCTAGAATAGGGTTTATGGATATTTTAAAAGCTTCTACTTTATCCATATCTATGTAGGTGATGTTATGGTTGGTGGGAGATGATGGCTTAGTTTTTGAAATGGAGGTGTTGGTGGCTCTGTGTAACACATCAGTATTTGAGGTATACATAGTGTGTGATGGTCCCACAGATAAATCAAAACAACTTATCTGTATCACACTAACAGGATTAACCACATAAGTGGTAGGGGAAGATGTGGAACACTCCATGGATGAAGTGGTTTGGATGATGGAGGTTTGACTCAAAATATTTGCTTGGATTTGAGTTGAAACTATAAGCTAGTGAATCATATAGGATGGTGAATGTGTGGGATGTGTAGAAAGAAAATGCAAATGGAAATCAAATAGAATCAAACTAGTAATTCAATCCTATTTTTTTACAATATATATATATATATCTATATTTATGTGGGGTTTGTGTGTTGTTGATGTATTAACCTAAACTATTATACAAGGTGGAATCTAAGGCTAGATGGCAAATTAGATTCTTCCTGGTGATGAAATCTAAAATTTTTGCTCGTGTGACTATGATTTATTTGGGAAAGATGATGGATGAAGATGAAGCCCACCATCACCAATCTCGAAAAATGGTTGGTGATGAAATCCAACCCACTGCTATTAAATGTGTGACGTGCAAAGTGTGTGATTAATTTTAAGATTTATGTTTTCTATTTGGTTCACTCAATGTTGGGAACACCCTATTTCACTTGTCTAAGCTAGAAGAAAATAACATTAATACTAAGCTCCTCAAAAGAACTTAGGGGTACACCGCTTAAGACCCACCCTGAATCATCAAGTGATTCCAAGAGTGGAGGGTTCACCTAGTTCTTATACCATAAATCATCAAGTGATTCCAAAAATGGGAGTATACTTAGGTATTATGATCTTGTTCTAACTTAGAAAAGTAATCATGGAAGCTTTCAACCCTACTATGCAACTATTTATGCTTTTATAATTTCAAATGAAAACAACATACAAAATAGTGAATGAATACACCATAAAGCAACATAAATCTAAATTAAATGTGATCTACAGTGAATTTATGAATGAAATTATACCCTATATGCAATCTATATGAAGGTTTTAAATGGTTAAAATGAAAATAAAAATGCAAATGCTTTAAATAGAAAATGAATGAATTTCTTTTGTTAGTTCCATTGTTAAAAGCAGAAAAATATAAACAAAAATAAGTTAGGATTTAAACCAAGCTTACTAGGAATCCTACGTATCTGCTAAACACCACCTAGAGTCTCCTGAATGTAGACCAAATTTTCTAAAATATAGACCAGAGTTTTAAAAATGTAGAAGGGCATCTGTGCAACCACTAATCGAACTCTACAACTCCCAAAAACCCTCATTTTCATGATTTTCACGTGATTGAACTTCTAGAACCTGTAGGATATAAACAAAAATAGAAATTAGTGACAAGATAAATCAAAATAAAGAACCCTTTGGGGGTCCCACCGTGATCACCATTTTGTAAACCAAAAATGAACAACACCAATACAAAGATAAAGTAACAAAAGCATAATAACACCACAGAATGCACAAAATGAATAATCTTTTATTAATATGGGAAGATCTCCAAGTTGTACAATGAATGTGCCCTAATATGAGGTTTTACAATGCTTTTGATACAAATATTATAGATATTAGGGTTTGAAACCCTATTTCAATGAATATTTGGTGTCTTTTGGCTCATCCTTGATCCAAACAAGAGTGCAGGTGGGCTTGTGTATCTCTATGGGACAAACCTAGCTTCAAAATATTCTAGAAAGATGATTCTTGCACCTGCAAACAATAAACAACATAAAAGAGATTAAAAGCACCTATGAGGGCTCCACTGTGTGAGGCCCTTTGAAAGGTAAAATTACTAAAACACTAGATGTTGAAAAATGAAACTGTAAACATAAATGCAAGAATAAAAAATAATACAACGAATATTTCTACCTTGTCAATTTTGATCTCTGCTCATGTTTCTATTATCGATGGTCACACGAATGCCCAAAAGCACCCAAGGGCTTATGGACTATAAATCTACTGCAAGAAACACCCAAAGGCATTTGGTGATGGTTGTGAACACCCAAAAACATTTAAAAAATGCTCAGCAACATTCTACGAACTTTGAACATGTTAGCGTTTCAACAACACAAAATGGATGGTCGAGATTAAAACATGAGGAAGGGTGGAGATTAAGCTTGGACAAGTGATATGAATTGATATGGATTGATGGCTAGGATTAAAACATGGTGGATGTCTAGAATTTATTTATATAAACATATATATATATATATATATATATATATATATATGAAAGCACTTGGATACGAAAGCACAGGCACACCGGGTGCGATGCAAACAAAAGCAGTTGTATTAACGAAACGCTAAGTGCATGAAAAAGGGAAAGTGAAGCATGAATGAAATGAGATGTAAAGAAAAAACAAAGGTGCAGCCTCTTTTATTAATTTTTCTTATGATCAGGTTACAATACATCTCCCCCCCCTTTTCAGGGGCTCGGAGCGTTCGATACAATTTTGTTACACCAACGGATGGTGCGCTTCCCTTCGGGATCTTCCGCGTGCCCACATTTGAAATGGGTGGGCCAAACGTTGCCGCCACTTGCATGAATACGTTCTTAGTTCCTTGCTGCCCCTCCGATGTTGAGATCCTACGTACAGAGAAACAACAAATGATTAATAGCACATGCGGATGGAGGGAAACATGCAATCCCCAAGGCCTCCGGTTAATGCATACATGAAATAACTAAAACAATGATCAAAACTTATCAAAACGGAATGAAATTTAAATAAAAGCATGTAAACACCATCAGGGACACATTGCAAAAAGAACAGTCGAGAAATATGCTATAGATTTCTAATCGCTCCGAGGTGGGACGATTAGGACTGTCATAAAATGTCCGAAGGTGACCTCCCAAATGTCCCATCCAGGGGCCTCCAAAACACCTACAAACTTGGGGTTAGGCAAAATGGGGCATTTTGAGACGACCCAGAAGGTCGGATTTTGTAGATTCTTCCCCGATCACCCTGTATCCGAAGGCACTCCCTGTATGTTAGTAAAAGCGTAAAACAATGAAAACATAGTCAAAACAAGTCAGAATGCATTGAAATTTGAACTGCAACATATATGAATCACATAAAACAAGATGCAAAAGAAATAGTGAAGAAATATACTATAGATTTCTAATCACTCCGGGGTGGGGTGATTAGGACTACAACAATGCGGGGGCGCCGGGGGCAGGATGCCCGTCGTTTGGTGCTTGGTTTTGACACCAATCCACTTGGGATGGGTCCAAAACCTCCTAGGGGGTTGTGTCGGAAAATTGGGTGTGGGATTGTGGCCAATTGTTTGGGTTTTGGGTCCGGATTGCACTCCTAATGTTCACCCGATAACCTCCCTTCCAAAAGAGAGATCAAGGATGTAGGAAGCACAATGAGGGTGAGGGTATAATTCGGTAGCACTCCGTTGCTCCAAATGCTCCTGCTCTATCCTCTTTTTGGGGTGAGAAGACTCACCATTTTATAGACCTGAAGGTCTGCTTTGAATGTGCATGCAGGGGCACCACTTGGCCATCATGCCTTGTCGGGGAGAGAAGATTCCTCCCTGATTAAGGGCTCCATGACTGCCTCTATGACTCGCCTCTTTGAGCTTTGAAATGCTCACTCGCACTCCCATGCATTGAAGGTGGAGTTGAGTGGCGGATCTGGGCTGCCATTTTTCAAGGTTTGACTTTTTGCCCATCAAACTTGCTATTCGCCCCACCCTGGAGCGATTTCTGCTAATCGTCCCGGGGTGGGGTGAATAGCATTCTAATCATCCCAGGGTGGAACGAATAAGGAGCAGGGTGCTTGAAAGGTGCCAAATTGACCTCTGACCTTCCAAAACTACTTTGGGAGTGGTTAGGACCACTGTTTAACCTCTGGGGGCTGCCCTAGGGGCTATGTATGCCAATTCGGTCAGTTCTTGTAGCCACATAATCAGATTGGTGTTGTTTTGGTGTCTACAGATGCCCCTTTTTGGGATGCGCTATGCGTGGCACAATGCTGAGCAAAAATAGATAACCAAAGCACTTAATGATTAGGGTTTCTCAGTAACCTAACCAAATTTTGATGCCCCAAGTATGGAAAGGGCACGCATTCTTGAATCCTTGCTTCGACGAGCTAAGGAGCTTAATTCAAGTGTTAACCTTTTTCGGTGAGGTGTTACTTGATCTTGGACATTGTTCAATCATGAATAGGCAAAGGGCGCAACCTTTTGTCTGTGGGAACCTTGAGTTCATGATTCTAGAATGCCAAGTGTTTGATCAGCTTGTGATTATTGCTTGTTTGCTGCCCCAAGCAGGAGCGTGATTGTCTTTGTCAATGATTCTTTGAATGCATGCCATTTCCTTGATTGGGTGTGTATTTGTTGATTGGTGACTAAGTGTGACTACCCCCTCAAGCGATGAATCGATGAGGGAATGACCGAAATGAGAAAAGCGACGAGTCGCTTGACCCAAGATGACTTTTGTAAGGGTGCCTTCAGTTGTTTTCCGTTGAATGCTTATGCAGTTTCCCAACAATCGGACCTATTTTTGGTGGGTTTTAACCCTTTTTGTGACGCTTATTGGGGCTGAAATTGTCAAAAATCCGTCCTCCCATGGAGCGGTCCGGCTATGGTAGCCTTCTTAGGGAGTAGGATATTGATAATTTGTGGCCCCGACATTAGTTTTGTATGCCAAGAATGTCAAGCGCAAAGGTGCCTTTGTTCGGCAATTTTATTATTGTTTTTTGGTGGGTTTTGACCCTTTTTGTGATGCCTTTTGGGGATGAAATTGTCGAAAATCCATCCTCCCGTGGAGCGGTCCGGCTATGGTAGCCTTATTAGGGAGTAGGATAGTGATAATTTGTGACCTCAACGTCGGTTTTGGATGCCATGAATCTCAGGCGCAAAGGTGCCTTTGTTCGGCAGTTTTATTGTTGTTTTTGGTGCATTTTGGATGCAGTTTTGGTTGTTTTTTATTTTCTTGCTCTGTAATCGTCCCAGGGTGGGATGAATACCAGTTTTGTAATCGTCCCAAGGTGGGACGAGTGCTAACTAGAGTGCTCATCCCAGGGTGGAACGATTACAGGCCTAAGAGCCTATATAAGGGCCAAAACTAGGTTTTGGGCTCATTTGCAATTGTTTTTTCTGGCGATTTGGAGCTGTGGGGAGGAGGAGTGCTAGTTTGCGAAGCGGAGCGCTGCCAAATTTTCATGGACACCATGAGTTCAAGGACTGGATCCTCGAGTGGCAGAGCCGAGGCGAGACCGGTAGGTGCTCCTTCCTTCTTGTTTTTTGTTTGTTTTTATATGAATTTTTAAAACTCGCATTTTATCATTGTTTTTTGTCACATTAAGGTTAAAACCCTAAATGAATGTTGTGGTTTTATTTGTTTTGTTTTGTTCATAATAAGGTTAAAAAACCCTAGTTTGAATTTTTGTTGTTTTGATTTTTTTTTTTTGTATTTTGTTCATTTAAACTAGGATTAAACCCTAGGTTAAACTTTTTTGTTTTTGTTTGTTTTTAGCCTAAGGTTAAAACCCTAGTAATTTGTTTATTTTTGTTTAAACTAAGGTTGAAACCCTAGGTTATAATTTGTTTTGTTTTGTTTTTTGTATTTTTTTCGTTTAAACTTAAGGTTAAAAACCCTAGTATAGTTTTTATGTTTTTGTTTGATTTTTTTGTCCACACTTAAGGTTAAAACCCTAGTATGATTTTGTTTTTTAATTTTTGTTTACACTAAAGGTTAAAAACCCTAGGTTAAAATTTGTTTTGTTTTATTTTTTGTATTTTGTTTTGTTAGACTAAGATTAAAAAAACCCTAGTTTAAAATTTGTATATATATATATATATATATATATATATTTTGTGTTGTTTATTTGATTTTTTTGAATGTTTTTTTTATTTTTTTTTTTAGACTAAGGTTAAAACCCTAGGATAAAACTTGTATTTTTTGTGTGTTGTTTATTTGATTTTTTGAATGTTTTTGTTGTACATTGTGTTAATGTTTGTTATTTTTGTTGTGCATTTTGAAATTAAGGTAGAAACTAATGGTTTGTTATTTTGGTTTTTTTTTTTTTTTGTTTATATCATTTTGTTTGTGTTATGTTATTTTTTTTTTTTGTCATGTTTTAATGTTAAAATCCCTAGATTATTTTTGTGTTTTAATTTGTTTTTTTGTGTTCATAATAAGGTTAAAAACCCTAGATGATTTTTTTGTTTACACTTAAGGTTAAAAACCCTAGTATAGTTTTAATGTTTTTGCTTGATTTTTTTGTCCACACTTAAGGTTAAAAACCCTAGTATGATTTTGTTTGTTTTATTTGATTTTTTGTTCGCACTTAAGGTTAAAAACCCTAGGTTGAATTTGTTTTATTGTATTTTTTTTGTTCTTGATTGTACAGTTTAGTTGATTGATCTGTACTTTGGCTGTACAGTTCTGTACTTTTGTTTTTCTGTACATTGTTTGTCGTCTGTACAGTTTATTTGAATGTTTTTGTTTAAATTAAGGTTGAAACCCTAATTTGTTTTTTGTTGTTTTATTGTTTTTGTGTACACTGCTGTACATTTGTTTTGTTGTCATGTTTTGATGTTTTTGTGTTGTTTTTGTTTTTCAGGTTGTGAAGAGTCGGTATCGCCAATCGACTGTGTTCTTAGATGCTCGAGATGCGCTGACTATGGCGGATTGGGAGTGGCTTGATGCCCTTGGGCTCAAGCAAGTGACGCGGTTGGAGCCTGTGGTGGGGGATCGGGCATATCTGACTACCTTGATCAATTTGTGGGATCCCCACACCAACACCTTTCATCTCCCAATAAGGGAGATGACAGTGACTCTAGAGGACGTGTATCGGATTCTATGAATTTTGATAGATGGGCTGCCCATTCGGAAGACTCCTCGTGATCAGTGGATGGTGGTGCTGACACGGTGCTTTGGGCATGCGACGGAGATGGGGGTGGATAGGGCGATGGAGAGGGCAGAGGGGGATTGCCTGATTGGCGGGATTCTAGTGCGGTGGTGGTTTGAGAAGGGCATGTTAGGGGTGAGGCATGCTCTGATGATGATCCTCATCTCTAACATGCTGCTTCCCGACTCCTCAGGTGCGAGGTTCCCTTGGAACCTGCTTGAGGTGGTGTTCAGACTGGTGGAGTGTTCGACAATAGCGCCACTTATTATGAGGTGGGGTCAGACACTATTGGCACAGCTTTACGATGAGCTATACGAGGTCCGTTATCGAAGGTGGAAGGGGATCGGGTGCAGCTATCTTTTGCAGTGTTGGGGGTGGCAGCACATAGCTGTGGAGCGGCCGTAGGGGTTGCCTTGGACCACTCGGGGTGAGATGGTGGATAGGGAGATTGGGTATGCTGCTCTATGGCGGAGGTCAGAGGAGCAAGGGGTAGAGTCGATGGTGGGCAGGTGTCGTAGGGCACTATACTAATGCCTTCTCTCATCTTGCTCCAGGGGAGGTGTTCTGGTGGCCATACCGAGACTGTCCAGCCTAGCCTAAGGTTGGAGAGTGGCTTCGATAGGTGTGCAGGGGGAGATGGTTGATCGGGCGATATGGGACAGAGTAGGAGTACTTCTCGTACGTTCGGGTGACTCGACAGTTTGGGGTGCGCCAGGGATTGCCTGGTGAGCCCTTGATCTATCGATGTCGAGGCGACGAGAGGACTCTAGCCTGGTCGATTATTGAGCCACTGGGTGAGGAGTCTGATGCAGTGATTGATGTCCCCAATGTGGACAATGTTAGGGTTACTACAGAGTACGACCAGTGGTGGACGATGCTACGATGGCGGGGTGAGGGGCCTCTAGGAGGTCCGAATGTGGCAACAACAGGCGGTGGGGTTGCGGAGGCACCGAGGGAGGGTTGGGGGGCTCTGCTCGATGATGCGGATATGGTGGAGGTTGATGACTTCATTGGGGATGATGTAGGGGTTCTAGAGCAACCGGATACACAGGACGTCCCGGAGCAGTGGGTGTCGGAGCAGCATGCCATCCCGAAGATGCCCATGCCTCAGGCAGTCCCAAGAGATATGGAGGCTAGGTATCATGCTGAGATAGCGTGATTGGAGGAGCTACTACGGAGATGGGATGAGGAGCACCGAGCCGAGAGGGAGCTCCTGCGGGCTCAGTTGGCATAGCAGGATGACGCATTGGCTACGTACCACCGATGGGATGTGGAGTGGGGTCGGTGTCGGGTGGAGTTGGAGGCCGAGATTATCCACCTCGATGGGCAGTTACCTAAGCTCACTGGAGGTGGATCATCACGCCGTACGAGAGGCAGTGAGACTGAGCAGTCAACATCCTCTCATCACAGGCGGTTGGGTGAGGGTAGCGCTAGTGGGCATGATGGTGGGGCTGGCAGCAACCGCCCTGAGAGGTCCCATAGGACCCACACCATCGGGGGTAGTTCCAGTCACACCGATCCTGCATGATCATGGTGGCCGACTCCCTAGGCTTGGGGTTTTTGAGTTTTTGATTTTTTTGTGAGGTCAGAGGACCGACTTATTGTAGCCTACGGGCATTTTTGGTGATATATATACATGACTTTCTTTTTGATTATACACTTGTCATGATTTATTGTTACTTTTATGCACATGTATTTACGTTGATGTATGCATATGTTATTATGAATGCGACTGTTTCTAATTATATGATGTATGCATATGGAATGGATGAAATGATTTGTTGGTAACTTGGCGGTGGCACCATAGACTGTACAGGATTTGTTGGCTTTTTGTACTATGTGATTGCTTTGTGGAATGACTTTGCATGTGTGATATTTTTTTGTTTATATTTTATGATGGTGATGTAAGAATGGAATGTACCACAGGTGTTCTAGAATGTAGTTAAGGTTTTTCTGAGACTCAGATGTTTTAACTAACTAGCCAAGACTGTACATTTATCTCACAAGACTTTTGAACAAGGTACGAATCAGACTTGAGTTTGACCAAGTTATTTCACATCCCTGTGTGTGCGATTGAATTTGTTTATGTGGTAGTTGTCAGGATACCACCAGTGCCAAATAGGCTGTCAACCAAACCTATACTGAGGATCACCTAATTAGCTCCACTAACTCCTTTGTTGTATTTAGTAAGATTAATCTACGGTGCAATCTAGGATACCATAAGCTAGCTCATCCACATGCAAACATTGATCTGTACATAGTTTAATGCGATAGATATATCGTCATGCGGGAGGTTTGCCGCCAGTGACCAGCAGGCTATCCACCAAACCGGTACTAAGGATCACCTCATGACCTTCCGAATGTTGAGAGTTCCAGGGATTCAAGTTCGACTCCCTTCTTTTCTTTACTTTTATTGGGATACTTGCTCGCGTATGTAGTGATAAAAATCACTATTTATTTTTATTTTATTTTTTTTTGAGCAAGGGATTGGAATTTTGAGTGATGAGAATCACTATTTCTTGTGCTTTTTGATGTATGCACTATGTGGGTTTTGATGTCAAACTTTGGAGTTTGTACTTTGACTTTTTGCAATTTTTTTGGATATTTGCAACTTTTTGAGAATTTGGGATTCTTGGGGAATTGGGTAGGGAAGATGCTTGTCCTTTTGCCAACTCTCAGCATTCTTGGGGTCATTCACACAGGGGATGAGCAAGATAACCTTTTCACTGTATGGTATCCTAGATTGCTTTGCAGGTTTCATCTTTCGTTCACACAACTTGGGAATTTTTTATGTGTTTTAACTTGTGTTGGGATGCGACGTAACAAGGTGTGATCCAAGTAAAACTCTACCTTTGTAAAAATTTGTTTGACTTTGTATAGTTTTTGGCTAGAAATCTAAAGACAGTTGAATGACGAAAGCCCTGGATACATTAGAAGACAACTGATTATGATATGGTGAAAAATGTGGATGGCATTTATTTTTGTTGGACTATTTACAAAGTGGAAAAATGTGGAAAATGATGGAATTGCCGAGTAATTACAGTATATGGTGCATTTGACCTGTATGACCAACAAATATGCAATGTATGTTTGCGATGCCTAATGCAACTTATTGTTTTTTTTGTGTTTTGATTTTTAAGAGTATGCATGGAAGTGAGATGCAATTTTTTTGTTATTTTTTATTATTTTATTATTTTTGAAAATTTGTTTTTTTTTTTTTTCTGGGGGGGGGGACAATGTGTTTTTTTTTACTTTGGGGTTTTTGCCCAAAGGGTTTATAGATCCTTTGGGGTTTTTGGGTGACCAAGTGATTGTGGGAACCCTTGGGGATTTTGGTTTGACCAAAGGGTTTATAGATACCTTTGGGGCGTTTTGGGGTTGACCAAGTGATTGTGAGAATCCTTGGAGTTTTTGGTTTGACCAAAGGGTTTATGGACACCTTTGGGGCATTTTTGGGTTGACCAAGCGATTATGGGAATCCTTGGAGCTTTTGGTGTGACCAAAGGGGTTATGGGCACCTTTGGGGCATTTTGGGGTTGACCAAGCGATTGTGGGAATCCTTGGAGCTTTTTGGGGTGACCAAAGGGATGATGGGCACCTTTGGGGCATTTTTGGGTTGACCAAGTGATTGTGGGAATCCTTGGAGCTTTTTTGGGGTGGGCCATGGCTCTTTTAAATGTGGAATGGCCTCAAATGACTGATGTTCAAGGGTTCTAGTTCCTTGATTCCTTCAAGAGAGGCTAGCCGGTATGTTCCAGGTCCTATTTTACTATCAATTACATAAGGACCTAACCAGTTTGCCACGAACTTGTCCCTTAGATGGGGCGACAAGTTAGAATTTTGTTGGTTCTCTTTTAAGACCAGGTCACCAACCTGAAAGTCCCTCAGGTGAACTTTCATGTTGTATGCTTTCTTAAGTCACTCTTGATAGATACGTAAATGCTCGAGAGCATTGATGTGTTGTTCATCAAGCAATGTAAGCTGGTCTAACCGGGCCTGCCGCGCAGTGTCATCATCGATGAACTCTTGCATTGATATGCGTAGGGAAGGTATTTCCAACTCGAGAGGCATGACTGCCTCGGAGCCATACACCAGCAAAAATGGAGTTGCCCCAGTGGGCATCCAAATGCTAGTGCGATAAGCCCACAGAGCAAGTGGGATTTGAATGTGCCAATCCTTATGACTATCTGTGACCATCTTTTTAAGGATGGCAACTAGCATTTTGTTTGACGCCTCTGCTTGCCCATTTGCCTGCGGATAATAGGGTGTTGAAAAACTGTGCTGAATTTTGTACTTTGTTGTCAAAGCATGCACATATTTGTTCTTAAATGACGTCCCATTATCCGAGATGATCTTGGATGGAATACCAAAATGACATATGATGTTATGTAAAATAAACTCCGCAATGCGGGGTCCTCATCGTAGAGGTAAGCGGAATTGCTTCCACCCACTTGGTGAAGTACTCTGTGGCCGTTATGATAAACGTGTGATGACCTGACGATGCAGGGGAGATCTTTTCGATTAGATCTAAGCCCCACTACGAAAATGGCCAAGCCGATTGGATCGACTGCAAGGCCTGAGAAGGTACGTGTGTCAAGTTAGCATGGTGTTGACATTTCATGCACTTCCTTACATACGCGCAACAATCTCGCTCTAAAGATGGCCAATAATAGCCCATGCAAAGAATGCACTTTGCGATGGCCATACCACTGAAGTGGCCATCGCATGTACCATCGTGCACTTGGGTGATCGCCCAAGTGGACTCTTGCTGGTCCAAGCAATGGAGGAGGATTCCTTCATAGCTTCGACGGTACAAAATGTCTCCTAGCAAGACATGTTTTGCCACTTTCTATTTGAATGATATTTTCGTGACATGCGACAATCCAAGTGGGAGGCTACCTAACTTGAGGTAGTCTCTTATGGGTGTGTACCAATCCTGCTGATCAAAAACCTTGATGGTATGAACGACCAATCCCTCTTGAAGTTCATCCCTAGAAAAAGTTGAGCGGGAAAGAACTTGTAAGAATAGCATTGTGTTGCTATTAAGAGGGGTTGGGGAGAACAAGGACCCCTAGTTGGCATGATTCATACTATCATGGATTCGAGAGAACCTATCCTGAGATGGTTCAATCTGGATCAGGTGGATTCTTGGCGTTAGGTCAGAGCTTGCATGCTCCATCACGGATTGCGATAATGTTTTGACTTGAATGGTTGTCATCTCACCGGAAGGGTCTTGCGGGATTAGTGACCCCAAGGAGGCCATAGTGTTCGCAAAATGATTCGATGATCGAGGGAGTGCCTCGATGTCGTACCATTCAAGCTTTTCCAGGAATTTATCCACAAGGGCTTTGTAGGCCTGTAGAACTGGGCATTTACATTGGAATACCCCTTTCACTTGGTTGACAATTAACAATGAATCACCAAAGATGTTCAAGCGTTTGATGTTCATGGTGATGGCTGTCTGAAGACCTATGAGCAAGGCTTCATATTCGACATTGTTATTGGTGCACGGGAAATCAAGTTTAAATGATAGAGGCATTGGAGCCCCTTGTGGTGTGAAGAATATGATTCCCATGCCACCCCCTTGCTCACATTTAGAACCATCAAAAAATAGGGTTATGTCGGCCTGTGACTCAGGCTCATCAAAATCTGGCGATTTTGAGACATGGAAGACCCCATCATCGGGAAGCTCTATGGTCAGAGGTTGATCATCTTTGAGAGGAGCCTCTGCTAGTTGATCGGCGATGACTTGACCTTTGATGGACTTTTGTCCAATGAATTCGATGTCAAACTCCATCAACAACATGATCCATTTTATCGTGCGGCTACTATGATAAGTATGACTCATCATGTACCGCAATGGATTCTCCTTAGACACAACATACGTCGTAAAATGGCATAGATTTTTGGTGGCAAATACCACTACTAAGAATAGCTTCTCGACGTATGCATAGTTAAGTTCATAGCTAACCAGGGTGCGGCTAAGATAATAATTAGCCTGTTCTTTATGTAGTTCATTTTTTTGGGCTAGCATGGCGCCCAATGCCACCTCAGTAGCTGAGATGTATAAGTAGAATGGCACTCCTGGTCTAGGTGGTGCCAATACTGGCGGTGAATCCAAGTATTGTTTGATGTCGTCGAAGGCTGAATGGCACTCGTCATCCCAATGAAATGCTACCCCCTTGTGTAATAATTTATTCATGGGTCGGCACTTGTCAGATAGCTGCGCTATGAAGCGCTTGATCGACGTGACCTTTCCTTGCAAGCTTCTAAGCTGCTTGATGGTGGTTGGGGGAAGCATTTCAAGGATTGCCTTGACTTTATTTGGATCTACCTCGATGCCTCATTTTGAGACTATGAAACCCAAGAGTTTTCTAGATGTGATGCCAAATACGCACTTCTTGGGGTTTAGCCTAACTTTGTGTTCAATGAGGCGATCAAGGATCTTGCGCAAGTCATCGAGATGATCTGGGTGCAAAAGAGATTTTGCCAACAAATCATCCATATAATATTCCAAAGTTTTATGCATGTGATCATGGAAGATGTATGTCATAGCACGTTGGTAGGTGGCGCCAACATTTTTAAGGCCAAAGGGCATGACCTTATAACAAAATGTCCCCCAAGGCATTGTGAATGCCATTTTTAGTTGATCATCGGGATTGATACAAATCTGGTTGTATCCCGAGAAACCATCCATGAGGGAAAGCATTTCATGGCCTGCTGTAGCGTCTACCAATGCGTCGATGCTAGGCAAGGGGAAATCATCCTTGGGACTCACTTTGTTTAAATCTTAAAAATTAGTGCATATGCGAATCCTCCTATCCGACTTCTTGATGGGTACCATGTTGGACAACCATGGTGGGTAATCCATGCAGATGACAAATTGTGCATCCAATAGCTTTTGTAGCTCGTATTTGACCATTAAGGCCACTATTGGGTGCATCTTACGTAGTTTTTGCTTGATTGGCTTGATTGTCAGATCAAGCGTTAGATTATGCATGACTAGCTACGGGTCTAGCCCCGACATGTCTTTGTAGGACCATGCAAAAACCTCCTTCTTCTCTTTGAGAAGGGTAATGTAATCGGCTTGCTCTTCGGGGGATAGACTTACCCCCAACTTGATGATTTGCGGATTCATTGGATCAAAGTCGATGTCTACGTCAGTCATCTCTTCGAATGACATGTGGGACCCATCCTCCAACTGGTGTGGAGTTGGGATCAGGTGGATATCATTTGCTGAATTTAGATCTACGTTTGGAACGTCGGGTTCCTCTTCAGCATGGAAGATATCCTGAGTTGGTCCTAGGGCGAAATGAAGCACCCCACCGCAAGGCCGATACTCTGATGGAGATGGTGGTGAGTTAGCATGATCCCAGTCTATGGCATCTAGGTTTAGATACAATGGTCATGTTGGATCGTTGGATTATGGATGGGGGCGGTTAAGTCAATGGAGATCATGTTGATGAAGTGAATTTGGTCTCCATTACCGTGCGGGTGGTGACTCAAACATCCTTGGTGATCTTTGTGCTCCGGATCTGGCTCTGTGGGTATTGGCACAAACGGATCGGCCCTATGTGTGGATAGAAGGATAGGGTCTGCATTTGGCACTGATGGCTCTATAGGGTCTCCGGGTGGAAGGTGCTCTCTGTATGCCTGAAGTGGCGGATGCAGCACTTGGTCCAACTGTGCTTGGTTCAAATGCCACCTATGCCTTGGCCCCATGTTTAGCTGTTCAAACATGTCGTCAATGTCCATGGGGTATTACTGCTATCGCATATGGTTGAGATATGCCATCTCAGTATCATATTCATAATCACTATCGGAGATCCATAGGCCTTCATTGGCTCTAAAAACTATTTACGGCATGTGAGGCTCGTTCTGCTTGAGAAAGTTAATTTGGTCCCATCGGGGTTGTTCCGCTCTCTATGGGAGGACCTGATTCTCTTGAGGTGGAAATTGCTCGATTGGAGCATTCAAGGGGAACATCGCCATGAAGTTCTCCTGATAGTCATCTATGGGCGTCACTTGCGAGTGATTGCTATCGAACTTGAAAGGGTCCCAAGGTGCTACCTCATACTTTGACTCATCTTCTGAAGATCCTTCTTGGCCTTGTCTATATCCCTCTTGGAGGTAAGTTCTTGAACTTTCCCCTTTCTCGATCAAAGGGGAGGAGTTGTTGAGGCCCACAAGGTTGGTTGTTAAAAATGGGAGATAATCCCCCAATGTGTATGTTGTGTTAGGATTGGCATATGGATCTTGTGCCAACCCATCCTTGTTGCCTAGCCCTAGGCCTTGCATGTTCTCTACCAAGATGTCAAGGGGCAAAGGGTGGTTGAACCCTACTCCTGATTTATCATATGGCATCTGATATCTTGGTTGACAAAGAACATGCACCCCTTGTTCATATCTGCCCAACCCATATCCATGCCAATTACATTGGCCAAGGTATTTCAAAGCGAAGTTCGGGTTGGACAGATAGTTGATGTTCTCAACAAAGGGCTCTTCATCCTCTTCCTCTTGCAGGTAAGGTTCAATGTCATTGTCGAGGCCCCCATATACAAAATTTTTCTGATTTGGTGGGTAGCCCAAAGGGACAATAGTGCCGATGGGGAGGCGAGGTCTCCCCATGTCCTGCATGGACTCAAGCGCGGGTGTTGCTACAATGTTCCACACTAGGTACTCCCCCAGGCCCATATTGGCCATCTCAACGGTGATCGTTGGTGGTTGAGGGGGAGGGAATGGGAGTTCTTCCTGAGTCCACTCCATGTTGGGTGAACCAGGTGTCTCGACTTCCATTCGGTTGGGCACCTCTTCGGTAGATATGGTTGAGACCAATGGTGGTATCTCTTCCAAGGGCTTCTTCTCATTGTCCTTCGGTGTGGCCACCGTAGGTGGTGTCGTTGGTGAAGGACCAGACGATGAATATGGGCCCGATTGGTGATTTGAGGGACTTAACAGTGGGGATGTATGCATAATCGGACCCTATTTGGATGGATTCAACTGAAAGTCCAAATGTGTCAATGGGAGGGTTGATTGTGGCATCAGATGCATCGCATTGCAATACTTGAAGGGCTCTAAGTCTACTGGGACTACATGCACTTGCCCTTCGTATGTGTACTTTAGGCATTGATGGGCTATCAAAGGGACACACTTCATGTCCCTGATCCAAGGCCGGCCCAACAAGATATTGTAGGCCATCTCACCTTCTAGGATGTGGCACAACGTAGGAATAGTCTTTTGTCCCACTTGGATGGGCAAGACAATTGTGCCAACCGTCGAGCATATCGCATCATTGAATGCTCGAAGAGTATAGGTGGAGGCCACAATATGAGATGCTGGCAACTTGAGGTGTTTCAATGCCATCGTTGTGATTATATTACTGGATGAGCCAGTGTCCACCAACACCCTCTTAAATGGAATCCCGTTGACCCGCACAATGACGTGCAGGGGTGGATCCGCCATATCACCAGTCATCGATTTTAGTTCATCTTCTCTAAAGGTGATGATTGGTTCTGTACATCATTTTACATGTCCCACAAAGTTGTTGAAAGAATTTTCTTCGTGGGGCTGTAGCTCGATGGCTTTGAGTATCTCCATCAGAGCCTCTCGATGGGGCGGTGATTGTTGGATGAGCTCATAGATGGAGAGCCTAGTCGATGTGGTCCTTAAACTTTGGGTAAGTTTAGTCCGAATCGTGGCCACTGGTCTAGGTGGAGGAGGTTGCGTAGGGTGCTGTTGAGGTTGTGACGTTGATGGAACCTCTCCTGTAGCTGCAGCGGGGGCAACTGTGCTTGGGTACCTCTTGTTCCGTGTCACTATGCTTATCATCCCTACATACCCCTGCATGGGGCAGTTTTGTGTCACCTCATTGACTTGTAGAGTCTTTGCCCGTGCATCATGGGTAGGCAGGGGTTCTTTGAAGACCTCCATCTATTGGTTGCTTGGTGCTACGGGATTATCCACCGCTAGCATTTTGTTGTCTATTAGGTCTTGCACTAAGCTTTTGAACTTCCAACATGCGTAAAGGTCATGTCCTTTCTATTGGTGAAATCTACAATATAGGTCTTCCCTATAGCCCTTGGGTTTTGGCACGTTGGGGTCTATGGGTCGACTTTCTAGCAGGTTTATCAAGTTTGCCATGGACAAGCGGTCAAACAAGGAGTCTTTAGACTCTGTGAAGGGTGTGAATTGTCGCCTAGGGCGACGCTTCTGATTTTGCTCTTGCCTATGATTTTCCTTTTCATAGCTATCAAGAGGAACTGCCTGATAATTAGCCTTTGGGGGCTGTGTCATCTATGTAGGCTTTGGTATGTTTATGGCAACCTGATTGATCATGGCGGGTTTCGGTTGCGTGGACCCAATTTTGGCATTTTTGGGCCACTCTTTCTTGCGTGGCTTGGCAATCTCGCCATCCTGTATCTTGATCTCCTCAATTATTCTGGCTTGCACTAGGGCTTCCTCGAGAGTGGCATATTGTTGCAGTTGCAATAGCACGAAGATCGACCTTAGGCAACTCTTTGAGAACATTTGGGTCAGGTCGGCCATGGGAGGGAGGTAAGGTAGCCTTGAAAGCAATGTCCTCCATCGATTTCCATAAGCCACCATGGTCTCTTCCTCATACTGCCTAAGGCTAGCTAGGTCGCTTAATGATGCCTTCTTCTTGGTGTTGAAGGTGAAATGTTCGAGGAACGCATCCACTAGCTGGTCTAGGTTGCTGATGCTATGCTTCGGCAACTAGGTAAACCAATCCGAGGTAGGGCCTACGAATGTGGTTATAAATGTTCTTAGAAGCAAAGCATCATTGTCCTGAATGCCAAAGCATTGACTCAGGAATCTTGTCACATGCTCTTGGGCATCCTCATCCCCTCTAAAAATTGCCAATTGAGGCATTTTGAAGTGTTCAGGGTATGGGGGTGCCGGCACTGAAGGATGCACAGGGTGACTGCGGAGCTGGCATAAAGTGGGATTTTGGGGCCCAAAAGTCTTGGTCTCCATAGACTCTAAGCGCTCTAGCAGCGCTTTGTATGCATCAAAAGATTTGATCTCTTCCTCCTTGGTTTGTTCCCGTTGTGAATTGCGGGGAACTTGAGGCCTATGGAGGGGTAGCCGGATAGCGCCCCCCTACCTTGGTAGGGCATTTCAGCCCGCTCTTCTTCTTGCTCGAATTCCTCATAGGCTTCTTGAGGAGTTCCTAGGTGTGACCTATAAACATGGGTGGGTGCCCAAGGAGGGCGCCCATCATTGGTTCTGGGAGTGGTCTCCCGCTCAGGTCTAGGAGGTCTTGGAGGAAATGCTTGATAAGGTCGTGGAGACCTATCTCGTACCAAGGGGTTATGCCTCTCATAAAGCTCTGTCCTATGTGTGTGAGGGGTTGGAATCCTCTCATGCACAGTGTTCTAGAGCAACTCATCCGTCTGACGCTGAATGCGCTCTTTGCTAAGACGATACAGGTGCTCTAACTATTGTTGATCTTGCTCAAGCTGCATGATTTGTGCTTGGCGGGTGGTATGTTTGGCAAATGCCAAGCCGATTTGTTCCATCGTCTTAGGTCTAGGAGGCCTAGATGCCTCCCCTACATATCTATCTCGGTCGTAGTGATCCGAGATCTCTATAGGTCACTTCCCTCTGTCGAGGTTAGCAACATTCACCCGAGGCTCTAGCCTCAGTAGGTGATCCTGATAAATAGTAGGTGCAGAGGTGCATTGCTCCCATGCTATGTATTGCTCTTGAGGAATATAGTGGTTTTCCTCATGCTCCCTTTCATATATGTGAAAGGGGTGGGCAGAGTTGGCTCGCCCTGTTTGAAGAGCCTTGTGCTCTGGATTTGGCCTATTGTTTCTAACAGTAATGAGGGGTAGAGGAGGAATGATATAATCATGTGGCCCCTCCTTATGGACCCTATGCTATTCTAGTGCTTCATCGCATGGTGGCCACTCATAATGAGTGTCTAAGGGGGCCTTCCCATGTATGTACTCCTCCTGAAAGGGTCTGTGTTGAATGGGAGTGCCCCTCGAAGGGGTGCCTCTATAGTCCTGTTCCATCATGGTATGATGTGGACTATGTTGTGGGTCAAGCCACCAAGGTGGTATAACCAAGTCCTTGGGGCTATAACGGAGGCGACTTGTGCCCCCTTGTACACTTTCTGCAGCTTCTACCCGTGATTGGGCTTGGCTACGGGTGTACACCATGGTGGTGGTCCTCTAAAAGATATGTAGATTTTTATCTTCTTTTATGATTTTTTTTATGCTACACTAAACAAAGGGGACCACACAAACAAAGAAGTGATTATCTCGTTTATAGATTAAATGTGTGCCCTAAATCTGGTTTAGTGTGTTTTGATTTTTTTTTTGAAAGCCTTGTAAAGAAAATTTTGTTGTACATGCAATATGAGGGCTCTTATGTCTCCCAAAATGGTCACCCCTTCAATATACCACTTCCAGGCCGTTATACCGAACCTCTCAATATACCCACCCTTACGTGAGGGAAACTATTGGTACGTGAGAGCAGAATAGTACGTGGAACATAGGCGGTATGGAAGGGGAATCGCTCTATTTTTGACACCTACCATAGAAGACTTATCCTCATGCACTGGGAATCACCCCAACTACACTTGGTCAGCTTTCATCAGGATTTACGTCTAGCAACAATCGCGATCGGGGTTATGTATGCAAAATTCAAGCCAAGGTGGTGATGAAATCCACCGTTGGTCTTGATCAAGTGTTGGGGTTTTACGACCAAATCCTTGATGTTTATATTATCACGTGGTGTGTGTGGTTCTTTTTACTTGCACAAAGAAAGAAAACATGCAGTAAAACTTCTCTATGCAAGCAAAGAAAGCAGAAAAATCACAGAAACAGAGACAAAAAATTACAGAGGATGTTCAGAAAACCTACCTCTTCTCTGCCCAAACCGGATGCCCCTGAGTTTCTGCTCAGAAAATGCACAGAGAGCTAATCATCCTAGGGTGGGATGAATAGTAGATCTGTATTTGTCACAAGGTGGGATGAATATGTATTCATCCCGGGGTGGCACGAATTCCAGTCTGTATTCGTCACAGGGTGGCACGAGCAGCAGTCCAACGCTTGAAGGATTAACACCTGCAAGAAAAAACACAAAATTTTGATCAGAAACTTGATCCCAAAATTAGGGGACAGAGTCCCACCATGATCACCACTGAAAGCACTTGGATACGGAAGCACAAGCACATCGGGTGCGATGCAAACAAAAGCAGTTGTATTAACGAAATGCTAAGTGCATGAAAAAGGGAAAGCGAAGCATGAATGAAATGAGATGTAAAGAAAAAACAAAGGTGCAACCTATTTTATTAATTTTTCTTATGATCAGGTTACAATACGTCTCCCCCCATTTTTAGGGGCTCGGAGCGTTCGATACAATTTTGTTACACCAATGGATGGTGCGCTTCCCTTCGGGATCTTTCGCGTGCCCACATTCGAAATGGGCGGGCCAAACGTCATCGCCGCTTGCGTGAATATGTTCTTAGTTCCTTTCTACCCCTCTAGTGTCGAGATCCTACATATATAGAAATAGCAAATGATTAATAGCACATGCGGATGGAGGGAAACATGCAATCCCCAAGGCCTCCGATTAATGCATACATGAAATAACTAAAACAATGATCAAAACTTATTAGAACGGAATGAAATTTAAATAGAAGCATGTAAAAACCATCAGGGACACATTGCAAAAAGAACAATCAAGAAATTTGCTGTAGATTTCTAATCGCTCCGGGGTGGGACGATTAGGACTGTCATAAAATGTGCGAAGGCGACCTCCCAAATGTCCCATCCAAGGGCCTCCCAAACACCTAAAAACTTGGGGTTAGGTAAAATGAGTAATTTTGAGATGACCCAGAAGGTCATATTTTGCATATTATTCCCCGATCACCCTGTATCCGAAGGCGCTCCCTGTATGTTAGTAAAAGTGTAAAACAATGAAAACACAGTCAAAACAAGTCAGAATGCTTTGAAATTTGAACTACAACATATATGAAACACAAAAAACATGATGCAAAAGAAATAGTGAAGAAATATACTATATATTTCTAATCACTCTGGGGTGGGGCGATTAGGACTGCAATAGTGCGAGGGGTGCCCGAGGGCAGGACGCCCGTCGTTTGGGGCTTGGTTTTGACATGAATCCACTTGGGATGGGTCAAAAAAATCCTAGGGGGTTGTGTTAGAAAATTGGGTGTGGGATTGTGGCCAATTTTTTGGGTTTTGGGTCCGGATTGCGCTCCTAATGTTCACCCGATAACCTCCCTTCCAAAAGGGAGATCAAGGATGTAGGAAGCACAATGAGGGTGAGGGTATAATTCGACAAAACTCCGTTGCTCCAAATTCTCCTACCCTATTATTTTATTGGGGTGAGAAGACTCACCATTTTATAGACCTGAAGGTCTACTTTGAATGTGCATGCAGGGGCGCCACTTGGCCATCATGCCTTGTTAGGGGAGAGAAGATTCCTCCCTGATTAAGGGCTCCATGACTGCCTCTATGACTGCCTATTTGAGATTTGAAATGCTCACTCACACTCCCATGCATTGAAGGTGGAGTTGAGTGGCGGATCTGGGCTACCATTTGTCAAGGTTTGACTTTTTGCCCATCAAACCTGCTATTCGCCCCACCCTAGAGCGATTGTTGCTAATCATCCCAGGGTGGGGCGAATAGCATTCTAATCATCCCAGGGTGGAATGAATAAGGAGAAGGGTGCTTGAAAGGTGCCAAATTGACCTATGACCTTCCAAAACTACTTTAGGAGTGGTTAGGACCACTGTTTAACCTCTAGGGGCTGCCCTAGGGGCTATGTATGCCAATTCGGTTAGTGCTTGTTGTCACATAATCGAATTGGTGCTATTTTGGTGTCTACAATATATATATATATATATATATATATTAAATATATATAAATATAAATATAAATATAAAATATTAATATTTATTAAATAAACACACACATATAAATAATGGATGACTATTATTGGAGGATACAACTGGATGACAAGTGGCTAGATTTTAGTGTCTATAGTTCCCGCTAGGACCTCCTCCTCTAGTCGATAGAGCAGAGGGCATGGGATCACATAAGTAGGATTGGTATTACGATGACATGCCAATTTTGGTTATGGCATACACCCTTGGGGATGGTTGAGTATGCCAAGCTTTCTGTTGTGGCATACCGACCAACTAGCATGCACTCTTGTGTTTTTTTTTAGTAATACATGATGCAATTATTATTTATTATTTATGGTGTGAAAATGTGTGTTCATTTTATGGATGCTTTATCTTGTGCTTTATCTAGGTCATCTATCACTTCCCAATTTTCCCATCCTATTTTTTTTCTTCTTTTTCCTTTCTATATAATTCATTACCAAAGGATCTAAATATAGACTCTTGAACAATTACTAATTTCATGACATTAGCTACTTAACTAGTTCTTCCTTGAGACACACCCATCCTTACATCTTACATAATTCCAACTATGTAAGAGCATTAGGTGATTTACTTAATGGGTCAAATCTATCCATCTCAGGGATCCAATGAGCTAGCAATGACCTCTTATTCTTTCTTTAAAAGGTGCATATCAAGAACACATTCTTCATAAGTCCTTTTATGCAGAAGGTATATGCATGTGGGAATTGTCAATCTATCTCATGTCCTTTTGAGCTAGACATCCCATACGACCTCATTCCTAATTCCTTCATTGTGTAAATTAACATCATTACTATCTAATTATTTTATTTAGTTAGGTAGGACTTAATTTTCCTTAAATTCTACCCTTTAGTGCAAGAAGGCCAACCCCCTTCTCACCCGTATGAGACAACCCTTAACTACCCCTATCAAGGTCCTTCTTGATGCTTTGGAGTAGAATTCAATTAATTATCTAATTAATCATCTACCAACATGACATTTTTAATTTCATGAAAGTATTGACCAACATTAAATGAATATCCCAAGAGATAAATTCTTTAGTTATTATATCCTAAATCCATAATAAAAATTACATAAGATCCTTTATTACCAAAAAAATACTATTCCCATACTAATCAAACACTACATCTCAATAGTCCAAACTTATTACAATAGTTATTACTTTAATTAAATATTCATTCCTTAACCATTTAAGAATCTAAAGCATCATTCCATAATAAAGTAGAGTCTCCACAAAAGCCACAACATAGAAATTACCCTAGGAGAAACCCATTGATGGGGAAAATCTAGCCTCAATTTGTACTTCACTTTAATTCATTTAAAAATTGATGTTATACATCACAAAATATTTTTCCCTTTTTGACTCCTATAGAAATAGAGGTTTAACATCCTTTCTTTCACATATACATGCAACATGGACTTAACCAACATTACACATAGTAATGTCTAGATGTTCACCATGAGGTTCTTCCATAAATCATGTCATGATAGAAGTATTTATTTCTTCATAACCGAAATAGCAAGTTCCACGTCAGGGTCAAAGGTCCATAGTGTTCCATTACACTAATCCCACATCATTCAATAAAATATGTGAGCTCCTACATCAATACTATAGTGAACCCAATGCTTTGAAAACTCACACTTACAAGCTCTCTATCAAACAATCCATCTTTCTTTCTATGTGAAAGTTACTCAGTGCTCAACCCAAGGTATATATCATTTGACTACCAATCATATCAGACCATATCCTACAAATATATGTTGTCTTCCACAACATACCTACTTACAAAATAATGAGCATCTATCTAAAAATAAAAGTAAAACGAAATCTATTCAAACCAAACCAAACTCATATTCCTACATACAATATTTGTATATTTTTAAAATCAATATTAAAAAATGAACAACCTAAGGCTCTTCAGAGTGTCACTCTTATTTCGGTAATACTTAAGAATATACACCCTCAACTCACTAAGGCCACTAAGCATAGATATAGAAATCATCCAAATTCCATTCTTATTTCGCTACACCAGCAAACAACAAATCCCAAATGTAATATATTTCCTATAGTTGGAATATATAACAAGCTCTATTTATTGTTTGCATTTCTAGGTTATATAAAAGATGTAAAACATTCTATTAAATCTTCTTTCACTATACCAATGAACCCATAACACAAATACAATCTCTTTCCTACAAATAACTATAGAAAACTCTATTATTTGGTTTACATTCTTGCTTTAATAGAAAGATACAATTTATCCAATTCAATGCTTCTTTCATTACAACAACGAATCATAAAACACAAATATATCATATTTCCTACTATATGTATTTTCATTTTAATAGAAGGTAAAAAACATCCTATTCAATGCTTCTTTTGCCACACCAGTTACCACATATCACAAATAAAAATTATTTCCTACATCTAAAATATAGTAAGCTCTGTTCTATGGTTTACATTCTCATTTTTTAAAAATGAAGATATAATTTATCTAATTCTATGCTTCTTTCGCTTCGTTAGTGAACCATAAACACAAACATACTATCATTCCTACAACTATAGTATAGCAAAATCCATTCTCATTTTACATTTTCATCTTCATATAAGACATAAATCATCCTACTTATAGTTTCTTTCGCTACACAAGCGAACCACTTCTCAAAAAGATAATATTCTACTCTATCTAACAAAGGGAGATGAACTATCAAAAACATTCCCAGCTTAGACTAAATCGGTATTCATTATTGTTCCTATCACTGGCCAACCTACTCCCTGAATCGTAAAAAATGAATAGAAGGTTTTAGTGATACAAATTGTGTTCTGATGCAAGCTAGTTAATGCAAAAATTCCTTTTTTTCCTTCTTCGTGTGTCCCAGAACTCCCTTCCAAAAAGCCCATTCACCTCTCTCTGTTCTCACTTTTTTCCAATGAAACACACACAACTCCCCATCCATGATCGTAGTCCTCTTTTTCCACTACATTCTCGATGATCACTTCCATTAATAATCCATCTATTCATCCAGTGGTGGCCATATGAATAAACTCGACCTTCCATTGAAGGTTTTCTCCACCCGACCAACAACCCATTACTTTGGATTTTAGCAAGTGTCTCCACCATGAGCTACAAGCATGGTGCATTCACATATTTTTCCAAAGACATTTCAGGGCATTTACTATCATCTCCACATTCTTTCCAAAGAAATCGCAATGTAAAACACATATCCTAGTCCAAGTCAAGACATTAGAATGTTAGTAAGGGTTTATAATGTGAGTGCTTCATAAACCCTTTTTTTTTTAGTATCCTGTAAATCTCAAATAAGAAAAAATATGAAATTTGCAAATCATGTCTTTCATAGATTTGCACCCTTTTTTGAGTATCATGCACAACTCAAATAAGAATAAATATTGAATTTGCAAATAATATGTCTTTCATAGATTAGCACCTGGAAAATATTTGTCTATTCGCCAATAAAATATATTTGTATAATTAATTACGAAATAGTCTATCATTTCATTAAAGCAACAATAAAGCATAATCTAAATTCATCCACATAATAAGTCCACCAAGGGAGGGTCATAACATCCTCCCATCCTTAGGCTTAACACAGTCATATGTGTTTTTAAATAGTTTAAAACATAAATTAACAATTACATATTATTATCAAACAAGAAAGGAGAATATTTTTCCATATCTGCTACTTTCTCCCAAGTAGCATTCCTCTCGAAATAGTGGTCCCACTAGACCTTGCATTGCTCCAAGGTCCCTTTCCTCATTGATTTGGAATGGAACTCAAGGATTTTTACTGGTTGAACCTCTATAGCCTCTGGATCCACCATCTATAATTTAGAAAGATCCCACACATGTTCAACATTAGCTATATATTTCCTAGGCAATGAAATATGAAATGTGTCATGAATTTTCGACAGATTGGGTGGTAAGGCAAGTCGATTTACCATAGGAATTATATTCTCTATAATTTCAAAGGTTCCCACAAAATGTGGATCAATTTTTGTGGATTTAATAGCACTCTTCTTCGATCTAACCCTCAAAAATACTTTATCACCCATGGAGAATTATCTTAGCAAACTCTTAAGGTCGACATAGCTTTTTTGATGATCTATAGCTTCCTTAAGTCATTATCTGATCGTTCTTATTTTTTGCTCCATTTCCTTGACCATATTTGGTCCAAGCATGACCCTATCCTCTGGGTTGTCCTAAGACAATGATGTTCTACATCTCCTACCATATAAATATTCAAATGGTGCCATACCCAAAGTCGAATGGTGATTGTTGTTGTAGGCAAACTCTACAAAGTGTAGGTAGTCTTCCCAACGGGTTTTCTAATCCATACAATACATACGAAGCATGTTCTTCAATACATGGTTTACCCTTTTGGTTTAACCATCAAGTTTTGGGTGATATGCAGAACTAATATTTAGTCTAGTGCCAATAGCATGATGTAGAGCTTGCTAAAACTTAGAGGTGAACCTAGAGTCCCTATCTAAAATGATCACTTCTAAAAAACCATGAAGCCTGAATATTTCCTTATCAAATATGTTAACCACAATCACAATAGCATCTTTGGTATTTTCAAGTATAAAATGTGTAACCTTGATCAGTCTATTGACCACAACTAGGTTGCATCATGTTGAAATATAATTTTAGGCAACCCTACAATAAAATCCATCGAAATAACCTACCATTTCTATGCAGGTACCTTGTGAGGGTACAATAGTCCTGTAGGATATTTGCTTTTTGCCTTCACTTTCTAGCATTCAAGGCATTGAGTGAAAAATTTAGTTATGTCCCTCTTCATTCCTAGTTAGTAGAATATTTTCTTCATGTTCTCTCTCATCTTTGCCCTTCTTGGGTGAGTTGAATACGAAGATCGGCGTGCTTCATTCATGATCATTTTACTTAGATCATCGCTCTTAGGAATTGCTACTATGTACCTAAAGCACAAAAATCTATCCTTGGTGCTGAAATATTTACTTTTATTGGGTTTAGTTTTCATATTTTCTTGAATTTGTTTGCAAAACACATCCTGATGTTGCATTTCTCTGATTTTTTCCTTCAAATCAACATGGATGCATATTTAAACAACTATGTATCTTCTTCTACTCAGTGCATCAATGACTTTATTTTCTTTCCCTTTTATATACTCAATGCCAAATCATATTTGATGAGAAATTCTATCCGCCTTATATGCCTGGCATTTAGCAAAGGCTAAGTGAATATGTATTTTAGGATTTGATGGTATATTCTCAACTCAAAAGGTTTCCCTAACAAGTAGTATCACAAAATTTTGAGTGCAAATACCACTACTACCAGTTCTAGATCATAGGTTGCATAATTAACCTCATGTCATTTTAGTTTTTTTGAACCATATGCTACCACAACTTCGTCCTGAGAGAGCACCCCTACCAAACCTACCAATGATACATTTGTATAGATAGAAAAACTACCCTAAGTATCTGGTATCTTAGTATGGGTATGTGTTGAGTTTCTATTTGAGCAAATAAAAAAGATACTCTATATTTATCTGTCCATTTGAACTCTCTTCCTTTCATATGAAGGCTTGTTATAGGAGCAGTTATGTTGACGTAATCCTTTACATAATGCTTGTAGTATCCGGTCAAACCCATGAAACTTCAGTCTTCTATCATGCTAGTAGGCAATAGCAAATTCAGTATGGCTTCTATATTCTTAGGATTCATCATGATCCCTTCTGCTAAAATGATGTGCCCTAAATATTGCACCTATGGCACATAGAATTCACACTTTGATAGATTCCTATACAATTGATTATTTCTTAGCAATTATAACACAATCCTAAGGTGTTGGTCATGCTCTAACCTATTTTGATAATATATCAAAATGAAATCTAGGAATACAAGGACAAATCGACCCAAGCAAGGTTATGCATAAGGGGTCAACCCCAAAATCTATTTATAAAATCAAGGCGAATTGTCTTGGAATCCCGACAAAATTTGTAGAAGTATAGATGGCGAATTGCATTTATTTATCTCCAAAAATTTTCAAACCATGGCGAATTGCATAAATTTATCTCCAAAAATTTTCAAACCATGGTGAATTTTTTTGTATTGGGGGCTATGAATATCGGTTTGCAAAATCTAAAAATGTATGACAAAATTAAAAGCTTTAGGTCGACATGAAATACTTTAGGCCAACATGATGACCGATGGCATGCATGATGATCGATTGAAGGCATGACGATCGATTGCAGGTATGACTATCGATTGTAGGCATGACGATCGATTGTAAGCATGATGATCGTTGAAGGCATGTCGATCGGTTGTAGATATGATGATCGGTTATAGGCATGATGATCGCCTACAGGCATGATGATCGATTTTAGGCATGATGATCGATTTTGGCATGACGATCGATTTAGGTATGATGATCGATTGTAGATATGATGATCGATTGTAGACATGATGATCGGTGACATGCATGATGATCAAATGCAAGAATGTCGATCGTATGCAGTATGATGATCAATTGTAGGTATGATGATCGATTACAGACATGATGATCGATTGTAGATATGATGATCACTAACATGCATGTCGATAGGTTGTAGGCATGTTGATCGATTGGTGGATGGGATGTATGATGATTAGTGCAGAATAGATGGTATTGATGTATGTATGATGATCGATTATAGAAATATCGATCGGTTGTAGGTATGATGATTGGGTGTAGGCATATCGATCAGTTGTAGGGATGTCGATCGATTGTAGGAATGATGATGGTTGTAGGAATGATGATCGGGTGTAGATATGATGGTCGATTGCATATATGATGATCGGTTGTAGGAATACTGATCGGGTGTAGATATGATGATCGATCATAGGTATGATGATCGATTGTAGGAATATCGATCGGATGCAGGTATGATGATCGGATGCAGGAATATCGATCGGTTGCATGTGTGTCGATGGGCTACAATAGTGTCTAGTACCCAATTGGTAGCAGTGGTGCATCTATACCATGTGTCAACCATCCATGAAATGATTGCATGCAGAGGCCACGTGTCACCCATCCAGAAGTTGATTGCATGTAGAAAAGTCTATATAAAGGGATTAACAATCATTTTTTCACCTTTTCTATCATAGTTTTAATCATTTTCCTCCTATTTTAATGCATTCTTACCCCTTTTCCTCTCGTTTTAATACATTCTTAACCCTCTTCCTCTAGTTTTATCTTAGTTTTAACCTTTTACCTTAATTTTTAAGCCAGTTTTAACCCTTTTCCTCCCATTTGAACCCTTTTTCATCAAGTGTCACGTACCATCCTCTGTATCTTCTGATCCATACTCGTACACCCTATGGCATCCCCTACAACCCCTAGAATTTTTAAAATAAATTATAAAAACCTGGTTTGCCCCCTGATTTCTGAAATTTTATCAACATCGGGTTACGACATGTCATGGGTCACGGACTCTGGTCTTCGGGGTCTAGTTTCAATGCCATAGTTTGACACGGACACAAAACTACTGGAGAAGATCATTGCAGGTTATAATATTGATTCGGGTAAGGTAAATCTTGTCATCGACAATAGAAACATCGTTCTTTCTTTCATAGCCAGAGATGTCGCCAGATTGACAACATTGCCCCACATTGGTGTTGAGCCTATCACTTCCAAATACCAATTAACTGATGACGACAAACTCTACTTGGAGACCAACTTCAAAGTGCAGTCAAAATATTTTCAAGGTATAACTATTTTTTTATTTAATTGAATTTAAATTCTAGTCACTGGTGTACAATTACTGATTTTGTTTTTTTGCAGTTACGTCCACCAAGTCCAGAAGGGGTTTGACCGTACCGACGATTGAAAATAAATTTCTTCGGGCATGTTGTAAATTCTTCCTTGCCAGACTCGTTCTGCAAGGAAGGCCGACAAAAATTCTGATGTGGGCCTTAGCGTATTTGGTCCGTTGTGTTGCACACCAAAAATTTGATTGGTCCACCTATGTCTCACATCGGATCAGATTGGAAATAGAGAACGTGAAAACCCACGCTTCACCCTCATCGATAGTTAGCACATGCAATTATATTATTACTTTTTTTATGAATATTTTTATAATTTGTAGAACACTCCAGTACCAACATCTTGGCACTCAACCCTAGTCAATGCAGCCATGACAGAACAACAGGTTCAGGTAATTTTTTTGTTAATATTTAAGTAAATTTTTTTATTTTTCCATTGTTTGTCTTTTTGTAATTTTGACATTTTATACCAAACACAAAAAATGGCATCCTCTTCCTCTTCAAAGTGGGATGCTGCTATCAGAGGTTATAATCTAGAGGAATCAGGAGACTCCGAAACACCTGCGGAGGAAACAACACCACCGCTAAGGAGAAGATCAACAAGGAAACGTAGAAGATCTAGTTCTCCTGATCATCTACAACCTCCACCTATGGCTGCACGTCCACTTCCAATGGGCGTAGTTGCGCAAGAGGTTTCATCTTCGGGGAGTAAGTTTTAATTATTGCTGAAACAAAATTTTACAAAATTTTTACTGTTTTTAATTAATTTTTTTTTTTTAGATGTACAGCATGCCCACATTCCATTTGCAGCAGCAGCTACGCAAGATGATTTTTCTTCTACCGGTAAGTGTTATAACAAAGTTTGCAACCAATTTTCATAATTTAATTTTATAACTAGTTTTTATTTTCTACCTTCACAAATTTTATAACTAATTTTTATTTTTATGTTTTAAGTTCCCTTACAACAATTTCATCAACAAAATCAACAAATGCCACCCCCTCCTCCACCATGCCAAACTCAAATGCGAGGTCAATGCTTCCCAGTTGGAAAACACATTCTTCCATCTAGGCCACAGAGAGAAGCAACACAACAATTTTCAGAGAAAGAAGCATCAAAGACTTTTTCAGGATTCGATCGTATTTCTCTTGCTGGGTTGGATGAGGTTCCACTTGATAAAGATTTCTTTTTGCAAGAGAACACGCAAACTATATTTCAAGTATCAAAATTGCTTCAAGATAAAGGAAATGAAGGTGCAGAATGTTCAAGCAAATCTCCTCCCAGGGAAACAAACACCCATCAGGCTCCTCCTCGACCAGAGGATGAAAGATTAAATATTTCAAAAAAATATTTGGTTTCTGATAACATTGAATCTACCATTAAGGATTTACTACTTCCAGATATAACAAAAATGAAAAAATGGGAGTATCGGGCCAAGGTGTTGATAAAGGAAATTAATGCCCGATACAATAATTTTTCAAAAAGAGAAAAAAAATTGTTGTTGAAAATGAACCTAAAAATATGGAGGCTCTGCTACAACAAGTAAAATCTGGCATTGTGAAGGTGAATACATCTTACACAGATGAAATTTTAAAGTTTATGATGAACAGATTGGAGAACATAAATGGTGAGGCCCAAGCTTATTACAATGAATGGGCGAGTGATAAGAAAAAGGTTGTTGTTGTAGCTGCAAAGAATGTTGTTGAGGTTTGACTTAATCACTTTTGTGTTCAAAATTTTGTTTTTTTTTAAATGTAATTATTTGTTCATGTTGATTAACTATTTTTCCTTTTTGTAGGTAAAGTATGATAATCTCAAGAAGCAGGTTCAAAACCTGCAAGACTATCTCAGGATGGCAAAGGAGTTCTTAAATGCTTCCATGGCAATGAAAAAAGAGCACATGAATCAGTTCGACAAAACAACATTTTGCGAAAAATCATTATCCGCAACGGATTGGATCCTGATGTTCTGCTAAAGGAGAAGGGTAAAGAAGTTCAAGGACCAACATCTGAAGATGTTGGCAAAGAAGAAAACACCCTTCTCGATGGATTGGAAAATGTTGAGAAGATCCTTGTCAATTCTGGAGCAATTGAAAGTACTGTTACCTAGCCCGAGAAAAGAGTCGTTGGAATGCAGAATGTGGAAATCGTGGAAGTAGTGGATGAGGAAAAAGGAGCTGAACATGGGAAAGATGAGGGAGGAGCCATTGCTATGGAGACTATGGAAGTCATTGAAAAGGCAAAAGGAGTGGTGGATGGGGGAAAATATTCTGAAGAAAGAAATTGAATTTTAAAAATTGATATTTCGAAAGACAATTTTATGACATTTCATATGTTTTCATATGAAAACAAGATACTTGCTTTTATTATTTTACTATTACACTATTTACATTTATAATTGTGTGTTATTTTCATCTTTTAAGTATTATGGTGTTTCAAATATGCTTGAGTTTACGTAGAATATATGTATGCATAGGTTTAGATTTACATGTTATTCGAAGTTATTCATGTTGTGATATAAAAATGAGTATTGTCTTGTGTATTCTGCTATGTTGTTTTTATATTTCAATTTTCAAATGAGTTTATGAAGGATATATCTATGCATGGGTTTAAATTTTTAGTTTATTCAAAGTCATTCTTGTTGTTGTATAGAAAAGTGTTTTGTCTTTTTTATTATGCTATATTGTTTTCATATTCAATGTTAGTTTACAATGGAGATATTTATGAAAGGGTTAAATTTCAATTTCCATATATTATGCTATGTTGTTTTTATATTTCAATTTTCAAATGAGTTTACGAATGATATATCTATGCATGTGTTTAAATTTCAGTTTATTCATATTCATTCTTGTTGTAGTATAAAAGTGAGTATTGTCATTTGTATTATGCTATATTGTTTTTATATTTCAAGTGAGTTTATGATGGATATATCTATGCATAGGTTTCAATTTTTAGTGCATTCATAGTCATTCTAGTTGTTGTATAAAAATGTGTATGGTCTTTTGTATTATGCTATATTGTTTTTTATTTCAAAGTGAGTTTACGAAGGATATATCTATGCATGGGTTTCAATTTTTAGTGCATTCATAGTCATTATAGTTGTTGTATAAAAATGAATATGGTCATTTGTATTATGCTATATTGTTTTTATATTTCAAAGTGAGTTTACGATGGATATATCTATGAATGGGTTTAAATTTTCATTTTCCATATCTAGAGTAATATACTACATGCATTTTTCATACATATGTAGAGAAATTTTTACTAGTTATGTATGCATACAAGGTTTACTCAATGAAAAAAACATAAATCATAAAAAATCACTATATTTTGTCATATCATACAACTAATGATACTAATGATACATACAGACATACATTTAAAGTCAAAGCAAAAATAACTATGTTTTGTCAACATATACAATTAGTTCAATAACATAGCATCATTACGTATACATGGTTTTCAAATTTTCAACTTACTCAAAGCTATAGCATAAATCATAAATTTTGAAAACATAGACAATCCATATCATTAAAAAGCAAACATGCATAATCATTGAAAATTGAATGATTATATGATTTTTTCAAATCACTGAAATTTTACAACAAATCAAATACGAAAAATCTTTGATAATATGAAATGTTTCAAATCATTGACATTTATAAATGATATCGAATACGAAAAATCATTGATAATATGAATTTATTCAAATCACTAAAATTTTACAAAATGATTTTAAATCCAAAAAATCATTGCAATTTTTACATTTCTAGAAGTTGATACAAAGCTTTATCGACTTCTCCAAAAGAACCGAGAATCATTTGTGAATTCTATGTTTCCATAATCTCATCATCACTCCAAGCTGAATCATTTTTGTCATTATCAACAGTATTAGAGAGACCTCTTCTTTCTGCTAGGGACTTCCAATATGTCAACGCTCTGTCATAGGGAAACTTGCCCACCTCGTACGATGACACATACATTCTCAAACAATTTTCCAAATTTTTGTCCAACCTATTACGAAATTTTGATTTAACAAAATATAATGCACTAAAAACCCTTTCATCTTCAACAGATCCTAAAATCATTATCTGACATAATTCATATAAAATAAAGTATTCACTCATAGTTTCTTGTAAGACACTACTTCGATACAATTTTTTCCAAAAATGCGTGATTGAACCAGTCTCATGTGGATTTTTGAAATGTGCAATTTGATTATCCATTGTTATTCCAAAATTGGTTGATTGTTGTCTCAAAAGATCTTTGTTTAGAATACCATTGATTTCAATGCCATTTATTTCCACACTTTTAGAGAAATGTGTCATAAGATTACCCATATATTTTACAAACAACTCACTTCTACTACTATGGTCACCACAAGGATTCCAGAAGTTAGGATTAACAACAACCATGGCCTCAAGTGTCTCATCTCTCTTAAAATGATCTCTTATTTCACTTGTTAATGCATTTGCAATTCTTTTCAATTTATTCTTAGTGCTATCCAAAACCTCATCGAATCCAGAATGTGTAACGGGCACTTGTTCAACATCATCTGTTAGTGTATCTAATCACTTTTCAAAATGATATACAAGAATCAACTTTCCATGGATAGCAATACAAATATTATCATTGATGTTGAACTTTAAAAAGTTGTTCGGATCATTGACATTAACTAACGTATTCCAACTATCAAACTTGGGATCCTCAAAATATTTTTTGGATAAATAAATCCTATCAATAATCATACATATTTGTTTTCTCATCCTCATGAAATCGACAATATAAATTACCCTTTCCTGTGCAAGTTTAATCATAGAATTCATTTCTTGTAACATTGGTAGAATACCACATAATGTGAGAAGAGTTTCCAAGTCAGTCATACAAAAAAGCAAATATTTTGCCTTGTCAACATCCCTACGATGTGCATACATAAACCCAACCAAGGATTGATATTCTGAAAATACCCTTTTTGTAGGAAGAAATAGTGAAATCCACCTGGTTTCCACATATTTTAACATTTTTCTGCCTTCAGTTACACCTAGAGAAAACTGTTGAAACTCTGCAAACCTTTTTGGACTGCATGAAAAGTATGAGTGTATTTCATGGACGAGTTCTTCCACTCTGGCTACATTATCAAAATTGCTCACAATTTTGTATGCAAGATTCATTCGATGAGCCATGCAATGAATAGGAATCACATATGGGGCAATGGATGTCTGAAGCCTAACACAAAGACCATTCCTTTGTCCTTGCATTGTAGCCGCACCATCAGCTCCAACACAAATTAACTTTGTGGCAATTTCCTTTTCATCCATTCTGACAATATCCTTTAAACTGGTTACAACAACATTATAAATGTTTTCTGCATTACAATTTTCAATCATCTTATGTAGTGCTAGTAAATGAGGTTGTCTCAAATGATTTTTGAATGTGTAAACATGTATGCAAATCCAAGATGTGTTGTCAACAATTGTTACCTCATCAATGGAAAGTGAAATAAATTTGGCTTGTTTCACATTCTCTCTCAGGTCTTCCTTCTCAACCAATGATAGATATTTTGCCATTTCCCAACCACTTCGATCTGACCAATGTGAACTGGTAAGGTTTTGTACATCGGCTAGTTGAAGTATTTCCTTAAAATCAGCAAAATCAGACATGGGTCGACCTTTTTTAAGAATACTGTATACAATAGCAAACTACAATTTCTTTGAGGCTAATACATTCTTATTAATTTTTTGAAATTGTGCCTCGATTGTTCCACCCTTCTCAATGAGAGTTTGTTTTTGTTTCATTGCTTTTTCATATTCAAGTGCATATCTCACATGCACACATTCTGATGCATCCTTCCACCTATGAAATCTGTTAATTGTTCCATCACTTCGTATTTCTTTGATGTAAATTTTCCCATAGTGTTTTTCTATTGTGTCTTTCTTATTTTGCAATAAATGATCCTTTCCAAGCTTCCATGTACAAATAATGCATTTACACACATTCAGTTTCTCATCTCGCTCAATAAAGGGGTATAACCATGCCCATTCATTTTTAAAATCCCTTCCAATTGTCCATTCGCTTATCTTTTGACGTTTAGATTTTTGACTACAAGATTCCCCAGAGGTCTGAATTTTAATTGTACTATCATTTTATTTTTTGGTTGATGTGTCTGAATTTAAAATCTCCTAAAGTGGTTGTTGAATGTCGTTATTAGGAAAATTATCATGTGGTCCCATCTCATCTGCTGGAATATCTTCGAGTGAACGCACATCAGGGTCGACAATGTTTATTGCATTCAATGTTTGGTGTTCTCTATCATTTTTTGAAGTAAAAAAGGCACTATTTTAAAGAATTAACAGAATACAGTTTTACAAAGCATTTAAAAAGAGGTAGATAAGTAGACAACCATTTATCTATTAATAAAGAAAGGTTTTATATTTAAGAACAACAAAAATATTAAAAATTTGGTGGTAAAAGGTGTTTGTACCTGCATGTTGTGTAGAATCTGTAGAGATTGATGCCTCATTGCATTTTGATATTTGTGTAAAATATTTTAGAATTGTCTTTTTACAAGAATATTGGCCTCCCTTCTTTCCATATTCAGTAGGTGACATTGTATCTGTAAAGAAAAAACCTTCAAATGTTAGGAAATGTATATGAAATTGAAGGAAAATAGCAGACATCCCTCAAGATGAACCTACGCTGCCCTATAGAATGACATCTGAAAGACAAGAAGCAATCTGACAAGAAAATGCACCTAACACACAACATGACATGGATACTTATCGACCACAGTTGTAGATAGTGCTTCTACACTACCTATGAAACATACTCTAAGAGACAAGAAGTAGTCTCTGACAAGAGAAATGCTCCTAACACACAACTAGATGACATTGATAGTTGTCTACCATAGTTGCATATAGTTCACCTATAGTGCCTATGAAACTAAAGAAAAATATCTTTGGACAAAATAACAATGGAAGAAGAATACTCTACCAATTTTTAGTCATGAATCCTCTATAATCGATAGCCCTATGCTGATCGATACACTTACAATGGTAATCTCTAAAGATCAATTCTTAAAGGTTAGGCTAATTAATGCTTAAATGTGGATAGACACTACTCTACAATCGATAGATAAATATCGATCGACACGTCCCTACAATCGATAGACTAATGCCAATTGACACCTCTACAATGATAGATAAATGTTGATCGATAGTCCCTACAATCGATAGACTTATATTGGTACCTCTACAACTGATCGACTAATGTCAATTGAAACATCTCTACAATCGATAGATAAATGTTGATCGATACCTTGCAATCGATAAATGAATGTCGATTGACACCTCTACAATCGATCGACTAATATCGATCGACACCTGTAATCGATAGACAAATGTTGATCGACACCTCTACAACCGATAGATAAATTTTGATCGATAGTCCTTGTAATCGATAGTTTGATGTCGATCGACACCTCTACAATCGATCGACACATCCCTACAACCAATAAACGAATGTCGATCGACACGGCTCTACAACCGATCATCTTATGTCGATAGACACAACTCTACAATCGATCAGCTTATGCCGATAGACACGGCTCCTACAACCGATCGGCTTATACCGACAGACACGACTCTACAACCGATCGTCTTATATCGATCGTCTTGCATCGATCGACACTCCTCTACAACCACTCGACTTATTTCGACAGACACTCCTCTACAACCTTGTCAAGTATTTCGTTGTTTCGGAGCTATTTTTGAGTTAGAGTATTTTAGATGTATGTTTATCGGTACCCACTACAGTATATATACGGGTAGTATATGAGGCGATTTGGGTAGGAAAAATAAAATCATTTATAATTTGAAGGCGATTTGGGAAAAAAAAAATATATTTATTATGAATTGGGTAGGAAAATCAAAATCATTTATAATTTGAGGTCGGTGAATTAAAATAAAAATATTTTAATTATTATCAACGATGGGCGAATTTACCCCAAAAAACTTCCACCCCGTAAATTTCGGGTGAATGGGCCCTAGTGAAAGGATCCAAAATTAGCCAATTTAAAATCTTGAAAATCCTAAATAGAGCCAATTTACGATATTTCGTGCTTATGCATAACCCTGGATCCAAGAGCTTTCTAAAAATGTTGTTCATTAAGTTCATAAATGTTGTTGGTGCATTCATTAGACCAAAAGGTAAGACTATAAACTCATAGTGTCCATAACGAGTTTTGAAGATTATCCTATGGGTATCCTCCTCGCGGATCCTCAATTGGTGATATCCTAATTTAAGATCGATTCTTGAGAAAATAGTAGCATCTTTGAGCTAATCAAAGTGATCTTTAATTCTAGGGAGATGATATCTATTCTTGATAGTTGCCTTATTCAGTATTCTATGGTCTATGCACAATCTAAGGGACACATCCTTATTTTTAAAAAATAGCATAGGTGCACCCCAAGGTGACACACCAGGTCTAATTATCCCCTTTTCCAATAATTATTGCAAATGTACCTTTAGTTCTTGCATCTCTATGGGGTTCATTTTGTAAGAAGCCCTATGTTTAGGCTCTATTCAAGGTTGAAGCTCGATAGTGAAATCAAATTTATGCTTTGAGGGTATTCTTGATAATTCTTCTAGAAATACATCTTTGAATTCTTGGAGAACTGGTTGTTTTTCAAACACTTCATTCTTCTTCTCACTTTTTATTTTGTTCAATTTTACCACAAACAATTCCTCCTCTTTTAATTGCCTTCCTAAGCTGCATTTTAGAGAGGATTTGAGGTCGGAAATTCCCTTGTAGGTTTTACACTATTTGGAATTTCCTACCATCCTCTGAGTATTCCATCCATCTCTCTTAGAAATTGATCCTTTGAGTAGGCCTGTTACTCAATTCTTCAATTGCTTGTATTATGAAATGATGAGTATTTAAATGCATAGCATAACAACCTCTCAATTAAACTTACATATTTATCCTATGCTACATGCATATGCCTTGTGAGGGGTGGTTATATCACTTGCCTTCTCACATGGGCTATGATGTAATAATTCCTAACATTCCCCCTTTTATTACATCATAGTCAAAGCTCTATTTTTAGCTTATGGCCAAAAAATAATATCTATAGTAATGTTGGAATTTGATAGAGAAATTCTCCTTTTAATGTAGAATTTCTACTTTGATACTTAGGAGTGTCGAGTTCCACCAATCATGCACTCCAAAAAATATTTATTACAAAAAATATTAATTCAATGCTTATACAATTCAATGCATGAATTATGTGTTTCATCCAATGTATTCAAGTGAAGCATGTAGTACCATACATGCAAAGCAACTTCTTGAATTGATTGGATGCTAATTTTTGGATTGCATATCACAGAATAAAAGTTGTGATGATCAAGTCCTTGCAAGTTCTCCTTTTATCATGAGTTCTATGATATGATAAATGGGATGTATATTTTTAATGTAATCTTTAGAAATTATGCGTACTTATTTCATTCCTTTGAAATATCCCATAGATGATAGTTTTTCCTTGAGCTAGAATGTAGCATCTTGTCAAGTGCTCTATAGTTTTTACAATTGAACAATTGGGGCCTAATAGTTATTATCACTATATAACAAATACCATAATAATTTAACAACAATGTTACTGAAATACATGAAATATCCATTTATTTTAATACCCAATCATGGGGGATGGATGGGCATCCCTAGGGATGGCTAAGGGATGCCTAGGTGTCCCATCATAGTAGGTGTACCAGGGACAACCCTGTTGGATCCTTAAAATCCAACATAAAATATGCCCCTAATTTTTTACTTTAGAATATTTCATGATTGCACATAGTCCATATATTTTAATTTGTTGTCATAAGCTTCATTAAAATTTGGTCTCATTCATTTCTAAATCTTTCATTTTATTCCATTAGTATTTGTAATTTTTTATTTAATTCATTTTAGTTTAGTTCATTTTGTCATAATTTATCATTTTCCAAAATTTTCCACATAGTTTGGGATAGTCAGCAAAAGTTTCCTTGGTCATACAATTTCATAATAATTCCTTATAACCCTCTAATGGTCCTAAATGTGTAATTTTCAATAGCTATATCTGTAGTTCGTCCGATAAAATATTCTTCACCCATATTAGTAATACTTCAAAGTTCCTAAGGTTCAAGGATATTTTTCACGTAAAAGTCTATCCCCCTCTAAAAATCATAAAAAATTAAATTTCTATCCTAAGGAAAAAATAAACCTTCATTCATGAAGTCAAGATCCATATTCCTATCCTTTCATGTATCATCCCCACATTTACCTCGAGAAGACTAAGCACTCACATCTGATCGACTAAGAGATGAATGGTTCAAAAAATGCTCTAGCAGGTTAACAATCTAGAATCAGATAGGCACCCATAATCAAATGGCCCACGTTCACGTGGAGAAATATAAACACTTTTATCTGATTGCTTAGCAAATGAGTAACTTGGGTTTATCCAAAAAAATAAGGTGCTTAAATCTTATTGGCCAAAAATGGATGGCTTGGGTCCGTTCAGAGAAATCTAATAGCTTGTATAGCTCTGAATATCGAATCATGCCACATGTATTCCACTAAGGTGGGTCTCCCTTGAAAAATGGATGATTTGCATTTAATAGCACAAGATCAATGGTCTAGGCGGTTATAAAAAATCTACAACCCATGAAAAAATCTACCATATCATTGACCCACACTGCTAGATGAATCAACAATCCATGTCAAACCTATGCTTGTAAGTCTTCTTAATTAAAAATATTTTTTGACTAACCATTATATGATCTTGGTTATGCAATAGAAAAATTAATGGTCCACAATCACCATCGATTAAGACGAATGGTCCAAAGTTATCCATAGATTTTTTAGAGTTCATTTCAAGTTAAGCATCGTACAAATTTTTGAAGGGTAAACGGTCCACATTGAATCTTCAAAGACCTACAACTCGTTGAAGTCCAAGTTATCACCTTGTTAGTGAGGTAGAATATTAAACTAAATAAATAGAGGGCTTGCAATTGGATTATACCTAGATGAATAGCCTAAAAAACACTACGAATACCAATAGTGTCAGAATTGTCAAAACTGCCAATATTTTTAGATTCATCAAGTGTAAAGTAGACTAGATTAGATGAAAAGGCTTAATAATTTTTTATTAAAGATAACTAAGATTAAATGTTAAGCAAAAATCTACGATTCATTATCACCCCTATGAGGAGATGAGCGGTCTAAAATTGCTAGTAGAAAAACATAAATAAAGTGTATCACATCACGTTGACTAAGAGACATAAAAGTTTACACTCACATAAAAGAGATGGATGGTCTGCATCATTAAAAAACATATATGGAGAGACCATCACACAAAGGTGAATGAGATACAGGGTAAGCATTGAAGGTGCATGATGAATGTCTACAATTACGATAAAAATACCCTTTTAAGAAGAAAAAGGTAAGATAAGGTTTTAGCAGATTCGACACACATGTTAAAGGCTTATTGATGGATCAGATTAGATCCTCAAATATTAATGGTCAAAATTTAAAGAGATTATGACATACTAGCAAAAACTCTCCAAACCAATAGCAAATCAAAAAATCACCACACTATGATAATTAATGTCATTGAAGATAATACGATGGTAAAACTAGGGTGGCATATTAAAAAGATGCAATTGACAAATAATAAAAGTTGAAGCATGCAGTGCCATCATAAAAAATTGTATAAATATTCACATCAATAATCCAAACTTCATTTACAATGGGTATTTATAGAGAATAGAGCATTCAAATGCATCAAACTTATAAAAAGCTAAGAATTTTAAAGAACTTGCCAAGGGTTTCCAAAGTATTTCAAAACAATTACACCTTAGTAATTATAGCCTCAACACTTCCATGTTCACTCCATCAGGCACTATAGCTAAAATTGTAAGCTTAAATTAAACCCTACCATACCAGATGCTAAAAGAGAAAATTATCACCAAAGATGTAAAGGGATTTGGTAAATTATCAGACCCAAACAAAAAAATTACTCCTGCTCAACAATAGGAAGTGGAAGATACTATTGTTTTCAGCTATGGACTAATAGAATAAGATTACCAATGTCATACAACACTATTAAAAGGAATTTTCAAGAGGGTATGGAGAGCTCAAAACATAACTAGTCCTTACTATGATAAATAGATGAGCAACTTGGGATAGCTGATATGCACCAAGGTTTACTTTTTTTTCAAATATTTTGTCTTGGCTAGTAGTAGCCTATGATCCTGAGACCATAATAATCAAATATCATGCAATTAGATCAAAAATTAGAATCACACTAGATAGTTGCATTGTTAGAGTTAAAGCATATACATAAGGCACGAAGAGGTCTTCTAATATCTTCATCTCCACAAGTTGAGAGTAAGTTTTCGATCTTTACCTCATAAATAAAGCTCTAAGATACATCTAGCCATAACCTAAATGATCATATCTTGGCTAGTGCAAATAGATTTGTGCCTAAGAAAATCATAGAATATCTCGTTGAAATCAAGCGAATTTCTTCATTGCTCCTTAGCATAAGGTTTTTTTTTTTTACAAAAAGCAATCTACTAAGTTTCTCTTAAGTTATTTTCATTCCAAAAAGGCATTTCATTTTCTACAAATTAAAAAGAGAAAAGTGCACTCCATTCACTTATTTAGTTTCCTTTCCAACCTAAATAATTTTATTAAATAGGGTACATACACTTGCACATTATACATTGCTAAGTTTGGAATTCATCACCAACCTCCAATTGAGATTAATGACATTGGAATTCATCTCCTCCCATTGGCTCACCCTCTAGATGCCAAAGTATCCCCCACGTGTGATTTTTTGGACTTCATCACCAAAAAATCTTCTACTCTTGAGATGTCCTTGGGTTTGATTAGGGTTAGACAACCCCACTCATAAGGCTTTACATATTTTGTGAGTTGGTAACAATCAAATTTTACTAAGCCTATGCAAGGGTGAAGCGAAAGCCCGATTGGGCCAATAACAATTCCTAGACAATATCGCCTCTTTCATAAGAGATATTTTATATTATACCTCTTTTGGTTACCTTTCGTTGTACCTTTCATTACCTACTATTCACCCATTGTTGCATAGTTTTCCCTTATGCACCTCCGACTATTGTAAGGACATGTGCTGCAACATACCTTCATATTATGTATTTCCCACCTACTCTCTTGTTTTTAGAAAGGTCATCATTAAAAACACATAAAATACAAAAATATTTGCTTACTGTTTGGCATAATATTTTGTTGTATCTAACTAAATTTTGTTACAAAGCATGTTGCAAAACCATCCAAAACAACTTCAAAACATACTCATTGGTTTTTAGTAGTCTCTTTCTACAAAATTCCACCTAGGCTATATGTTTTATACATATTCACATAACGAGGTGTGAACCACATTCGCATAGTGAGGTGTGAATCACATTTGCACACCACCCTGCAAATATAAAATTCAGAGCACACACAAGTCCAAATACCCTCAAAAACACATAGGAAAGTAGAATTTTGAATTGAATTATTCTACTAGCTTCATTCCATTATTGTTCACTTGGAATCATAGTCCTCAATTGAGGTCAAATCACACACACAAGTGCATCTTGCTATGGAGGCTTCGACCATGAACCCTTCTTATCCCACCAATTCATTCAAGCATTCGAAGGAAATCATCCCCACCCATTCTCATAATCTATTTGCTTCTTCACATATCTCATCCTTATATCACACATTGTTCCCTAAAGTTCATCCTATGATCATGATATAAGCTGCAAGTTAACCATCCTGCTCTGACCATGAGTTCCCATATGAGGACCACGTTCCCCTCTTCGCACCACCATGCTCCCTATCATGCTTCTCCTTATCAAGTGCCATGTCATCCATATGTTCTTCCCTTACCTAAATTTCCATTTCAAATCACCCAGCTAGTTGGTATGTTACAACCTCATTTTCCTTCATTTCCACCTTCTATACCACATTCATATGCACATTCTTACTCATATCAATCAACACCCACCATAACTAGAATTTATGTCAATTTCATTCCCATGCCACCAACGCCTTCTCCTATTTATATGCAACACATTTTTGTGCATCTCAATAATATTGAGTTGCAACTAAGCAACTGTAGGTGTCATACACCCACTCATGATTCATCCATAAGAGGTCCTACAATACCTCCAATTCCATAAACTCTACACTCTTAATTACAGTGTTATAATCAACATGGGCCAACAATCACCCCCTCACCATCTAATAAACCACTTGCTCGCTCAACGTCTTTCACATCCATATCATAATTGGACTCCATTATATGAGCCCCTACCCAATATATTTTATAAGTTGTACGATGTTGGATATATTGCTCTACCTGACATTTAGCCAGACAATTCAAATCACCCAAAACCAAAGGGCTATCAAGAGCATACATTCTATGACTATCATAGACAATGAAGACATGATATCAATACTTATCATATATTTCAACACTTGGTCCAAGACCTTATTGACCATAGATATATACATATTTCCAATCATCTTGCTCCTCCAAATAAATGAAGAACACAAGCTTATACTGAGAGGGGGGGTGAACAGTATAAGACCTCTTTTTACTTTTTCCATTATACTTCAAAACAGTAAAGCAATATACCCAAAGCAATATCAAAGCAATGCACAATATCATCCACAAAGTGACACCAATTTTAATGTGGTTCACCCAGAATGGTTGGGCTACGTCCAAAATTTTTTTCTCTAAAAGTTATCTCAAAGTTCTTTGGGAATCCTTCCCAATTACAATGTTTATGAGCCTCGGCCCAAAGGAGATACCTTCCCCCAATCAGAATTTATGAGCCTCTGCTCAAAGGAGATACCTTCCCCCAATCAAAATTTATGATCCTCTCGCTCAAAGGAGATACCTTCCCCTCTGCTCTGGAAATAATCCCTCAGAAGATCAACTACCTCTACCTCTTGCCAGCACGTGGAACTCCTTTCCACCGAAGACCTCCTGTCCTTAATGCTTAGCCTAAGAGACCTCTGCCTTCTATGATCACATCCACAATAGCTCAACAACCTATACCAAACACAGTCAGTTGGTCTAGTACAAGTCTTCCTCTATCTGTCAGATCTGTCCAACTCTTGAACAAATCAATCCTCTACATACAAGCCTTCTCAAAGACTTGCCAAATATGTCCTCAGGTTCTTCTCATAGAAACAGTGCACCTCTGTCCTCAAGTTCTCTGATAGAACTATCAAACTCAGCTCACAAGTCCTTTGCTAGGACCTGTCCAAATCTGCTCACAAGTCCCCACCGAAACCTGTCCAAAACTGCTCACAAGTCCCCACCGAAACCTGTCCAAAATTGCTCACAAGTCCCCACCGGAACCTATCCAAAACTGCTCACAAGTCCCCACCGGAACCTGTCCAAAACTGCTCACAAGTCCCAACCAGAACCTGTCCAAAACCGCTCACAAGTCCCCACCAGAACCCTGTCCAAAAACTCAGCAAGCTCACCAAGAAAAAATTTCTTAGTAGGAAATCACAAAGTGAATTGTTAGAGACCCAAAGTGATTTGTCAAACTCATAGAAGCATAAAGAGAATTGTTAGAGACTCAATATGTTCTATACTCAACTCCCAATCTCAAAACTCAACTCAAATCAACTCAACTCAATCTCAATCTCAAATCTGAAAACTCAACTCAATATCTGAAATGGATAGGATAGAATGCTTTCTTTCAAGAACATGAAACCTCAACAATTGCAAACTATGCAAATAATCACATAACAATGATACTCATGTTCTTTTCACCATCAATTAGGGCTTCAACAACAATGCTCATCAACCAAGGTTCAATCAACACCATTTAACTCAAAACACTACCTTGAAGCATTTCACAATCAACATTAGAAAAGGAAACAAGTAGAACTCCTTTTCTCTCCAACATTGTTTGAACAAAAAACATCCACAAACTCAAATCACCATAGCACAAAACAACTTTTCAAATCATCAACAAAGGAGTAAGCCCAACACTTTAACCAAGTAAAGAATAGCTTGATTATAACCAATTTAATGAAAGCTAATGTCAATCTCAAAGCTGCACACTTAAGGTTTCACAACTTCACACAAGGAGCAATTCTAACCTTAAAACATCATGCTTTCATTTCCATAATCAACCTAAAGCACTCTCAACATCACAAGAAATATTTATCCCTTATACACCTTATTTCTCCTTTATAGTCTTATCAACAATAAACTTTATCTCTCATAAGAATGCAATAAGATAATGCAAACAACACTTTCAAAAGAATATTTTATCAAAATAAAGCAAGCTTCAAACTCCTTATAACTCCTAAGCTATTTTTCTCTCTAATAAGCTTCCTCCATCCACAAAATACACTAGCAAAAATTCATTTCAAAAATACCTTGGCCAACACCAAAAATCACGCTATGGAGAAATTGCGCATGAACTCTAACACCACCCGCTGCATCCACTTCAATGAAGAAAAACACTTTCACGTTATTCGAACGCGGAACCTCCCGTTCGGGTAGCGCACCAACAGCCTAGCCGCTACCGATGCGCCAAAGGCGTCCGGTGAGGTTTGAACCTCACTCTGTTTCCCTTGTACCTTCTATGCCAGGGCTAAAATAAACAGTAGGCCTCCCTGTCTTCTGACATGAACGATGACGAAGAAACCTTACGACGGATACAAAAAATGAATGACGGATATTCGAACAGCGGATCACGAAATCTCAGTGAGGAAGAAATCAAACATCAAATCACGAATTCACAGCGAGCAACACTTTTTGAAAATGTGGATGGGATAATATTTGATCTTCATCGTGGGAGATTTATATGCATATTTCCCATAAAATCTTGACGTCGACGAGGAGTTTAACACGTCGACAAAGGAGTTTAACATGTCGGCGGAGGAGTTTAACACGACGGCGGAGGTCTTGGCTAGCGCCCACAATCTTAGAACATAGTGCCATCATAGTTAAGACATTTGCACCATGGGTTAGGAGAACCCAATGCAAACAAATAAATTAATATTTATTTAAAAATAATTAAAAGGAACCTTAATAGGGTTTTAATTATTTAAATAAATACTTCCTCCTGGACCCAAATGCATTAAACTAATGCATCCACCTGTAATATTTAAACCTGCCAACTTGGGGTTTACAAAAGACCTTTGAAACTGTCATGCCGTAACCTTCATCAAAACAAGTTGTTTGACATAAAATCAAATTCCTTCAAGAGCTTCTTGACATCAATGAAAACTTATACACTTGAGCAAAGGCAATGTACCCAAAGTACCCAAAATTGCCAACAATAAAAATTTGAGCATCTCTACAAACCTTTTACCACAAACACAAGCTAACACCTTGGCATCTTCATCCATGCCTTGACAAGTTTATTATGTCAATGGCCACACTTCTTAACAAGATTTTAGTATACCAATATTGCAACTAGCAATCCATAATCTCTAATATGATATCTCCCCATAATATAGAATTTATTTTTCTTTATTGCGATCATAATTCATTCTTTTTGCAAATCTACTTTAACTACCTCATATTCCTCACTTATTCAATTTTATTTTCTTCTCTATCTTTTGAAATATTTGTGTCATTGTTGTATGGTCAAGCTTCAAGCAACTGTGTACCTATTATTAGTCATTTTCTTATCTCCTTCCATCTCTTTTTTCTCCATATTTTCTTATTCCAAAATCTCCTTCTCCCCCTGCCATTCTTTCCTTTTATCTCTTCCTTATTTTCCTCATTCACCTTCCTTTTCATCATTAGTTCTTCATCTTATTCACTTTAATTTAGCAACTGGGGGATTTTATTCCCTTCCAACCAGTTTCTTATGATTGGGATAATTTCTTCCCCCTCAAATCCTTCTATGATTGGAGGACTTCATCCTATTTCAAATAACACTTCTATCTGGGGTAGATCACACCCCTTCTAACCAATTTTGTTACTAGGAAAGTTGGCATTTCTCTCACGTCTTGTCATTTACCATGTACTCATGTTAATGCCACCAAACACATTAAATCAATTACCAAGTTCAAAAGGTTACATCCTTTTATCAAAGGTTTTGCCCTTTGCCTCACCTTCATCAATCAATCAATCTCTAGGTTCAAAAGATTGCATCATTTTATCAAAGGTTGCACCCTTTGCCTCACCTTCATTAATCAATCAATTGCTAGGTTTAAAAGGTTGTGTTCTTTTGTCAAAGGTTGTGTCCTTTACCTCACCTTCACCAATTAATAAATTGTTAGGTTCAAAAGGTTACATCCTTTTGTCAAAGGTTGTGCCCTTTGCCTCACCATCATAATCAACCCTTGCTTTCTAGTCTTAGCATAGACCTTGCTCCAAAGATGAAATTCACATTCTTAAATTAACACATATTTTATCCAAAGAGCAAATTCACTTTCTATTCTTATCATAGACCTTGTTCCAAAGAGCAAATTCAATTTCTTGTATAAGCGTAAATTTCCTCCAAAGAGCAAATTCACTTTCCATATTTTACATAGATTTGCTCCAAAGAGCAAATTCACTTTCTAGTCTTAGCATAGACCTTGTTCCAAAGAGAAAATTCAATTTCTTGTATAAGCGTATATTTGCTCCAAAGAGCAAATTCACTTTCTTATCTCAACACATATTTTCTCCAAAGAGAAAATTCACTTTCTAGTCTAAGCATAGACCTTGCTCTAAAGAGTAAAATTACTTGTTTGTCTTCGCATATATCTTACCCCAAAGGGTAAAATCTAATTTTCAATTTCTAAAAGTTTTCTCCATAAACCTCATTGTCATTGGAAAATTCTTTTTAGAATCTCTTAGCCCAAAAGGTTTCTCCATAAACCTCATCATCATTGGATTTTTTTTTTTAGAATCTCTTAGCAACAAGGTTTCTCCATAAACCTCATCGTCATTGGAAAATTCTTTTTAGAATCTCTTAGCAACAAGGTTTCTCCATAAATATCATTGTCATTGGAAAATTCTTTTTAGAATCCGTTAGCAACAAGGTTTCTCCACAAACCTCATCGTCATTGAAAAATATTTTTAAAATCTCTTAGCAATGACATCAAACCCCTTTGGTAAAAATTTAATTCTAGTTGAAAGGCCCCTATTGGGTTACATAATCCCAAATTGTTCTATACCCATAATTTTTCAAAAAATATCAAAGTCAAAGTCTAGGGAATCCTAAAAATTCTTGGTAATTCTAATTAAGTTGAAGATTTATCAAAGCCATAAATCAAATTTTAAAAAAAGGTTTATAACTTCTTGTCATCACCTATGTATTTCTCTATTTTATCATACGATAATTCCATCTCCTAATCCTATCAAATATTATGTTATCATATTTCCCCAAGTTGTTATAATATTTACCCTAATTTACACCCCTTATCATCAAGGTATTTTTGTGGTCTAGTCCTAAGGTTTGTCCCCCAAAAATTCATAAAAATTAAGTTCTCACTGAAGTAAACCTTCATCACTGATGAAATCTCTTCATCGTTGATCTATCAATTATGGTGCTAAACTATTGATGACAGTGCTAACCAAGAAGAACAAAGAGTCATATTCATCGTTGATAAAAGCCCCTTATCATTGGTTAATTGGTAATCACATCAATCAAAAATATAACCAGTCCTTGCCCATGGTTGATGAAAAACCATATTGCTCATGCATCGATGATGATACCAATTGATCGACGATCGTGCCAATCCATCCATGAAGGCCTAATCAATACATAAGGGTCTAGGTCTCGTCCAAGAATTTTTCCCCTTGTGTAATCATATTGAATTCTGTACTATCACCTAAGGTTTTGAAGGCCCAAAAATCAATTATATTTTTCCTAAGTCATAAACTAATGTCTTTATAAATGTCTTCACTAAAGCCTCATGTAAATCACTTAAGTCCTTAATATTCTTGAAGGCATAAATCCTCATCATCAATATAAAGCTTCCATTGCCCGTACATCAGTGACGGTGTTGTCCGATCAATGATAATATTTGTTGAACCCCACAAAGTCATGTGGATAACCTAAGGTCATAAAACTCCTAGGTCTTAACAACCATGTACCCAAGGTCTCTTTGTTGCCCTCTCAAAACTCTAGTCACCTATTCATTGATGATGGTAGAGGACAATCAACGACAACCAAATTAATGAGTGACAAAGCATTGTATCACATAAATAATGTCTCACATCCTCATAAGGTTAAATCATCCCCAATATTAATAATCCTTAGTACTAAAGTTCTCCTTAGGGTCACCAAGTCCATAAAGTGCTCCATTAAACCCTTTTCCAATACCCCAAGTTGTCATCGTTGATGAAATACTCTCATTGTTGGTCAACTAGCGATAGCATAGGTCAACCAGCAAAGAGTCCTCTTCCATCATTGATCTAAAGGCCCTATCGCCTCTGTATTAGCGATAGCTCAAGATAATCAGTGATAAACATGATCGCGCAAATGAAGATTAATAATCTAGATTCGATAAAGCAGATCAACGACTTAGTTTCCATAAAAAATAAAAGAGCTTCGATCTCATCTTGGGTGACAAAAATGAATGACGACTCAAAGCACATATGTATTATTTCAAGACCTAACCAGATCGACAAAAAAACCCATTGAGATCTCAAAAGTGAGTCCTAGGGAAGCAGAATCAATGTGACACCAATGAGATCCAAACATGCATGATGGTAGGATTTTCCAGATCAATCATAGAACTAAGCCTTAATTATAATATTGTTGTAGTCATTACAAAGGCTAAAGTGTACAAGATTACAAGATATTTGTTCAAAGGTGGTGGTTGAAATAAAAATTAAAACAATGCATGTAGCATCATATCACCCGTTCCAGCTTAATACATCGTACATAAAGAGCAAAGAGACTATCATTACCAATATTCTCAATCACTAAAGAGGGTTTGAACAAAATATCAAGCTTAAAGAAGTTAAAGATTCATACACAAATAAATATATAGCTCTCAGATTAACTAAAATCATGGCATCCTTCAATGCACCTAAACCATCTGAATCTAAGATCATAGATAGAGTCTTGAAAGTCATCAAATATTGCCTATATGAAAAATTCTTTGGTAAACCCATCAAGAAGAAAAAATATGTATTGGTGTAATCAGGACCTAACTGGGTGATAACTAAAGAGCAAAAGCAAGAGTCTGAGGATACAACTATCTATTCTTTCAAACACACAGAGGAATATTACAGGCAACACTGGATATTATTGAAAGATATCTTCAAGAGAGCAAAGAGAGATAGATATGATGATAGCCCTTTTTATAATAAGTGGAATAACAATCTTGAAAAACTCATCTACCCCAGGGTTTACTATTCATCTGATCTCCTATCCTAGTTGGCGGCATCATACAATCCCAAGTCCAAGGCTGTCCTCAATCATTAAAATTAGATCTTCAAAATTACGAAGGAAACAATTCAAAAGGTCTTCAAGCTCTCTCTAGTGAAGTTAGAAATATACGCCAAGGTATTTTTATTATTGTCTTCTTTCATGAATAACACCATATTTTATCCTAAAATGTTTGGTTTCGACTATAAAGTGTCTTATGAGTTCTCGATTGAGAAAGTTACCCTTAGAAATTGGGCCAAATACTACATCGAAATTATTAACATCATGTTAGGGATAAGAGATATTGGAAAATTCAGAAAAGAAGTAATGTATTTAGCCATGCAATTAAACAAAAGAGGAGGAATATGAATATATCTATGGAAAAATATAATAGAAGACAATTTACATAGACAAATTTTGGCACTTCAGGAGTCCATAAAAGAAAATATAGAAACAATGCTAGAATTCATGTATTACTCCTTCCTCATTCATCTCATTGTAGGATAGTTAGATGCATAGGTAATTCAAGTCTTAGGAGAAGTTGATGCATAATTGGTCCAAGAAAGTCTACCTTGGATTCATGAGGATTGGTTGAGTTATAGTGAGTTCTTTGAAAGGTTTTTGTTTGTTATTCACAAACAATTATGCAGTGAAGAACCACCCAAAATAAATAATGGAGTGATAAATATTTTATGCCAAAATAAGGTAGGAGATTGTTTTTTGTAGAAGAATTTATGTACATTAGATTATATGGAGCCAAGTTGCCCCCAAAAGCACTCCCAAAATATTACCCTTGATCCATAACAACATTGGAGATTTCTAGGCAGATCACCGAAGAAGCAAAAATAAGAGCTTACAGGAGGAAGTCAAGGGTTACTTAGCTTAAATTACCTTTCCAGCTAGGAAATTATATTTACAAAGGCTACTATAGTCTTCTCAGAGCCATCTGGAGAACAGATGACTATGGCTTTGTTGAAGTTACTTGGAGGGCCTCTGATCCAAAAGGATATTATAACCAAGATATAAAAAAGGTGATGAAATTACATATGGGGCATGAAGAAAATCCCTTTGAGGATACCATGTGAATAGTTATGATGAACAAAGAGGATTGGAAAAATGCCTAAAAGATAAAAGAAAAATCCTTTACTTGATTAGAAGAGGTTGGAAGATATAGGTCTAAATTCAATATGCTTAGAATGAGCACCATGAAATCTACTATCCCTTTAGTCACTACTACTCATCCTGATGAGTTAGAAGACCCCTTCCTCCAAGTAATCGATAAATATCTAGAATAGTTCAAAGTAATCATTTAGGAAGTCTAGTCCATAGAAAGAGGTCTTCAATAAATCGAACAACCATCTTAGGAGCAATCTTAGGAGAAATATGTTTTAGGAGACGTATCAAAAACTAAAAAGGGAAAAGATCTAGTTGTTGTTACCTCTCAAATAACAAAACCTAAAACAGTTGAGGAGATCAACAAGATGTTCATTGATCCCCAACAAAAATTGGAGTTAGCAAGTAATGCACCCAATATGCACCTGGTGATTAACAATAAAAAATATAAAATCCCTTGAACTTCCATGAATAAAATCACTTAGGTTAGAGGTCACAGGAATATCCTAAGGGAACATGTCCTAGAAGAAGCTTCACCCCGTAGTTATCCACCACATAAGAAGCTCAAGATAGAGTCCAATCTAATTTCAAAGGCATATCATTTTATAATATTGACCAAAATAAAAGAGAACAATATCCAATTCAAATTTTAAGAAGTAGAGCAAAAAAAAAAAATTAAGAAAGTGACTGATGAAGAGATAGCTAAACAACTGATCACTCAACAATGCATCACTCAAGGAGGTCAGGATGTCACCATTACAGTTCCCCTGCCTAAAAGTGTAACCGAATTTTATGTCAATCCAAAGAAAAAAGAGATGAGAGTGAAAGGAGACACTATAGATATGATGAATATTGATCTTACATTTCATTCTCAAACTATTGTTGCCATTGAAAAAGAGCTAAAATATCTGAGAGCTCAAAGTTCTCAATTGAAGCGGATGAAGGAAGAGAAAAAACAACTATAGGCCAATTATAAAAGGTTATAGGTAGGGATAAATAAACTACAAGAAGAGGTTAAAATGTTATGAGAGCAAGGACCACATACTCAAACTAAGAAATGATTTAATAGTTTTTCTTTTATAGAGTATCATAAAAATAATTGATTAAAGAAATAGAAGGGGAGGTGAAGCCTCTTCCCAGGATAGTCAAAGAATTAACGAAGATCGTAGGCTTAATAGAAGAACTGAAGACAATGTTACAAGATGCAAATCAAAAGGCACTGGCATTAAAACTTGTTTTCCTACAGTGTAAGGCTAAGTATGGATATATAGTAAATAAAAAAACTTATTAGGAAGAATTCAAAAAATTGAACGTTTTCCTCTATGAAAAATCATATTGGGATAGTCTCCTCCAAGACATCGAAGAACGGACTAAAGAGATAGTTGACAAGAAAGACCATGGTTGCATCATACTTGAAGAGATAGCCTCCAAAGATAATAGAAGAACTCAAAGTCAAAAGAATCAAAGAATTCAAATATGATGATAAAGATGTTCAGAAGTTGGCACAACAACTCAAAGATCTCACTCAAGTTGTCCAAAACACAATAATATTTGTAAATTAAAATTAATCCTCTTATGAGGGCTATATTAACAAACTGCAATGCATTAAATATAAAATCTCATTGGTATCGTCCTTTGACGATGAAGTTTGGAGTCAAATTGCATACCTATTAGGAGTGAGGTTGCCATAAAAGACCAAAAGTGAAGACAACACTGGGCCCACCACAGAAACATACAAATAAATTGCACTACAGATGGAACAAAAGTGATTTTCAAGGAATAATTGTTTTCTTTTTAGAAATAATTAGAACCAAGGAATCCCAAGTGTCAAATGTGGATGACAGTCAACACTGATCCTAGGATAGATGGTAGAACTTCATGAATTTTAATAGCCTATGATAGCCCAGGTCTTTGGTGTAATGCACTCAAGTAATCAAGGATAGAGAGAGCTATAGGTGGATATTTCTACACCGCACATCTGTAATATAATGACAACAATTTAAATTATAAAAGAGGCCTCCAGAGCCAAGATCATCATAAAGCAAGAGAGTAGCAAATTTTGCAAGAGGTATTGTAAGTGTTTTGTCTGGATCGAATGTATCTCCTTTGTTATATTTGTGTTCCCATTTCTTAATTCTTCTCACCTATGTACAAGGATAGCCAAGAGTCGAATCAACCCATCTAAGATCATTTTTAGAAGTTTTTTTTAGGAGCTAGAGTTTATATGTCACTGGATTTAGGATAGGAAATTGTGATTTCCTTGTTACATCATTTGAACAAGGTGAAAAATATATTGTATTTTTGAGAGATCTAAGCACAATGCTTGGCACTGATATAGTAATTATTAAATATAGAATATAATACAATTTTCAATGCTCCTATTTGAATTTTTCATAATCATTGTGTATGTTGCTTGTTTGTGTATTGCATAATTTGAATTTACAAATGATGCTTTCTTTTCATTGATTTTATACCTATTTTTATTACATTATTTTAATGAACGTGGGTATGTCATTTTGTTATCTTCCCTTTCTTACTAGTTCATAAAATTGATTGAATTCTACTACAGTATCCCAACGGATAAGACACAGATTTGTGTTCTTGAAGCCAAGGTTGGGAATGCTACATTATGCTTGTTAATGATCAAAATCCATGATAAGTCTCATTTAATTTGGTTGAACATCTAACATATAAAGTCAATCAATAACTAAGCTCATTGGAGTATTCTGACTTGATCTGTTCTATGATAATTTTGTATGTAAAATCCCTTTGTAGGTCAAAGAGGTAAGTCCACCAGAGCTTGCATTTCTCATTGTGATTTTAAAAATTCAAGTAGTGTGATATATATATTAAGGATAACTAAATTTTCTACAATAGATTTTTGGCACCATTGTCAGGGATTAACTTTTACGTTATTTGCATAATATTCTTTATTTTTCACCCTACGATATTTGTGTTAACCTACTGATGTGGGTACCTTTAAAAAAAAAATGTTATCACTCATGGGTATATCTGAAGTACTTTAAGAGATCAAGAGAGCATTAAGGCTGAGAAAGCTTAGCCAGAGAGAGATTCATTTTGCACTATAATGTTGGCGACTCTGAACTGAACAAACCCAAATAAGATTCAAGAATTTAATATAGCACACATGAGAAGGAGCGGCAAACAACTCCATCAAGAATTTGAAGACCTAGAGGTGTTTTTTCGTAACTATAAAATCCCAGTTCCTAAAATTCAAGTTTACAGAACTAATTCATATCGTAGCAGTAGAGATTTTGTTAACAACAATGTTCCTTTAGATAACAATTTAAGGACTTTTCAACTATTCATCCTACGATAAGTGCTACTATTATTACTACCCTTGTGATCATCATGGCCAATCCTCCCTCATATCATAGTAATAAAAATAATAAAAACCTCCAAACATGGAGAACCGATAGGTATAGGTCTTTTTGATTACCACCAGATATGCATAATATTCCTAGTAAGGCTCACAAGTACTTACCAAAATTCCAAGGTAATAATGTTGTCACTAGAGAAGAGCATATCAAAAGTTTCCCTATACGCACTAGATAGCCTCGAAGTCGAAGAAAAAGATGTAGTCCTTAGGTTATTTCTTCAAACCTTAGATAAGGATGCCATAGATTGGTTTAATAGCCTCCTAGATAATCACATCCCCAATTTCCAATCCATGGAAGAAGTATAATATGAAGAAAGGAAGAATGAACAGTCATTATTAATCGAATTAGAAACCATAAAAAAGGAGAATGAATCTATTGAAAACTTTAATAGGAGATTTTTTAAAATAAGAAACAAAAATCCTACAACATTGAGACCCAATGACAACCAATCCATGTGCTTTTATAAGAATGCATTTCTTGGCAAATTTAATTATGATTTAAGACAACAAAGAGTCACTACTATCGACGAGTGCATGGAAAAGGCCATAGAAATCAAAAGGGATATGATAGATAGCGGAAAGATAATATTACACTCATCCGAACAAGGCAAAAAGGTTGGTTTCTCTTCTCTAAAGAAAACTAAACCAAATCCTATATAAATTGTCCAATCAGTTGATCGAGATTTTTCACACCATGAACTATAGGCTATCAAGAATTGAAAGATAAAAAGGAGAAATCCAAAATCATCTCAACCATAGAACGATAATAGACCCCCATTTAGAAATAACTTCAACAAAAATTTGAACGAAAACAACACAAATGAAAGAACTAGAAATAGGAACAACAATGGTTGGAGGAAGAGAGAAGGACAAAAAGATATAGATGAAGTCCCAAACTCAATCGTCTTAGCCAACGTAGTTTCTGATTTTCCTTTTTACTGCCCTATTTGTGATGCACCTTATATTCCTTCTAGTTGTGGCATCTACTCGGTTTTACACCCTAGTAAAGACCTCGATGAACAGTTTGATGAAGAAATTAGAATCAATCTATGTTGGGGTCAAAAATACAAGGACAAAAAAGCTAAGCTTGAGGAAGATATTGATTTCTATCCTATTAGTCATGAAAAAAGAACTTTAGTTTTTAAATAAGAACAACATATAGGAATAGAAGTACGATCCAGTAAAACAGTAAAGGTCGAAGAAAGGGAAGTTGATGAAAGGTCAACGATTGAGGATAATGCACCAAAATATGAGATTATCAGTAAATACCATAAAATATAATTGACCAATCATGATCTCAAAAATAAAATTAAGTTTAAAGGAAATGTTGACCAGGAAATTATGGCACAAGAGTATACAATAACAACTCCTAAAAAGGCCTATAAGCTTATGGATCGATTAGAGAAATAAAGTAGGTCTCCAAATTTAAAATATTACGAAGACATAACCCCATAAACAATAATACCCTTCTATGTCTCTTTAGGATGTCGACCAAATTTAGAGGATGAATACGTCACTTACAATTGCACGCTTGACAGTCAAGCCTCTCACAACATCGTGGCCAAACTAGTAGTTGATCTTCTGTTGGGCTTCACTTATACAAAGAATTGTCCTTCCATTTCTATGATTGATAATAAGGAAGTCTCATGTGTTGGAATCATAAAATAACTATCTATTATTGTAAATCAATATCGTAAAGAAAAAGTAGTTACGGATGTTGCAACAATCAATAAGGATTTTATCTTTTCCTTTCTACTATCTAGGCAGTGGACTATAAAATTAAGAGGTACAACTGAACCAGATTGGTCATTTGCTATTGTTCTTATGCATGACATAGAAATGGCCACTTTAAAAAGAAAACCTTTCTATAAAAAAATTCAACCATATCATAGTATGGACATGGTTGTAAAATCTATAAAACAAAGAAAATTAGAAGCATATTCCATTTGGTAGACACCTCATTTTGAGACATGATACCAAGAATATAGACGAGGTTAATAAATGGACTATAATTTTAAATCAACAAAATAATAGATAGAGGTTCGAGGTGTAGACCAATTGGTTCATCCAAACCCCATAAGGGGGGTGGAGGTCCAAGGTTCAAATCTCGAGCCTCATCGGACTAAACGCTTGTCCCTTTCCTAGTGCTTTCAGTGGCATAAAAGGTTTAAAATGATTGTGGCATGGTGGTTATAGGTGCGGACTGTGCGATGATCTGTGTGGCGGCTTCTGGGGTGGATAATGCAGAATACTATGGTGGCCATAAAAAGCTGGACAGCTTGCCCGGATTCGTGGCGGCTACCAATTCCACCATGTAAATTCAAAAAATAAAAATAAAATAACAAATAGAAACAGAAGCCAAAACGAACAGGGCAAACTTAGCAAATAATCTCCTCAAGACACTATATGAATTTGATTTTTCTTATGCTACTGAATACGAGGCCTTATTATCAAAATTCAAGGGAAAATAAAATTTAAGCTTAAAAAACTTAGCAACCAACAAACATGAAAAAATGATGCTTAATTTTTAAATGACTTCTCAATCATATTTGTTGACAAGGTCTTAACCCCATATGATAGTATATCTTTCATATCTTTTCAGAATGAAGTCTCCAATGTCCAATATAATAAAACAAATGAAAATATCAACTCCACAGGAATTAGGTGGTCAAACCAGAAGAATATTATAACAAAAGCAGAGATAAAGAAAACACATAAGGCTCTATTAGAAAGAGTTCCTATTTGTAATCAACATAAATAAAAAATATATTTCAAATATTTTAGACAAAAAAAAAGGAAAATCGAACTTATTTTACACTCAAAAGGTTAAAAAAAATATTTATAGAAAAGTAGAATGAATGTCTCTAATACGGTCTAAAAGCATGAGTTTATGTATCTTAAAAAAAACATTAACTGATGCTCAATTCAAAGTTCCTCATGATAAGTAGAAAAGGCAGTGACTCCTACTTACTTCCATATGGACTGTTATTCTCTAGAGTAATTCATAGAAAAACATTCCAAAGAGTAACAACCATTTGGAAGTGATAAAAGGGCCATCAATATTGTAAACATTTTAGTAAAGTATTTTTCTTTTGCTTACAATCAATTATGAGAAACAGTTATTATATTCACTATCTTCAATCACCACAAGATGCTTGTCCTACATTGTAACTTTGTTGTCAATTCTTTTGTATTTTGGTTTCAATTTGTTCTTAATCAATCGAGGAAAGAGAATATAGACTAAGAATAGATGACATTAAAGGCTTATAGGTTAGGTTTTAAGCAATCATACCATAATTTTGAAGCTAAAACAAATTAAATTGGACATAATGTCATATTATACCAAAGCTTCACATCTATCACAAATTTTAAAGGTTATTTAAGGGTCACTAAGAATGAAGTCATCATTGGTAGGATATTTAGGCCAAAAACATCTACACTATTTTCTTTAGCCTTATAGGTCTCTAATTGATAAGGCATACTCAAAACTTTGTAATTCATCAGAATTCTTCTTAATCAAGAAGAAAAATACAAATAAGACAAAGGGACAAGTGTTTGGGCTATCTGGATAACCTCTACCAAGGCTATAGATGCTCAATTGGTAGTAGAGCAAGTTCAAAGGGAACTGAGGTCATATCCACCAGAGCTATAAATGTTTGACTAGTAGTGGAGCAATGTAAAGGTAAATATCATCTAGAGTGAAATCTTTAATAAGCCTAACTCCTACCAAAATGATGAAATTATGATTGATTAGGAAATAAGAATGAATACACAAACACACACAAGCCAAGGTATGATGAAACAGTAACCTCTAATTAAATATGTCTCAACTCTATCTTAAGACATTGCTAAAATATTTGTTATTCCATGAGTCAAGGTTCATTTGTTGTTAAGCTAGGTCCTCTAATTTTATTGATTAGAAATAATGTCAACCCTTTTACTGCTTTGGAACACTAGTTTATTTTGTTTTCCTTTGGGAAAATGGTTCTTAGTCTGATTCTTTACAATATTTTATTGGTAAGCAAATATTCTAGAGTTCTTAGAAGCATTCATATATAATTAAGGTCATGCATGTGTCCCATACCAATCAGAGCTAGTGTTGGATTACATAATTCCAATTTGTTCTATACCCATAATTTTTCAAAAAATATCAAAGTCAAATTCTAGGGAATCCTAAGAAGTCTTGGTCATTCTAATAAATTTAAAGGATTATCAAAGACAAAAATTAATTTTTTTTTTTTAAATGTTTATAACTCCTCGTCATCACCTATGTATTTCTCTATTTTATCACACAATAATTCCATCTCCTAAGCATGTCAAACCTTATGTTATCATATTTCCCCAAGTTGTTATGACCTTTGCCCTCATTCGCACCACCTCATCATCAAGGTCTTTTTGTGGTCTAGTCCTAAGGTTTGTCCCTAAAAAAATTATAAAAATTAAGTCCTCACTGAAGTAAACCTTCATCGTCGATGAGATCTCTTCATCGCTAATATATTAGTAATGATGTTAAGCTATCAGTGACATTGTTAACCAAGAATAACAAAGAGTCATCTCCATAACTGATCAAATCCCCTTGTCATTGGTCAATCAGTAATTGCATCAGTTAAAATATAACTAGTCCTCACCCATCGCTTATGAAAAAACCCTATCACTCATGCATCGGTGATGGCACCAATTGATCTACGATCAGGTCAGTCTGCCCACAAAGGTCTCATCAATACTTAAAAATCTAGGTCTCATCAAAGAATCACCCTGAAGTACTAAGTGTCACCTAAGGTTTCAAAGGTCAAAAAATCAATTATCTTTTCTCTAAGTCATAAACTAACATCTTCATAAATATCTTCTTTAAAGCCTCATGTATATCACTTAAGTCCCTAAGGTTCTCAAAAGAATAAATCCTCATCGTTGATACAAATTTTCCATCGCCCATACATCAATGATGGCATTGTCCGATCAACGATAACATTAGCCAAACCCCACCAAGTCTTATGGATAACCTAAGTTCATAAAACTCTTAGATCTTAACAACCATCTGTCTAAGGTCTCTTTATCACCCTTTCAAAGCTCTAGTCATCAATTCATTGGCAAAGATAGAGGATAATCAACGATGACTAAATTAATGATCGATAAAACATCATATCACATAAATCATGTCTCACATCCTCATAAGAACCAATCACCCCCATAATTAATAGTCCTTAGTACTAAAGTTCTACTTAGGGCCATAAAGTCTATAAAGTGCTTCATTAAACTCTTTTCCAATGTCCCAAGTTGTCATCGTCGTTGAAATACTCTCATTGTTGGTCAAGTAGCAAAGAGTATTAGTGATAGCTCAAGTTAATCAACAACAAACACGATCACACAAATTAAGATTAATGATCTATATCCAATAGAGCAGATCAATGACTTAGTTTCTATAGAAAATCAAAGAGTGACGATATCATCTCGTGTGATGAAAATGAATGATGACTTAAAGCACATATGTATTATTTCAAGACCTGACCAGATCAAGAAAAATGCTCATTGAGATCTCAAAAGTGATAGTCCTAGGGAAGCACAATTGACATGGCATCAATGAGAGTCGAGCATGCATAATGGTAGGATTTACCAAACCAATCATAGAATTGAGCCTTTATGACAATACTATTGTAGTCGTTACAAAGGTTGAAGTGTACAATATTATAAGAGATTTGTTCAAATGTGGTGGTTGAAATAAAAATGAAAATAATGCCTCTAGCATCATATCACCTATGCCAGCTTAATACGTTGTACTTAAAGAGCAAAGAGGCCACTATTACCAGTATTCTCAATCACCAGAGAGGATTTGAAGAAAATATTGATCTCAAATAAGTCGAAGATTCATACGTAAAGAAATATACAACTCTCGGATTAACTAAAGCCATGTCATCCTCCAATGCACCTAAACCATCTGAATTCGAGATCATAGATAGAGTCTTAAAAGTCATCAAATATTTCCCATATGAATAACTCTCTAGTAAACCCATCAAGAAGAAAAAAGAATATGTATTGGAGCAATCAGGACTTGGCTGAGTGATAACTGAAGAGCAAAAGCAAGAGCTCGAGGATACAACTATTTATTCTTTCAAACACATAGAGGAAGATTACAAGTGACACCAGACATTATTGAAAGATATATTCAAGAGAGCAAAGAGAGATAGATATGATGAAAATCCTTCTATAATAAGTGTAATAGCAATCTCGAGAAACTCATCTACGATAGGGTTTACCATTCCTATCCTGGTTGGTGAAAGTATATAATCCCAAGTTCAAGGTCATCCTCGATCATTGAAATCAGAAGGTCTTCAAAATTATGAAGGAAGCAATTCGAAAGGTCTTCAAGCTCTCTTCAATGAAGTTAGAACTATACACTAAGGTAATTTTATTATAGTCTTCTTTCATGACTAACACCACGTTTTATCCTATAATGTTTGGTTTCGACTGCAAAGTATCTTATGAGTTCCCGATTGAGAAAGTTACCCTTAGAAATTGGGCCAAAGACTATGTCAACATGATTAACATCGTGTTAGGGATAAGAAATCTTGAAAAATTCAATAAATAAGTAATGTATTTAGCCATGCAATTAAACAAGAAAGGAAAAATATGAATGTATCTATAACAAAATATAATAGAAGAAAATTTACACAGACAACTCTCTCCACTTCAGGAGGCCATAAAAGAAAATAGAGAAACAATTCCAGAATTCATGTATTACTCCTTCCTCATTCATCTCATTGTAGAACAGTTAGATGCACACACAATTCAGGCTTTATGAGGAGTTGATGCAAAATTGGTCCAAGAAAGGCTACCTTGGATTCATGAGGGTTGGTTGAGCTATAGTGAGTTCTTTGGACAATTTGTGTCTATTATTCATAAATAATTATGTAGTGAAGAACCACCCAAAATCAATAATGGAGTGATAAATTTTTTACATCAAAATAAGGCAAGAGATTGATTTTTTACAGAAGAATTTATGTACATCTGATTATATGGAGCCAAGTTGCCCCCAAAAGCGCTCCCAAAATATTGCCCTAGTGATATGGATTAGAGTGTGATTAGGTGTGATTTAATAAATTATAGTTGTTTATTTTTAATTGTTGGTTGTTATACAGATTAATGCATAGTTGTCATTAAATGCGACCTTATCTATAACATGTGATGTATTGCCTATTTATAGACCTTTGGTTATCAATGGAAATCAGTTATTGGGTTTATCATATTTTCCTCGTGCTTGCGATTGTTATTCCATATCATTTGGTATCAGAGTCAGTTGCGAAATCAAGTCTAGTATCCTCTTCCCCTAGTCCAAGTTCGGTTCAGACAGGGAATGAGAACGCTTTTATAATCTAATCCGTGGAATAACTATCTTTTCAAGCATCTTGTTTTGCTTGTCCTACATATTGACTAAATCTATCCGTGGTTTCATACCGCCTAGGTCGTGCACTTTTTGGCAAGTCCAAAACCTCCGTGACTCCATTTTTATTTTGTTTCGGTTCGTTTTTATACGAATTCATGCTTTGTTGTTGTACATTTACGACATCATTCTTTGGGTGTGATCCGCATTTTTCTGAAATTGTTTGGTTAGATCTACTATTTTTGGCCATTTGTTGCTGGTCTGTGGTGGTTGTGGTAGTGTTTCAACAATGTGGTTGTGGTAGTGTTTCAACAATGTTTGGTCATTTGCTGTTGATAACGCTGTCTTTGACATCTTTTGCTTGTCCAAGACCTTGTGGTCGTGTTCATTTTTACGGTAGTTTTTTACCTCAATTTCCGCATGAATCCCGTATTACACTATTTTCAATGTTGTTTGTCCTGCATATAATGAATAATTTGGCCACCCTTTGGTAATGGCCTTTGATAAATAAACCCTGGTGTTGCTTTCGACCGATTACACGTTTCGGCCCCTACTGCGATCTTCCTACTGTGATCTTCGGTGCGTCGTAACCATTTCGGTGCACTCTTTAACTGCTCGTATTTCATCCATCAGCTCTTGTTTTTTTTGGTAGATCATACGATCCGACGATATCAGTAGCTTCGCTTCCTCTCTATGGTGCGCTTCTTTTTATTGCAGCATCACCACGTTGAGCTGTGATCCATTTGGCACAACCTTTCCTTGGCCTCACAAAATTTTGATGGATACAACCCTCTCTTGTCGTGTTCTGTCCTAACGTGATGACAATCTATTTTTCGATGAGCTCGATGGAGATCGGTGTCTTCATTGGCTTGTGTTCACGTTTTCAGACGACGATCCCTTCGACATCGCTCGGAGTTTTCCATCTACTCTGGTGCTCACAACCTGTTTTCAATGATTTGATCCCGTTCTTAAAGGCTTTTTCCATTATCCTGCTCGGCATCGATCTAGCCTCTTTCTGCATTTCACAGCCTCATCTCCTACGATTTTTGGCCATGCCATATCTTTTTTTTTTTTATAATAATCTTTCGTTTTTCGATGCCACTTCACCACCTACCGACAACCCCCACTCACGCTGCATCCCCAATCTCCATGACATCGGATTTCACTATTTTTTTGCACATTGGACCTCGATCATCTCCTCCCAGTATTCCACGACCTGTTCACACTCCATGTTTTTCGACTGCTCTATTATTTCTTCGATGAGTCCCTCTTTTCGATCGCACAAATTAAAATTTTCTAAGATTTTTGCCTTATTCGCAACCTTCTGGTGCTTTTCCGACGTCTGCATCTTTTTTGACCGTCAATTTTTCTCTCCCGTTAGTGCAAGATTCTTTGGTTTTTGTTTTGGTCATGGGTAATATCCCACATAGGCCATGCTTTGGTCTTTGTGGTATTTAAAATCTTTGTCGCCCATATATCGATGTCAGCTTTGGTCCGCATCTTCACAATCGTTGTTCCTCTCGTCTGTTGGCCCCCTCTCTTTTTGTTCTCCACTCAGCTAATGCCACTTTTCATCCTACCGCTTCGCTTTTCGTTATTACCCCAGGTCCAGTTTGTTGCCCATTCACGCATTCATCCCGTTGACATCATCACACTTTTCCACATCGACTTTCGCTCAGCCCACCCTACAAGTCTGGTCAACCCTGGTTCTCCGTTCTACTGACCTGTCACCCTCCCTCATCGCATTCCTATGGCCAACGTTCCATCGTGCCTACATGGCACCTTTACCCTTACTTCCATCGCACATTCGTGGCAGTCCCCTCTCTGTGGTCATCCGCTGACATATCCTGGTCGTTGTCACTGACGTCGTCTAGATGTGGTCCTCTCGTCCAGTATGTCATCGATTTCCCACCCTTGCTCATGGCCAACTTTTCATCCACTGTCATTGGAGGTTATCCTTTGTCATTGTCATCGACCATTAGCCATTCAAGTGACCATTGCCAATTTCATGTTGATATCTAGTCATTGCCAACGATTAATGCTACAAGTGACCGTTGCCAATTCTATTTTGATATTGACATATACCATGATACGATTTTCATTTGCCTTTTTTTTATCCCTTGAATTGTGTCCCAAATATTCCTTTATCTTTCGGGCTTGAATTTTTGCTTTGTGATTGCATTTCTTCACTTTTTGGCTTTCTTCCTAGCTCGCACCAAACATATGGCCGCCAACATGGCCTTAGCCAAAAAATTGACCAAAGTCACCGCCCACCTTGCTTCTGTGGCTGACATAGTTAAGGATATCAAACTTTAATTTTCCACATCCTCTCATTCTCATGCTAAATGTGAGGTTTTCATATATGAAGGTTCTCGAGATCCTAATGTTCTAAATACCTGGACCCTCGATATGGAAACTTGGTTTAACTATAATCAAACTACAGAGGAAGACAAAGTTCTATTTGCTTGGTTGAAGCTTTCTGGTATGGCTAAGGTCTTGATCACTAAATGTCATCGCACTAAGAACCCCATTCACACATGGGACGGCTTGGTCATAGTTTTAAAAGCAACATTTTATCCCTATCATTATGATGCTAACTTAAAGGTTCATTGGCTCCGTATTCAACAGGGATAAAATCAATCTGCTTAGGATTATGTGTTTCAATTTAATCGTTTGCGTGTTTTGCTATGCGTTATTGATCCTACAGATGATCTGATTCTTAAGTTTGCAAGTGGGCATCATGCACACTTTTACCATGAGTTGAAATACACTCCATGTGCCACTCTTGATGAGGCATTCAACCATGCTCAGATGGTAAAGGAGAAGTTCATTACTTAGTGCCACGGTCCTCGTTACTCGTCTAGTGGATCCATAAACGAATTTCATCAACAGTACCAAGAACCATGACCCTCTTCTTCTTCTTATCTCTCCCCTTCTTCTCATAATCCTGACTCTCATAATTCCTCTACTTCCAAGCAAATATTTCATTCTTCTTCTACTTCTCGATAATTCTGTCGATATTGTAAGTGATTTGGGCATGACAAATATGCATGTCCCAAGTTGCAGAATTCCTAATAAGAAGAATCTCATTATACAGTCTGATGAGGGAACATTTGATAACCCCATCAAGACTACTGGTGAGGCAGTAATATATGAGGATTTGAGGGGAAAGTCGAATGATATCACATTGACACATCATGTTCTCACCCGAGGTCGTGATCGTTTATTTGTAACCCGTGCCCATTTGCTGTATAATTTTTTTGTAGACCGTATCATTGACAATGGCTCACAAAAAAATTTGATTGTACAGTCCTTTGCTGATAGGCTTAAGTTGCCCACCACACCTCTTCCATTTCCATATACTCTTGGGTGGAAGGATGATAACAATACTTCAGAGATCACACACATGTGCTTAGTTGCATTTGATTTTGGTCCTAACTTCATAGATAGGGTTACTTATGATGTGAAACCCATGGATTTTTGTGGGTTATTGTTAGGCAAGCCACATCAGTATGATAAGCATACTACTTATGATGCCTGTCATAGTACATACACTTTGTAGCATGAGAAAAAATCCTTTCTTGTTTGTAGTGTTCCACCCACTGCACATAAGGCTTGCACTACTCTACAGATGACATGACCCATTGCTTTGATTTTCAGCACACCATAACAGTTGGACGTTCAGCCACAGGTTCTTTTTTCCACTTCACAACACCTACATCGGGCTCCTTTTTTTTGTTGCACCTGTAATTTTGGTTGTACCTCCAACAGTTCCTGTTCCTGTTCCAATAGTTGTTTTTGTGGCTTCCGCACCTCCTCCTGTTGTTGCACCAACATCTCTTTGTATTGCTCCTGCTCCTACTCCAGTTGTCACTCCTCCTCCAGATGTTCTTTTGGTTCCTACCATTCCAAATCCTACTTTCTTCACATTGCAAAACTTTCAGCATTTGGTGGTCTATCGGACACTGCCATTTATACCCACTTATATTGGCAATCCACGTTGCATCTACATGGCATTTCATTTTGGAGCATCTCCACAGCCTCTGGGAGCCACACCATATTTCTTATTTTTTGGAAGCATTGGAGGCCAATGCTTATACGATGGGGAGGAATGATAAGCATTAGGTGTATGATTAGGTGTGTTTTAATAAATGATGGTTGTTATTAGTTGTAGTTGTTGGTTGTTATACGAATTAAGGTGCATAGTTGTCATTAAATGTGACCTTATCCGTAACATATGATGTATTTCCTATTTATAGGCCTTTGGTTATCAATGGAAATCAGTTTTTGGGTTTGTTATATTTTTCTCATGCTTGTGATTGTTATTCCATATCACCTAGATCCATAGCAGCACTAGATATTTCTAGGAAGATCATCGAAGAAGCAAAAATGAGATCTTATAAGAGGAATTCAAGGGTTATCTGGCTCAAATTACCTTACCGACTAAGACATTATATTTACAAAGGCTACTATAGTCTTCTCAAAGCCATTTGGAGAATGGATGACTATGGATTTTTTAAAGTTACTTGGAGGGCCTATGATCGATAAGGATACTATAACCAAGATATACAAAAGGTGATGAGATTACATATGGTGCATGAAGTAGATCCCTTTGAATACAACATGTGGATAACTATGATAAACATAGAGGATTGAAAAAATTCCTGGAAGATAAAATAAATATCCTTTACTCAATTCGAAGAGGTTGAAAGATATAGATCTGAACTCAATATGCTTATAATGAGCACCATGGAATTTGCTACCCCTCTAGTCACTGCTACTCAACCTAATAATTTTGAATAACCCTTCCCCCAAGTAATCGATAAATATCTAAAATAGTTTGAAGTAGTCATTCAAGAAGTCCAATCCGCGGAAAGAGGTCTTCAACAAATCAAACAACCATCTCAAGAGCAATCTATTTCAAGAGACATATCAAAAACTAAAAAGGGTAAATAACCAGGTATTTTTACCTCTCAAATAACAAAACCTAAAATAGTTAAGGAGGTTACCAATATGTTCATTGATCCTCAACAGAAAGTGGAATTAACAAGTAATGCACCTGGTGATTAACAATGAAAAATATAAAATCCCTTGAACCACCATGAAGAAAATCACTCAGGCTGGAGATCTCAAGAATATCCTAAGGGAACATGTCCCAAAAGAAGCATCATCCCTGGTCCTCCACCACATAATAAGCTTATGATAGAGTTCGATTCAACTTCAAAGGCATCTCATTCTGTCATCTTGACCAAAAGAAAAGAGATCAATATCCAGTTTAGTTCTGAAGAAGAGCAAATAATAAATATTGAGAAAGTGACTTATGAAGAGACAACTAAACAACCGATCACTCAACAAAGCATCACTCAAGGAGGTCAAGATGTCACCATTACACTTCCCCTACCTAAAAGTGTAACCGAATTTTATGTCAATCAAAAGAATAAAGAGATGAGGGTGAAAGAAGACACTATAGATACGATGAAGACTAATCTTGTAGTTCATTCTCAAACTGCTATTGCCATTAAAAAAGAGTTAAAATATGTAAGATCCCAAAGTGCTCAATTGAAGTGGGTGAAGGAATAGAAAAATTACCTACATACCGAGAATAAAAGACTACAAGAAAAGATAAATAGACTACAAGAAGAATTCAAGAACACTCAAACTGAGAAATGGTTTGATAGTATTGCTTTTAATTATCATTATAAAAAATAACTTATTAAAGAAATAGAAGGAGAGGTGAAGCCTCTTCGCAATATAGTCAAAGAATTGATGAAGATCATAGGCTTAAAGTAAGAACTGAATACAATGTGACAAGATACAGATCAAAAGGCACTGGTGTTGAAACATATTTTCGTATAGTGTAAGGCTAAGTATGGACATATAGCAAATAAAAAAGCTTATTAGGAAGAATTCCAAAAAATTGAATTTCTTCTTTCGTGAAAAACTATATTAGGACAAACTCCTCCAAGAAATGGAATAATGGACTAAAGATAAAGTTAATAAGAAAGAGCATGGTTGTGTCATCCTTGGAGAGATGGGATCCAAAGATAAAATAGAAGAACTTATAGCTAAAAGAATTGAAGAATTTAAATATGATGATAAAGATGTTCAGATGTTGGCACAACCGCTCAAAGTTCTCACTCAAGTTATCCAAAACATAGTAATGTTTGTAAATGAAAATGATCCTCTTTTGAGGGCTATATTAACAAACTGCAATGAAGAGAAGTCAAATTGGTATCCTCCTTAAATGATGAAGTTTGAAGTCAAATTGTGGATCTATTGGGAGTGAAGTTTCCAGAAAATACCAAAAGTGAAGACAACATTGGGCCCACCATAGAAACAGACAAATAAACAACACCACAAATGGAACAAAAGTTATTTTCAAGGAATAATTATTTTCTTTTCAGAAATAGTTAGAACCAAGGAAGCCCAAGCATCAGAGGTGGATGACAATTAGCACTGATCCTATGATATATGGTAGAACTTCATGAATTTTAACAGCTTGTGATAGCCCAAGTCTTTGTTGTAATGCACTCAGGTAATCAAGGACAGGGAGAGCTATAGGTGGACATTTCTACACCACACATATGTAACAGAATGATAACGATTAAATTTATAAAAGTGACCTTTAGAACCAAGATCATCATCAAGCAAGAGAGTAGAAAAATTTGCAAAAGAGTAGAAAATTTTGCAAGAGGTATTCTAAGTATTTTTTCTCCTTTGTTTTCTTTGTGTTCCCATTTCATAATTCTTCTCACCTATGTGCAAAGATAGCCAAGAGTTGAATCATACCACCTAAGATCATTTCTAGGAGTTGTTTTCAAGAGTTGGAGTTTTTGTATCACTAGATTTAGAACATGAAATTTTGGTTCCCTTGTTACATCATTTGAACAAGGTGAACAATGTATTGTATTTTTGAGAGAGCTAAGCACAATGCTAGGCTCTGATATTGTAATCATTAAATTCATAATATATATAATACAATTTCCAGCCTTTCTCTTTGGCCTTTTCATAATCATTATGTGTATGTTGCTTGTTTGTGTATTGCATAATTTGAATTCACAAGTGACGCTTTCTTTTCACTAATTAAAAACCTATTTAGATTGCATTGTTTGAATGAACGTGGGTAATCAATTTGTTCTCTTTCCTTTATCATTGGTTCATAAAATCAATTAAATTATGCTATAGTTGCCCAACAGATAAGACATTCGTCTGCATTCTTGAAGCCAAGGTTGGGAATGCTACCTTATGCTTGTTCATGATCAAAATCCATGATAAGTCCCATTTAATCTGGTTGAGCATCTGACATATAATGTCGATCAATAATTGAGCTCATATTGGGGTATCTTGACTTGACTTGTTTTGTCATAAGTTTGTATGTAAAATCCCTTTTCTAGTCAAAGAGGCAAGTCCACCAGAGATTGCATTTCTCGTTGTGATTTTAAAAATTCGGGTAGCATGATAGATATCTTAAGGATGCATAAATTTTCTGCAACATCCTTGAAGGCATCAAACCCCTTTGGTCAAAATTCAATGTCATTCCAAAGGCTTCAAACCCATTTGGTCAATTTTTCATTCCTTAATTTATCGCATTAGCATAGATCTTGTACACTTAACATCAAAAACAACAACAATAATAAAAATACAAACAAACCAACATCATCCATCAACGATGTATCTTGCATTTTATTTTCCTATTTTCTTTATGTCTTCTACTTCTTTTTTCCTCCACATCTACCTCATCTCAATCTATATCAATGTTGTATGGTCATGTTTTGAGAAACCACATACCTTGCTTTGGATCTCGTTCCTCTCTTCTTATTTTACAGACTCTTCCATTCTCCATCAATGTTGTATGGTCATGCTTTGAGAAACTACATACCTTTGATTTGGTCATATCCTTTCCTCTTCCCTTATTCCCTCTACTTCTTGTTATTCCTTGTTAATGTTGTATGGTCATGCTTCGAGCTGCTACATACCTTTGATGGGTTACACTTATTTCGTTCTTTTCTTATCTATTATATTTTCCTTTTCTCTTCTATTTCTATTACCACTTTCCATCCATTTTACATACACATTTTGGATATTTTTCCATCACAGTCCACATCCATCAATCATGTTGATACTGCTAAACAATTGCAACTTCACTTTGCATTCATCTCAATAAATATTGTTTCACTTGTTTTTCAGTCACCCTTTGTATTGTGCATATCATCATGGGGTAATCTTGTATAGTGATTTTTCAACAATGACATGCTAAGTCGCATTAGTTTCTGCATAACTAGTTATATTTTTGATACAATCATGTCACCATCATTGTCAATACATCTCATGTCTTATTTCATGTTACAAGTAGAGTGCATATGCCAACCATACACACACACATACAAGTCTTTTTTCATATCCACATGCATACATACCCACCTTGTAAAGCAAAAATGAAGAGTTAAACACACATGCATTAGTGCAACTGTTGTGATGTCCAATCCTCTTTTCAAAATATTGGATAATGGAAATATTTCTATGATTCGACCATTTTTAGTTAATTCAATCAACCTCCATCCAACATTGTCAAAATTCTAAAGCACTTAAAAGCTTCCTATGGCTAACTCGAGTTCTTTCATGGCCACCATCACATATCAAAAATTAAGCAAATTTTGAGCATAGGAAAGGCAACACCATGCTTATATTGACCACTTAGCAAAAGCCACCTCACTCATCCAATTACTTACGTGATCTAAAATTGAGGATCGACAAAAGGACAATATGAAAAAAAGAAAAAAGAAAGAAAGAGACTAAGGCATAAAACAAAAGCAAATGCCAAAAGAGCACTACAAAAAGAATCAAAAAGAAAAGAAAAAAGCATTATCAAAAAACTTGAATCATTGAGGTACTCAAGTCCATAAATCACAGGGTTAATCTCCATAGGGGCTATAGATACATGTCTGGCAGTGGAGCTTGCCTTCCAAGTGGTGACATATCTATCACATCAGCGACCTTTTGTATAAACCATTGTAGGCTTGTGGATAAGCTAGCTTAAATGACTAAGTTTACAATTGGTTAGTCCAACCTCACTCAAAATGGATAAATGAACATCACTTTGCATACACCTATCCATTATGACCTTGATATTTGTCAGGATAGTTGAGATTTTTGCAGGATATTGATCAACTACTAGATGGGTTTGATTGTTCAAACTATGGCGTTCGACTCCCTTGAAATTCTTCTCACATCCAACATTTTTGGAACAACAAAATGGATAACATCACAACTAGTTTTGCCAAAATACAAGTGTACTCTTCATTGGTGTTTCACATCCTCATCATTTAGTTGTTAGCTTCACTCATTAGGATCACTATGCATAGCCTTTCATTACATTTTCATCCATCACTAGCATCATCTATCGATTCATTATTCGCTTGGCATTCATAACATTTGTTGCATGTTTGTTTGTCTAATATTCAATATTTTATGCGACTACTCGTCGTTGCTTAATTCATACTCTGTAAGATTGTCCAAGTCTTATTGCATGTATTTTCATGTATGTCTACACATTCACCTATATACATATAATTCAATCATTATTACAATACATGTTCATCTATCTATATGTTCATGCATCTACATCATCTCATACATCTACAAAAAAGCATAAATCATCACAAAATACTCATGTCTACACAACATCAACACACCAATACATTCACATAATATTCACACATATAATCAACACCCCATCATATATATCTTATATAAAAAATATCCATGGACTACAATCTATGTCGTCCCACGCATATCGGTCTCATTTGGCATACATACACATGTAATACATAAAAAACACAATATGGTGGTATCATTGCCACCCATAAAAATAATTCAACCCTATTGCTCATCAAGAGTCTCTCCACTCCCCTCATGATTTCCAAATTCCCTAGGGAATATCCCTCTACTTATGATTTTATGGGATCAAGGTGCCATATCTTGTGCATACAAGAACTCTAGGTCATCCCACAATTGCTACACTCTTTTCATATTGTAACTTGTACCCTCAAATGCTCCATCTCCTCTTGTAGGCTTGCCATATTAGCCATGGATCTCTCTCCTGTAGCTCTTGCCTCCAACTCTTGTTGTAATTGTATAACCTCTCATACGACTCCATCTCTCTCAGCTCTCACTCCATATCTCACTACTACTAGATATTTCTCTTTTTATCCTTCACATTGCATCTCTCTCTGCTACCATCGTTAACCACTCTACGATCTAAGCAATCCCTCTAACCAATCAAGCCAATTTTCCCTTCTAAAAACTTGAAATTGTGCATTCATTTCTTCCAAAAGTAGGGTCATATTTGAATAAAATTTTCCCCCATAAAATATTCTCCAAATTTTCCAAAACTACCACCATTAGATGAGGCTCGAAAATATCTTTCCAACGATATAATTTTTCTCCAATTCTGACATCATTTGGTCCTCTAAAGTATAGAAAGATTGCACATGGATCCCTGGATTTGCATAGATGTGTGCAAATATTCAGATTTGCACACATATATGTGAATATGATTTTCCAACCTCCATTGGCATCCATTCCTCAACAATTACTAACATTTACCAACATTTTCCATTTTCTTCAACTCCTTCGTCACATTTTTCATCTTTTCAATCGACTCATCATCTTTTCTCGTTTCCTTCATCATCAACTCATCGCTTGAGGAGAAAGACATTTTATACAAAAACCCACCTTGTGCATGATCAATAATCAAACACTCAATCTTCAAAATGGTGTTTGTCTAAGAACTTTTCCTGAGATTATCATCAGCCCTCATTTGTTAGGGCGAACAAAAGCAAAACTTGTCTTCTCAAAAAATCTCTAATTCAAATAGATAATTGATAGGCCCAATGCTTGAGTCTGTACGTTAATCATGGATTCCTTTCCTTGGAGTGGCAGTCATAAGACCACTCATGAATTAAGAACCTTATACAAATCTACCTAGGAATGGATGATTGTTAAGATCCTACTATAAAATAAACTCAAATAACACATTCTCACACAATTGCTTGGAAATAAACTCACATAAACATCATATTAATATAACAGAAATTTGCATAAAGAACAATCTCACAATAATACAGAATCGCAGGCCTCTTCGAGGGGGCAACCTCCTTCAATACTTCATTAATTTGCAAAAATATGGTTACATTGGTGCCTTTTCGGGTATTTAAGGAGTTTCCTTCCAAGGTTGGCTTACATGCAAAATGTCACCTGGATTACATGCATAATGCCACCCGAATTACATGCATAGTGCCACTTTGAATTACATGCACAATGCCACTTGAATTACATGCATAATGCCACACGAATTACATGCACAATGCCACCTATCTACCATGTGTTACATAAAAAGGGTGCCATTTGTCATAGGCACTACCTAAGCTAAAACTTAGAACATTACAAAATATTAATCATGGGTACTACCCACGTTCACTAGGAATTATTACATCGGGGAAGTTATTACATTAAGGGTTAGGATGAGATCCTAACATGCCCTTCTCCTTGAAGAAGCTTTGTCCTCAAAGCTGAAAATGAGGAAACTATTGTTGGAGTTGATGGAGAGACTCCCATGTAGCATCCTCAGGTTGAAGTCCACGCCACTGAACCAGGACCTCTGTGATGGTACGGTTGCGTAGAGTGCGAGTTCGATGATCCAGCAGCTGTTCCGGTGCAAGTAAGATGGAGCCTTCTTCATCCAATTTAGGGAGTGTTGATTGAACCTGTACCTTTGTGCCCACAACTTTCTTGAGAAGGGAAACATGAAAAATAGGGTGGATCTTGGAAGTGGGGGGAAGAGCCAATTTGTAAGCTGTTGGACCAATCCGTTGTAGAACCTGATAAGGACCATACAATTTTGGAGCGAGCTTCTGACACCTGCAGAGTTGTAGGGATGATTTTTTGTATGGATGTAAGCGAAGGAAGACCATATCACCCACATCAAAACTGTGCTCAGAACGATGCTGATCAGCTTGTTGGCGCATCCGATTCTGGGCCATGTTCAAATTTTGCTTGAGTTGGCGGAGGACCTCGATGTGTTGACTCAGAGCATTGTAGACGGCCTGGACCTTGGAGCTGCCCAGAATGTAGGAGAAAGGTGTGAGTGGAGGGCGCCCGTAAACTACCTCAAACGGTGTGAGTTTGGTGGCGGTATGATAGGAAGTGTTGTACCACCATTCAGCCAAAGAAATCCATTTTGCCCAATGAGTAGGATGATCGGAGGCAAAGCAGCGAAGGTAGGTTTCCAAGAATTTATTAACAACCTCTGTTTGACCATCCATTTGCGGATGGTAGGCTGAACTCATTTTGAGTTGAGTCCCCTACAACTTAAACAACTCTTGCCAAAAATTGCTAGTAAAGGTGGGATCACGATCAGATACAATGGAGGTGGGCATGCCATGAAGGCGAAATATGGAATCAAGAAAAATTTGGGCAATAGTGGATGCTGTGTAAGGATGGGTTAGGGCACAAAAGTGAGCATACTTTGAAAGGCGGTCCACTACCACAAAAATAACAGACTTGCCTCCAGATTTAGGTAGCCCTTCTATGAAGTCCATGGAGATGTCAATCCACACCTAATCTGGTATCGGCAATGGTTGAAGAGTGCCCGGGGAGCGCACTGTTTCTCCTTTCATCCTTTGACAAGTGTCGCAATTCGCTACAAAAGAGCGAATGTCCTATTTCATACCTTTCCAAAATAAGGTGCGCTTGAGTCGCTCATAAGTTTTGAGGAACCCTGAATGGCCAGCAGATGGAGTAGCATGTGATTCCTTCATGAGGAGTTCTCGAAGTGGGGACTTAGGAGGAAGAACCAGACGTTGATGGTAACGCAGATCTCGGCCATCCCAACTATATCCTGGTGTAGACTCTGGATCATCCCTAAGTGAAGCAACCAGGTCTTTCAAATCTGCATCCTGAAGTATTTCTTGACGTAAGGGCTCAATCCATTGGGGCAATGGAGCAGAGATGGCACACAACATACTAAGGGTCTCAAATTGGCGAGAGAGAGCGTCTGCCATAAGATTTTCCTTCCCTTTTTTGTACGTGATGTCATAATAATAGCCCATGAGTTTTGATACCCACTTTTGTTGCTCGGGGGTGGCAACTCGTTGTTCTAGAAAGTATTTTAGGCTCTGGTGGTCAGTTTTGATGGAGAAATGGCACCCAATGAGGTAAGGCCGCCAATGTAGGACTGCATGCAATATTGCCAACATTTCCTTGGCATATGTGGATTTTCCCAAATTGCGATCAGATAGGGCTTTGCTTGTAAAAGCCAAAGGGCGTCCTTCTTGCATCAATACCGCCCCAATACCACGACCAGAAGCATCACTTTCAATGACAAATTTTTTAGAGAAGTCTGGCATGGCTAAAATTGGAGTGGTGGTCATGGCATGCTTGAGGTCCAGGAATGCTTGCTCATCCGACCCTGTCCAAGTAAAAGAATCCTTCTTCAACATGGAGGTGAGGGGGGCGGCTATCTTTCCTTAATTGCAGACAAATTTACGGTAATATCCTGTAAGCCCTAAAAATCCTCGAAGCCCCTTGAGTGTGTGAGGTTTCGGCCATTCTTGGACTGCTTGGATCTTCTTAGGGTCAACCTTGACACCATCCTTTGAGACAATGTGTCCCAGATATTCTACTTTAGTCAAACCAAAGGAGCACTTGGACCTTTTTGCAAACAGTTTATGGTCGGCCAGTAGTTGGAGGGTTTGATCTACATGATTGAGATGCTCTTCCCATGTGTGACTGTAAATCAAGATGTCATCGAAGAACACAAGGATGAACTTTCGCAAGAAAGGGCGAAAGATGTTGTTCATCAGGCTTTGGAATGTGGAAGGAGCATTTGTGAGACCAAATGGCATTACCAAGAATTCATAATGACCTTCATGAGTGCGAAAAGCGTTTTAGGAATATCTTCATCCTCGAGCCGGATCTGATGGTACCCAGAGCGGAGGTCTAGCTTGGTGAAGTACATGGTCCCATGTAATTCATCTAGTAATTCATCAACCACAGGGATAGGAAATTTATCCTTGACCGTTATCTTGTTGAGTTCTCGGTAGTCAATACACAATCGCCAAGAGCCATATTTCTTGAGGACCAGTAAGACTAGTGCAGAGTAGGGACTAGTACTAGGCCGAATGACACCCGCCTTGAGTAATTCCTGTATCATCTTCTCAATCTCGAACTTCATGGCATGGGGGTACCTGTACGGTCTGATATTGGGAGGTGTACTATCCGACAATAATGGAATGGCATGGTCATGAGAGCGATGCGGTGGTAGTGTGGTTGGTTCTGAAAAGATGGCCTCATGTTTGTGGAGAATCTATTGCATGTCTGGTGGGATTTCACCCATTGGGGATGTGGATGGTTGGATGGAGAATAGTTGTGCAATGACCCCACGTGATGATTTCTTTAGCAATTTCTCCATGTCGTTTGAACTGATAATTTGAGGTGTTCCTACTGGGGAGCCCTTGATGATGTGTGTTTGTCCATTCTGGGAGAACTGCATCCAAAGTTCAGCAAAGTTCCAACTGATAGTGCCCAACGTACTCAACCATTGAGATCCCAAAACAATATCACATCCACCCAACTGGAGGGCAAACATGTCCTGCTTGAGTGCATAGTCCCCTATCTGTATTTTAACATTGCGACACTTTCCTTTACAAGGTAAGGTTCCCCCATTGGCTACCATGACCTCAAAGGAATTACAAGTGTGGATATAGCAATTTGCCCACTGAGCAACTCTAGGGTCAATGAAGTTGTGCGTGCTTCCCGAATCCGGAAGGATGGAAAGACGTTGGCCCTTGAAAAATCCTGTAACCTTCATGGTTTGAGGAGTAGTAATGCCTGCAAGGGCATGGACTGTAATTGCTGTCTCAGGTTCCTGTTTCACTTCTTGTGGAGGAGGTGTTTCTGGAGGGTCCTCATCCTTATCACTCTCATCAGAGGTATCAAGTTCTTCAACGTCTATCAGGAACAATTTTTTGTGTGCACACTTATGCCCTTTGAAAAACTTTTCATCACAATTGTAGCATAATCCTTGGGCACGACGTGCATCCATCTCTTCGGTGGTGAGGCGCTTGGGTACAGCAGGTTTAGTATCAACTGGGTGTTGGGCTCTAGGAGGAAATGAAGGTCTATTTTGCAGAAACTTTGATGGGCGTCTTTGGGCAGAGAGTTTAGATTCGGCCAAACGAGCCAAAATGATAGCTTCCATCATAGTTCGTGGTTTCAATATTTTTACTTCCGCTTGGAGTTCCACCTTTAACCCACTGATATAACAACTCTGGAAGAACCCTTCACTCAATCCTCTTGTCCTATTGGCCAATTTTTCAAATTGAGCTTGGTACTCTCGGACTGACCCTGTTTGTTGTAGCTTGGTCAAGGCTCCTGTAAAGTCCTCATACTCACTAGGACCAAATCGAGTGAGTAGTTGGGATTCAAAATCCTCCCAAGAGAGATTTGGGTAGGTAAGACGCAACCATTGAAACCAGTGTAGAGCCTCAGATTCCAAGTTAAAGGAAGCCATCTGGACTCGATGAAATATGGGTACATTATGAAGTCAAAAGAATTGGTCAACCCGACATAGCCACCCATCAACATCCTTCCCACTAAATTTGGGAAAGTCCAATTTGGGCATTCTAAAGGGTGGTGGATCATGGTCACGATTCCTTGTAGAACTCTCGGCTTGGTATTCTGATTTGGGTGGTTCTCTTCTCAGTTTGCTGTCCACTTATGTCAGTGCTTCTTCTAGGCGGTTGCTAGTGGCCTCATGCTCTAGGCGAAGACCTTGGACTTCTTCCCTTATGGAGTGAAAAGCCGAGTTCAAGTTCTCAATGGCTTTTGTTAGGGATTCCAAGTGTTCTAGTTCTTTCTGGTGTCCACGGGTACCCTGGGCCATTTTTTAGACCTTTTGTGACTAGTTACTAAAAATAGAATTGAATTTTTAGGACTTACTATTTATAGTAAGTGCCCAAAAAAGTGCTTGGGTGCTATATATCAAAATGATCAGCTGAAGGAGGTGGTCACAATGAGCTATATCTCTAAACACTACTTTTTGGCACCCCAGACTTTTTTTTTTTTATCTCCTGTTTTGCTGAGTCTAACGGTGTTTACAGTTTCTAATTCTGAGCTACTGAGCAAAATTTGGGTACTGGAGCACTATCTATAACTGGGTCGTGTTTCACACTCAAGATTCTCTGTATTTTGTAGGTGACTGATATGAAAATTCTGTTCTAACCCTGAAGACTGTGAATTCCGCCCGACTGGTGCTCGACCTCTCCGACTCGATCGACTCGATTGTGACTGCCACTGTAAATTTCACTGTTATTCTCCAGACTATCAACTTAAGTGTCACCCTCATGGCTTATCCCGAATGCATGTCCCTTTTGTTATTTTTTTAGTAGAGGACTCCTTTCTCATATGCTTACTTTTGAAATGTAGGTTTATGAACAGGGATGTTTGGATTTTTATTTTTATTTTTATTTTTATTTTTTTGCATTTTTTACAGGTTGAAGTTTAAACAGAACCAGGGAATGCTAAGTATAGGAGTATGTACCACCCATAGGCCCTCTAATATACCGACAATGACGAACAATAGTGCTCGGACCAATATTTCAGGCCACTACTCAAGGAGGATTCCACACATACCCTTGAGCACACTACCCGCCTCTTTGACAATACGAGAGGGTAATCATCCAGGATGCTATGTCCCATAGACTATAATTAATACAAGGCCAAAGAGCTGCCTAATGGCTACAAGTTTGTTTAATCCTAGATGGTCTCCCGATATACCCGAAGATACGTGGGAGCTCAAGTCTGTGCGCGAGTTCTGTCTGAGGCCTGGGTATTGGAGCCTGATCGCCCCTCACTTCACTAGACGCTTTATGGGCTATCTAGCTTAGCCAATAACAACAGATCCTTCGCGATATTTTAAAATCCCCAGTACAGGGTTTCTACCTACTCAACTAAAAATATTTTTTTGTTGTTTTTGGTCTAGAAAAAAAAAACAGTGTATTTTTTTGGATTTTTTTTTTTAATAAGGAAAAACAGAAATGGGAAAACACACAGAATTTATACCTAACAGGCGGATTGGATGGCAAGAATTGTTGCAGTTGCAGCAGAAATTGGCCCTGGAAAGCGCTCTGATACCACTTGTTAAGATCCTGCTATAAAATAAACTCAAATAACACACTCACACAATTGCTTGGAAATAAACTCACATAAACATCATATTAATATAACAAAAATTTGCATAAAGAACAATCTCACAATAAGACAGAATCGCAGGCCTCTTCGAGGGGCCAACCTCCTTCAATACTTCATTAATTTGCAAAAAGATGGTTACATTGGTGCCTTCTCGGGTATTTAAGGAGTTTCCTTCCAAGGTTGGCTTACATGCAAAATGCCACCTGGATTACATGCATAATGCCACCCGAATTACATGCATAGTGCCACTTTGAATTACATGCACAATGCCACTCGAATTACATGCATAATGCCACATGAATTACATGCACAATGCCACCTATCTACCATGTGTTACATAAAAAGGGTGCCATTTGTCATAGGCACTACCTAAGCTAAAACTTAGAACATTACAAAATATTAATCATGGGTACTACCCACGTTCACTAGGAATTATTACATCAGGGAAGTTATTACATTAAGGGTTAGGATGAGATCCTAACAATGATATACCAAATAAAATTAGGATCAACAATGCATCAAAGGTAAAATTTCAAAGAAATCCGTCCATTCTACAATTGGGGCATCTTACATTGATCATAAAGTAAGATGATTTTACGTCTCTTCCCTAAAATAAATCATCATGGCTTAACACAAATTCCATAATCAATCATATTCATTCATCATTTTCATCACCCCTAACCACTACATGCTCGCCAATGATATTTCACTATCAAGTGATTCATCATTGTTCTCCCCTTCTTCACACTCATCGCTTAAGGGGGTAGACATCAAACATATAAAATTTGCCTTGTGCATGATCAATAATCAAACACTTAATCTTGGATATTGCATTTTTCAAAGAACCTTTTCTAGAGATTATATCAAACCTTCCTTTGTTGGGGTAAACAAAAGCATAATTTCTCTTTTCAACTGAACTCCAATTAAAAAATATTTGAGAGATGCAACACTTGAGTCTTTAGGTTAGTCATGGATTTTCTTCCTTAGAGTGGTAGTCGTAATACCACTCATGAATGTAGCACCTGACACAAATCTACCTAGGATTGAATGGTTTGTCAAATAAAATCAAGCTCAAGAATATATCAAAGGTAAAGTTTCAAAGACATTCACTCCTTTAAAAATTAGGACATTTTATATTGATCATGATAGTAATACAATCTTCCATCTACTCTCTCAATAATCATCACAATGATACAAATCTATAGTCATCCACAATCATCCATCATCAATTTGTCTTCTTAAAAACCAAACCATCAACGCAGTGTCATCAGGTTTTTGCACTGCACCATGTTTTTACATAACACAATACAAAAGGGGGTAAATGTAGACATCTAAAAGTTGCATATTGCCACTTCTTCCATCATCACGATTGATCAATTTGCAAAGCTCATGAAATTTACATAAATTAGCCTCAAAACACTATTCATCTTCATAAGCCTCTTGGGCCACTTAAACTCCTTCCTATGCTTAAATTTAGATCCTCATGCAACCACCATCATGGCTTAACCTTGGTTAATCTCTACCTTGATCAAAAGTCACTTTACGGTCAAACTCCACCCCATGGTCAATCTAACCATGGTCAATCTGATTCATGGCCACCTCACCTAGTCTACTCTTTGACTAGCCTAGCCTCCACCTCATCCATTTGACCCTAGCTAAACCTATGGTCAACCTAATAAGGGTTAACTTTAACCCTTGCTCCACACATGGTCAACCTAATTAGGATTAACTTTAATCAGGGTTAACTGTGTGCATTTAGGGCCTTAAATGCCATTAGGAGACTTTTGTGTCCAAAGGTATGGGAGACATGGTGAGTCACACTCCACCTTACCCAAAAGTCAACACTTAACCTAGGGTCAACCTCACCTTGGTTAAATCTAACCCTTGCTCCATTTCAAATCCCCATGTGGGTTTAAATTCATAAATGACTTTTGAAGACTTTTTGGTTTTCAAGGCATGGGAATGGATGACTCACCTTCCAACTCATCCAAGTCAACAACTAACCCACGGTTAACCTTACTGTAGTTATGATTTAACCTTAACTCCACTCCACATACCCATACTCATTTATGACATGTAGATGGGTGAGGGATTCTCTTACCAAAATACACTAATGGAGCATGCCACATCAGGGGACACCTCACAAAGGACACCTCATGGGACACCTCAACCCCTCTCCTAAGCTTGGTAAATTCTATAAATAGAGGGTTGTTTCCTCTATCTTCAAGGATCCACTCATTTTCATACCCAAAATCTATTGGAATTAACCTAGAGGTCACTTAAGCCCTCTCTTTCCATTAACCACCATGGAGGCCACATAAGCCCTCTTTTTGCACCCTTTTTGTATTGCAAGTTGCTCTTGTTTGCAAGTTTTGGAGGTGACTTGACGAGGACACAAATATCCAATAACACTAGAGGGATCTGCACCTCATCAAGTTTGGTTTTTGAAAAACGTAATCAAATTTGCATAGAGGTATGTAAATCTCGAGGCATAGTTAGATTCATACACCACTATGCAAATCCCATTTTTAGCCTTCCAGGGCTCCCAAATCTAGGTAAGTACTCTAATAATACCTGTTTTCCATTATTTTATGTAATTTTAATCATGTTTTAAGATTAATATAGAGGTCTTTTATCTGTAAACATGAGGGGTCTGATCAAGACAGGCCCCCAAATGTTCTAACTCATTTTTACAGGTCTTACAGGTCTTGAGGATAGGTTTGACCAATAGTTGCACACAAGTAGTAAGCCCACTCCAACTAAGGAAGAAAAGGAGAACAACCGGTGGCTATTTACCATATATACCGAAAGAGGGCTTCTCTTGTGGAAGACCCTGTTTTGTAGCCCTTAGGGGTACTTTTGTAAAAGGATAACTTCTGTAACCTCTTTTCAATGATCAATTGCAAAATAGTTGGTTTTCTTATCATTCAGTCAAATAGAATTACAAGATCTAATTAACTAAGATTTAATTCCAAAAATGGAATCTAAGGATTATGAAATTAAATAAAATCATAAAAATACGATTATGAAATGAATTTTTAAGTCAAAATTATGAAATACAAGATAATAAGAAAGAAATAAATCTTTAAATAAAAACCTAGTTAGATTTCACTTGTTTTATGCAGAAAGAGAAAATAGAAACAAAAACCTTGAACCAATCCTTTGGAACTATGTAGAGACAAATAACTACAAATTTCCATTACCATGAATTTGCATTGATTGCAAATTCATCATTAAGTTGCAAATATATCGTTAAAACAAATGTGCACTGGTTGCAAATTTGTTGTGAGTGTGAATTCGCTTTGACGACTTCAAATTTGCAAAGGTAGAGCAATGTGATCCCATAGTCAAAATTGCAAAAATCATCAAAAACCTGAATGTAAAGACCTACAAAAATGAAAGAAAAAAATTAGTAGCTTTTAAGGGCTTGCCCTTATGGATTGGAATAAGCAGCTATCTTAATCCATAGATTAAACCCCAAAGTGACCATCTAAGGTTTTTGATAAAGCTAAATAGAAATACAAGCACTCATATAATGAAAATTTGATGCAAGGTGAAAGGGAAAAGAGAAAGAAAGGTCCCTAAGATGGAAGATCAGACCAACAGGTGGTCAATCTACAAAAAATGTAAAATTATCGTTGGATAGCAAATTTGTCTTGACAATGAATTTGCTCCTAGACTACAAATTCGCCAATGGATCATGAATTTACACTAACGACAAATTTGATTTTAAACTACAAATTTTTCTTAACAACAAAATCTAACATCAACTTGTAGAAACAAAGTAGAACACCTCAATCTCACTACCAATCTATCAAAACCTATAATTCACAAAAGCCTATACAAATATCTACAAAAATGCTATTACCTATCAACAATACTATGTCTAAAACCTATGCAATGCCAATATATCTTTGATATTTTTTGTGTAACCTCCTTGGAACCCCAAGGGTCTCCTTTTATAGAAGATGGAGCTTTGGAATTATCACCAAGGGTGCTCATGAGAAGTTGGATGCATGCACTTTTAGAGAGGTAAGTCATCTAATTTTGCTCCTATTTGAAAGGTGTGATGTTTAGTTAATTGGGTTTGATTAGCATTTACAATATTTACTTAGAGGTTGATTGGGAAGTTAACTGCCTCTAATTGGTAGTTGCATGATCTGATTAGAGGTGGTTGTTGAGTTATCTACCTCTAATTGATAGTTGCATGGGTTAATTAGAGGTGGTTGCTAAGTTAACTACCTCTAATTGGTAGTTCCAACATATTGGTGTAGATTTTGAGCTAATCAAACATAGAGCAATGGAACTGATGGTAATTGGGAGCCACACCATCGAGACTAAGAGTTTTGTCGATGGTTTTGCAAATTTGTTGTTGGCACAAATTCACTTGTGCAAATTTACCATTGGAAAATTCATTGCTATAAATTAATTGTAAGTGTGAATTTGTCATGCCTATACTTGTTAGAAAGCTTGTTCCAAGAGCTTTCCAAATAGTACAAATTTTACAAAATTTGGAGGTCATTTGCCCTAGTTTTGTGAAGGTCAAAGTCATCCATTATTTGCAGATTTTTTATGAGTTTCAATTTACCATGCTTAGGCTTGTTGGAAAGCTTATTTTGAGAGCTTTCCAATGGTACAAATTTTATGAATTTTGGAGTCCGTTTGACCCAATTTTGAGAAGGAAAACATTGATGGGATCTTTTTACCCTGAATTTGGGTACAAAAGGTGATTTGGTCAAATTGATCGAATGTGCAATGGGTGATGTGTTGAATGGTTAATATAGGGAGCAAAATTGGGTGTCTACAATAATTAAATCATCTATTATTTTTAAGTAATCTCTAAAGTTTTACATGCAATAAATTTATATCAATTAGCCTTTTCCTTTCATTAAAATTTGATTTTATGTGTGAAATTATAGGAGGGGTATCCTTTTCATGGTTTCTCTCATATAACTACTTAGCATATTACAACAATTGTTTGCTTATGATATTGTTTTTTTGTGTGTCTTTTGCTCTATTGTAGCTCTATCCATAATCGTCTTAGGTTATACTTTGAAATAAATATCAACTCTTTTTTATCTTGATCTTATGTATTTTTTTGGTTTTGTTTTCACTAGTTGTTTATGTATGTTGTTTACTTTCTCTTTGTCTGGTTCTTTCAAGGTTCTCCTTACTTATTTGTGTTTTTCATCATACTATGAATTTATAGGGAAGCTTTTATGTCTTCTTTTTCTCAATTTTATTTTTTTGCATGATTCCAATACTTCTTTGATTATATCCATATGTTTTCTATAATCAAAATTATATAAGTCTGGAAAATGTTTTCCCTCTTTCTTTCCTTCCTTTACATAACCTTCTTCATATATATTTAAAAGTTTCTTGATTTTTCTTTTTCATAAGGACATTTCATATTATCTTTCCTTTAGTTATTTGAATATGTGCATCTTACCTATTTTTTTGTGTTCGAACCTTTATGTACATTGAGTTGTGATCAGATTATAACTCCATAGGAATTGCTCCAATTTTTAAATCTTTTATCCTTGAAATAAAGTTTGGTGAGAAAATATCATAATCAACTACACTATGCATTATGTGTTTGACAAGTATATTTTCTAAATTTTTATCACATGTTTATGCTATTGCAAACGATCAATCCCTCAATGCTATATAGTTTAAAAATTCTCCATAATGTGTGTGGGTCCTTGATTATCATTTGAGGACCTTAACCAACGATGATCCACCTCTTCCTCCAACCATAGTGGATCATCTATGTCTTCATTAACCTTTAAAGAACTTGCTTTTCTATTTGTTGTCTTGGCATTAAAGTTACCCATTAAAACAACCTCTCCAACCTTCCTATATTATATAATATATTTTCTTAGTATCATATATGGATCCTCATGATCTAAGATATTACCTCTAATAAAAGTTTGATTGTTGTGGAGTTAAACAACAAGGTGCAATCAATATATCATTATTTATGATTATGATCAATACATATTATTTGTTTGGGTCTTCTTTTTCAACCTATATGAGTCTACTACAAGACTTTTTTATTAGTATTGTTTTTTTCAATAGGTTATATGGGATTGAAATGGACCCCATCCATATTACATCATCACCACATAGTGGTATTACAACAAAGTTTGGATATTATCCATGTATCGTTTGGCAAGATTTGAACCTAGGTCTCCTCCTTGAGCGTTGAGAAATTTAACCTATTAAGCTAATACCAATTGACTTTTCGATGAGTTTACATAGGTTTTTATGGGAAATCTGGTCCCCTCATATTGAGTGGGGTTTGAACCTTGGACCTCTAAAAAAGAAACCAAAACTCTTACCACTACAATAAACTTACAACTTATTTTAATTAATATTATTATTCTATGTCCTTTTTTATTTTCTATTGTCTTTTTTTTAATCTTTAATATTCACGTGTTAAATGTTCTTGACAACTCTCTAATTTTCTATTTAATTAATATATAAACTTACAACTTATTTTTATTAATATTATTACTAATGTCCTCATGCTTCATTTTAAACTATTATCTTTTTTTTTATCTTTAATAATTTGTTTTCTTATATCTATAATATTCACGGCTCTCTAATTTCTTATTTATTTAATATATTATATATTCTTTCCCATTTTTCAACCCTCCATCCTTACTCTTAGTCCTTGCTATCATATTTTCCCATTCTATCCTCTTTTCTACTTATAACATAAACTTAATATTATTATAGATTGGGATTGACCATAAAAGAAAACCAATCTTCAATTTGAAAGGACCTCATGCCTTCAAATTTAACTGGTTGAAATCCTTTATTTTTAATTAAAGAAAGACGTTAAGAAAAGTTGGTGGCCAGTAATCACTTCTGAATATATTTGATATGACAAGAATTAACTCCTCTTAGGCGTGGCAAAGAACGACTTTTAAGTTAAGGTGGTGGCGAGAAATCACTTTATTACCTCTGTAGCCAAACCCTCGCCGAGTCCGTCTAGCTGCATCTTAATTTTGCCAGTACCCCAATTTTCTTTACCTTTATTCTTAACATTTCTACATCCCATTTTCCGTCTAGCTGCATCTTAATTTTGCCAGTACCCCAATTTTCTTTACCTTTATGCTTAAGATTTCTACATCTTAATTTTGCACAGCACCCCATTTTCAGTTTACTTTTGTACACTGTCTAACATATAGTTTTCTTAATAAAGGTTTCGAAAATTTTAATTTATTAAATTAATATTATTTGATTTTTTTAATGAGTTTACATAAGTTTTTATTGAAAATCTTAGTCCTTTTATATTAAATGGGTTTGAATTTTGAACCTCTTAAAAATAAACCAAAACTCTTACCACTCCAATAAACTTACAACTTATTTTTATTAATATTATTATTCTATGTCTTTTTCATTTTTTTACATTATTGTTTTTTTATCTTTAATAATTTACTTAATATTCACCTATTAAATGTTTTTGAGGACTCTCTAATTTAATTTTTATTTATTTAATATATTTTATATTTTTTCTTATTTTTCAACCATTCTTTCCATCCTTGCTATTATATTTTTCCATTCTACTTCTTTTCTGCTTGTAACATAAAAATAAAATCATTATCTTTGTAAAAATTTAACTGCTTGATACTCTTTTAAAAATATTAAAAAATAAAATGATATGTTTTTTTAATGACATTTATTGTTTTATATATGAACATTTGATATGAATTTAACTTGTTGAAGTCCTTTAGCTTTAATCACATTTGATATGTGAAGCATTAACTTCTCTTCCCCGTGGCAAAGAAAAACTTTAAGAAAAGGTGGTAGCGAGTAATCAGTTTTAAATATATTTGATATGACAAGCATTAACTCCTTTTCCGCGTGGTTAAGGTGGTGGCGAGTAATCACTGAAATGAAAGATTTTAATTACGTCCCAGAGACCCAAATATGGTCTATGGAATCTTAAATATGGAAGTACAATTACTCAAATCATATCATATGATCTTTAATATCTTTGAGAAGGTACAATTACTCAAATCATATCATATGATCTTTAATATCTTTGAGAAGGTTGTTCCTTCTCCAACTGATTTGTGTTAGCAATTCCTCAACCTTTTTTATTTTACCGTCTTCAAATAAATCTGCCATAAACTCGTTCTCAAGTGTTTCTTTGTATTTGTCACGGATATTTGAAAAACTCAGGCATTTATAGATGAAATGTTCCTCTGTCTCTACTACCCCTGTGTTGCATAGAGTACATATCCTTTCTTCCCATTGTTCTTTGGGCGTTGTCCATCTCCCTGTTTCACATCTAAGCCTATGAGAGCTAGTCCTTACATGAGCATTGAGTATTTTTTCCTTCCACTTGATTTCAGCGCTTATATACGCTTTTTCCTTGTGGTCTTACATTGGGTTAAAATTTGCAATATAATATTGTCTTTTCCTGCTTGCATTTTTCCACATTCCACTTTGAACTTTTCATTCACATAATTTTTTATGTCTTTGTTGACATTTGGGCATTCATTTATGTTGATTTCCCAACGTTTCATCCATTTCTGATTTTGTTTCATCCATGTATTCTTTCGCCTATGCAAATCTTCGTCCCTAGCTGCCCTAGGCCATCTATCATTTGTCATGTTTTCTGTTTTTTACAAGTAACATAACAACTTGGTCATAGCAATTGCTTCTAAAGGGAACATTCCAATTTCAGCTAGAATAATTTCATAAGGGGTTGTGGCCTTAATTTTGAGAAAGTTTGTGATTAGATATTTTTGAATCCTTTCTATTTGCCTCCATTTTGCATTTGTTGTGCCACTAGCCCACACCTCGCAACCATACAATAGAACCGGTGTAACAAGTAGGCCAAATAAGACCTTGGTGGTCTTCCAGTCCCACAACTCGACATTCCTACACCTGTTTTGAAGTGCATATAGTGCTCTCCAACCACTTTGAGTTCTTCCACTTCTAGCTCCTCTATTTTTGGTATGTAATTTTGTGAGCATATTACACAGTCTATTACACTTTATCCCTTATATGTTTTGCATGTATACTTTTCCTGAATTTTTTCATTAGTTCATCCCATTGCAAATAATCAAATTGTATATCCTGCAAAGACCTAACAACTCTTCTCCATATTGCGTGATAGCCCCATGCTCATCTTCTGAATTCCTGGTCCACTGTTGATTTTCCTCTTCTGGCATCCAAATAGGATTAATATCAATATCTTCGTTACCTTCTAGAATGTTAGCTTGCTTATTTGTTGTCCTTACATTGAAATCTCCAATTAATATAATCTTCCCCAACTTACTATATATTGAAATGTCTCTTTTTAGGGAGGAGTATGGGTATTCTCTGTTAAGGTCATGTTTCTTATAGAATTTAGAATTCTTGGGAGCAAAATAACATGTTGCTATGCTAATAACTGACTTATTTTCTAGGATCTTTATCCAGATGTACTATTTGTTTTCATCTTGTTTTTCATTTTTAATGACCCTATCCCATTCCTCTTTTATTAAAACCATAATACCCCCATGCCCTTTGCCATTTTCTGCCGCTTTATTCCATATTGCTATTTTTTTGTATCTCACAAATTCTGGAGTCCTACATCCATCGTGTTCATGTGTTTTTGTAAATATGATTATATCTTTGTTTCTAGCAATGGGCCCTAACCCGGGTCCTCTTCTCCAAGGGAAACCTCTACAGTTCCAACTTACCATTGTAAGATGTTCCCAGGCGGGCCATACTCCCTATTTGTTTTGGATTTGTTTAGATGTGATGTATGCCTTTCCATTTCTTAAATATGCTTGTTTCCCTTCATTCCTGGCTGCCCTCACCTTTTCCCATTCCTTATTTATTTCTTCCTACTATAAAAATGTTAGGTCATCATCTAAATAAAATTGTGACCCTCTCAACATGCCTCTGTTTTTAAGTAACCTTATTTTATCCTCGTAGCTCATCAATGTGATCCGAATATGTCTATCTCTGCCTCCTTCTCTTAGCTTACCAATTATACTTGCTTTTTTTATCTGACCCTTCCATTGTAATCGATCTGACAAGAAGGCCTTCGTTAAACGATTTGTGTCTTCCCTGTCCCCATAATCTTTCAACCCTTTGATGATTATATTTGATAACTTCTCATGTCTTTCTTTCTCTTCTGTTATTTGAATTTTTACTTGCTTCTCTATCAACTCTTTTTGTTGATTGACTGGTTCTTTTACTACTTGAGACCATGTCTTTGCCTTTGCTAATTCATTTCGTAGCTCATTTTATCTTGTTTCCATGTTTTGGAGTGTTTTTTGTACCTCTTTTATTGATTTGCATTTGTTTTTTCCACCTCTATTGCATCATTGATTGAGGGATGAATGACTTGTTTAAGGACATGCCATTCACGTTGACCCATGTTTGCAAGGTTTTGTAGCTTTGACACTTGCTCCTTGAGTTGGCTGTTTTCCTTTTCCAGCCTTCAAATGGTGTTTATAACCTCATCTGATTTAGTTTCTCTTAATTTCTCCCTCCTTTCCATGCTTTCAATTTTCTCTTTCATCTTCATTAGCTCTTGCACATAAAGTCTTGGTGCCCACATGAGTGGTGTAGTTGTGGGACTGTAAGTTTCTTCCTCATCTTAAAACTCATTTTGGTGATTTGCTTTGATTGTTCCTTATTCTCCACCTGTTTATGTGGTAGAATATTTTTTTATTTTCATTTTTTGATATGCCCTCTTCATTGTTGTTGCCCTTGCTTGAGCTTGTCGATGCCTTAATATCCTTCAGTACTGTTTCTCATTGACATATATTGGTTCTTGCAATTGTTGCTTCCCTTCTTCCATTTTTAAACCCTTTATAGCTGAACCCTCTGTACTATTGATTCGATGAAATAAATTGTAATAAAACCCTCCTTGCTTTGCAAACCCTCCGCTGCAAACCCTTGTTGATAATAAAACCTTCTATCGCAAACCCCTCTAACGAATGTATTTCTCCTATATACTTAAATTGTTTTATAAATGGAAAGAAGACGAAAAATGTGCTTACCCGATGAAATAGATGTTTAATACAATACTTCACCACAAACCCTCCTTGCTCTGCAAAAACCCTTTCGCAAACCCTTTAATTTTTTTGTGCTAATATTTCTTGTCTGGTTCAGTGTACAGTTCAAATATTCTTCGTTCTATCGGCTCTGCTTTAGTATCCCCGTGCTTTGCTTTAGTAATAGTGCAATTAATATATCAAAATGGTTCTATGACGCCATCTCATTTCACCTCAAAATCTAAATCTCACGTATCTCAAAGGGTGTCACATTAATCAGGTGCATCTCACGGCATGAACTCCATAAATGCATAGGTTTTCTACATTAACAAGCCAATCATGTCACGGGCATTCAATTACCTGTTGTTACCTCTGTAGCCAAATGCTCGCCAAGTCTGTAGAGCTGCATCCAGGTAACCCAATTTTTTGTTTACATCTCTGCATCTTAATTTTGCATGGTACCCCATTTTCTATTTACTTGCTCTTAACATATAGTTTTCTGAATAGAGGTCTTCCTCCCAACATATAGTTTCCTGAAAAGAGGTCTTCCTCCCCAAGTGGCAGCCATGGTTTCTTCGGGTTCGCCCTTAGAAGAGAGCTCAAACTCCATGGATGAAAAGGAGAAACGATTTTACAACTAAATCAACTCTGTGCATGTACGTCAACCCTTTCCTTCTACGCAATCAAAATTTCCTTCTAAACAATCAAAATCAAAATCAGAATCAAAAACCGAAAGTGGTGAGAGCGAACACGTCTCGAAGAATTTGAAGTTTTAATTTTTAATTTTTGTCAATTTGAGCACAGGGTGAAGGAGGGCCCGAAGTCAGGTTGTGTAGCCGAAGTCGGGCTACGCTCCCGACTATTGCACAATCGGGATGCACTCCCAAATATTGCACAATCAGGTTGCACAAGCGTAATTGGGTTACGCACGGGAAATGTGCGCAATCAGGTTGCACATGGAGGATGTTCGCAATCATGCTACACATGGAGAAAAAAAATGCTAAGTCTAGGAAGCCGTTGGTCAACGCCCGACTACGTTGGTCAAAGGCAGCGAAGTCCGACTTCGCTTCGCAGTCGGGTGGATAGCTCCAGACTTAGCCAAATTTTTGCCTTGCGAGCTTTTTGTTTGTCCGGAGGCTTGCGTGGCTACATTGATGTTTTGCTTTGGCTCGGCAAGAACTGTATGGGAGGAGAGAAACACCGAATCTGAATGCAATGTTTCAGATCTGAGCTCAAACTTATAGAACCCGAAAGAAAATGCTCTGAGGTGATTTGTATAGACAACAACTAATTTTGTGCCGATAAAGATAACCGCAAACCCTACAGATGCCTTAAACAACAACAAATTTTATTCATATAAGATGAGGGTTACAAAAGTCCTCAACTGAGGAAAAACTAACATCTGCAGACTAAAGCTACAGGATAAACTGAAAGGGAAACAAATGTCGAGTCTACTGCTCAGACATTAAATAGATGAGCCACACTACTCACTGAAACAATCTCGTTCGCTACTCTACGAATGACTTTTTTTTCCAAGTTTCCCCCACTCTCCTCTCTCTTTGCTCTCTCTCCACCCTTTGTCTGAAGACCCGAACTACCTTATATAGCCGTGGGGAGAGGAAGATAGGGGTTGTCCTCTGATAGGTTCTGATAGACCCTCAACTAGGGTTTCTGACCAATCATCGAACTAGCATTAAATCACCAAACTAGCATTAACTTCTGCGGTGATCGGATCTATCAGATGTCACATCTATCAGAAGGCACGTGCGACGTCAAGTCAAAAGTTTTGTCGGGATGCCCGACTTCGCGAGCGCAATCCGACTTCGCCCAAGTTTGGAGCGTAGTTTGGCGGAGGCGTGAAATCAGGATTAATATTTCTAACACCCTCCTTTAAGCCTGATTTCACGAGCGCTTTGACTCCAAGCTGCTCATGCAATCTATTGAAGTCTTCCTCCTTCAAAGGCTTTATGAAAATATCTACCAACTACTCCTTGGATCTGCAAAACTACAGTTGAATTTCTTCGGACTTCACCAACTCTCTGATGAAGTGATAACGAATATCGATGTGCTTCGTCCGACCATGGAACACGGGATCCTTTGATAGTGCAATGGCCAAATTGTTATCACAAAAAATTATTGTCGCGCCTTCCAGAGGATAGTTCAGTTCACTCAAAACTCTTCGTAGCCAAACTTCCTGGCATGCGGCTGACGTGGCGACGACATATTCTGCTTCGGCTGTGGACAATGCAATGATGGGTTGCTTCTTGGATGCCCATGAGACTACCCCTGATCCGAGATGGAAAGCATACCCGGAGGTGCTCTTTCGATCATCGATGCTGCCAGCCCAATCACTATCTATGAAGCCCACCAGTTCCAACTGGTCCTGTCTGGCATAAAATAGGCCATTGTTCCACGTCCCGTTGACATAGCACAAGATCCTCTTGCCTGCTTGCCAGTGCATGTCCTTCGGAGTCTCCATAAAATGACTGATCAGACTGACTTCGAACATCAGATCTGGCCGAGTTGTAGTCAAATACATCAGACTGCCAACTAGCCTCTTGAACAGGGTTGGATCTACATTCCTCCCTGAATCTAGCTTGCTCAGCTTCAAACCTGTGGCTACAGGTGTGATGGTAGGTTTGTTGTCCTCCATCTTGAACCACTTAAGGACATCCTTCGCATACTTGCCCTGAGAAATGAAGATGCCATCTATCGATTGGTCAACTTCAATGCCAAGAAAATACTTCATCAGCCCTAAGTCCGTCATCTCGAACTCCTTCATGGCTATTCTAAACTGGGCAAACAGTGTTGTGTTGTTGCTAGTGTAAATTAAATCGTCCACATACAAGAAGATGATTATGAGCTCACCTACATCATTTGTCTTCATGTACAGGGTGTGCTCATATGGGCATTTTACAAACCCATTTTCCTGAAAATAACTGTCAATCCGGCTGTACCAAGCCCGGGGTGCCTGCTTCAAACCGTACAGGGCCTTCTTTAGCTTCAGGACTTTGCCCTCCTGGCATTCAATTTTGTAACTTGGTGGCTGGTCTATGTAGACCTCTTCCTCCAACACTTCATTGAGGAAGGCTGACTTGACATCCATCTGGTACATCTTCCAACCTTGTTGGGCTGCCAATGCCAGGATCATCCTGACTGTGTCAAGTCGGGCTACAGGCACATAAACCTCATGGTAATCGATGCCTAACTTTTGCTTGTAACCCTTTGCCACCAGTCTGGCTTTATGCTTGTCAACGTCTCCTTGGGCGTTGAACTTTGTCTTATACACCCACTTGACCCCAATGGTCTTCTTCCCTACTGGAAGATCTATCAGTTGCCATGTATCATTCTTTTCAATGGCTTCAATCTCCTCGTCCATAGCCTGCACCCACTTTTGATTCTGACTTGCATCTTCGAACTCTACTGGATCAACTTCAGTAAAGAATGCAAAGTCAGAGTACTCTTCATCTACATGGGTTTGGGTTGCCTCATAGATTTCTTGCAAGCTCCTTGTCTTCGTTGGCGTCACCAGGTTCTGGATTCTACTTGCACATGGAGGTGACCGAGATGGAGTGGTTGTGCTACTTCTGGCACCACTGCTACTGCTGGAGGTTGCAGGTGGCTGCACACTTCCTTCTTCCAAGTCAACAGACTCTACTACTGCTGGCTCTGACTGGCTAGTCTTCGACTTCCAGTTCCAGGCTTCATCTTCAAGAAACTTCACATCACGGTTGATGATGAGCTTCTTCATCATAGGGTTGTACAACCTATATGCCTTCACCTGCTCACTGTACCCTATGAAAATGCACTTCTCATCTCTATCATCCAACTTCTGCCGCTTCTCTTCTGGAACATGTGCATATGCAATGCACCCGAACACACGCAAGTGAGCCACACTTGGCTTCACACCGCTCCAGGCCTCTTGAGGGATTTTGTCCTTCACACTTTTGGTGGGACATCTGTTTAGTAGGTAGACTGCACATGTTACAACCTCTACCCAAAATTCATGTTGCAATCCCTTCGCCTTCATTATGCTTCATGCCATCTCCATGATGGTATGATTCTTCCTCTCAGCTACGTCGTTTTGTTGTGGTGTGTATCTGGCAGTGAACTACCTTCGAATTCCATGCTGCTTGTAGTAGTTATAGAATTATTTGGAGATGTATTCACCTCTACCATCTTTCCTGAGAGTCTTGATCTGATATCCGCTCTGTTTCTCCACCAGAGCCTTGAACTCCTTGAATCTAGCAAATGCTTCTGACTTCAGCTTGATGGCATAGATCCAAGTCTTCCGGCTGAAGTCATCTATGAATGTTAAGAAGTATTTGTTGTCGACAAACATGTTGGTCTGCATCGGACCACAAATGTCTGAGTGCACCAGCTCCAGTGGCTGTGATGCTCTCCAAGACTGACCGAAAGGGAATGAATCCCTATGTTGTTTTTCGACTAAGCAGCCCTCACAAACTTGATTTTGCTGCTCTATCAGGGGTAAACCCTTCACCATCTGCTTCTTGTGTAGTTGATTCAGGCCACTGAAGTTCAGGTGACCAAATCTGAGATGCCACAACCAGGTAGCATCTTTCACAACTACACTCAGAGACATCAATGATTCATTTTGAATCTGCAGTGGAAACATTTTATTCTTCGTCATGGACACTGTAGCAATCTACCCATGCGACTTGTCTCTGATGGTGCAAGCTCCATATTTGAACTGGACCGTATGTCCCTTCTACACGAGTTGTCCAATGCTCAGCAGGTTGTGCTTCAGGCTAGGCACATAGTAGACATCACAGATCTACTTTCGTTCACCGTGCCTGGTGCGGATGAGGATATTTCCTTTCCCCATTATGGGAACCTTGTTGTTGTTCCCCATCTTCACCTCAGACTGGACTGTTTCATCCAGTTGGGAGAACATCTCCTTGTTCCCCATCATGTGGTTGCTGCACCCACTATCTAAATACCAGACATTCTTCTGGCACTCCTCCTCAATGTTGTAAGTCAACAACACATTTCCTCCTACCACATTTTTGATTTCATCCGTGTAATGGGCCTGCTACTGGTTCTCCTTGGCCATCCATTTTTTGCACTATGAGATGTAATGGCCGAACTTCTTGCAGAAATAGCACTGGACCTTTGACATGTCCTTCTTCTGACTAGATCCAGCTTGCTAATTTTTTGAACTACCTCTTCCACCTTGCTGATGGAAATTATAGTTGGTCTCTCCTTCGCTAGGGTTTGAATGTCCTCCTTGCTTGTTGCCTTTCCCACGCCTACCTCTGCCTCTTGCTCCGTGAGAACTAGAGGCACCATGGTGGGAATCTTGTCTGCCGTTGTCTCGAAATGAGACCTGAGCCTTGAATGCTTGCTCCAAAGAGGTCTGAGATGAATGGCTCAGCCTCTGTTCATGTGTCTGCAATGAACCCATGAGCTCGTCTGTCGAGAGGGTTTTTAGATCCCTCGACTCTTCGATTGCTATCACAATCGAGTCAAACTTGGCAGGCAGACTTCTAAGAATCTTCTCCATGATTCTCTGGCTCTGCATGATTTCTCCATTCAACCTCATCTGGTTGATAATGTCCATCATCCGGGTGAAGAAATCACTCATGGACTCGGACTCACTCATCTGTAGATTTTCAAACTCCCTCTTGAGCATCTGCAGCTTCACCAACTTTACCTTATTGGTGCCCTGGTATGAGCTGGCCAGAATCTCCCATGCCTGCTTCGCCTTGGTGGCTGATGCGATCCACGAGAAGATGGACTCCTCGACCACTTGCATGATGTAGAAGAGGGCCTTCTGGTCCTTCTTCGTGTTCTCTTTCAATAGGTCCTTGTCTACTTGAGAGAGGGCGACCAGTGCTACTGCATCTGTCGATTCTGGGTAGCCATTCTCGACTAACTCCCATAGATCCTAAGATCCAAACAGGATCTTCATTTGGATGCTCCAATAATCGTAATTCTTCCCATTGAAGCGCGGGATCTGCAACTACAAGTTGTTGCTACTAGAAGCCATTCTGCTTCGGTCTCCGTGTCAAGGGATCAGTGGCTCTGATACCAATTTGAAGTTTCAATTTTTAATTTCTGTCAATTTGAGCACAGGGCGAAGGAGGGGCCCAAAGTCGGGTTGCGCAACCGAAGTCGGGCTGTGCTCCCGACTATTGCGCAATCGGGCTGCGCTCCCAAATATTACGCAATCGGGCTGCGTAAGCAAATTTGGGTTGCGCACAAGAAATATGCATAGTCGATTTGCGCACAAAAAATGTGTGCAATTAGGCTGCGCACGAAGGAAAAATGCTAAGTTCGAGAAGCCACTGGTCAACGCCCGACTGCGCTGGTCAAAGGAAGCGAAGTTCGACTTCACTGCACAATCGGGTGGATAGCTCCAGACTTAGCCAAATTTTTGCCTTGCGAGCTTTTGTTGTCCGGAGGCTTGCGCAGCTATGACGATGGTTTTCTTGGCTCGACAAGAACTATACGGGAGGAGAGAAACATCGAATCTGAATGCAATGTTTCAGATCTGAGCTCAAACTTATAGAACCCGAAAGAAAACCCTTTGAGGCAATTTGTATAGACAACAACTAATTTTGTGTCGACAAAGATAACCACAAACCCTACAGATGCCTTAAACAACAACAAATTTTATTCATATAAGACGAGGGTTACAAAAGTCCTCAACTGAGGAAAAACTAACATCTGCAGACTAAAGTTGCAGGATAAACTGAGAGGGAAAACAAATGTCGAGTCTGCTGCTCGGACATTAAACAGATGAGCTACATTGCTCACTGAAACAATCTCGTTTGCTACTCTGTGAATGACTGTTTTTCCAAGTTTCCCCCCTCTCCTCTCTCTCCGCTCTCTTTCCACCCGTTTGTCTGAAGACCCAAACTGCCTTATATAGCCACGGGGAGAGGAAGATAGGGGTTGTCCTCTGACAGGTTCTGACAGACCCTCAACTAGGGTTTTTGACCAATCGTCGAACTGGCATTAAATCGCCGAACTGACATTAACTTCTGCGACGATCGGATCTGTCAGACGTCACATCCGTCAGAAGGCACGTGCGATGTCAAGTCAAAGGTTTTGTCGGGATCCCCGACTACGCGAGCGCAGTCCAGCTTCGCCCAAGTTCGGAGCGTAGTTTGGCGGAGGCGTGAGATCAAGATTAATATTTCTAACACAATCTGCAACAGAAAAAGTCGGTACCCACCTCATCACATAACAAAATTTGTCCATCCAAATCCTCTTCGTCTCCTTCGGTCCCAACGAAATCCTCTTCTTCGGCGAAGAAGAAGCGGCCCAGATAACAAGAGGAAGAAAAGGAGGAGGAGAAGCAGCAGGTCAGAGAGATGGAACATGCGACCGAGAAGAGCACGAAGGTGAATCCCCCGAAGAAATTGACACCGTTAGATGAGGTGAAGAAAAAGTCAAACAAAAGTAACGGGGACAATCAAAAAGGAAAGAATTTTGTTTCGGAGAGCGTTGAGCTAGATGAGACAAAGGAAAAAGCAAAGAAGAGTGAGGGTGACAACAAAAAAAGAAAGAAGCCTGTTCTGGAGAGTTTCGGCAAGCCGTCGCCACAAAATTTTGTGAAGAAGAGTGGCCTGATATGGAGTCCAATAGACGAGGGTACATTCCTCAAGTGTGTAGTGGCCAACTTGGAAGGAGGTCATGAAATTCCCAAAAACAATTTGGCCTCCCTTTAAGATTATGTTAAAAGTCTCAAAGTTTTGGATAATCAGTACACTAACAGTCAGTTGGGTGACAAGTTGAGGAGGCTTATGGGAAAGTTTGAGGTCATGACTGAGAAGCTCAATGGAAAAATTTTAGTTTTAAGACTCCCCATGAAGAAACATTGTATATAGATTGTCTAACAAAGTGTGGGGTAGAGGAGGAGAAGAAGATGATGAGGAAGGCAGTGGGGGTGAGGACGATGAGAAAAGTGAAGAACATCCAGTGAAGGCAGAAATGCCCAGTGGAAGAGTGGAGGGGAAATCCCGTGAGGACGATGGTGAAAAGGAGGAGAAAAATACCGGAGTTGAGAATATTAAAATGACACAAGCAGAAAATGATGAAGATGTTGAAATGACACACAAGGGAAATGATGAAGACGACGAAGAGGAGGATAAAGAAAATGATGAAAATGAGGAGTTGAATACTAAGGAGAATTTGGCTGCGTCTGTTTAACCCTAATTCCAACCCCGTGGAGTGTCCATCACAACATGATGTGTCTACTGGAAGTATGGGGATGGTGCCCGCCGATGATGTTCGAAAGCTGATGGATCATATTCGTGAAGAGATTCATGAAGAGAAGAGTATGATGAGTATGATGAGGAACGAGATGAAGGATCACTTGCATAGAGGGGTAGAGGAGCTCAAGAGTAACATGGAAAGTTGGTGAAAGAGGAAATCAAGGGATTCCTCACAACAAGCTACCCGAATGACGGCATAAGTAATAAGTATATGTTCTCAAGTGCGGAGATGGTGAAGAAGATGTCTTCCGTAAGGGATTTGCCGCAATTGAATGCCTCAGATGCCAAAGATTCGAGCCGGATTGGCGCAAGCTGCATCTTGATGGGTTGGCCATCCGTTCTAAACGTTTGGCTTTGCTGCAATCGGAGTGCCAATTCCGATCTGAGGCATCCAATTATCGTTGCAGGGAGTTTTTGATTTCATGTTGCAACAAATCTATTTTACGTGCTTGTTGCTTTGACCTACGAGTTTGGTTTTTGTGGGCAGATTTTGTATGCCTTTTCTTCACTAGTATTTATCTGATCTATTATCGTCGTCTTTGAAGGCCTCTTGTGGTTTCTCAAACTACAATTTATTTCTATGTCTTTCTAACGTGATAAGCTATGTAGCAACAAACAATTATATCGTTATTTATAATTGTCTGCAGCTAAAAGATGTAAGTGTATTATTTATCTTTCTTTGTTGTTGGCATTATAGGAAAAAGTGACGGATTAAAATCTGGTCATCCTTTTTTGGAATATTGTGGTTTAGATGGGACATCCCCCAATTGGCCTTCAGATGATCTTCTGCTTTTATATACTACAAATATAGGCATAGCTATGGCACTTGTAAAAGGAAAGAACCTGAGCTTGCAAGAGGGGTTTTGCACTTTGGAGTTGCATTGTGCTATGTTTGTTTATAGTTTCATCCTGCTATTTCTACAATTTGTTAAGAATGCATGCTGAGACTAAAGTAAGAATAAATTATTCTACTTACAGCAGATTATCCCGTTTCTCTCCCAAAAGTTTAGGGCTTCTATGGAATCGTAAGGTATATTTTTAGATCTTCGCCAAGCCACCTTTGAGGAGCATGAGGCTCCTTTGCAAGGAAAAGTTTTCACTCTACTTCGAGGTTGTAGTTCTATGGAATCGTAAGGTATATTTTTAGGAGCATGAGGCTCCTTTGCAAGGAAAAGTTTTCACTCTACTTCAAGGTTGTAGTTCAATTGTGTAGCTCTTTGAATTTTACCTCTTTAACTAGGTTCATAAGATAATTTTAAATAGAGTCTTGCCAGTCTGACTAGGGGATGGAGACTGTGGGACATGGTGGGGATGTCCCTCAGCTGTCGCTGGGGGACGTCCGCACCAAATCCTCCCTTTACCCTAGTAGATGCGTATGTGTCCTCTCGAGTGACGGAGAGATCTGTATTCATGTGTACAATGCAGATGAATACAGATGAATAAATGTACAATGTTTCCCAGGAAACGTGATATATAGAGACAAGAATACAGATGAATAAATGTACAATATTTCCCAGGAAAACGTGATATATAGAGACAAGAATACAGATGAATAAATGTACAATGTTTCCCAGCTTAAATTTGGAAGTTTGATATATAGAGACAAGAATACAGATGAATCAGTGCTTGCACACTGAAATATGAAGAGTTGTTTGCATAATATAGTCATCGGATTACATAAACAGTTGAAATCTCGAAACTTAGCTCCTCCCAAATCTTTTTGGTGGGACAATATGGCAAACATATGGTTTCTTACATAATTTACGTTGAAAGCTGAAATACACAGTTCAAGCGTCTCTAAAAAAATATTTTCAATCCATTCATGCACATAAAGTGAATGGATGATGTAATCACATAATATTTTGGATGTTTTAGGAAAACTATAGATGATTAAGAAACGAGTCATCAGAAATGGGAAGTTGAACAGGATATGTTGAAGAGCATCCTTGGCAGTCTAGTGGTCTAATCATTGAATGCATCCTTAGCAGTCTAGTGCTCTAATCATTGAGCCAGTCACCATAATGTAAAAACAATACATCATTTTATTTTCTTTCTCTATAAATGCTCATTAATAACGCGAAAACCAATGATTAACTCATTTGTGCTTTTTAAAATTTAAAATTTCTTCAACATCCTCTGGTCGCCAAATTTTTTAGGGGTATATCATCTAGCAGTTACTGTTTTGCATGGCTGCATTTCCATGTTCGCACCAAATGGGTTTGAATCATTCTGTTTGTGTACTCCGAGTAACATAGGTTTTTATCAAATCATTCTGTCCCTGATGATTGGAACTTAAAATATTGTACACAAAAATTCAAGGAAAAGACCTGCAGAAAGAAACACAAGAGTTTGAAGTTATTAGTATCAAATGGTTTGGAATATATACTCTTGTTCCTCACGTAAATTGGGTGCCCTCGTATTGATTGGCATATATTTTACCCCTTAATTTCACAGAAAATTGTTCTGCATGTCCAGGCTGGTTGGAAATTTAATTGAAGGAGAGGGGAACTTCCTAAGAAAATAGGCGAATCCATACCCAACACTAGAAATATGTCAAATTGAATTCATGAAAGAGGGAATGAAGGTACACTGCAATTGAAATTTATTTGCCTCTTAGACATTCTATTCACTGTAGCCTAACTTGCAATAGAGTGCTGCGCAGTTGATTCTGAGAGCTACTTGTATCGAATGGCATATATTTTACCCCTTAATTTTAAGGTAAATTGTTTGGCATGTCTAGGCTTGTTGGAAATTTAATTGGAACTTCTAGAGAAAATAGGCGAATCCATATCTGACACTAAAAATATGTCAAAATGAGTTCATGAAAAGAGATTATGGGTGACACTTTTTCCAACATTAGAAGGAACACTGCAATTGAATTTTATTTGGCTCTTAGACATTCTATTCACTGTCGCCCAACTTGCAACAGAGCGCTCAACAACTGATTTTGAGAGCTACTCGTATTAATTGGCATATAATTTATGAAGTTTTAATTTGTTTTCGCCGTCGGGAGCGCAGGCCGAAGAGGGGGGCCCGAACTCGGGCTGCGCACCCGAAGTCGGGTTGCGTTCCCGTCTTTTGCGCAGTCGGGCTGCGCAAGGGTTTAGGTATGCAATCGGGTTGCGCACGAAAAAATGTGCGCAATCGGGCTGTGCACGGAACAATTTGCTAAGTCGGGAAGCGGCTGGTCAACGCTCGACTGCGCTAGTCAAAGACAGCGAAGTCCGACTTCGCTGTGCAGTCGGGTGAACAGCTCCAGACTTAGGCAAATTTTTGCCTTGCAGACTTTTGCTGTCCGGAGGCTTGCGCGGCTACAACGATGTTTTGCTTGGCTTGGCAAGAACTGTACAGGAGGAGAGAAACACCGAATCTGAATGCAATGTTTGAGATCTAAGTTCAAACTTGTAGAACACGAAAAATAACGCTCCGAGGGGATTGTACAAGGAACAACAGTTTTATGCATATAGAGATAACCGCAAACCCTACAGATGCCTTAAACAACAGCGAATTTTATTCTTATAACACGAGCGTTACAAAAGTCTTCAATTGAGAAAAAACTAACATCTGCAGGATAAAATGAAAGGGAAAACAAATGTCGAGTCTGTTGCTCAGACATTAAACAGAGGAGCTACACTGCTCACTCAAACGATCTCGTCTGCTACTCTGCGAATGACTGTTTTTCTCTTGCCTATTTCTCCAAGTTTCCCCCACTCTCCACCTCATTGTCTGAAGACTCGAACTGCCTTATATAACCGCGGGGAGAGGAAGATAGAGGTTATCCTCTAATAGGTTCTGACAGACCCTGAACTAGGGTTTCTGACCAATCGCCGAACTGGCATTAACTTCTACGGCGATCGGATCTGTCAAATGTCACATCTGTTAGAAGGCACGTGCGACGTCAAGTCAAAAATTTTACCGGGATCCCCGACTGCGCGAGCGCAGTCCGACTTCGCCCAAGTTCGGAGCGCAGTCCGGCTTCGCCCAAGTTCGGAGCGTAGTTTGGCAAAGGCGTGAAATCAGGATTAATATTTCTAACACCCTCCTTTAAACCTGATTTCACGAGCGCTTTGACTCCAAGCTGCTCACGCAATCTGCTGAAGTCTTCCTCCTTCAAAGGCTTCGTGAAAATATCTGCCAACTGCTCCTTGGATCTGCAAAACTGCAGTTGAATTTCTCTATACTTCACCAACTCTCTGATGAAGTGATAACGAATAACGATGTGCTTTGTCCGGCCATGGAACACGGGATCCTTTGATAGTGCAATGGCCGAATTGTTATCACAAAACATTGTTGTCACGCCTTCCGGAGGATAGTTTAGTTCACTCATAACTCTTCGCAGCCAAACTGCCTAGCATGCGGCTGGCGTGGTAGCAACATATTCTGCTTCGGCTGTGGACAACACAACGATGGGTTGCTTCTTGGACGCCCATGAGACTGCCCCTGATCCGAAGGTGCTCTTCCGATCATCGATGCTGCTAGCCCAGTCACTGTCTGTGAAGCCCACTAGTTCCAACTGGTCTTGTCTGGTGTAAAATAGGTCATTGTTCTGCGTCTCGTTGACATAGTGCAAGATCCTCTTGCCTGCTTGCCAGTGCTTGTCCTTCGAAGTCTCCATAAAATGACTAATTAGATTGACTCCGAACATCAGATCTGACCGAGTTGCAGTCAAATATATCAGACTGTAACTAGCCTCTTGAACAACGTTGGATCTACATTCCTCCTTGAATCCAGCTTGCTCAACTTCAAACCTGTGGCTACAGGTGTGATGGCAGGTTTGTTGCCTTCATCTTGAATCACTTTTGGACATCCTTCGCATAATTGCCCTGAGAAATGAAGATGCCATTTGTTGATTGGTCAACTTCAATGCCAAGAAAATACTTCATCAGCCCTAAGTCCGTCATCTCGAACTCCTTCTTCATCGCTGTTCTGAACTGGGAAAACAGTGTTGTGTTGTTACCAGTGTAAATTAAATTGTCCACATACAAACAGACGATTATGAGCTCACCTACATCATTTGTCTTCATGTACAGGGTGTGCTCATATGGGCATTTTACAAACCCATTTTGCTAAAAATAACTGTCAATCTGACTGTACCAATCGCGGGGTGCCTACTTCAAACCGTGCAAGGCCTTTTTCAACTTCAAGACTTTGCCCTCCTGGCCTTCAATTTCGTAACCTAGTGGCTGGTCTATGTAGACCTCCTCCTCCAACACTCCGTTGAGGAATGCTGACTTGACATCCATCTGGTACATCTTCCAACCCTATTGGGCTGCCAATGCTAGGATCAACTTGACTGTGTCAAGTCGGGCTACAAGCGCATATACCTCATGGTAATCGATGCTTGACTTCTGCTTGTAGCCCTTTGCCACCAATCTGGCTTTATGCTTGTCAATGTCTCCTTGGGCGTTGAACTTTGTCTTATACACCCACTTGACCCCAATGGTCTTCTTCCCTACTAGAATATCTATCAGTTGCGTATCATTCTTTTCAATGGCTTCAATCTCCTCGTCCATAGCCTGCACCCACTTCTGATTTTGACTTGTGTCTTCGAACTCTACTGGATCAACTTCAGTAAAGAATGCAAAGTCATAGTACTCTTCATCTATATGGGTTTGGGTTGCCTCGTAGATTTCTTGTAAGCTCCTTGTCTTTGCTAGCGTCACGAGGTTCTGGATTCTACTTGCACGTGGAGGTGACCGAGATGGAGTGGTTGTGCTACTGCTGGCACCACTGCTACTGCTGGAGGTTGCATATGGCTGCACACTTCCTTCTTCCAAGTCAACAGACTCTACTACTGCTGGTTCTGACTAGCTAGTCTCCGACTTCCTGTTTCAGGCTTCATCTTCAAGAAACTTCACATCACGGCTGATGATGAGTTTCTTCGTCATAGGGTTGTACAACCTATATGCCTTCGCCTGCTCACTGTACCCTATGAAAATGCACTTCTCAGCTCTATCATCCAACTTCTACCACTTCTCTTCTAGAACATGTGCATATGCAATGCACCCGAACACACGCAAGTGAGCCACACTTGGCTTCACACCGCTCCAGGCCTCTTGAGGGATTTTGTCCTTCATGCTTTTGGTGGGACATCTGTTCAGCAGGTAGACTGCACATGTTACAACCTCTACCCAAAATTCATGCGGCAATCCCTTCGCCTTCATCATGCTTCGTGCCATCTCCATGATGGTCCGGTTCTTCCTCTCAGCTATGCCGTTCTGCTGTGGCATGTATCTGACAGTGAACTGCCTTCAAATTTTGTGCTACTTGCAGTAGTTATGGAATTTGTTGGAGATGTATTCACCTCCACCATCCGTCCTGAGAGTCTTGATCTGATATCCGCTCTGTTTCTCCACCAGAGCCTTGAACTCCTTGAATCTGGAAAATGCTTCTAACTTCAGCTTGATGACATAGATCCAAGTCTTTCGGCTAAAGTCATCTATGAACGTTAAGAAGTATTTGTTGTTGGAAAATGTGTTGGTCTGCATCGGACCGCAAATGTCTGAGTGCACCAGCTCCAGTGGCTGTGATGCTCTCCAAGACTAACCGAAAGGAAACGAATCCCTATGTTGTTTTCCGACTAAGTAGCCCTCACAAACTTGATTTTGTTGCTCTATCAGGGGTAAACCCTTCACCATCTGCTTCTTGTGCAGTTGATTTAGGCCACTAAATTTTAGGTGACCAAATCTGAGATGCCACAGCCAGGTAGCATCTTTCACAACTGCACTTAGAGACATCAATTATTTGTTCTGAATCTACAGCGAAAACATTTTATTCTTCGTTATGGACACTGTAGCAATCTGCCCATGCGACTTGTCTCTGATGGTGCAAGCTTCGTCTTTGAACTAGACCGTATGTCCCTTCTACACAAGTTGTCCAACACTCAACAGGTTGTGCTTCAGGCCAGGCACATAGTAGATGTCACAGATCTACTTTCATTCGCCGTGCTTGGTGCGGATAAGGATATTTCCTTTTCCCATTACGGGAACCTTGTTGTTGTTCCCCATCTTCACCTCAGACTGGACTATTTCATCCAGTTGGGAGAACATCTCCTTGTTCCCCGTCATGTGGTTGCTGCACCTGGTGTCTAAGTACTAGACATTCTTCTGGCACTCCTCAATGTTGCAAGTCAACAACACATTTCCTCCTACCACATTTTCAATTTCATCCGTGTAATGGGCTTGCTGCTGGTTCTCCTTGGCCATCCATTTTCTGCACTGTGAGATGTAATGGCCGAAATTCTTGTAGAAATAGCACTGGACCTTTGACATGTCCTTCTTCTAACCAGATCCAGCTTGTTGATTTTATAAGCTGCCTCTTCCACCTTGCTGATGGAAATTACAGTTGGTCTCTCCTTCGCTAGGGTTTGACCGTCCTTTCTTGTTGCCTTTCCCACGCCTGCCCCTGCCTCTTGCTCCGTGAGAACTAGAGGCGCCATGGTGGGAATCTTGTATGCCGCTGTCTCGGAATGAGACCTGAGCCTTGAATGCTTGCTCCAATCTTTTGCGTAGTCGGGCTACGCAAGGGTTTATGTGCGCAGTCGGGTTGCGCACGAAAAATGTGTGCAATCAGGCTGCGCATGGAACAATTTGCTAAGTCGGGGAGCGGTTGGTCAATGCCCGACTGCGTTGGTCAAAGGCAGTGAAGTCCGACTTCGCTGCGTAGTTGGGTGAACAGCTCCAGACAAGAAAATTTTTGCTTTACAGATTTTTGTTGTCCGGAGGCTTGCGCGGCTACAGCGATGTTTTGTTTGGCTTGGCAAGAACTGTACGGGAGGAGAGAAACACCGAATCTGAATGCAATGTTTGGGATTTGAGTTCAAACTTGTAGAACACGAAAAATAACGCTCCGAGGGGATTGTACAAGGAACAACAAATTTTATGCATACAAAGATAACCGCAAACCCTACAAATACCTTAAACAACAGCGAATTTTATTCTTATAAGACGAGGGTTACAAAAGTCCTCAACTGAGGAAAAACTAACATCTGCAGACTAAAGCTCCAGGATAAACTGAAAGGGAAAACAAATGTCGAGTCTGCTGCTCGGACATTAAACAGATGAGCTACACTGCTCACTGAAACGATATTGTCTGCTACTCTGCGAATGACTGTTTTTCTCTTGTTTGTTTCTCTAAGTTTCCCCCACTCTCCACCTCCTTGTTGAAGACCCGAACTGCCTTATATAGCCACGGGGAGAGGAAGATAGAGGTTATCCTCTGACAGGTTCTGACAGACACTGAACTAGGATTTTTGACCAATCGCCAAACGGGCATTAACTTCTACGACGATCGGATCTGTCAGACGTCACATCTGTCAGAAGGCACGTGTGACGTCAAGTCAAAAATTTTACCAGGATCCCCGACTGCGCAAGCGCAGTCCGACTTCGCCTAAGTTCGAAGCGCAGTCCGGCTTCGCCCAAGTTCGGAGCGCAGTTTGGCGGAGGCGTGAAATCAGGATTAATATTTCTAACAATTTACATCTTAATTTTACAGTAAAATGTTATGCATGTCCAGGCTGGTTGAAAATTTAATTGGAAGAAGAAGGAGAATTTCCTAAAGAAAATAGGTGAATCCATACCTAACACTACAAATATGTCAAATTGAGGTTGTGAAAAGAGGCTATGAGCCTATGGGTGACTCTTTTTCTAGCAATTGAATTTTAGTTGGCTCTTAGGCATTCTATTCACTGTCGCCCAACCTGCGATAGAACGCTGGGCAATTGATTCTGAGAGCAACTGGATTATGGGTCTTGTCTAATATCTGAAGTTTTATATGGGATGTGTATGCATCGCAAACACCTTTAATGCTATGTTGGGAAAGTGACATTCATAGCTACACTTAGCAAGAGTGTGAAGCTTTATAAGCGGGCGTTTATCCATCACAAACACCTATAGTACTGTAGTATGTTGGGAAATGGACATTCACAGCTACACTTTTGTTGTGTGGTCTGATTCAATGAAATTATTTGTACAATGTCTTCGTAGTCACCAATCTTGCTCTAGGATGCTGAGCAATTAATTGGTGTCAAATTTATACTTGGTCTAGTATTATATTATATCCTTAAATATTATATTGTGTATTATTTGCAGAAGTTAGGCGTGTCTATTTGTTTAGTATAGCTATTTCGTCCATTTTCAGCTTATTATACGGTCATAGTTACTAAATTTGAACTCTTCCAATATTAGAATCAATTTTTCGAGCCATGTTCGATGTGACATTCATATACCATGTAAAATCTGCTTTAATAAAAGCTCCAAAAGTTCGTCTTGCTAACAGTATGAATCGAGTTCAATCTGAGCCTGTTTAGTCTGGGTCCAAATCAATTCTGAATGTATTCTCTGGTAGATAAGAGTGGTATAGGATATCATTTGGTAGTGGCCACATTCTACCAACAGAGTCCTCCAAAGCTGGATAAACCATGTAAAGTCTGTGCAACAGGAATAGATGTGACTTGAGTGGTTGTAAGGGAAATAATAAGAACTACCTAGGTTTGGGTTTTAGAGTGGACATGATATGGAGGAGAATGTAAACTAGTGGACCTTGATCTAGTATGGGGATGAAAGAGACTGTTTTTGGAATTTGTCTTAACAGGCGGGGAAGCCAAGGATGAAGCTCTGGGCTTGAAATATGTTCTTTTCAGAATTATCTTTGGTTTCTCTGCTATGTATACTTAATTTGCTGCAGAAATTCCGATAGCAGGAAAGGGTCGTTACGTAATTTCCTATTGTGTTGGTATATTTCTAATTTTTCATGTTCGTGGAATCTTTGCCATCTTCAACATCCTGTCCCCACTATGGAATTTTCCAGATAAATATATATTTTATTTTCAATTGAGTAGTTTATCAAGCACTTGTTGATTTATGTGAAATTTTAGCTGTTGCATTTATGCAGAGGCATAATAAATCACCCAAGTATTGTTTCTAGTAGAATTCCGGAAATTTATTTTGTCTGTCTAGATAACAACAGTTGCTTTCCCTGGCATATTGAAGGATTTTTCTTGCCCCTTGAACAATGAACTCGGTACATCATGTTCACAGTGGTATTAAAAATTGTATACATTTAGCCAGAAAAACCTAATTGAAATTAGTGAGGTACATTAGTTGAATGTGCAGCTCAGATTGTTGTTTTGTCCCTTGTATCCAGTGTTTCTGTCAAAAGTGATTCCACAGATTGTTGTGGAGATTAAAAGTAGCAAAGCAAGCTTTATATCTTGGGCTTATGCGAAAGAGGCATGTAGTAGATTGTATTGGTGCATATGCATTTGGATTGTTAATGGCACTTACATGGGATTTGTATGTATTTATTCAACTCCTTCAGCTTCTGGCTGTCTAGTTCAGGTTATTATGTTGTTTAATTCAAATTATTAGGAAATCACCAAGTGAATCTTGACGTACGATGTACAATTTAGTATGCGTTGGATATCACACAACGAAAAATTTAGATACGGTAGTTTTTGGATTGAACCTAGGCAGGTTGCGAAGTTATCAGAAGATTTACTGATAAATATTGTTTTTGGAATTTAGAAGGATAACTATTTCATAAAAAAGACATATAATTGGATTGGATAAAAAATAGTATTATTAATGAAATAAGAAACTTGGATGGGTCAAATGATTGGATTGAATAAAAAATAGCATTATTAACGAAACAAGAAACTAAAAAGATGGACCTTAATGAATATTGAAATATGGGTCAAATGATTCGAGTCAGCACTTTATAAACTATCTTTTTTGGCAAAGGCAAATAATTGATGATGTTATCACCTAAATAAGTCTATAGATGAGCATTATATAATAAATAATATTAATTAATTAATTTAGCTTTTAGCTCAATAGTTTAACAAAATAACAGCTGACAATGATGTTATCACCTATATAAGCCTATAGATGAGCATTATATAATAAATAATATTGATTAATTTATTTAGCTTTTAACTCAATAGTTTAACAAAATAACAGCTGACAATATTATAACTTGTTGGGATTAAAAAATTCTTTATAAATAATAATATTCTGTTATATAAAGGAATAATTGAACATATAAAAAAATACATGAATATATGGAGGATTCACATGCCTAATATGATATTTGTCTAAGTTGTAAAATTAGAAAAAAATGATTATAGGTTTTAAATGTTAAATGGTAATTATAAAATAAAGAAGCTTTGTGTGATATTGAATCGAAAAAAAAGAATAAGTATATTTATTATTAAAATGGTCAGATTTCTCAATATTTTAAGGAGGAGAGAAATCTTGATAAAAATTATTTGATAATAACAAAGGTTGGTTGCAATACCATTATGTAGTGATGATGTAATATAGGTGGGGTCTGTTTCAAACCCATATTTTTTAAAAGAAGAATTTTTTATATATATGGAAAGTATTTTTTTCCTAGTAATATGATCAAGGAGGTTAAGAGTAAGTCCCCAAGAGTTGGTGAATTGGTAAGAATGAACATTGACCAAGATGAGATTTAGGTTCAAACCTTGGGGTATGTTTAATCTGGGCAAAGATAGTAGTTTGTCTTGAGTTTGTTGAGTGTGTGGCAGCCTGATGATGATGGTACCAACTTTAAGCCATCGGGGTCTCTATCACTTTGGGTTGTGTTTAACGAGGAGAGAGGAGAGGTAAGGATTATAGAGGTAAGTTCAATGATTTAGGCAAAAAATTAAGAAATAATTTCTATCCCCTCTATCTAGTTGCTAAGGATGAAAGGATGTTTACTATTTCCTTGATATATAAAGAAAAAAAAAAAAAAAAACTTAAGTGTGGGAATTTTTAATTTTAATTTTATATTTTATTTATTTATTTATTTATTTTGGAGAATTGACCTTACAAATCACAATTGTCTTTTTTAGAGTGTGAGAGTTTACAAATAGACTATAGTTAGAAACCTACATCATTTTACATAAAAGCTTTGAATTTTTTATTTTCATTTTGATATTTTTAATAGTAGCCTTCATAGTATGAAAACTTTACCTCTACTCTTTATGCATTGTATAATAGTTTCAAAACATTGTATTATCATGGTCCACTTTATTAGATCTATAGATTGCTATCTTTCTTAAAGTATAAGTGCAACTGCAAAATTATAATAAATAATTTATATGAAAACACATCAATGTTATAAAATAAAACAAATATTACTAATGAAAAATTTAAAGAAAATCTTAATCACAATTTGACACTCAACATTTTCTTTTCAACTTCTCCCAAAACTATTATTTCTTCTAACCATGGAAAAGAGAATTGAACTTTACGCTGCTCAATTAAATCCTCTCTATTGGCTAGCTTATCTACACATTTGTTTCCTTTCTTTAATGTATGTGTAAACCTGATTTTGTGAACTCTTTAGCAAGATATTGAATTTTCATAATTATCTTTGTATGTTTCGTGGAGCCTTTGTTTTCTTCAAAATTGTATATATTACTGAGTGAATCACCTTCCATCCATACTCTATTCCATTTCATTTGTTTGCATATTTTTAACCCTTCTAAAGTTGTCCAAACTTCAACTTATTTATCTTAAATCCACTATTGAAAGCACAATGAGACAATATCTCCTCTATTATTTCTTATTATTCTTTCTTTTGTTGGTCCTAGATTTCTTTTAGATGCTCCATCAAAATTTAAGACAATCTCTCTTCTATTATTTCTTATTATTATTTCTTTTGTTGGTACTAGATTTCCTTTAGATGCTCCATCAAAATTTAATTTGATCAACTCTGTTTCCACTTTATATTCTTTATCTTTTTTTTTTCTCTTGCACCCAATATCACAATTCCATTTGATGACTTGACTCCATCTATCGAAGCTCTTTGTTTCTATATTAGGGATTGGATGAGTTGATAGGGTTGGAATTAGACTCTTCTATGATTAAACAAATCTTATTTTTTGTTACCTTTAAATTATTATTATTTTTTCCTTTAAATATTCTTCTATTTCTTTCTAGCCATATAAACCAAAGTATTTAATTGTTTGATAATATCCTAGAATGTATTTAAAGCCTCCCTTTTAAAAGTTCTTTGCCATTATTTTAACCATTCTACAATTGTGTCATTCATCACTATGCATTTACCAAACATATTAAGAATCCATTGCCATTGTTTCCATATTATTGAGCAATGTCCTAAGATATGGTCTATACTCCCCTCTTCCTTTTTACAAAGAACACATTGTGAGGGGCCATGAAAACCCATTTTAATAAGGTTATCCTAGGATAAAATTCTTCTATGACCTACTAGTTAAAAAAACATTTTGATTTTAGGAATGCTTGGGCTATCCTATATATCTCTCCATATTCTTGGGATATTCTTATTTTGGTGATTATTTACATCATATTGACTTTTTGTTGTGTATTCTCATAAGCTATTTAACTCTTAAATCAATATATTTATTTATTTTCTATTTGTATATTCCTTCTTGATCTTTGTACAAAATTTTTGAAACCCTATCACCATATTCGGCCTATTCGGCCTGAAGTAATCTCATCCATGGTTTCAAAATTGGATCTAGATTGAGTGGGTTTTTTCATCACACCCAATATTGATCCAAATAGAAAACTTTTCTCTAGTTCCCACCACCATTTTTAAACATTTTATCACTAGATCAATTGATTTTTTTAAATTGTTCCAAAGTGCAGAAGCATTTGGTAGAAAGAATGCTATTAATGAATTTCGATCTCAAATTCATAAGCCAAAAATCCATAAAGGGTCAGGTCATTATTGACTAACTTGTTGAAGCTCCTCTTCAAGACAATAAACCTCTTATCATAGATATTCCAAACGACTTTGTCTTCAATATTATCGAGCTCGAAGAGCATGTCGAAATTGAAGATGAAGTTTATATAACCCTTTTCTTGGATGGGTCTAAGAGTGAACAAGGGGGAGGTGCAAAAATTATTTTCTTCATGCCTCAAGGGGTTCTCATATGTTCATCTTTTAAGCTCGACTTCCTCTTTACCAATAATAACGCTTAGTACGAGGCATTAATTTTAGGACTTCAAATTGTTATGGTCATGGGCATTAAACATATCCATATCATAGGTAATTCCCTCTTCATTTTCAATCAAGTTAAGGGGGTCTACTAGTGCAAATGTTTGGTTCTAAAAGCTTACAAGCAAATTGTTGAGTTACTCAACTTCGACTAATATGACATAGTCTTTACCAAGGTTGTCCAATCATTTTGTAGACACCATGGCCTCCCTTGGTTCCCTTATCCCATAGAACCCCGTTGATAATGATACCCTCGTTCATGTCACAACAATGTCCAAATCGACTATCTCTTGGGATTCATCTAATGATGAACATGATGTCCTAATTCAAGCCAAACCCTACCATGTTTTCACACAAATCAAGGATTTTTAAAAACTTGGTACCCTTCCTTTAGACTTATCGTCCATTGCTAAATGCATGTTCAAGCAAAAGGTAACTTGATACACTTTAGTAGGAGATATGCTTTGTTGTCGTGGCTATGATGGCGTCCTCCTTTGTTGTCTAGAACCACACGAATCCAATCGGGTAGTGTTTCAAATACATGATAATCGAACAATGAATCATAATAAACAATAAGTTGAACACGATAGTTTGAAGAGCATCCTTCGCAGTCCAATGGTCCAATCACATTGAACCACTCATTATACTCTTAAGAAAATACATTGTATTTTCATTTTATCTATGATTGTTAATTAGTAATGAGAAAACCAATGGTTCACTCAAATTTATACATTTTAAAATATTTTTGCATTTGCAATTTTAGTTTTTTCTATTTCTATGTTCTTTAATATTTTTAAATAGTTGTCTCCTTCCATATTTGGCTTGAAGTAATCTCATCCACGGTTTCAAAATTGGATCTAGATTGAGTGGTTTTTTATCACACCAAGTATCCATCCAAATAGAAAATATTTCTTCGGTTTCCACCAACCATCTTAAACATTTAATCACTAGATCAATTGATTTTTTAAAACCGTTCCAAAGTGCAGAAGCATTTGGTAGAGATAATGGAGTGAATATTAAGCTTGGGTCATTGTGCTCAACATACTTGAAGAATTCTTGCCCATTTTAAATTACCTTTAAATTGCTCTCCTTTCCTTTAAATATTCTTCTATTTTTTTCTAGCCATAAAGTCCAAAGTATTGTATCTTTTGATATATCCCATATTGTGTGTAAAGCCTCACTTTTAAATGTTATTTGCCATTTATTTAACCATTCTTTAATTCTATCATTCATCACTAAGCATTTACCAAAGATATTAAGAATCCATTGCCATTTTTTCCATATTATTGAGCAATGTCCCAAGAGATGGTCTATACTTCCCTCTTCATTTTTACAAAGAACACATTGTGAGAGGTCATGAAAAACCCTTTTAATAAGGTTATCCTAGGCTAAAATTCTTCTTTGTCCTACTAGCCAAACAAATATTTTGATTTTAGGAATGCTTGGGCTATCTTATATATCTTTCCATATTCTTGGGATATTCTTCTTTTTTTTATTCTTTAAATTTTATCGACTACTTGTTGTTTTTTCTTCCAAGCTATTCAACTCCTAAATTGATTTATCCTTGGATACCTTGAGAATAATAACTATTTTTATTTTTCTACTCAACTTTTTCCTATAATCAATGTCTTGTATACTTCGTTTATTTTTTTCCATTTGTATCTTCCTTCCAGGTCTTTGTATAAAATGTTTGAAATCCTATTGCCATGTTTGGCCTGAAGTAATCTCATCCAAAGTTTCAAAATTGGATCTAGATTGAGTGATTTTTTTATCACACCAAGTATCCATCCAAACATAATTTTTTTCTCTAGTTCCCACCACCCATATTAAACATTTAATCACTAGATCAATTGATTTTTTTAAATCGTTCCAAAGTGTAGAATAATTTGGTAGAGAGAATGTAGTAAATACTAAGCTTGGGTCGTTGGGCTCAACATACTTGGAAGAATTCTTGCCCATTGTAAATTACCTTTAAATTGCTTTCCTTTCCTTTAAACGTTCTTCTATTTTTTTTTAGCCATACAGTATAAAGTATTGTATATTTTGATATATCCTAGACTCAATGTAAAGCCTCACTTTTAAAATTTATTTGCCATTGCCTTAACCATTCTTCAATTCTATCATTCATCACTATGCATTTACCAAACATATTAAGAATCCATTGTCATTGTTTCCATATTATTGAGCAATGTCCCAAGAGATGGTCTATACTCCCCTCTTCCTTTTTACAAAGAACACATTGTGAGAGGCCATGAAAATCCCTTTTAATAAGGTTATCCTAGGATAAAATTATTCTATGTCCTACAAGCCAAACAAACATTTTGATTTTAGGAATGCCTGGACTATCCTATATATATCTCCATATTCTTGGGATATTCTTTTTTTGTCGATTCTTTACATTATATCGACTTCTTGTTGTTTTTTATTCTAAGCTATTCAACTCCTAAATCGATTTATCCTTGGCTCCCCTGAGAATAATCACTATTGTTATCTTTCTACTCAACTGCTTCCTAGAATCAATGTCTTGTATACTTTGTTTATTTTTTTAAATTTGTATCTTTCTTCCCGATCTTTGTACAAAATGTTTGAAACCCTATCGCCGTATTTGGCCTGAAGTAATTTCATCCACAATTTCAAAATTAGATTGAGTGGTTTTTATCACACCAAGTATTCATCCAAATAATTTTTTTTTCTCCAGTTTCCACCACCCATCTTAAACATTTAGCTACTAGATCAATTAATTTTTATAAATCGTTCCAAAGTGTAGAAGCATTTGGTAGAGATAATGCAATAAATATTAATCTTGGGTCATTGGACTCAACATACTTAGAATAATTCTTGCCCATTGTAAATTACCTTTAAATTGCTTTCCTTTCCTTTAAATATTCTTCTATTTCTTTCTAGCCATACAATCCAAAGTATTGTATATTTTGATATATCCTAGATTGTGTGTAAAGCCTCACTTTTAAAAGTTCTTTGCCATTGCTTTAACTATTCTTCAATTCTACCATTCATCACTATGCATTTACCAAATATATTAAGAATCCATTGTCATTGTTTCCATATTATTAAGCAATGTCCCAAGATATGGTCTATACTCCCCTATTCCTTTTTACAAAGAACACATTGTGAGGGCCATGAAAATCCCTTTTAATAAGGTTATCCTAGGATAAAATTCTTCTATGAACTACTAGCCAAACAAACATTTTGATTTTAGGAATGCCTAGGCTATGCTATATATCTCTCCATATTCTTGGGATATTTGTTTTTTTGTTGATTCTTTACATTATATCGACTTCTTGTTGTTTTTTCTCCTAAGCTATTCAACTCCTAAATCAATTTATCCTTGGCTCGTCTAAGAATAATCACTATTGTTATCTTTCTACTCAACTGTTTCCTAGAAATCAATGTCTCGTATACTTTGTTTATTTATTTTTTCCATTTGTATCTTCCTTCCTGATCTTTGTACAAAATATTTGAAACCCTATCACCGTATTTGGCTTGAAGTAAATATTATTTATAGTTTCAAAATTGGATCTATATTGAGTGGCTTTTTTATCACACAAAGTATCCATCCAAATAAAAAAAAATATTTCCTATTCCCACCACCCATATTAAACAATAAATCACTAGATCAATTGACTTTTTTAAACCATTCCAAAGTGCAAAAGCATTTGGTAGAAAGAATACAGTAAATATTAAGCTTGGGTCATTGGCTCAACATACTTAGAAAAATTCTTGCCCAATGTCTTTGTTAGAAATAGAGTATATTACATCACTTGGGTTATGTAAATTATCTTCCAAGGTACATACTTAGAACATTAGATTACTTTAGGGGGAAGTTATCTAGTTACTTCATGCAATGTAATAAATGCACAAGTGTCAATGTGCAAGTTATCCCTTGCACAACTAGGTACAGTGTTGAACAATGAACCTATTTTCCTATATAAGAAGGGCCTCATTATAATACAAATATAGAATTGAGGACATAGATAGATAGAGAAGCTTAGAGCATATTCATAGGTAGTAGTACAATTTTGTGTAGATCACCATATATTGGTGATGGATGCAACATAGTTTAGTAGCTTTATTAATGAAATGTTCATTTCCTTTGTAGCTACAATGCATTCATTTATATCATTTCTAATTATAGCATATTTTAGTCATCTCGTAGATTTACTTTCTTTCATATTATTTTGCATCTTATTATTTCTATCTCCCATTGCACATTACATCAAAAACTAATAGTGATATCAGAGCTACGGTAGATCTAGCCACAATAGGTCAATAGGAAAACCACCACTATTATTGAGCCTGAGTTTTTTTTCAACCTGACACGCTGCTGGACCAACCATTGTCAAAAAATATCAAAAGAGTCTAGGTGGTAGAATTAGGGAGAGTCAAAAGTGAGGACTAAAAGAAATATTATTTTCAAAAATATTGAGATTGCATTTGACTAGAGTCTTTCTACAAAGTTACAAGAAAAACTTGTGAAGACTAGGAATCAACATTAAATCCACTAGATTGACACATCATCTAGTGCAGGTCATCTAGGATATCTAAAATTTGCTAACTATTGCCCAAAATTTCTTTTGTTGCAGAAAATTAATTCTCATATGATTGGAACTCCTACAAGATAAATCTAGGAGACTTCAACTTCATTTCTCGAATATCGATGTGCCTTCATAGTGTAGATATTAGTTCCTTGTGCAAAAGAAGAATACTGTGGAAGAAGACTTCTTGAGAAGAGTCATGGTGAAGTTAGGAGACTAAATATCTCCATTGTATCTTCTTCAGAATCAATTTAGCACCTAAAGAAAAATTTAAGATATTAGGAAAATATCTCATTGAAGAAATTCTAGTCTTGTCCTGCTCGCATTCAGAAGTAGCAAAATCAGAAATTCAGAAGAAGATCTCACCACCAACACTTCCAGGAGCAGAAGGTTGAAAAGAAGATCTCAAGGAAGACCAACAGAAGCTACAAGATCAAAGACCTTGGGAAGGTCTCAATGAGCATCCAGTAAAAGGCTTGGAGAGCCTTACTGAAGAAATCATCAAAGGAGAACTCATTGGAGAAATCCACTACCAAGGAGAAGCTGATGAGTGTCATTTAGTTCATCATTTAATCATTATTTATCAATCCGAGCAGGTGTCCTAAGGCTGTTTACGATAGTCAATTCAAGCAGATGTAAGACATTCTATTCAGAAAATGGCTTTATTGGCAGAACAGTTAGTGTTTGTTGGGGGTTCTTCTGTCACTCTAAACCCTATGAACTGAAAGGAAACTAGATTACGCTTGCTGAAATAAAATTGCAGAAATAAAATAACTATCAAAGAAACCTATTTACTTTTGCTAAATCTGAAAATGCATTCAAAAACTGAATTAAACTTGCTGAAATGAAAGTTGCAGGAAATTCAGAATTGCAGAAAGTAAACTAACTAACTTTGCAAAATAAAAGAACAAGAACTGAAAATAAACTTAGAAATGATAACTCAGAAATAATAATGAAACTACAAACTCGAAACTGGAAATGATTTCAGCAAAATAAAGAAATGCAGGAAAAATGACAGGTTTCCTATTTATTCTCGCTGCAGACGTATTTAAACAAGAAAACCTGGTGAAAAACCTTCTTCTGCTCCTGGAAGTGGCCCTTGCTCCCTGGTTCAGAAGAAGGTGAAGAAGTAGCTCTGGTTTACTACTTAATCACTCCTTCAATCATAAAGCAAAACTGATAAAAACTGCACTTTTTATTGAATCAAAAACATGCAAAAAAATTCTGCATGTTACTGCTACGTAAATCTGATTTCTCACAATATTCAGAATTATCCTAATTGCAATCCTAATTCTCCCTTAGCTCAACCCGGATGGGAGCTGGTTATTTATATTAAAAACATGCTAAATCAGGTGTGGAATGATTCTAATTTCAGGCATTTTAGGAATGTTGTTGAAACTGCATTCCTAAAATGCAGAATATGGTTACATGAATGAAATCTGTTTGTTGCACATTTGCTGGAGGTCTTTTGCATTGAAAAAGGTGCACAACAGATTCACATAACTGTCCTTAACACTCTCCTACAATTTTGCCGCCTTTCCTGAGCTGTTCTGGTCAAAACTGTGCTTTTCCGGTTATTCCGGAGCAGTCCTGTTATTCCGGAGCAGTATCCCTGTTGTTCCGGAGCAGCGCCAGAATGCCTGTTTTCAACACAGTTTGCGGTTCTTTTGCCGAGCATTTGGTGGATCAGACTTGGAAGTCTTTCAACAACCTATTCACACGCTCTTTTAAGTTGAATTTGACCAAATTCCAAGCCATGCACATCTGGCTGGAATTTGTCCAAGTTAAAATAGTCAAAATACAGTTTTGCATAGCTTGCAGTTTTGTCCTATTTTTAGTGCTATTTTCTGCATTTGACAACTTCAGAGAGCATGATATGAATGTTATATGTCCCACACGTGATTGCACTAACACATTTCACAATAAATCATTATTTATCAACAAAACTTATGCAAAAAATACAGAAAATTAGTAAAAACAGAATATTATGCTTCTAAACAATCAAACATGTAAATAGTAGTAAATATTGTATTTCATCAGCAGAATTAACATCAAAACATGTCAAAAAGGTCTATTAAGGATGTCTAAAATAATCAATAATGAGGCAATTTTTGGCCTCATCATCCCCCCCAACTTATTCTGATGCATGTCCTCATGCATTCTGTGAGGCTACAATAGAGCAGAGATCTTTGTCCAAGACTCTCTCTTGGTAGCTGAACTTTGGACCAGGAATCCTGTAAAAACCTCTGATTTCCTTTATCTGCTTGAGCCATGCCTGAAACTGATCATCTGGCTGAGGGTCATCATCAAAAAACCATGGAACAGGGGTGATTACAATGGGCAATCTGTATCTTAATCCTATCCACTGATGTTGCAGCTGCTGAATAACTTGCATGATACCTTCAGCTCTTCTTTTTGACCACTGCAAGTTATTGGGGGAGATAGGTTCTTTCTTCTGCAAAGAAATAGATAACTCTCCCCAACGATTTTTACAGGCTACTAAAGCACTATTAAAATGCTGGTGAGTAAAATTCTGAAAATCGACTAAGCATTCCCGAAGATTGGTTTCATAAATTTTTCTCACCTTTTCTTCCCTCATCATAGTAAAATGTTGATTGGCTGCAGCCCTGTAATTATAGTGAATTGGCCTCAGATATAGTGCTGCATTTGCCTCATTTTCCTTAGTCATCTGCTTCTGTTGTTCCCAATATTCCTGATTTTGCAGAGTGGACATGAAGGCTCTCAACTGAATATCCCCTGTAAAAATGTGAGGTAGGAATGTGTCATCACCAGGCATAAAGAAGTTATGTAAGAATAACTCACACAGCAGACTTTTCTATTCTGTTGGGCTGTGCAGGTAGGCATCCACAAATTCTTCAGGGTCTTCCAATTTGTATGGCAAATTAGAGTGGATTCTCATAATTTGCCAATGGATAAACCTTTCTCTGAGGATTAAGGTATAAAACCTTGCAGGTCTTCTACATTGGACTAAACACTCTGCATTCTGACAGAGATCCTGCACCTGGTTCTTCAATTTGGTTATTTCTGCCTCTTTAGCCTCACATTTTTCTTCCAAAGGTTTCAAAGCTAAAACCTTTTCTTCCAACCTTTGGCATTTCATCATCCACTTTGATAAATCTGTATTATACTCCTCAAGTGGAACCATAAGAGGATTGCGGATAGGTTGCTACATTTGAGGAACAATATGAACCTGTATCTCTTTGTCAGTCATGTCAACCCTGACAGAATCTGTTTGTGTCTCCTTTTCTTCTATTTCTGCCAAAGGCAAGTTGACCTGTACCCCTTGTTCCTCTGTTTCTATCATAGGTAATTCAGTTTGAATTCCTATGTCCTGTGTTACTATGAGGGGTACATATGGTTCAATAGCTGTAGCAAGAATTGAGGAGATATGAAATTGTTCCTGTCCCTGTTCTCCTTCAATATCAATTACAGGTTCCTCCCTGATTGGTGAGTCTACTGCATGTGCAGCTGTTGCTAATTCTAACAAAATGTCAGCCATTTGAGTGTCATGCATAGTTTCATCAAGTTGTGGCTCTAAAGATGCAATTTTAGCTTTTAAACTTGCCACTTCCTTCTACAAAATTGCAATCATTTGATCTTTTTCTAAAATAGAAGCTTGACACTTTTCTATCCAACCTGTTTGTGTTTTCACCACACTTCTTGCCGCAAATAGTTGTAGTTGGATATCTTCTTCTTCCTTTTCTTCAGCCTCTGACTCCTCCTTAGAATCAGAATCTGTATAATCCACTAAGACTACTTCAGGGCTGGATGTTGGTTCTATTATGTTTGTGGCTGCAGGTTCTGCTGATTCTGCTAGGTCTATCTCTGCTGCTACCGCTTCTTGACCTCCTTGGTCAGATGATGTTTCACCCAATTGAAGTCTTGCAGACCTTCGTAATTTTTGAACAGAGTCTTTCTTTTTCCTGTTTTGGGCATTTCTTGAGTAGATTCTCCCGGTTCTCGCTTCATCGTAGCTATTGGACTGCACAATAGTCACATCTGCTGAAAATGACACCCTTCTACGTTTTTCAGCAGAGTCTATTCCAAGGATGCCTTTCTCTTTGTCTTCTAGTCCTAGAAGAGGGAGGTCCCTGTGGAGAGGATGGACCCTCTTCTTGGACAGACTCTGTCTCAACCACTGGCTCAGGTATTTCTATTTCCTCCTCTTCAATGCCAGGGTTTCCAATTTGTTCTACGGATCTAGGGCTTTCAACTTGTTCTACAGATTTAGGGCTTTCAATATCTTCTTCTGCTCCAGCTGCAACTGTAGGGTTTCTAGTTTCATCCCACTGAGCAAAGAATCTGCCAAAGCTCTACAAATTACCCCTAAAGTGATGTTTACAGATTATTTTAATCAAACCATGATGCCTAGGGGTTCCTTTTCCTTCCTGATATTTCTTGGCCATAGATTTTAAATTTTCATAAAAGTACAGGGGAAAATTAACTTTGAATTCAGGGTTTGTGTGGCCATATCTCAAATAAGTTAGAATTCTCATATGGTGCCCTGACAAAACAACATACTGGCCTTCACAAGTAATAAACCTAATCATCCATTCGGCTACTTCATCCCAGGGAGATTCCAGACTTTCCCTTTTAACTCCTTTACAAATATTTTTACTCATGACATACTCAATAGGTTTATCATTTTCTGCCCTAAATTGGTTGGCCAATTCATTTAGGGTATTCCTAGTCTATTTTTCCAAGATTAATTCCTTGCAAAGGAAATTCAGTAATTTGGCTCAAAATATCTGGAGTTACCTGGATTATCATGCCATTGATGTTGATCTTGTTATTTCTGAAGGTCCGTGCAAATTCTGCGGCCAATCCCTCGGAGTTCCCATCAAATTTCTGCAAAAACGGCATAAACCCTCCATCGGTGAAAATTTGCAGCAGCGTAGGATTTTCCAGTATGAAGCTGGCATTTTCTGGTTCACTTCTGTTCTTCCTGCCACCCATTTTCTTCTGCTCTACTCACGAATATTTTTCTGAAATGCTGGAATGACAGTTCTAGGGCACATGCACTGGAATGACGGTTCTTGCACCGAAACAAAACATGTCAAATCAACTTATTGATTCATTTTTTTTAAAACCGACGAAATATGCTAAAAATGAGGAAAAATTAGTTCCAATGCAAATTACACGATCACGATTTGCTGAGTTGGCATCAATTAATTTGATGTGAATTTTTCAAGACAAAAAAAATCTGTTTTCAATGTTCTTTGATGCGTGTGCCGTGATTACGCGAATCACGAAATCATGATATCTAAATATCCATGGATTTCAGAAATCACGTGTTCCATAATCACTTGCCACGTGTTCCTGCCTGAATTTTTTAAGAAACGTCAACATATTCCAAAGCCCTGATATTCCGGAGCAAATGTCATTATTTATTCATTCCGAGCATATCTGTCAATACTCATTCCAGAGCACAACTGTTATGGAGCTTTTGATGTTTCGAGCTCCAGCGCTTCTGTTTCGAAGCAGTGGTTATTCGAAAGCAAATTTCATTCCGAAGCATATGTCATTCCGGAGCATATGTCATTCCCCCTTCCGTTGACTAATTTAGACATCCCCAATTTTAACCTTATGAATGCTTTAAATGCTAATCAAGTGAATCTATACACTACATACCTTAACTATTTACAATATTTAAAATGTAAAGAAACACATACCTGTCTTGACTACCTTTCTACATTTTGTACAATTGATTAGCTTTGCTGATCTTTTTCTTCTGACAAGTGCAATACTGTAATTCTAAAAACACAAACAATGTGGGTGATGGCAATGACAATGGTGGTGAATGACAATGGCAAAAAAATGATAATGCTAAGGAATGGATGGTGATGGAATGAATGGCGATGGAATGGATGGTGATGGAATGGAACTCAGTAAACATGCCAGATAACTGGTTTTCATGTAAGCCAATTTTTTTTTTTTTGATAAAAACTATACTATACTGTCGCTTCAATGGAAGAAGGGAATTCTTCCATTATGTGCACATCCAAGTGCTCTATTTGTTTTAAAAATTCATTTTTAGTTAGTGGCTTATGGTAAATCCGGAGACGATGTCCATTAACCACTAACTTCCTTCGCGAATCATCAATTGGTGAGAGACGAACTGCTCCATTCGAGAAAACCTCTTCAATCTGATATGGTCCAAGCCATCTTGTCTACAATTTCCTAGGAAAATCTTCATAGCGGGAGTCAAACAAGAATGCCCAATCCCCTTGCTGGAATTTCCGTTCTTGGATATGGCTATCATGCCAGACTTTACGTTGTGCTTGGATCATCTCGTTCTGATGCAAAGCGTCTCTCCGTATTTCATCCAAGTGCATTGAGTTGCAGGATCCGGTCCGTTTGTGCCTCGTGACAAATCAATACCAACTTCCAAAGCAGTTCGAAGAGTTAGTAATTCAAATTCAATGGGTAAAAGGGGTTTTTTACCATAAACCAATTCAAAAGGGGTAAATCCCGTAGTGGATTTCCAAGTAGTGTTATAAGCCCAAATTGCTTCAGGTAACTTTTCTACCCAATTCCTTCTATGAACTAGCTACAGCTTTGGTTAATATTTTCTCTAATTCCCTATTTGTCACTTCAACTTGACCATTGGCCCGTGGATGATAAGGAGAGGACTTCCTGTGCTTGATTTCATATAATTTTACAAAGGCTTCAACAACCTTTGAAATAAACTGAGGTCCTTGATCAGAAGTAATAGACTGTGGGGCTCCAAATCGCAGAAAAATCTATGAATACAGAAAATCAGCAACTTTGTCTTCTCGGGCATGCTTAAAGGCACGGGCTTCTGCCCATTTGGTTACATAGTCAACACATACCAGGATGTGCACCTTCCCTTGGGAGGGTGGATCAATAGGTCCTACAAAATCTAACCCCCACCTCTCAAATGGTTCTACACCTAATTGAGGCTGTAAAGGCATTTCATTTATGAAAGTAGGCTTACCCATTCTTTGACATGCATCACAATTTCTGATATACCTTTTACATCTTTATGCAATGATGGCCGTAGTAACCAAGCACCCAAAATCTTTCGAATGGTATGTTTTACTGAATAATGCCCTCCTGAAGGTTCATCATGACAGGCTCTCAAGATGTCATATATCTCATCCTTACGAACACACCTACGTAAAACATGATCAGGACTGCATTTAAACAATATTCCTTTTATCCATTCAAAAGAAGAACTTTGCTTGATTAACTATTTTTTCTGTTTTGAGGTAAAATGAAGAGGAATCTTCCCTGTAGCTAAATAATTAGCTATATCTGCAAACCATGGAGTTTGAACAGAGACAACAAACAGTTTTTCATCAAGGAATGCGTCTTCAACTAGTTCTTCCGTTTTTGCATTTGGCAATCTTGACAAAAAATCTGCCACTACATTAGCCTTTCCTGGTCTATTTACTATAGTAATATCAAATTCCTACAGTAAAATCAACCAACGAATAATTCGTGCACTAACCAAAGGCTTATTCATCAAATATTTGATAGCAACATGATCTGTATGGATGAATACAGGATAACCTGTGATATAGTGTCGAAACTTGTTAATGGCATATACTATAGCTAAGAATTCCTTCTCGCTTGTAGTGTAATTCTTTTCAGCTCCCGTCAAGTTTTTGCTAATATAATAAATGGCATAGTGTTGTCCATTTTCAATCTGCTCCTAGTGCAGCTCCAATAGCAGTATTGGAGGCATCAGTCCAATATGAAAGGGCAGCTCCTAGTTAGGGCCTCTCAGTATCGGCGGATCGGTTAGCTTTTCTTTCAAAGCTTCAAAGGACTTGTGGCAATCATCAGACCATACAAATTCAGAATCTTTCATTAACAATGCAAACATTGGATTAGCAATGGTACTGAAATCAGTAATAAATCTACGATAAAAGCCAATATGTCCTAAGAAACTACGGACATCAGTTTGAGATTTCGGAGGAGGAAGACTCTTGATGACCTCTACTTTCTTAGGATCAACCTTAATACCTTGAGCAGAGATATGATGTCCTAAAACAATTCCTTCCTCCATCATCAAGAAACATTTTTCAGGATTAAGAGATAAATGATATGCTTCACAGTGTATTAGAACCTTTTCAAGTTGCTCTAATGTATATTCAAATGTGTCACCAAACACTGTGAAATCATCCATGTAAATCTCTACACTCTCGTTGGTTAAATCAGAAAAAATGGCCAAGACAACTCTTTGAAATGTTGCTGGTGCATTACATAATCCAAAGGGTAATACTCTATAAGCAAATGTCCCCCAAGGACATGTGAAGGTTGTTTTTTCCTGGTCTTCTGGTGCCACTTGGATCTGGTTATACCCACTAAAACCATCCAAAAAACAAAAAAATTTCTTACCAAAGAAGAGTGTCCAGCACTTGGTCTATAAATGGTAATGGAAAGTGGTCCTTGTGTGTGACTTTGTTTAATTCCCTGTAATCCACACACACTCTCATATTTCCATTCTTCTTAGGCACAATAACTAATGGGGAAACCCATTGACTGTCTCGAAATCGGATAAATGAATCCTACTTCCAACAATTTTTCAATTTCTTCTTTAACAATGTCTTTCAAAGCAGGATTCAGACGTCTCTGCGGTTGTCTAACTGGTTTGACATCCTCAGTGTATATCCTATGTGTGCATACATCAGGGTGGATTCCAACCATATCCGTATAATTCTAAGCAAAATCTTGAACATGTTTCTGCAAAACAGTAAATAGTTTGGCTTCTTGATCGTCAATCAACCAGCTGTTAATATTTACAGGTTTTCCTGGCTGAATTTCAATTTGCTTGACTCCAGGATAAACAGAGTCAACATGTTCATATTTGCTGATCAAAGCATTTAAAGGACAATGATGTGGTTGCAGATTATGAAATACTCTTGATTCTGTGTTAAATGCAATACCTGATGGAAGCATTGGCATAGGACAAGTGAAAGAAGTCAAAAGATGATGATGCCATCCATGTGGCAATGTAAAGGAACTTTCTTGAAGTGGAATAGATGGTAAATGTTCAGCAATTTGTTCATCATCTTTCCATAATAGGCGATTGACCAGAACTTGATCATCCCTGAGGCCTTCTTCATGCAATGTATTCACCAAGACTGTTTCATGTTCAAAAATTTCTCTTTCGGTGAATTCAGCTTCTTCAATGTGTTCCTGTACTACAATGGTGGCAAGGGTAACAAGAGGCTCCTGTTCTTCATCAGACTCAGGATACCATAACTGTCCAAAAAATTTAGATGATGGTTGAGCAGGTGGATACAAAGAAATTTTCTTAAGATCTACTCCATTTGAAATAGTCATTTCCCCTGATCTACAGTCTATGAAAGCAGCTGCAGTGGCAAGCCAGGGTCGTCCTAGGATGATAGGATAGCCATTAGCTGTACTCCTAGGTTGCAACACTAGGAAATCTACAGGGTATTCCCAAGAAGATACTTTAATGGGAACATCCTCCAAAAGTCCTCCTGGTTTGGCAACTGACCTATCTCGCCATTTCCAAAACTCGTAGTCGTAGGACTCAAATCATTGAGCTGCAATTTTTGCATAATATCTTTGGTCATGACATTAATTGCAGCTCCTAAATCAATAAGCACATTGGGAATTTGAACCAATCCTACAGTAATGGTGATTACTGGACTTCCTGGATCACCATATTTGGGAGGTACTAATTTCCCAGAGAGAAGATCACCCAACTTTCCATCTACTTGTACAGTTTGTGGAAAGGATTTCTTCTTCCCTGCCAGGTTTCCTTATGCATAAATCCTGAATGGTTTTCTTAATCAATGGTACATCCTTGATTGCCTGCAACAGAGGAAGTGAAATTGACATTTTCTTCAATTCTGTGATTAACTCTGATTCAGGGGTAGTGATGGGGTGATCAAACCTTTCAAGAAATGGTAAATCTGATGTGACACGTTCAGATTTTCTTTGTAAGTTTTCTGCATTTTCTTCCTTTTGCTCTGATTGTATTTTTTTTGGACTTGAAATTTTTGGAATTTCTTCAATTGTAGGTGGAGCAGGGTCAGGTAAAATCTTTCCTGAATGCAGCTGGATGTTACTACAGTCAAGTACATGAACTGCAGCAGTGTCTTCAGACTCAGCCTCATAAACAGGGGCTGTTTGTCTGGCATTATTTGGGTTAGTCATAGGCTGAGCTGGGAGTGGAGGTTGTTTTACTGGTTGTGCTTGTTGATGTTGTGTTCTTCCCTAAAAATTTGGATTAGGAGCTGGCAACAAATTTTGAGTTTGCCCTTGATACCTTTGTTGTCCTTGATGGGGTTGATATTGCTGTCCTTGATGGGGTTGATATTGTTGTCCTTGATAGGGTTGATATTGTTGTCCTTGATGGGGTTGATATTGTTGTCCCCATATTTGTCCTTGTTGTGTCCATTGAGGAGGCATGGTATGCCAAGGTGGGTTCATCCATCCAGATTGTGACCAATCTGGAGGAGCTGTCCAAGGTTGGTTCCAAGGTTGTGCAGAAACTTCTGCCTATCCCCATGGCATATTCATATTCCAAGGAGATTGTCCCCAGTTTGGAAATCTAGGAGCATTGGGATATTGTGCATAACCACCACCAGATCTCTGCCCAATAGCATTGAGTTCTTCTGTTTGGGTGCCCAAAATAGATTTTAGATGAGGCAACAAAGGGCATTTATCTGTTGAATGTTCCTTGGAACAAATTCCACAAATAGAAGTTTTGTTTAGGGGGCAGTCCTGCAAGGCATGCTTACTCCTACACCTTGGGCAATAAATTGCTAAAGGTGGTGTAGAATTAGATCTTGTGTTTTTCTCACCTAATGCAGTATTAAGTTGAACAAGGATATCACTTTTTAAATTGGCCATTTCCTCCATCAACTCTTTTATACCATTATTGCCATAATTCCTTTTCTTTCTCTGATGGTGAGTGCGGGAATAGTTTTTACATAACTCCACAATATCTTCAAGGTCAAGTTGATCTATGTCTCCTTTTCCCATTAAATCTAACACTTCCCTAGATTCATCCCTGTAATCCTCTTAAGAAGATAGGCTTTAAGAAATCGGGTTCTACAGCACCACACCTCTTTTGGACAAAGGCAAAGCGATCAAGATAATCTTCTAGACTCTCATCTTCTTCTTGCTTGATCCTAAACAACTCATCTTTCCTGTTTCTTACTCTACAATAATCTTGATATTTATTTAAGAATGCAGTCTCCATCTCATCCTAGTACTGATTGAGTTAGGTTCAAGATTGCTCATGAACCATCGGAGAGCAGCATCCTTAAGTGTGGAAGGAAACAATTTCAATTTTTGATTATCATTTATGTAGTCATAAGTCTGACATAACACTTTGAATTCAAATAGAAATTGATCAGGATCTTCTGAAACAGTTCCCCTAAAAATTGGCAATATGGATGGGGAGATTGTTTTCATGGGGGCATCTAGAAGTGGATCCAATCTTATGGGATACTCAAAAGTCTTGGGAGGATCATCAGGATTATCATATCCACCTGCTGCTGCTGCTGCAGCCATAGTTGTTTTCTTTCTAAAGGATGATGGGAATAGTCTAGTCAGAGGGGAGTGTTTAGCAGCTAGTGCTTCAAAAAGCTCTTTTTCTAATTTTTCCAAAAATGCATCTGATGAAGAAGGTATGTCTGGCTTATCTTCCCCAGAGATTTCAAATTCTTCATCTGACCGAGCAGGTCACTTTGGTGGTTCAGAACCACTTCGGATAAACCTCCCTCTTTCGTCTCTCAACCTATGCATTCATGCACATTTACTAAATAGACTGTAAAATTTGCAAGAACTGTTTTCTGTATCCAGCCCACAATTCTTGACCTACTTAAATTTGACTAACAACACCATTGATCCCCGAAAATGGCGCCAAAAATGATGAGTGTCATTTAGTTCATCATTTAATCATTATTTATCAATCCGGGCAGGTGTCCTAAGGCTGTTTACGATAGTCAATTCAAGCAGATGTAAGACATTCTATTCAGAAAATGGCTTTATTGGCAGAATAGTTAGTGTTTGTTGGGGGTTCTTCTATCACTCTAAACCCTATGAACTGAAAGGAAACTAGATTACGCTTGCTGAAATAAAATTGCAGAAATAAAATAACTATCAAAGAAACCTATTTACTTTTGCTAAATCTGAAAATGCATTCAAAAACTGAATTAAACTTGCTGAAATGAAAGTTGTAGGAAATTCAGAATTGTAGAAAGTAAACTAACTAACTTTGCAAAATAAAAGAATAGAACTGAAAATAAACTTAGAAATGATAACTCAGAAATAATAATGAAACTACAAACTCTGAAACTGGAAATGATTTCAGCAAAATAAAGAAATGCAAGAAAAATGACAGGTTTCCTATTTATTCTGCTACAGACAGATTTAAACAAGAAAACCTAGGTGAAAAACCTTCTTCTGCTCCTGGAAGTGGCCCTTGCTCCCTGGTTCAGAAGAAGGTGAAGAAGTAGCTCTGGTTTACTACTTAATCACTCCTTCAATCATAAAGCAAAACTAATAAAAAAATGCATTTTTTATTGAATCAAAAACATGCAAAAAAATTCTGCATGTTATCGCTACAGAAATCTGATTTCTCACAATATTCAGAATTATCCTAATTGCAATCCTAAATCTCCCTTAGCTCAACCCAGATGGGAGCTGGTTATTTATATTAAAAACATGCTAAATCAGGTGTGGAATGATTCTAATTTCAGGCATTTTAGGAATGTTGTTGAAACTGCATTCCTAAAATGCAGAATATGGTTACATGAATGAAATCTGTTTGTTGCACATTTTCTGGAGGTCTTTTGCATTGAAAAAGGTGCACAACAGATTCACATAACTATCCTTAACACTCTCCTACAATTTTTCCGCCTTTCCTGAGCTGTTCTGGTCAAAACTGTGCTTTTTCGGTTATTCTGGAGCAGTCCTGTTATTCCGAAGCAGTATCTCTGTTGTTCCAGAGCAACGCCAGAATGCCTGTTTTCAACACAGTTTGTGGTTCTTTTGCCGAGCATTTGGTGGATCAGACTTGGAAGTCTTTCAACAACCTATTCACACGCTCTTTTAAGTTGAATTTGACCAAATTCCAAGCCATGCACATCTGGCTGGAATTTGTCCAAGTTAAAACAATCAAAATACAGTTTTGCACAGCTTGCAGTTTTGTCCTATTTTTAGTGCTATTTTTTGCATTTGACAACTTCAGAGAGCATGATATGAATGTTATATGTCCCACACGTGATTGCACTAACACATTTCACAATAAATCATTATTTATCAACAAAACTTATGCAAAAAATACAGAAAATTAGTAAAAATAGAATATTATGCTTCTAAACAGTCAAACATGTAAATAGTAGTAAATATTGTATTTCATCAGCAGAATTAACATCAAAACATGTCAAAAAGGTCTATTAAGGATGTCTAAAATAATCAATAATGAGGCAATTTTTGGCCTCATCAGAAGCCCCTGATAGTGAAGGACTTGGGACAATTGTCACCATATGACAACAAGCCCAAGAGAAGGAGAATTTGGCAAGGAGTGCCAAATTCGAGAAGAAAAATTTGGCAAGGAGTGACAAATCCTAGAAGAAGAATCCAGTGAAGACCTCAAGACATTCAAAATATTGAGAAGAAGATCCTGTCAAAATTCGACAAGAAGAGTTGAAGACAGAAGAAGCTCACCAAATCTAGTTATTTGAAGATTACCTTTCACAGCAAGAAGGTACCACTTTAGAGATAAAGACTTATCCTAATCTAAAATAGGAGGAGACCATAAGAGGAGGACAAGCCATTAAATATTAGCCTCGTGAAAGAAATTTTGGGACCATATATTGGTGAAGAAGGAGTTGTTTAGGATAGTCTACAAAAAGCTGTAAGATCCTACTTGAAGTAGCAATTTGGTGATATTAGACACCAAGATATACATCATCTACAGAAGTGAAAAAAGAGCTACAAAATATTTTAAAAATTTAAGAAACTTTTTGTGCAAGTAGATTCATTAATTGGATTACTTCTCAGATTTGTTAAAGCATCTTAATTTGGATTAAAGTTGCAAGAAGAAGAAAATTTGGATTACAGTCTACAGAAGTGTAAAAAGAGATAAGTTCTTTTTAAGGTTCATTTGTACATGAATTAGGAGTTGATTGGATTTCAGAATTACATCTATAAAATACCTATCATCTACTTTAGAAAAAGAAAAATAAGACTAAGTTCTACAATATTATTTGTAGTAAAATTGCAGAATAACTCTTGAAGATTCATTTCAGATTATTCTTGATTAGTTGCAACAAATTGATTAAGTGCACTAATTTGAGAGTTGATTGGAGTGATAAGATGAAATTTTTAGTGCATTAAAAGAAATTTTATTAGATTCATTTGCAGTATTTATTGCTCTAAAAAGGATTATTGTTTGTGTTCTTGATAAGGGCAAAAAATAAAAATTGTCAGTGTTTAAAGACACTATTAGTGCACAAAAATATGCAATACGTAGTGGCCAAGTGAAGCCACCAAAATAGGTTAGAATCCTCGAAAACTTGGAGAAGAATATGAATAACCAAAAATAGAAATATAAGCTTCAAATATTGAGACTTAGTGAGTCTCAAATCCAAATCACTACAAGGTTAGTTGCAAGGATAAAAGTGCAAAAAATTGCATCATATAAGGAGCTTCTATCTACTTCTATCTAAGTTTGGATTTATTATCATAATATCCAAGCAAAAATGGGAAGGTGTCTAAGCAAAAGAGACAACCTTAAAACCCCTACACTGCATTCAAAATTCTGCCATAGAAATCAGAATATTAGACCTGTAAAAAGGAGTGCAAGAAAGGGTGCAACAGGCATCTTATTTACAAATATTGTTATATTGTATTGCATTTCTCTAACTCATTCTAAGTAGGAAAAATGGCAATTTGGAAGGTGCCTAAAAGGTATAATATTAGTAGGTTGAACTAGACGAAGGTGGTCAAAATCTAGTATTCTCCCAAGCATAGAAAATACCAACTCATATAGTCTCATATTTTGCGTATCTTGGATGGTCGAACCTACAAAAGACAAGGCACAAAGACAAGGAGAAATCAAGTAGTGTATGAGCAAAGGGAATCAAAGAAAACAAAGTGGAACTTTACGTCCAATCAAGGAGCATTCAATGCCATAAGTGGATCATCATAGAGTCTTCATCAAAGTGCTACCATTAAAACTCCATTCAAGGGTCACCAAAGCTCCACCATAAGCATTGCTTGGTTGGAAACATCTCAACATCGACAAAGTACAACAAATAACAAGGTATAAAAACACATTGAAAGGCTTTCAATAATGGGTTGATAAGATAGGGGCATGCAGAGGAAAGAAGGCACCACTTGTCATTCTCCAAAAGAACCCTAAAAAATGCCCATGAAGGTTACAACACTGTTGTAGCGCCCATACTCCATGTGTAAGAGGAGTTAATTACAACCATAAGCTTAATATATGTCCGTTACAACAAAGAATCCTAATATATATTTAAGAAGAAACGTCTCTTGGACATCCCACGAAGAGGGAATAAAAAATGTCTCAAGTGAAGGTGATACTTATCACAAGCATTAGATCAAGATCGTTACCTCCATCAAACACCCAAAGCATCTTTGGAGTGTTAAAAATATGTTATGGCACTTGTCACTCGACTAACTGCCTATTAAAGGCACGTTGGACCTAGAAATTCAACAATAATTCGATAAAAATCTAGTAGAAATTCGAATAAATTCGAGAGTATTCAGAAGCACTATTGGTAAAATAGGTCAAGGAAGCATTGAAGCCAATATCACATTGAAGAGTTCATGCCCAAGAAGGATAGACTATTTTTGCCATTCGCATCCGATTTTATAAAGGTACAAAGTCTTATTTAAGGTAAAATTTCCTCATCTAATTTTCTTTCATTTAAAAGGGAGTTATAAGGTTATATTCTAAGGTTGAAGTATTAAAGGAAATCAATCTTTATTTGAAAGCAAAACTTAGGGAAATTAATCTAATATTTACAAAACACAACTTAGAAGAAATAAGGAATACTACTTGGAATTAATCCATTTAATGTTTGCAAATATTAATGTGTTCTAATTTTCCAAATTTGGGAGTGATAAGGGTTACAACATCAAACAAGGTTATTGGAAATTAGAAACACTTAATCCTAAGGGATACAAAAAGAGGTTATTAATATTTTTTGTTAAGTTTGGAAATTTGTAATATTCTTGTCTCAAAAATTTCTCTAAAGGGATAAAATAAATTCAACATTAAAACCTCTTCAAAATTGAAAAGTTCTTAGTTAAATAGGAGTAATAAGGTGTTAGAAAAGTTGGTTTTGATTATTACAAATATGTACAAAATCAACCAAAATTGAATTACATTTTACAAAAGCACTATATCATATCCCAAAAATCATTAGGGAGTTATAAGGTAATCTACAAAACTTGATAAGATTATCAAGTTGGGAAGATATAAAATTTCTTCAAAACCTAAAATTAGGTATGCATACTCTCATTACTAGGGAGATATAATGAAGCCTACAAACCTAAGGATTAATAAATATTTTATCAAATCAATCTTATATAATTCAATTAAGGATCATATATCCCAATATAGGGAGCTATAAGGAAGACTACAATTCTATCTCTTTTATTCAATTCAACTTCAAATTGGTAAAGGAATGCCATACAATGAATGTGAAACTTGCTCCAATAGGAACTAGTTCACAAAAATGAAAACATGTGGTATATTGACTCAGGATCCAGTCATCATATGATAGGAAATATACAATGGTTTGATTGTCTTGAAGTTGCTAAAGGTTACAAACTAAGAATTGTAGATAGCCAAACTTATCCTATACATGGATATGGATGTGTAACACCCAACAAAGCATTTCCAAATATTCTACTACAAAATGTATTGTATGTTCCTGGATTAACATTCAATCTCATCTCAGTAAGAAATTTAGTAGAAGACAACTATATGATTAACTTTGTATATATGGATTGGATAAATACATGTCTCATTATGAATCAAGATGGAATCAAAACAACATGATCAATCCATAAAAATACATACATCTTAGACTCAATGGAAATATCACAAGATATTGTGGTGTTTCAAAATGATACTAACATATTTACAAAGGAACATGTTGAAGAAAATGAAGAACCGTTACACCAAAAATATAAGCATAGAAGGATAAAAATAAAAAATATGAGAGGACAATTGCACCATGCTCTACTAATTCACAACAATCAGAACCAAATGAAGATACTTGCAAATATAACTGTAAAGGCGGATGGATAGAAGACAAGGATGATGAATCTAAACAAGCCAAAGATCATCCAATGAAAGAAGAATCTTTAGCTTTAGCTACAACTTACTTTGCATCATATGAAGACATAAATTACTTGTTGAACCTGAACACAGTAAGCAATGAAGGAGAATACAAATTCCATTATCCAATGGAAGAAGATCCACGTTGAAGACTAAAGACTTCAATACCAAAATAATGTAATACAGGGAGGTGTTATAAATAGAGTATATTAAATCATTTGGGTCATGTAAATATTTCTTCCAAGGTACATACTTAGGACATTAGATTACTTTAGGGGGAAGTTATCTAGTTACTTCATGAAATGTAATAAATGCACAAGTGTAAATGTGCAAGTTGTCCCTTACATAACTAGGTAGAGTGTTGGCCAAGGAACCTATTTTCCTATATAAGAAGGGCATCATTGTAATACATATATAGAGTCAGGGACATGGACAAAGAGAGATGCTTAGAGCATATTCGTAGGTAGTAGTATAGTTCTGTGTAGATCACCATATATTGGTGATGGGTGCAATGTAGTTTAGTAGCATTATTAATGGAGTGTTAATCTCCTCCATAGCTACATTGTATTCACTTATATCATTTCTATTTATAACATATTTCAGTCCTCTTACAAATTTTTTTTCTTTCATATTATTCTACATCTTGTGATTGATATCTCTGATTGCACATTACATCAAAATCTAACACTCTTTGTACAATCTCCATATTACTTTTCCCTGAAGAGCTAAGTTTGTATTCGTAGGAACTCTTAAACCAAGACCTCCCTTAGTTTTATCATCACACACCTTGCTCCATTTCACCAAAGGAAATTTCCTTTTATCATGTAATCCTGACTAAAAAATGATTGCATAATATAAACTAAACTTTTTTCTATTGATTTTGGCATAGTATACAATGGCATATAATATGTTGAAATGGCTTGTAAACTTTACTTATAACTGGATTCCAATATTCTATCCTCATTCTTCCCTCAAATAAGGGTATTCTTAGATAAGTTGTTGGAAAATTTACCTTCTCTATTTGAAGTAACTTGTGGATCCCTGCTTTGATTTTAGTTGGAGTGTTTAGGAAGTAAATTTTGGATTTTGTTCTATTAATTGTTTTCCCTAATGCTCTTTTGTATTTATTTAATAAGTAATACAAATCTATGGTCTTGTTTATCCTTGCCCTCTAAAAAAGGGTTGTATCATCTACAAACTATTGATGGGTTATGTTGTGGATGTTATTACTAGCCTTAAGTCTACTTATAAGCCCATATTTGTTAGCCTTCTTCAAGTTCCTACCTAAAAAAATTATCATAATAATGAAAAAATATGGTGATAGAGGATCTCTCTATCTAAGACCTTTCTTGGCATTAAATGATTATGTTACCAACCCATTGACCAACATTGAATATGAAAATGTAGATACACAAATTTTAATCCATTTAACCCATTTCTTTCCAAATCTAAAATTTTATAATTGCAAGAATAAAATCCTATTTAAAACTATCATAGGCTTTACTCATATCAAGTTTTAAGATCATTGCTTTCTCTTTTCTTGAAGCTATTGAACGTATAACTTCATAAGCTACTATGATCCTGTCCAGATTCTGTCTCCCTTTCATAAATCCTTCTTGCTCTTCTAAAATAATTTTGTCTAACAATGATATTAACTTATTTACCATCAATTTGGAGATAATATTATATGCCATACTACATAGGCTTATGGGTCTAAATGAATCAAACAATTCTGCATCTTTCTTTTTTGGAATTAGGGTAAGATATGTTGCATTTATTTTATAAGGTATGTATTGCTCTACCCTAGACTATTCTACTACCACCAATAAACAATCATTCACTATATTGCAATAATGTTAATAGAATGTTGCAGAGAGCCCATCCAGACCTGGGTATTAATCCTTATTAAAAGATAAAGGAGCTAAATGAACTTCCAAAATAATAGGCTCCATCAGTTTCCTATTGTATTCATATGTTATAACTAAAGGTACTTCTTGTAGAAGTTTATCATTAAGAACTTCAGACTCCTGTGATCCTAAAATATTTTGATAAAATGACCCTGCCTCCTTTCTAATTTTACTTTGGCCTTCAATCCAAACCCTTCTATTGAATTATTTTTTTGGATGCTGATCTCTGTACTATAGCCAGCCTGTGATTTTTTTTGTATTTTTATGTCCTTTTAACCAAGTATATATCGATTCTAATCTCCAAAATTTCTCTTTCTTTCTCAAAATATTATGATATTCACTAACCAACTCCCTTTCCTTTGAGCTTGGATTATTATTATGATTTTCACTAAGCAACTCCCTTTCCTTTGAGCTTGGATTATTATGATCACCTATTTGAAATTATGAAATTTTATCTTTTAGTTCTTCTTTCTTTCAAAAAATGGTTCCAAAAGTGTTCTTTTAATCTAGACATCATTGATTTAATTGTTTTTGGAAGTGTAAATTCCATGTTTATGCTACCATATCAACAAATCGAGTATGATCTTCCCACATTTGCTCATATTTAAATATGATATTTTCAGAATTCACATACCGCCATTTTAACTCGGATTAACCAATGATTTGAAGAAATCCTTGTCAAGGTATTAATTTTAACACAAGTACCTTCATCTAGCCAATGACATGAGAGTATGCATTTATATAATTTTTTTGCTATTAGGTTCTGGCCTCTCCTATTTTTGGTCCATGTATAGTCTCTTCTTCAAACTCAACCTCACATAAATTATTGTTTTGAATAAAAGTTGAGAAATTGCTCTCATACTTTGGGTTAATTTCCTAATTCCTCCAATTTTCATCTATCTTGGTTATGGCATTAAAATCTTCTATGATCATGAATTGGGTTTCTTAGCCTTTACTTCTCATAAAGGTTTCAATCCCACTCAAAAATTCTAATCTACCTAACTGAATTATAGGTCCGTAGACATTGATAAGGATGAAACAAATATTTGCAAAGAAGCATGTGACTAAAGAGGCTATCTAATGCCTAGTTTTATGAATGGTTACACATGAGGTTTTAATAGTATTCTAACAAGTTAGAATTCCCCCTATTGCTCCTTTAGGATTCATAATATTCCATTCACATATTGCCTATACTACTTTCATATTTTTGGAAACTTATTTTGTCATTTTAGTTTCTTGGATACAAATAATATCAAGCTTATTACTTAAAAATACGTCCTTGATACACCTTTGCTTTGAGGGGACATTAGCATCCCTTATATTCCATGAAATGATATTCATGTCTCATTAGGGACTAGTAGCCTTGGTTGTGAATTACCAATATCATTTTTTTGTTTGGTAAAGAGAACTTCAACCAACTTAGTTTGTGTTTCTTTCTCTATATTTGTTCTTGCTTCCTTGGATCTTGCTTGATAATTTGAGGGTTTTTCTCTTTTTGCCTTGCCTATATCAGGAGTAGGTCTTATTATTATATTTCTCAATATTCTTTCACAACTTTATTTTTCATTAGATTTATCCTCTCCTAACTTTACTATAGAAGCTTTTGACTTGTCATGCTCATTTTTTGGTATTTCCTTATTAATGGTAGAGGTATTAACATCTAACATTGCATTTTTTTCTCCTAAATGGTGCATTGTACTTCAAGAGAGTCTTAAAAATTTGATGAGACACATTCCTTAGGTTCATTGAGAAATTTCATCCCTAAATCAAGATCATATTAAATATACAGTTCCTTGTTAATATGTTGAACATGTTGTACTATGTCCTCTAAGATTTAATATACTTTTTCTTCATAGGCTAAAGCCTTGAAGGAGTTGGTATTTATTTCAATATCCTTCCTTACTGGTCATCGTTGTTCATTTGATTTCATTTTTCTACATCTATTTTTTGGAAGTTGAAAACCGTCTTCATCCATATCCATTTGTAAGTTTCTCTTATGTTTTTCCACATATGATTATGTTGGGCTCTTCCTAGGGCATGATATTTCAATATGCCCTACCTAATGACATATTATACATCTAAAATATATGTTTTCATAATCTATTGTTTGGATCCACATCTTCTCCCCATACTTAAGAATGATTAATTTTGGTAAAATTTTACTTATATCAATTATGACCAATATTTAAGCATAAATAGCCAAGAATCCATCTTTTGTAGGTTTTGAAATCTCAAGGAATTCTTACAAGTTTTTACCTATTGCCTTGAAGGTATCCATTTCCTAAAATTGGGTTACCCATACATCCTAACTCAAACTGGTACTAGGGATAGATTTACATTTTTAGGTGAAAAGCCTTCATACCACTGGGTAAGGAAGAGTCCTGCTTTTCCCATAAACCAAGGACCCCCTTTTAGGATTCTATCTCTTTCTTCCCTAGAAAAAAACATGACTAGGAAGAAACCTTTGGGAAGAAAGGATAGACTTACTCCTAGAGACTTCCAACTCCTATCAATCCATTTTCTCAAGTCTAAATCCCTTGGCCAATACCCATTAAATTTAAAAAAACCACTTTATCCTTGAGCAACAAGGATCGGTACTCTATGGTGCGCTCACTAACATCTACTACTAGAGATGATTCTAAGGATTTAGCTATAACTCAGTCTATGGGAAGGAAACTAAAACTCAAAATCTACTAAAATTTACCAGAATATCCTACAACAAATATAATATTTGATAAAAATTATAATAATTTGCATGCACAATTTCTAAGATAAAGGAAAAAAAAAACTTAGATAAAATGTTCTATGCTTAGATAGAATGTCTTGCCTCATTGAAGCCCTATCCCTCCATTGCTCCTCCCATCATACGAACCCTGACTTACAGATATTTGCAATGTTTCATATGGTTGACTTCATAGGGCCGTATCTCCCTCAATGTTGCTCGGATTCCTTCATATGACCACAAATTTTAAAGCTATTAAAATTTTGCACAAATTGGTTTGAGGGAAAAATCTTTTTAATTGTATTTGTCTATACTATTATTTTATTTTTTTCATATTACAATTACAATTATTAAACCTTAAAACATATATAATTAAAAAATAAAAGCACACACACACACACACACACACACACACACACACACATATATATATATATATATAAGTTATATGTGGTTTCTATTGGGGGCCATTCCTATCAAAATACTAAAATATTACATTTGGTGTAACATATCTTTTTATCACAATTGTTTCATTTCTTTTTTTATTTTAAATATATTCTTCACCTTCTTCAAAGTGCTATGTTTCTACAATCATCTCCTTGACATCATTTTGGTTATGAGATAAAATTTCACTTGGTTAATTACCTTCTAAAATTTGAATTTCATTGATATGAAGATCAACACTATAATTTGCGAATTTATTTGCTATTTTATTTTCTTATCTATAAATATGCTCACACTTCTAAGATATTACCTCTAGTAATAGATGATGAGCATTAGCAATAATATTATTTGTATCTAGTCTCCACATCTATTTTTGTTAGTAGAATTAATGATAATTTATGAGTACCCCTGAGCAGAGACTGAGGTAGCACCCGCAACTATAGAAACCGACACTGTAGAAGCCTGCAAACTGTAGCAGCCGCCATACTGTAGCAGCCCGTGCACTATAGCGACCACAAAAATTTTGGCCCTAAAAAAAAATGGCAAATTTTGGAGGCAGCAAGTTGTGACGGATGGAGCAGCAAGGAGGAGGAGCGGGAGGTCTAGGGGCAACAAACCCTAGGTGTGGGGATTCAGAGGGCAGATCAACAGACGCGGTAGGTGGGGGCTCTGGTGAGATAGCAGGCCCCCAGGCGGAGGATGTGGACAAGGTTGTTCTATTGGAACCGGTCCAAGGGCGTTGGGCAGATGCGGTTGAATATTTCTCTAAGGGGGACCAGGACTCTGTGCGTCAGGATCAAAGGAAGACCCAGGAAGGAGACAAAGAGAAACCTGGCAACTAGAGACCTTCATATCTTAATGCTCTTTGCGATAAACAAAAATTATTCGACTCTTGTTTTAATCTAAAATCTGTCAATGGTAGGTTGCACATCCCGGATACCTTAGCTCAACATGTGGCTATGGAGGGCAGAACATCTCTGGTGGCAAAATTTATGGGGGTGAGGCCGGACTTGGAAGTCATAAGGAGATGGGCCATCCAAAAATGGTAGCCAAGGGTCGGTATGATGATTAAGGCTTTACCCAAGAGTTTTCTTTTGGTGACATTTCAATGTGAACAGGACATGGAAAGGACTCTCCAAGGAGGTCCTTGGTTTTTTGGGAAAAGGGGCTTGTATTTGAAGCATTGGTCCCTCAATTTCAACCCCTAGACTCAGGTGCTGGATTTGGCTCCTATTTGGGTTAAGATGCCGGGATTACCTCTGCTTTTCTGGAATGAACAAATCTTGGTTGGGATAGCTACAGAGATTGGAGAACTAATAGCTATTGATCCTGCAACCTTGAGCAAAACAAGACTCTTTTCTTCTCGCATGTGTGTGTTGGCGGACTTGAGTAAAGAGCTCCCTAAATCCATTATATTGTCGTCTATGTTTGGCCTTCATACTCAGGTCTTTGAATATGAAAATATATCTTTTAAGTGTAGTGTTTGCGGGAAGGTAGGGCACCAGGGTATCCACTACATTTCCAAGAACCATTCCCCACTCCAAAATACTGCTCCTCAAACCCAGAATAATATCCCTCCCCTGCAGATCTCCATTCCTACCCAACATGGGCCTCAAGGACGTGGAGCTCAAAATCTGAATATCAAAGACCCTGTTTGCCCTTTTGTAAGCAAGAGGCAATGTTATAACCCTCCTCCCAAAAATACCTATGCCCCGAAACCCTCTCACAGGGGAGCTGGTACCTTTGATGGGAACCCTCAAGCTCAACCTGCTCCTAAGATGATACAGCAAGCCTCAGAGCCAAATCACAAAGGAAAGAACCCCATAGATCAATGCCCTGGGGCAAGTAAGTTTGATTGGGTAATACGGGAGGCCTATGGAGGCTCTGTGGAAGTGGTCCCATGTACTACAGAGGAATTTATGGGAAGAAATTCCAAGAAGATCAACATCCCAGTGGAGAATAGTTTTGATGCATTAAATCATCTGAAGGGAGATCATATGGATAGCCAAGAAGTGGAATCTGAGGTAGAGGAGACTCAAGAGAAGGATTTGGAGGAGAAAAATCAGAGGAAGGAGCAGGAAACTAATTATACAGGAAAGGATACTTAGGAGGAAGAGGTGAACCACCAAGATCAATGTAACCCCAAGGCAGGGAAAAAAGAATCTACTAATCAAGAAGCTAAGAGCATGGAATCTTCTCCACTGTCAGAAAGACCAGTTAACCTGGAAAGCCAGATTGTTACCCCAAAGACCAACACTGAAATATCCAAGATGGTTACTAGAAGCCAAGTGAATCCCAAGGAACCCTAGCATAGAGCGGATGTATGGGGATATGGTTCGGTAGGAAGAGGGAAACCTAGCAATGTTGCCTTAAGGCAAAAAGAAGCAGAGCGAGGAGTGGCTGATGGCACTCAAGTAGTATTGCTCTTTGGGGCGAAGGCTCGAGGATCCAAAGCCCATAAATGAAGATTCTTTCATGGAATATTCGTGGGAGTAATCCTACAAAAATAAGAGCTTTGTATGCTCTTAGACAAGAACACAAACCGGATATGATTTTATTCGCAAGAAACTAAAATGAAGGAGAGTAGAGTTATTCCTTTTAAGAATAGGACTTGGCAAGAAGGCTGAAGTAGTAGGCCAAGAGGCCATTGGAATAGCAGGAGGGTTGCTGGTTATGTGGAACAAGAATGTGATTGATAGTAGAGTGATTCTGATGTCTAGTTCGTTTATTTGTCTCTTATGTGTGGATAAAACCACGCAGGAAGAGTGGATCTTAACGAATGTATATGCTCCGATTAGACGAGGGACTCGAGAAGGGTTCTTTGGAGTCAGCTAGCTGAATTGAGGGAGACGGTCCCCAACTACCCTTGGATTGTGGCGAGGGATTTCAATTGCTACCTTAATCCTGCAGATAAATTGGGGGGCTCTCAAAGAATAACTGTTGATATCTACGAGTTTAGAGATTTTGTTGAGCAACATGAGTGATGGATGTGGACTGCGTAGATTCTCCTATACATGGTCTAACAAAATATTGAAGGAAAACCAAATTTAGATCAGATTAGATAGGTTTCTTCTTTCTCAAGAATGCCTGGAGAGGTTTGGGGACTCTTCATTAATGGCACTCCCAAGAATCGGGTCTGATCACAACCCAATTTTGTGGGAAATAGGGGAGGACTCTAAGAAAAGATACATCAGACCCTTTTGTTTCGAACTTATGTGGTTCCAACATCAGGATCTCAAGGATCTGGTTGCCCAATGGTGGGACAAAAAGTATAATGGTTCGAAATTGGCCCAAGTGGCATGTAAACTAAGGAATGTGAAGGCTAACATTAGAGAGTGGAAAAAAACTTCCTTTGGCAATATTTTTGTTAAAAAGGCAGAACTAAAAGACAAGATCAATGAACTACAGGAGAAGCTAAAGTCAGAGTAGCTTACAGAGGATCTGAGAAACCAGGAGAGGGAGCTGTTAGCCGAATACCACACGATGCTAGGATTTGAAGAAACCTTTTGGAGGCAGAAATCCAGACTGCGTTGGTTAAATGAGGGTGACAAAAATACAAAGTTCTTCCATGTCTCTACTCTTCGCCATAGGAGTACTAAAAAAATTAAGGAGATCAAGATGGCCGATGGTTCTAACACCAAATATATGGAAGACATAAGGAGGGAAGTGGTTGAGTACTTTAAATCATTGCTAGAAGATGTAAATCCGACTATTGAAGAAGAGGACTCTCTGTTGGCAGCCATTCCACCCTCGTAATGCGAGAATATTAATGGATTCTTACTTAGTCCTTTCACAAAGGAGGAAATCAAGAAGGTGGTTTTTGACATGGATGGTAACAGCTCCCCGAGGATCGGATGGCTTCCCTGCAGCTTTCTTCCAGAAGTTTTGGCATATCCTAGGCAATGATGTAGTGGAAGCTATAATTGAGGCTCAAAAGGACATGGAAATTCTAGGAGTTTATGCTACATTTTTAGTCCTCATCCCTAAACTAGTGGGAGCAATGGAATTTTCCAGTTTTCACCCTATCAGTTTATGTAACACTTTGATGAAGATTCTCACAAAAACAATCGCCAATATGCTAAAGGTTATCCTTCCTTTCATCATTGATATGAACCAAGGAGGCTTTGTAAAAGGGTGACAAATACTGGATGGTATCATCACAATTCATGAGGTTATTCATTCAATGGTGGCTAATAAGGAAGCAGGTATGTTACTAAAGCTTGAAATGAATAAAGCCTACGACCGGGTCTCATGGCGGTTCCTCACCAAGATTTTGGGTAAGTTTGGTTTATGTCCCCAATGGATTAAGTTGATTTTTAGTTGTATCTCTACTACAAGATTTTCTATCATGGTGAATGGGTCACCCTCCGGTTACTTTAAGAGTGAAATGGGGTTGCGACAAGGAGATCCTTTGTCTCCATACTTGTTTATTATTTTAGCGAAAGCATTGGGTAGGAAAATTTCAGTAGCGGTGATAGATGGTCGTTTGGAAGGTTTCAAACTAGCCTCAATAGCAGAGCCAGTGTCTCACCAATAGTTTGTGGATGATACAATCATTGTGGTCAAAGCCTCGATGCCTCAGGCTAGGAAGCTGAAGAGAATTCTAACCAAGTATGAGACAGAAGCAGGACAATACATAAACTATAAGAAGAGTAGCATCTATTTCTTTAACACGCCTAGTGGGAGGGAGAAAATAATTGGTAACCTCTTCGGTTGTGGAAAGGAGCTTCTACCAGCAACTTATCTAGGCATGCCTATGTTTGAAGGAAGAATGAAGGCTACATTGTGGAACTCAGTCATTGACAGGATCTCCAAAAAGTTAGCAGGGTGGAAGTGCAACCTTCTCAGCTCCGTAAGAAAAGCCTTATTAGTTCAAAATACTTTACAGAGCATTCCAATTTACTGCATTTCTCTATTTAGAATGCCTGCAAAGGTCCGAGCTACATTGGAGCAAATTCAATGCAACTTCTTGTGGTCAGGGTTCAGAGGAGAGAAAGAGAATTTCGTTGGTAGCATGGAATCAGGTGTATGCAAGCAAGGATCAGGGGGGCCTGGGGCTAAAGAGAATGAAAGAAATGAATCAAGCTCTGATTGGAAAACAGGTATGGATATTTATCAATAATGATCAATTGGGATGGGTAAAACTTCTTAAGGCAAAATATATCAAAAATAATCAGGACTTCCTGAAAGCTGATAATCTCCCTAGAGGATCCTATTTCTGGAATTGTTTGCTCGAATGTCGGGAGGTATTTAGGAAAGGCATCAGATGGAGAATTGGTAATGGAAGACAAGTGGAATTTTGGCAAGACTCATGGTTGGAAGAGGCCCCTCTGAAAGATAACTTAGACCTTCAGGTCCTCCAACATAAACTTTCAGAGGAAATGGGAGGAAAAGTAGGGAATTTTATTGCTGTAGCACAGGAAACTTCCTCTTGGAAGAAAATCATAGTTCATAATCTGTCAGAGCAAGAGAAGGTGGCCCTAACCAAACTCAATGATGCTTTAAGGGTGTTTCTGATCATTCTTGGGGAAGGAGGAGACAAGGCGATTTGGGGAAAAACTACAAGTGGGATCTATTCAGTAAAAACTGCCTATAAGTTAATCCACTCAAGATACAATGGATGGACTCCGACTTATATTATTTGGTTAAATAATTTAACCCCAAAAATAGCTTTCTTCTTTTGGTTGGCAGTTCAAAATAAGATTCTGACAACAGATAATCTGCAAAGGAGAGGTTTCCAATTCATCAATCGATGTATCTTGTGTGAGAAAGCGTTAGAATATGTAAGTCATATATTTCTAACTTGTGAATTTTCTTGTACAGTCTTCCAAATGATCCTGTCCAAATTTCATATAGATTGGGTTTGTCCAAATAGCATGTCTAACTTCTGCATATAGTGGGCTTCCCCCTTCCGGGCGAAACTTTTGACTTGGCTCTGGAAGCTCAGCTTACCCCATTTTTTATGGGGGATATGGAATGAGAGAAATAAGAGAGTATTTAAAGGACGTAAGAAAGATCCCAGGTTATGTGGTAATAAAATAATCAGAGCTTTGAAAGAAAATTGGAAAACTTTCTTCTTCAAAAATGAGACCATGTCTCTAAGGGAAAGGAGGATTTTGTGTAACTGGGGAGAGGAACTTCCAGACATAGACATTACAACCAACCCACAAGATGGTGTCAAGTGGATACCCCCCACACAAAAGTGGGTTAAGTTTAATTTTGACGGGGTAGCTAAAGGAAATCCGAGGGCTGTAGGAGCAGGAGGAGTTTTGAGAAATGAGGAAGGAAAAGTGGTCCTTGCCTTTGTAGAGCCTTTGGGAACTCAAACAAATCATTTTGTAGAAGCCCGAGCCTGCATGCAGGCAATGAGAATTGCCAGACTTGAGGGTTATAAGAAAGTTATCTTTGAATGGGATTCGCTTAATATAATCAAGGCAATTAAGGAGGATAAAGACCCCAGCTGGACCATCTTGGAGCTTATCCTAGAAGCAAATATTCATAAATCTCATTTGGTTAGTGCCCGAATCCAACACACCTTCAGAGAAGGGAACCAGGTGGCGGATCTAATGGCAAATATTGCAGTTTTTGTTGGGGAGATGCAAATTTGGAAGGATAACTTCCCTCAAGAACTATTGGTGTTGGCTTCTAGAGAAGAGCTAAGATCAAACCTGTTAGAGCATCAGGAGATCAGAGGGGTTGATGATGAGTATTCTGATAGATGGAATTATGCAGAAAAGGCATCCCATTTGCTGGGGCCTGGGAGGTGACAAGTGTACAGTACAACAACCTAGTGGTATTAGTAAGTTCTAGGTGTTGTTTGGTTTTTGTTTTATCCTGAATAGTCAAGCGACAAGTATAGGACTGTGGACTCTAATTATGGCTTAATGTGGGTCTTAGAAAGATCCATTTTGTATTTTAATTATACGGGATTGAAGCTAGAACCAACTCATTTTGACTATGTAAAAGGTTTGTGGACCTTATAACCACCTCTACCTTATACCAAAAAAAATTTATGAGTACCCCTTAATTGAAATATATTTCCATCCTTTTTCTATTGCAATTTTAATCCTTGTAAGAAGTGCCCTAGCCTTTGCATAGTTGTTAGTTGATGTTCCTTATGGTTCTGAAATAGAGAGGAGAATTTTTGTTGGAAAATATGGATATTACATTATTTGGTTATTTACTAATGTACCTTCATGGGTACATATTTATATTAGGATTATATTAGGAGATAAATAGTTTATTAGAGTTATTTAATAAATGCACAAGTGTTAGAATGTGCAATGATGTAAATATGCATGTATTCCACATGTACATGAGTCTTAGGGTTGAGTGAGAGGCAAGGAATCTATCTTTCTATATAAATGCATCGTTGTGAGTAATTACGAGGATTTTTTGAGGAGTGCAAAGGTGAGAGTAGTAGTAGACACAATGTAGCTCCTTTTTTCTATCATGGAGGAGTTGCAAACTCCATGAGAGGAGCATTGTAATTTTTGTGTGTTTTTTTATATGAGTATTTCTAGAGCATTGTATCAAGTTTTCTATCATATTTTCATGCATGTTAAGTTGTCATTATCATAGTTATAATATTGCATGCTTATTTCAATACTTGTGAATGCATTTCCTTTATGTTTATGGCTCCAAAAGCTAACGATTTTGCCTTCACTATTTCTAAAAATGCCACTTCCACTAGCTTTTCTTGGATTTCCTTTAGAAGCATCATCAAACTTAATTTTGATAAACCCAATTATTAGATATTTCTATTTTACCATAGATCTAAGTATATCCTTTGTTTTAATTCTATTGTTACAAATGACTTTTTCATGGATGTTCGTATCTTGTAGCCAAGTTATTAGCACCTCTTTTTCTACAATTGAGACTTCCCATGATGAGCACCATATTTGTAGATATTCTACAAGAGAGGCAATAATACGGTTCTAAAATTGGGCATGATTTTGAGATTTATTTTTAAATATTCGGTTATTTCTTTCAAGCCATAAATTTCAATAAATAATGATAGGGCTAATCCTCCAAAGAATACATAATGCTTTAGCTTTTAAATAATTAATCCAAAAATTTGTCAACTTTTTCAATGTTAATGGATCTACCCAATATAATTTCATCTTTTAAAACATAATCCCAAATGGTGCAAGAAAACAAACAACAAATATTTAAATGGTTTGATGTTTATAAATCCTTCTCACACAAGGCATATCTAAAGGGTCCACAATATCCTCTTCTTTGTAGACTCTCTCCTCTAAGAATATTACTTTGAATTTCTAGCCAAAGGGTTGTTGAGGCCTTAGGGAGAGCCTCTAATGACCAAACATTCTTCCAAGAAAAATATTTAAGAGAAGAAATTTTGATTGTTCTAAATCTTCATATCCCAACTTGACCACCATCCTTTGATAAATTTCAAACCAACTCATCCTTTCATATAAAAATTGACATATAAAACTCTTGAAATATCTTTTGAAGTTTGCTTGCAATTTGTTTGAGTTCCTCTCCTTCAACTAGGTTACTAAAAAAAATCCATGATCTGAATTTGTTGCTCATAATAATAGTATTTGACCTTTCAAACTTTACATGCTAGGAATGCTTGAGCCAATGGTTTCCATTTTGAGTTAAAGATAAGAGGATAAGGCTTCAGCCAAACATCAAACCAAAAAGTTCCATAAATCCCCTCATTGATTGACCATCTAATATGTTTCTTTATCAATGTAAACTCTATGATATGAAGTTCAATGTTGACGATCCTTTGGGTAGAGTTATTTTCCTAAATAATTTCATTGTATCAAGAGAACCCACATATTTTTGAAGTAATATTTTTGCTCGGTTCTTTCCTTGATCTCTGAATAATCTCCATCCAAGCTTTACTCTAATGCTAAATTCACGTCTACAATTTTGCAAGCCTGCTCCTCCAATTTTCTTTGCTTTGTAAACTATATCCCACTTACAAAGAGGAAACATAATATTTTTCCTCACAACATTTCCATAGAAAGTCCTTGAATTTTATCAATTCTAATGGTATACGTATTGGTAGTCTCGAAAGTGACATCATTTAAATAGTGATGGATTACAATGTAGTCTTTATGAGTTGTAGCCTTCCTACCATGGTTAAGAACTTACCTTTCCAACTTGCCTAGCAAGCTTTCATTCTATCCTAAAAGAAGATCCAAATCTCCTTTTTATTTCCTTTATCAAACAAAGGAATACCCAAGTAGACCCTAAAATATTCAAAATAATTTGTTGTAAATCTAGGCCAATATTGATAAAAAAACCTTGGATTTTGTAGTATTTACCAATTATTTAGTAGCCTTCTCATAGCATTATAATATTGATTTAAACTCCATGGCCAAAAGAAAATTATCATCAACAAATTGGAGATGATATTCAAAGGGACCATTTTTTTCAACTTGAATACCCTTGATTTTTCCTTTCGTTTTTACCTTTAAAAAGGCTCTCCCTAATGCTTTTGCTAGAATATTAATATATAATGAGAAAGTGGATCACCTTGATGAAGTCCACAAGATGACTAGAAGTAACTAGTAGGAGAACCATTGATAAAAATAGAAAATTTTACAATTCTATAATAAAATTTAATCCACTCACACCAACTATAATAAAAGCCAAAATTTATGAGAATAACATGTAGAAAATTCTAGGAAACTCTATCATAAGCTTTGTTCATATTTAATTTCAAAAGCATATCTAGTTTTTTCATGGAATGAAGAGAATGTATGGCCTTGTGCAATAATTATACCATCAAGAATTTATTTACCATGAACAAAAACACCTCATTCCTCTAATATAAGACACCTTAGAATGTCCTTCAACCTGTTTACCGTAATTTTTAAAATGATATTATAAATCATATTACAAAGTGTAGCAACAAAAATGCAATGCAAGCAATGTGCAATTAAAAGAAATATGTATTTGTATTGATATGTAGGATTTGTGTTCTCCTTTTACAGCAATATACCCCAATATGTGAGGGTAGTTTTACAAAAAGTGTTTGCTTACTTCAAATACAATGGATAGAGGGAAAACCCCTTTCACAAATCAAATGGGGATGGGTGCCTATGTCTTCGCGCTGCAATAAAAATATTGTGGGTGGGCTTGTGTATCCTTGTGGACCACCCTTGCTTCAAAAACCTTCAAAACCTATAACTTGTACACAAATCCTACAAACAAAAGAGGGTCAATAGCATATGAGGGGCCTTCATTGTGTAAGGCCTGTATTGATATAAAAAAATAATAAAACATTGAAATAGATAATTATAGAGACTTGAAAGATGTGTAGCATCAAAAAATAATGAAAATATACCTTATTGCATTGCCTATGTTGATCTAGGTTTGAATCGGATCGACTGGGCTTGTGAAAACACAACAGACTATGTTTGGAAAACGTAGGCTACATTTGGGACTAGGTAAATATAGCAGACTGTATTTGGTAAATGTAGGCTGCATTTGGGATTGGGCAAATATAGCATATTGCATTTGGAAAATGCAGGCTACATTCAATATTGGGCAAACACAATAGCCTACATTTGGGGAAGTTTGACAAAAAGGTTCGGTAGGTCGCTCCTCAACACCTATGGCTTGAACGTCGAGTAATATGTGATCTTCTTGGTGTAAATTTGGTAGCATGATAGTACCTTTGCATCCTTTCTCTTTGTTCCATGGAATGGTGGGGTATTTGTAAACTTAGGGGAGGTGAGGGGTGGTTATGATAGGTGGAAGGCCAGGGAAAACAAGTGGCCTGGGTAGTTAGAGTGAGATACTTGAGGTGTCTCACTTAGGGGAGAGGTGGCAAGTGAGGTATTGATGAGGGTGAGATATGTGGCAAGGGGAGGGGTAGTGGTAGTTAGGACATGTGGAAAATGGAGAGACAAGGGATCCTAGGGGATATTTTCCAAATTTTGTAAAATCTAGAAAATAGAATAATGTGTAGAAAATAACTTAAGTTATACCTTAGGCACATTTTTCTTATATGGGACTTAGGAATAGGTTTTGTAAGTGGTTAGGATTTGGTGTCTACACAAAGCCTTATTGGAAAAAAATTATCAAAATATTTTGTGTTTCCTTTCTTGGGTACCAAGTTAATAAAAGTAGCATTGATCTTGCTTATTATATCCTTCATTTTTCAAGTCCCTTGAACCACAACTAACATATCACTCTTCAATAAATCCCATTTTTTTGAAAGAAAATTGTAGGAAATCTATTAGGGCCAGGTTCCTTGTTAGGATGGAAAGAGAAAACTACTTCATGGAGCTCCTCCATAGATATTTTTTTCATTAAGATTTCTTTTTATCACTAAGTGATAATTGATGGAATATTTTGTAGAAGTTTTTCTTGTGACTCCTTATTTTGCCTAGAATCTTACAAAATATTTTTTAAATAAGTAATTGCTTCCTTCCTTATATATTCTTCATCCTCGATATTTCTTCCATTTAGAGTTAAAATATTTTTGATATGACAAACATAAAAATTGTTTTTGTTGTAACATGATTTTTTTTGTATTTCTATCTCCTTCCTTGAGCCATCTCTCTCTAGATTTTTGGAACCAATACGACTCATTTTTCAATGAGTTATGACAATAAAACATAATTGTTTTTCTTTTGCCTAAGAATACTGATCCATTCCATTAATTTCTACTATCTCTTGTAAATTTAAGCTTGAATCCAATTTATTTATTTTCTATAAAAATACCAAAATATTTGGTATTCCATATCTTCATATGCTCCTTTAAATATTTGAACTTATGAACAAACCTGTACATAAATGATCCTTCAACTTTTGATTCACATGGACTGGAAGAAAAATGGCTTTGGATTACCATTATTAGGTAACTCACAAGTCAAAAGAATAGGTTTATGATTTGATGTTGCTTGAAACAAAATACTTGAAGATATTGTATACTTTATTTGCAACCATTTATTGGATAACAAAAATCTATATAGTATTTTGGCTATATGATTTTTTCCAATGCATCTATTATCCCATGTATATTGAAAGCATAAGGGACTAACATGCCAAAGGTCATTTGAATTAACAAATGAAAAAAAAAATTGTATTGATTTAGACCATCCTGTAATGCCACCCTTCTTTTCCAAAGGAGATAGAACAATATTAACATCACCCCCAAGAATCCATAGATCGCAATAATCATCATTGTATTTGACAAAAATATTCTAAGGTCCTTCCAACATTTTTCATGAGGAGTAACTATAGTTGGAGCATATACATTTATAACCCCAAATTTTAAGTTTTTCTCTTTTTTGCAAAATAATCCAACAACCCAATTACTTTTTGCTTCTAACAATTGTCCATATTATTGCAATAATGCCTTAATCTCTTGTAGAAGAAACTACTAAATAATAACCCATCTTCCAAATCTTCTTAAAAGCATCCTTACATTCCTCACTGCTTAATTTTATTTCTTGTATTAAAATAAATTGTAGACTATAAAAACCTATTAATTCCTAAATGACTCTTTTTTATGGGTTTTATTCACACCCTAAATATTCCATGATATCATTTTCATCATCAACACTTCTTATTTTTATTAATGGGCTTAGCCCCACTTCTTGTTAACACCTATGATATTTTTATTTGGCTTCCTAGATCAATATCCTTTTGAGTTTCTTTTTCTCTTTGTTCCTACTTTGATGGCCTTCCTCTCCTTCTTTCATTCCCATAAACACTCTCATCTTCATCAATATCTTTTTTTTTTTCTATTTTTCATATTGTTCATAATGAGACTTATCTTCTAAAGATTTATATTGCCCTAAAGAGTTGAAAATGTAAGGAATAACTTCAATAGAATTTTTTTCTTTATGTTCTTTTAAAAACTCTAAATTGCATAGATGATCCTCCATAGTCATTACTTTCTTATGTTGTCCTAGAAACCCTAAATTGTCTTGGATATCTTCTATAGTATTTTATTTATTGTATTTCTCTTGAAATCCTAAAGTGCAAGGAACACACTTTGTACTACTTTCATTTTTATTGTAAGGAGAAGATTTTATGCTACTTGAGGAGAATAAAGGTGATTTAGCTAGATTAAGCTTGACCTCCTTCACCTTCACCCAATTTGCTTTAAATTCCACCTTCCCAACTTCCTTTGCTTGAACATTTTCCTTCACACCTTTATCTCCTTCTATATTTGAACTTGCACATTGTACTTCATCATCCCTCATATCATTTTTTGCTTCTAATTTTTTATTTGAGTGAACTATAATAGCCTTTTCCATCTGATGTTGTAGAGGGATTTTTCTAACCACTTTCTTAGGAGTGGAAAATCCTTGATTTGATCTATATTCTTCTATGATATGATATCTTTGTTTCAAATTGAATCTACCCTCATACCCAAAAATTTCCATCTCTTCCTCCATAATTTTTACTTTGCAATATTTTCTTATGTGTTTAGTTTCATGATATTTACGACATCATAATGGAATATTTTCATAATCCACTTATTGATCCCATTCTCTTGATTCATATTTAATCTTAATTGACTACAATAAAGGTTTTGAAATATCCATGGAAAAAAATATTCGAGTGTATATAGCATGTATTATCTCCTTAGTAGTTGATCACTCGTAGACGAATTCACCTAGAGTATTACCAATATTCTTTAAAACCTCCTTATTTATGAGTTTATAGGGAAGTTAAAAAAGCCTAATATATAATGGAAGCCTTTTAATAGTTTTTGTATCCACAAACAAATTCTCAATCCAAGGTCTTAAATATAATGCATCTTTACCCCTAAACTACGGGCCTCCATCCATTATTTTATCCCTTATTTCTGAACTAGAGAAAATAATGAGAAAAAATCCTTTTGGAAGAAAATTCATGGAGTAATTTGAGTTCAATCCCTACTTCCACTTGATCCAATTTTAAATCTTATAAAACATTGGATAGTATCCATGAAACTTACATATTAACCCTCTCATTTTAAGAATCATTATATTATTCTCAATCATCTCATCCTTGATAATCACTTTTGGTGTAGAATTTTCTACCTGGACAAGGTTTGCTAAAGATTCACTCTTCCCCTTTTTGCTAGCCAAGGCATCCATACTTCCAAATTGGACATTCATAATTTCAATAAGGACTTTCACAAATAAATTTCTTTCTATGTTACCTAGATTTTCTTCAAACGAATGCTTTAAATTCTTTTAAGATCTAGAACAAGAAGTGGTATTTATTCATTGATCACACTTTGCTTTCTACTTCTTCCTTTCCTTCTCACACTTCCTCCTCACTCTTGGCTCACACTTCCTCCCAACTCGCACTTGCTCTTAGCTCGCACTCACTCTCTAGTGAAACTCATTCCCTTAATTTAATCTTGTATATTTATATTATATGCTATGAATATAAAATATCTTTTATTGATTTTAAATTAATAATTAGAATTTACAACATTAATGTGTATTTGAATTTTGATGAATAATGGGCTTGTAAATATTTATTTATTTATTTTTGTGTGAGATAATGTTAAGCAAATTTTTTTACTATGCTTTATTAAAGTTTTATTACTTTAGAGAAAATTATAGCTTTATTTGTTGTTCAAGTTATTGTGTTACAATATGGAAAAAAGTAGGTGTGGTTTTTAGTGAATCTAGAGGATCTCTGGAGGCCTTATGTGCCTATGGGACAAACAGAAGGTTGATGGGCATCTACTTAATTCTAGTGAAAGACTTTTAAGTGTTCTTTTTCATGATTGCAATAACAACTTGACTTGGATTCTTACTAATGTATATGCTCCTAACACCATTTTTGGGAGAGCTCAGCTATGGGAAACCCTGACTAGTATAAAATAATCCTTTCAAAACATTCCCTAGATTATGGCAAGAGACTTTAACACCCCCCTTTATCCTTCAGATAAAAATGGAGGATCTAAAACCTCGACAAAAAGTATGGAGGATTTTAATGAATTTGTCAATGCCAATAGCTTAATGGACATAAACCTCAAAAAGGTAAAATTTACTTGGAGCAATAGAAGAGTTGGGATCCAACACATTCAAGTCAAATTAGACAGGGTTTTCCTTTCCCAAGAAGCTATTCACGTGTTTGGTGATGTTGTTCTCCATCCTCTCCCTAAAATTGGATCAGATCATAATCCTCTTATCCTTGATATTGACAAATCCAAACCCTACAAAAGGCCCTTCAGATTTGAGGCTATGTGGTTACACCACCCAGATCTAAGGTAGAGAGTCTCACACTGCTGGCAACAAGATTTCCAAGGACATCCTTCCTATAGACTGGCTCAGAAGCTTAAAACTCTCAAGGAAGACCTAAAAATTTGGAATAGAGAAGTTTTTGACAACCTCTTCACCAACAAACAATCTCTCAAAGAAAGACTTGAACATATTGAAAAAAAATACAAAATGGGGCTCTAGATGATCAAATAAAAAATGAAGAGAAACAAATCCTTGCCGAGTACCACAATGTCCTTGCTTGTGAAGAGACCTTTTGGTGGTAGAAATCCAGAGCTCTCTGGCTCAAATAAGGAGACTCTAACACCAATTTTTTTCATGTGTCTACTCTAAGAAATAGAAGCAACAATCGCATCAAGGAACTGACTAAAAGTGATGGCACCTCCACATCATATTTAGAGGAAATCAGAAATGAAGCAAGTTCTTATTTCAGAAATATGCTTGAGGATGAAAATTCTTGCTCGGCCTCTGCCCAGGCTTCCTTGCTTCATCACATCCCTAACTCCATTTCAGACAATGTCAATTCTGGTCTCATTGCCCCTTTTTAGGATGAAGAAATCAAGTCTACCCTTTTCTCCATGAATCCTGACAAAGCCCCGGGTCCTGATGGTTATCCCCCTCACTTTTTTCAAAATTTTTGGGATATTGTTGGTTCTGATGTTTGCCTTGCCATTAGAGAATTCCAGTCTTTCAAAAGAATTCTATGAGGGTACAATTCCACTTTCATTGCCCTCATTCCTAAAAATCTTGTAGCCAGATCCTTAGTTGACTTCAGACCCATTAGCCTATGCAATGTCGTTTACAAAATCCTTACTAAACTCATGGCTATCAAAATGAAAAGCATTTTACCTAGAATCATTGATCCCTGCCAGGGAAGTTTAGTTCAAGGCAGATCTATCCTCGATGGGGTCATATCCATCCATGAAGCCCTACACTCAGCTTCAAAGACTAAAAAGCCCACCTGTGTCCTCAAGCTTGACATGAACAAAGCTTATGATAGAGTCAATTGGAACTTTCTCTTAGCCATCTTGCACAAGTTTGGATTCCATATTGAATGGATTGACCTCATCGATGTCTATATTTCTTCTCCTTGGTTCTCTGTTCTCATTAATGGCTCCACCATTGGTTATTTCAAAAGCAGTAGAGGCCTTAGGCAGGGGGACCCCATCTCACCCCTTTTATTCATTATCATCGTCGAAGCCTTAGGTAGAACCATTCAGGTTGCTTGCAGAGTTGGCCTCCTATCAGGGATCAAAGCCTCATCTCAGACTACTCCGATCTCACACCAATAATTTGTGGATGATACCATATTTTCAACCAGTGCATCTGTCTTTGAAGCACAGGTGATCAAATACATCCTCAAGCTTTATGAAGTAGCTATCGGGAAAAAAGTCAACTTCAACAAAAGTAAATTGTATTTTTTAAATACACCTGTTCAGAGACAGATCAAGATTGCCAGAATTCTTGAATGTTTTGTAGCTATTCTCCCTGCTACTTACCTTGGGATCCCTCTATTTTGTGGCCAACCTGTAGCTTCAATGTGGAATAATGTTATAGAGAGGATTCAAAAAATCTTTGCAGGATGGAAGGGTAATCTCCTATCTCAAGCAACCAAATGCACTTTAACTACAACTACCCTTCAAAGCATCTCGGTCTACTTTCTTTCCATTTTTTGGGCACCAGTTATAGTCTCCCTCAGGATAGAGCAAATTCAAAAAAAATTTTATGGACTGGAGCTGAGAATAAACAAAGGATCCATCTTGTGGCCTGGGACAAGGTTTGCAAACCCAAAGATAAAGGAGGAGTTGGGCTCAGAAGGGTTCATTCCCTCAATACAACTTTGGTTACCAAGCAAGCTTGGATATTGGTGTCAGGAGATAGAAATGAGTGGATTTCCATTGTCAAAAGGAAGTATCTTCAAAATGGTGATTTCCTAAATGATGACACCCCCAATCGAGGGTTGGATTTCTGGAATTCCATCATGAGTACGAGGCCTCTCCTCAAGAAAGGATTAAGGTGGAATCTGGGATATGGAAGCAATATTGATTTTTGGGAAGACAAATGGATCACCCAAGACCCCCTCATCAATGACCCTATTCTATCTAGACTCAAATCCTTTACTGATTCCAGGATAGGGCATAAGGTCTCTGATTTCCTTAACACTCAAAATAGCACCACCAGTTGGATTCCCATTAGGAGCCCTACTTCCTTGAATGAATCAGCTATCTTGAACTCCCTCCTGCACTCAACCATCATTCCCTCAAATAATTCTGTTGATCAGCTCATTTGGGAGCCTTTCGAAAGTGGGGAATTTTTAGTCAAATCAGCCTATCTCCTCCTCCTTGATAATGAGGTCATCTTGTTGCCTTTTAACCTAGTTTGGGTCAAGTCTCTCATTCCTAAGGTTTCTTTCTTTTCATGGCTTGCCATCCAAGAGAAAATCCTAACCATAGATAACCTCATCAAGAAAGGCATTTCCATCCCTAACAGATGCTATCTTTGCCAAAATGCCTGGGAATCCTCTTCTCACCTTTTCCTCCAGTGCCCCTTCTCCTCATCCATCCTTGACTCCATCTTCCATTCCTTCCATATCCAGTGGGCCAAACCCAACTCCATAGGTGATCTTTTCAACCACTGGCCCTCCCCTTTCGCGACCCCCACCTCAAATTCTTCTGGAATATTTGCCTCCACCACTTCCTTTGGCAAGTATGGCTTGAAAGAAACAACAGAGTTTTCTCCCAAAGGCCTAAGGTCCCCAAGCTCATCTCTTCCAAAATATTGGCCAATGCCTTGGAGAATACCTCTCTCATTCCCCCTTCCTCTAAGTCGACCTCCAAGTTTGAATCCGATCTTGGCAAGGATCTTGGTCTATCCTTAGAGGAATTATGCCCTCCATCCAACCTCAGACTTGTTTCTAATTGGGTTCCTCCACCGATGGGATGGTTCAAACTTAATTTTGATGGAGCTGCTAAAGGTAATCCAAGGAAATCTAGGGCAGGAGGTGTCCTCAGAAATCACCAAGGAGAAATCATCCTTGCCTTTGTTGAAGGATTAGGTGAGCAGACAAATCATGTTGTTGAAGCCAAAAGCATGTGGAGGGGTATTTGCCTTGCAAATAATTTTACCAACAATATGATAGTCGAAGGAGATTCCCTCAACATTATCAATTACCTCAGGCATAGCAATTGTAGACCTTCCTGGAGAGTCAGAGACTATATTGAGGAAGCTAGGACCTTGGTCCTTGACATGCAACAAGTCATTTTTTAGCATGCTTACAGAGAAGCAAATAGGGTTGTCGATAGATTAGCCAACATTGGAGTTAACACGATCAACTTTTAGACCTGGTATGATGACATTCCTGAGGAAATCCATGCTATTGTAGATCAAGAGAAACCTCAAAGGAATCTTCCTCAGTAGGAGGCTATCCTCCAGGATATCCAACCTTCCCCTCATGTGTAACACCATCATATTCTTAGGAATATTCATGCACCACGTGATCATTCCTAATCAGCATGACAAGTGGAAGATCCTTAACACCCTTTCGATTGATAAGGTCCACATGTCTTTCCACATCATTCCTTTTTACCACTAGTAGATCATCCAGCTATCCCTTTTGTTTAACAACAATCACCGCCACCAGAATTTCTAGATGTCCATCCACGTCACCCTCCACCGCCATCAAATATTCCAATATCCCATCCACGTCACCCTCCACCTGAAAGGTCATTTCTATCTGGGCCATCATTTTTGGAATGTACGCTAACAATTATTTTATTTTTTGGCATCCTTTGTCAAGCTTGTGCAGGTACCATAACATGGTGTTTAATTTCAAAATCAGAAGGTCTCCTAAATATTCTCACCTTAATCAATCAATGCACCTGATTTGGCGTCAAAAACCCACTTTCTCTGGGCCTCATAACCTCAATTCCCAACTTAGTGTGGATGCCCAAGGAACGTTCACCACCATCATTTATAGCCTGAGGATGTGGCACAACGTGAGGGAGACCATCGAGGCCAACGGTCGTCATGAGCTGGCACTCCAGTCTTTGAAATTTATTGTCCCAAGAAATTTTGGGGAGCATCTTTTCCTTTCAGATTTCCTAGGCTGATCTTCGTTGATAGTATTGTCAAGGGCATGTTTCCAAAATGTCCCTTTTTCCATGCTGTGTGTCCTCTTTCGAGATGGCTGGCCTTTCTCTTGTGCGAGCCTCCCAATCCCCGTGATCCATATTTCCCTTGCTCCCACGCCTACATTTACATCTCCCCACCATGCTCGATAATGATTTTATTTAGTATCCCCCACCTTTTTTGGCATTTTTCCCAAGCACCTATCCTTTTTATCACCATCGGTCCTCCTCGCTCCACTTTCACTTGCCAGCCTATTTCTCTCTATCTACGCAATCCACTATCCCTGTTGCCCACCCCCTTTTCACTTGTCCACTCCCTCATCATCCCCCTTCCCCCGTCCACCATGGCAAACAACTTTATTGAGCCCATTTCCTTTTCCTGTGACTCTATGGCAAAAAATATTCTCCAGGATAGACACTTCTTCCCCTTCCTCCACATGTTTTCTGGAGACGAGATTGAGATCACGCGTGCCTTCCTTGAGACCTAGGATAACGGTGTTGTTATTATGCATGGTAGGAGCTTCAGGGTTGACGTTCACCTATTGTCTTCCATTACTGGCCAAAACCTTAAAGGTCGTTCCATCCATAGGCATAAACATAATTGGGAAGTTGAGCTTAGCGAGTTTAAAGGAAATGAGAAAATCCTCAAGAATTCTAAGAGCCCTAGGATATTTAGGAGTGACCTGAACTCCCCCTTGGGACGTAGTGATGAAGCCCATCATGGAATTCATCACTGTCGATGATCCTGATAAACTCCTCAAAACCTACCATTTGGCTTTCATAAACCATTTTTGGGACATTAATCCTCTCAGCATCCCCCTCTTCCTATTCAATTCCATGAACAAATCCATTACTTCTTGTAGGAATAAGAAGAGCCATGACCTTCCTCACCATCAGGGTTTGTACAAGGTCATCTACACCTAGGTCTTGGCAAACAGTCCCAAACCCAATCCTATCATTCCCAACCCTGCTAAGCCTACAGGGTCCTCGGCTCGCCTCACCCTAGCAGAGAAAAAGAGAAAAGTCATTGAGGATGTCACAGTATTGAGGGCCAGGAAGAGCATTAGCTTTGATAGCACGGAGGAACCTATTAGGAAGTCTACCCGACTTCAAAACTTGGTAGCTAAGCGCAACGTCATTGAGATCAAGAATGAGGAAGAGGAAAATGAAGATGAAACCAAGTGCCTGAAAGAGTTCATCATCTCGTCCACCACTGCTATGATGAATGCGATGGTTAACTCTATGATGGACATCCAGGAAGGTCTGCTAAAACTATTTTTTGGTGGGCAGATTAGCCAGGAGGTTGATGGAGGGTCCGAAGTGGAGAAGTTTACTGTTAAAGAGGAGCCTAAGGATGACAAGCCCAAGAACACTAATAAGGAGGACACCAAGGATGAGGATAAGACCTCAGCTGAGGACTAATTTCCTTTTATCCATGTTTTTTGTTTCTAAGGCTACCCTGCGTGGAGCCTGGTCTCTTTCGGATAATAGGTCCTTTTTTGGTTTTATGCCTTCCCTGCATGGAGGCCTTTACTTCTTCAGCTGTAGTTTTCACATTTTAGGTTTTGTCTTGTATCTCAGTGTCCTCAAGTCTGAGGCTGTGACCTCAATTTTTTGTTTCTTCTATTGTATCTGGGTCCTTAAGCCCGAGGTTGCATCCTCAGTTGTGGCTCTTGACAGTCTAAGGTTTGTAGGGGGTCAAAGGTGCGTCCTTCATCGTGTTACAACTTTTCTTGCTGGTTTTGTATCAAGGTTAAGGGATCCTTAAAACCCTTTCAGTAATACAAACTTTTAATTTACCAAAAAAAAAGTTGTGTTACAATAATGTCTTAGTCACAATTTTTTTAAATAAACTATATGTGGATTCAACTAGGGATTACTCCCATAAAAATAAAAATATATTATGTTTGCTATCAGGTCAATTAAATAATATGTAGCTTTTTTTTTTCAAAGATATTCTTCAATTAATTTTCTATCAAATATATTCTTCATCTCTCTCAAAGTGCTAAGTTTTTGTAATTAGCTCCTTGACATCATTTTCATTAAGAGATAGAATCTCAATTGGTCATTTAATTTTAAAATTTTAGTATTACCAAGACGATCAACACCATGATTAACTAAATTATTAGCTACCTAATTTCTTTCTCCATAGATATTCTTATATTTCCAAGAGATCATCTCCAATAATGGTTGATGAGCATCAACAATAATATAACTATTTATATTCTCTAAATTTACATTTTCATTAAGAGAGCATTAATAATAATTTGTGGATGTAAAATATATTTTCATCATTTTTCGGATCTAAAATATATTTTCATCGTTTTTTAATTCTAATTTTAATCCTTCCAAAAAGTGTTCTATCCTCTACATAGTTATTAGTTGAAGTTCCATATTATTCTAAGTGAAGAGAATATTACCTTTATTATTTTGAAAAATGCCACCTTCCTTTAACTTGATTTTATTGTTGGAAGTGCCATCAAAATTAATTATGATAAACCAATATTCTGGAAATTTTTATTTTACCATAAATTTAAGCAAATCAATTGTTTTAATATCATTGGAATTATCCATGTGGGACACTGTAGTGGTATGGCTTTGGGTTCTAATTTTGGAGACCCAAGTTCAAACCACAATGAGATGTGTGTGTTTAAAAAATGGTCATTGTCATAGATGACCCTTTCATGTATATTCAAATTGTCATGACCCACCTTGCCAGGACTCATTCATAAGATGTATTATGTATTGGTGTGATGTTTCAATGCTTAGTATTAATTGCATTATGGTTAATTAACTGCAATTGTTGTTTTTTATATTATATGATAATATGGTATTGTTGATGCTATGTATGTTTGCAGGACTAGGTACTCTCGTAGGTGGACGAGAGAGTAAATCACTGAGAACAAGATACCAAAAATGGAAACAATGTTTAGTTTATTTATTTTTTTGGTAGATAAGATACTATAGAATTAATACCGGGTTTTACAGGTTGACCCAAAACCTTTTACAAAAATCAGCCCAGGGTTGTTGATGAACATGTCTTTACTAAGGATCCTATATATGTAAAATATACATGCCACCAAAGCCATTACATCCGGTAAGGCACATAGCATGTTATAAAAAGAAACTTCCCATACAAAATTTTGGGTATATCCTGAGAAAACACACCTGCATCATAATTACAAAAAAAGAAATAGACACAGATTCCTTCTTTGAAATAGTGGAGAAACAAAAAGTTGTAGACACACATAGCATAGTACTGAGAAAAACTCCCACAAGCTATGTATTGAAAGTTACTCTTAATAATTCTTTGGTAATTGCTTTCTTTCGTATATGACATGCTTTGGGACCACATCCCGTCTTGGCCGATCAGCCTTGGAGAAGTGAACCTGCTGGCTAGATTTATGGCGGTGGCTATCTGGTGGTCCACGTGGCTTTGGTTCAAAGTCTTATATTATCACTTCTTTCCTACCCTATGATTATCAACCAACCTCAAATTACTAAGATGACTAGGAGCCATGTTATCTGACATATTACTATCCCCATTAGTCTTTGTGGTATTTCCAAGCAACATCCACCAAGACTGACAGCTCGGATAATTTTTATTGTGAGTCCATTTCTAAAAAATACGAGAATACTCATAGCATTCGAACTTACAGTGCCTTCCTTGTTGGTAAATTTGACTATCATTCTTGGCATTCTTGTTAAATAAGATCCTCTACTTTGCTCCAAGGTAGAATTTACCTAGGGTAGAACTTACCCGTATATAGTTGCATTAATATTATTATGTGTTGGGAGGTAATCATAATTAGTCGAATCCATCCATAGCTAGAAGTTGGTAACTTTGAATTTACCATAAAATATTCTACTTAAGGTGATGGGCAATAGGAATTTTTGGTGTATTACTTCTCTAAGTTTATCAATGCTTTAATGACGATTTTTTTATAGGAATGATGAATGTTTGAGTAAGACAAACATCTCTTTTGATTTAATTATAAATAAAAATTGTATTAAAATCATATTAAATATTAATGTAGGATTGAATGTTGGTCAATGGTTAAGCTTGTGAAATGATGTTTTAACCAATTCTTCTTGAATGGAACAAGGAATTTAAATAAATGTGTTTGTCCTTCTATTGTTATGCTAAAATATGTAGAAACCTTTAGGCATGTGATAAAATCCTTAAGCAAATTATTTTCTTTCTAGTTAAGAAAAAGGAGGGCAAGTGTTTAGTGCATTATTAATGTGTAGGAACACATATTTGGAAATAAAAAATGGGGTGCTTAATTTTAGAAGAATAATAATGTCCTTGGAGGAAAATGGTTTTGGTAGCTAGTGGGTTGGGATAACCTTCTTGGTTCTTAGTGATTAGGAAAAAGGATAGAGAATGAGAGGGAAATTCAGCTAGCATCTACCAAGGAAGATAGCAAACCAAGGATGAGGGAGAAGCATATATACTATATGTAAGCACCCTTGTGTGTCACCATTATCTCTTCAAAGAAAAAGGTATTTATATTTTTCTATCCTTCCGTTGCTTTAAAAATGACCAAAATTCATTAATGAGGATAAAATTGTAGCTTGCTTTGAATTATGGTTTTCTACATTTTGTAGAGCACCTAGATGTTTTTTTTTGAGTAAAAGGTAAAAATTTTATTAAAAAAATAACTAATCAACTTATACAAATCCATTTTGATATCCTGCCTTTCTTGGCAAGGCTCAAAAAGTATTTTTTTTTGTTTTCTTTTATCTACCCATGATCTCTGAATCCCCTGTTCTTTAATCTTTACCTCCTTCTTAACTGTATACGTCCTCTTTCGTTAAAGATTATTGAAGCCCTCTTTGTTATTTTTTCTATTCCTGATAGCTTTCATATTGCATTTGATTCCATAGTTGTGCCCAAATGTCTTGTTCTACCTCTGTCATCAGATATTCTTCCTATACTTTGGTCTGCACTATTTCTAATAACTTCCTTAACATAATCTCCTAGGTCCTCTCTTTTGAGCTAAATTTCTCTTTAAAAATTATGTTGTTCCATTCCAACCATATTTTCTAGCAGATGAAGCCAATCCCTAAATTCCAATTTGTGCTTAGTGTTTTGGATTTGAAGGTGTTATGTGACCAATAGTCCCAAAAATTACTACCGTTAGGAAGATACCATTTTGTTTGGCTAAATATGGAGTACCTCCAATTCTAGATTGTGTAAGCATAGGAGCAATAAAAAAGGAGGTGTTTTGTAGTTTCTACATCTTGGAAGCACATTACACATCTACTGGGTTAAATGAACCCCTTTATCCTCATATTTTCCTTATTCATAATGCTTTTGTGAGCAACCTACCATATAAAACAATTAACCTTTGACCAAAATTTTGGTTACCATATTTCTTTCTAGGGATGTTGTTGTTGGGTTTGGTTCTTGCTACTTTGGTGAGCCTTTCGGTATCCTGATTTCACTGTGTAAGTGTCTTGTTTCCCATATCCCCATGCTAGTTGGTCAGGTCCATATTTCCATAGCCATGTTATTTTTTCTAGAATTTCTTTCAGTTCACATTTTTAAGCTTCCCATTCTTCACCTAACCACTGGTCCAAATTTTGCCATCTTCTTGAAGCTGCTAGTTGTTGGCTTGGGGGAATGAGATATTGAGATATTGAGATATAAGAGTTTGGCCATGATTATGAAGAGTCTCTCTGATGCCACTAATATGAGGGTATTGTTTGATAATGTGGAGGGGACAATTCCCAAGAATCATCCCACAATATGACTTTTCTCCCATCACCTACTTTCCAATGGAAGTCTTCCTTAATCAGTGAGGCCCCTCTTTTGAGTGTCTTCCATATCTCTAATCCCACACCTATAATTGGAAATCATGGGACATCCTCCATTTCGTATGCAGGGTAGTATTTAGATTTTAGGACTTGAATCCATAATTGATATGGGTTGGTGATCCGTCGTCAATATAACTTCCCTATTAGTGCTAAGTTGTTTGTTGATGCAACTCTGATTCCAAGACCTCCCTCCTCCTTTGGTTGATATAATTTCTCCCAGCTTACCAAAGAATTTTTCTTATTTTCTTGTGCTCCCGAACATAAGAATTTTCTCATCAGTTTATCCAAATATTTGAGTATGCTCTTTGGAGCTGCTAAAATGGAAAATTTGTAAACTAGGAGTGCTTGTAACACTGACTTCAAAAGTGTGACTCTGCCTTTAAATATTAACCATCTATGAGACCAGTGTGACAAATTTGAGAATATTTTTATCTTTTATGGGTTTCTAATATTTATTTTTTAGGCTTTTTTATGTTAAGGTAATTCCCAAGTAATTTAATGGACATGAGGCCATTGAGAACCTAAGAATGTTTGCTATCCGATCTTTGATTCTCTTATGAACATTAAAGAATACAACTTTAGATTTTTCTTCATTTAGAAGTTGGTCAATGGCTGCAGTGTGGTAGTCTAATATTTCTCTGATATTGGTTACTTCTTTTATTGTTGCTTCCCCCCATAATCCTATATCATATACAAATTATAGATGAGTGATAGCTACATCTCTATTTATTTGAATTCCTATAATGTTTTTCTTTGCTTTTTTCTTCTGTATGAGTCTTCCCAATACTTCTATAAAAATAATTAACAAATATGGAGGGAGAGGATCTCCTTGTCTAATTCCTCTACTGGCCTTGAATAGTGGGTAGGGGGTTCCATTGATGAGCACTGAAAATGATACTATGGAGATGCGTTCAAGTATCCAGTTGATTCAATCTTTCTAGAATCTAAATCTTTGCAAAATTTGATCCAAAAATTTCCAACTCACTCTGTCATAGGCCTTGGATAGATCTAACTTTAGGAACATTCCTTTGCTATTTCTTTGGTCCATATGATTTATAGTTTATTGTGCTAATACAATCCCATCTAATATTTTTCTACCCTGCATAAATCCCCCTTGTTTAGGAGATATGATATTTGGTAATATAACTTTTAGTCTATTGGCTATTACCTTGGTGATGATATTGTAGATCACATTGTAGAGGGCTATTGGTCTGTAATTGGTTAGATTTTCCATATCTCCTACCTTTGGAATCAGTTCTAGAAAAGTATGATTAAGGGATTTGAGAATCCTACCACTATATATGTCTTCTTCTACTACTCTAAATATATCTTCTCTTATAATATTCCAAAAATATTTATAGAATTCTATTGGTAATCCATCAGGACCTGGGGTATTTCCTGATTGCATGGAGAAGATTGTTTCTTTCACCTCTTCTTCTTTGATCTCTTTTATAAGCTCTTGATTCTTCTCTTGAGAGACTAATCTGGGGATACTTCCCAAGATTTCCTCCTAGGATTGTTTTGACAGATGTGAATCTATAGTAAATAAAGTGGAGAAATACTCATTAGCCATTTTTTGCATACCTAAAGTGGTGGTTTCAAGGAGTCTTTCTACATTTTTTAAAGCATCAATCCGGTTATAGTGTTTCCTAGTTGTGGTTGACTAGTGAAAGAACTTTGTATTCCTATATCCTTCTTGAAGCCAAGTAATTCTAGATCTATGATTCCAATAGGTTTTTTATTTCTTATCTAGCTTCTCTTCCTCTTGCATGAAGATATTTTCATGGAAGAGTAATTCCTCTGAAAGGGGTTCCGAAGGAATTCTTTTTGCAACTCCTTGCATTCTCTCAACTAGCTCTACTCTTTGTTGTTGAAAATATGATCTTTGGAATTTGCTCTAGTTTTTCAATTTATATTTGATATATTTTAATCTGGAGTGTAGCTGAAATTGTTCCTTTCCAAATGCTGGTTTTCCTTATTGCCACCATTGTTGAACTAACTCTGGTAATTTTTGGTTTAGAAGCCAAAAGTTCTCAAATTTTAAGGGGTGATTTTTGGACTGGGGTATTTTATTTGTGGTATTTAGATGTATCAGGAAATGGTCGGAAGATAACATGTTTATGATTTTTGAATGACAACTCCATAACTGGTGAATTTCTTCCTCTATCAATATCCTATCTAATATTGATTTTATTTCTTGGTCTCCTTTCCTTTTATTGGTCCAAGTAGTACCACATCCTGGAGGTGGAATGTCAATCAAATTTAGATTATTAGCTTGGAAAATTAGGAGTTTGTCCTTCTCACTGCGATGATTTAGGCCTCCCTCTTGGTCATTCAATGACATCTTAGCATTAGAGTCTCCACTCACCAGGAACCTATCTTCTAGGTAAGCTTCTCTAATAGTCTAGATTGACTTCCATTGGGTTTTTTGTTCATGCACTTCCTTCATCCCATAAAAGTTAATAATCAGCCAAACTGAGTCTGATTCTCTATCTCTCAGTCTAGTCATCAAGATCCCTCTAGTTGATGATGCTCCTACCTGTTGAAAGTGTCTCTATTCCATAAAGTGGCCATTCTCTAGAGAAACCATGGGAAGCTTGGACCTCATAGTCTCCATCCCTCTAAAATATCTTGGATATTGTTCGCATTGCTTCTAGTGATGCTCTAGTTTCTTGTAATAAAACCACATCTGGATGGTTAAAATTATCTTCTATCATACGTTTAACAACCAACTGTCTGGGGTGATCGTTTAATTTTCTTACATTCCATGTGTGTATAATCATTGGGAACCTATGTTGTAGAAGTTGGCTATGGGTTTAACCATGCCTACCTCTCTCAACTGTTCTCCTTGTTGTTGTATTTTTTATTTGTTTGTCTTTCTACCTACTCCTTGAGAGTTTGCATTTTTTAGCCTTTTCTCCATTTGGATTATTCCAAGGGCTAGTTTTTCTCTATTTTTCTCTGCTATTCCTATAATTACCTCAGATATATGTGGCTCTTTATTATACAGTACTAGAGCTCCTTCTATATCTGGTTTTGGCTTATCTTCATATTCTATCTATTGTTATTTGGTTGATGCAAATTTTACCTGTATGGATTGTTCTTCTTCTACCCCTCTCATTACATTTAGGTATTGTTGTTTTTATGTATCTGTATGTTGTGGATGATGAACATCTTTTGCAACTGGTTTCTCTAGATTTTTTGTTTGATTTGAGTGTGGTAGTTCCTCTCCTTCCATTGGATCATCTAGCTTGAGGATCTCATATTTGTTGTATGAAGCCCTTCCTTATTGGCATTGATTTGTATTTCCTCCCTTTTGCTGATTTATTCCTCTTTCCTGGTTATTATTTTTTGTTTCTTTTCTCATAATTGTCTAAAATCCTTGTTCATTTTATTTTTGTTGAGGTTGGTTTCTTGGGTTTGGATTCGTTGGATTTATCTCTCCTTTGGCTAGTTTGGGGCAGCCTCTCACCAAATGTATGTATTCATGACATGATATATATCTGAAAGGCAAAAATTCATAGTTTATTTGTTGTCTACATATATTCTTTTTGAATTTAAGATCAATTTTTGCTGGTAATGGTTTTCCCAAGTCCATAGCCACACAAATTTTGGTATACGCTACTGATCCTCCTTCCGTTGATTCTATTGATCTTCCTATGTATTTGCCCAAGATATTACCTATCAACTCCAAAATTTAATCTTTCTAGTATTCTAAAGGAAGTGCAAATAATTTTAGCCAAATTGGAGCTATCGAGGGTTCAATTCTAGGATAAAAAACAAGTCACCATGGTTGCATGAATAGACCTACAGGGCCTATGTTATACATACCTCCCTCAAAAGCTTTGTACTTTTCAAATATCATTGTGAATTCAACTATGAAGTACCCGTTTGATAATGTGAAGATATCCAATTCCCCTTGTGGTGCTTAATGTTTTCTGGCCCAGAAGTACGAGAACCTTATAGAAGGTCGAAGTCCCACAAACTTGTATATTAAGGCATGCTTGGATTTATACACAATATCATATGCTATGAGTTCTACAATTTCTAACATGTGAATTGTTTCTATCTAAGGTAAACATCCATTTCTTTTGGCTTGTTCAAATTCAATATTCTTTCTTTTATCCATGACTTGTAGGATTTTTTGGGCCTGTTCTCCTGTATCATCTCTCTTTCCATTATTGCCTCTGACTGCTTCTGAAAAGGATTACGTATTAGGTCCCTTGGGACTCTGAATACTTCCCTCAAAAGTCTCCTATGTGAACCCTCCTATTGAGGATTCTCCCATTTAATTCTCCCCCCTTGTAAACCCTAAATTTTTAATTTCAAGCGTTCACTATTTTTTCAAGCCTTCTATTAGAGTTTTCTATTGTAACCCTTAAATTACACAAAATAAGGCAAAAGAAAACTCTAAATATAGATTAAAAATTCAAAAACACGAGTTTTAGAAAAATACAATAATAGACCATACTAAGAAAAAAAAATGATTTTCTCCCTTCTATCGCAATACAGCTTCGATCTCTAGTAGAAAATCCCCAGTTTCTCATTTTTCTCCCTTCTGCAAATCGTGGTTAGGACTATATTCGTCAAACCCTCATCCCCAAAACCTAGATGTTATTATTTAAAATCTTTAGGAATTTTTTATTTAAAGCTTTAGTGTGCTTTTCATGTTTTGTGGACCAGATGCCTTGGAGAACCCAAGCCTTCATGCTTGTAAGATGTTTTATATGTATCTTTGTGCCCTTTATTTTAAATTTAAGATGGGAAAAGTGTTTCTTTACTTTTAAACTTGTGTTTGCATTCCTATTATATAATATTTTATCTTTGTTGTCTTATGTTGTGGCATAAGAGTCTTGTAGAGTATCTTTGGTGCATCAGGTTTAATTTTATTTTGAATGGAGATGTCAAGGACCCACTATTGCATATGTATTGGTTATGTGCTAACTATTTTTACCTTAGCAAATCTAGAGTGTTGAACCTGGTCTATTTTGGTTTAGTTGTATTTTTATTATTTTTCTTTTGGTTGATGCTTGTTCGAGTCTGGTAAGGTAGATTTCTAAGGTATCTTCTTGTTATAATTGGATTTATGCTTATGTTGGTTGTACATTGGTGTTAACATTAATATTATTTTCCTTAGGCAACTTATTTATACAAAAAATAAAGGAAGAATGGATTTAATAGTACATCAATGATTGTGTAGAGGAGGAAAAACTTCCCTACCGTGTACAATTCTTGGTTGGATCTGCTGGGAGCTGAGGTGACCGTAGGTGTGTGTTATATCCTCTACATCTGAGGGTTGGAGGATCAAAAGGGTTTACTAGGAATGGTTTAAGGACTCGCTCCAAGTCTAGGGATGGAATATTTGATGTGTTTATTAAACAATCACCTATGTTTGGTCTTTCTAAAATCTAAGCTACAAGGAATTAAAGAACAATGCAAGACAAACAATGATGTAAGAAGACAAGAAGCTAACCCTAGAATGATTCTTTACTTTAATGAGAACTAACCCTAGGTTTGCAAGAAATGAAATATTTTTATTTTTAGCAAGGGTTCAAAAGAATGCACAAACATAATTAACCTAGATGCAAAACCATATGCTTTTTCCCTTTTCAATGCCTAGAAATAAAATCATATATATATATATATATATATATATATTATTCTTCTTTTTATTTTTATTGTGAATTGAATTAAAATAGAAAAGGACAATGAATGAACAACAAATAGCCTAAGAAGTCTACTTAGGGAACTTACTTGATCTAGTGGTTAACCCTAGCTTTTACTTGTGCCCAGATATATCCAACAACTTCAAAACCTATAAAAAAACTTCAAAAACCTTTTGGAAAATTGATCAATGTTTGGGGGCCACTATGTGATTGTGCTTGGAGGCACATTAGTCAAGCCCCCTTGGTCCTTTTAGCTAACCTTTCAAAAATAAAATAAATTGTTAACCTTTTGAGAGTAGAACATGATAAAATGCAATAACATAGAACAAAGTGAAAAATAAAATGATAGTGCAAATATTATGATAAATATATAATATGTACAAAAAAATAGGATTTAGAGACTAAAATCTTTCCCCCAAATTCTAAGAAGCCAAATTCACACCCCGTAAGGGGTGATTGCGAACTCGGTCCTACCGAATTTGCGCCCTATAAGGACGAGTCACAAATTCATGAAAGGCTATTTTACAAAGTGAACATAACAAAATTAATGATGCAAAATGATAAAAGAATATTAAAAAGATAAATAATGTAATAAAACCTAGTGGGAGCCAAAAAAATCACGGAGACAAGGCAATAATCGAAATGGCAGACTCCTTCCTCAAGACTCCTTTACTTATCCACCACAACAATAAATCATGAAGGAGAAGAAGTAGCAAAATGATCAAATCAAAATAACACTTGAAGAACTTTAGCACAAAAGAAACTTAGATCACTTATGTCACTTGGAATATCAATTAGGATATCGCTTATCCACTAAAGTCCCTTAGGAGAAACAAGGGATCCAATCACTCTATTTATAAGAGGTGTAGGAAAAATAAAAACAACCTTGATCTAGAGCTGACTTAAAATAGGTCATCCAAAATTTATATTTTAAAGAAGAAAACTCCAAGGCAAGGCCAAGGGAAGAAAGCAAAACAAAGGGAAAATAAGGCTCAAAATGTGCACTTAGAACCTTGAGGACCTTATTAATTATTCTAAGGAAAAAATGATACATTTTGGGGGGGTTAATTTTCTATGTCTACATTTTCCCCCTCTTTGATACATTTATGGCTTAATAAATGCATAAAAGAAATATGTAGACACCTATGGGTGAAAAACAAAGGACAAAAAGGGGTTGTTGGTTTAGAATAAGGGGTGGTACAAAAATGGTGTTATTTCAAACACTTTGAAATTTTTGCACACAAACTAAGGTATTAGGGACTTTAATGCATCGTAGGCTAGGGTTCCCCTTCGAGTTTTGAAAGGAAGTGCAATATTCTTGAGGAAACTTGAGAAATATTGATGTACAAGAAAAGAGAGCGACAAACGAAAGAGGGAGAAAAATAAGAAATTGGAGAGAGAAAAGAGGTATAAAAGGGTAAAGAGGGTGAAAAGGAAATCATTTTCATTATGCAAAGAGGAGAAGAAGAGATCTAGAGAACAATACAAATGGTGCTTCCCACACACCATTCAACCATTATGAGGGGCAAGACTAATGCAGTAGTAGAGCGAGCATGGATAAGGACTAAAATGCTTCCTCTAGAATATGCTAGATTAGGATTTTAGTTCCTTCAGAAATTTATTTTATCATTTTTAGAAGAAATATCCATGTGTGACCTGACACAAATTTGGGATTGATTGTAAATTTGGTTGGTTTGTGGTGGCAATCGAATTCATGCCTTGAAATGATGGGGTGCAAATTTTATAGAAGAAGAAAGAGGATGAATTTGCTCCTAGAAAGAGTGGGGCATGAATTCAACAAAGAGAAGAGAAAAATAAAAAAAGAAACAAGGCAAAAAAAACTAGAAGAAGAAAAATGATAGATTATATTATCTTGCTTAAATGTGTTTTATTTTATTTTTGTTTATTTTTATAATTTTTGAAGCTAAGTAAAGATTTGCTGTTATTTTTTGTTGCAACATAATGTATTAGAGAGCAGGGAGTGGCGGTCGATCTCCTTGAGAGAGGTGCTACATTAACTCACAATAGCAGAGAGGGACACTCTAGGGGTAGTGGGTTTACTGCATCTAGTAGAGATGCCCTATATTGAGGTAGAGAAAGTACTACTAATAGCGCTAGTAGAGAGGTGGTATCCAAAGGGAGACAATGGTTAGACTAGAGTATGTGTGGTGTATCCTACACAGATCTATTAGGGGAGGGAAGTTTATAGAGCATGAGGACTATGGGTGGTACTATATAGATTATCAAGGGATAGGGCCCATGAGATTTTATAGAGTGATATCCATGTCGATGAGGTACCAAGGTGATACAAGGATGATGCTTTGATGATCGTGCTCTCTAGAGTAGTAGGGTTTCTGGTGTGTCATACAAATAGGTGATACCTTCCTGGGTGCTGATAGAAGTAGTGGTAGACATGTGAGACTAATAGGTTTGGTTTGCATGGGGTTCATATGTGTTGGCTTGTTTATGTAGGATATTGTACAATGTCATGTACAAATGACATACAAGATTAGTGTGCATGGATTTGCTCTAGGTGTGGTACTGGGAGCACATAGTGGTCTAAAGACCTCAAGCACTACCCTGGCCAGTGCCCAATCTAGAGTAGCCAATAGTATATAGATGGTCTAAAGGCTTTAAGTAGGTCCATAGGATGTACACTGATATCCTACCACTAGGGAGGTGGGCGATAGATGAGATATGAGACCACATGATCATATGGGGACCATGGTGCCTACACCCTAGTTGGACTAAGGATGTGGTAGAGCTAGAAAGGTTTAAGAAGATTAGGTGGGTCTCTACAAAGAAGGGAGAAATAGAACTTTATCGGTTGAATCAAGTCCAACAGTAGTTAAATATATTTCAAAAGATACCAAGCTTGGGAGACTTGGTATAGACAGGTTTGGTCAAGGGTCATTGGAGACCCTGATGTGAGGATATGAGTAGAGGAGGACCTAGAAAAACCATTGTACATGCATATAGGGATTGATGACATCAGGGTGTCTCTTAGCTATAGGATATGGTACATGAGCAGCATGCCACTAAGGATGTCCCCATTGGTGCCATTGTAGAGGTTCTAGTTCATGAGTCAAGGCATGTTGTTTGTACTTTGAGAGGTGACCTAACGCACCATAAAGTGATGACAATAGGGTCAAGAGGCTCTAAGTCTAATATGGTGTCTAGCTGTAAACTCTACACTTATTTATCAATCCAAGGTGAATGATTTAAAGAGCAGTAATTCAATATAGATTATACCAAATGATTAATATCATACTTAATTCTATTTTTCTTAGTTTCAGGTTTGCAAAAAACAATAAAAGCTATAGGAAAAATAAAATATACTAAATTAAAATAAGATGCAATTTTATGATTTACACTTAATTAAATGCTATGTATATTTATTTTTATGGATCTACATGTAACCTATTGGTTTGACTATCTATTTTTACATTACATTCTAAATTGATGCAATTTAATTTAAATGATAATTTAAAATTAATTCTATGTACTAACTAATACTAACATATTTTAGGGGTGAGAGAATAGGGATTAGCTGTAGGAGTGGGCCCTGCCTCCTAGAGGACAGTGTAAATCTTTCTCCCCTAAACTATTTTACTTAAGTAACTAATATGCATTAAAACTACTAACACTATTCTAATTTATTGATGCAAGAAAATATAGTAAATATTACATTAGCAAATAAATCATAGCATAATCAACAGAGATACCACATTCATGAAGAAAAGTGCTACTACTTTATTGCTAAAAATTCAAATATATAGAATCTCGAATATCAAACCTTTAGAGTAGAAATTATATACAAAATATTTAAACATTATACATCTGACCATTAGAACTTTTCAAAGGTCTATCCTATATTTTATAATGTTGCTTGGACATTATTAATGAAATTCTTCTACGTATTTTTCCATGTGTTTCTATCAACTTGATGATTCAAACACTATCCTTACAACAATAATAATCTAAATTAATACTATTTTGTAACCAACTTGGACTTTATCAAAATCACTATGGTCCAAGTGGCAAACTAACAAACTAATCATAACAAATGTTCTTAATTTAAATAATCTAATGACGCAATAAATACAACTATTCATCCTTTATTTCAAGAAGAGACAAAATAGGCTTGCGTCTGAATTAAAACTTCTTAACAACATAATAATTATACAACTTTATAATAACAAATTTATAATAAATTTAATAAATATGAAATATCGTTCATAATGCCAACATGTCAATAAAATGTGTTGATTGGATATCCCTTATAAGGATGCTACGTTGTCACTGGATGTGGCATAACAATGCATTGGACAATTTGACTTAGTCAATATTCTTTATGTAACATATTTTAGTATATGCTTTCTATAACAACTTTATGTAGCTATATTCCATAACATATTTCTGGAGCGGTCATCCATGAGTCTCCTTAGCACATCATCCTCACAACTAGTGTGTCCATACTTGTCATTTTGTCCGTGCCTTACCGCATCATGCTTTGTGAATCTCCCGCAATGTTCTCCTGTCAAAACACATAGAAACTTGCACACTTTTGCGTAAAACACGAGCATTAATTATTTTTATCAATATGGATAAAATTTATTCATAAATCATACAATCAAGACAAAATGATCATAAAAATACATTTTTTTTAATAAGTTTTCAAACATAAAATGAATTAAACTTGCATAAAATACGTGTTGTTTAACACTCATCATTCCCCAAAATTGAAGGATATGCATGTTCACATGTATACAGATTGAAATTATAGTATGTCCAATAAAAACTATGTGATAGTTGTTTAATCACTTTAACAGTTTTATAGACATAAAACATAACATTAAAATAATACGTAAATAATTTCACAGATATAAAGACACAATAATTATTTTTAGAATTCACTTGATAATTCTTATCAAACAGGGAACTGTAATTTACATAAACTATTTGCATTCATTTATGGAAGTAAGCCTGCTAATATGTGAAACAACATACTGCAAGGTGAAGATAGTAATTTTTTTCAAATATGCAATCAATAAAATACTGTAGATATAAATATAAAATGCTAATTTTTTTTGCAAATAATTAAAATCAAACATCGTCATGAAAATCAAATAAAGTTTATAAACATAATTGTGCAAGTTTATAAAAATTCTATTATGGATTGTTCGACTTTAGATCTAAGTCATGACGAAATTCATATAGGTTTCGGTTTCTTTGCTGGTAAATTCTTCTCTCGCTTCACCTTCTACACATGTTCTTTGGCCTTCTTGGGATCAAGTGGTTGTTCAACATATATAGTCTTCACATGCTTGACTTTTGTAGATCCTCCATATTGTGACTCATACATATTTTGTTTCTCTAGAGGAGGAGGAGGTTTGGCTACTTCAACAATGTGGTTGATTATTGTGTCTATATCACTGGGTATCCCAATGTTAAGGGATAATCCTATTTGAGGCATCCCTCTTTCGATGGATAGTTTCAGTCTCTGAGAGTGATTCTATTGAAACATTTAGGTGAAAGGAGTTGAGATGTATTCTTCAAGTACTTTGGTGAAATCAATAACCTTGCTAAAATTCATCAATTTCTTTGGCTTTTTATCGGATGTGGAGCTTTTATTGGGAGAGGTACTGACAATTACTGGTTGGGTGACTGGGTCAACTGGTTTCACCACCCTATCCGCAAAAAATTTCTTGAGAATATCGAGCTAGAGAGTAAGGGCACGTCTTACTAGAGTGACATGCTCGGTAAACTCATTTCTGATTCTATCCAGCTTGATATGAAGTAGAGTTTGTTGCATTTGAATTTTCCCAAGAGTTTATGCGAAAGAATCTAATATAAGTGGGTTTGTATTTGGGCTAGACGCTTCTCCTGTTCCTTGATTTTTTGGAATATATCTCTCATGTTTGTTCTTTCTTGCAGGTCAAGAGAATTTGGATGGCTTGGATTCTTCCTCCATACTCTCAAACTCAGAATTTTTCTCAGATGCACTGTCCCCAACAAATTTCGACTCACTTGACTCAAAATGAATGGACATGTTGGCTTCTTCTACTACGATATCCCATGGAATCCCTTCAAGTTATTTATGTAAGACTATTAGTTTTATCAACCCATGGTGGGCGATTAAATGAAATTTAGAATTGTCACCACATTTATTAGCTTGGACTCGAGTGACTGTGGCTTTGATAGAGCGGTAAAGAAAATATGGTAGGTTTATTACATGGTCTTCATGCCTAGGAATTTTAGGTTCAACATCATCTTTAGATGATATTCTCCGCAATTAGATAATCTCCCCTCTAGCATAAAGAATTTTATAAGAATTGTAGTAGCCTCTTACCATTTTATAGGGAGCGAGGAGGTAGCTACAATTTTAATCCACCCCTCCTTATCTCGGGTTACAATGCATCGTTCTACAAGTCATTCAACCATCTAGTTCACCCCCTTATAGATAGATTTGTAGTATTTTTAGACAACCTCGAGAAGACTTAGGGTCTCAAATATTAGGTTGGAGGTGACTTCAATTCTTATTTCACCTATGTGGGTTACCATGGTCATGGGATCGTAGTTCATGATGAACTGCTTTGCCACACCTTGGTCATGCCCTTGGAATTTTGTTAGGGCTTCCCACCAGAGTACCTCTTAGAAAAAAATTTTAATGGCATCACTAGGATTCTTGATGTTGATATATGAGGGTTCACTTCTTTTATGAAATGTAGTTATAGGTATTATGACTGATTTAGTGGACAGGGTAGGGTTTTAATGGAAGAAAGGTAAGGTAGTTTGGAACATGCTTCAGCATTTTCTTAGAATTTTATCATGGAGTTACTTAGTTAAGAGCAAAACTTGCAAATGAATTCAATAAAATGTTTACATGCATATAAGACAAAACATAAATTCTTGTGTATATTTGTATCTTTTAACCTAAGCAAAAAAACGTATTATTTTTTGAGTGCATGATTATGTATGTATTTTTTTGCATGATTAATTAGAGGGTTTCCTTCATTTATAGAAATATGATTAAAGAATATGTAATAATGTATTCTACAACTTTTGTTTTTGTAAAATTTCTTCTAAAAAAAATATTTTCAAAATGGGTTCGCCACCTTACCTACTCGTCTTTGCTTATTTTTATGCCATCATCAACCTCTTTTATTCCCTAATCATATTTCATCTACAATTCTTCTTCTATCTTCATCCATTGCTTAGTAATTATTATCTACTACTTAGTAATTTCATCTATTGCTTTAGTAATTTTTTCTGTCACTTCAGTAATTTTCGTTTCTCGATCGTGCAAAATATTTTTGTTGAAGTTGCAAAGCTGCAAAAAGATAATTACGGTTTATTTTTATTTTTAGGTTTCCTTATATGGTAAAAATAATGGGTGACCTAGTCCTTCGTCCTTCATTAATCAATGGTCCTTGGTTTTGATCAATTACACTTCTTTTCATTGTTCCATGCGATCAAGTGTCGATGATCACCCTTCCCTCATATGCGGTGGTTGGTTGCTGGATTTCAAGGAATGTTTTGATATAGTCATGTGAATTTAATCAAACTAGATCATGGCCCTCCATTTCCTCCTAATAAATAATCAATAACATTAATCTATGATATATTTTCAACTTGCTCCATATGGCCAAGTGTTGGTGATCATCGCTAGGGTCGTGAGGTGGTTGACTTCTCTTACACATTTTATTTTTTAGCATGATGCTATCCCACCACCTTGCATGGGAGTAAAATGATGAAGTTAATAAGTCCAACGTTCACATTGTATTTCTCAACTAGGGAGGAATTAAAACTTATATCCCTAGCTCGACTTTTTTTTTTAAAGAAAAAAACCCCTTGCAGATCCACCTTGGTATTAGAGACCATGAAAAGGGGGTTCTACACCGTCAAATTCACCCGGGAGTCGCACCCGACCCTGCTCGCACCAACATTATCAATTGGATTTTGGATACCTAATTCAGCTTTTTGGTAGGATGGAGATTTGAACCTGGGACCTCCCTTGGAGTATTTCCCTCTCCTCTCCAACTCACCTACAACACCTAGGTTCCCTAGCTCGACTTTCCTTTGGGTTCATACACGTGTAATTTCTTCATTTTACGTCTATTACCATGGTAAACACATGTATTCTTTACCTCCGATGTCGGATTCTTCCTAAAATTTTTACCATGCTTTAAATTTAAATTTTATAATCACCATATATTATCTCGTTTACAATTGGCCTCTTGGTCATAAAAATCCACGTAATGCATTCGTGCCCTTGTTTAGGTTTTCACGTGATTCTTCCCATAGATTGGTGGTATTTTCTTTGGATGATTTAATTGTAATGTGTCTTAATTTTGACCAATAATAAATGTGCACATCATCACTTTATGCTCTAGGTGTAACTTGCAGCTTGTCTTCATGCAAAGGTTAGAGAGGTTGACTCATTAATTTGAACCTTCTGTGCATGATTTCCAAAGTCAAGTTTTGATCGTCCCATTCAGCTGTGTACCATTTTCGTGTTTCGATTTCCATGCCATGGTGTTCAAGGTAATTTTATAAGTATTCATGCAAATTTATTTTATTCATACCAAAATAAATAATTATTGAAAATTACCTTGTAGGATTCTACTTTGTCACGTTTCGTTTATTTTGTGCAAATCTAAGATTGTTGACATTTAGAATTTTTTTTATGAAATACGTATTTTCAAAAATATGCTACAAAAAATATCTATGAAAAATATCTATGGAAAATATCTACAAAACTGTCTATAGAAACTATCTATAGAATATGTCTATGAAAAATGTCTGAAAACTATCTACAAAAATTCTCTATAGAAAATGTCTACAGAAAATATCTTCAAAAACTGTCTATAGAAAATATCTACAAAAACTGTCTACAAAAACTGTCTAAAGAAAATTGTAGAGTTGAAAGAATACTTTACCTGATTCTTCATATTTTTTTCTTTTTATTCCACCCAAAATATATCATGAATTTTGAATGAATATTTTGCTTACCTTCTCCAAACTGTATTTTTGGCTATATAGCCAAAATAAGATAGAGAGGGTTTTATTTTTATAATAATTGGTTTTATTTATTTAATTAAGGATATGGAGGATTTACTTATGTATTATTTATGCCTGTCAAGCCATTAAATAGGCTTGTAGAATAATAAACCTTTTTGCAAAATGTACTTACCTTCTTGGCTTCTAAATAAATGATCCCATAGTCTTGTTAACAATTCCTTCCAATGCCCTAGGGATGTTATTTTCTTGTTTTACTTATTTTTAGTTTCATTAAGGAGTTTCATGTGAGAGAAAAACAATGAATTTAACCTGATATCATTCATAAATATTTGCAAAATAGATCTTCATCAAAGGCTTAGGTGCTTTCAAAACTTGTTTTGGAAGAGAACAATAGGATAGTCATTCTGATATCATCTTGATGGCCTTTCCTATAGAAATGTGCATCTATTTGGTATTCTTATAGGGGTGCAAAGCTTTGGGGAATTGAATTCCCAACCACTCTATCAAATTTTTTATGGGAATTGTAACCCTATCCTTATTGCTTTGTCCCTACAAGTGAGTATTAAGGTTTTGGGAATTCAAGCCACATTTTTGTAGGATGAAATGGACTATGATATATGTATGGCAATGTGATGGTGGTATGGAATGGAATATTACTTATGACTATGTTTGCCTTAGGTATGAATGATCTAGAGTTTTTTTACAAAGACTCAAACAACCTGGTAATCTCTAAACAAATTCTTCTATTCATCTCACAAATTGATATGATGTTAAGGTTGTCCTAGTGGTTTTAAGCATCTTAAGAACCAATTGTGTGTAGTGAGTGTTCATTTCTCATTATGAGTAAGGATTGACTAATCCATTGGTCACTTATGCCAACAAGCTATCTTATATGTGAGCATCCATAGGTCTGTACAGACTTGGCACCATCGCGTAAGGATACCTTATTGTCAGGCGGGTTTCATTAACCCATTATTGTAATGAGGATCATCCCATGGTTTTCAAAACACTAAGAATTTTAGGGATTAAATATGCTTTCCTTTCTTTTATTGGATATTTTGGGATACTTGCTCATTTTGAGAAAGAGCAAGGGGATTTTTATTGCTTTTTGGGGTACTTGCTCATTTTGAGGAAGAGCAAGGAAATTTTTATTACTTTTGGGATACTTGCTCATTTTATGGAAGAGCAAGGGATTTTTTTTTAAATGGTGAAGGGGGAGCTTGTCATTTTTCCAATTCTTTAGCTCTCTATAATTAGCACTTTAAGGAGAGAAAACTTGATTGACCAGAAACAACTTATGGCACTTTAAGGATTGTTCGATTTTCAATGGAGATTTTCTTATAACACTAGGGGTAGCTGAGTGATTGAAAATACCTATATTTTGTTTAGCAAAAGAAGTGTTATGCAGATGTGGTAGTAATTTCCCTACAAGTTTTCAAAATGATTTAACTAGAAGAGGTGTCTCCTTTGGAGCTTTTTGCAATAATATTGAGACTGAAGATTGATGAAAAATAAGATGATAATATTATAGATATTAGAACTCCATCATGAAACAAAGGAAGTATATTTAGAGAGTGATTTTTTATGATAATCTTATTTCATCTGCCAAGTGGTATATAGCAACAATTTATTTATTTATTCTTATTATTATTCTTATTGTCATATATATGTATATTATATATATATATATATATATACATATATACATACATACATACATACATACATACATATATATATATATATACATATATACATACATACATACATACATACATACATACATATATATATATATATATATATATATATATATATATATATATATATATATATATATATATATATATATATATATATATATATATATATATATATATATATATATATTTATGAAGAAGAAAGAGAAGTTGTTATTCAATAATAGTTGATTGCAGTTCAGAAATGCACTGCAAATCAACCTGTTGCTTAAGATGATGTATGAATTCCTTTTTATATAATGGCTTCTGCCCATTTACTAGTAACCTTCTTGTTGAATCATCTATAGGCTTAAGTATAATTGTACCATTTCCAAATATTTCTTCAATCTCATAGGGCACTAGCCATCTTGTCCTTAACTTGCCTTGAAAATATTGGTAGTGGGAGTCAAATAACAAGGTTCGATATCCTTATTGAAATGTTCATGGTACAATGTGTTTATCATGCCATTTCTTTATTTGTTTTTGAGTTAATTCAGTCATGTGTAATACTTTTACTCTTCTTTCATCTAGAATATTTAACTTTTCTAGTCTATATTTTTGTGCTTGATCCAAGTTCATGTCAAGTTGCACCGCTTTGTGAAGAGTTTCTATCTCAAATTCAATAGGCATAATAGCTTGCTTGCCATAGATCATTTCATAAGGTGACATTCCTGCGGTGGTTTTATAATTTGAATTTCTTATCCTGAACTCCATAATAATCTTGGTATCTCTTGAGGAATGTCTTTTAATCCATTTTCTCCATCCCATATGTGGCAAATGCTTTCTCCTAGATCCATAAACCATATTAAGGATGCATCCTTAAGTGTAGAAGGAAATAGTATTAATTTTTTCTCATAAGTGGTGTAAAAGTAGGCTTGATATACAACCTCAAATTTTAAATAGAAATATGTCAGGATCGTCATGTGGTTTCCCATGGAAGGTAGGAAAAATAGAAACAAAGATAGGTTTTGGTTCTCTTGTTAGCCTGTCTTCTAGAGAAGAAATTGGGAAGGCAAAAGTTTTTCTCTTTCCACCCCCCTTTGATTTTCTACTTCTCCTTGATCATTAGTACTTTTCCTATATTCCCTTCCATTTACTTTCCCATGTTCACTAGCCTGATCAACCATGATTGAATATAATATTTCAAGAATTGGACTAGGTATAGGTTCAAAAAAGATAGATGAGGGATCTATATGGTCATCAAATTTTGGTTCTAGTAGTAGATATGTTTTAGGATCTTGTTCTAGGAATTCAATCTACTTTATTTTTGATGCAAAATATGTAGATATTTGGATTGCAGTTTCAGTGTCTTTTAACTTAGAAGTTTCAAATTTTTACTAGGGTTTCTTTGGCAATTTGCTTCTAGTTCACTGATTTTAATAAATCTTCCCTTTGAATCTCTAGGTTTTTTCATGAAATTTCCAAGTTCTTTGGTTCTTGCAATAATTTTTACCTTTTTAATATTATTTGAACAACCTATGGATATAATTAATTGGATTGAGTTGTTTAGGAGTCATATAATGCTCCTCATCAAATCCAAAGTCTTTTATTATGAGAGTAATCAATTGGACATTAAAATTTTATTTTAGAATTGGGTTAGGGCTCTCAAACTGTAATTCACAATGTAAGTCTTGACACAATTCTTTAAAGCATACAACTCTAGGTGCCTTATGATATATCTTGCTATATTCTAGGTTCACCTTCCTATTTTCTATTTTTTCTAGGAAACTATAAATGGTAATGGAATCCTCGAAATACTGATCCCATGGATAGGTAACTGGGTTGATTATCACTCTTCTATCCCCAATCCACCATTCACAACTTCTTATAAGGTCAAGGTAGGGTGAGTGATAATCTTGTTCTAGAATTTTAGCTATGTTTACTCTCTCGATTCTACCTAATTCATATGATCTATATTTTATGGTATCAAGGTGCTCACACAGGTGTTCCCACTCTTTCCCAGATGTTTTGTCTTTGCTTGAAAAGAAGGTTAACTTCTTGTTCTAGCAGTAATTTTTTGAGGTCAATGGATGTAAATTGTTTGATGCAGTTTTCTATCATCTAACAACATCTTTAATTTTTTGTTCTTTCATTTTTTTAATTTTCATAGTTTATATATGTGTGTGTGTGTGTGTGTGTGTTATCTTGTTTTTGTTTTATTAAAAATTTAAACCAATCCTACTGTTGTTAAGACTCAATCTGCAATTCACAGCCAATGAATTTATACAACCAGACTTAACACAATAAGATAAAAATAAAACTTCTTACTTCTAAAAAAATCCTATTGTTACTAAAATTAGGTGCAATTCATAGTCAATGAATTTATATAGCCAATCTTAGTACAGTAAGAGAAAAGTAAAGTTTCTATTTCTAAAACAATCCTAATGTTACTAAAATTAGGTGCAATAGCCAGTGATTTTAAACATCCAACCTTAGTACAGTAGGAGAAAAGTAAAGTTTCTATTTCTAAAGCAATCCTATTGTTACTAAAATTAGGTGCAATTCACAACCAATGAATTTATACAACCAATATTAGTACATCAAGAGAAAAGTAAAGTTTCTACTTCTAAAGCAATCCTACTATCACTGAAATTAGGTGTCATTCACAACCAATAAATTTATAAATCCAATTTTAGCACAATAGGAGGAAATAAAATTTCTATTTCTAAAACAAATTTACTACCACTAGAACCAGGTGCAATCCATAATCAATGAATTTATATAACTAATATTAGCACAGAAAAATAAAATGAAATATTGCTTAAAAAGTAAATTTTACAGGAAATAAAATTGTTGAAATAAAAGGTTAAATTGTTGTTACTTCTTTATTTTAAAGAGCATTTCACTATTATTGTGTCACTCAATCACACCTACTTCCTATTTCATAGGTCAGAGAACCCAGACTAAAGCAAGAAACAACAACCACCCAATGCTTGGAAATTTACTTAAATGAAATATTAACTAAGAAAATGGTAAAATGATCCTAAGAAAAAGAACCTAGCAATGTCGAACAAAGGATCTTGTTGGGACTTCTTGTGCCACTCTAACCCGTATGCATGTCAAGGAATTATACCTCTTCCCACATATAGGTAATCCTATTTTCATTCTCAACCAGCAGTATTTTGATCAAAAATTATGGCACTGCTCTCCTTGACAACGGTGCCAAAATATCTAGCTATAAACTCTACACTTAATTATCAATCTAGGGTAAATTATTTAAAGAGAAATAATCTAATATAGATTATACCAAATGATTAATATCATACTTAATTCTATTTTTCATAGTTTTAGGTTTTGCAAAAAATAATAATTTTATAGGAAAAATAAATTATATTGAATTGAAATAAGATGCAATTTTATGATTTATACTTAATTAAATTCTATGTATATTTATTTTTGTGGATCCACGTGCAACCTATTGGTTTGAATATCTATTTTTATGTTATATTCTAAATTGATGCATTTAATTTAATTGATAATTTAAAGTTAATTCTATGTACTAACTAATACTAGCCTATTTCAGGGGTGAGATAAGAGGGATTGGCTGTAGGAGTAGGCCCTACCTCTTAGAGGACAGTGTAAATATTTCTCCCCTAGAATATTTTACTTTAGTAACTAATATGCATTAAAACTACTAACACTATTCTAATTCATTGATGCAAGAAAATACAGTAAATATTACACAAGCAAATAAATCATAGCAAAATCGATAGAGTTACCACATTCAAGAAGAAAAGTGTTGCTACTTTATTACTAAAAATTCAAATGTACAGAATCTTGAACATCAAACCTTTAGAGTAGAAATTGTATACAAAATATTTGAACATTATACATCCAACCATTAGACCTTTTCAAAGGTCTCTCTTGTATTTTATAATGTCACTTGTACATTGTTAATGAAATTATTCTATGTATTTTTCCATGTGTTTCTATTAGCTTGATGATTCAGACACTATCCTTACAACAATAATAATCTAAACTAATACTATTTTGTAACCAACTTGGAATTTGTCACAATTACTATGGTCCAAGTGGCAAACTAATAAATTAATTATAAAAAAAGTTCTTAATTTAAATAATCTAATGACCCAAAAAATACAACTATTTTTCCTTCATTTTAGGAAGATATAAAATAGGCTTACGTCTGGATCAAAACATCTTAACAACATAATAATTTTACAACTTTCTAGTAACAACTTTATAACATCTTTAATAAATATAAAATCTCATGCACAATGCCAATATGTTAGTCAATTGTGTTGACTGTATATACCTCATAAGGATGCTACATTATCACTAGATGTGGCATAACAATGCATTGGATAGTTTGACTTGGTCAATATTCTTTCTATAATGTCTTTCATTAGACACTTTTTGTAACAGCTTTCTATAGCTATATTCCATAACACCTTTTTGTAGCGTTCATCCATGAGTCTCCTTAGCACATCATCTTCACGATTGGTCTATCCACACTTGTCATATAGTTTGTCCCTTGCCGCATCATTCTTTGCAAATATCCTACAATGTTATCGTACCAAAACACATAGAAACTTGCACACTTTTTGCGTAAAACACAAGCATAAATCATTTTTATCACTATGGATCAAAGTCATTCATAAATCATACAATCAAGATAAAATGTTCATCAAAATACACTTATTTTAAGAAGTTACAGATAGCAAATGAATTAAACTTGCATAAAATATGTGTTGTTTTAACACTCATTATATGGCTATGTGTTTGAATATAGATGATGGCAGCAACAACCACCATCTATAATATAGGTGAGAGGGGAACATAAAGAGTTACCCCCACAAAAACAAGAGCTATGTTAAGTATGATGGCTAGATAGGCCTCTACATTGATAATAATAGGACCTAGTAGACCATAGGTAAGGACTTAAAAAGGGAGGTAGAGGTATTATGGGTCCAACTAGTGGTTATGTAGCGGGATATGCACTTGCTCTGAGAGGGTAGGACCAAGAGGTTTGAAGGGCTAAGGGAAGCCCTCGACATGACTCGGATATATTGAGACCAAGCATTGGTATAGTAGGATAGGATGGCCACAAAATGAGATGCCACTAGGGCTAAGGCAAACTATCTCAGGGGGGAGATGAGCAGGCTAGAGCAAGAACTATAGTAGGCTTAGGCAGAGGGGATGATTGTCATCACAAGTAGCCAACCAGTCAAGGGGATCTAAATTATTTAGGAAGAGTTTATGGTTGTGAGAGAGAGGTATGATACAACAATAACTAGATGTTTTACTTCCAAGCTATCCCTACAGAGAAAAGATCTCTAGCACCATCATCCTTTAGATTATAAAGTTGATCAAACACATGGAAAATATCATGATCTATAAATATGAGCCCACTAGGATCTCCTTCTCTAGTATATAGAGTAGAGGGCATGGTATCACGTAGGTATGGTTGGGATTAGGATGACATGCCAATTTTAGGATGGTAGCAGATCAAGATGCAGAGATAACAACTTAGGATGCAGAGATAGTTTAGTTGTGGGTGGAGCTAGAGGCACTGATGGCTATATGTGTAGGTGAGGATAGGATCATAAGGCTCTAGGTAGAGCTAGTACATAAGGACCATCATCAAATTCATGATGCATTAAACCTTTGATCCTGATATGGATACATCCATGAGTTGGAGGATCGGTTGATGTGGCACAACATTGGGCTGCCAAATCGATCCTCTTCCTCCATATTTGGGACTGTTAGGCATAGTGAGTCTAGGAATAGTGGCTCTAGTTCTAGGGCTCCTTTAGGATCACAGGGATCCTCCTATAGGCATTAGCTAGTGCTTAGATGCACTTTTTGTATATGAGCCTTGGTGCTCAATTGTATATAGCCTTTGGGTATTCATTGTATATGCGATATTTATATATACATGACTTTTACTTTTGTGTTATGCTTTTGTGTGAATGCTTTTGTGTATGTGTGATGGATGATAATACAATGATAATGTGTATGAATGCAAATAAATTATTGCTCTAATGACCATTTGTAGTTTAGATTTTACTTGACCATTTATAGCATTGTTGTTTAATCAGGGGCACCAAAATGGTGGTATATAAAATGAAAGACTCATGTAATGATATGGATGTTGATATGGAAGATATATGAATGTTAATATGGAAGAAGATATGGATTTTGATATGGAAGAAGATATGGATGTTGATATAGAAAATTTATTGTTTTGCAAATACTTGGACATACTAGTGATATCAAAAAAACTCACTAAATATTACCTAATTTCTTTAAGATAAAATGTGTGTGTAGTGAATTCATTTATTGAATCATGAGTATGGTAATGACTCGAGGTAATCAAGAACCAATGTGTGTGCAAGTGAGTTCATTAACCCATCTTGAGTAAATTGAGATGAAACCTATCATGGATAATTCCAAGAAGCTAGCCTATCCATATGTGTGATCAAAGGTCTCTTCAAGAGAGACGTGTTGCCACACATGAGTGTACTCCACTATTAGTCGAGCATCTATAGCTCTGGTGGATATTATCTCCATATTCCAAGAATTTGATCTCAAATTTTTGAGGATTCAAACTATCTAACTGTTTGACTATAAATGTAGTTCTATCCTTACAACTTGAGGATATGTGGTGTGTGATGTGTAAAATATTTAGAGCTTTGGAAAATTTGATTCTTAATTGAAGTGTGATGAGAATTTTACCCTATCCTTACTCCTATTTCATCTATTTGAAAATAATTGTGATAGTGGTGAAAACCATTGTTTTCTATTTGGACTATCTGCATAATGGGACAAGTAAGGAATACCCTTCTCACTTTGAGGTTCAACCCAATTATGGTGTTATTCCTATTTGACATAGGATGTTTTTAAGATGTGTGATTGTGTTTGGTTCAAGATTGTTAGAGTCAATTCTTAGAACTTAAGATTTTCTTAGTGAAAATGTGTCTTGGTCCTAAAGAAAACTCGACATGTATTGGAGGTTGCTTAAAACACTAGGAGTGGTTGAGTGACCGAAAACACCTAGGAATTATGGAAATGTGGTTTGTAAATGACAATTTGACTTTATGAAATGGTGTAATGAAATGGATGATGGTTTGAAGGTGCCCCTAATTAGGACAACAAAATTGTATTGGACCAATTTATATCTGAACTGAATAAATGGTCCCCTAATATGAAATAAAATGTGTGAAGATGATAATGCTCAATGAAAGTGTGAATGCAATGTATGAATTGCAATTTGTGAAATGTAATGTATGAAATGCAATGTTGTGAAGTGCAATTTATGGAATACAATGTTGTTTTTGTGTAATAGTCGTGTATATATACATATATAAATCACATTAAGCATATAATGCTCTCAAGTAGATAATGTTAGGTGGTTCAGGCTCTTCTACTCCCCTTGGTCTAGCAATTCTATAAGAACCTTGGAAACCTAGATAGCAAAAAGCAACACAAATAAATGCAACTAGGCAAAAAGCCATGTACATGTAATATAATGATTTTTTTTTTTTGAAAATTTTGTGTTTTTGAAAATTTGAATTTTTTTTGCGTTTTATGTTATGTACATATATTACAAGAAAAATATCCGATGAGTTGGATTAATGAAATGGAGGTGGTTCATCAGTTTTTTTATCTCACTCTTGTGGAAGAAGCAAGTGAAAGATGGGTTGATGTCTGGGGAACATTTTGAGGTAATACTCATCATGTCCGGTGAATGGAATGATGGGCACCAATTCCTCATTATATTCATTAGAAGCTATCATTATAACATCGTATTATTCATAGATTGTTTCCTCAAAGTCATCAATGTGATGGGTTTCTTCTTCTAAATTCAAATGAATATTTTGGAAAGCTTATTCAAAATAATAGGTGAAAGAATAAGGGTGATAGCCTAAATATGAATGGTCATGTGATTCTCGATATGGAGTATCAATAAGCTTGTGCATTCATTGTTCATGTCATCCTAGGCCATATCCTTACCAATTGACTTGATGAAAGTATCACTATGGAAAAATTGACATGTGTTGTATGTTGGAAAGTGTTGGTTGTTTGGTTTCATCTTGGAAATATAGATTGGATGATGAATCAATCCCTCCATACACAAAACTGATGATATTGGGCATGGAAACCATGTTGTACACCACTCCTATAGATAAGGGTGGGTCACGTGGGTAACCTTAATCCCTTACAGTTTGAATATTAAGCAATGTGACAGTAATATCTTGGACCACGTATTCACCAATGCCATGATTAGTGAGGTGGACCGCAACTTAGGATGGATGATGTGGAAGTTGATGTAGAGGTGGATGGTATCTCACAATCCATTAATTCAACTTATGAGACATCATCTGACGTAGATGAAGGTGGACTTGGCTAAGGTATTTGATGAATGGGCAATGATGTAGATGGAACAATGATGGAAGATGTTGATGATGTGATTGATGTGGATTGGGCTTGACCACATGTGCATGTAGTTGATGATGAGGATGGGGGAATGGAGGTGGAAGCTTGAGGTGGAGTAGTGATGGGGAGCTCCTCAAGAATAGGATTTTTGGATGAAGAAGTGGATGGTGTGGTTGATGAGGTGGTTGGAGTCAAGAAAATATGAGTGGATGGAAGAATAGATTCATTAGGATTTGAGATGAAATTATAATACTTAAATGTTTTGATGGTTGTTGGTATACAATGAACCTATCCCTCATGTACATATTTGATATATTGATGGAGTATATAGGGGACACATCTCATTTATCTCATCCAAGGATGTCTAAGGAGTACATTGTAACCCATGAATCCTTCCAAGATGTGGACTATTGTGTGCAACATTTTTACCCCCACTTCGATGGGTAAAACAACAGTGTAAACTATGGAACAGAGAGCATCATTGAATTCTCAAGATGAAGGTGGATTTGCTGATGTGATATGGTGGAATATTAATATGTTGAAGAGAAAATGTGGTTATGATATTGATGGAAGAGTAGGTATCAATAAAAATACGTTTGAATGGCTTCCTATCAATTTTAGCCATGATGTGTAATGGAGGGTCCACTGATTCTAATGATATTCGTTTGATTTAAAAATCATAGAATGTAATGGAAGGATCTATACATGTTCATATTCTCTCCACAAAATTTATAAAGGTACTAGTATCTCGAGATTGGAGTTCAATGGATTTTAGAATCGACATTAATGCCTTGCAATATGGTAGAGATTGTTGAATTAGCTAATAAACAAACAATTTAATTGAAGTCATTTTAAGGCTAGTGGTTAATCGGCTACTCAAAGAGATGATTGGCCTTTATGGATGATTGGAAGGATGAGTGGGTGGATATGGATGGATTGGAATATGAATGGATTGGAAATAATTGGTGAAGAACTGGATGGGTGATGATGAAGTGGCAGGTTGAGGAGACACACTTACTTGAGGTGCTATGGTGGGTTGAACAGACTGTTGTTATGTATTTTGTTGATTTGTGTGTTGTTGACCTCAAGTGACTACATGGAAAACACCCACAAAAACATTGGTATTGTTAAACATGGTTAACTTGATTAGGAGGAGTCTTTATGTTTGACCCTCTTGTTTTTTGTTGCACCTTCTCATGATGAGGAAGCAGTGTTTGATAAATGCCAAGGTTTTGGTTTTGTTGAGCTAAGGGACTATCAACCTTGATGGCCCCTAAGTCAATTAGATCTTGCACTATATATTTGAATATGAAACAATCATTAATGTCATGCCCATTTTGTCGATGGTAAGGGCAAAACAAATGCTCTCGATAATTTTTACCATGCTTAGTAGGATAATCAAGTTTAACCTTAGGTAAGGCAAGTTGATTTGTGTCATACAACCTATGAAATATGGAAGCATATGATTTAGATAAAGGCATGTAATGACAAATTTTTCAAAAAAATAGTCGATTTTGGTGATTGTCCACAGTTGGCATTGTGTTTTGAATTTGTTGTGGTGGGGTAAACGCTTGATATGCAATGCAATTTTTTGTTGCATTGGTTGTTGTTGTTGAGCCACTATTGGATGGCTCACGACCACTTGATTCACTTTATTTTCTTGATTTGGCTTATATTTTCTAGAATAAATTCCTTTTTATTGGACCTTGTTCTACCATTATTTCTTTTTAGGCTTTAGCACACCTTCTTGGACTTTGATTTCCTCAATTATGCTAGTCTAGGCAAGAGATTATTCAAATGATTCATACTATTGTAATTGTAATAGACAAGAGATTTGTTTTAAGCAACTCTTGATGAACAATCGAGTTAGCTCTTCCATTGGTAGGGAGAATGGTAGTTTTGTGATAACAACCCTCCAACGGTTGCAAAAATCATAGACTAACTTATCGTCAAATTGCTTAAGATAATATAAATCAGTCAATGAAATTTTCTTTCGAACATTGAGGGAAAATATTTTAATAAATTGGTCTACCAACTATTCAAAAGAATAAATACTATGATGAGGCAGATGGTTATACCATTCCACAATATCTCCCCCAATTTTGAAGGAAAATGTTTGAGCATTAAGGGATCTTGATTTTGGATTCTGAATCATGAGTGAATAAAAGTGCTCACATACTCTCTAGGGTCCTCAATCCCTTTGAATTTGTCAAATTTTGATAATATAATAGTTGTTAGATATGGTAGTGATGGTATCAAAAATTGAATTGGTTGATTGATTAGTTTTCTTAAAATTGGATTTTGGTTCATCATACCAAGTGTATGTTGCATCAAGTTGTTAATCTGTTGTTGCATTACTTGAATTCTAGGGTCTTCCCTAGGTATGTGGAAGCCCTAAATTACTTGGTGGTTGTGTGGAGAAGAAGTGGTGAAATGTTGAGGTGTGATGAGATTTGTATGGCTGGATGGATTGGATTGCATATGATGATGTTGGACTTGATGATGGAATTATTGCAGATGATGGAATGGAGATGATGTTTGAGGACTATGAATGGGTTGACTCATGGTAATGGACTAGATGTGGGTTGATGGAGGTGTGGGGATGAAAACCATATAATACTACAATACTCATGATGGATTTGCAGTAAATAAGGTAGAATGGATGGAAATGGATAGGGGCTTGAAATTTATCACTTGTATTTACTATTGGGGATAAGAATGAGCATCTTGTCGATCCTTGAACAATTTATGGAGGTGTTGTCATGTTGTATGTATCGCAATGTCTAAAGTAAATGGTATAGGTGTGGTGGAAATAGATGAAGTGGGTGGAGAATAAGTTGCAATAGGGATTGCAACTAAATGGGAGATATTGGATGCAGTGGAAAATGGAATTTGTGAAGTGGCATTGACATGTACTTTATACAATGGATTGCCATAGGTGGCGGTATATGAAGATGGGATGGAAGTGCTTTGGTAACATTACTATTGTGGAAGATATCAATGATGGGAAGGTACAAATGATACCTCAAAAAGAGGGTTGGTATACACCTAGGTGAAATTGAAAGGCTGCAAGTGGAAAAGTTCTTTCTAAGAAGAAGAATCATGCCTAGGTGGGTTGTTGATTTTCACTAGAACATGGCTGATGGATCTTTGAAAAGATTCCACTTTACCCATATCTATGTGGGTGATGTTATGGTTGGTAGGAGATGATGGCTTACTTTTAAAATGGAAGTGTTGGTGGCTCTATGTAACACATCAGTATTTGAAATATACATGGTGTGTGATGGTCCTGCATACAAACCAAAATAGATTGTCTATATCAAACTGATAGGATTAACCATAGAAGTGGCAGGAAAATATGTGGAACATTCCATGGATAAAGTGGTTTGGGTGATGAATGTTTTACTTAAAATATTTGCTTGGCTTCAATTTGAAACCATATCTAGTGATTCAAATGGGGTGGTGAATGTGTGGGATGTTTAGAAAGAAAATGCAAATGGAAATCACACAGAATAAAACCATCAATTCAATCATATGTTTTTGCAACAAATATTTTTTTTATGTGGGGTTTGTGTGTTGTTGATGTACTAATATAAATTATTATGCAAGGTGGAATATAAGTCTGGATGGCAAATGATATTCTTCCTGGTGATGAAATCCAAATTTTTTTCTCATGGGTGACTATGGTTTCTATTTGCAAGATGACATATGGAGATGAAGCCCACAGTCGCCAATATCGAACAATGCTTGGTGATAAAATCTAACTGACTATTATTAAATGCGTGACGTGTGAAGTGTGTGATTCATTTTAAGATTTATATTTTATATTTTGTTCACTCGATGTTGGGAACACCCTATTTACTTGTCTAAGATAGAATCCAAGAACATTAATACTAAGCCCTCAAAAAAAATTAGGGGTACACCACTTAAGACCCACCCTGAATCATTAAGTGATTCCAACAATGGAGGGTTTACCCAGTTCTTCCACCCTGAATCATCAAGTGATTCCAAAAATGAGAGTATACTTAGGTATTATGATCTTGTTCTAACTTAGAAAAGTAAAATGGAAGCTTTCAACCCTACTATGTAGCTATTTATGCTTTTTAATTTCAAATGCAAACATCATACATAATAGTGAATGAATACACCATAAAGCAACATAAATCTAAATTAAATGTGATCTACACTAAATTGCATGAATGCAATTATATTCTATACGAAGGAGATAAATGCCTATAATAAAAATAAAAATGCAACTACTTTAAATAGAAAATGAATGGTTTTCTTTTGTTAGATTCACTGTTAAAAGCAGGAAAATGTAAACAAAAATAAGTTAGGATTTAAACCAAGCTTACCAGGAAGCCTACGTATTTCTTCTCCACTATGCTAAACACCACCTAGAGTATCTTGAATGCAGACCAGAGTTTTCAAAACGTAGACAAAATTTTTGAAATGCAGAAAGGCATCCGTGCGACCACTAATCGAACTCTACAACTCCTAGAAACCATTTTTTTCATGATTTTTGTGTGATTAAACTTCTGGAACCTGTAATATAGAAACAAAAATAGAAATTAGTGATAAGATAAATTAAAATGAAGAACCCTTTGGGGGTCCCACCATGATCGCCATTTTGTAAACAAAAAATGAACAACACCAATACAAAGATAAAGTAACAAAAGCACAATAACACCACATAATGCACAAAATAAATAATCTTTTATTAATATGGGAATATCTCTTAGTTGTACAATGAATGTGCCCCAATTTGAGGTTTTACAATACTTTTGATACAAATATTAAAGATATTAGGGTTTGAAACCCTAGTTCAATGAATAGTTGGTGTCTTCTGGCTCATTCTTGATCCAAACAAGAGTGTGGGTGGGCTTGTGTATCCCTACGAGACCACCCTAGTTTCAACATATTCCAAAAATATGATTCTTGCACTTGTAAAAAAAACAACATAAAAGAGATTAAAAGCACTTGTGAGGGCTCCACTGTGAGAGGCCCTTTGAAGTAAAAATACTAAAATCCTAGATGCTACAAAATGGAACTATAAACATAAATGCAAAATAGAAAATAATGCAACAAAATATATTTACCTTGTCAATACTGATCTCTACTCCTGTTTCTGTTGTCGATGGTTGCGTGAACGATTGAAAGCACCCGAGGGCTTACAAATTGCAAATATATTATGAGAAATACCCAAATGCATTTAGTGATGGTTGTGAACACCCAACAACATTCTAGAAATGCTCAAAAATATTTTGTGAACTTTGGACAACGTTCGAGGATGGAGGGGAATGAGGAACTAGATATGGTTTGCGAGGGTTTGGGCAATGGCAAAATGGGTGAGGTGATGGAGGCTATGAAGGAGAGAGGATGATGAGAGTGATTGGGGACAAATGTTTAAATTTAGGATCTATGTTCAAAATCGGGACCTTGATTCATCAAAATGAATCACTTTTTATAATTTATCCTTAAACATGTTAGGGTTTTACAACACAAAATGGACGGTAGAGATTAAAACATGAGGAAGGGTGGCGATTAAGCTTGGGCAAGTGACATGGATTGATATGGATGGATGACTAAGATTAAAACATGGTGTATGGTTAGGATTTATTTATATAAACATGTATATATATAAATATAATATTAATATTTATGTATATATTAAATAAACACACACACACACACACACACACACACACATATATATATATATATATATATATAAATAATTGATGGCTATAATTGGAGGATACATTTGGATGACAAGTGGCAGATTTTGGTGTCTACAGTGCCCACTAGAACCTCCTCCTCTAGTATATAGAGTAGAGGTCATGGGCTCACATAGGTAGGATTGGGATTAGGATGACATGCCAATTTTTTTTATGGCATACACCCTTGGGGATTGTTGAGTATGCCAAGCTTTCTGTTGTGGCATACCGATCGACTAGCATGCACTCTTGTGCTTTTTTGAGTAATACATGATGCAATTATTATTTATTATTTATGGTGTGAAAATGTGTGCTCATTTTATGGATGCTTTATCTTGTGCTTTATCTAGTTCATTTATCACTTCCCAATTTTCCCATCCTATTTTTTTTCTTTTTTTCTTTTTTATATAATTCATTATCAAAGGATCTAAAACTAAACTCTGTAACAATTACTAATATCATGACATTAGCTACTAAAATAGTTCTTCCTTGAGACACACCCATCCTTACATCTTACATAATTCCAAATGTGTAAGAGCACTAGTTGATTTACTTAATAGGTCAAATATAACCATCTCAAGGATCCAATGAGCTAGCAATGACCTCTTCTTCTTTCTTTAGAAGTTGCATGTCAAGAACACACTAGTCATTAGTCATTTTACACATAGGGTTTATGCATGTGGGGATTGTCTATCTATCTCATGTCATTTTGATCTAGACATCCCATAAGACCTCATTCATAATTCCTTCATTGTGGAAATTAACATCATTACTATCTAATTCTTTTATTTAGTTAGGTAGGACTTACTTTTCCTTAAATTCTACCCTTTAGTGCAAGAAGGCAAACCCCCTTCTCACTCATATGATACAACCCTTAACTACCCCTATCAAGGTCCTTCTTGATGCTTTGGAGTAGAATTTAATTAATTATCTAATTAATCAACTACCAACAATGATATTTTTAATTTCATGAAAGTATTTGCCAACATTAAATGAATACCCCATGATGGAATTTCTTTAATTATTATATCCTAAAGCCATAAGCAAAATTATGTAAGATCCTTTATTACCCAAAATCTACTATTCCCATAGTAATCAAACACTACATCTCAATAGTCCAAACTTATTACAATAGTTATTGCTTTAATTAAATATTCATTCCTTAACCATTTAAGAATCTAAAGCATCATTCCATAATAAAGTAGAGTCTCCACAAAAGCCACAACATAGAAATTACCCTGGGAGAAACCCCTTGATGGGAAAAACCCAACCTCAATCCATACTTCACGTTAATTCATTTAAAAATTGATACTATACATCACAAAAGGTTTTTCCTTTTTTACCCCCTATAGAAATAGAGGCTTAACATCCTTCCATTCACATATACATGCAACATGGACTTAACCAACATTACACATAGTAATGTTTAGATGTTGACCATGAGGTTCTTTCCTAACTCATGTCATGGCAGAAATCCTTATTTCTTCATAATTGAAATTGCAAGTTCCATGTTAGGGTCAAAGGTACATAGTGCTCCATTACACTAATACCATATCATATAGTAAAATATGCAAGTTCCTACATCAATACTGCAGTGAACCCAACGCTTTGAAAACTCACACTTACAAGCTCCCTATCAAACAACCCATATTTCTTTTTATGTGAAAGTTACTTGGCACTCAACCCAAGGTATCACTACATTTGACTACCAGTCATCTCAGACCATCTCCTCCAAACCTATGTTGTCTTCCATAGCATACCCACTTACAAAATAATGAGCATCTATTTAAAATTAAAACCAAATCTATTCAAACCAAACCAAACTCATATTCCTACATACAACATTTGTATATTTTTAAAATCAACATTAAAAAATGAGCAACCCAAGGCTCTTCAAAGTGTCACTCTTATTCTGATAATACTTTAGAATATACACCCTCAACTCACTAAGGCCACTAAGCATAAATATAGCAATCATCCAAATTCCATGCTTATTTCACTACACCAACGAACCACAAATCATAGATGCAATATCTTTCCTATAGCTAGAATATATAACAAGCTCTATTTATTGTTTGTATTTCTAGGTTATATGAAAGATGTAAAACATCCTATTCAAGCTTCTTTCACTATACCAGTGAACCACCCATAACACAAATACAATCTCTTTCCTACAACTAAACTATAGCAAACTCTATTCTATGGTTTACATTATCTTTTTAATAGAAAGATACAATTTATCCAATCTAATGCTTCTTTCATTACAACAACGAATCATAAAACATCAATATGTCATATTTCCTACTATCTATATTTTCATTTTAATAGAAGGTGCAAAACATCCTATTCAATGCTTCTTTTGCCACACTAGTAAACCATTTATCACAAATGCAAATTCTTTCCTAAAGCTGAATTATAGTAAGATCTATTCTATGGTTTACATTCTCACTTTTTCTTTTTAAAGGAATATATAATTTATCCAATTCTATACTTATTTCACTTTACCATTGAACCATAAATACAAATATACTCTCCTACAACTAAAGTATAGAAAACTCCATTCTCTGATTGCATTTTCATCTTCATATAAGATGTAAATCATCCTACTCATAGCTTCTTTCACTACACCAGTGATCCACATATCACAAAGATAATATTCCACTCTATCTAAGAAAGGAATATGAACTATCAAAAACATTCCCAGCTCAGACAAAATTGGTATTCATTATCTTTACTATCACTGGCCAACCTACTCCCCATATCGCAACAAACTAATAGAAGGTTTAAGTGATACATATTGTGTTTTGATACAAGTTAAATTAACGCAGAAATATCATTTTTTCTTCTTCGTGCATCCCAGAACTTCCTTCCAAAAACTCGTTCATCTCTCTCTATTCTCACTTTTCTCCAGCAAACCACACACAACTCTCCATTCATGATCGTAGTCATCCTCTTTTTTCACTACGTTCTTGATGATCACTTCCATTAATGATATGTTCATTCATCCAGTGGTGGTCATATGAAGAAACTTGACCTTCCATTTAAGGCTTGCTCCATCTGACCAACAACCCATTACTTTGAATTCTCGCAAGTATCTCCACCATGAGATACAAGCATGGTGCATTTGCATATTTTTCCAAAGACGTGTTGGAGAATTTACAATCATCTCCATGTTATTTCCTAAGAAATCACAATGTAAAACACATGTCCTAGTCCAAGTCAAGATACTAGAATGTTAGCAAGGGTTTCTAAGGTGAGTGCTTCATCAACCTTTTTTTTTAGTATCCTACACAACTCAAATAAGAACAATATTAAATTTGCAAATCATATGTCTTTCATAGATTAGCATATTTTTTGAGTATCTTGCACAACTCAAATAAGAAAAATTATTAAATTTGCAAATCATATATCTTTCATGGATTTGCACCATTTTTTGAGTATCCCACACAACTCAAATAAGAATAAATATTAAATTTGCAAATCATATATCTTTCATAGATTAGCACTTGGAAAAAATTTGTCTATCCATCAATAAAATACATTTGCATAATTAATTATGAAATAGTCCATCATTTCATTAAAGCAACAATACAACATAATCTAAATTCATCCACATAATAAGTCCACCAAGGGAGGTTCATAACATCCTCTCCTCCTTAGGCTTAACATAGTCCTCTATGTTTTAAATAGTTCAAAATATAAATTAACAATTACATATTATTCTCAAACAAGAAAGGAAAATGTTTTTGCATATCTGCTACTTTCTCCCAAGTAGCATTCCTCTTAGAATAGTGGTCCCACTAGACCTTACACTTCTCCAAGGTCCCTTTCATCATTTACTTGGAATGGAACTCAAGGATTTTTACTAGTCGAACCTCTATAGCCTCTGGATCCACCATCTACAATTTAGAAAGATCCCACACATGTTCAACATTAGCTATATATTTCCTAAAAATGAAATATGAAAGGTGTCATGAATCTTCGATAGAATAGGATGGTAAGGCAAGTCGATATACCATAGGATTGATCTTCTCTATAATTTCAAAGGTCCCACAAAACATGGATCAAGTTTTGTGGATTTAATAGCACTCTTCTTTTATCTCACCTTCAAAAATATTTTATCACCCATAGAGAATTCTCTTAGTGACCTCTTATGATTGACATAGCTTTTTTAATGATCCATAGCTTCCTCAAGTCGTTCTCTGATCATTCTTAGTTTGTTTCTCCATTTTCTTGACCATCTCTGGTCCAAGAACAACCCTATCCTCTAGATTTCCATAAGATAATGGTGTTCTACATCTCCTACCATATAGGGCTTCAAACGGTGCCACACCCAAAGTTGAAATATGACCATTGTTGTATGCAAATTTTAATAAGTGTAGGTAGTCTTCCCAATGGTTTTTCTTATCCATACATTAAATGTAAAGCATATCCTCAAACGGTCCACCCTTTCGATTTGCCCATCAATTTTTGGGTGATATGCATAACTAATATTTAGTCTAGTTCCAATAGCATGATGTAGATCTTACCAAAACTCAAAGGTGAACCTCAAGTCTCTATTTGAAATGATCACTTTTGAAAAACCATGATGCTTGAATATTTCCTTGGTAAATATATTAGCCACAATCATGACATCATCTTTGGTGTTTCCTGGTATAAAATATGCAACCTTTATAAGTTTGTCGACCACAACAAGAATTTCATCATGTTGAAACTTATTTTTAGGCAACCCTACAATAAAATCCATCAAAATCACCTACCATTTATATGTGGGTACCTCATGAGGGTACAATAGTCCTGGAGGATATCTATTTTCTACCTTCACTTTATAGAATTCAAGGCATTGAGAGATAAATTTAGTTATTTTCCTCTTCATTCCTAGCTAGTAGAAGGTTTTATTCATGTTCTCTCTCATATTTTCCCCTCCTAAGTGAGTTTAATACAGAGATCAGTGTGCTTCATCCATGACCATTTTTCTTAGATCACCACTCTCAAGAATTACTACTTTATCCCTAAAGCACAAAAAGCCATCCTTGGTGCTGAAATATTTACTTTCCTTGGGTTTGCTTTTCATATTTTTCCATATTTGTTTTTAAAACACATCTTCATGTTGCATTTCTCTGATTTTTTCCATAAAATCAACATGGATGCATGTTAGAACAACTATGTGTCTTCTCCTACTCAATGCATCAATGACTTTATTTTCTTTCCCTTTATATACTCAATGCCAAAATCATATTCGATGAGAAATTCCATCCACCTTCTCTGCCTGGCATTTAGAAAAGGCTGAGTGAATATATATTTTAGGCTTTAATGGTCTATTCTCAACTCAAAAGGTTTCCCTAACAAGTAGTATCACCAAATTTTGAGTGCAAATACCACTTCTACCAGTTCCATATCATAGGTTGCATAATTAACCTCATGTAATTTTAGTTTCCTTGAACCATATGCTACCACAACTTCATCTTGAGAGAGCACTCCTCCCAAACCTTCTAATGATGCATTTGTATAGATAGAAAAACTACCCTGAGGATCTGGTATCTTTAGTATGGGGTATGTGGTGAGTTTCTATTTGAGCAGATCAAAAGCTACCCCACATTTATCCATCCATTTGAACTCTCTTCCTTTCCTCTTAAGGTTATTTATAAAGAATTTTTTTTGGAAAATTTTTTAAAAAAAACCGGAGTATCCGATCAAACCCATGAAACTTCGGACTTCTATCACATTAGTAGGCGGTAGCCAATTCAATATGGCTTCTATATTCTTAGGATCCACCATGATCCCTTTTGCTGAAATGATGTGCCCTAAATATTGCACCTCTAGCACATAGAATTCACACTTTGATAGATTCATGTACAATTGATTCTTTCTTAGCAATTCTAACACAATCCTAAGGTGTTGGTCATGCTCTAATTTATTTTGAGAATATATAAAAATATCATTTAGGAACACAAGGACAAATTAGTCCAAGAGCTTCCTATGAAAATGTTGTTCATTAGGTCCATAAATATTGTTTGTACATTCTTTAGACCAAAAGTTAAGACTATAAAATCATAGTGTCCATAACAATTTTTGAAGGCTATCCTATGGGTATCCTCCTCATAGATCCTCAATTGGTGATATCCCGATTTAAGATTGATCTTTGAGAAAATAGTAGTATCTTTGAGCTAATCAAAGAGATCTTCAATTCTAGGGAGAGGATATCTATTCTTGATGGTTTCCTTATTCAACATTCTATAGTCTATGCACAATCGAAGGGACCCATCCTTATTTTTAACAAATAGCATAGGTGCACCCCAAGGTGACACACTAGGTTTGATTAGCCCCTTTTCCAATAATCCTTGCAACTATACCTTTAGCTCTTGCATCTCTATGGGGTTCATTCTATAAGGATCCTTATGTATAGGCTCTGTTCTAGGTTGAATCTCAATAGTGAAATAAAATTCATGCTTTGAGGGTAGTCCTGGTAACTCTTTTGGAAATACATCTTTGAATTCTTGGAGAACTAGGTGTTTTTCAAACACTTCATTCTTCTTCTCACTTTCTATTTCATTCAATTTTACCACATAAATAGTTCCTCCTCTTTTCATTACCTTCCTAAGTTGCATTGTAGAGAGGATTTGAGGTCGGAAAGCCCCTTGTAGGTTGTACACTCTCTGGAATTTCCTACCATCCTCTGAGTATTCCATCCATCTCTCTTGAAAATTGATCACGACCTTATGTGATTGCAACCAATCCATCCCTAGGACTACGTCGAAGGTATGCAACGATGCTACATATAGGTAACCTACTATTGTACCACTAGGTAAGGTAATATCAGTCATAGGGTAACACTGATCTACAAAGTAGGTCTATCCTGATCCATACTCGACCTTCCACCCATGTGCCAATATTCCTGGCCTCTCTGGTATTTATTTAATTAAGCTAGTGGAAACAAAGCTATCCGTGGCACCACTATCAATCAAAATTCTAACATTCCTACCAAATATTTTACCTTTTATCACAAGTGGAGTGGCTTGGCCTTCCATATTCTGGCTCCCTATTGCTGCATAAATTTTGTGTGTAGGTTCTTTTCAATCATCATCCTTGTAGATGAGTTCCTTATCCTTTCAAACTTAATTCATCTTTGTATGGACATTGGTTGGCATAGTGCGGTCCTCCACAATTGTAGCATCCCTCTTTAGGTCTAGGGTGAGTTTTATTCTTCTGGCCTTCTTCTGTTTTCACTGTTGATGGAAGATTGACCTATCCCTACTCTGGGTTTTTGTTATTCCCATTGCCACAATCCTTTCCTCAAAACATCTTCCTAAACTTCCCTTGCTTCATGTTATTTCCTCGATCCTATCTAGGGGGACTTTTGTTTGCTTGCTCTTTTTCCCACTTTATAAAACCTACACTATTTCTTTTCCTTAGTGCTTCTCTACCTTGCTCATCTAAACCTTCATAATAAAAATAGGGTTTGAGATATGTTTCAGCTTTCTTGGCCAAATCATAGGATTTCTATAGAGTAGTAGGTTCTTGCATATCTACCTCTTACCCTATTCTAGGATCTACTCCTAGTATAAACTTATGGATCTTCATTTTCTCATTATAAGTAGGCACATATTTCAATAACTTGACAAATTTTTGATAGTATGCTTCCACTATCCTAGTTCCCTACCAAATTTTAGTGAACTCTTCAAACTTCTGGGAATAAAAGTGCTCCATGAGGAATATTTCCTTAAAGGCTATTACAAACTCTTCCCATTTCAAGTTGACTACTCCTCAAGTCCTTGTTCCTCACTATATGTTTCCCACCAATCTAATCCAACACCTTGCAGATGTAGTGTGGCATAGGATGTTTGAGTGTTAGTGGAATAGTTCTTCATATTACAATAGGTTTCTATCTCTTTCATCCAAGCTTCGACTTTGTCACCACCTTCCTCTCCATTGAACTTGGAAGATCTAAGATGTTTCATGTCCCTGCCTAGCTCTACCTCTAACCTTATCTAGGCTAGTTGTGCTTTTGACAAGGGTTCATCACCTCATCTACCTCTAGAGCTTCTAGTTAGTGTTTCTCTATTCAACACAACTTCCAACAATTTCTTTTATGTTTCCACTTATTCTCGAATCAAAGCTATTGTGGTAGCGAGATCACCCTCTTTAATTACTAGGATTTTTTGAACCTATATTTGTGGTCTTGTCCTCTCCATTATTTTTTTATGTTCACCTTGGTGGTGGGGTAACACCTCCTCTCCTTCTCTTGGGTGGCATTATCCCTAGCCATACACAAGGAGAGATACTAGGAATTAGTCCACATTTTTCATTCTTTAAATGTGTTTTCCTACCAAAAATTAAATTTCTAGTTATTCTAATTAGAAGGTTGAGGTCTACTTTAAACGGGTACACTATCCTTATAGTGTATATTTATACATAGTGCACACCCTATTGCACTTCAATCCAATCTTGTACAAGTAAACTCGCATCCCTACAAACCAAGTGCTCTAATACCAAATATCACTTCTTGATTTTCCCATCATATTTTTTTATTTTTATATAATTCATTATCAAAGGATCTAAATCCAAACTCGAGAACAATTACTAATGTCATGACATTATCTACTTAACTAGTCCTTCCTTGAGGCACACCCATCCTTACATCTTATATAATTCTAGCTATGTAAGAGCACTAGGTGATTTACTTAATGGGTCAAAACTATCCATCTCATGGATCCAATGAGCTAGAAATGACCTCTCCTTCTTTCTTTCGAAGGTGCATGTCAAGCACACACTCTACATAAGTCCTTTTATGTAGAGGGTACATGTGTGTGGGGATTTTCTATCTATCTCATATCCTTTTGAGCTAGACATCCCATAAGACCTCATTCCTAATTCCTTCATTACAAAAATTAACATCATTACTATCTAATTCTTTTATTTAGTTAGGTAGGACTTACTTTTCCTTAAAATTCTACCCTTTAATTCAATAAGATCAATCCCCTTCTCACTCATATGAGACAACCCTTAACTACCCCTATCAAGGTCCTTCTTGATGCTTTGGAGTAGAATTTAATTAATTATCTAATTAATCAACTACCAACAATGACATTTTCAATTTCATGAAAGTATTGGCCAACATTAAATGAATACCCCATGAGGAAATTTCTTTAATTATTATATCCCAAAGCCACAAGCAAAATTACGTAAGATCCTTTATTACCAAAAATTTACTATTCCCATAGTAATCAAACACTACATCTCAATAGTCCAAACTTATTACAATAGTTATTGCTTTAATTAAATATTCATTCCTTAATACCGGTGGGGGGGGGGGGGGCCCCCTTTTTGGTTTTTGGGGGGGGGGGGGGTGGGGGCGGGGTTTTTCACTTATATATATATATATTCATTCCTTAACCATTTAAGAATCTAAAGCATCATTCCATAATAAAGTAGAGTCTCCACAAAAGACAACATAGAAATTACCCTGGGAGAACCGCCTGATGAGGAAAACCTCCATCTAATTCACTTTAATTCATTTAAAATTTGATATTGTACACCACAAAAGAATTTTACCTTTTTACCTCCTGCAAAAATAGAGGCTTAACATCCTTCCATTCACATATACATGCAACACGAACTTAACCAACATTACACATAGTAAAGTTCGGATGTTCACCATGAGGTTCTTCCCTAACTCATGTCATGATAGAAGTCCTTATTTATTCATAACCAAAATTGCAAGTTCCACATCGAGGTCAAGGTTCATATTTCTCTATCACACTAATCCCACATCATCCTATAAAAGGTTTGAGCTCCTATGTCAATACTACAGTGAACCCAATGCTTCAAAAACTCACACTTACAAGCTCTCTATCAAACAACCCATCTTTCTTTTTATGTGAAAGATACTCGATGCTCAACCCAAGGTATCTCCACATTTGACTACCAGTCATCTCAGACCATCTCTTGCAAATCTATGTTGTCTTCCACAACATACCTACTTATAAAAGAATGAGCATCTATCTAAAAGTAAAACCAAATCAATATTTGTATATTTTTAAAATAAACATTAAAAAATGAGCAACCCAAGGCTCTTTAGAGTGTCGCTCTTATTCCGATAATACTTAATAATATACACCCTCGACTCACTAAGGTTTACTAAGCATAAATATAGCAATCACCCAAATTCCATGCTTATTTCACTACACTAGCGAACCACAAATCACAGATGTAATATCTTTCCTATAACTAGAATATATAACAATCTCTATTTACTATTCACATTTCCAAGTTATACAAAAGATGTAAAAAAATTCTATTCAAGCTTATTTCACTATACCAGCAAACCACCCATAACACAAATACAATCTCTTTCCTACAAATGAACTATAGCAAACTCTATTCTCTGGTTTACATTCTCTCTTTAATAGAAAGATACAATTTATCCAATTCAATGCTTCTTTCATTACAACAACGAATCATAAAACACAAATATGTCATCTTTCCTATTGTCTGCATTTTCATTTTAATAAAAGGTGCAAAACATCCTATTCAATGCTTCTTTTGCCACACCAGTAAACCACATATCACAAATGCAAATTCTTTCCTACAACTAAAATATAGTAAGCTCTATTCTATGGTTTACATTCTCATTTTTTTCTTTTTAAAGGAAGATATAATTTATCCAATTCTATGCTTCTTTTGCTTCACCAATGAACCATAAACATAAATATACTATCTCTCCTACAACTAGAGTATATAAAACTCCACTCTCTAATTGCATTTTCATCTTCATATAAGATGTAAATCATCCTACTCATAGCTTCTTTTGCTACACTAGTGAACCACATCTCACAAAGATAATATTCTACTCTATCTAACAAAGGGAGATGAACTATCAACAGCATTCCCAACTCAAATAAAATCAGTATTCATTATCGTTACTATCACTAGCCAACCTACTCCTCGAATTACAATAAATGAATAGAAGGTTTCAGTGATACATACCATGTTCTGATGCAAGCTGGTTAATGTAGAATTGTATTTTTTCCTTTTTTGTGCATCCCAAAACTCCCTTCCAAAAAAACCCATTCACCTCTCTCTATTCTCAATTTTCTCCAGCAAACCACACACAACTCCTTGTTCGCAACCGTAGTCCTCCTCTTTTTCCACTATGTTCTTGATGATCACTTCCATTAATGATCCATTCATCCAATGGTGGCCATATGAAGAAACTCAACCTTCCATTGAAGGCTTGCTCCACCCAGCCAAAAACTCATTACTTTGGATTTTACAAGTGTCTCCACCATGAGCTACAAGCATGGTGCATTCACATGTTTTTCCAAAGATGTGCCAAAGTATTTACTATCATCTCCACATTCTTTCTTGAGAAATCACAATGTAAAACACATGTCCTAGTCCAAGTCAAGATACTAGAATGTTAGCAAGGGTTTCTAAGGTGAGTGCTTCATCAGCATTTTTTTTTTGAGTATCCTGCACAACTCAAATAAGAACAATATTAAATTTAAAAATCATATGTCTTTCATAGATTAGCACCTTTTTTGAGTATCCTGCACAACTCAAATAAGAACAAATATTAAATTTGCAAATCATATGTCTTTCATAGATTTGCACCCTTTTTTTAGTATCCTGCACAACTCAAATAAGAACAAATATTAAATTTGCAAATCATATGTCTTTCATAGATTAGCACCTAGAAAATATTTGTCTATCCGCCAATAAAATACATTTGCATAATTAATTACGAAATAGTCCATCATTTCATTAAAGCAACAATACAACATAATCTAAATTCATCCACATAATAAGTCCGCCAAGGGAGGGTCATAATAGTATCCTTCTTAGGAATCAAGGCCAAGAAAGTTGTATCGATATACCCAGTCCCAAAATTCCTTTATTCTTCAACCACCTTTAAAAGGTATTCTTCCATCAATTCATATAATTCAATATAAAGTCAATGGACCAACCATCCAGTCTTAGACTCTTCCTTTTTTAAAATTATTTAACTATTGTTTGTAGCTCCTCTATAACTTTTGTCACCAATATTTCTTTAACTTTTATCAATAACCATCTTAGGTAGATAAAGTTATAGCTTAATTATTTCTTCAATATTTGCTCTATTGGGTTCTTGATACTCCTAATCATATTATTTATTAAAACCTTTTCATATTTCTTCCATCCTCCCCTTTAATCTCCTAGATTGTATTTACATTTTTTCTTTGTTTTTTATACTTTTGAAAGTATTTTGTATGTTCATCCTCTTGTTCTAGCCAAAGTGCTCTATTTTTCATCCTCCACTTTGCATCTTCCCATTCTAACAATTCCTTCTTCTATTTTTCCAACTCCTTGACCTATAAATTATCCTTTTCTAAGAAGACCTCATTTCCTTTATGACTATATAACTTATTTAATTTAGATTATATATCCACTATCTTTACCTTTTCTTCCCAATATTTACCTTTAGCCCATGCAATTGTAGCAAATTTTGTTCTCCTTAAATTTTTATAAAACTGAAACATAATTGTCTCTTCTATTGTTAGATAAATATGTATCCACTCATATTTTACTACATTTATAAACTCGTAATATTTCAACTAGATAGCATTGAACTTGAAATGTCATGTTGGTTTCTCGTGATCTTTTTTTAGCTATAATAAAATAAGCGAATGGTCAAATCCCCACCTTGGTCTATCCAAGACCTTAGTCTTTATGCTTCAGATATGATATTTTTAGACACTAAAACTTTAACCAAAATTTTAGAAATACCATGTCTTCTAGTTCTTTGATTCCTCTAAGTGATCATTAATTGAATAGGTTCTACATCACACAACCCTGCAATCTGGATTTTCTATAGAAACTAGATCCATTATGGCCTGCAATTTGGATTTTCTATAGAAACTAGATCCATTATGGCCTCATCTCTCCATATTTCTAATATTTTAGTTACAAATTTTAAGTCCCCTCCCACCACTACATTTAATTTTTTTTTTAAGTCTTATATAAATAATTATTCTAGAAATTGCCTTCTACAACCATAAGGACCATACAAATTGACTACAAAAATTAATTTACCTAGATCCATAGAATGTAATTATATAACCACACCTACCTCAATATAAAACTTATAAACTATCTATAAGGATGAATTACATCTCGTTACATTCCTCTCTAATATTCCTTTTGATTCTAACCCTAAAAAGTTCCAATTTGATAGAGAGAGGAGAGAATGACTATTTTTTTCATCCAACATAGTCTCCTAGATTAGAATAATATTTGGCATATGAAGTTTAAACAAATGCTTTAGGGCTACTATTTTTATAAGGGGTCCCAAGACCTCTTACATTTAAAGAGAGGATGATCATTGATACCCTTTCCCTAGTGTTATCCTCCTCTAAGAATCCCAACTATAGATTTTTGTTTACTATTAAGTAGGATTATCCTGATCATTTTTTTTTATTGGTAAAATGGGTTTTGAAAGGATCCTGTAACCTTTTACAAAAATAATAAGGTTGGGAGAAGAGATTCCAACCAAAAATTAGCTGAAGAAATATATCCTCTGTGGGCTATTGGAGAAAAACAACTAAAATAGAAAAAGAGAATCCCACACAGGAGCGAGAGAGAAAGCTACACCAGCTAAGAAGAGAAGCCCTTATAGGGGCAATAGGGAGAACCTCAAAGGTAAACACAAAATTGGAAAATATTTTCTCAAATAGGAGAAAACCTCACACCCATTTGAAAATATTTTTCCCACATAGGAGAAAACCTTGGATTTAGAAGGCCATCCGCAAATGAATCAGGACTGTTCACACATGAAATAAGACCATCTGCAAAATGAAATAGGACCATCCACAAACTAAATTAGGACCATATACAAATGAATTAGGACCATCTAAAAACCACATAGGACCATTCATGAATAAATTAGGACCATCCGCAAAGGAAAAGGGACCACTCAAAAACCAACATAGGGTCATCTGCAACACAGCCTAGGTTCATCCATAAACCAACACTAGATCATACACAATAGCCCCCAAGTGAACTCCTAGAGAAGGAGGTGAAGCACAGTTGAAGATAAACCATGGAAATAGGATACCTATATCAACAAGAAATCCTAACCCTACCACCAACAGAGAAACCATGAAATCCTTCTGCAATACATGGTCCTCTCCAAGACCAAAAATATGAGAAGAAATCCAACAGAAACCCTTGGACATGAGCCCCAAAATTCTAGCCATAGGAAACATTTAAATACAAATCTAAGGCCTCCCCAAGCCCATAAAAGGTAGTGAATGACCATCCTGGAAATAAAAACAAAGAAACACATCAGCTGGAAACCTCAAAACGCCAGCCTCGAACCGTGAACATGGGTTACTCTCAACTAGGAATAAATGGGACCTCCACCAAGCCCAAGAACTAGTGAAAGGCCATCCCAAAAAGTAGAACAAGAGAATCAAAGCCACCAAAAACTCTAAGCCACAATCCATTAATCATAAACTAAGGGAAACACTTAGTTGAGAATAATTAGGGTCTCCCCAAAGCCTAGAAACCAGCGAATGACCATCTTGATAAGAAAAATGAAAGAATTGGATGCTACTCCGAAGCAAAGCCAAAATCTAGATAGGAACAAAGAGTTTCCCTATAGGAAGTATAGTGCATGAACCCATCCCATGTCTAAGGAATTTTTTTGAGAATAGCTCTACAGACCCCCCAAATAGAACAAGAATGGAAACCCCCACATAAAGACCATAAAACAGGTTTTTCCAACCATGTAGCACCCAAAAATACTTATTGGAACATCTCAAGAAGAAGCATAAAAGGTCTATGAGACCTTCCAAGAACCAAGCAGTGGTAGGAAGGGTAAGAACCCTAGGAAAACTAGGAGATATACCTAAAAATCTACAACACACCAAGAGATCTGCTTGATAACCCTAGGAAGAGCCTAGGAGGGAGCGAGAAGATGAAGAGGTGACCTCCTTCCCATAGTGGGAGGTCTCTTGCTCCCACACTGGAGCATCTCCTAAGCATGATACAGATCCACTAGAATAAAATAAGATCTACCTCCTCTTTCCTGGAACACCTCAGGAAGAAGAAGAAAAGGGCTTGAAGACCTTCCAGGCACCAAGTAGTGGTAGGAAGGGCAAGAAACCCTAGGAGAACTAAGATATCTACCTATAATTCAACAACAAGGTAAGAGATCCACCAAAAATCCCTAGGAAGAGCCAAGGAGGGAGCATGAATATGAAGAGATGACCTCCCACCCATAGCGGGAGGTCTCTTACTTCCGCATCGGGGCATATCCTAAGCGTGCTATGGATCTACCAGAATAAAATGATATTTGCATCCTCTAAGAATCCCAACTATATAATTTTGCTTACCATTAAGTAGGATTATCCTAACCGTTAATACCCTTTCCCCTAGGGATTTTTCTTGTGCAATTATTAAGTAGGATTTCATTCCTACCATAAAATCTTGATATTGACTTGTCTCAAGACCCATTCCCCCTAATACCTTACCATACCCAATATCTCATTTACCTTTTTCAAGGATCTTAGAGTATATCTACCAAAATATGTGCTCATATAATGATGATTTGAAGGACTTCATAGGGAAGATATCCTACTAGGATCATTTAAACCCTACTTTATTCCTTGGCCTAAAATATCTAGAGCTAAAGAGGGTAAGAACTTAATAAAGTTTATACCTTTATCCTCTACTTGTTCTAATCTATTGATAGCACCACCCTCTTGAAATATCCTATCTAATTTATGGTATGTCAAGACCTCCATATAGGAGCTCAACCTAGGACAAGTTGATATACCATATTTATAATTATTGAAATTCAATCTCCCATCCCTAAAAAAGGGAAAATTTAGGTTTAGGCTTTAATAGTTACCTAATAAAATATCTTCATATGCTTTGTTAGTTATAGTTGTGGTCTTCCTTCCCTCATCTAAATATTTCCTATTATAGTTGTTAGGAATCATCTCTTTATCCCTCAACTGGACATTGATGATAGTAAACCTTTATTTAAGTGATTTAGAAGTCTTGATTGGGTCCTCCTCTATCTTAGCTTCAACCATAAACACCTCCTCTAAAACATTTAGAGCAAAAGAACCTTCAATACCATTTTTTATAGTCTCTTTCCCTCTTCTCTCTTCAATTTCACAATCCATATTAAGATGACCATAATGATGACTACTACACCCAAAAGGTACCCCAATGTAGTCAAGCCTTTGTAAGTATGTCCAATTTCCTAATACAAACTCCATTTTCTCTAGTAACCCTAAACTAAGATCAAGCTCCACTAAGATACAAGCTATTTTTTTATAGATACCATTTAAGTTTTCTATATCTACTCCAAGGAAAACTCCTAAGGAGTTCCCAATATCACATAGAGTTTTTCATTATACAATTCAATGGGTAAAGAGGGTAACTTGACCCATATGGGTTGGGTATTAGTTTTCTTAGAGAGTGTATTGAACCCAAGAGTCTATAATTTTAGATTTAAAATGTTGAGGTCTCCATATATATAATTATAGCTTTTGCTTTTCAGAAAATTAAAACCATTCAACCCTTTGTCATCATATAAAATATAGATTTATATACCATAACCTCCAACTAGATAACCTTGATCCATTCTTACAATTTTTTTGGTTTCATGGAGTGATCCATAAATCATCCCACCAAAGCCTTGCCCTTTAGTGATAAATTTTACTGTAGCATTAGATACTCACCTACAACCATTCAAACTAGCTCTTTCTACAACTTTATACAATTTTTTTGCTTTTTTTTCCCTTATCTAGTTAGTTTGTTTATTTTGGTTCATTTGGTAACACTACCTTTTCTTCATTGCCCCCTTGTATGCCCTTGAGTTAGGTTTTGAAGCTAATTGGTCCTTCAAGCATGGGTCTGAGTCGAGTCCTACATGTACCTTGTCCTCCTTATGCCACAAGTCAAAAAGTTCTTCCTTAGAGAAAAAATTAGTCCTTCATGTATTCCTTAGGCTCTTCATTGTAGTCCACTACATATTTGTTCATTATCGGATTGACCATCCTACCATATTAGTGATTGGTGGGCTAATTTTACACTAGTTAAGAGCCCCTCCCAAATTATTTTTTAAAATTTCCATCATCCCCTTTCCTTCTTGGCCCTATTAACCAAATACCAATGATGAGAGCCTCATTTGCTCAAGCACAAGCAATTGTTATTTTTTGCTAGATCCTAGCAATTGCCCTTTACCATGCTTCTATAATGATGATATCCCCATCCTTGACACTGTAAACAACCCCACCAATACTATATTTTTATCTAGCATGTCCTTCCTTGGCCTCCATCACTTCCTCTTCATCATTAAAAACTTCATTCCAATCTATAGTCACACTATGTTTTTGGAGATTATGTCCTCCACTACACCCCTAGCTTGTAATTATCATAGCCCGTGTATGTTATACAATATAACTCAAATATGAACCACAACACATGTCACTGTATTTTTGGAGCTTCTATTATCCTTTGCAACCTTAATTCATATATGTCACAACCCATGTCACCATGATTTTTAATCTTCTATTTTCCACTGCAATCCTCGCTTATAGATGACGTAGTTCAAATCATCATATTTTCAAATATTTTGTTCTCCACTTCAACCCTATCTCGTAGATGCCATAACCCATACATATTTTTAGATATAACACAGGGATGAGTCGTAGTCTAGGCCACCATTTTCTCAAAGCTTTTGTTCTCCAATACAACCCAATCTCGCAGATGTTATAGCCCATGCCAGTGTATTTTCAGAGCTTTTGTTCTCCATCAGAGACCTAGCTTATAAATATCATAACCTAAGCATTTTCTATGATATAATACAAATAAGTTGCAACTTGTGTCATCGTGTTCCCTAAGATTCTATTCTCCACTGCAATCTTAACTCGTAGATATTTCAACCCATGCGTGTTCTACAATATATAAGTCATAGCCCATGACACCATATTTCTAGAACTTTCATTCTCCACTACAACCCTAGCTCATGGATGTCACCTATTTGAGTTACATATGACTAGAATAAGAGTAAAAAATAATACTACAATTTTAAAAATAAAAATAAATAAATAATGGATTTTTATGGATATTAAAATATAGGTCAACTGATTTATGTTAAAAAATTATAATTTAACATTATTTTTCTAAGGCCAATAATGTATTATGTAATTATTTTTAAGCCTAAAGATAAGTATTATATAATGAATGATAAAGAATGATATATTTAGCCTACATTCTGATAGTTTAACCTTATTATATTCTCACCCTAATATTATATTGATTAAGAGCTATAATAGTTGTCTAAATAATTATGTTTGAATTAATAAATTTCTTACAAATAATATTATTTTCTCTATGGAAATAAATAGAATTTTAACCTATGAAAAATATGTAAATATTAGGAAAATTTTACGTGTCGATCAGGATATACATCTATTTTGGATAGGAATAAGTATATCTAGTGATTATAGCTTGTAGTAGTTCAAAAAAAATCATAAAATTATGTTTATTACAACATATACTTAAAGTAGCCTAAGCAAGTATGAGTGGATTTGGAAAAAGAAAAAGAAAAAGTAATAAACATACTAAGGTATTTTTTTAAATGGAATTGCAAGACGAAATCCATACAACTTAAAAATCCAAATTCAAGGAAGGGATATGAGCAATTCATTTTTTTTTATTTCTGTGAGGGATACCATAGTGGTATATCTTCGAGTTTTCATCCAAGAGACCCAAGTTAAATGTTTGAGAGATTTCTACATTTTTATTTGTGATTTGAAAAATCATCACTACCCTTATTCCAGATGACTAAATTCATAGGATCGTATCTCCCTCAATATTGCTCGGATTATTTCATATTACCACTCATTTCAAAGATCTTCAAATTCAGTACAAGGGGACCAAAGCCCCTTTCAAAATCTTGTGTTTTACTATAACCAATTCAAAAAAATAATCCTTTTGATGGGTATGGTTTTCATTGCTAATATAACAATGTATAAAGTTTAAACTAGACTAATTGTAAAAAAAACTTTTTATTGTAATGGTTTATGCTATTATTTTTCAAAAATTTCCATGTTACACTTACTAATTGTTATATATCAAATTTTATTGTAGTTATAATACGTTTTTTTAAAATATTATTAAAATTCATGTATTTTAGGTGGTAATAAATATATAAATTTTGAAACATGTATTATTTAAAAAATAAAAGTATATTTATATATAAAATAATAGATGATAAGAATAAAAAATATTTTGAAGTTGTGAATTTAAATTAATAATTAAAACTTATCAAATTAATATATTTAAAAATGAGGGTTTTAAGCAATTTGAACACTTTGATGTATGGGGGTGAGTATGACCAAGAGTGAGCCCCACTAGTTAGCATGAAAACAAGACCATATTTAAAATCTCTAAAAATAATCTAGGATGCCCTAGCTAGAATTATGGATGCCTAGGTTAGAGGTAATAGTAAGAGAAACTATATGGCAAGTTCAATCTAGGGAAAATATGTTACACAAAAAGTAATTATAAATTATGAGATGAATGAGGCCCCCAAGGTCTAGGTGGATTGGTAATTTTTTGTCTGGCTAGGCACTTACCAAGAAGATACCTAGGTTCAAACCTTAGGGGCATGCTCATTTAAAGGTATTAGTATGATATGAATCCTTTGAGTGTGTTCTAGACTGACAATAATGATACGAATCCCAAAAAACCAATGGTCCCCCTCACGTCGGGTCATCAAGTGGTTTAGGATTGTTGGGTGAAGCCCCTGTGGTTTGAACCCTGCAATTGGCAGTTACTAAAAATCGTGTGGATGTAACCAACTCCCCTATGTATCCAAAAAAAAATGTAAATACCCTAAGGATGTTTTAAATAATATTGGAAATACCCTAGGGGATTTCATCAAGGAGGGATTGACTAATAAGGAGTAAAAGATGCTATATATACCTAGCTATATGTTGTTATGAATATTTCAAAACCTTTTCCATAGTTCATTAAATATTAAATGTGAATCAAGAGAATGGGATCAACCCAGGTGTTGTAGGTGAGTCGGAGAGGAGAGGGTGATCCTCCAAGGGAGGTCCCAGGTTCGAATCTCCATCCTACCAAGAAGTTAAATTGGGTATCCAAAATCCAATTGATAATGTTGGTGTAGGCAGGGTCGGGTGTGACTCCCGGGTGAATTTGACAATGTAGAACCCCTTGGTCGTGGTCTCTCAAACCAAGGCAAACCCGCAAGGGGTTTTTCACTTAAAAAAAAGATAATGGGATCAAAATTTAGATTATGAAAATATTGTATTCTAATATTACAATTATTATGAGACTAGACACATGGAAAGTGATTGTAAAGTTAAAATGATGAAGAAAGAAATACAAAAGTTTTATCATAAGACAAGCTTCAAGATGAAGAGATAAAATCATATTGTAATAGAAGTTTTATTAGATCAAGAACATTCAAATTTAAAAAAAGAGGTAAATAAAGGCTATCTACAACAACATATGTCAAAAGCCTGTTACTCAATGCTTCAATTGATTGTATTATAAAATGACGAGTATTTAAATGCATAGAATACCTATTTCAGGCATAACAACCTCTCAATTAAACTTACATATTTATCCTATGATACATGCATATGCCTCGTAAGGAGTGGTTATATCACTTGCCTTCTCAAATGGGCTTTGATATAATAATTTCTAGCATTCCTCCTTTTATGACATCATAGTCAAAGCTCTATTTTTAGTTTATGGCCAAAAAATAATTTCTACAATAATGTTGAAATTTGAGAGAGAAATTACCCTTTTAATGTAGACTTTATACTTTGATACTTAGGAGTGTTGAGTTCAACCAATCATGCACTCCAAAATATGTTTATTACAAAAATATTAATTCAATGATTATAGAATTCAATGCATGAATTATATGTTTCATCCAATGTATTCAAGTGAAGCATGTATTACCATGCATGCAAATAAACTTATTGAATTGATTGGACACTAATTTTTGGCTTGCATATGAAATAATAAAAGTTGTGTATGGCTTCTTTTGTTGCTTTACCTTTATCAGTTTTCTTTATGATCAAGTCCTTGCAAGTTCTCCTTTTATCATAAGTTCTATGATATGACAAATGGGATGTATATTTTGAATGTAATATTTAGAAATTATATGTACTTGTTTTATTCCTTTGAAATATCCCATAGATGATAGTTTTCCCTTGAACTAGAATGTAGCATATTGTCAAGTACTCTATAGTTTTATAGTTGAACAATTGGGGCCCAACAATTATTATCACTATCTAACAAATACCATAACAATTTGAAAACAATGTTACTGAAATACATGGAATATCCATTTATTTTAATGCCCCATCATGGGGGATGGATGAGCATACCCAGGGATGGTTGAGGTATGCCTAGGTGTCCCCTCATAGTAGGGGTACAAAGGACAGTCCTGTTGGATCCTTAAAATCCAACCTAAAGTATGCCCTTAATTTTTTACTTTAGAATATTTCATGATTGGACATAACTCCATATATTTTAATTTGTTGTCATAATATTCATTAAAATTTGGTCTCATTCATTTCAAAATATTTCATTTTATTCCATTATTCTTTGTAATTTTTTTATTTAATCCATTTCATTTTAGTTCATTTTGTCATAATTTTTCATTTTCCAAAATCTTCCACATAGTTTGGGAAAGTCAGCCAAAGTTTCCTTGGTCATACAATTTCATAATTCTTCATTAACACCCTCTAATGGTCCTAAATGTGTAATTTTCAATAGCTATATATGTAGTGCATCCGATCAAATATTCCTCACCCATATTAGTATTACTTCAAATTTCCTAAGTTTCATGGGTCTTTTTCACATAAAAATCTATCCCCCTCTAAAAATTGTAAAAAATTAAACTTCTATCCTCAGGCAAAAATAAACCTTTATTCATGAAGTCAAGGTCCATCTTCCTATCCTTTCATGTATCATCCCCAAATTTACCTTGAGAATACTAAACACTCACATCTGATCGACTGAGAGATGAATGGTTCAAAAAATGCTCTAGTAGGTTAGCGACCTAGAATAAGAAAGGCACCCATAATCAAATGGCCCACGTTCACCTAGAGAAATATAAGAACTTTGATCTAACTAGTCAGCAAATGAGTAGCTTGGGTTTGTCCAAAAGAATAAGGCACTTAAATCTGATTGGCCAAAAATGGATGGCTTGGGTCTGTTCGAAGAAATATAATAGCTTATATAGCTTTGAATGTTGAATCATGTCACATGTATTCCATTAAGGTGGGCCTCCCTTGCAAAATGGATTAATTGCATTTAATAGCACAAGATAAATGGTCTAGGTGGTTACAAAAAATCTACAACCCATGAAAAAATATGTCAGATCAATGGCCCACATTGCTCGATGACTCAAAAATCCATGTCAAACCTATGCTTGTAAGTATTGTTAGTTAAAATGTTTTTATTTGACTAACCATTGTATGATATTGATTATGCAACAACAAAATCAATGGCCGACAATCACCATCAATTAAGATGAATGGTCCAAAGTTACTCGTAGATTTTTTAGAGTTCACTTCAGGTTAAGCATCATGCAAATTTTTAAAGGATAAACGGTCCACATTGCATCTTCAAAGATCCACGACCCGTTGAAGTCCAATTTATCACCTTATTATTGAGGTAGAATACTAAACTAAAGAAATAGAGGGCTTGCAATTGGCTTATACCTAGATGAATAACATGAAAAACACAATGAATACGAACAGTGTCAGAATTATCAGAACTGCCAATATTGTTAGATTCATCAAATGTAAAGTAGAATATATTAGACAAAAAGGCTTAATAAAGTTTTATTAAAGATAACTAAGATTAAACGTTAAGCAAAAATCTATGGTTCATGATCACCCATAGGAGGAGATGAGCGGTCTTAAATTGCTAGTAAAAAAAGATAAATAAAGTGTACCACATCAAGTTGACTAAGAGAGATAAAATTTAACACTCACAGAAAAGAGATGGACGGTCTGCATCATTCAAAAACATAGATGGAGAGCCCATCACACAAAGGCGAATGACATACGAGGCAAGCATTGAAGGTGCATGATGAATGTCTACATTTACGATAAAAAGACCCTTTTAAGAAGAAAAAGGTAAGATAAGGTTTTAGCATATTCGACACACATGTTAAAGTCTTATGGATGGCTCAGATTATATCCTCAAAGATTAATGGTCAAAAATTAAAAAGAGTATGACATACTAGCCAAAACTCTCCAAACCAATAGTAAATAAAAAATTCACCACACTATGACAATTAATGTCGTTGAAGATAATAAGGTGGTAAAACTAGGGTGGAAGATTAAAAATATGCAATTGGCAAATAATAAAAGTTGAAATATGCAGTGCCATCCTAAAAAATGGTATAAATGTTCATATCAAAAATCCAAACTTCACTTACAATGGGTATTTATAGATAATAGAGGATTCAAATACATCAAACTTATAAAAAGGTAAGAATTTTAAAGAACTTGCCAAGGGTTTCCAAAGTATTTTAAAACAATTACACCTTATTAATAATATCCTCAGCACTTCCCTAGTCACTCCATTAGGCACTATAGCTAAAATTTCAAGCTTAACTGAAACCCTACCATACGAGATGCTAAAAGAGAAAATTATCACCAAAGACATAAAGGGATTTGGTAAATTATTAGATCCAAACAAATAAATTACTCCTGCTCAATAATGGGAAGTGGAAGATACTATCATTTTTAGCTATGGGCTGATAGAAGAAGATTACCAATGTCATCCAACACTGTTAAAAGGACTTTTCAATAGGGCATGAAGAGCTCAAAATAGAACTAGTCCCTATTACAATAAATAGATGAGCAACTTGGGATAATTGATATACCCCAAGATTTACTTTTCCTCAAATATTTTGTCTTGGCTGGTAGTAGCCTATGATCCTAAGACCAGAATAATCAGAGATTATGCAAATATATCGACATTTAGAATCACACCAGATAGTTGCATCATTTAGAGTTAAAGCATCTATATAAGGCATGAAGAGGCCTTATAATCTCTTCATCTCCACAAGTTGAGAGCAAGATTCCAATATTTACCTCATACAAAAATCTCTAAGAGACATCTAGCCATAACTTGAATGGGCATATATTGGCTAGTGTAAATAGATATGTGCCTAAGAAAATCTTAGAATATATCATTGAAATCAAGCTACTTTCTTCATTGCTCCTTGGCATAAGGTTTCTTTTTTTTCACAAAAAGCATTTTGCTAAGTTTGTTTTGAATTCTTTTCATTCCTAAAAGGCATTTCATTTTCTACAAATCAAAAAGATAAAAATGCACTCCATTCACTTAATTTAGTTTACTTTCTAACCTTAAAAATTTTCTTAAATAGGGTACACACACTTGCACATTTTATATACATTGCTAAGGTTAGACTTCATCACCAACCTCCAATCGATATTAGTGACATTGGAATTTATCTCCTCCCACTGGATCGCCCTCTAGATGCCAAAGTAGCCCCCACGTGTGACTTTTTAGACTTCATCACCACTAGATCCCCTGCTATTGAGAGATCCTTGGGGTTGGTTAGGGCTATACACCCCCACCCATAAGACTTTACATATTTTATGAGTTGGTAACTATCAAATTTTACTAAGCCCATCTTGGTCCTAGACAGTGTTGCCTCTTTCATAAGAGGTCTTTTATATTATACCCCTTTTGGTTACCTTTTGTTGTACCTTTCATTAGCTATTAGTCACCCATTGCATAGTTTTCCATTGTGCACCTTTGACTATTTTAAGGACATGTGCTGCAACATACCTTCATAGTGTGCATTTTCCACCTACTCTCTTGGTTTTAGGTTAGCCATCATCAAAAACATATGAAAATACAAAACATTTGCTTACTATTTAGCATAATATTTTTTGTATGTAACTGATTTTTGTTACAAAACCTATTGCAAAACCATCCAAAACAAATTCAAAACACACTTTTTGGTTTTTAATAGTCTCTTTCTACATGTTTTGTACAAATTCATATAGCGAGGTGCAAACCACATTCACATAGTGAGGTGCAAATCACATTTGCACAGCACCCTGCAAATCTAAAATTCAAAGCACATGCAAGTCCAAAAACCCTTAAAAACACATAGGAAAGTAGAATTTTTACTTGAACTACCCTACTAGCTTCATTCCATCACTTTTCACTTGGAATCATAGTTCTCAATTGAGGCCAAATCACACACACAAGTGCATATTGCTATGGAGGCTTCCACTATGATCCCTTATTATCCAACCAATTCATTAGGGTATTCTAAGGAAATCATCCCCACCCATTCTCATACTCTATTTGCTTCTTCACATAACTCATCCTTATCTCACACATTGTGCCCTAGGATTTCATCCTATGATCATGATCTAGGTTGCAAGTTAAGCATCATGCTCCTACGATGAGGTCCCATACGAGGACCATGTTCCCCTCTTCGCACCACCATGCTCTCTACCATGCTTCTCCCCATCAAGGGCCATGTCATCCACCTCTTCTTACCTCACCTAAATTTCCATTTCAAATCACCCATCTAGTTGGTATGTTGCATCCTCCCTTTCCTTCATTTCCACCTTCTATACCACATTCATATGTACATTCTTACTCATATCAATCAACACCCACGACAACTAGAATTTATATCAATTGCATTCCCATAACACCAATGCCTTCTCCTATTGATATGCAACATATCTTAGTGTATCTCAACAATCTTGAGTTGCAATTAAGCAAATGTAGGTGTCATACACCCACTCATGATTCATCCATAGGAGCTCCTAAAATGCCTCCACTTCCACAAACTCTACACTCTCAATTATAGTGTTATAAGTGACATGGACCAACAATCACCCCCTCACCACCTAATCAACCACTTGCTCGTTCGTAACATCTTTCACACCCATATCACAATTGAACTCCATTATCTGAGATCCTACCCAATCTATTTTAGAAGTTTACGGTGTTGTATATATTGGTCTACCTAACATTTAGCCAGACAATCCAAATCATCCAAAACCAAAGGGCTATCGGGAGCATACATTCTACGACTATCATAGACAATGAGGACATGATATCAATACTTGTATATTTCAAAAATTTGTCCAAGACCTTATTGACCATGGATCTATACATATCACCAATCCTCTAGCTCCCCCAAATCAAAATTTGAGCATCTCTACAAACCTTCTACCACGAACACAAGTTGGAACCTTGGCATCTTCATCCATGCCTTGACAAGTTCATCATGTCAATGGCCACACTTCTTACCAAGATGTTAGTCATACCAATCTTGCAACTAGCAATCCATGATCTCTAAGATGACATCTCCTCATAATATAACATTTCTTTTGCTTCATTATTTTTCCAAATATACTTTAACTACTTCATCTTCCTCACTTCAATTTTATTTTCTTCTCTATATTTTTAAAGGTTCATTTCATTTTTGTATGTCCACGCTTAAATCAACTATGTACCTATGATTAGTCCTTTTCTTGTCTCCTTTCATATACCTCTTTTCTTGTTCTAAAACCTCCTTCTTCCCCTACCATTATTTCCTTTCATCTCTTCCTTATTTTCCTCATTCACATTACTTTTCATCGTTAATTCTTCATCTTCTTCACTTCAATTTAGCAACTAGGGGAGTTTATTCCCTTCCAATCAATTTCTTATGATTGAGGGAGTTTCTTCCCCTCAAATCCTTCTATTGTTGGAGTCCTTCATCCTCGTTCAAATCACACTTCTATCTAGGGCATATCACACCCCTTCTAACCAATTTTATGATTGAGAAAGTTAGCATTTCTCTCACGTAGTTTCATTTATTATGTACTCATGTTAATACCACCAAACACATTAAATCAATTGTCAGATTCAAAAGGTTGCATCCTTTTATCAAATGTTGTGCCCTTTGCCTCACCTTCATCAATCAATCAATCATTAGGTTCAAAATATTGCATCATTTTATCAAAGGTTGCACCCTTTTCCTCACCTTCATTAATCAATAAATCACTAGGTTTAAAAGGTTGTGTTATTTTATCAAATTTTGTGTCCTTTGCCTCATCTTCATCAATTAATCAATTGTTAGGTTCAAAAGGTTACACCCTTAGTCAAAGGTTGCACCCTTTACCTCACCATCATAATCAACCCTTGCTTTCTAGTCTTAGCATAGACCTTTGCTCCAAAGAGGAAATTCACGTTCTTATCTTAGCACAAATTTCCTCCAAAGAGCAAATTCACTTTCTAGTATTAGCATTGACCTTGTTCCAAAGAGTAAATTTAATTTCTTGTATAACTGTAGATTTGCTCCAAAGAGAAAATTTATTTTCTAGATTTACCATATATTTGCTCCAAAAAGCAAATTCACTTTCTTATCTCAGCACATATTTGCTCCAAAGAGAAAATTCACTTTCTAGTCTAAGCATAGACCTTGCTCTAAAGAGTAAAATTACTTGTTTTTCTTCACATATATCTTGGTCCAAAGGGTAAAATCTACTTTTCAATTTCAAAAAAATTTCTCCATAAACCTCATTGTCATTGGAAAATTCTTTTTAGAATATCTTAGCCTAAAAGGTTTCTCTATAAACCTCATCATCATTGGAAAATTATTTTTAGAATATCTTAGCAACAAGGTTTTTCCATAAACCTCATCGTCATTGGAAAATTATTTTTAGAATATCTTAGCAACAAGTTTTCTCCATGAACCTCATCATCATTGGAAAATTATTTTTAGAATATGTTAGGAACAAGGTTTCTCCACAAACCTCATCATCATTGAAAAATTATTTTTAAAATCTCTTACCAATGACATAAAACCCCTTTGGTCAAAATTTAATTCTAGTTCAAAGGCCCTTGTTGGGTTACATAATTCCAACTTGTTCTATACCTATAATTTTTCAAAAAATATCAAAGTCTAAGTCTAAGGAATCCTAAGAAGTCTTGGTCATCCTAATAAAGTTAAAGGATTATCAAATCCAAAAATCAATTTTTTTAAAAAATGTTTATAACTCCTTGTCATCACCTACATATTTCTCTATTTTATCACACAATAATTCTATCTCCTAAGCCTGTCAAACCTTATGTTATCATATTTACCCAAGTTATTACAACCTTTGCCCTCATTTACACCCCCTTATCATCAAGGTATTTTTGTGGTCTAGTCCTAAGGTATGTTCCCTAAAAAATCATAAAAATTAAGTCCTCACTGAAGTAAACCTTCATCACTAATGAAATATCTTCATCATTGATCTATTAGTGATGGTGCTAAGCTATCAATGATAGTGTTAACCAAGAAGAACAAAGAGCCATCTTCATCGTTGATCAAATCCCCTTATTGCTGATCAATAGGTAATCACGTCAATCAAAATATAATTAGTCCTCTTCCATAGTTGATGAAAAACCCTATTGCTCATGCATTGATGATGATGCCAATTGATCGATGATTGTTCCAATCCATTCATAAAGCCCTCATCAATACATAAGGGTCTAGGTCTCGTCCAAGAATGTTTCCCCCTTTTGTAATCATCCTGAAGTTCTAAATATCACCTAAGGTTTTGAAGGCCCAAAAATCAATTATATTTTCCCTAAGTCATAAAATAACATGTTTATAAGGGTCTTCACTAAAGCCTCATATAAATAAATTAAGTCCTTAAGGTTCTCAAAGGCATAAATCCTCATTGTCAATACAAAGCTTCCATCACTCGTACATCAACAATGGTGTTGTCCGATCAATGATAACTTTAGTAGAACCCCACCAAGTATTGTAGATAACCTAAGATTATAAAACTCCTAGGTCTTAACAACCATGTGCCCAAGGTCTCTTTATTGCCTTATCAAAACTCTAGTCACTGATTCATCGATGATGGTAGAGGATAATCAATGACAACCAAATTAATGAGTGATAAAGCATTGTATCACATAAATCATGTCTCACATCCTCATAAGGTTAAATCATCCCCATCATTAATAATACTTAGTATTAAAGTTCTCATTATGGTCACCAAGTCTATAAAGTTCTTCGTTAAACCCTTTTCCAATTCCCCAATTTTTCATCACTGATTAAATACTCTCATCATTGGTCAACTAGTGATAGTGTAGGTCAACCAGCAAAGAGCCCTCTTCCATTGTTGATCTAAAGGCCCTATCACCTATGTATTAGCGATAGCTCGAGCAGATCAACAATAAACATGATCACGCAAATGAAGATTAACAACCCAGATCTGATAGAGCAGATAAATGGCTCACTTTTCATCAAAAATTAAATAGAAATGATCTCATATCGGGTGATGAAAATGAATGATGACTCAAAGCATATATGTATTCTCTCAAGACCTAAATAGATCGACAAAAACACCCATTGAGATCTCAAAAGTGATAATCCTAGCGAAGAATAATCAACGTGGCACTAATGATATCTAAGCACGCATAATGGAAGGATTTTCTAGAACAATCATAGAACTAAGATTTTATGACAATATCATTGCAGTTGTTACAAAGGCTAAAATGTACAAGATTACAAGAGAATTTTTCAAAGGTGGTGGTTGAAATAAAAATCAAAGCAATGCATGTAGCATCATATCACCCATGCTAGATTAATACATCGTACTTAAAGAGCAAAGAGGCTACCATTACCAATATTATCAATCACTAAAGAGGGTTTGAACAAAATATCAAGCTTAAATAAGTTGAAGATTCATACACAAAGAAATTTATAGCTCTCAGATTAACTAAAACCATGGCGTCCTCCAGTGCACCTAAACCATCTGAATCTGATATCATAGATAGAGTCTTGAATGTCATTGAATATTACTCATATGAACAATTCTTTGGTAAACCCATAAATAAAAAAATAATATGTATTGGTGCAATAAGGACCTAGTTGAGTGATAACTGAAGAACAAAAGCAAGATTTTGATGATACAACTATCTATTATTTTGAACACATAGAGGAATATTACAAGCATCACTAGACATTATTGAAATATGTCTTCAAGAGATCAAAGGGAGATAGATATGACAACAACCCTTTCTATAATAAGTGGAGTATCAATCTTAGGAAACTCATCTACCCCAGGGTTTACCATTCATATGATCTCCTATCCTGGTTTGCGACATCATACGATCCCAAGCCCAAGACCATCCTCAATCATCAAAATAAGAAGATCTTCAGAATTACGAAGGAAGCAATTCAAAAGGTCTTCAAAATCTCTCCAATGAAGTTAGAACTATATGCCAAGGTATTTGATGACTAACACCATGTTTTATCCTAAAATGTTTGGTTTCGACTATAAAGTGTCTTATGAGTTACTGATTAAGAAAGTTACACTTAGAAATTGGGCCAAATACTACATCGAAGTGATTAACATCATGTTAGGGATAAGAGATATTGAAAAAGTCAAAAAATAAGTAATGTATATAGCCATGCAATTAACCAAGAGAGGAGAAATATGAATATATCTATGGAAAAATATAATAGAAGAAAATTTACATAGACAACTTTTGGAACTTTAGGAGTCCATAAAAGAAAATAGAGAAACAATGATAGAATTCTTGTACTACTCCTTCCTAATTCATATCATTTTAGGATAGTTAGATGCATAAATAATTCAAGACTTAGGAGAAGTTGATGCAAAATTGGTCCAAGAAAGGCTACCTTGGATTCATGAGGGTTGGTTGAGTTATAGTGAGTTCTTTGAAAGATTTTTGTTTGTTATTCAGAAATAATTATATGGTGAAGAACCACCCAAAATCAATAATGGAGTGATAAATGCTTTACACAAAAATAAGATAGGAGATTGTTTTTTTGCAAAATAATTTATGTACATCAATGTATATGGAGCCAATTTTCCCCCAAAAGCGCTCCAAAAAAAAACCCTAGATCCATAGCAGCACTGAAGATTGTCAGGCAGATCACCAAAGAAGCAAAAATGAGATCTTACAGGAGGAAGTCAAGGGTTCCCTAGCTCAAATTACCTTGCAAACTAGGACATTATATTTACAAAGGCTACTATAGTCTTCTCACAACCATCTAGAGAATGGACGACTATGTCTTTATTGAAGTTACTTGGAGGGCTTAAGATACAAAAGGATATTATAATCAAGATATACAAAAGGTGATGAAATTAAATATGGGGTATGAAGAAAATATCTTCGAGGATACCATGTGGATAGTTATGATGAACAAAGAGGATAGGAAAAATACCTAAAAGATAAAAGAAATATCCTTTACTTGATTATAAGAGATTGGAAGATATAGGTCTGAAATCAATATGCTTAGAATGAGCACCAAGGAATATGCTATCCCTTTAGTCACTACTACACATTATTATGAGTTCAAAGACCCCTTCCTCCAAGTAATCGATGAAAATCTAAAATAGCTTAAATTAATCATTTAGGAAGTCTAACCTGCAGAAAGAGGTCTTCAAAAAATTGAAAAAACATCTCAGGAGTAATCTCAGGAGCAATCTGTTTTAGGAGATGTATCAAAATTGAAAAGGATAAAGAGCTAGTTGTTTTTACCTCTTAGATAGAAAAACCTAAAACAGTTGAGGATATCAACAAGATGTTCATTGATCCCCAACAAAAGTTGGAGTTAGAAAGTAATGTACCCAATATGCACCTAGTGATTAACAATAAAAAATATAAAATCCCTTGAACTGCCATGAAGAAAATAACTTAGTCTAGAGGTCTCAAGAATCTCCTAAGGGAACATGTCCTCGAAGAAGCTTCATCCCTTGGTTCTCCACCACATAAGAAGCTCAATATAGAGTCCAATATAGCTTCAAAGGCATCTCATTCTATCATCTTGACCAAAAGAAAAAAGACCAATATCTAATTCAACTCTAAATAAGAAGAGCAAATAACAAACATTGAGAAAGTGACTGATGAAGATATAGCTAAACAATTGATCACTCAACAAAGCATCACTCAAGGAGGGTAGGATGTCACCATTACACTTCCCCTACCTAAATGTATAACCGAATTTTATGTCAATCTAAAGAAGAAAGAGATGAGGGTGAAAGGAGACATTATAAATATGATGAAGATTGATCTTATAGTTCATTCTCAAACTGTTTTTGCCATTGAAAAATAGCTAAAATATCTTAGAGACAAAAGTGCTCAATTGAAGCGGGTGAAGGAAGAGAAAAATCAGCTACAAACCAATTATAAAAGGCTACATGAAGAGATAAACAAACTGGAAGAAGAAGTCAAGAAGCTATGAGAGCAAGGACCACACACTTAAACTAAGAAATGGCTCAATGGTGTTGCTTTTATAGAGCATAATAAAAATAATTGATTAAAGAAATAGAAGGGGACGTGAAGCCTCTTCCTAGGATAGTCAAAAAATTTACGAAGATCGTAGGCTTAATGGAAGAACTGAAGACAATGTTACATGATGTAAATCAAAAGGCACTGGCGATTGAAACCTTTTTTCCTACAATGTAAGGCTAAGTATGGACAAATAGTAATTAAAAAGCTTATTATGAAGAATTCCAAAAATTGAACGTCTTTCTCTATGAAAAAACACCAAGAGAACCTCCTCCAAGACATTTAAGAATGAACTAAAGAGATATTTGACAAGAAAGATCATGGTTGCATCATACTTGGAGAGCTGGCCTCCAAAGATAATAGAAGAACTCATGGCCAAAAGAATCAAAGAATTCAAATGTGATTATAAATATATTCAGAAGTTGGCACAACAACTCACTTAAGTTATCCAAAACATAATAATGTTTATAAATGGAAATGAATTCTCTTATCAAGGCTATATTAACAAACTACAATGCATTAAATACAAAATCTCATTGGTATCCTCCTTAAATGATGAATTTTGGAGTCAAATTGTAGACCTATTGGGAGTGAGTTTGCCAAAAAATACTAAAAGTGAAGACAACACTGGGCCCACCATAGAAACATACAAATAAATTGCACTACATATGGAATAAAAGTGTTTTTCAAGGAATTATTATTTTCTTTTCAGAAAAAGTTAGAACCAAAGAAGCCCAAGTGTTAGAGGTGGATGATAGTTAGAACTAATCCTAGGATAGATGACAAAACTTCATGAATTTTAAAAACCTAAGATAGCCCAAAGTCTTTGTTGTAATGCACTTAGGTAATCAAGAATATAGAGCTATAGGTGGATATTTCTACACCACACATCTATAATAGAATGACAACAATTTAAATTATAAAAGAGACCTCCAAAGCCAAGATCATCATCAAGCAAGAGAGTAGCAAATTTTGCAAGAGGTATTCTAAGTGTTTTGTCTAGGTATACTGTATCTCCTTTGTTATATTTGTGTTCCCATTTCTTAATTCTTCTCACCTATGTACAAGGATAGCCAAGAGTCGAATCAGCCCACCTAAAACCATTTTTAGGACTTATTTTTAGGAGCTGGATTTTCCATGTCACTATATTTAGGACAGGAAAATGTGATTCCCTTGTTACATCATTTTAACAAGGTGAATAATATATTGTATTTTTGAGAGATCTAAGAAAAATTCTTGACTCCAATATTGTAATAATTAAATGTAGAATATAATACAATTTCCAATATCAGTCTTTAGTTTTTCCATAATCATTGTGTGTATGTTGCTTGTTTGTGTATTGCATAATTTGAATTCACAAATGATGCTTTCTTTTTATTGATTTTATATCTATGTTGATTACATTATTTGAATGAATGTGGGCATATCAGCTTGTTCTCTTCCATTTCTTATCGGTTCATAAAATAGATTAAATTTTGCTATAGTTGCCCAACGGATAAGACACGAATATGTGTTATTGAAAAAAAGGTTGGGAATGCTACATTATGCTTTTTCATGATAAAAATCCATGATAAGTCCTATTAATACGGTTGAATATCATACATATAATGTCAATCAATAACTAAGCTCATATTGGAGTATTCTGGTCTGATCTGTTTTATCATAAATTTGTATGTAAAATCCCTTTCTAGGTCAAAGAGGTAAGTTCACTAGAGCTTGCATTTCTTGTTGTGATTTTGAAAATGCAAGTAGTGTGATATATATATTAAGGATACCTAAATTTTCCATAATATATTTTTGGCACCATTGCTAGGGATGAACTTTTACGTTATTTACATAACATTTTTTATTTGTCACCCTATGATATTTGTGTTAACCTACTGACATGGGTACCTTTTAAATTTTTTTTGTTATCACTCATGGGTATCTCTAAAGGAATTTGTGATATCAACAGAGCATTAAGGCTAAGCAATCTTAGCTAGATAGATATTCATTTTGCACTATAGTGTTGGTGACTCTGAACTGAACAAAACCAAAGAAGATTCAAGAATTTAATCTAGCACACATGAGGAGTGACGAACAACTCTATCAAGAATTCAAAGACCTAGAGGTATTTTTTCGTAATAAAAAAATCCCAGTTCCTAAAATTCAAGTTTACAGAACTAAGTCATATCATATCAGTAGAGATTTGTTAACAAAAATATTCCTTTAGCTAACAATTTTAACACTTTAAATCATTTTGTTAAGGACTTTTCAACTATTCATCCTACCATAAGTGCTCCCGTTATTACTACCCCTATGATCATCATGGCCAATACTCCCCCAAATAACAATAATCAGAATAATAAAAACCTCCAAACGTGAAGAACCAACAGATATATGTCTTTTTTATTACCACTAGATCTGCATAAACTCCCTAGTAAGTCTCATAAGTACTTACCAAAATTCCAAGGTAATAAGGTTTTCACTAGATAAGAGCATATAAAAAGTTTCCTATATGCACTAGATAGCCTTGAAGTCAAAGAAGAAGATGTGGTCCTTAGGTTATTTCTTAATACCTTAGAGAAGGATGCCATAGATTGGTTTAATAGCCTCCTAGATAATCACATTCTCAATTTCCAATCCATGGAAGAAGTATAATATGAATAAAGGAAGAATGAACAGTCATTATTAATCAAATTGGCAACCATAAAAAAGAAGGAGAATGAATCTATTGAAGACTTTAATAGGATATTTTTTAAAATAAGAAACAAAAATACTACAATATTGAGACCCAATGACAACCAATCCACATGCTTTTGTAATAATACATTTCCTAGTAAATTTAATTATGAGTTAAGACAACAAAGAGTCACTACTATCAACGAGTACATGGAAAAGGCCATAGAAATTAAAAGGGATATGATAGATAGTGGAAATATAAAATCACACTCATCTGAATAAGGCCAAATCCATGTAGATAAAAAACCTAAAAAGGTTGGTTTCTCTTTTATAAAGAAAAATAAACCAGATCCTATAGAGAAATTATCCAATCAGTTGATCAAGATTTTTAACACCGTGAACAATATGCTATCAAGAATTGAAAGATAAAAAGGAGAAAGCCCTGAATCATCTCAATCATGAAATGATAATAGACCCCCATTTAGAAATAACAAGAAAAATTAGAGCAAAAACAACACAAATGAAAGAAATATAAATAGGAACAAAAATGGTTGTAGGAAGAGAAGTAAAAAAATATATAGATGTAGACCCAAATGCAATCGTATTAGCCAATTTAGTTGCTAATTTTCATTTTTACTTCCCTATTTGTGATGCACCTCATAATCCTTCTAGTTGTGGTATCTACTCGATTTTACACCCTAGTAAATACCTCGATGAACAATCTGATGAAAAAATTAGAATCAATCTATTTTGGGGTCAAAAATACAAGGATGAACAAGCCAAGCTTGAGGAAGATATTTATGTCTATCCTATCAGTCATGAAAAATGAACTTTAGTTTTTAAAGAAGAACAACATATAGGAATACAAGTACGATCTAGAAAAATAGTAAATATTGAAGGAGGGGAAGTTGATGAAAGGTTAACGATTGAGGATAATGCACCGGAATATGAGGTTATCAGTAAAGACCATAAAATAGAATTGACCAATCATGAGCTCAAAAAAAAAAAAAAAATTTGAAGGAGATGTTGACTAGGAAATTATAGCACAAGAGTATACAATAAAAACTCCTTAAAAGACCTATAAGCTTATGGATCGGTTACATAAATCAAGTAGATATCAAAATTTAAAATATTTTGAAGACATAGCCCCATCGACAATAATGCCCTTCTATGTCTCTTTGGGATATCGATCAGATTTAGAGGATGAATATATCACTTACAATTGCACGCTTGATAGTCAAGCCTCTCACAACATAGTGGCCAAACTAGTAGTTGATCTTCTATTGGGCTTCACTTATACAAAGAATTGTCCTTCCATTTATGTGATTGATAATAAGCAAGTCTCATGTGTTGGCATCATAGAAGAACTATCTATTGTTGTGAAGGGATATCTCGAAGAAAAAGTAGTTATGGATGTTGCATCAATCAATAAGGATTTTGTCTTTTCCTTTCTACTATCTAGGCAGTGGACTAGGAAATTAGGAGGTACAACTCAACTAGATTGGTCATTTGCTATTGTTCCTGTGCATGACATAGAAAAGGTCACTTTAAAAAGAAAACCTTTTTATATAAAAAAAATAGCCATATCATAGCATGGACAGGGTCATAAAATCTACAAAATAGAGAAAATTAGAAGCATATTCCATTTGGCAGACACCTAATTTTGAGACATATGATGCCAAGAATATAGACAAGGCTAATGAATGGACTATAATTTTTTAATCAAAAAAATCACAAATAGAAACAAAAGCCAAAACGAATAGGGTTAACTTAGCAAATAATCTCTTCAAGACATTATATGAATCTGATTCTTCTTGTGCTACTGAATACGAGGTCTTATTATCAAAATTCAAGGGAACAAAAAAAATAGGCTTAAAAAACTTAGCAACCAGCAAACATGAAAAATATGATGCTCAGTTTTTAAATTACTTCTCAATCATATTTTTTGACAAGGCCTCAACCCTAGATGATAGTATATCATCCATCTCTTTTCAGAATGAAGTCTCCAATGTCCAATATAATAAAATAAATTAAAATATCAACTCCACAAGAATTAGGTGGTCAAACCAGAAGAATATTATAACAAAAGTAGAGATAAAGAAAACACATAAGGCTCGATTAGAAAATGCTCCTATCTATAATCAACTGAAATCAAATATATATTTCAAACCTTTTAGACAAAAACAAAGGAAATTCAAACTTATCTTACACTCAAAGGTTAAAAATTTGTTTGATAGAAAAGTAGAATGAATGTCTCTAATAAGGTTCAAAAACATGAGTTTATGTATCTTAAACAAAACATTAAATGATGCTCAATTCAGATTTCCTCGTGAGAAGTAGAAAAGGTAGTGACCCCTACTTACTTCTATATGGAATGTTATTCTCTAGAGTAATTCATAGAAAAACATTCCAGAGAGTAACAACCATCTGAAAGTGATAAAAGGGTCATAAATTCTATAAAAATTTTAGTAAAGTATTTTTCTTTTGCTTACAATCACTTTTGAGCAACAATTATTATGTTCACTATCTTCAATAACCACAAGATGCTTGTTTTAAATTGTAACTTTACTGTTAATGCTTTTGTATTTTGGTTTCATTTTGTTCTTAATCAATCGAGGAAAGAGAATCTATACTAAGAACAGATGATATTAAAGGCTTACAAGCTAGGTTTTAAGCAATCATACCATAATATTGAAGATAAAACAAATTAAATTGGAAATAATGTCACATTATGCCAAAGCTTCGCGTCTATCAAAAATTTTAAAGGTTATTTCAGGGTCACTAAGAACGAAATCATCATTGGTAGAATATTTAGGCCAAAAACATCTACACACTTTTCTTTAACCTCATAGGTCCCTAGCCTAGAAGGCATACTCAAATATTTGCAATTCATATTAATTCTTCTTAATCAAGAAGAAAAATATAAATAATACAAAGAGACAAGTGCTTGGGCTATCTGGATAACCTCTACTGAGGCTATAGATGTCCGATTGGTAGTAGAGCAAGTTCAAAAGGAACCAAGAACATCTCCACCATATCTATAAATTCTTGACTATCAATGGAGCAATGCAAAGGTAAATATCATTCAGAGTGAAATATTTAATAAGCCTAACTCCTACCGAAATGATGAAATTCTAGTTGATTAGGATCAATTCTTAAAAGTAATCAAATATTGCCCATATAAACAATTCTCTAGCAAACCCATCAAGAAGAAAAAATATGTATTGGAGAAATCAGGACTTGGATGAGTGATAACTAGAGAGCAAAAGCAAGAGCTCGAGGATACAACTATATATTATTTTAAACACAGGAATATTAAAAGCGACACCAGATATTATTGAAAGATATCTTCAGGAGATAAAAGAGATATAGATATGATGAAAACCCTTTCTATAATAAGTGGAATAGCAATCTCAAGAAACTCCTCTATGATAGGGTTTACCATTCATATTAACTCGCATCCTGGTTGGTGGTAGTATACGATCCCAAGTCCAAGGTCATCCTCAATCATCAAAATCATAAGGTCTTCAAAATTATGAAGGAAGCAATTCGAAATGTCTTCAAGCTCTCTCCGATGAAGTTAGAAATGTACACCAAGGTAATTTTATTACAGTCTTCTTTCATGACTAACACCATGTGTTATCCTAAAATTTTTAGTTTGTAAAGTGTCTTAGGAGTTCTCGATTGAGAAAGTTACCCTTATAAATTGGGCCAAAGACTATGTCAACATGATTAACATCGTGTTAGGGATAAGAGATCTTGAAAAAGTCAAAAAATAAGTAATGTATTTAACCATGCAATTAAACAAGAGAGGAGAAATACAAATATAATAGAAGAAAATTTACACAGACAAATATCTCCACTTTAGGAGGCCATAAAATAAAATAGAGAAACAATGCCAAAATTCATGTATTACTCCTTACTCATTTATCTCATTGTAGAACATTTAGACGCACACACAATTGAGGCTTTAGGAGGAGTTGATGCAGAATTGGTTCAAGAAAGGCTACCTTGGATTCATGAGGGTTGGTTGAGCTATAGTGAGTTCCTTGGAAGATTTGTGTCTGTTATTCACAAACAATTATGCAACAAAGAACCACCCATAATCAATAATGGAGTGATAAAATTTTTACGTCAAAATAAGGTAGGAGATTACTTCTTCACAGAAGAATTTACGTACACTAGATTATATGGAGCCAAGTTGCCCCCAAAAGTGCTCCTAAAATATTTCCCTAGATCCATAGTAGCATTGAATATTACCAAGCAGATTATCGAAGAATAAAAAATGAGATCTTATAAGAGGAAGTCAATGGTTCCTTGGCTCAAATTACCTTACCAGCTAGGAAATTGTATTTACAAAGGCTACTATAGTCTTCTCAAAACCATTTGGAGAATGGATGACTATGGCTTTGTTGAAGTTACTTGGAGGGCCTATGATCCAGAAAGATATTATAACCAAGATATACAAAAGGTGATGAAATTACATATGGGGTATGAAGAAGATATATTTGAGGACACCATGCGAATAACTATGATAAATGTAGAGGATTGTAAAAATTCTTGGAAGATAAAAGAAAGACCCTTTACTCAATTAGAAGAGGTTGGAAGATATAGATATGAACTCAATATGCTTGGAATGAGCACCGTGAAATCCGCTACCCCTCTAGTCACTGCTACTCAGCTTGTTGAGTTTGAAGACCCCTTCATCCAAGTAATCAATAAAAATTCAAAATAGTTTGAAGTAGTCATTCAGGAAGTTCGGTCCGTAGAAAGAGGTCTTCAATAAATAAAACAACCATATAAGGAGCAATTTGTTTTAAGAGACATATCAAAAACAAAAAAGGGTAAAGATCTAGGCATTGTTACCTCTCAGATAACAAAGAGGTTACCAAGATGTTCATTGATTATCAATAGAAAGTGGAGTTAACAAGTAATGCACCTGGTGATTAACAATGGAAAACATAAAATCCCTCGAACCGCCTTGAAGACAATCACTCAGGTTTGAGGTCTCAAGAATCTCCTAAGGGAACATGTCCCAGTAGAAGATTCACCCCCTGGTTCTCCACCACATAAGAAGCTTAGGATAGATTTTGATCCAACTTCAAAGGCATCTCATTATGTCATCTTGACCAAAAGAAAAGAGACCAATATCCAGTTCAACTTTGAAGAAGAAGAGCAAATAGCAAATATTGAGAAAGTTACTAATGAAGAGAAAACTAAACAGCTGATCACTCATCAAAGCATCACTCAATGAGGTCAATATGTCACCATTACACTTCCCCTGCCTAAAAGTGTAACTGAATTTTATGTCAATCAAAAGAATAAAGAGATGAGGTTTAAAGGAGAGACTATCGATATGATGAAGACCGATCTTGTAGTTCATTCTAAAATTGCTATTGCCATTGAAAAAGATCTAAAATATCTAAGAGCCCAAAGTGCTCAACTGAAGTGGGTGAAGGAAGAAAAAATTAGCTACATACCGAGAATAGAAGACTATAGGTAAAGATAAACTGACTGCAAGAAGAAGTCAAGAAACTATGTGAGAACCACACACTTAAACTAAGAAGTGGTTTGATAGTATTGCTTTTATAGAGCATTATAAAATAACTGATTAAAAAAATAGAAGAAGAGGTGAAGCCTCTTCCCAAGATAGTCAAAGAATTGATGAAGATTGTAGGTTTGATGGAAGAAAGAAGATAATGTTACAAGATGTATATCAAAAGGCATTGGTTTTGAAACTTGTTTTCCTATAGTGTAAGGCTAAGTATGGACATATAGTAAATAAAAAATCTTATTAGGAAGAATTCCAAAAATTGAACACCTTATTCCCTGAAAAAATGTATTGGGACAACCTCCTCCAAGAAATGGAAGAATGGACTAAAGAGAAAGTTGACAAGAAAGAGCATGGTTGCATCATACTTGGATAACTGGCCTTCGAAGATAAAATAGAAGAACTTATAACTAAAATAATCGAAGAATTTTAATGTGATGATAAATATGTTCAGAAGTTGGCACAAAAGCTCAAATATATCACTCAAGTTGTCCAAAATATAATATTGTTTGTAAATGAAAATGACTCCTCTTTTGAGGGATATATTAAAAAATTGCAATGCATTAAATATGAAATCTCATTGGTATCCTCCTTAAATGATGACATTTGAATTCAAATTGCAAACCTATTGGGAGTGAGGTTGCCAGAAGAGACCAAAAGTGAAGATAATGTTGGGCCCACTATGGAAATAGAAAAGGAAACTGCACCACAAATGGAACAAAAGTTATTTTCAAGGAATAATTATTTTCTTTTCATAAATAGTTATAACCAAGGAAGCCCAAGTGTCAGAGGTGGATGACAGTTAGCACTGATCCTAGGACATATGGTAGAACTTCATGAATTTTAACAACTTGTGATAGCCTGGGTCTTTGTTGTAATGCACTCAGGTAATCAAGGATAGAGAGAGCTATAGGTGGAAATTTATACACTACACATCTGTAATATAATGACAACAATTCAAATTATAAAATTGGCCTCTAAAAATAATATCATCATCAAGAAAGAGAGTAGAAAATTTTGCAAGAGGTATTATGAGTATTTTTTTTCTGGGTCGACTATATCTCCTTTTTTGTATTTATGTTCCCATTTCTTGATTCTTCTCACCTGTGTGCAAAGATAGCCAAGAGTTGAATCATACCACCTAATATCATTTCTAGGAGTTATTTTCAGGAGCTAGAGTTTCTATGTCACTATATCTAGAACAGGAAATTTTGATTCCCTTGTATCATTTTAACAAGGTGAACAATGTATTATATTTTTGAGATATCTAAGCACAATGCTAGGCTCTAATATTGTAATCATTAAATACAAAATATATATAATACAATTACCAACCCTGCTCTTTGGCTTTTCCATAATCATTGTGTGTATGTCGCTTTTTTGTGTATTGCATAATTTGAATTCACAAATGATGATTTCTTTTCGCTAATTAAAAAGCTATTTAGATTGTAATATTTGAATGAATGTGTGTATGTCCATTTTTCTCTTCCCTTTCTCATTGGTTCATAAAATTGATTAAATTCTACTATAATTGCCCAACAGATAAGACATTTATCTGTATTCTTGAAGCCAAAGTTGGGAATGCTACATTATGTTTGTTCATGATCAAAATCCATGTTAAGTCCCATTTAATATGGTTGAGCATCTGACATATAATGTCAATAAATAACTGAGCTCATATTGGGGTATCTTGACTTGACCTATTTTGTCATAATTTTGTATGTAAAATCCTTTTCCAGGTCAAAGAGGCAAAGTCCACAAGAGCTTGCATTTCTTGTTGTCATTTCAAAAATTTGGGTAGCATGATAGATATCTTAAGGATACCTAAATTTTCCACAATAGCCTCAAAGGAATCAAACCCTTTTGGTCAAAATTCAATTTCATTCTAAAGGCTTCAAACCCCTTTGGTCAATTTTTCATTCCTTAATTTATCACCTTAGCATATATCTTGTACATTCAACATAAAAAAAAAACAACAATAATAAAAATGCAAACAAACCAACATCGTCCATCAACGATGTATCTTGCATTTCATTTTCCTATTTTCCTTTATGTCTTCTACTTGTTTTTTCGTCCACATCTACCTCATATTGATCTATATCAATGTTGTATGATCATGTTTTGAGCAACCACATACCTTGCTTTGGATCTCGTTCCTCTCTTCTTCTTTTCTAGACTCTTCCATTCCTGATCAATGTTATATGGTCATGCTTTGAGCAACTACATACCTTTGATTTTGTCATATCCTTTTCTCTTCCCTTCTTCCCTCTACTTCTTGTTGTTCCTTGTTAATGTTGTATGGTCACGCTTTGAGTGGCTACATACCTTTGATGGGTTACACTTATTTCTTTATTTTCTTCTCTATTCTATTTTCCCTCTTCTCTTCTCATTTTCTTACCACCTTCCATCCATTTCAAATGCATACTTTTGATGTTTTTTCCATGACAGTCCACATCCATCAATCATGTTGATGCTGCTAAACAGTTGCAACTTCACTTTGCATTCATCTCAATAAATATTGTTTCACTTGTTTTAAAATCACTCTTTGTATTGTGCATATAATCATGGGGTAATCTTGTATAGTGTTTTTTCAACAATGACATGCTAAGTCGTATTATTCTCTGCATAAATAGTTATATTTTTTATATAATCATATCACCATCATTATCAGTACATCTCATGTCTTAATTCATGTTATAAGTAGAGTGCATATGCCAACCATACACACACACACATACATACAAGTCTTGTTTCATATCCACATGTATACATACCCACATTGCAAAGTAAAAATGAAGAGTTAAACACGTGTTAGTGCAATTGTTGTGATGTCCAATACTTTTTTCAGGATACTAGGTAATGAAAATATTTCTATGATTCAACCATTTTTAGTTAATTCAATCAACCTCCATCCAACGTTGTCAAAATTCTAAAGCACTTCAAAGCTTACCATGGCTAACTCGAGTTCTTTCATGGCCACCATCACATATCAAACATTAAGCAAATTTTGAGCATAGGAAAGGAAAAACCATGCGTATACTGACCACTTAGTGAAAGCCACCTCGCTCATCCAATCATTTAGATGATCTAAAATTGAGGATCGACAAAAGGATAAGCTAAAAAAAAAGAAATAGAAAAAGAGACTAAGGCATGAAACAAAAGCAAACGCCAAAAGAGCACTATAAAAAGAAACAAAAAGAAAAGAAAAAAACATTATAAAAAAATTTGAATCATTGAGGTCCTTAGATCATAAATCACATGGCTAATCTCCATCAGGGCTATAGATGCTTGTTTAGCAATGGAGCATACCTTCTAGGTGGTGACATGTCACCTTGTTTTGTACAAACCATTGCAGGCTTGTGGATGAGCTAGCTTAAATGACTAAGTTTACAATTGGTTAGTCCAACCTCACTCAAAATGGATAACTGAACATCACTTTACACACTTATCCATGATGAACTTGATCTTTGTTAGTATAGTTGAGATTTTTGTAGGACAATGATCAACTACAATATGGGTCGACTACTATATGGGTTTGATTTTTCAAACTATGGTGTTCAACTCCCTTGAAATTCTTCTGACATCCAACATTTTTGGAACAACAGAGTGGATAACATCACAACTAGTTTTACCAAAATACAAGTGTACTCTTCATTGGCATTTCATGTCCTCATCATTTAGTTGTTAGCTTCATTAGTTAGGGTCACTATGCTTAGCTTTTCATTACATTTTCATCCATCATTGACATCATCTATCGATCTATTATTCTCTTGGCATTTATAACATCTATTGCATGTTTGTTTGTCTTATATTCAATATTTTATGTGACTACTCATCATTACTTAATTCATACTCTGTAAGATTGTCCAAGTCTTATTGTACGTATTTTTATGTATGTCTACACATTCACCTATATACATATAATTCAATCATTCTTACCATACATGTTCATCTATCTATATGTTCATGCATCTACATCATCTCATACATCTACATGAAAGCATAAATCATCACAGCATACTCATGTCTACACTACACCAATACACCAATACATTCACATAATATTCACACATATAATCAACACCCCATCATATATATCTTATATCAAAAATGCCCATGGGCTACAATATATGGCATCCCACACATATCGGTCTCATTTTTTATACATACACATGTAATACATCTACCACCCATAAAAATAAGTCAACCGTGCTACTCATTAAGAGTCTCTCCACTTCCCTCACGATTTCTAGGAGGATCCTCAACCCTCTTCCATACTCCATCTTAGCTATGCCCTAGGGAAGATCCCTTTTCTTATGATGCTATAGGTTCGAGGTGCCATCTCTTGTGCATACAAGACCTTTAGGTCATCCTGCAATTACTACATTCTTTTCATCTCTCACCTCGTACCCTCAAATTCTCCATATCCTCTTATAGGCTTGCCATATTAACCATGGATCTCTCTCCTGTAGCTCTTGCCTCCAACTCCTGTTGTAATTTGACAACCTCTCCTACGACTCCATATCTCTCAGCTCTCACTCTATATCTCACTAGTACTAGATATTGCTCTCTTTATCCTTCAAGCCGCATTCCTCTATGTTACCATCATTGACCACTCTATGGTCCAAGCAATTTCTTTAACCAATCAAGCCAATTTTCCCTTCTAAAGGCTTGAAATTGTGTATTCATTACTTCTAAAATTAGGGTCATATTTGACCCAACTTTTTCCCATCAAATCTTCTCCAATTTTTACAAAACTACCACCATTATATCGGGCTCGAAAATATCTTTCCAACAGTATAAGTTTTCTCCAATTATGACATTATTTAGTCCTTTAAAGTGTATAAAAATTGCATGTGGATCCCTAGACTTGCATAGATGTGTGTGAATCTTCAGATTTGCACACATCTATGTGAATATGATTTTCCAACCTCCATTGGCATCCATTCCTTAGCATTTACTAATATTGACAAAAAATTTCCATTTTCTTCAACTCCTTCCTCACATTTTTTATCTTTTCAATTGACTGATAATCTTTTCTTGCTTCCTCCATCATCAACTCATCGCTTGAGGAGAAAGACATCTTATACAAAAAGCCACCTTGTGCATGATCAATAATCAAACACTCAATATTGAAAATGGTGTTTGTATAATAAATTTTCCTGAGACTATCATCAGCCCTCATTTTTTAGGGCGAACAAAAGCAAAACTTCTCTTCTCAACAAAACTCTAATTCAAACAAACATTTGATAGGTCCAATACCTAATTTTGTAAGTTAATCATGGATTCCCTTCCTTGGAGTGGCAGTCATAAGACCACTCACAAATGAAGCACTTGATACAAATCTACCTATGGTTGGATGGTTTACCAAATCAAATTAGGATCAATAATGCATCAAAGGCAAATTTGAAAGACATTCATCCCTTCCACAATTGGGGGCTCTTACATTGATCATGAAGAAATATGATCTTACATCTCTTCCCTCAAATAAATTATCATGGCTTAACATAAATGCCATAATAAATCATAATAATTCATCATTTTCATCACCCCTAACGATTACACACTCACAAATGATATTTCACTATCAAGTGATTCATCATTGTTCTCCCCTTCTTCACCCATCAACTCATCGCTTATGGGGGTAGACATCAAACATACAAAATATACCTTGTGCATGATCAATAATCAAATACTTAATCTTGGATATTGCGTTTATCAAAAAATATTTGCTAGAGATTATCTCAAACCTTCCTTTGTTGGGGCAAACAAAAGCATAATTTCTCTTTTCAATTGAACTCCAATTCAAAAAAAATTTGAGAGATCCAATGCTTGAGTCTTTAGGTTAGTCATGGATTCCCTTCCTCGGAGTGGCAGTCGTAAGACCACTCACGAATGAAGCACCTGACACAAATATACCTAGGGTTGAACGGTTTGTCAAATAAAATCAAGCTCAAGAATCTATCAAAGGCAAAGTTTCAAATACATTCACTCCTTTCAAAATTAGGGCATTTTATATTGACCATGATAGTAAGACAATCTTGCATCTACTCTCTCAACAATAATCATGATGATACAAAAGTTATAATCATCCACAATCATCCATCATCAATTCATCTTCTAAAAAATCAAGCCACCAACATGGTGTCATCAGTTTTTTGCACTACACCATGTTTTTACACAACACAGTACAAAAAGAGGGTAAATGTAGACATCCAAAAGTTGCACATTGCCACTTCTCCCATCATCATGATTGATCAATTTGTAAAGCTCATGAAATTTGCATAAATTAGCCTCAAAACACTATTCATATTCATAAGCCCCCTTGGGCCACTTAAGCTTCTTCCTACGCTTAACTCTGGGTCCTCATGCAACCACCATCATGGCTTAACCTTGGTTAATCTCTACCTTGGTCAAAATTCACTTTATGGTCAAACTCCACCCCATGGTCAATCTAACCATGGTCAATCTGATTCATGGCCACCTCACCTAGTCTACTCTTTGACTAGCCTAGTCTCCATCTCATCCATTTGACCCTGGATAAACCTATGGTCAATCTAATCAGGGTTAACTTTAACCCTTGCTCCACACATGGTCAACCTAATTAGGGTTAACTAAAATCAAGGTTAATTGTGTGTATTTAGGTCCTTAAATGCCATTAGGATAATTTTGTGTTTAAAGGCATGGGAGACATGGTGAGTCACACTCCACCTCACCCAAAAGTCAACACTTAACCTAGGGTCAACCTAACCCTAGTTAAATCTAACCCTTGCTCCATTTCAAATCCCCATGTGGGTTTAAATTCATAAATGACTTTTGAATACTTTTTTGTTTTCAAGGCATGGGCATGGATGACTCACCTTCCAACCCATCCAAGTCAACAACTAACCCACAATTAACCTTACTACAGTTATGATTTAACCCCAACTCCACTCCACATCCCCATGCTCATTTATGACATGTATATGGGTGAGGGATTCTCTCACCCAAATGCACTAATGGAGCATGCCACATCATGAGACACCTCACAAAGGACACCTCATGGGACACCTCAACCCCTTGCCTAAGCTTGACAAATTCTATAAATAGAGGTTTGTTTCCTCTATATTTAGGGATCCACTCATTTTCATACCCAAACTCTGTTGGAATCAGCCTAGAGGTCACTTGAATTTTCCATTACTGTGAATTTGCATTGACTGCAAATTTGTCATTAAGTCGTATATTTGTCATTACAAAAAAATTGTACTAGTTGTAAATTTGTTGTGAGTGTGAATTCACTTTGACGACTTCAAATTTTCAAAGGTAGAGCAATGCGATCCCATAGTCAAACTTACAAAAAATATCAAAAATCGGAATGTAAAGACCTAGTAAAATGAAATAAAAGAAAATTAGTAGCTTTTGGGGGCTTGCCCTTTTGGATTGAAATAAGCAGTTATCTTAATCCATAAATTAAGCCCCAAAGTGACCATCTAAGGTTTTTGATAAATCTAAATGGAAATACAAGCACTCATATAATGAAAATTTGATGCAATTTGAAAGAGAAAAGAGAAATAAAGGTCCCTAAGATGGAAGATCAGACCAACAAGGTGGTTAATCTGCAAAAAATGTAAAATTATCATTGGATAGCAAATTTTTTTTGACAGTGAATTTACTCCTAGACTGCAAATTTGCTAATGGACCATGAATTTGCACTAGCGATAAATTTGATTTTGAACTGCAAATTTATCTTAACAAAAAAATCTAACATCTACTTGTAGAAACAAAATAGAACACCTCAATCTCATTACCAATCTATCAAAACCTGTAATTCACAAAAGCCTATACAAATCTCTACAAAAATACTATTACCTATGAACAATACTATGTCTAAAACCTATGCAATGCCAATATATCTTTGATAATTTTTGCATAACCTCATTGGAACTCCAAGGGTCTCCTTTTATAGAAGATGGAACTTTGGAATTATCACCAAGGGTGCTCACGAGAAGTTGGATGCATGCACTTTCTGAGAGGTGAGTCATCTAATTTTGCTCATGTTTGAAAGGTGAGATGTTTAGTTAATTGGGTTTGATTAACATTTACAAGATTTACTTAGAGGTTGATTGGGAAGTTAACTACCTCTAATTAGTAGTTGCATGAGCTGATTAGAGGTGGTTGCTGAGTTATGCGTCTCTTATTGATAGTTGCATGGGTTAATTAGAGGTGTTTGTTGAGTTATCTACCTCTAATTGATAGTTGCATGGGTTAATTAGAGGTGGTTGCTAAGTTAACTACCTCTAATTGTTAGTTCCAACATATTGGTGTAGATTTTGAGCTAATTAGGTAGAGCGATGGAAATTATGATAATTGGGAGTTGCACCATTGAGACTAAGAGTTTTGTTGATGGTTTTGCAAATTCATTGTTGGTGCAAATTCACTTGTGCAAATTTACCATTGGAAAATTAATTGCTATAAATTCATCGTAAGTGTGAATTTTTCATGCCTATACTTGTTATAAATATTGTTCCAAGAGCTTTTTTTTTTTTTAAATAAAGGGGTAAAAATTTATTGATAAAAAGTCTGGATTACAAAGTACAGCTGAGCCCCCACCCAGGACTCAAATAAGCAACAAGACAGGCTAAATCACCAGACAAGGTCAACTCCCAAAGAAAAAAAAAAAAAAAAAACAAACCACATTAAGTCTGAACATCCTTATGGATCAACTCCCGTAGGTGTTGAGAATCCCCAGACAGGAGACTCTCCTAGTTATCAATATTCTGTCCTGAATAAAAACCACATCCGGAGAATGAACACGAATCAAATCACGAACAACTTTTTGTCTGGGGATGTTGTTCAACCCCCTTACATTCCATGAAAGTATAATCATTTTTGGGGGTTATAAAAATGGGAGTCCAATGTTCTCACCAAACCCGACTCTACCAAAGTCTCCCCCATTAACTTAATTTTATCCTGGTCTTTCTTCCGACCCACCTTCATATTCTTATCTGAAGCATTTTTTTTAATTATTTTATGTCTGCAATCCTAGCACTCGTAGGAGTTTTACGATCCATGGATGATCGCATCGATGCTCTGGTAGGAGAGGGCACATCTAAATATGTGCCATTTTCTAAGATAACTTCACTTCCAGGGCTAGGGCCAACCATATCACCTATACTCGAAATCAAAGCCCTTTGTTCTTCATTTAAACCCCCTGTATCTGGTTCCCTTGGTTCCACCTCATGAAGAGACAATCGATTTGGTCCTCGTTATATCTATAACAGTAGCGATGTTTCGGTATCTCCACGCATTGATCAAGATTCTCTAGAATTTCAAAACGATTGAGTCGAGCATCCGGCTGGTTATCCTTAATGTCTCTTTTTGCCTTTCTTCCTTTGTTCCTAGGTTTTACCGTAACAAAGCCTTCCTTATCCTGATCCCCCTCCTTTATTGGGGCTTTTCCTTTATCCATATTTTGTACAGCTTGAGAGGGCCCAGGATTTGAAGCCACGAGCGAGGACAAACTTAGGGCATTTTCTTTGTTAGTGGCCATATTCATGGCAAATCCGACAACGAAATGGAAGAGCTTCATAGTCAAGTTTTTGAACCCATGTGGTTGATCCGAATCGTATTTCAATAGAATATGGAATAGGATTGTTTAAATCAATTTCAACACAGATACGGGCAACAGAGATTACCTTTTTATCCAGCATCTGTCCTGACGGCCCAACCGGCTTCCCAAGTAGAAGGGCAATCATATGCAAGATGTCCTTTCTCCAAAATTCCAAGGGGAGCCATGGAAGCCGAACCCACACCGAAACCGGTGACGATCGATCCTCTGATTGGTTGAAACCCACATGCCAGGGTTTAAGAAAGAGTCCCGCTTGGTTACAGAAATAGGGACCTCCTTCAAATGCTTTGTTACGATCCGCAAGACAAGAAAAACCACCATAAAATAGCTATTTGCACTCAACATCACCTCCACATCACCTTCAGGGTTCCAAGTCTTCCTAACCCAAGCCTCCACAAAGGGAAGAGAAATTTGGATGCCCATAAATTTACCAATAAGCGCATGTTTGGTTAAATACTCCACATCTTCCGCCATCGAGTTTGGTTGAACCACTAGAACCGGCCTGGCTTCACATCGTTCCAAACATCCATTGTTCTTTAACAAGCGATTCCTGGCATGCAATAGGAAATCCTGTTCCTTCCAATCATTTTTAAAAGAAATACCAGCCCTAGCATGCATGCTCTGTGACGGACCTGATGCCATCACTACATTCCTCCAGTTGTTCATACCTCCTCCAGAAACTGCTGCCATCCCCGCAGAGCCCACCAGATAGGTCTCAAAAAAATTCCAGTAAAGCAGCTTTCTTCATCAAACCCTAGCAGAGCAAAAAACTTTTTACCTAGTTGTTAAGTCTTCAAAGAGCTTTCCAAATAGTATAAATTTTACAAAATTTGGAGGTCATTTGCTCTAGTTTTGTGAAGGTCAAAGTCATCCATCATTTGCAGATTGTTTATAAGTGTCAATTTGCCATTCTTAGGCTTGTTGGAAAGCTTGTTCTGGGAGCTTTCCAATGGTACAAATTTTATGAATTTTGGAGTTTGTTTGACTCAATTTTGGAGTCTACTACAATTTTTTTTTATTAGTATTGTTTTTTTCAATAGATTATATGAGATTGAAACAACCTCATCCATATTACATCGTCACCACATAGTGGTATTACAACAAAACTTGGATATTACCCATGCATATTTTGGTAAGATTTGAACCTAGGTCTCCTCTTTGAACGTTGAGAAATTTAACTTATTAAGTTAATACCACTTGATTTTTCGATGAGTTTACATAAGTCTATATGGAAAATCGTGTTCCCCTCATATTAAATTGGGTTTGAACCTTGGATATCTTAAAAATAAACCAAAACTCTAACCATTACAATAAACTTACAACTTATTTTTATTAGTATTATTATTCTATGTACTTTTTCATTTTCTCATGCTTCATTTTAAACTATTATTATTATTATTATTTTTATCTTTAATAATTTACTATTATATTTTTTTTTACATTTAATAATTTACTTTCTTATATTTATAATATTCAAATGTTAAATGTTCTTGACGACTCTCTAATTTCCTATTTATTTAATATATTCTATATTCTTTCATATTTTTCAACCATGCATCCTTACTCTAGGTCCTTGCTATCATATTTTCCCACTCTGCCGTCTTTTCTGCTTGTAACATAAAAATAAAATCATTATCTATGTAAAAATTTAACCTCTTCGCACTCCTTTAAAAATTTAAAAAATATTTAAAAAAATATATATATTTTTTCTTATGATATTTGTTTATTATTTTTTTACTACAAATAATGTTGATTAGGATTTGCCATAAAAGAGACCAAACTTCAACATAAAAAAATTGAGAGAACCTATGCTCAGGTCCTTTATTTTTAGTCGTATTTATACATAAATACAGTCAAACTTCAACATAAAAAAATTGAGAGAACCTATGCTCACGTCCTTTATTTTTAGTCGTATTTATATATAAACGTATGATAATTTTTAGTCGTATTTATGTATAAACGTTTGATATGACAAGCATTAAATCCTCTTCGACGTTAAGAAAAGGTGGTGGCGAGTACTCACTTTTTTAAGTTAAGGTAGTCGTATTTATATATAAACGTTTGATGTGACAAGCATTAAATCCTCTTCCGCGTGGTAAAGAAGGACGTTAAGAAAAGGTTGTGGCGAGTACTCACTTTTTAAGTTAAGGTAGTCGTATTTATATATAAACGTTTGATATGACAAGCATTAAATCCTCTTCGACGTTAAGAAAAGGTGGTGGCGAGTACTCACTTTTTAAGTTAAGGTAGTCGTATTTATATATAAATGTTTTATGTGACAAGCATTAAATCCTCTTCCGCGTGGTAGAAGGACGTTAAGAAAAGGTGGTGGCGAGTACTCACTTTTTAAGTTAAGGTAGTCGTATTTATATATAAACGTTTGATATGACAAGCATTAAGTCCTCTTCGACGTTAAGAAAAGGTGGTGGCGAGTACTCACTTTTTAAGTTAAGGTAGTCGTATTTATATATAAACGTTTGATGTGACAAGCATTAAATCCTCTTCCGCGTGGTAAAGAAGGACGTTAAGAAAAGGTGGTAACGAGTACTCACTTTTTTACCTTAAGGTTAAGGTGGTGGCGAGAAGGACGTTAAGAAAAGGTGGTGGCGAGTACTCACTTTTTTACCTTAAGGTTAAGGTGGTGGCTAGTAATCACTTTTGAATATGTTTAATATGACAACGCGAAAGACTTTTAAGTTAAGGTTAAAGAAGAAAAGGTGGTGGCGAGTACTCACTTTTTTACCTTAAGGTTAAGGTGGTGGCTAGTAATCACTTTTGAATATGTTTAATATGACAACGCGAAAGACTTTTAAGTTAAGGTTAAAGAAGAAAAGGTGGTGACGAGTAATCACTTTTTGAATATATTTGATATGATAAGTATTAACTCCTCTTCCGCGTGGCAAAGGAGGTAGTGGCGAGTAATCACTGCGAGTAATGGTGCAATTAAAATATAAAAAATGGTTATATAGAGCTATTCCATTTCACCTCAAAATCAAAATGGCGTGCATCTCACGGCATGAACTCCATTAATCACGCGCATCTCACGGCATGATCTCCGTAACTGCATAGGGTTTCTACATTAACAAGCCAATCCTGTGACGGGCATTCAATGGCATGAACTCCATAAATGCATTGGTTGTCTACATTAACAACCCAATCAATTACGTTACTGTTTTGCCAAACGCTCGCCGAGTCCGTAGAGCTGCATCCAGGTAACCCAATTTTCTGTTTACATTTCTGCATCTTAATTTTGCACAGTACCCCATTTTCCATTTACTTTGCTCTTAACATATATAGTTTTCTGAATAGAGGTCTTCCTCCCAACATATAGTTTTCTGAATAGAGGTCTTCCTCCCCGAGTGGCAGCCATGGTTTCTTCGGGTTCGCCCACAGAAGAGAGCTCAAGCTCCATGGATGAAAAGGAGAAACGCCCTGTGCCTGGACGTCAACCCTCTCCTTGTACGCAATCAGAATCTGAATCAGAAACCGACAGTGGCGAGAGCGAACACGTCTCGAGCAGTCCGCAACAGAAAAAATCGGTACCCACTTCGTCACATAACAAAATTCGTCCACCCAAACCCTCTTCTTCTCCTTCGGTCCCAACGAAATCCTCTTCTTCGGCGAAGCGGCACAGAGAACAAGAGAAAGAAAAGGAGGAGGAGAAGCAGCAGGTCGGAGAGATCGAACCCTCGACCAAGAAGAACAAGAAGGTGAATACCCCGAAGAAATTGGCACCGTTAGACGAGGCGAAGAAAAAGGCAAAGAAAAGCAACGGGGACAATAAGAAAGGAAAGAATTCTGTTTCGGAGAGCGGTGAGCTGGATGAGACGAAGGGAAAAGCAAAGAAGAGTGAGAGTGACAACAAAAAAAGAAAGAAGCCTGTTCTGGAGAGTGCCGGCAAGCCGTCACCGCAAAAGTCTGTGAAGAAGAGCGGGCTGATATGGAGTCCAATGGACGAGGTTACGTTCCTCAAGTGTGTAGTGGCCTACTTGGAAGGAGGTCATGAAATTCCCAAAACCAATTTGACCCCCCTTTATGATTATGTGAGAAGTCTCAAAGTTTTGGATAACGAGTACACTAATAGTCAGTTGGGTGACAAGTTCAGGAGGTTCAGGGGAAAGTTTGAGGTCATGACTGATAAGGTCAATTGTAAAAATTTTAATTTTAAGACTCCCCGTGAAGAAACATTGTATAGATTGTCTAACAAAGTGTGGGGTAAAGGAGGAGAAGAAGATGATGAGGAAGGCAGTGCGGGTGACGAGGATGAGAAGAGTGAAGTACATCCAGTGAAGGCAGAAATGCCCAGTGGAAGAGTGGAGGGGAAATCCCGTGAAGAGGAGGAGAAAAAGACCGGAGTTGAGGATATTAAAATGACACAAGCAGAAAATGATGATGATGTTGAAATGACACACAAGGGAAATGAAGAGGAGGGTAAAGAAAATGAAAAAAATGTGGAGTTGAATACTAAAGAGAATTTGGCTGCGTCTGTTAACCCTAACCCTAATTCCAACCCCGGGGAGTGTCCATCACAACATCATGTGTCTAATGGAAGTATGGGGATGGTGCCCGCTGATGATGTGCGAAAGCTGATGGATATGATGAAGAACGAGATGAAGGATTATTTGCATAGAGAGGTAGAGGAGCTCAAGAGTAACATGGAGAAGTTGGTGAAAGAGGAAATCCAGGGCTTCCACAGAACAAGCAAACCGAATGACGGCATAAGTAATAATTATATGGTCTCAAGCGCGGAGATGGTGAAGAAGATGTCTTCCGTAAGGGAATTGCCGCAACTGGATGCCTCAGATGCCCAACAGTTCGACCATGAGTGGCACAAGCAGTATCTTGATGAGTTTGACATCTGTTCTAGACATTTGGCTTTGATGCAATCGGAGTGCCAGTTCCTCTCTGAGAAGGTTCGCAGCACTCTAGAAAATCAACCGAATCCTTAGAATGCCATGCAGGGTGTTTTTTATTTCATATTGCAACAAATCTAGTTTAAGTGCTTGTTGCTTTGACCTACGAGTTTGGTTTTTGTGGGCAGATTTTGTATGCCTTGCAGGGAGTTTCTTCACTAGTATTTGTCTGATATATTACATCTAGTTTACGTGCTTGTTGCTTTGACCTGCGAGTTTGGTTTTTGTGGGAAGATTTTGTATACTTTTTCTTCACTAGGATGTGTCTGATCTATTATCGACGTCTTTGAAGGTCTCTTGTTGTTTCTCAAACTACAATGCAAGTCTATGTCTTCCTAACGTGATAAGCTATGTAGCAACAAACAATTATATTGTTATTTATAATTATCTGCAGCTAAAAGATGTAAGTGTATTATTTATCTTTCTTTCTTGTTGGCATTATAGGAAAAAGGGATAGATTAAACTCTGGTCATGCTTTTTTTGAATATTGTGGTTTAGATGGGACATCTCCCAATTGGCCTTCAGCTGGTCTTTTGCTTTTATATACTACAAATATAGGCATAGCTATGGCACTTGTAAAAGGAAAGAACTTGATCTTAAGAGTTGTTTTGCACTTTTGGAGATGCATTCTGCAATGTTTGTTTATAGTTTCATCCTGCAATTTCTACAGTTTGTTAACAATGCATGCTGAGAATAAATTATTCTACTTGCATCATATTATCCCGTTTCTCTCTCAAAAGTTTAGGGCTTCTATGGAGTCCAACATTGTTATAGCACATAAAGGTATATTCTTAGATCTTCGCCAAGCCACCTTTAAGGAACATGAGGCTTCTTTGCAAGGAAAACTTTTCACTCTACTTTGAGGTTGTAGTTCAATTGTGTACCTCTTTGGATTTTACCTCTTTAACTAGGTAAATAGAGTCTTGCCAGTCTGACTAGGGGATATGGAGACCGTGGGACATGGTGGGGATGTCCATCAGCTGTCGCTGTCGCTGGGGATGTCCACCAAATCCTCCCTTTACCCTCATATATGTGTGGATGCCTAGTAGATGCCTTTGTGTCCTCTCGAGTGACGGAGATGTCTGGGCGTCCCCTATGTAATATACAATGTTTCCCAGCAAACTTTATATATAGAGACAAGAATACAGATGAATCAACGTACAATGTTTCCCAGTTTAAATTTGGAAGGCTGATATATAGATTCAAGAATACAAATGAATCAGGGCTTGTACACTAAAATATGAAGAGTTGTTTGCATAATATAGTCATCGGATTACATAAACAGTTGAAATATGATTCAGGGCTTGTGTCCTCTCGAGTGACGGAGATGTCTGGGCGTCCCCTATGTAATATACAATGTTTCCCAGCAAACTTTATATATAGAGACAAGAATACAGATGAATCAACGTACAATGTTTCCCAGTTTAAATTTGGAAGGCTGATATATAGATTCAAGAATACAAATGAATCAGGGCTTGTACACTGAAATATGAAGAGTTGTTTGCATAATATAGTCATCGGATTACATAAACAGTTGAAATCTGGAAACTTAGCTCCTCCCATATCTTTTTGGTGGGACAAGAAGGCAAACATATGGTTTCTTACATAATTTCCGTATGGATGATTGTAATCACATAATATTCTGGATGTTTTAGGAAAACTATAGATGATTAAGAAATGAGTCATTTCAGAAATGGGAAGTTGAACAGGATATTTTGGAGAGCATCCTTGGCAGTCTAGTAATGCATCCTTAGCAGTCTAGTGCTCTAATCATTGAGCCAGCCAGTCACCATAATGGAAAAATAATACATCATTTTATTTTCTTTCTCTATAAATGCTCATTAATAATGAGAAAATCAATGATTAACTTATTTGTGCTTTTTTAAAATTTAAAATTTAAAATTTATTAAACATCCCCTGCTTGCGAAAATTTTTAGGGGTGTATCCTCTAGCAGTTACTGTTTCGCATGGTCGCCAAATGGGTTTGAATCATTCTGTTTATGTACTCCGAGTAACATAGGTTTTTATCAAATCTTTCTGTTCCTGATAATTGGAACTTAAAATATTGTACGCAAAAATTCAAGTAAAAGGCCTGCAGAAAGAAACACGAGAGTTTGAAGTTATTAATATCAAATGGTTTAGAATATATACTCTTGTTCCTCATGTAAATTTGGTGCACTTGTACTGATTGACATATATTTTACGTTAATTGGGTGCTCTTGTATTTATTGGCATATATTTTACGTCTTAATTTTACAGAAAAATGTACTGCATGTGCAGGCTGGTTGGAAATTTATTTGGAAGGAGAAGGGGAACTTCCTAAGGAAAATAGGCGAATCCATACCCAACACTAAAAATATATCAAATTGAATTCATGAAAGAGGGAATGAAGGCACATTGCAATTTTTGGATTTTTTTAATTGGATTGAGTAAAAAATAGTATTATTAATGAAATAAGAAACTAAAAAGATGGACATTCATGAATATCGAATTATAGGTCAAATGATTTGTGTGAGCACTTTATAATATTTCCTTATTTGGCAAAGGCAAATGATGTTATCACCTATATAAGCCTATGGATGAGCATTATATGATAAATAATAATAATTTATTTATTTAGCGTATAGCTCAATAGTTTAACCAAATATCAGCTGACAATACTATAACTTGTTATAGAAGTTATCTAAATTCTTATGTTTGCACTAAGAAATTCCTTATAAATAAGAATATTTCTTTTATAGAAAGGAATCATTAAACCTTTAAAAAATACATAAAAAGCATATTTGTTTAATTTTCAAAATAATAATACATAATGATTACAGGTTATAAATGTTAAATGGAAACTATAAAATTAAAAAAAATTGTGTTATATTTATTAACCTATAGTTAAAATAACCTGAGCAGGTATGACTGAATTGGAAAGAATAGAAAAAGTGGCATAATAATAAAGGGTTTAATTAAATGAAACTTAAAATTTATTATGAAGTGGTATAATGATATTTGTTTAATTTTCAAAATAACAATATAATGATTATAAGTTTTAAATGTGGAATGAGAATTATAAAATAAAAAATGTGTGTTATATTTATTAACTTTTAGTTAAAATAACCATAAGCAGGTATGATTGAATCGAAAAGAAAAGAAAAGAAAAAAGTAGCATAATAATAAAGGATGAATTTTAATTAAATGAAACTTAAATTTATTATAAAGTGGAAGAGATTGAGATTCAAATCTTGTCAAAAGAAATAAATAATATTGAAGTTTTGTTGTAATATTATTATGTGGTGGTGATGTAACGAGGCTGTTTCAATTTCATATAATTCAACTTTTAGTTAAAATAACCTAAGCAGGTATGATTGAATTGAAAATAAGAGAAAAAGTAGTATTATAATAAAAGAGTTTAATTAATTGAAACTTAAATTTATTATAAAGTGGTATTATGAAGTGGAAGAGATTGAGGTTCAAATATTGTCGAAAGACATAAATAATATTGAATATCATTATATGGTGATGATGTAATGTGGCTGTTTTAATCTCATATAATTCTATGAGGTTCAAATCTTGTCAAAAGACATTTAGATAAAAGGATGTTTTTGACTCCCTTGATATAAAAAAGGACCTCTGTATCTAGAGGTAGCTTCAACAATATGTTTTCGACTCCCTTGATATAAAAAAAGACCCTTGTATCTAGAGGTAGTTTCAATGATTTGACTTTGGAAGCAAAAATATATGAAATAATGTTTGTCAGCGATATCTAGTTAAGGATAAAAGGATGTTATCAATTCCCTTGATATAAAAAAATAACTTTAATGATCTGAATTTGGAAGCAAAAACCTAGGGAATAATGCATGTCCCTCGTATCTAGGTAAGGATAAAAGGATGTGATATAAAAAAAAAAAGGACGTGAGATTTTTTTTCCTTTTGTAGAATCTCACATCTTTACAAATCACAATTTTCTTTTTTAGAGTACGAGAGTTTACAAATAAACTATAGTTAGAAACCTAATGTTATCGACTACCTTGATATAAAAAAGAAAGACAAAAAAAAAAAGACCTGGGATTTTTTTTTCCTTTTGTAGAATCTCACATATTTACAAATCACAATTTTCTTCTTTAATGTACGAGAGTTTACAAATAGAATATAGTTAGAAATCTCCATCATTTTACATAAAAGGTATGCATTTTTTATTTCCATTTTTTGGATTTTTTTAAGTTGTTTGTGTGAACACAAAATTTTCAAAGTTCAGCATCTATCTTGGTATTTTTTTACCACAATCTTCATAGGACCAAAACTTTACCTCTACTTTCTATGTGTTGCATAATATTTTCAAAACATCGCACTATCATGGTCCACTTTATTAGATCTAGATTGCTATCTTTCTTGAAGCATAAGTGCAACCACAAAAAAATATAATAAATAGTTTATATGAAAACACATTAATGTTATAGAATAAAACAAATATCACTAATGGAAAACATTAAAGTAAATCTTAATCACCATTTGATTCAGTTAGTCAACACTTTTTGGTTAACTTCTGCCAAACTTATTATTTCTTCTAACCATGGAAAAGAGAAATTTTATTAATTCTTATTACCATGGAAAAGAGAAATTGACTTCACAATGCTCATTTAAATCCTCTTTTGACTAGCCTATCTACACATTTGTTTCCTTAATGTATGTGTAAACTTGATTTTGTAAACTCTTTAACAAGATCTTGAATTTTAATAATTATCTTTTGTATGTTTCGTGGAGCCTTTGCTTTCTTCAAAATTGTATTTATTACTCTGAGTGAATCACCTTCCATCCATACTCTGTTCCATTTCATTTGTTTGCATATTTTAAACCATTCTAAAGTTTTTCGAGCTTCAAATTCCTTATTTATCTTAAATCCACTATTGAAAGCGCAATGAGACAATCTCTCCTCTATTATTTATTTTTTTGGCCCTAGATTTCTTTTAGATGCTCCATCAAAATTCAATTTAATCAAATCTTCATCTCATGGTTTCCACTTTATATTCTTTACCTTCTTTTTGTTTCTCTTGCATCCAATATCATAATTCTATTTGATGACTTGACTCCATCTATCAAAGCTCTTTACTTCTAGATTAGAGATTGGATGAGTTGATAGGATTGGATTAGACTCATCTATGGCTAAACAAATCTTCTTTTTCATTACCTTTAAATTTCTTTCTTTTCCTTTAAATATTCTTCTATTTCTTATTAGTCATATAGACCAAAGTATTGTATCTTTTGATAATATCCTAGATTGTCTGTAAAGCCTCACTTTTAAAATTTCTTTGCCATTCTTTTAACCATTCTTCAATTGTATCATTCATCACCATACATTTACCAAACATATTAAGAATCCATTGCCATTGTTTCCATATTATTGAGCAATGTCCTAAGAGATGGTCTATACTCCCCTCTTCCTTTTTACGGAGGACACATTGAGGGGCCATGAAAACCCTTTTTATTAAGGTTATCCCAGGATAAAATTCTTCTATGACCTACTAGCCAAACAAACTTTTTAATTTTAGAAATTCTTGGGCTATCCTATAAATCTCTCCATATTCTTGAGATATTCTTATTTTGTTGATTTTTTACATTATATCGACTTTTTGTTGTGTATTCTCCTAAGCTATTCAAATCTTAAATCAATTTATCTTTTTTTTTTCTTCCTCCATTTGTATCTTCCTTTCTGATATTTGTACAAAATGTTTAAAACCCGATCACCATATTTGGCCTGAAGTAATCTCATACATGGTTTCAAAATTGGATCTAGATTGAGTGTTTTTAATATCACACGAAGTATCCATCCAAATAGAAAAAAATTCTCTAGTTCCCACCAGCAATCTTAAACATTTTACCACTAAATCAATTATTTTTTTAAACCGTTCCAAAGAGTAGAAGCATTTGGTAGAGAGAATGCTATTAATAAAATTTGATCTCAAATTAATAAGTCAAAAATCCATTAAGGGTCAAGTCATCGTCTATGAACTTGTTGAAGCTCATATTCAATACGATAAACCTTTTATCATAGAGATTTCAAACGACTCTATCTTCAATATTATCGAAGAGCATGTCGAGTCTGAAGATGAATTCGATATCACCCTTTTATTTGACGGGTCTAAGTGTGAACAAGGGGGAGGTGTGGGAATTGTTTTCTTCATGCCTTAAGGGGTTCTCATCCCTTCGTCATTTAAACTCTACTTCCCAATAATAACGTAGAGTACGAGGCATTAATTCTAGGACTTTAGACCATTATGGCTATGTGCATTAAACCTATCCATATCATAGGTAACTTCCTCTTCATTATCAATCAAGTTAAGGGGGTATACCAGTGCAAATGCTTGGTCCTAAAAGCTTACAAGCAAATTGTTGAGAAGTTACTCATCAACTTCGACTGATATGACAGTCTTTACCAAGGTTGTCCAATCATTTTGTGGACACCATGGCCTCTCTCGGGTCCCTTATCCCATAGAGCCCATTGATAATGATACCCTCGTTCATGTCACAAAGTTGTCCAAATTGACTATCTCTCAGGAGTCATATAATGATGAACAAGATGTCCTAAATCAGGCCAAACCCTACCATGTTCTTTTCATGCAAATAAATGATTTTTGAAAACTTGGTACTCTTTCTTCCGATTTGCCATCCATTGCTAAATGCACATTCAAGAAAAAGGTAACTTGGTATAATTTAGTAGGAGATGTGCTTTATTGTCATGGCTATGATGGTGTCCTCCTTCGTTTTCTCGAACCATAAGAAGCCAATTGGGTAGTAACAAAATTGGATAGTAACAAATCAACCATTGTTCCACAAAAATATGATTACTGTTGTTTTAAAAGATATTTTTTGAGTATACCTTTGATTTCAACACCATTGACTTCCACACTTTCACTGAAATGCTTAATAAGTATGAACATATATTTAACAAACAACTCATGTGCAGACTTGTAATTAGTACAAGGACCCAAAAACATGGGGTTACCCACACCCATTGCCTCAAGCAACTCATCTATTTTAAACTGTTCTCTTATCTCTCTTGTCAATGATTCTGCTATTTTAAACAAATTTGTATTTGTTTTGTGTAAAACAACTTCAAATCTATTGTGTTACAGACATCGTCAGCAACTATAGTTACTTGCCTTTCAAAACAATACAAAGTTATCATCTTTACATGAACATTAATACATAGATGATCACTAATGTCAAACTTCAATTTTTTTTTTGGATCATTCACGTTTGTCAATGTATTCCAACTATCAAACAAGGGACCTTCAAAATATTTTTTGGACACATATAACTTGTCAATAATCACACATATTTGCTTTCCCATCCTTATGTAATCAACGATATAGATGGATCTCTATTGTGCAAGTTTAATCAATCTATTCAATTCATGAAACATTGGAAGAATACCACATAACGTTAAAAGGGTGTCAAATTCTGTCAAATAGAACAACAAATCTTTTGCCTTATCAACTGCCCTATGATTTGCATACATAAACTCCGTTAATGATTGATATTTTTTAAAAACTTGGTGTGCAAGTTGATACAATGAAATCCACCTTGTATCCACATCTTTTAACAATATTTTTCCTTCTATAACTCCTAGTGCAAACTGTTGAAACTCTGCAAACCTTTTTGGACTGCAAGAAAAATCAGAATCTATTTCACGAATAAGGTCTTCCACTCTCACAACATTTTCAAAATATATCATGATTTTATATTTTAGGTTCACTCTATGAGCCATGCAATGAATGGGTATCGAATGTGGGGAAACAAAGGTTTGAAGATGAACACAAAGACCATTCTTGTGCCCTTGCATTATAGCAGCACCATCAACTCCAACACATATTAACTTTGTGTCTATATTTATATCATTCATTCCCATAATATCCTTTAAACTAATCACAAAAACATTATAGATGTTTTTTGCATTTGAACTTTCCACCATCTTATGTAATCCTAGCAAACTAGGATGCCTTACATGATTTTGAAATGTGTACACATGCATGCAAATCCTTGATGTGTTGTCCACAACTGTCACCTTATCAATAGAAAGTGATATAAATATAGCAAGTTTTACTTTTTCCCTCAGGTCCTCAACTAATGATAGACACTTTACCATTTTCCAACCACTTCGATTCGACCAATGGGAACTAGGAAGGTTTTGCACATTGACTATTTCAAATAGGTGCTTATAATAACTAAAATCAAACATGGGTCTATCTTTTTTGAGAATACTATACAATAGCCAACTGCAAACTTTTTGAAGCTAAAGTGGTCTTATAAATTTTTTGAAATTAAGATTTAATTGTTCCACATTTCCTAACAAAAGATTGTTGTTGCTTTAAGTAATTGTCATATTCTATTGCATATCTGACATGCATACATTGTAATGCATCCTTCCACTTAACTTCTTTTTTAATTTTACCATCACTTCCTTGAACTTTTACATAAAATTTGAGGAAGAAATTATTATTTAAAATTATTATGGAATATACAACGAACTTTTTAGAAGTCAAAAATCAATTATGCCTTTAATTTGCTCGGATGTCGATGGCTTGTTGGATTTTGACATATTGCTAAAATAATTTAGGATACTATTTTCAGCAAAATATTTACCCCCCTTCTTTGCATGGCTAGTAGGTGACATTTTACTTGTAGAGAAAATATTTTTCAATTTAGAAAAGTAATAAAATATTGAAGAGATTTTAATTCTGTAAGGGCTCAAGATAATATAGTAATTAGAATAAATAAATGGTGGGTTGGTATAAAATACATACCTATTTCTAGACATGTTTTATTGTGTTTTTTTGCCACTACACTATTTTTTGGAGATAGCACTTGTAACTAATAAGAGCGTAAAACTAATCAATATACAAATTCAAATCAATGGAAGAAAAAAAACTTGTGCATGCGATTATATATACAAATGCGGAAAAACATAAGATTCTAGTACAAAATGGACAAGAAGTAGAGAATCACAATGTCTTTAAAGAAATAAAACAAAATATCCTTAGAGAATCAAAGCATTTATCTACTCATAATATTGTAACAGAAAATCAAATCTCAATAGAAACAAAGAATCAAAGAGTGTTAACAAAAAAAGAGAAAATAGGGAAAAACATGGAGAACATGATGAAATAAAGAATAATATGGAAAACAGATCGTTGAATTATTTTTAATAAATGATAAAAAATAGCAAAAATAAACCATAATGAGATGACAAAAACACATATATTATTACTACAATTGCTTCAACTCATATTATCTAAAAAATAAAAAAAACACAAGATCACATATTCACAATGTTTTAGGAAATAGAGTACCCGGTATAGAAAAATATTCGGAGGTAGATGCGGTTGGAAAAAGGCTCAATAGTTAACTCGGTTTAAGAACAGTGTCAGTTGACAGTCCATTTCCAGAACAATATCGAATACTAATACGGTTGCAAACCTATGTCAGGTCGTTTGTAGTTTGTCCAGATGTCGTCTCGTGTACAGGTTAGTACCAGACGACGGTCCAGGTATAGAACAAAGTTCAGATGCCATTTCGGGTACAAAATAAACCTCGGATGTCGATCTAGATCAAAACTTTGTCAGACCATCTAAATACTGGATCGACTACAAATTAGTTTTTAGATAATGGTATGGCTACAGAAAAAATACCGGATGACGGTTTGGGTGCAAATCTATGTAGGCGATCTTGATGTTGGTCTTGGTGTAGAACTATATCAGACAGACGAATTTTAGCCTAGGTGCATAAAAAAATTTGGATGTCGACCCGGGTAAATAAATGTGCCTGTCTATCGTTCTGAGTGCAGTAAAGTGTTCAGGTGGACAATGCTAACCAGATATTTACGAGTGCAAATATGTCTTTGGTTTTGATTCGAGTAGAGTTTTGACCCGGATTAACTAGTTTCTGGACACGATTGAACTTTGGTGGAATTCTACAATAGATCGAATGTACTCTTCAATTTAGTTAAGTAAAAAAGTATCACTGGTGTGTTAGTTATTTATAGTGTTATAGTTGGAGAGTTGGGCAAGATAAATTAAAAATTTTAAAAATTTAAGGCAAAAATGGTCCACAATTTAGGTGGGAGTGTTAGCGAATTTAAAAAAAAAACATAATACTATTATCAAAGAATGACGAACCGATACCTAAAAAAAATAATTTCCAAAAATTTCGGGCGAAAGGGCCGATGTCCAAGGTCCTCAAATTTTTCCAATTTGAAATTTCAAAAATGCAAATATTCACCCTATTGGCGAATATTTGCTGCTATGCATAACCCTACAACCTACTTTAGAGGTTAGGTTAAAACATTTTGACCCTTCCAATGTGTGGTTTGGGTTGTGATTAGCAGGTGCTTGCCTTTCAAATCATTGTAGATGATAGTCATAGTACAAGTTTACCTTGATGTCAATCTAAGCTACAACATGTCCATATTAATTCTCTAGTTTTAAGAACCATTATATCATGTTAAATCATATCATCCTTGATAATCACTTTTGTTATAGTATCTACTACCTAGATAGGGTTTTCACATAGATTATCTCTTTCTTTTATCACTAACTAGAGAATCGATACTTCCAACTAGGTAATACTTCCTTCCAAATAGAGCATTCTTATTTCAAGTAACGACTTTCAAAAATAACTCTTTCCATGTTACCTAGATATTTTTTACATGAATAATTTAGTTTTTGAGTTTAAGATCTAGAACAAGAAAAAATGATGTTTGCTCATTGTTTGCACTTTGCTTCTTACTTTGTACTTCCTTCTCATGCTTCTTGTTTACTGCTTTTGAATTTTTATGAAGATATTGGTTTACATGTAAGAATAAAATAGAATGATTGAACTTGTGGGGCCTTATTAATATGGAAGAAATATTTGCATGCATTAAAAATAAATTTTGTATTTAATATTTTCAATTTGAAAAGAAAATTCTTATTATGAATTATCTTTCTTTCAAAATTAAATTAGGTATGCTTTTAAATTTTTAAAAAGGTTTGTCATTATCTTTTACCTATTTAAGTGGTTACTTATATTAAGCATAAAATGAGTTCATGGAATAATTTCATTTAAGTTTTGATTGCCTCGCTTTAGAAGGAAATCTAGCTATGGTGCAATTGATAATTATAAGAAGTAGCTAAAGGAAATTCTATTTTATTCTATGGATAACAATGACCTTGGTACTCCTAGGCCTTTTTCCTCTAAAGAGGACATCCACAATGTCACTTATAAAGTTTTTACTAATTGCATTTTATTTATTTTCATGTTGGATATAAGAATTATTTCAAGTTATTGTATTACTCTAAAAAATGTTATTAAAGGATACATAAGGTTGTATTAACGAAAAAGTAAACATTGGTTCCAATAACCCTTACAAGAATTATCACCAAACTTGCAAAAACCATTCAAAATATCAACATCATTATAATGCAAAAAAATTCATATCCCTTGAGATCAAGCCTTAAAGCCTAAGGTTTTCTTATAGAAAGCTTTTCCAGCTTGTGCATCACATCAAGGTTATGAGATTTTATAATAACTAAATATTTATCATAATTAGTAATACACTTATATTTGATCATCAACTCCATAATCACAATCAAATTGTGGTACTCTTATATTTTCTCTTATAGAATAGAGATAAAGGTTCTATAGTTGGTGTTGGTATCTATGCACAATTGCTTCTATTTTTTGAGGTGACCTTTCAACTTAATTACTTGCTCACAAAAAAATACAAGAAATAACAAAGAAACACATCACAAGTACTAGAGGTAATAAAACCCAATAAAAATATTCCAACTCTAAAAAATCCAAGCACAAAGTCTTAGTTCCTAAACAAATTCAATCCTTCTCTTAAGACTCAATTTGAGACTCTTTTCAAACAACATGAGAGGTTTCACCTTTTATCCACTTAACTTATCCTTGAATTAAAATAAATATCAACTTTTATAAAAATTTTCTTCCTAAGAAATATTTTATTCTGAAATAGTTATTTTAGATCATGTTTTTAAAATTATTCCACACACACATATATAATAAGTTATGTGTGGCTTATATTGGGGGCCACTCTCATTACAAAAACAAAACATTACATTGCTCTCATCACATTTCTAACAAGCTAATTAAAGCACATATGAATTTGCCTTTTTGTCAAAAATATTCTCCATCTTCCTAAAATTCCTAAGTTTCCATAGTCAACTCCTTTTATATCATATGCCTTCCAAAATTTAAATTCTGTCAAGATGAAATTCAACATCATGAATGACTAATATATTTGCTGCCCAACTTCTATTTCTATAACTAACAACCTCATAATTTCTTAATACCTTTTTTTAGGGTTCTTATTATTTCCCTAATATTCCAAGATATTATTTTCATTGTTATTTTTTGTTTGTATTTGTGGGTTTAGCCCCACTTCTTGTTAACACGTGTGATATTTTCTTTTGTTTTCCCATATCAATATTTGTTTGGGTTTCCTTTTCTCTTTGTTTTTGCTTCTTGGATCTTCCTCTCTTTTTTCATTCCCAACAATACTTTCATCTTCATAAATCTCTTCAATATTATCACTCTGTTCATAGTAAGACTTATCATCTTTAGGTTTTCTTGTTATGAATAATCTACAGTGCAAGGACTAACCTCAAAAGCACAACCTTCTTTATGTTGCCCTAGAAACCTTAAAGTGCAAGGATATTCTTTTGTAGAAATTACCTTCTTGTTCTACCCTAAAAATCCTAAATTATTATGGGTTTCCTCCAACCTCATTTCTTTATTATTCTGCTCTTGAAACCTTAAAGTGCAAGGGATAACATTTTTACCACTTTCACTTTTATTACCTGGAGAGGATTCTATACTACTCAAGAAAAATGAAGATGATTTACCTTCAATAAACTTGACCTCTTTTGTTGTCTTTGTTTTAGTATTTATCTCCACTTCTTCTTTTTCATCTTTAATTCCTTCTAAACTTGCCAAATGATATTGTATATAGGCTTTCTTTACCTCTTTTATTGGAGTGGAATATCCTTGGTCTGATCTAGCTTCTACTATTGTATGATTTCCTTGCTTCGTCTTGAAGTTTATATCATGGCTAGAATTTTTTCTCTTTCTTCATAGTTTTCACTTTGTAAACTCTTGCCATGTGTCCAATCTCATAACAATTGTGGCAACAAAATGCGATATTTTCATAATCTACTTGTTGATCTCATTTTATTGATTCAAATTTAATCTTAATGGATTGTGGTAAAGGTTTTAAAATATCCATAGCAACACATATTCGAGAATATATGGCATGCTTTTTCTATTTAGTAGTCGGTCCTTCCTTGATGAATTCCCGTAGGGTATTTCCAATATTCTTCAAAACATCCTTATTTATAAGCTACTATGGAAGTCCAAAAAGCTTAACCCACACTGGAAGATTCTTAATAATTGATGTCTCAACAAAAAAAAATCATTCTATGGTCTCAAAGAAAGTGCATCTATTCCCCTAAAACATGGACCACCAACCATTATCTTATTCCTAACTTTTGAATTGGAAAATATGATGAGATAAAAACCTTTAGAAAGAAAAGTCACATAATGGTTTGAATGCATTCCCACTTTCACTTGATCCAATTTTAAATCTCAAAAAACCTTGGCCATGATCTATGGAACTTACACATTAATTCTCTACTTTTAAGAAACATTATATCATGCTCAATCATGTTAGAATTAATGTAAAGTGCACTATGCCTTCCTTCACCTTGACACTTGTCAGTTTCTCTTGACAAGTGTCATGTGTTTCATATAGGCTTATGCCTATATATTGTAACCATTTGTATCAATAAATAATCCATCAGTTTCACTCCAAACATTTGGTATCAGAGCAGGCTTTCCCTGCCCTGTGAAACCCTTGAGGGGGGATTTCCCTCATGGAAATCCTTCCTCCCCTCATTTTTTTTTCCTATTTTTTTTTTTCAAATTTTTACCGAGGGAATATGCTCTCCATCATTGATGGATCAGAAACCAGATGGTAAGATTTTTTTTCATGATTGATGCAGTCCCCACGTTAATGTTTAACCCTAAAATGTGGTGATGTCCATGTTCGCACCATTTGGCCGATTGCTTTCTGCGCAGAACACAGAGGCATTGTTTATGTTCAGAGACTCTTATGCGGACACAGGGAATCACAATCCTTTCAATAGGGAAATCAGCCATGGAGGCGATCCTACGGTTTCATGTGGCCCGGCTACCCAACAGGCCGATTTTCCTCTGAAAAAATCCAAACAGACTTTTAGGCGGATATGTTGCTCAAAAGTCACGACTATAGCGCAAATGCCGCCATAATTAGCAACGGAGTGAACTTCGCAGTGGGCGGCAGCAGAATATTTCATTCTTTTGGTTTCACGCCAGTTCCAGATCAGGTCAAACAGTTCAAGAAGTTGATTGCAGGAAGTGGGGAGTTCGATTCTCAAAAGCTCTCACAGTCAATAGTGCTTGTTTCCATTGCTGGAAATGACTACATTTGGTTCACAGACAGCACCAACGACTCTATTAAGGAACTCGTAGATCTTGTGAAACCAGGATTGATTGAGCCAAAAAAAAAAAACCAGAGGTTTCTTTTATTTTGCGGTGCTTAGAATTTTTGTTAGATGATGGAGATTTTGGGGCGCAAAATGGGATCCATTGAGAAATGGTAGAAGTTCTTTGATGGCGTGGGTGCCGACATCTGCAGCGTGATCGAGTATGCGATCCTCATTGCGGCCTCTGATTTCTTGAACGAATTCAAGAGGAGAAGGGATAAAATCATGGAGAGGCTTTATACGACTAGGGTTTTATGGTGCTTTTGGGTGCGAACCAGTCATGAGCGTAATATTGTACTGCACCAGCTGTGCGAGATCGTCAATCTCACTGCAATTGTCACAATCGTCTCTTAATATTTCTAGAACGCTCTTTAGCTGCCCCACATTTTTTGCTGTGATGGAGAACAGAGGGCCAAGGGTTTGGAGCCCGGGCACAGGCTTTTGAGGCGGCAGAAACCGACGAGGGAGATGGAAAACTTGTGGCTCACAATGTCAAAATTAGGGTGTATTTCATCGTGTGGTGGGCTTTCATTGTGTCGCATCCCATTATTGCAGAGTTTTTTTTTTGGAGCTCGATTTCCTTAGGGGCTACTTCACTCTTCCATCCATCCCATAGAATCCATCACCACTCCTCGAATTAAAGGCTATGTCGACTCTTCCCAAGGCTGTTGGAAGCACAAAAATGAAGAAGAAGAATAGTTTGAACCTCATATGTGGGGTGCATATCAGGGTCGGAGTCGGATGACTCGGATTGGTCCATTGGATGGTTTGAACCTCATGCCCCTGATTTCTTTGGTAAGAATGAATCAGAGAATAGTTTTGCAGTCTTGGTGCCTTGTTATGGCCTGCATCCTTCAGAACCGCTGGATTCCTCATGAATTTTTTTCTCCTGGCGTGGAGAGTCCCAATACCCAACTCTTGGATGCACTTCTCTCTAACCTCTGCAATGCTTCATCAGATGAGAGCAACAAACACATGGAGCAGTGGCTTCTTGGTGCACCCGATGCAACTGTGGTTGTTGCCAACCTCCATGAATTGGCCAGAATTTCGGCTTCAACGTGTCACCCTTGCCGCTCAAAATGATGCGGATGATTTGTTGTATTTTGAATTCGACGATGTGAAGCTGTCGGTGGCCGGTAATATGACCTCCATAAGGAAATTTAATTAAGATGATGAGTGGGTGTTGTTAACACTTTATGGGCCATATAAATTTTTTGGTCATTAGTACCCGCAGTGGGTGGGACCCACGTGCATGCGTCAAATGGAGAGGGGCCCTTTATATTTTTTTTATTGTAAGGGTATGGTCGATGACAGTATTTTTAAAGTGAGGGGCAATTTTTTATTAAAGTGGAGGGGACACTTTTCAAATTTGTATGGGGACTTGGATGCTCGTGCATGTAGTCTATTTTTTTAATTTCGCCACAGTACGATGTCAGGAATATTTTATTTCTGAGGTTAAATTGCTACCTAGATAGGCATGCAGTTGTTTTCCCAGCAAGTTGAAGGCCCCATTTAGACACAAGTATAGGGGTATTTATAGTCGTTGGAAACAGTTTTCCACGACGGACACAATGGTGGTGTCATATTGTAATTTTGAGGCTGTTTTAATTGATTTTTTTAGCCTCAAAGTTTTTCTACCTTGGAGTGCACTCTCGGTTGAACCCGACACTCCCAAGGCACTTGTAAGTGAACCTAGTATCTAGTAGTTCCCTCTATCTACTTGGCGGATGCAGCGGCTGGTTACCCATGCATTCCGGTAAGATGAGGTGACTACCATAAGGACACTTATTCTAGGGACTACAGACATAGACACCCTAGACTCTATCCGAGGTTTTTTTGGATCTACTTTTGAAGACTACAGACGAAGACACTTCAGAAGATTTTCTTCTTTCTTCTACTCCTCCATATTTGGATCTATGGCTCATTTTATTGTATTGAGTGCATTTTTGGCAGAGACCGACACTCTTATATGGTTCATTTTTCATTTGTATTAAGGTGCATTTTTGGCAGAGATCGACACCTTCTAGATTGAGTTCACCATGAGGAGGGATTTCATACTCATGGTGGATCTAGTCAGTGACCTACGAGAGGCAACATCCTTTGAGGATGACCTACAGAGGCAATAGACCCAGAAGTGGCTGACCCTGAGGCACCCATGATGACCCTAAGGCACTTAGACGACTGACCCAGTGGCAATAGACCCGTGGAAGTTGCTGACCCTAAGGCAACAGACCGAGATGTATACATAGTGATTCTAGCATTATTCACAGTTGGAGAGCCAAGCGCAAAGAGCACGAGCCTAGACCCAATCAACAATAAGAGAGGATGATAGGTTGTTTTAGAGAAGTCAACATTAAGGGGGAATGTTACCTAATGTTGACTTGTTTTGTTTCTTCTTTAGTTAGGATAGTGCACATTAAGGGGGAATGTTAGAATTAATGTAATGTGCACTATGCCTTCCTTCACCTTGACACTTGTCAGTTTCTCTTGACAAGTGTCATGTGTTTCATATAGTCTTATGTCTATATATTGTAACCATTTGTATCAATAAAATAATCCCATCAGTTTCACTCCTTCCTTCACCTTGACACTTGTCAGTTTCTTTTGACAAGTGTCATGTGTTTCATATAGGCTTATGCCTATATATTGTAATCATTTGTATCAATAAAATAATCCCATCAGTTTCACTCATTCCTTCACCTTGACACTTGTCAGTTTCTTTTGACAAATGTCATGTGTTTCATATAGGCTTATGCCTATATATTGTAACCATTTGTATCAATAAAATAATCCCATCAGTTTCACTCCCAACAAAACATATCATCCTTGATACTTACTTCTAGTGTAACACTTCTACATGGATTGAACTTGCCATGTATTCGTTCTTTTGATTATCTCGAACTTGGGCCTCCATACTTCCAACTAGGACATTTTGATTTCTAGCTAGGGCATCTTGAATTTCCATTAGGGATTTTAAATATTATTTTTCTTCCATAATAGCTAATGGGGATCACTCTTAGATTATACTCTCTCTTGGTTCACACTCCCTCTTGGCTCACACTCACTCTTGGATCACAATCACTCCCAGATTGCACTTCCTCCTAGATCACAATTTCCCTTGTCTCTTATTTTCCTTGGTGTTCTTTTGCTTCAACATTTTTTTGGAAAGAATGTTCCATGCATTCTTGTAAGGGTTTGAAGCATTGATGCACTCTGAATGAACCCATTGCTCTTTTGTCATGATTGAATCCTAGCTCACACTCCCTCTTACTTTTCACTCCCTCTCGACTCACACTTACTCTTGACTTGCACTCTCTCCTTCCTCACATTTGCTCCTGACTTGCACTTCCTCCTAGATCACAATTGCCCCTATCTCTTCTTTTTCATAATGTTCCTTAAAACATTTCTAGTTTTATATTAAAAATAATAATTTAATAAATTTATAAAAAACATTAATAATTTTATTAAATATTTTAATTAAAAATATATTTGTTTTAAAATCCAATGGAACATATTCATAGACTTAAATAATTCTTTGGCTTTTTTCAATCTATGAATTCAATCCAGATTAGAAATTCATTGACAATTAAGTTTACAAAATTTATTAACACAGCAAAATTTATCATTTCATATTATAGTTTGTCTTTTCTACAGAATTTGTCAAACCATTTTAGCATGTTATTACAACGATATTTGTCTAAATATTAATAAAAATCTGACTTCTTCAAAGTGTTAAGCTGTACGATTTTGAAAAGCCACGAATCCTGTAAGTAGTAACTTGGATATTTGATCCTATAGATCGGTATTTACTTCTCACAAGATAGTGTGATTGATGTATAATAATCGTCATCAACAATAATGTATCATTTATAATACTTCTGACAAGATACTGTGGTTAATGTATAATAATTGCCATAGACAATAATGAATGTTTTAAAAAAATATTTTAATATCTTAAAATTATATTTTATTATTATTTTTTGAAAAATGTTTTTTATACACATCTGTTGTGGGGATTGAAAGCTGGTCACATTATCGGGTAGACCATTGAAAGCTGGTCACATTATCGGGTAGACCACATCACTGGAAGCGGATTATGATAAGTTATATTATTATTATTTTTTTGATCCGAGTAGACCACATTAGGCACGCGGATTATTATAAATTATATTATTATTATTATTTGGATTATTATAACTTATATTATTATTATTTTTTTGATTTGGTAGACACATCACAAAGCCCAGAGCTTTATAAGTTATATTATTATTATTTTTTTGATTTGGTAGACCACATCACAAAGCCTAGAGTTATACTTATCAATAGAGAATTTAACAGAAAGCCACCACCCCTTCACACACTTGTCCACACCGTGGTTTGAGCCTTGGACCTCTTGAAAAAAAGCCAAAGCCTGAACTGTTACCCTGCAACCCCAAGTGCATTATAAGTTATATTATTAATAAAAATAAAAAGTAAGAGTAATTATTATTTTTTTTAAATTTGAAAAAATTATATTAAAATATAAGATTATTTATAAATGGGGATGAAGCTTTTTCCAAGGTTAATCATCAAAAGCACTCTTTTCTTTCTTTTAACTTTTCAATAAATTTTCATAACTTTTAAATTCAAGATTCTAAGAACTAATTAGAATTACAATATTGAAAGGAGAATTGCATTACCATATATTTGCATGTTTGCAATGGTTGTCTAAATTATTCAAACATTATTTTCAATAATTTGTTTAATCCTTTAATTCTCAATAGCCATTAAAGTCTAACCCCTACCCCTTTGCCACTTTGCCTAAATAAATCGGAATCATATAATCCAATTTATTTCACAACTCCTTAATTTGGGTGACAAGAATCCTCTACGTTTTTAAAGCAAAGTTTCTCGTGCATTTTCAAAGCTCTTACAAAGATAAGCAAAGTTTCTCGTGCATTTTCAAAGCTCTTACAAAGATAAGAATATGATTCAAATATTATCCTCCTATAACCTTGTCTCATAGCCCACATAAAAAAAAATTTAATAACTAAGGCTTGGGTTTCATTGTTGTTTGAGGCCTTGTCCACTCTTCTACAGTTCCCAATAAAACATTGTCCCAACATAATTTCTATAGACCAATCCAATTCTAGCTCTATTTCAATTGTCTTTACGTAACTCCATTAATATTAATTTTAATCTAACCGTTATTTTTCAACTAGCTCTTTTTTTTTTTTTCCTCTCACACTTTAACTTCCTTCTCCATTGTTCCTAAAATTTCGTCGTTAACATAAACTAAAACATTCCTAACTTTACTTGAAATAACTTTTTAACGACCACCCAAAAATAAAAATAATAAAACCATTTCTATAAAAATTATGTGATTTCTCCCAACCCCACTACCACCAAACAAAGTTTAAATAAAACTCATATTTAAGCACCTCTATATCATTCTCAAATATAAATTTAATTCAAATCACCCAAAGTTTAATATCATTAATTATATTATTTAATACATATTTAAAATAATTTCATTAGATTTGAACTATTTAAAATTTCTAATCCGTCGGCACATTTTTTAAAGTTTCTTAAAACTTCGTTTTCACCAAAGAAAGAAAAATACAGCCTCGAATTACCCAAAATCCAATTTCCTGTGCATCGTATCTTGTGACTACGCTTACCTAAGCAGATTCGCATCCTCCCTCAATGTCATTCCATTGGTAACGAGTGATTGCAAATTAAATGGTGAAAATTAGGGCTCTTCCTCCGCGTACGTTGTTTTTGCATGTATAGACGTGTAAACATAGAAAAATCCTTTCGCTAATCATACCGGTTCGTTTTAGGCATGAAGAAAGGAGGGACTGAGGGTGAGAAATTTATGGCTGAGGATTTGGTTTTACCTGCGCAAATCGGAAAGAATGATTCAGACCTTAAAACAAAGGTGAAGCGCCCAAGGGGAAAGGATAATGAACAAGAACAAAAGAAATCTAGGAGGAGTGTGGTTTTGGCTTTACCTGCTGAAATCGCGAAGAGTGGTTCACAGGTTAATGCAAAGGTGAAGGTGAAGCGGCCAAGAGGAAAGGATAATGAAGAGCAAAAGGGTAAAGCTGTTGTTACGACAGACCCAGCTGAAATCGAAAATAATGATTCAGAGGACGTGAATCGCGCAAGGGAAAAAGAGAATGACGAGCAAAAAGCTAAAGCAGAAGGATCTTCTTCTAAAAGGAAGAAAACAGACGAAGCCATAAATAATAAATCTGAAGAAGAGAAGAGACAGCTGGAGACGAATTGTGGTGCACCACCACGACCCTCAACCCCCATAGGATCTGCTGATGTCCAGAGGAGGCTGATAGCGATGGTTGATGGTATGGTAAATCGCGTGGATGCCCTTGCGACCTATCTCCATTCGTTGCAAAAGGATGTTCATACTGCCCTTGACTTTCCTTTGTTTACACAAGAGTATGCAATGCATCTTCAGAAATTGACGCTCGTTTATGACACCCTACATTTGTATGAAAAGGAAGGTAGGGCACAACTGAAGAATCTTAGGTCCTAATCCTTCTTCTCTTTAACATTTTGTGTGACTGTGACTTACTGTAGAGTGTGTGCCGTTTTTTTTTTATGTTTTTGTATAGTGGAACTTCTGTTTTGTGTGTCCTACTTCTGCTGTTGTGGCAGAAATTTATCCACCATTGCAGAAACATGTCCACAGCGGTTGCGGCCTCTTAATATTATGTTTTTACACCTGCAGCAGTAACTAGTTATTGTTTGGGTATTTTATGTAACTTTCATTGTTTTGTTCAGTAACATTTGGATAATTACTTTATAATGATTTGTTGAAAATTTGAAATTCTCTATAAGATATAGACCTAAGATTTTAACATCTTTTCATTTTGATCTTCATATTGACAACGTTGAGCAATAGGTTGAAAAAGGAATTACAGAATTTTGACAACTCTCCATAATTTGAGCAATAGGTTGAAAAAGGAATTACAATGATTTTTTTTTATACCAATTTAAACTTCTAATGATGTTTTATATATTGGCAATAAAAAAGGATAGCATCCCAGATTCCATGCGCTTCCTTCGGAACTTGATGTTATCCACGTATTTTACTCTTTAAAAGCATAAATTAAATTTTTTTTTAAGAAAGAACTTGTGACTACTTGCAGCTTTCAAGTATGATATTAGTTTGTAAGAGTTCCTGTGAAAGCTTGTTTGGTATTAGTTTGGGCTTCTCTATGTGGATCAAGAGGCCTTGCTTATTTGATATTAGTTTGTAAGGGCTCCTGTATGTGGATCAGGAGGCCTGGAATTATTTGGCAGTCACCTCTGCTTAAAATTTTTACTGTGTCCATGAAATTGAAAACAAAGTATATTATAAGAAAATTATGCCTAGTCATATAAAGTCGAAGGCCACTGCAAACGAGTTACTGCATGATATATATCCTACCCTATAAGCCTGAATTTACTTGTTTTCTTTGTTATTTTCTCACTTCACAATAGCATCATGTATACTGCATACGAGCATACTATTTAGATAGAATAATTAGGAAATGGAGAACTAATATTTAAAAAAGAACAATCGTGATTGGAAATAGCTGATTTGGAGGGATACTTTGAGAAAGTATTTAGTGCCCCAGTTGAACCACACTTTGAGATCTTAAAATCTAATGTATTCCAGTATTTTTTTTCCCAGTCGCATCCAATTTTTTTAAAAACCATGACATCTGCGTAATTAAAAATGAATAAACTAAAACTTCTTACTTGAAAAATAAAAAATATAACCATGGTTAATATTATTAAATTTAAAAATATAATGAAAAGTTATCAATTTTGGAAAGAAGTATATGAATGGATGGAATTTTTTAAGTTTTTACAAATATTTTGGAAAGAAGTATATATATACATATGAATGGAAAGTTTTTAATTTTTAAAAAATATTTTGAAGAGAAGTATATATATATATATATGAATGGAAAGTTTTTAATTTTTGAAAAAAGTATTTATGATTGAATAGAAAGTTCTCAATTTAGAAATAAATTAGATTTGGATTAAGTTATCAATTTAAAATGCTTTTTGTTTTTTTAGAAATTGAAGTTAGATTTAGAATAAGTTTTTTTCTTATTTTAATTTAAAAATTTATCTTAATTCTAAAAAGTAATTGCTCTTCTAAATTTATATTTAATTTATAATTTTAGAAAGTAGTTTTTTTTTTGTTTTTAAGTTTTGAAATTAAACTTAGATTTACAACAAGTTTTTCTTCCCTAAATTTAGAAGGTCTCTTAAGTCCATTTTTCACTCTATGTAGTAGTTATTCTTTTAACATTGAAGTCATATTTAATTTATAATTAAATATTTATCAATAGAATCAAGTAGTATTAAGGTTATTTTATATATAAGTATATATATTTTTTAGGAGAACGTTCACAAATTACATCAACTACCACCCTCAAGGAGTTTGAACACAAGACCGCTTAAGAAACAACCATCATCTTAGCCACTAGTTTTTTTTAGGAGAACGTTTACAAATTACATCAACAACCACCCGTTTACAAATTACATCAACAACCACCCACCCTCAAGGGGTTTGAACACAAGACCACTTAAGAAACAACCATCATCTTTAGCCACTAGGGCATTAGTTTTAACATTTTTTTTAAAGAATTTGAAAACTATATTATAATAAGATAATTTACAAGTTAGGAGCCTTAGCCAACAAGGGCACATGATTCCTTCTTTTAATATTTCAACAAGCTTTTATAACACTAAAACCCAATATCTAAGAACTAACCACTTTTGGTTACAACACTAAAATGATTTGCATTGGAGAAAATCTCCTTAATCATATGTATGCTTTGGTTGTCAAAATTAGCCAAACACTGGATTTACTCACCAACCTGCCACTTTGCCACTAAACCTTAAGCTATATTATAATAAGATTATGGAACCTTAGCCAACAAGAGCACATGTTTCCTTCTTTTAATATTTCAACAAGCTTTTATAACTCTAAAACCCAATATCTAAGAACTAACCACTTTTGGTTACAAAACTAAAAGAATTTACATTGGAGAAAATATCCTTAATAATATGTATGCTTTGGTTGTCAAAATTAGTCAAACACTAGATTTACTCACCAACTTGCCTAATCCTCTTATTATCAATAGCCATGCCACTTTGCCAATGAACCCTACCTCCATGGTGCCTGTCTCAGTTGGAAAGTATACTACTTTATTCAAAGCTCTACTCACATAAATCAAAATCACATCATCTAATTTCCTCCACAATTTTTTTATTTGGATGACAAGAATAGTCAACCTCCACATCTCCAAAGCAAAGTTACTCATGCAATCTAGAGCTCCTACTAAGATATGATATTTGAGAATATGATTCTATGATTACCCTCCTATAACCTCGTCTTACTATCCAAATAAAATTAGATTTAATAGCTAAGGCTTCTGCTTAATTATTCATGGTATTTTCAAGGTTCTAGAAGGTTCTACAGTTCCCAGTAGAGCATTATCCCAACACAATTCTTGTAAACTACTCTAATTCCAAATCTACTGAGGTTGCCTTGTGTAGCTTCATTATTATTAATTTTAATCCAACCTTCTAAGGATGTTTTCCAACTATCTTTGTCCTGTTCCTCTTGCGCTTCAACTTCTCTCTCATCCCTATATCATCTTGAGTTTTTCTATCGTTTCTATATCATCCTGAGTTTTCTCTTTAGCATACACTACCACAATTTTTGTGACTTTGCTCCAAATAACCTATTATACATCATCCCAAGGATGAAAATATATTTTTTAATTTATCATTTCTCTTCAACCACACTTACCACCAAATAAATTTTAATCCACGCTTCCACTTGATACAAAGAGCTTTAGATTTAAATCTATCCCTCTTACATATTTTTCAAATATTAATCTAGTTCAAATCACCATTGGTTCATATTTTATAAGCTAAAAACTATCGCTCCCAGATTTGTCATGTGAGCAAGCACTTAAACATCAAGTAATCAAATGTTTTCTCATTGTTGTAACATAAATCACATTGGAATGGGCCAATGATTTCCCTAAATCTCATGTTTGTAAAAATACGAATTCCATGTGATGAACTACTATGCAAATAATTTTACTTTTGGCCAACCCTTGAATTGCTAAATCTCTTTTCAATCCTTAACTTGATATGAATGAGGAGGTTCTCAAAGGATATTTGCATATCCATCCTTTATAGTGTAGACTCCAAGGCTCCATTAGCCTCAAGCTAATTCATCCTCATCATATCTACATGTAATAAATGTTGTTGCTAATATCTTAGTCATGATGAGTGTCAATTTCAAAGGGATTGGAATTGGCCACTTATCCAACTTAAAAGGCTTAAACCTATATTTCCTCAAGCTAATTCATCCTCATCATCTCTACATGTAAGAAATCTTGTTGCTAATATCTTAGTCATGATGAGTGTCAATTTCAAAGGGATTGGAATTGGCCACTTATCCAACTTATTAAAAGGCTTAAACCTATATTTCCTCAATTGAATGATATTAAAATAACTTTCAATCTTGATCCAACCCTTGCTTTCCATGGTTGTTTTTACTGGATGTAATTTTAGAAATTCAATAATGATAGGTGGGTATTGATCCTATGAATCGATTAAAAATCGTGTCTTCTCCCCTCTTCCCACTTTTTAAAATAATCTATATTTCACTACCCGAGATCCAAACTTTAGAACCTACCACACTAGGGACCCATTTCCATCTAAAGAGAAATTACTCACTTCATTCGAGTTCACCTGTCCCAAATATTTACTAGTTAAAACTCTACTGAATAAAGAAGTTGGCTAGGAGATTCACCTCTAATAAAGCTTTCTAGCCAAAGCTTTATTATTTAGCTTTGATCTCCTTAGTCCCAAATTTCCATTTGCCTTGGGTTGGCTTATTTTCTCCCAACCGACTAATGCCCATTTCCTCTTTTTTTTTTCCTCCCCATAAAATGTTATAACCATCTTGTCCAACTCTTTATATATGGTATATGGGGTAGCAAGGATAAAAAATCTATAAATTGGCATGGTCTAAATTAATGATTGCAAAAAAATTAATCTACCACCAAAGGTTAACCATTTGTGAGACTAATGGTTAATTCTTTCTTTGATATGGTCCAAAATATTTTTCTAGACAGCTATCTTCAAGATTTTAAAATGCAAAGGTACCCCAAATATACCATCAGAGAGAAGTACTCATAAATTCCAAGATCTCTAAAATTTTATCTTTAAACCTTCGATCAAGATTAAAGAAGACCGCTTTGGATTTCCTATCATTGATGACTTGGTTTGTGGCCCTAAGATAAATATTAAGAATATATTTGATCATTCTTACTTCCTTGAGGTTGGCCACTCCCATAAATCATGTGCCATCTACAAACTGAAGGTGAATCAAAACCTCCTTACAAACCTTGATACTTGTTATCAAACCTTGTTGTCTTCTTCTCAAGATGAGTCTATCCAAACCTTCAACCAATGTGATAAAAAGATAAGGGGAACAAAGATCTCCCTACAAAATGTCTCGAGTAGTTCCAAATAGTTATGAGGGAAGACCATTAATTAACACTAAGTATATTTTTTCTAAATATTTTTGTAGGTTAGGAGTAAAATAAGAGAGGAAATTGACCTTAGTAGGTGGGAGAAAGTAAGCTAGCCCAAGATAAAGGGAGGTTTGGGATTGAGGATATTAGAGTTGAATAATAAAGCTTTGGCTAGAAAGCTTTTTTGGAGGTGGATCTCTTAGTAAACATTTTTATTTAATAAATTTTTAACTATATATTTGGGACAGGTGAACTCGAATGAGACGAGTTGTTTTTTTATGGATGGTAATGGGTCCTTAGTCTGGCAGACTCTAAAGTTATGATCTCTGGTAGTGAAAGATAAATTATTTTGGAAAGTGAGGAGAGAGGAGAAGGCATAATAATGGATAGATTCATGTGATCAATACCAGCCTATCATTGTTGAATTTCTAGAACTAGAACCAGTGAAAACAACCATGAAAAGTAGGGATTGGATTCAGATTAAAAGTTATTTCAATCCCTTTAGAATTGACACCCGTCATGACTAAAATCTTGGTAGAAGAATTTCTTATAGGTAGATATGAGGAGGATGAATTAGCTTGCAACTATGGGAGCCTTGGAGTTTAGATAGTGAAGTATGAATATGATAAGATCCTTATAAAACCTCCTCTTCATGCATATTAGGTTAAGTATTAGAGAAATATTTGGTAGTCAAATGGTTGGTCAAAAGTAAACATCTTTGGTTAGCAATTCATGTATAATGGAATACTTACTTTTTATCATCTAAGATGTAGGGGAATCGTTGGTCCATGCCAAATTTGTTTATGCTAAAAAAGCGAAGAAGCATATGATTCCTTGATGTTTGAGTGCCCATTCATGTGCCATATCTAGGAGCAATGGTTTTTAGCTTCTAAAATATAAGCCAGTGGTGATTTGAATCAATTTTAATTTTTGGAAAATATGAAATGAGGGTAGATTTAAATTTGAAGCTCTTCATATTAGGTGGAATCTTGGATTAAAATTTATTTGGTGGTAAGTGGGGTTGGCTAGAAATGATTTTTTTTATAGAAAAAACATTTTCTTCTTTGGATGGTGTCTAGCAGGTTATATAGAGCAAAGTCATGGAAACTATGGTTGTGTATGCTAAAGAGGAAAATCAGGATGATATAAGGATGATGGAGAAGGAAGCTAAAGTGCAAGAGGAATAGGATAGAGCTAATTGAAACAATCCCTAGAATGTTGGATTAAAATTAAAATTGAAGGAACTACAAAAGACAATCTGGATAGAGCTAGAATTAGAGTGATATGTAGGTATCATGTTGGGACAATGCTCTATTTGGAATTGCAGGGCTTGGGTAGGGCCATGAACAATGAAGTAGAAGGCTTAGCTATCAATTTGCTTCTATTTGGGCAATAAGACAAGGTTTTGGAAGGATAATCATATAATCAAATTCTCAAATCTTGATAGGATCTCTGGATTGCATTAGAAAATTTGATTTGGATATATGGAGGTTAAGGATTCTTGTCACCCAAATTAAGGAATTGTGAAGGGAATTAGATATGATTTCGATTATGTGGGTAGAGCTCTGAATAAAGTGGTATTTTTCCTCGCAAGGATTTGGTGGAATAGTGGCATGGCTATTTTTAGGTTTCACTCTATGATGAATGAATTTTGTTGTGACTTCTCCTTCATTGGTACCTAAGGGTCCTTATTGAGTGGTTGTTTTTTCACTACCAAAATATTGCCAAGTGCCCGCATGCAGGGCAAAGGCGACATTGAATTAGCTTGCAACTATGGGATCCTTGGAGTTTAGATAGTGAAGTATGAATATGATAAGACCCTTATAAAGCCTCCTCTTCATGCATATTAGGTTAAGGATTAGAGAAAGATTTGGTAGTCAAATGGTTGGTCAAAAGTAAACGTCTTTTGCTAGAAATTCATGCATAATTGAATACTTAATTTTGATAATTTGAGATGTAGGGGAATTTTTGGTCCATATCAATATATTTTATGCTAAAAAAGTGAAGATGCATATGAATCCTTGATGTTTGAGTACCCATTCATGTGCCAGATCTAGGAGCAATGGTTTTTAGCTTCTAAAATCTAAGCCAATGGTGATTTGAATCAAATTAATATTTGGGAAATATGGAAGAAGGGTAGATTTAAATATAAAGCTCTTCATATCAGGTGGAATATTGGATTAAAATTTATTTGGTGGTAAGTGGGGTTGGCTAGAAATGATATTTTTTTAGAAAAACCTTTTCTTCTTTGGATGGTGTCTAGCAGGTCATTTGGAGCAAATTCATGGAAACTATGGCTGTGTATTCTAAAAAGGAAAATCATGATGATATAGGGATGATGGATAAGGAAGCTAAAGTGCAAGAGTAAAATTATAGAGCTAATTGGAAACAATCCCTAGAATGTTGGATTAAAATTAAAAGTGATGGAGCTACAAAAGACAATCTTGATAGATCTAGAATTGGAGTGATATTTAGGTATCATGTTGGTACAATGCTCTATTTAGAATTGCGGGGCTTGGGTAGAGCTACGAATAATAAATTAAAAGCCTTAGCTATCAAATTGGCTTCTATTTGGGCGATAAGACAAGGTTTTGGGAGTATAATCATAAAATCAGATTCTCAAATCTTGGTAGGATCTCTGGATTACATTAGGAAATTTAATTTGGAGATATAAAGGTTAAGGATTCTTGTCACTCAAATTAAGGAATTTTTAAGGGAATTAGATATGATTTTGATTATGTGGATAGAGCTCTGAATAAAGTGGTATATTTCCTAGAAATGATTTGGTCGAATAATGGCATGGCTATTTGTAGGTTTTGCTCTATGATGAATGAATTTTGTTGTTACTTCTCCTTCATTGATCCCTAAGGGTCCTTATTGAGTGGTTGTTTTTCACTAGCAAAATCTTACCAAGTTCCCACTTGCAGGGCAAAGGTGACATTGAAAGGGTATGTTTGCATAGTCAATCTCTTGAAAATACTTACCTAGACATAAAACCAAATCTATCATTTTTATAAGAGGTTTTTGCAAGTCTATCCTCACATAGATGTAAGAAAAAAAAGACTAGGTTTTGTTTGTAGTTGTAGGGATCACTAAGATGAATTCCCCCAAAGCATTTTTGAAAATTTTAAAGACTTGCTTTGCACAAAATTTTGAGGAAAATATGAACAACCAATCCACATTGGAACTTTTGTAACAACTTCTATATGAGGGTTAAACCTAAGCAATCAATGGTGTATGTATAGATCAATCCAAAAACTAGGGCCCTCCCATGTAGATTTGGCCATGGTATTCTTATTGGGTGAAGATTGCCAAGAGAAAATGTTTGACATAAAAGTGACCAAAGCTTCCCCTTTCAAAGCCTATTTACTTATCCAACTCTTTAAATTTGTCAGACCTGACTACATTCCAATGAATTTGTAGATTAAGATGTTTACAAATCCAACATGTTATCTCTTATAATGGTATCAGTAATAAGAATGGAGGGAATACCATCCTTTTACATAAATATAGTATTTGATTTCTAATGAAAATCCATAGCCTAGGGTTGAGGCCAACTCGAGATCTTGTTTTTTCCTTTGGGAAGCTAGAAACGAGGGTTTATTTTTGACATCCTATCTTCTTGACGTGCCTGCATTCCCATCCATACAACCTTTGACATAAGGCCCTTTGTCAAACCCTATGATGTTACCTAGGCATATCCTATATTTTATTCCCACCTCTGGATCTCCTTCTAGATCCATGTTGGTAGTATCTCCCGATACTACAAATTTAATTTAGTTTTATTATGATTACATATTTATATCAAATTTTTAGAAGGTTGTTATTATTATTTTGGAGGCCTCATATAGGTTAACCATAATATTTTTAAATAGAAGTTTATGTATAAATAGGTACTTGAATACAAATTCGTATATAAATTTCATTTAGTATTTTTTATTGTCATGTTTTTTCATTATTAAAAATATATCTAAAAATGGAGGAGAGGATGAGCGACGGGAAAGGAGAGAATATGGGTGAGTGAGTGGAGGATCGTAGTAGAGCGAAATTAGGTGAGAGGAGGGAGGATGGACAAACGGGTAAGGTTCTAAGAGAGACTAGCTCTGACAGTAGCAAAAGATCTAGTCCTGATGTGGCGGGTGCTCAGACCGATGGGATAGGCAGTAGTGGGAAGGATCCTCCTGACAAGGAAGGCCCTCATCAGACCTGTAAGGGATCCTATGCCTAGGTTCTGGGTTTAGGCATCCTACCACATTTCTCCACCCAAGAGCTCCACCCCTCAGGGGAGGATATGGTCATTCCCGAAGACTTGATGGAAAGCTATATGGAGATGGAAAATTTCATGCTAATTGGGAAGTAATTTTGGGGATGCCCGGATATGGAAACTATCTGCAGATGGTATTCCTCCAAGTGGAAAACCAGTGGCAACATGGAGATTGTGGTCTTGTCCCGAGGTTTCTTTGCTATCTAACTTAACAACCAGATGGACTTTTGCAACATCTTGGCCAGAGGGCCATGGTTTCTAGGGCGTAGGAGCCTCTTTCTCAAGAAATGGGGGGAGGAATTTAATATTGAGACCCAAAACATAAATATTGCTTCACTGTGGGTGAGACTTCCAAACCTCCCCTTTCAATGTTGGCATGAGAATGTAATTAGAGGGATTTCTCGGTCCATTGGGGAGTTAGTGGCTTTTGATTCCTCCACCAAGGTCAGGTCCAAGATGGTACATGCTCGGTTATGTGTTACTGCTAGCTTGGAAGCTGAGCTCCCCACTTTCATCAACCTATTCAGAGGGAAAACCTTAATCAAAAGGCAACCTATTGAGTACAAAAATAAACCTACCTTTTGTACTCATTGTCATACTCAGAGGCATCTCTAGCCCCAATTCCCAAATTTGATGACTCAAAAGAAATGAGAAGAAGAGGCTAAGAGAGGAAACCAAAGGAACCAGGGTCCTGGGTCTAGCAACAAAAAGTCTCAACCAGAACTCATTTTGCACAACCCTGCCCACCAATCCTATGACCAAGCCAAGACTCCTTCTCAAGGCGAAGCTAAAGTTGAACAGATGGAGGATGATCTCCCACCATCTATGGATTATGAGGAACTTGATAACAATCCTAAGTAGAAATACGCACATGCAGAAGATCTCTCACAAAGTCAAAACCAGGAAGAGGGTCCTTCAAAACCCTCATTGCAAGGTAGTCTTCGAGTAGAGGGTTCAGTTTCCTAGGTATAGTTTTTCCTTGAACTTGGTGTTTCGTAATCCTTCATGGAAGAATATCTGAAAAGTAACAAGAAATACCCACCTCGATGGGATAAATGTGAAGGAGGACCTTCCCTATCAGGGAGGATCAACCCTAGGAACACTAGAAGCAAAAAGCAGGCTATTGACTACGGTAGTGAATGAAAGAGAGGAAGACCCTTTGGTAATGACCAACGGAACAAAGAAATGGTGGAGGATGTGGTAAATGGGACTCAACTAATGCTGTTCTTAGATTATTCTGACACACAGAAGGATGAAAAAAAAGGCACCAAAACCCCCTTCCAGCTGGTGAAGGGAGGCAAGAAAAATCCTAAATTATTGAAATGAAGGTCATCTCATGGAACGTGAGAGGCCTAAACAATGCAACCAAGCAGAGGATGGCTACTGACCTCAAAAAAAGGATGAACCCTTCTATTTTCATTCTCCAAGAAACCAAAAATGATTAGTTCTCATCAAGGCTACCAAAGTCATTTGGAGCAAAGGGGAAACCCTATTTAGCCCTGCTCAAGGCACATTGGGAGGGCTCATGTGCCTATGGGATACGACCCTAGTGGAAAGGAAGCTTTTGTATTCCTCAAATAGAATTCTCAACATTCTTTTTCACTCAAATACCAACAATCATTCATGGATCCTGTCCAAAATTTATGCCTCTAACTCTCTTGTAGAGCGAGCTAAGATATGGGAAATCATTACTCAGATGAGAAGCAAATTCAGGACTATACCTTGGATCCTCGATGGATATTTCAACTACCCCTTGGACCCATCAGAGAAGAAAGGAGGTTCTGATGTGTAGTAGAAGTATGGAGGACTTCAAAAAATTTGTCAACAACAACAAGCTCATGGACATTAAGCTCAAGAGATCCTCCTTCACTTGGAGCAACAAGAGGGTGTGCAGTGGGCTTATCTAGGTTAAGCTAGATATATTCTTCATCTCTCAAGAAGCCATTCCTTTCCTAGGTGATGCAACCCTGCTCGCCTTGCCTAGAATCGGGTCGGACCACAACCCCATCATCCTTGAATTTAGGAAATCTCCCTCTTTCAAAACTCTTTTTAGGTTAAGTCCATGTGGATTTAGCATAAGGATTTTAAAGGGCAAGTTACTTATTTGTGGAAATAGAAGGTTGGAGGATCAACCTCGATGCAGTTAGCCCAAAATATCAAGATAGTCAAGGAAAATCTCAAAATATGGAACAAAGAGGTCTTTGGCAACATTTTTGAATGCAAAAAATCCATCCCAGAAAGGCTGCAAGAGATAGAAAAGAGAATGGAAAATGGGGACCACAACGCAACCATCATAAATGAAGAGAAGATCCTCCTAGCAGACTATCATAACATCCTAGCCAAGGAAGAGACCTTCTGAAGGCAAAAATCTAGGGACTTTGGCTAAAGGAGGGTGACTCCAATACCAGGTTCTTCAATGCTTCGACCATGCGACATAGAGGATCCAATAAAATTATAGAGATCATTCATAGCGATGGATCCTTGACCAAGGACTTAGTGGAGATAAGAGCCGAAGTAGTGGATTTCTTTTAGGACTTACTAGGAGCTCTTCCTGAAAGTGACCAACAGGCCCAGGTTGAGCTCCTGGCTAACATCCCATGCAGAGTCACCTAGGAGGCTAATCAAAAGCTCATGGAACCTTTCTCCTCAGATGAGATTAAGGAAAACATTTTATCCATGCAATCTAATAAGTCCCCAAGTCTTGATGGTTTTCTCCCTCGCTTTTTTTAAACAGTATGGGACATCGTTGAAGAGGACATTTGTGCTGCCATAAGGGAATTCTAGTTTTCCAAAACTGTTCACCATGGACTAAATTCCACTTTCCTGGCTTTCATTCTGAAATCATCTGCTTGTATAACATTTTTTGACTTCAGGCCCATAAGCCTTTGTAATATTGTCTACAAATTTCTAACCAAGACCATGGCCAATAGGTTAAAGCCCGTCCCCCCCTACTCATTGGCCCATGCTGGGGTAGTTTGGTGAAAGGTAAGAACATCTTGGACAGGGTCATCACAATTCATGAGACCCTCCACTTTGCTTCTATGGCTAATAAGGCAGCCCTTTTCCTCAAACTTGACATGAAGAAGGTTTTTGATAGAGTTGACAGAAGATTCCTCTGTACAATCCTTTCCAAGTTTGGCTTTCACCCTCTTTGGATTGACCTTGTTCGAAGTTGCATCTCCACCTCTTGCTTCTCTGTGTTGGTCAATGGTTCCCCTATCAATTTTTTCCAAAGTACTAGAGGGCTTCACCAAGGAGATACCCTATCACCCATCCTCTTTATTATCCTGGCATAAGTACTAGGCAGAGCACTTAAGGAGGCACTTCGAAGGAATAAGGTGACTGACATTATTCTTGCTTCTAGGATTGAAGAGATCACCTATCAACAGTTCATGGATGATGCTCTGTTGTCTACGTATGCATCAGTATCCCAGGATAGATATATCAAAAGGATCTTGTTACTCTATGAGTGTGCTGTGGGTCAGAAATTGAATTTCATCAAAAGAAAGCTTTTCTTCCTCAACACCCCGGTAAGACGGTAGAACCGGTTAGCCAAGATGCTCGGGTGCTCCATAGAATCCCTTCATACCACATACCTTGGTCTTCCCCTATTCTGTGGTTGGTATAAGGAGATTTTGTGGAATATGGTCTTAGAGCGCATCCATAAAAAATTAGCTACCTAGAAAGGTAAGTTTCTTTCCCAAGCAGGTAAAGCCACCCTTACCAAGGCGTGCCTTTAGGGGATCCTGACCTATTTTATGTCGATGTTCAGGCTCCCAGCTTTGGCCCTTCACAATATCGAGCAGATCCAAAGGATCTTTCTGTGGTCAAAAAATGAGGACAAGGGCAGAATTTCCCTAGTAGCTTGAGAAAATATTTGCAAAAGCAAGGACGAGGGGGGACTAGGCCTAAGGATAATGGGCTTGATGAACCTTGCTTTGGTGGCCAATAATTCATGGAGGATAATATCCAATGATTCAGCTGAGTGGTTCAGAATAGTAAAAAAGAAATACCTCTCCAACCTTTCTATCCTCGATGAAGGCATTCCCATGGGTGGATCGGTTTTCTGGAAGGCTATCATCCATTCGCGACACTTGGTTGCAAATGGAACTAGATGGATCTTAGATGATGGGTAGAATATAAAATTTTGTAAGGATAGGTGGCTTGAGGAGGATCCTCTATGTCAGCATATCAAGTTGGGTCACACTCAGATCCATGGTGGACCCCAACCATGATTAGAAGGTGGTCGACTTTATTTTTTGGAGGAATGGATACCCACATTGGTCAATTAACAAAATGTATGGGTGTGATAAGGAGGTTTATGTGCTATCCTATCTCCTAAATGGGGTCACCATCCCTTCTCGAAGGAGAGTTGATCGTAGGATTTGGAGAGGAACAAATAGTGGCACCTTCTTGATCAAGTCAGCTTACAATCTTCTATGTAGCGGACCAAGGGTGGAGTTTCCTTGCAACCTAGTTTGGCAAAAATACATGATACCCAAAGTAAATTTTTTCTCTTGGATCACTTTTTAGAATAAAGCCCTCACTATTAATAACCTCCATAAAAGGGGCTTTGCTTTTCCCAAATAGGTGTTACATGTACATGTCAGCCTGTGAGTCTTCTGACCACATTTTCCTGCACTGCTCTTTCGCAAATTCCATCATTGGAGTCATCCTTTCCACTTTTCATATTCAATGGAGTCCTCCCAAGATAATTAAGGAATATTTATTTCAATGACCCAGTCCTTTTCAAAACCTGAAACTTTGTTTCCTATTGAATGCCTGTTTCCACCATTTCATTTGGCAGATCTGGTTGGAGTGAAATGGTAGGGTGTTTAGAAAATCCCCCAGAGACCCTTCCTCTATTGCCCATAGATCCTTGGCCTTTTCCATTGAGAACTCCAAGATCCTCTCTAGCCCAATCCCAAAGTTTAGCCTCGAGGAGGAAATTTTTATGACTTTGAAGCTTGATGGGGATCTTGGCCTAGCGGACCCAACTCTATCCAGAATAAAGACCAAGTGGATCAGGCCCCCCCATGGTTGGATAAAGCTAAACTTTTATGGAGTGGCTAGAGGCAACCCAGGTACAACAACAGCAGGTGGTGTCGTTAGAGACCATAATGGGAAGCTCATCCTTGCTTACTGTGAAAATCTAGGGATCCAATTAAATCACATCGTAGAAGCTAGAGGGGTCCTGAGGGGTCTCGAGCTCATCTTAGAGGATCCTCGTACTTTTTTGGTTGAAGGAGATTCGATGAACATTACCAACTACTTGCTTAACTCCAAGACCCCATCCTGGAAGGTGTTCAACATCATTTTTGAGGCAAGGTATCTTCTTCTTTAGCATTCCTTAGTCTAGATTCGACATACTTTTAGGGAGGGCAACGGTCTGGTAGACGACATGGCAAACAAAGGTTTTTTTTTCATGTGTCTTGTCTTATGGCGTCAAAGCTTCCCGACGGACGTGGTGAGAGCCACAAACCAAGATAGTTTTCATGGAACCACCTAGGAGGAGGTCGACGATGATCCTCGATGGCTTTGCTTCTACCATGCCACTTGTCTCCTCTTCATCTTGGTGCATATCCAAAGCAAAGGTTGGTAATATTGGCTCAGTTCCTAGAGGACATGGCAACTAACATTCTGGCCTCCACCAATGCGATTGTTAGAGCTCTGAAGCGTTACAAGGGGCGCCAAGCCCAGGACGACCAGGAGGAAACTAAATCCTGATGGAGGTTCCCCGGAGTTTCTTGTTTTGTTGATGATGGATGTGTGGGTTGTAACCGATTTTGGTTTTTTAGGTTTTAAACTATGTCTACCTCCCATTAGGGATAATCTTGTATGTAGCCATATGGGCATCTGTTTCTATATTTTGGTAAGTTTCAAGCAAGGTTTTTGTGCTTCTCCAGCCCATGAGGCTTTATGTATATGCCAGGGTTATGGCCTGTGATGTTATAAGGTTTTGGGATCCTCTCAAAAAATCCTCTAAGTAATTCAAAATCTAGCTTACCAAAAAAAAAAAAATATATATATATATATATATATATATATATATATATATATATATATATATATATATATATATATATAACTAAAAACAAAAGTAAACTCTTATCTTTAGGCCAATACAAAATTTTTAAAGACACATTTAAAAATTATAAAGTGTATCCATATCCTAGACTTATTTATCTACTTTGTTTGTGTATAAAAATTATAAAAAAAATATTAATCTTTAGTTTCTGACATGTATACTTAGGAAAGTTAGTGAAAAATATACTACTTGAGTTGAAAATAAATAATTAAATTATTCACAACATAATTAGTTTTTGATAATATGGATGAAGGGATTTTGAAAGGTGCCCTAAAAATTTTACAAGAGTGGATCAACCAACCAAATAGAAACAATGAATAAAGATATCAACATAGAAAACCAAGACGGATCCACAAAATAGACAAACAACAAAGCTATATATTAGTCAAGTAGGACAAACAAAAAATTTTCCCAAGGGATCTCTACTATCGTAGATCGAAGCCATTTGAAAACACAAATTATCTCCTCAATATTTCATTATCTATATGATTTAATCAATCTGGGAAATCCTCTTGCCAAATTGTGCATCTTTCTTGTAAAAGACCTAAGTTTGCTAAAAAAATTTGTTGATCTATTTCCCTACCTATAAACATATTTAACCTAAAACCGCTTCGAGGGTTAAAATATATATTTGTATTTCAACAAGTTCGTTTGTGTTTGTGTTTGTGATCATATAAATTATAAATAGCATTTTTTTGTTGTTAGTCATATACTTTCTCGACATGAAACATGTGTGAGAATACTCTTTTAAAAAGAAAATTACAACAAATAAAAAAATTATTGACTTGGATGCTTGGACATTAATATAGAGACTAATTAAATACGTACAAACATCTTGTACTCAATTACAATGTATTATAATTATATTACCTCCCTCTTTAATTTTTGCCACTCATAATTTTTTTAATAAGCTATGTGTGGCTTCTCTTGGGGGTCACTCCCATTACAAAAACAAAGCATTACATTGCTCTCGTTACATTTCTATTAGGTTAATTAAACCATATTCAACTTGCATTTCTATCGAAGATATTTGCCAACTCTCATTACATTTTATCACATTAATTAAACCATATTCAACTTATATTTCTATCGAATATATTTGGCATTTTCCTCAAACTGCAAAGTTTTCACAATCAACTCTTTCATATCATTTTTATAAAGAGATAAAATCTCACTCATACAAATGCCTTTCAAAATTAAAAATTTGTCAAGATGAAATTCTACACCATGAATGGCTAAAATATATAAATATCTTGTCTATAACAACTTGAAAATTTCTTAATACATTTTTTTAGGGTTCTTATTCATGCCTCTATTATTCCAAGATCTTATATATTTATTTATTTTTGTTTCTTGGATCCTTATCTTTTATCATTTCCACCAATGCTTTCATCTTCATAAATCTCTTCAATCTTCTCACACTGCTCATAGTAAGACTTATCATGTTTAGGTTGATCTTAATCTAAAGGGTATGAAGTGAAGAACACTAGCTTATACTGAGAGGGGTGTGAACAGGTATAAGATCATTTTTTACTTTTATTTCTCAAAAAATATTATCCAATATTATCAATGGCAATATCAATAGCAATAATAAAACAAGGCACAAATCATCACACACAATAGAGACACCAATTTAGCATAGTTCACCCAATGTGGGCTACTCCACGAAGAAAATATTTCTACTAAATTTTCTCAACAAATCTTCTTAGGAATAAATTATCTATTACAATGTTTATGGACCTCTACCCAAAGGAGACACCAATCCGCTATGCTCTTATTTGTGGATATCTCTCCACAGGCAAACTCTTTCCCCTTTTCTCTGGTTTGTAGAACTTGATCTAGGAGACCTCTATCTCCTCAACTAGTTTGTGGATCTCTCTTCATAGAATAAATCTATCTTCCCAGTTGGTTCATGGATCACACTCCATAGGAGAACTTGTTCTCCTTGCTCTAGTTCATGGATCTCTATCCATAAGAGAAATCTTTCCCCTATGCTTTGGCTAATAATATTCTAGAAGACTTCTGACTCCACTGCTCTGGATTGTGGATATCTATCCATAGAAGACCTTTGTCCTCACTGCCCTGGCTAATGGATATCTATCCATTAGAGAATATTATCCTCTGCTCTATCACCTCCAAATATTGCTCTTAAATCTATCTTATATCTGCACCAAACTTTGTCCTAAATGTAGTACAAATATGCTCTAACTCTATCTTAGGTCTAGCAAAAATTTTCTCACAAATTTGTACCAAACTCTATCCTCAAATATATCCTCAAGCCTTAATACAAAGCTTGATACAAACACAAATCAACTCTACTGAGATTTACCCCAAGCCTTAACACAAAGCTTAAACAAATTAGTCAATCAACTCTACTCTTAAGTCTTCACAAAGGCTGTCTTCAAATATGCCTTCAAGTCCTCTCAAGAAATTACTCGATCTTCTCTCAAGTCTTCACCAAGACTTACCTCAAATCTACCTACAAGTCTTCACCAAGACTTACCTCAAATATACCTTCAAGTCCTCCCAAGAACTTGCTCAATTTGCTCTCAATTATTGACTGACTTGCTCAAATCTGCCTACAAGTATTCACCAAGACTTACCTCAAATCTGCTTTCAAGTCCTCTCAAGAACTTGCTCAAACTACTCTGAAGTCTTCATCAAGACTTATCTCAAATCTGCCTACAAGTCTTCACTAAGACTTACCTCAATTTTACTCTTAAGTCTTCACTAAGACTTACCTAAAATCTGCTCTCAAGTCTTCACTAAGACGTGCCTCAAATCTGCTCTCGATACACACTTAAAACAACTCACAAAATATGCTCAATCAATCTTAACTCTTGCACACAATGCTATAAAATACTTTGTCTAATATTTAAATTAAATCCTTTAACTTGAAGTAGTTTAGACATATTCTATTCAAATTTTGTTTAACCTCTGGAACATATAGATAATGATGTACTCTATCAAAAACTCAATATGTTCTACTCAATCATTAAGTTTATCTCTTTCACAAATTTGGTTTCTAATGTTTGCACATTCACTTTCAATATCACTCAAAACCAATGCTCAAGAATTTCACTCAATAATTCAACCAATGAAACATAACTTGCTCACAAACCCTAAATAGGTGTTTTCATACTTCTTAAACCAAAGTGTACAATGTGGGTCTCAAAACCTAACTCAAATAATCCTCAATATCTATCTTAAGTGTTCTCTAAACATTCAACCATGAAGCATATAAACATTCACTCAAATATTTCCAACAATCCTTATCAAACAATCATTTTGACTCCACCTTCTATTTCACAACATTCATTCCAACATTGCAAACAAGAGATGATGTGACCATACATCTTTGTTTTGATGGATATATGTCTTCAAAACATGTTTTACTCACAACCAAATCCTTTTACCAATTCTAGGTTAGATAGCAACAATCTATCTCAAAATCTCCACAAGAATATTTATCTCAACAAATATTTCACCATACAAGAAATACAATAAAATCTCAAGTCACAAATACACCTTATCACTCCTTCACTTTCAAAATAATATTCAACATATATCAAAAATAAGGTTCCTTGTTTACACCTTATAATCTAATTTTTCAAACTAATATTCAACACACATTAAAATAAAGTTCCTTTGTTTACACCTTATAATCTCCAATACTTTTTCAAAATAATATTCAACACACATTAAAATAAAGTTCCTTTGTTTACACCTTATAATCTCCAATACTTGGTTTAATTTCTAAGCACCAAAAATAAAAATTTAATTAACACCCCTTATGACTCCCTAATCAATTTCACTTATTTTCTTTTCACAATTTCAAAGCCTCAAAGTCAACTCACGTATTCCAAGCACATTAATTAAAAAATATACCTTAATATTCTACCTATGAAAATATATTGCACAAGTCTGAATGACCAGCGCCCAAGCTCGAACTTATGACCTAAGCCACCACAATGCCTTAGCCCAAGGCTAGGCTATCGCTTGGGCTACACGCCTGCACAAAAATAAACGCCCACGATTTCCTCTTTAAAATCACCTTCGCTGAAAACAAAAAATGCTTTACTCTCTTGCAAAACAACTCAACGAGATTCGAAATGGAAACCTTCCCATCATAAGCTCCTTAGCCACATTCTTCTTGAATATTTATTTTTTAATGATTTCTTAGACCCAATTATTATAATATTGAAAAATATTATAATAATAGTTGTCTTTCCTCTTAAACCATGGCTTCTTTCTAACCTATTTGCTTGCTTTTGGGATGAACTTTACCTTGATCAATTTTAACCATATCAACTATAGAAGAATATTCCTGCCATACAAAGTGCTCTCTGACATCAACCTTCTAACATTTAACCTTTTGACATCAAACCTTTTGACATTAAACCTTTTGAAATCAATGACAACACAACTTACTCAAAATTTCCAACATGAATTGTAAGGAATAACATAAAAAACACAACATTCTTTTTTGCCCTAAAAACCCTAAAGTACAAGGATGATCTTCCATAGCAATTACCTTCTTATTTTACCCTAAAACCCCTAAATTGTTATGGATTTCCTCCATCCTAATTTTTTTATTTTGCTACTCTTAAAACCCTAAAGTGCAAGGGATAACCTCTACACAACTTTCACTTTTATTACCAAGAGAGGATTCTATGCTCTTGAGGAAAACAAAGATGATTTAGTTAGACTAAACTTGAGCTCTTTTGTCATCTTTGTTTTAGGATTTTCTTCCATATCTTCCTTTGCATATTTAATTCCTTCTGAACTTGAACATACACATTGTATTTTCTCATCCCTTATATCCTTCTTTGTTTCTTCTAATGGTTGATCCAAGTGAGCTATGATGGCCTCTATCATATGATGTTGTAGATAGGGTTTCTTTACCTCTTCTTTTGGAGTGAAATATACTTGATCTGATATTTGCTTCTATTATTAGATTTCCTTGCTTTATCTTGAAGTTTATTTCATGACCAATTTTTTAATCTATTTCTTCATAAATTTTACTTTGTAAACTCTTTTCATGTGTCTCGTATCATAACAATTGTGGCATCGAAATGTGATATTTTCATAATTCACTTGTTGATCCCATTCTCTTGATTCAGATTTAATCTTTATGTATTGTAAAAAAGGTTTTGAAATATCAATAACAACCCATAGTTGGTATACAAAACATGCTTTCTCTCCTTAAAATCTAGTATTTCTTGATGAATTCCCCTAGGGTATTTCCAATATTCTTCAAAACATCCTTATTGATAATCTTATATAGAAGTCCAAATTTAAAACTAGATATATATGCTTAGGATGAAGAGAGCAAAGAGATCAAATGAAAGCAAAGAAGGAAGATGATGCTACAACCCAAGAACCAAGGTTATTTCCTCTTGATATCTTGTAGGATGGTACAAACCAAGACCTTACTAGGATGCTTAAACAAATATTTCAAGTGCTCAAAATATAAGTGAAGAGTGCTAACTAGGATACTAAAATAATTTTGGAAAAATATTAGCGTTGAGGAATCCTTGTTGAAATTCCCTCCTCAATGGTTGTATATATAACCTTTTAGAAAGATTTCTTGGAGTGAAATCAAAGGGTCAAAGATATTTTGGAAGGTTGGAGAAGGTTTTTGCATGGAGGCTCAAGGGACATAAACTAGCATGCATGATCATGCTTGGTAGCGGTGGAGGATTTATGTGTGACAGAGTGGATGTTATTATGAGATTTGTCTCATGTTAGGTTAAAATTATTGTTAGAAAAATTCTCTATCAACATATTCGTGCTAGTGGTATTTTCAAATGATCATTGAAAAGTTAAACTTGAATGAAAATATTAAATCTGGGAAGGAAAAGCTAGAATTGGAAAATTCATTGCTAGGATAGGAAATTCATTTCTAGCAGATTTCTCTATCACCAATGTTTTTTCTTATGAGCTATAAATGCTCACGTTTAGGGCATGGGACTATTTTGAATAATTAAAGGACTATTTAGAAGGGGTCATGTTAGTTTGATGATTTTTTTGGTGCACAAAATTGGGTGTGTATATTTACCCATTTTTGATGCATTTATTGCATAACAAATATATTGAAAATAGTTATAGGTACCAAAATTTTACGAGAAGAAAAATTTCTATTGATTAGTGTTATTGTTGTGGGGTGCATGGTGTGAAATTTTTTAGCTTATCAAAAATGTAAAATTTATACGATTAGGTGGCATTAAATGCACTCATGCCATAACCTAGGATGCCCCCTAGAGTTTTGGAGTAAAAATTAACATTCCTAAGGAAAATTAAAGAGGCTAGGCTGATGAATAAGAATTGGTGGAAAAATCATTCTTGATGGATGATAAAGGGGCAAAAGGGTTAGGGAATAAAAACAATTTACTTTTACCATTTTTTATGTGTAATTAGAGCTTTTGAGCACTATGATCAAGGAAATATTTTATGACACACCCAATAAGACGAAGGCATTGTGTAGAGGTAGTTTGAGTATCGACAAGACCAGTGGCCCTTCGAGTTTAAGATATATATTTTTAATTTGCATCACAATACATGCTACTATGTTATGACACTGAATTTTTTAGTTGCCAATAACTTGACAACAATTTTTTTGGTCACTGTTAGAAAATATGAGACACCTAACATTTTTGAAATTAAAGTTAGATTTACAATAATTTTTTCATCCCTAAATTTAGAATGTATCCTAACTAAGGAGAAGTCCATTTTTCATATTACAATGTAGTTATTCTTATAATTTTGAAGTCATATTTAATTTATGATTAAATATTTATTGATAAAGTTGAGTAGTATTAAGGTTATTTTATATATAAATATTGATAGCAAGAAAATCGTGTACCAATAAAGCAAAGTAAATATAGCAATAGATGTAACTGTAAACACGATGATAAAAAAATAAAAATATGGGGCCCTTTTTGTATTAAATATTTGCTTTTAAATGTGTTACAATCAAGTCCTCTCTAAGGGGATGCTACCCATGATACAATGAATACAAATAAAATATCTAGGTGCACTATAAATGATCTTCTTGCAATCACAAATCATTTGGGGGTGGGTTTTCCATGATCACCATAGTGATTTTGATGTGGATCTTGTGCTCCTTTGTCATCTGTTGGATCATGTAATCTGCACACAAAAAAATAGAAATGGATCAAAAGCATATGTGTGATCAATGAAATTGAATGCGCTGAAATAAAATAAACTAGATTGAAGCATGCAAAATATGAAATCTATCTAAATACAAGAATAATAAAAATGTTAATCTAAGCTATGCTAAAAGAAAAATAGTAAAACTATGTCTCTACCAGAGGTCGTATAAGGGTCATATGGGCTTGCTTGCATGCCATCTTGGAGTGATACGACTACTATTGTTGGATTGTATTTTCTCGAAACCAGTCTTGGATGGTGTATGAGTTATTTTGGATGTGTTGTTGATAGATTGTTACACTATGAGAGTGTCTTAATGGGTTAGATTGATCATTGAAGGTAAGGATATTTGATTCCATGGAATATGGGAGCATAAATTTAAATCCTTTTTAGCAGTCTAACAACATGGCTTTCAACATGTTGCGATATCGCGACCTGTAGCGCTGTCGCGGCCTCAAGTCGAAAGTTGTCGCGATATCGTGACAGGTTGAGCCTTCGTGGCCTTTGGTGGGTTTCTGTCGCGATATCGCGACATGTCGCGCTATCGCGGCCCTTGTTGAGATTCTGTCGCGATTTCGCTCCTCTTTTGAAGATGAAGAGCAAAGTTGAAATTTCATCGCGATATCGTGACAGTTTGGAGAGTGGGAAGCTGCAAGGTAATCTTGTCGCGATATCGTGACACGTTTGGCACCTAAGCGGTTTGGAGGAAAATTTTCGTGATATCGCGACCTGTAGCGCCGTCGCGGCCTCAAGCTGGAAGCTGTCGCGATATCGCGACAGGTTGAGCCTTCGCGGCCTTTGGCAGGTTTCTGTCGCGATATCACGACATGTCGCGCTATCGCGGCCCTTGTTGAGATTATGTCACGATTTCGTGCCTCTTTTGAAGATGAAGAGCAAAGTTGATAATTCGTCGCGATATCGCGACAGTTTGGAGAACTGGAAGCTTCAAGGTAATTTTGTCGCGATATCGCGACACGTTTGGCACTTAAGCGGTTGGGAGGAAAATTGTCGTGATATCGCGACCCTTTTGTGGCCTGAGAGTCGTTTAGAAACTTTGTCGCGATTTCGCGATGCCTTTGCTGGTTGGATGATGCAGAGACAGTCCGTCGTGATTCCACGACCTTTTTGGCGCTTTGGTGCTCTTTGGAGTTGTAGTCACGATTTCGCGATGCCTTTGCTGTTAGGCTGCTGGAAGGTGCTGTCGTTGCAATTTCGTGACTCTTTTTGCATGCAGCTGCCGAGGGCCCCTCCTGTCGCGATATCGCGACATGTCACGATTTTGTGACATGTCACGATATTGCGACATGTCGCGATTTCGCAACATGTCACGTTTTCGTGACTGTTGGCGCTGACACGGTCGAGATGGGGCTGACTGCCATGATTTCGTGACATGTCACGATTTCTTGACATGTCGCCTTTTCGTGCCCTGTTGTCTTCTTTGCCCTATGGTTGTTAGTGCTACCTTTGTGCTTTGCTCTTGTTGTGTTGCTCTTTGCTCTGGGTCGGGATGTGTTCTCTCCCATTTGTATTTGTTCTTTGTATTAATACAAGTTTTTCATTTTTTTCAAAAAAAACAACATGGCTTTCAACAACGAAATGACTTGGAGAATTAAAAGGAGTAGCACTTAATTATACAAAAGCTTGAAATCTATATATGGATTTTGGTAGCACTTTGTTGCAAAAAATAAAAATATGAAGGACCTTTAAGAAACTTTGCACCAAAAATTAGAAATCAAGTTTGCAAGATAGCTAGGATTTAAATTGGAGGGGTGAGTGCCAATTTATAGACTTATTTAAGAGAGGCTAAAAATGGTGAAAGCACCCTACATGTAAAACCAAAGAGATAGTTTGCATTTAAGAAAAGTAAATTCTTATCTTTGAAATCTCATGCAATTGATAATTACATGCATTTTTTTCTATTTTATCCCATGTAGTTTTGGGAAAAGCACATCTGTGAGCAATGGTTACGCCCTTCATCAAATTTTCCAGCTCCTCGTCATTTCTCATAACTAGAAGAAGATGCCTGGGATTAATTTTGTTCTTCTTGTTATCCTTGGCAGCATTTCCAGTGAGCTCGAGAACCTCCGTAGCTAAATACTCCATGACTATCACCATGTAAATTGGGGTACCCCTGCTACCATTTTAGCATATCTACCCTTCTTGATATATCTTCCAATTTGTTTGACAAGAAACTAGAGGCCCACCTTCATAGATTTGGATATGAACTTCATCTTCAATCCACCTTTTCTCCCTCCCTTCTATGGCTTTGCACCTCTACCTTCCATAACTTGAGATCACAACTTGCATCTTCAACAAACAAAATCTGTATCTTAGAAAATAATATTGACGACACAACACTTGATGATTCAGAGTGGAAAACTAGGTGAACCCTCCTCTGGATTTTAAGTGGTGTACCCTAGATTTTTTTTAGGGCTCTAATTTGGCATTTGTGTTTCTTATTTCCTCCTTTGTTGAGCTCCCTCTTCTTTCAATCCTTTTCTAAATCATGGCTACTACAAATCTACTAAGTGGTCTCACTAAAAAGCTTGAAGGAGCTCACTCTTTTGCAAATTGGAAATATGAAATGGAATCCATCTTAATGATGAATGGCATGTGGGATTTTGTAAGAGATAGGAAAGATGATGAAGACCCACTCACAACACCTGAAGACCCTACAAAAAAAGCACTATTTGAAAAGAATTCCAATATAGCTTTAAGTCTCATCAAGCTAGCTACAAGAATTCAATGTAGAGAAACTGTAAGGGCTGCAACTACACCTAAACAAGCTTGGGATGCTCTAATAAGATTGTTTGATAGGCCAAGTCAAGACAACATTTTGTATCTAAAACAAAAATTGCACAATCTCTGTATGAAAGGCTCACTTACTGATTACCTTATGGAAGTGAAGTCTATTAGGAATGATTTCTTAGCTACTAGTAAAACTCTTGATGATAATGAGTTGATTCCTATAATGTTGCATGGCCTTCCTTCAAAATTTCACTCCTATGCTACCATGTTAGATCTAAGTGGTAAAACAATGAATTCATCACTTGAGGAGATTGAAATTCTACTTAAGAAACATGAGCAAGCCCTAATCAAAGATGAAGAGATTGAATCCTCATCAACAACTTTTGCCACCAAGGCATCCTTACAACCTAGACAAAACAAGGGTCCAAATCAGTAACATCAAAATCAGAGAGGTAGACAACATCAGAGATACCCACAACAACCATGTCAACAACAACATCAACAACCACATCAGTAGTACCAATAGTAGCCACATCAACTAACAACCACAATAGTATAATCAATAGCCAAATCAGCAGCCAAGATGGCAAACAAGACCTCCTCAAGGGGGTCATCCTAATAGAGGGTCTCAAAACAACAATCAACAAGGGTGTGATTATTGTGGCAAATGGAATCATAATGTCACTAATTGCTATCAAAGACAAAGAGATCAAAGGGGTCCACAAGATAATAATCTCAACACATTGTATGCAGCAAACCAAGTTAATGTTGAAGATAAATATTGTTGGTATATTGATTCTGGGGCAGCAAAGCACATGATAGGAAGGCAAGATTGGTTGACCAAGGTTCAACCTACTTCTAATCAATTCATTACTTTTGGTGATGAAAGTGCCCTTCCCATTGAAGGTGTTGGAGAGGCACCACTTGCTTTGCATGATGGGAATAATGTTCTTGCAATAGATGTCTTGTATGTACCTGGTCTTAAGAGGAGCCTTCTTTCTATTGGGCAACTTACAGATAAGGGTTATACTATCTATTTTGAAAAATACAAGTGCTACATTCAGGAACCAAATGGCACTATCAAAGCCATGGGAGTAAAAAAGGATGGTGTTTACTACCTCCTTACCAAATCTGTAACTCAAAACTCTTTGCATACAACAACTACTTTTTCTTTGGAGTACATGTGGCATGAAAGAATGGGGCATTTAAATTTTCATAATCTTCAAATGATGGCAAGGAAAGGTTTGGTAAAAGGACTTCCACATCTTAAGGAGTCTAAATGTTTTTGTGAGCCATGTGTTATAGCCAAACACCATAGACAACCTTTTGAGTCAGGAAAGGCTTGGAGAGCCAATAGACCATTGCAATTGGTTCATTCAGACATTTGTGGGCCAATGTCTATTCAATATTATACTGGGGCCAGATACTACATCACCTTCATTGATGATTACAGTAGAAAGGTATGGATCTACCTAATTCAATACAAATGGCAAGCCCTTGATAAGTTCAAGGAATTCATGGCACTTGTTGAGAGAGAAAGTGGCTACCAAATCTCCACCTTAAGATCAGATAATGGTGGAGAATATATCTCCAAAGAATTCTTCAATTTTTGTAAGTACCATGGGATAAGGAGGTAGTTCACAACTCCTTATACCCCCAAACAAAATGGAGTAGCTGAGAGGATGAATCAAACAATCATAAATAGGGCAAAATCAATGTTACTTGCTGCTACATTGCCTAACTCATTTTGGGGAGAAGTTGTTCTTACTACTGCATACTTGACTAATAGGTCATACACTAAGGCCTTACATGATAGAACACCTGAAGAAGCATGGAGTGGAAGGATGCCCTATGTGGGCCATTTCAAAGTCTTTGGATGTGATGCCTATGCTCACATTCCTCATAAGAAAAGGAAGAAGTTTGATTATAAGAGCCAAAAATACATCTTTGTTGGCTATAGTGATAGTGCCAATACCTATAAGTTGTATGAGCCTATTTCCAAGAGGATATTTTTATCTAGGGATGTTACCTTTCATGAGTATCCCCCATATAATCCTCCTCCTATGGCCCCCACTTTTGAATTAACTAATGAAACAATTGCTCCCTTGATACATACAATATCATCTAGTCCTTCCTCTTCACTCATAAATCAAGAAATTCCTCCACATGAAGAACTCCCCACAAATGATCCATGTCCTCCATCTCCTTCTACTCCTCCATCTAATGATCAAGCCACATCATCCAATCCTTTACCTAAGTGGGTTCAAGCCACCATAGATGAAGCCCAAAGTCATTTGCCCACTTATACAGGTAAAAGGCCTTCAGCCCTAAGACACCAAGTGAATTATGCCCTCATGGCCAAAGTCCTTAGCCAACCTGAACCTTCTAATATCAAAGAAGCACTTGGTGATCCTAAATGGGTTCTTGCCATGGATCAAGAATTGGATTCCATTGAAAGGAATCACACTTGGGAGTTAGTTGATTTACCCCAAGGTAAATATACCATTGGCACAAAATGGGTGTACAAGGCAAAGTATAAAGCATATGGCTCATTAGATCGCTACAAGGCTCGCCTAGTAGCTCAAGGCTACAAGCAACAAGAGGGAATTGATTATGAGGAGACTTTTGCTCCTGTGGCAAAGATGACTACAATCCGCATAGTTATTGCTTTGGCAGCTCAAAAACATTGGCCTATATATCAGATGGATGTCAAAAGTGCATTTCTCAATGGTAACTTGAAGGAGGAAGTGTATGTGAACCAACCACCAGGGTACATAGTTGAAGGCCAAGAAAACAAAGTCCTCAGATTGAAGAAATCTCTATATGGGTTGAAGCAAGCACCCCGAGCTTGGTATGCAAAGATTGACTCCTATTTCATCAACCTTGGTTTCACTAGATCTGCAGTAGAATCTACTCTCTATGTGAAACATTGGAAGAACCACATCATTTTGGTTACATTGTATGTGGATGATCTTCTCATTACAGGTGATGACACAAAAGGAATAAGATTGCTCAAGGAGGACTTATGCAAAAATTTTGAGATGACAGACTTAGGCCTCCTCCACTATTGCTTAGGCATAGAGGTATGGCAACAACCTGGTAAGATTTTTATCTCACAGGCTAAATACATTCAATCTATTTTGGAGAGGTTTCGCATGGAGGAGTGTAAGCCCTCCCTCACTCCCATGGAAACCAGGTTGAAATTGGTTAATAGTGATGATGAAGAAAGGGTTGATGGCACCCTTTACAGGTAGCTAGTTGGAAGTTTGATCTACTTAACTTCAACTAGACCAGATATTTCCTATTCAGTTGGCCTTGTTTCTAGATTCATGCAGGATCCTAAGAAGAGCCATTGGATAGCAGCTAAGAGGATTTTGAGATTCCTCAAGGCCACCCCTCATCATGGCCTTATGTACACATCATGTGATGATTTTTCTTTGATTGGGTACATAGATTCAGATTGGGCTAGTTGTCCTGAAACTAGAAGATCCACATCAGGTTATTGTTTTCAGTTGGGCCAGGGCTCTATTTCATGGAGCACAAAGAAGCAGAACATAGTTTCATTATCTTCAGCAGAGGCTGAATATAGAGCAGCAATTGAGGCAACTAAGGAGGCAATTTGGTTGAGGCAATTACTTTAGGACATTGGGCTATTCATAGATGGTCCAACTTATATATATTGTGACAATCAAAGTACCATCAAGATGACCAAGAATCCAGTTTTCCATGCCAAAACAAAGCACATTGAGATCCATCATCACTTCATCAGAGAAATGGTCCAAGAAGACATTATACACATGGAGTATGTACCAACTCAATATCAAGTGGCTGACATCTTCACCAAGTCACTTGGGCAAGACAAGTTTTCTCAGTTTAGCAAATTGCTCTATGTATGTAATAGAAGTCAACATTAAGGTTATTTTTTTTTTCTATAGTTAGGATAGTGCACATTAAGGGGGAATGTTAGAATATTATTTTAATGTGCACTATGCCTTCTTCTTTTTTGCCACTTGTCTTATTTCTAGTTGGAGTTATGTGTCTTCTGCATGACACTTGGAGTGGAGATTGAGAGTAAGAAGTGCTTATTATAATTTGTGCCAAAGTTTTAGGTGCTTAGATGTTATGACAAGGTGATTGTGTGCTTGCTTGCTTGTAGATGTTTCAAAATTTTCAAGTGTATATGTAAAGGAACTACACTTGATTATAATTATATAAAACCCAAAAATATGCAAGGGTTATAACAAGCATTAAGATGAATAACAAGCCCAATTTAGGAGAAGAAAACACCAAACACAAAGTGGGTAAGACAATGCCACAAGAGGACTTCACAAGCATGGGACAAGCCCTAAATCACCCATTGATTTGATGATTGTATTAGAAAAATTAGCTAAAATATAGACTCAAATGTGCCTCAAACTATGTTACAGTATCAATGCCTTCATGAAATAATGCCTCCAATTTTACCAATTATAATGAATAATTTGGCCTAATATTCCTCCAATGACTTAAAAATGAGCCCCTTTAAAGTTTGCCAAATTTTTGATTCAAGAGTGTTAGATGCAACTAAAAATGCACTCTATTTTTCAATGTAAACTTCAAAATTTAATTCAACATAGCAATTGATGTCAAATGTGAAAAAGAACTTCACCAATGGATTACCCTCAAAAAGACCTTTCCAATGACTATATATAAGCCTATAGTCGGATACAAATTGCTGCTTCAAAAAAGCAAAACAAATGACCCTCTAAATCTGTGCAACTTCGAGACTTCTCAAGTGGTTACCCATCCAAGTTGTTTCCTAGAAAAACATGCTTAACTTAGGATTTTTTATAGAATGTGCTACCATAAAGACAACCTTCAAAAGATAGAATTAAAATATTAATTAATAGTCCTTTTTCCTCCTTTACAATAATTTGAATCCTCATTTAGTTCATCTCCGTCATCGAAAAATGGAGACCATAGTGCAAGTGGGAGAAAGGGGATATAGCAGTTATGCACAACTTGTTCTCTTTAGACCTAAAACAGAATATGATGAATAATTCTCTGTTGATCTCAAACTATTGGACAAATACGATTATAAGGCCCCAACACAACTTCATGTAACATACATTATGGAAATGTAAACCAATTCCTATAGCATCCATTATATATAAGAAAAATGCATGTGTTTTCAATTTGGGAGTTTAGATCACTGTTCCCATATGCTAGTGAAACCAAAAACCACATGACAAGAAAAAATAAGGGATTGTAAACCAAATTTTTATGCTCAATTAAAACAATGGGAAAACCTAGTCAAGCACAATTTTCATGTGCAAAAATTAACAGGTACAAGAGGCGAGCTGCGGATGTAAACTGATAGTAATTTTCAATTGACAAATTGGATGCTATGCTGATGTATGCTTATCAAGCTACTCTCCTATTCTCGAGCGAAACCATTGAATCTAGTTATCAATGAGGACCACAAACATAGCCAATGTAGCTTCCACCATAGATGTCTACCATAGGGATTTGAAGTTGGCTCTAAAGAACAAAAATATCTGAAACAATCTTATTTCTCCTGATCTTGCATGTCTTCAGTGTAGAATCACCTTCAAGAACTTTGATCCACACGTAGAAGTATGTAACAATTTCTTTCAAAAAAATTCAAATCTTAAAAAATATAAAATTTCAAATATTTTATCGTCAAATTTGGCTCGACATCCAACCTAGGTTCGAAAAAAGTTTCACAAAGCCATGTGCGAGATTTATGCAACTCTTGCTGTTGTGGTTGGTAAAGAAAATATTTTGTAGAGAATTTTTCTCAATTGCATTGGATGGTCATCCTTCCTTAGCTTTGTCACCTCTAGGAGCATGTGTGCCTTGCTTCTTTTGTCGAATCAGCTTGGTTCTCGATCATGCCAAAATTGAGGCTAGTTTGCTGAAAAAATTCTCTAAAATAATCCCAGGCTAAACTAAAAAAATTTCCTCGTCAGATCCTGTGCACAATCTTGTCTTGTCACCAAGCATCCAAGCCTATACATACAACCAATTAGACTTGCAATCAGTGCAACAAATATCAGTTCCAGTTGTTATCAACAATGCCCACTTGGATCCACTTTCTACACTCCAGGTAAGATAAATGCTTAGGTTTGGGAATCTAGACAAACAATACATCACAGAACAGTCTATGGCAGATGGGTAGGTGATCAAAAATGTAGATCCCACTACTCAGATCTGGCACATGCAAATGCGGCCTTCTACATGAATTATTCTATGCAAAAATCAAAGACTGCTCCAATAGGGTTAAGCCATAGAAATACTGATGTCCACAATAGCTCGCATAAAAGTCCTCACATATAGATCAGGGAGGAGGGGGCATAAATGGGAATGACCACCATGTCTTTCACTATGTGGCCATGTCTTCGATGTTGGGACATCAAAGCAAAAAATAACACATTAAGTGTAGACACCTCTTGCTAGAAATTTTATTGTGGGGTTGTGTGATCCGTTGATGACGATACCACTCACCTACTACTCTCCTCAAATATAGATAAAATTATCTGCAAAAATATTTCCAGCAACAAACATGGATCATTATTTGATCAACATCACAATCATCCATACGTGTTGTCATTGTCAATATCTATGGATCCCACAGATTTGAACATGTGGTCAACTTTATATATAGAGTGGGTGATTGCAAAGATGAAGGACGTGGGATCACCTAGACCAAACCACGTGCACAGATCCTAATGGAGATAAAAAAATTCTAGCAGGTAGGGCGAACTACCATTCTCAAGCCGCATATTGTGAATAAGGTGAAGAAATATGTCGGTTGGAAACAAAAAAAATTATTTGTGGTGGGTCAAACCACTCTTTGCAGGGGTCTAAATCGCACTTCATATTTAGAAAAAACAAAGATGATTCTTACAATATTTTTTCTTCATAATTTCGGAGGAGGACTCGACTCTACAGAACCTCCTTCAACACAAAAAAATACACCATAAAAAAATTAGACGAGGGGAGCTTCTGGTTTTTGATCCACTAAATGAATGGAGAGTATACTCCCTGACTCCACACCTAAAAAAAAATTCAAACCCTAAGAGTCCCCATAGACGGATCTCACCGCTGATACCAAATTTTGAGACTAAATAAAAGGCACAATGTATTGATCAAGTATGGTACAATATATAGGCATCAAGCCTATGAGTGAGATTTGACAAGTGTCATAATCTCCACTCCAAGTGTCATGCAGAAGACACATAACTCCAACTCAAACTAGAAATAAGACAAGTGGTAAAACAAAAAGAAGACATAGTGAACATTAAAATAATATTCTAGCATGCAGGGTGTTTAATGCCTTTCTCGGGATCATACATGGGGTTAACTGGTAGTTTTAGCTTCTAGTTATGCACCTTTTTTATTTTTAAGCTTTGATTTTGGTGGTTGTCTCAGGATGATATGGCCATGGTTTGGTAGCCATCTCAAGGTGAGATGACCATTGTTTATGGGTATTGTGCCCATTTAATTGGTGAAAACCATTAGTTTATCCCTGAACCTATCCAAGGTAGGTTATGTGGTCTAAAAGGAGTCCATTCAGATAGTCTCCTCAATATGACATGTTTTAGGTGTCTACAAATACCCCTTTTAGGATGCTTTATGTGACAACATAGTACAGAGCAAAAAAAATAGATCAGCTAAAATTGTTGATTTGAAGGTTAATTATATCCATTAGCGAAATCAACGCAGGATATCCCAATCATGAAAAGAGCATGCATTTTGAATCATTACTTCCAAACATTGATGGACTTGGTTTGGTCTTGGTACCCTTTTAACCACGAGTAGATATCATTGGTCTACAAGACTCGTAGTTTTGGAAATACCAAGTATTTTTGGTAACCATTTGGGGCATAGCAAACAGGTGTTGGTGCCTATTATGTGCTTGATTTAAATTTTTACTAGTTATCTACCCTAGCAAGAGGGCACATAATTGTCTTTGGCAATGATTCTTGAACGAACATAATTGGCATTGTTGAGCATTTGGTTATTGATTTGATTTTGAATTTTGTAACTTATATGACTACCCCATCAAGTGATGAGTTGATAGAGGAGATGGAAAATGATGAAAGTGATGAGTCACTTGACCAAGGTAACTTGATTTAAGTTCTATAGGGTTAATGCAATGTTAAAGGGATTGTGACCCCATGATAAGATTGATTTTGATCCATTTTGACTTTGTGTAATTTTTGTGGAAAAAAAATGAGTGGCCTTATGGTAATTTACTCATCCTAATAGATTGCATGGATAACCAATCGCTGCAACTGTCAGGTGACTAGAGTAAATTACTATATACGAGGTTTGGTTGAGTGTGTTGAATTGGTTTAACCAAAGGGGTTAAGTGCCTTTGGGGACTTTTGAGTTGATGTGGCCAAAGGGATTAGGTGCCTTTGGAGAGTTTTGAATTGAAATGTGACCAAATGGGTTAGTTGCCTTTGGAGCCTTTGAATTGATTTGACCAAAGGAGTTAGGTGCCTTTGGGATATTTTTAATTTATTTGGCTCTGTTTTGATTTTTGCAATTTTGGGGAAGTTTATGATTTTTTTGTGTGTTGATATATTAAAACATAATGAATGAATCTAAGATGCAAAACAAAGTAAGTGTAAGCACCACAGACTGTATAAAAGTCATTAATCAATATTTAAACCTTTTCACGAAATTCATACATTTGGGGGTGAATTGTATGGAACCTAATGTAATGTAACAAAATGTAAATGATGGATGTAGGACAATGAGATGTTACAAGGGGAAAATAAGATTTTTTGTGAGACTCAAAAACCCTAGTTGACTAGTCAAAGATTGTATACTAACTATACATGACTCTAAAATATAACAATATGCTAGGAAGACCTAGATATTCAATATTCCTGTGTGTACATAGTGATTTAATTAATGTGACATAAAATATTACCCCATTGTCAAGCTAGCTCTTAGAGTCCATTGTTGTAATGGAGATCACCCTCTAGCCATTATTTAACTTTATTTTTTACCTGGTTAAACTCAACTACTTTGTAATGTAAGACCTCAAAAGCTAGCAAGTCCTTATGTACCATGTATTAGCATAGTCCCATGCTAGGTTCTTCAAGATTTGGGGAGTTAGATTCTCAACCTCTAAAATCAAGTCTTGATGAGAATGAAACCCTATCCTTACTAATTTAAGCCACATTATTAATATGCATTATAAAGAAAGAGCTATGGAGAATCAAATTCTCAACCACTCGACCGAATCCTGATGAGAATTTAGCCCTTATCCTTACTACTCATTTCATGATTTTTTTTCTTTTGTGAAAAGAATTAGAGCTTTGGGAAATCTGATTCTCAACCACTCAAATTGAATCCTAATGAAAATGTTACCTTTATCCTTACTACTCTTTCTATCATTGTTGTAAATTTTTGTAAAGATGCATAATTGAAGTGGTGAAAACTGTTACGGGCCAAACAAGGTGAATGGTTTCCTATTTTTGTCACATGCCCGTGCATTTAATTATCAACCCAGGGAGCTTCGTAAACTTGCGAAGAGTCAGAATTAGGTTACTACAATACCACTGGAGGTGAATCTGCTAATCCTACATTTTGGGGGTGTTCTTGAAATGGTTGTCAATCATTCCCGCACTCCTCAATAAATTACGTAAGAAGAACAGAATTAAATCTACAGAAATAAATCATGTACACATTCCTGAAAATAAATCTACTGCAAATACTGGAACTAGCAAACTAATGAACGTTCTTATGAAAGCAATAAACTAATTAAAATAAATAAACAAAAAGAAAATGGGGAAGAAATACTGGCTTGGAGTGGGCCCAGGCTCCAGCAGCTTCTTCCCGATCGAACACGCGCTTAGAACTTCCGGAACTTTAATATATTTATCAACGTATTACAATCTATCTTCTGTAACTCTAAATGGATCTTTATTAATTATTTCTATATATTCCTCAGAACGATCTACGTGTGTTTATATAACACACCCACAGAACTTCTATTACAGAAGTGGTTACAATAAGTCGATTCTTCCCAGACTAAATTAGAACAGTCTAGCGAATGCAATCGACGTCTGGCATTCTGTTCTAATGGCGGCGTGTTCATTTCGGTTCATGCTTTGCCTGGCATCAGTAAGATGTTTTGATACATTGGTGCTATCTCCAATTTAGCTCTGCATGATGCAGAGCTGGAACTACACCAGCCGTTGCCGTCCACGTCGTTCAAATCTGGTCAATGGGCAAAGAATCAGTGGCGCCTTCCTTATGAGGAAGGTACCTTATTATCGGCCTTCTGTTGTAGGGAGGCGCTTGCCTTCTATTAGCGCCTTCTGGCTGTGGGGAGGCGCTTGCCTTCTATTGGTGCCTTTCGGCTGTGGGGAGGCGCTTGCCTTCTGTTGGTGCCTTTCGACTGTGGGGAGGCGCTTGTCTTTGGTTGGCGCCTTTCGACTGTAGGGAGGCGCTCATATTCGGTTGGTGCCTTCTGACTGCAGGGAGGTGCTCGTATTCAGTTGGTGCCTTCCGACTGCAGGGAGGCACTCGTATTCAGTTGGCACCTTTCGACTGCAGGGAGGCACTCGTCTTTGGTTTGGCACCTTTCGATTGCAGGGAGGCGCTTGTTCCCTTGGTGCCTTCCGGTTGTAGGGAGGCGCCTATGTTCTCTACATTGACCCTCGATGAAATAAAGTGCCAGGTCCATCAAAAGGACCTCGACCGTTCCAAATCTAACTAAATCAACTGCAATTCCACAAAACATACTAAAAGCACACAAATTAGATAACACGCATAATTATATCAAATATCTATATAATCATTCATAAAAGTACGCAATCCTTATTATACAGCCGCATATTGATCAAAGAAATATGTACAAAATATGAGCATTTCTGGTGCTCATCATCCCCCCACGCCTAACATATGCCACGCCCTCATGGCATCCAAGCTGTAGGTAGCCCTCTGACTTTTCATCGTCGCCATCTCTTGGAGGATTCTGCTGCCCCTGCGGCCCGAGTCTGTCTTTTCGTGCCGGCATTTGAAGGTGTGGTTCGCCTTTGCCTATGGGAAACTATGGCTGTCAATTGTCCCCTTCTTGTTCTGGCCGCTACTGGTGGTGGTCTAGCCAGCGTTGTTCCTGTCGATTGAAATGCAGCTTCGATAGCTTGCCAGAGGTCGGCGTCTGGAGGTCTGACCACTGCCAGAGGGATATCCGAGTTATCCCCTCTGGAAGGCACTACTTGGGCCTTGTATAATCTGGCCGCTTTAGGGGTAAGCCCTGCATTCTCCTTTGCAATCGCAACGGCCTCCAATTGTGGGCCATATACTCCCCACCGTTCCAAGTACCTCCTCATCATGGAAGGCCACCCTCGGGATGAACCATAGATGTCCCAAAACTGGCTGTCTTCTGTCGGATTGATGCAGATGCCAAAATCTCCTTTTACCCTCGAGGATGCCTTCCTGGCCTCCTTGGCTGCTTTCATTTCATTGCATCGCTGCTCAAAATATTTTTGCCTTTCGATGAATGGCTGCATGTCCCATTCATCCTCCTCTGACTCGACGAAGGTCACTTTCGCCTTCTATCGAGCCGTCCTGGGCCTCTTTGCCTTGGCTTCTATGTGGCGGACCAATGCCGATATCAGCCCATGGTGGGCTAAGGCGGACGGTGCCCCCTTCTGGTATTGAGCCGCTTCATCTTTCAGAGCATTCACTAGGTAGAAAGGTATGTTTAATTTCCTCCCATGCACTAGGTGATTGAGGAAGTGCACATGATTAATGTGCAAATGGGTATACTTTCCAGTGCATGTGAAAAATCGAGCAATCTGCTCGAACATCTTTCGCATATTCATGGGGAGACTATTTTTGAGTAACCCCTCCCTGTCTATCTGCACATTTCCTCCTGGCAGCAGTATTTTGGCGTATAGTTTTAACACTCCGCCCTTGTATGTACATTCCCCCGTGAGAGGCAATCCAGTCGCCTGTGAGATGAACTCAGGGGTGACTGGAATTTCCACCCCTCGTACTTGGGCCGCATCGCCCCTCAAAGAGGTGATGAATTCTCTAGCTGCCTCCATGTCCTGGCCCTGACTGACCAGGGTGCAGTATTCGAGCCACCCCTCGGCTTCGAATTGGGTCTTCACTACCCCTCTGATCCCATCAGTATCACTGGGTTCATTCTTCTTGATCGCGTGGTTCTTGGACCTTCCTCCCATGGCGCCTTCTGGTGTTGTATATTTTTTTCTGTCCTTCCTTCTTCAGGAAGGCGCCTTCTTATAGAAAAGATGCCTAACCCTAGCAGTTATGGAAGACGCCCTATCATTGGCATGCGATTCTGGCTATGGGGGGATACGATCTCTATGACGGTGGTATCTTTTTTGGTACTGCGTATTTATAAATAATTATATAAATGATTTGATTTAGTATGCACGTACCTGATTCGTCATTCCAGTCATCGTGGTAGCCGCTGATTTGCTGACTTGTGACACGAGGGAGGGGTATGGTCCTTTGATGCCGCTCATTCGTGCGATGCTTCGTTCCGCTCGAGGCATCCGGTAGATGTAAATGTTGCACGCGGGAGGCATTCTTTGGTACCTTTCCCATGTGGATGGTGTCCTTGTAGCACCTTTTCAATGTTGTCGGTGCTCTTCTTCGAACGAATGCGCCTTTCGGTGCTACGAGGTGCCTTTGATTGGTGGGAGGCACTTTTTCCTTGCATGCGTCTTCCCAATGTGGGAGGCGCCTCCTTCTGGTTCGTGCCTTCCCGATGTTGGAAGGCGTTCGTCTTGATGAATGTGCCTTCCTGATGTTGGAAGGCGTATTCGGCTAGATGAATGCGCCTTCCTGATGTTGGAAGGCGTCTCGGGTGGATGAATGCGCCTTCTTGATGTTGGAAGGCATCTCGGCTGGATGAATGCGCCTTCTTGATGTTGGAAGGCGTATTCGGCTGGATTTTTTTTTTTTTAAGACTTGGTGCCTTCCTGCCACGGAAGGCGCCTACATATGTATATATATATATATATATATTAATAGAACTTCTGAATGGATGGAAGGCATTGTCTTCCAATTTGGCGCCTTTCGAATGCAGTAAGGTGCCTTCTTCTGGATGGGCACCTTTCGGGTGCAGTAAGGCACCTTCTTGTGGACTTGGCACCTTCTTCTGGATGCAGTAAGGCGCCTTCTTCTAGATGCAGTAAGGCACCTTCTTCTGGATGGGCATATTTTGGGTGTAGTAAGGCGCCTTCTTCTGGATGGGCGCCTTTTGGGTGTAGTAAGGCGCCTTCTTCTGGACTTGGTGCCTTCTAGGATGCAGTAAGGCACCTTCTTCTGGATGGCGATTTGACTGGAAAAAGGGTGATCAAGCCTTCCCAGTTTTTTCATGCTGCCCAGATTCTACCTACGAGCCGGTGTCGGAATGCTGAGCCGAATCAGGCCTGGTTTCCTAGATACCTATCCCTCGTGTCGTCAGGTCCTCCACCTGCAAAAAGCAACCAAAAAAGAAAGGAAAATAAATGCAGTTAGACGCGTTCCGTGCCTGTTAGGCCCTGGATTAGGATGCCCGCAGCTTGCATGCGGGCGTCGTCCCTGCAAAAACACACATTACAAAAAAAAACTATATTAACTAAAAAATTTTGGGTGAGCACTTTCGTGCCCACCATTTCACCTGTGAGAGTTCGGTCCAGATCTAGCAAGATGGGGTCTCCCCCACGCCTACTCTGGATTCCACCTGTAATATTTTGGACGTATTATAGGGGCGTAGTCGGTGGCCATTGACTGTGAACATGGTGTTGCTACCGTCAATTGTCTTAACGTGCACCGCCCCATTCCTAATGAGCTCTGCCACCTCATACGGCCCCATCCACCTCTGCATAAGTTTGCCCTTCCTTTCTTGGAATCGGGAATCGTACAACAATACCCATTCCCCTACCTGGAACTTCTTCAGCTTGATGTGGTTATCATGCCACTTCTTTCTCTACTTCTGTATAATCTCTGTCCTCCGCAAAGCATCCAGTCGAATTTCGTCCAGCTGATCTAGCTGGCGAATCCTCTATTTTTGAGCTTCGTCCAAGCTCAAATTTAATTCTGAAGCCGTCCTCAGAGTTTTGATTTCGAACTCGATGGGCATCATCGCATTTTTTCCATAGACCAGTTGGAAAGGTGTGCATCCTGTGGTGGATTTCCACGTGGTGTTGTATGCCCAAACTGCCTCCGGCAACCGTGTGGCCCAATATTTCTTGTGTTGCTGCACGGTTTTGGTCAGGATGTTTTCTATCTCCTTGTTTGTCACTTCTACTTGCCCGTTCGCCTGCGGATGGTAGGGCATGGTTTTATTGTGCCGAACTCTATACTGCTCCATCAGCTCCTCAATCAATTTGGAGGTGAATTGGGGCCCTTGGTCTATTGTTATCTCCCGAGGAACCCCAAATCATGTGAAAATATGGGCAAATAAGAAATCGACGACCGTTCTTTCCTTTGAGTCCCTTAATGCCTACACTTCCACCCATTTGGTGACGTAATCCATGCAGACTAGAATAAACCTCCTTCCCATCGAAGGTGGATTAAATGGTCCCACGAAGTCCATGCCCCATTTATCAAAAGGTTCTAGGTGTACCTAGGGCTGCAGGGGCATTTCATCTCGGTGGGTTGGTCTACCCATCCTCTGGCACTCGTCACACTTGCTGGTATACGCTGTCGCGTCCTTGAACAGAGTGGGCCAAAAATACCCAGCCTGCAGGATTTTGTAGGCAGTTCGTTTCCCTGCAAAGTGTCCTTCGCATGGCTCATCGTGACATGCCTTGAGCACTTCTGAAAACTCCTGTTCTGCTATGCATCTTCTTATAATTTGGTCCCGTCCTATTTTAAATAGGAGACCATCCATCCAAAGGAATGATGCGCTCTTCTCTATGACCGCCTACTTTTCTCGGTAGGAGAGAGCAGGTGAGGTCCTTCCGATGGCCAAGTAATTGGCTATGTCCGCATACCACGGAGTTTGTTCACTAATAGCGAACAGATGTTCATCCAAAAACTGATCTTCCACTGCTTGATGATCTGTTGGTATCAATCTGGACAGAAAATCCGCCACGACGTTGTCCTTGCCCGGTTTATCGACTATAGTGATGTCGAATTCCTGCAATAGCAATAGCCATCTGATAATTCTACCACCAATGGCCGGCTTGCTCATCAGATACCTGATAGCCGCGTGGTCCGTATGGATGAAGACCTTGTATCCCGTTATATAGTGGCAGAATTTGTTTATTGCATGGACAACTACGAGGAATTCTTTTTCTATCATCGTATAGTTGAGCTCTGCTCCCACCAAGTTTTTATTGACATAATAGATGGCATAAAATTCTTCGCCATCTTTCTGCTCGAGGACTGCTCCGATCGCACCGTTAGATGCATCGCAAGTAAATATGGAACGGTATGGCCCAATTCGGTCCTCTCAAGACCGATGCAGATATCAATTTTTCTTTCAAGCAATTGGAATGCTTCTTCGCAATCTCCCATCCAATTGAACTCTACGTCCTTAGAAAGTAGGGTGTGCAGTGGTTTGGCAATCTTACTAAATTCGACGATAAATCGTCGATAGTACCCGACTGATCCAAGGAAACTTCTTACCTCCTTCTACGTTCTGGGGCTAGGTAGGTCTCTGATGACCTCGATCTTCCTCTTGTCTACTTTTATTCCTTCCGTAGAGAGGTGGTGTCCCAACACGATGCCTTCCTGCATCATCATAAAACATTTTTCATTACTTAGGGACAAATGATTTTCCTTGCTCCTGTCGAGCACTCTTTCCAGATTTGTCATTGCCTCCTCGAAGGTTTCTCCATAGGCGGTGAAGTCGTCCATGTATACTTCCACCCCGTCTCCTATCATATCAGAGAATATGCTAAGCACCGCCCTTTGAAAGGTGGCCGATGCGTTGCACAGTCCAAAAGGCAATACCTTATAGGCAAACGTTCCCCATGGACAGGTGAACGTTGTTTTATCTTGATCTTCTTCCCCTATCTGGATCTGGTTGTAACCACTGAAACCATCCAAAAAGGAGAAGTATTTTCTTCCCGAGAGTGTGTCCAAGACCTGATCGATGAACGGGAGTGGGAAGTGGTCTTTCTTAGTCGCCTTGTTCAACGCCCGGTAGTCCACGCAGATCCGCCATTTCCCATTCTTTTTGGGGACCACCACTAATGGTGATACCCATTCACTGTCAAAAATTGGATATATGAATTCGACAGCCAAAAGTTTGTGCAGTTCTTCTCTGACAATGTCTTTCATTGCTGGGTTCATCCTTCTCTATGGCTACCGACTAGGAGTTGCCTGGTCATCTAAATAAATCCGATGGGTACATATTTTTGGGCTGATGCCATGCATATCTGCGTAGTCCCATGCAAATGCTTGCTGGTGTTTTACCAGAAGCTCTTCCAATTTTTCTAGCTATGTGGGCGTCAACCTGTTGTTGACGTTTAATATCCTCCCTGGCCCAACGTGTATTTGTCGGATGTGCTGATCTTGGGCGCCAGTCAACGGCGATCCAGGTGTGGGGGTGGATGATTCTCCATGGAGAAACTCCATGATAGCACCATCCTCGTCCTCTTCTACCACCTCCTCCAAGGTCATCACCGGCTGGATTATGGACAACTCCGTAGTTCCATGCTCGGTGATCCTGGGTTCTTCTGTCGAGTCCATAGACTGAGTTGGCGGTGAAATGGTCAGCCTTTTGATGTTTTGCCCATTGGAGATGGTCATTAGCCCATCCCGACAGCTGATGTAAGCATCAGCTATTGCCAGCCATGGCCTCCCCAAAATGAGCGGGTAACCGCCCAACCTGGTCTTGGTTTGCAAAACTAAAAAATTGGCTGGATATTCCCATGCACTGACTGTTATGATCACATCTTCCAGCATCCCTTTCGACGACATGGTTGATCGATCGGCTAACTGCAACACTGTCGTGGTTGGCTTCAGGTTCATGAGCTGCAGCCTCTGCATGGTCTCTTGAGGCATCACGTTGATGGCTGCCCCGAGGTCAACCAATGTGTTGGACAGGGAATGTCCTCCAATTTTTATGGTAAGCACTGGGCTGCCTGGATCTCGCATACTTCGGATGACGTGTTCCACCCATCATTAGATCTCGCCAGTTTACCCACGACGTTGATAGTCTGGGTAGCTTTTCATCCCGGTCTCCTTAGACACATTTCTCTAATTGCCTTGGTGTAAATGGGGACATCTCGAATTGCTTGAAATAATGGGATTGTCACCGTGAGATTCTTCAAGCTCGACAAGATGTCAAATTCTGGTTGTGTTGTTTTTCTTTGTTCCTACAGACGGCTAGGAAATGGAGCCTCCGCTCTCTCAAGTGCTTTTCCCTCTTCTACCAGAGGTGTCTCCTCTATTTCTTCCTCCTCTTCTACCAGTGGAGGTGTCTCTACTATTTCTTCCTCCTCTTCTACTAGAGGCGGTGTCTCTACTCCTAGCTGCCTACCTGATCTAAGCTGAATATTGTACATATGATACATCTCACCTTCTACGTTGTATGCCGATTGATTTACTCTATTGTTTGGGTTTGCTATCGGTTGTGCTGGTAGCTGCACAGGTCTCACTGCTGGCAATGCTGGTAAGTTCTGTTGGATGTGAGCAGGCGCTGCACTCTATGGAGTCTGATTCCATGCATTGTGGCCTCTCCACTACTGCCCAGGATATGGATATGGCATCCATGGCTGCTGATTCGAAAATGCTGCTAGGGGTGCGTTAGTCCAGGGTGATGGTCCCCACCACCCCATATTAGGTGGTTGAGGGGGTCCTTGGTGCATGTATGGCCCTCCCCCATATGATGGCATTTCGGTTGGTATATTCCCCATGGGGGGTTGTGGCCAACTCTTCCTATTGCCTATGAAGTAGGCCTCCGTGCTCTCAGCCGCTTCCTGGTTACTGGGCAGTTGTGGGCACAATCGAGTTTTATGATTCAGCCTACAAACTACGCATACTCTGACCTTGTTTTCTGGACATGCATTCTTTGCATGCCTTCCTCTACATTTTGGGCAGAAATAGGCTAATGCTGCGTCATTTTCTTGTTTCTTCTTTTCTAACAATAGCGTATCCATCTGCAATGCTAGAGATGAGAGCATTTCGCTCTTCAAATCCTCCAGCATGTTGCCTATTTCTATTTTGGTGACTGAAGCAGTCACCTTCATGGTCCTGGCGATGATTTTGCCTCGCCTTCTCGAGTAGTTCCGGCATAATTTCTGGATGTCATCCATAGCATGCTGATAGACATCACCTCCAGAGATCATGTTGAGAGCCTCCAGTGACTCATTGGTAAGTCCCCTCAAGAAGATGCTTTTGAGGGACTTATCAGATAGCTTCGAGTGAGGGGACCATTGAAGATTAAAGCTGAATCTCTCCCAATACTCCTCGAGAGACTCATCTTCTCTTTGTGTCATGCTCAGGACCTCCTCCCTGGAGTCTCTTGCTCTCCCAAAATCTTGATATTGCTCTAGAAAGAGCTTCTTCATCTGGTCCCTGGTGGTGATGTGTTTGTCTCCCAGACCGATGAACCATCGTAGAGCTGCATCGTCTAATGTAGAAGGAAATAATTTCAACTTCTGCGTGTTTGATTTGTAATCCACAGACCTGCACAAAACATCAAACTTGAATAAAAATAGGTCAGGGTCCTCAGTCGGGTGTCCTCTGAAGGACGAAAGGTGAGCAGGGGATATGTTTTTCATTTTGGTATCTCCTACTCCCTCCTCTATTGGGAAACTAAAGCCAGATGAGACTTCATCATTATCTACCATTTTTTTGGAAATGTGGTTTCTAATGCAGCGTTTATGGCCTTTCGATCGTTTAAAACTTTTTGAGTCAATGCTCTAAGGTTGTCTGGCGAGATCGTCTGATCCTCCATAGCCTTCCACAATAGGGCTTCCTCTAGAGGAGTCCTATTAAACAGGGGATTTATGATGATTCGTTCATCCCCTTGTTGATGGGATGAGGTGGCACTTTGCACAAAGTGCGGTTCCTCACTCCAATGGACTGCTGGTAGGTCGGGCGAGTCTAACTCAAATCCAAAATGCTCGGTTGACTCAGGTCCTGATGGATTAGTTCTTATAAAGCGACCGTCAGGTCCTCTTCTTCTCGAAGAACTCATACAAGGTCAGATGGAAGGTTTCAGGGTATTGTAAGTAATCTAATTAAGACGCTTCCCCGACAACGATGCCAAAATGTTGCGGGCCAAACAAGGTGAATGGTTTCCTATTTTTGTCACATGCCCGTGCATTTAATTATCAACCCAGGGAGCTTCGTAAACTTGCGAAGAGTCAGAATTAGGTTACTACAATACCACTGGAGGTGAATCTGCTAATCCTACATTTGGGGGGTGTTCTTGAAATGGTTGTCAATCATTCCCGCACTCCTCAATAAATTACGTAAGAAGAACAGAATTAAATCTACAGAAATAAATCATGTACACATTCCTGAAAATAAATCTACTGCAAATACTGGAACTAGCAAACTAATGAACGTTCTTATGAAAGCAATAAACTAATTAAAATAAATAAACAAAAAGGAAATGGGGAAGAAATACTGGCTTGGAGTGGGCCCAGGCTCCAACAGCTTCTTCCCGATCGAACACGCGCTTAGAACTTCTGGAACTTTAATATATTTATCAACGTATTACAATCTATCTTCTATACATCTAAATGGATCTTTATTAATTATTTCTATATATTCCTCAGAACGATCTGCGTGTGTTTATATAACACACCCGTAGAACTTCTGTTACAGAAGTGGTTACAATAGTCGATTCTTCCCAGACTAAATTAGAATAGTCTAGCGAATGCAATCGACGTCTGGCATTCTGTTCTAATGGCGGCATGTTCATTTTGGTTCATGCTTTTCCTGGCATCAGTAAGACATTTTGATACGTTGGTGCTATCTCCAATTTAGCTCTGCATGACGTAGAGCTAGAACTGCACCAGCCGCTGCCATCCACGTCGTTCAAATCTAGTCAACGGGCAAAGAATCAGTGGCGCCTTCCTTATGAGGAAGGTACCTTGTTATCATGGCGCCTTCTAGTTGTAGGGAGGCGCTTGCCTTCTATTAGCACCTTCCGACTGTGGGGAGGCACTTGTCTTTGGTTGGCGCCTTTCGATTGTAGGGAGGCACTCATATTCAGTTGGCGCCTTTCGACTGTAGGGAGGCACTCGTATTCAGTTGGCACCTTTCGACTGTAGGGAGGCGCTCGTATTCAGTTGGTGCCTTTCGACTGCAGGGAGGCGCTCGTCTTTGGTTTGGCGCCTTCCGACTGCAGGGAGGCGCTTGTTCCCTTGGCGCCTTCTAGTTGTAGGGAGGCGCCTATGTTCTCTACATTGACCCCCGATGAAATAAAGTGCCAGGTCCATCAAAAGACCTCGACCGTTCCAAATCTAACTAAATCAACCGCAATTCCACAAAACATACTAAAAGCACACAAATTAGATAACACGCATAATTATATCAAATATCTATATAATCATTCATAAAAGTACGCAATCCTTATTATACAACCGCATATTGATCAAAGAAATATGTACAAAATATGAGCATTTCTGGTGCTCATCAAAAACCACTATTTTCATTGTGATTTTGGCCTATGTACACAATAGGATAACAAGGGAAACCTTTCGCTTAAGAGGCCATGACTACTTCATAGTTTCATATTTCCTTGTACTAAATCATGTTTAGTATGTGAATATATGTTTGGGATTTGGAGATATGCAAGGTACTATCAAAGAAAGACCCTACCTTCAAAAATAAAATAGCTTTCTACAAAATCTGAAAATAAAACTAAGAATGGCTAAATAACCGAAAGACCCTATTGAACACACTATAATAATTGACTGGGTGAAGGGAAATACACAAACACCTAGGACAAAAAATATGGATGGAAATTATGTGTGGGTGTGTGTGTTTTTCTTATGAAATTTTGAAAACTAAGAAGTGTGCAGTGGCTATAAAAAACATCATTGTTGATGGTCATACGTTATCTATATTATCATAAGAGGACTCCTTAATAGTCAAAATATCACAAGAAAATGTGCAAATGATGACAAGAGAAAAATGTTTAATTAAGACTCATGACAATCATACAAGCATAGTGCTCTACAAAATGTAAACGGTGAAAATGAATGTGTGGTGTGTGTAAGTCTTTGATGAACTTTAAAACATTAAGAAGCATGTGTAAAATAGTCAGTGGCCATATGAACATCATTGCTTATGGTCATCATGTATCTATCCTATATTACGAAGACCCCCTAATGGTCAAAATACCACAAATAAAAGTATAAGTGATGACATGATGTAGGATAGAGTGATGTTAATGCAATGACTGATATGCCTAATGCAATAACTAATATGAAATGCAGCAATGTGTAATGCATGATGATGTAAGCAATACAATATTTTTGTGATTTTTGATTTTTGATTTTTGATTTTTGATTTTGTATTATTTTTGTAATTTTATTGTTTTTGTGCTTTGTGTGTTATGTATGAAATACCCACAGGTGAAGAATATTAAGAGGTTCAGGTTCCTCAACACCCTCAAGAGAATCTAGATGATATGTGGCTTAATACCCCCAAGTGTAAGAGGTGTTTAATTATTCAACACTCCCAAATGTATGAGGTTGTTTTGGTGGTGGTGGAATTACTAGGTGTGGCCTAGGGGGAGTGCATGCAATGAAGTCCCCAGGTGGGAGAAGTTGACACATCAAGGATGATGGTAAATGTAGAAAAATATGAAGATAAAATTTGTCTTGATCATTGAGGGACTCGATGGTTGTGGATTCATCCTCTATGATATATGAATTAATAGATATTGCATCATACTCTTGATAAGATGAATCTATAGATATTGCATTACCATCTTGGTCAGATTCATCATCTGATATTCAATCACTTATATGATCCTGATTAGAGGAGGAAGAAGGGTGGGTGATGATCGTAGTGATTTGGACATGGTTGTGGGGCAAATGAGTATAATGCGGATCAACATATTCATTAGGATTAATATCCCTTCCATAGCCTAAAGTTAAGCACTAGAGAGAATCAACAAGGAGTTCATCTAGCATACATATGGAGTAGCCTAGATCAAACTTGTTCGTAGGTAGCTGATATTGGGGTTCTGTTGGTAGTTTTGCCACACTGGAATTTTTTGTAAAAACTTCCAAATATAAAATATAAGATGTGCATTTTTGTTGTTATTTTCAATGTCTTGGTATTTTCACTGTCTTGTTTTTGCATGTTCGTTGGTATAAATATTTCTTTCAAAGTCTCTTTCCATGCTTTCATCAATAAAGACATTTTTATTGGCAAGAGTCAAACTTCAAATAACTTTTCTTAAAAAAAAGATATGTATTTGCTTGTAGTGAAAATAAAATTAAAATATTTTTTCCAGTAAAGCTAAAAGGGGGGGTTTCACCAGAATTCATGATCAAAGCCAAATTTGCCTCACTTTCTAGAAAAATTTCATTTTTACCCCAAGCACAGTGAAAACATATTGGGAAGTTTCACTCAGTTTGTAACGTGTACGACCAAAAAGGCGTGCACCCAAAATGTTGTAATTGCATAAACAAAGTAAAATTGATATTCAAACACATAAATGGATAAAACACATGGAAATTACAAGAAATGCCTCTATTATTCCATTAAAATCAATAAGTGTCTGATTACAAGTAAGTCCCTCTTAGGGATACTCTATTTGATACGCAATTACAATTATTTCAATCCCCCTCAGGGGTGAAATGCACTATCAAGCCCTTAAGGTGACACGAACTGCTCTAGGGTGGAGTAGACCCTCTTCTTCGCGTTGAGGAAGGAAATGAATGGTTGTAGCTCCTTAGAAACCTATTTCCTATGATCAAGAAACAACACAAGAATGTCAAAAGCATAGGAAGCCTCTCATGATGAGGCCCTTTAAAGACAAATAGCATGAGAATAGCATAATGACATAAAATCAAGAAAATGCGTAAACTATGCTAAACATATGCAAATAATATCAAGATTGATGGAAATATGTAAATGAAGAGCACAACTATCAATCTATGGAATCAATTACTTGAAATGAAGCATTATAACATGAAAAGAAGCCATTAATGTCTAAACTACTATGATGAGAACAAGTTAGTAAAAACACTAATTATGTTGGTCAGAAGTCTCTAAAACTACAATTAAACCATGCAAATGACTAATCTAATCTAATTAGATGGGCAAAAATGAAAATAGTAAGGTGGTGATACCTCTGTTGCAAACCGCAACATTGATGCACGGTCTGCACTGTAAACCATGGCTGAAAGCCACGGTTAGCACTCAAGTGAGTTTACCCTCAAAATCAAGGGTAGTGGGCTTGACCTCCTTGTCCAATTGATGTTCAAGGGTCACCTTCGGTGTCCTTCTGACAAGTTTGGTGGTTGATTCACTAATGAGGGGCCTTCGTTTGCCCGAATTAGCATTTCTTGGCTCTCCTAGGCTCCTTAGGACCTCCATGGCATAATTGATCTTTGGGTGAATAGCAAAGGTGGCCTTCTCTAATGCATGAATTCAGTATGCAATTCGATAGGGCTTTACTGCTCGCTTGATCAATCAACTCTCTATCGATAATTCGACATCGCTTCGCTATTCAAATCATCTATATGATCTTTTACCCTAATTTGGAGGGGTACTTATAGGATGCCCTAGGGCTAGGGGTGGCTTCATGGAGAAGCCAAGATCAAGAAGAGGTGGTTAGGATAGTTGGATTGGAAGCCTTTGGAATATTCCATCCTTTAACCACCTTCTTCTAGAACAAATGGCCATTCAAACCGATTTGGCTCGGATGAAGGCCAACTGAACTTCAGTTAAGACCATAGGTTACAGCTATGGTTTAGACTATAAACCATAGGCCTTAGCCATGGTTCAGACTGTAGACCATAGGTCTGGGCTATGGTTCAGACTGATTAGGCCAAGGAGCCCAAATTGAGTGGTTAGAACCACTGCTCTATCTTGGAGTCTATCCAAGATCCTCCATATGGTCTTGTAGCATGTCCATATGAGTAGTCGCCCTCGACATGACATGTTTTAGGTGTCTACAGATGCCCCTTTTGAGATGCATTATGAGATCAAACAATGCTGAGCAAAAATAGACCTCCTAAAATGATGTCGAAGGTTCTATGATGATCATTAGTCAGATCAACATTAGATGCCCTAGGTCCAGCAAAAGGATGCGCATCCTAGAATCATTGCTTCCAACTCTTTGAAAGGCTTACATTTGAAAAGCTTGTACTCATCACCAGACATTCGGATAGCATCAATGCCAAGTAGGCTTTCATGCCTATCAATCTGAAAGGATGAGAGTTACAAACAAATTACATATTTGCTATTTTCCCCAAGCAAAGGGGTAAGCTTATGATAGTTGTTGACAATGATTCATAAGGATGAACACAATTTTGACAAGATCAAGGGATCTACGATCTCCGGGATCTTCTATTGATTTTGATTATGATTTGATATTATGACTACCCCCTCAAGCGACGAGTCGATGAGGGTAATGACAATGATTAAAGCGATGATGTCGCTTGACCACCATGGATGATCTAAACAAATTTAGATTTGAGCATATTAATGCCTTGGCTAGGCCTAGTTCAGCTTCTGATTCCAACTATTAATAGTAATTGCACATTCCTATCCCATGGAGCAGTCGGGCTACAATAGCCATCTTAGGGAATCAAAATGAGGCAACTCCAATTAGATTTGTGTTGAATCAAGTTATCGATGATTTGCTAAAAATATGTCATAGGAGACATGACATGAAACACCTCATTCCCATGGAGAAGTCCAGCCATGAAGGCCTTCTTAGGGATTGAAAAGAAGCATATCAGATCAACGATGACAATTTTTCCCCAAATGTCCTTATGGTAATTTACTCATCTTGCCGAATTGCATGGATCGCAAGTCGCTGCAACCACCAAGTGTATAGGGTAAATTACTGAATACGAGGCGCATTTGGTTTTTTTAATTATTTGATTTTTTTGTTAATTTTGATTTATTGATCGATCTTGGTGCTTTGAACATCACCAAATTTGCAATATTGATTGCTCTTTTTGAAATTTGATCCATTAGGAGTCATTAATTTACCTTTTTAGACCTTCCCACGATGGGTTTTTAGTGCATTTAATGCTAGTTATGAACCATGAGTATGGTCTACGGTTGAATTTTTCAAATTTTGGGAACCATAGTTAGGGCTTACGATCGAAAAACCCTAATTTTGGGACCGCAGGTGTTAGTTGTGGTCCACCAAAATTAGGAAAACCTTTAAATAGTCATTCCCATTTGAATTTTTCATTATTTTTCTTGAAAGCAACTACATTGAGAGAGCTCTAAGAGATAGGAGACATTCCCTGATCTGGAATGCTACCAAAAACTCTTCCATATACCACACTTGATACCTCGATGGCGGATCTTGATCAGCCATCGACTAGCAGAGGTCGTGGAGCGGGCAAGGTAATTCAAAATTGAGTCCTCATAGTTCAATACCAATTAAAATCAACCACATTAAGTAATGCGGTAAATGAACCTCACTAAATAGTTGGTAATGAACCCCACTAGATTAGGTTAATTAGGTTTTTAATTTTTTTAGTGAGAAAGGCTAGGAAGGTACCCAAAATGGGTATTCTTCCTAGACTGCAGTTGGCAGCTACGGTTCCCAATTGTCATATTGGGGACCATAGCTATCAGCTACGGTTCACATTCAAACATACAACGGTCATATTTTGACCACAGGCGGACCGTAGGGTTGACCCGTGGTTCACCAACTTTAGAAAAATTTATTAAATTTTTGCATTTTCTAAAGTTAATTAGGCAATTAATGTTATTTAATGCAATTTTGACTTGCCTAGTTAATCTTTTTGATTTTTATGAATGCCTTGCGACATGTTTTTATCTTTTTATCAGTTTTTTAGATGTTTTTGATTTTTCTTTAAAATTTTAGCTTATATACTACTTTTTATTTTAGAGATTGACCTCTAGGGCTCATGAGCCCGATCTACTTAAGACTCTCCATAGGCAGCTCATTGATGGTGAGCATGCATGGTTTAGAGCCATCAGATTCAACTATGTACTAGATCTACCCACTATTAGGGTAGATCAGACCTATTTGACTATGTTGGCCCAATGTTGGAATGCATGGACCAACACCTTTCACCTACCTATAGGTGAAATGACTATGACTTTAGAGGATGTCTATCAGATCTTTAGGATCCCTATCGATGGCGAGGCCATCACCTCTTCCTCTTCTTAGAGGAAGGAGCCTGTCTTTGATGCTATCTTTGGTGATCGAAGCAAGGAGGCTTAGGAGAAGATCGATCATGGAGGTGTCCACATTGGATACTGGTAGGGTGAGCATGTTTTCTCAGTTCATGTGATGATCTTCATGATCCTTGTGGTACAGGTAGTGCTTCTAGACTCCTCGAGTATGAGGATTCCTTGGAACCTCTTGGCTAGTGTTTGGAGAGTGATTTAGAGTTCCACTACTCAACCACTATACCTAGCTTGGGGGAGCACATTACTATGTCAGCTCTATAGGGAGCTATACCAGATTACTAGTTGGAGCTATCAAGGTATTAGCTGCAGCCTATTGTTATAGATCTAGGGTTGGTAACATATCCAGATCGAGCATCCCATGGACCTACCTCTCCAGATCATGACCATTGATGATGCGCATTAGTGCTACATCACATGCTGGCCATGAGAGGAGGAGGGGTTTCAGAGTAGGACCCATGCTAGAGACAGACTATTACATTGCATGATTTGTAGTGCTCGGGCTGGATGACATTGAGTGGCGCTCCTATATGGATTACCCTGATTGGATCGAGGTAGGCGAGTGGCTATGATAGGCTCACTAGGATAGGTGGCTACTCGGTCGTAAGGTCGATATTAGAGAGTATCAGTTCTTCTCTCATATCCTATGGTAGTTTGGCTTGATGTAGGACATTCTGGAGATTCCTTTTGTGTATCGACATCTCGTGCTAGAGACACATCTATCATGGATTCAACTTAAGCTCTAGGAGATGAGGCTGATGACTTCTAGGAGTCTAGGGATGACACACCTAGGACCACCCCAACATATGACACATGGTGGTCCCTCCTACAGTGGTAGGGTTTAGGGCCTCTAGGTAGAGTAGATGACCAAGCAGAGGTAGGGGCCGATCTTGATGGGCGTAGGGTGCGCTAGAGGACCGAGGGTGGATGGGGCATAGAGGCCACCATAGAGGAGGCTCCATAGGTAGATGTAGAGGAGGAGGAGGGGTCATAGGAGGGTGAGGTGCCTCTTGATAGTGATGTAGGGGAGCTCCTCGCTCAGGTTGTCGACTTACAGAGTCAGGTTGGGAGGTTTCAAACTCAGCAACTACAATGGGATACATCTATCACCCTTCTAGAGGTGAAGCTAGGTCATAAGGATAGACAGCTGGTAGAGGCTCAGGCATATATTATAGCCCTCATAGCTCGGGCTACAATAGTAGAGTCATAGGTCGGTGAGCTTACTAGTGCATGAGATGTGGCACTAGCATAGTGGGGTGAGGCCATAGTAGAGAGAGAGCTACTCAGGGCATAGAGGGGGGATCCTTCATCCTCCCATGCTATTATGGGACCTCCTACTACACCATCAGCTACACTTCTAGGAGGTGGTGATCCCATGGTAGAGGTTAGGTGGCTCACTTCCCTCGTAGAGGAGGGAAATGACCTTTGTGATGTGAGGGTAGCTCGCATCTCCCAGCTAGAGGGCTTCATCATATTGTGGGGCTTGGAGGTACTAGAGGATAGACATGCTATGGGGTCTTAGAGGACCAGGTCCTAGACTTTAGGATAGTCCATGATGAGCTCCAGCCAGTGGATGCATAGGATAGAGAGGACACATAGGTCCTCTAGCACACATGGAGGTAGCTCTCACAGGAGTCATAGGGAGATGGGTGTGACCTCTAGTCACAGGTCTAGCCACTTAGACATACCAGTATCCCATGTGCTAGGCCTCTTTGGGTTAGGTGGTACATAGGGCCCTCAACAGGGCACACAGTAGGCACCAGAGCTGACTATAGAGCAGGCTCTAGAGCACAGGGCTGAGGGAGGCGGTGAGAGCTCTAGTTTAGGGGGAGCAGGCCAGAGCTAGGGCTCTACTAGATCTAGGCTACATTTTGCATATGTACCATTTTTGGTGTAAGGTCTAGGACCTACACGATTGTAGCCTATGGGAATTTTGTACTCTTGATGTACTCTTGAGACACACACACACACACACACACAAAAAAATATATATATATATTGATCATTTATGACTCATTATATGTACTTGTATATTTTTAATTTTTTGTTTATTTTATGCATATGGATGCAATGCTTATGTTAATTTGATGCTATATGATGTGATGTATGGATGACATGCACTAGATAGCTATTTAATTTATGATGATGATGATATGTAGTGATCTAGATGCTTAGATGTGTGATGTATGTAATGCATTATTTACATGATGGTGATCTAATGTAAATGAACCTGTATGCTTTAATCACTTAAAACATAAGGAATGAATGCAAATATGTTTATCAATCTAATGGATGACACCACAGAATGTATAAAAATCATGAATGTAATTGAAAATCCTTAAGATAAGAATTTAATCAATTAATCACCCATATATGAAATGCAATGAATGCAAGTTGTATGATGCGAATGATATAATGTGTCATTCTATTTTCCTTTGCAAATTTGAAAAATATGCATGATATAGTCAGTGGTCATCTAAATATTATTTCTAATATCCATCCGGTATCTATCCTATATCTTGATTGTGCTCTATATGATGATGTATCATGGACTCGATACTTTGCAATTTAATGATTTTATATGGTTTGTGATATTTGATATTTTGTTGCTATGAGAGAGATTTTTGAGGTTTTCCATGAGACTCAAACACCCTAATAGACTTATCAAAAGTTGCATACTAACCACACTAGACTTCTGAGATAAAAGGCTTTTGCTAGGATAGGCCCTAACTGTTCATTATCCCTGTGTGTGCACATGATTATTTTAAGATAAGACACGAGCGTTCCCCGATGTCAGGCAAGATTCTTTCAGCCCATTGCTAAGATAGGGGTACCACAAATGTCTTATCCAATCCCAAGTTTAGATTTTAGTTGGACTAAGCCACTAGGCAATGCAGGACACCTGAAGCTAGCTCCTCCACATTCAAACATTGGTCTACCCACAAGCGAGATGCAAGTGTATCAGACATATCATCATGCGTAAGGTACAGTAGTGCCGACAATTCTAGGGATTCAGACTCATTCCTTTCTATCCTTCAATTTTTGGGATACTTGCTCATATGTAGTGAAGCAAGGGAGTCGATTCCATCTTCATTCTGAACTATCTCTAGATCTTCATTTGATCTCTCTTCAAACTAGATTTTTGGATCTTCATTTGATCTCCACTCGAACTTTGATTTATGATCTTCATTTGATCTTCACTTTGAACTTGATTTGAGCCTATTTTCTGATCTTCATTTGATCTTCACTTTTCAACATTTATACTTGATAATCTTCTTCAAAAACCTTCCTTTGGGGGATTTACTTGGGAAAATTATTTCTGGTATATCGATTGAGGATATCGATCTTATGATATCAATATGGGATATCAATCTGGGAAGTCGATCTATGATATCGATCTAGGGTATCAATCTTGAGGATTGATGTGGGATATCACTCTGGGATATTGCTCATTTTATCGTAAGCAAGGGATTCTGAATAGGGAACTAACCTATCCTTTTACCAACTACCAACATTTCCCATACCATCCACATAGAGGGATAAGCAAGAATAACTCTTTTCACTTCAGGATACCTGGTCCTGCTTCATGACTTTCATCTTCCCCTAGTCCTTGTTAGGATTGTTTAATTTGTTGATTAGTGATAGGCTTCTGATATGCTAAGGGCTATACTAACTGAACCTCAGCTACAAAAGCAAAGTAAGCTTTCTATCAACTCTTGATAAGACCCCTAGGTATGGTTGAATGACCAAAAAACCCTAGTATATCTCCATAGCAACAAAATAGGTTGTGTTGAAAAACACAATTACTCACATGAATGATGGATTTATGATAAATGCAGAGATGCATGATTTAGACACAAACGTGGTGTCATTTGTAATATTGACAAACATAATCCCTCCTACTATGGAATGCAATGGATGATGAATGCCTATATGCAATGTAATAATGCAGTGGATGCATGAGTAAATGCAAAAAATGACAATGCAAAATTCAAATGCAAATGCAAATGTTTTTGGATTTTTATGCTTTACCAATTTTTTTTGGATTTTATTGATTTTATAATTTTTATGAGTTTTGAGCCTCATATCTGACCAAACGATGAGTACATGCCTCTGGAGCCTTTAGATTGACCAAGCAATTTTTTTAGAAAAATCCTTGGAGCTTTTTAGGATGATCGAGTGGTTTTAAGCAAACCCTTGGAGCCTTTTGGGTTTGACCAAAGGGTTTATGAGCACCTTTGGGACTTTTTGGGATGACCAAGTGATATTTTAAGAATCCTTGGAGCTTTTGGGTTGACCAAGCAATTTTTTAGAAACTCTTGGTGCCTTTTGATTGACCAAACTACTCATGAGAGTGTTTGGAGCCTTTGGTGCCTTTTAGGATTGAATTTAAGAAAACCCTCGAGAATTGATTGACATGACCAAGTAGAATTTTAGGAACCCTTGGAGCCTTTTGGGAAGGGCATGCTGCCCTATATACCCCTAGTGTGTGTGCCATTCGATGATGGTGAGGGAGGTGCAATACCTCTAGATTCCTCATTTTTCCTTATCAAATTTGGCATGGCTGGTGGGAAAGGTATGCTACCTTGAAGACCCCTAATGTGCATGCTATTTACTAAAAAGTAATCAGCTTGTTTAGGAAGAGTGATAAAAATCAACTCCCCCAAGTGAAGATCGGACCTCACTAGTGTACCTATGCTTTGGCATGGGTGAATGAGAGAACCATCCTCATGGATCTCATCCCATTCTATTAGGTCTTGGATGACCCTCTTAAATGACTGGCAACCCCTAATGTCATGTCCATGCACTCGATGATACACACAAAAGGGACCCCCATCAGGTGACCCAGTCTTGGATGCCCTATGCTTGACTTTGGGTAATATGAATGCCTTTGCCTCGTGTAACTTTTGAAACAAAGTTAGAGTAGTCATCTGAAATGAAACTACTCATTGCACTAGCCTATTGGACTTACGAGGTGATTGATGACTCTGAGGTCACTCTTGAGGAGGTGTGACCTCCACTTCGACATGTTGGGGCACTCTGAGAGAACCATCTATATGATAAACCCCCTTATCTATCATATTTTGCACCACACTCTTAAATTCATGACAATATCGAATGCCATGACCCTCTATTCGGTGATAGAGACAATAGTGATGCTCCCTGTAACCCGTAGGTTTAACTCTACTTGGGTTTAAAGGGATGACATTAGGCAAGGTGATGACCTTAGCCTCTTGCAACTTCTAAAATATATCAGACATAGACTCTTTTAATGGAGTCCCACTATGCTACGACTATTTTGGGCTCTTGACCCACATTGGTTTGCTTTGAGAATCCAATGGTTGGGTTGGCCGCATGGGCTTTTGCTTTCACTGAGGCTTTTCCTGTACTTGCACAGGAAGCGATTCGGCCTCAGACAAGGGTTGCTTTTGTAATTCTAGGTTTTCAAGCCGGTTCTTGATAAAATGCAATACCTTATCTTGCTCATCCATTCGATGCTCCATCCATTCTAGATGGCTTAAAATGGATCACAAGACTGACAAAGAATTCATATGTATTTCCAATGACTGATTCGAAATACCTTTGTCATTTGAAGGAAATAGAAAAGTGGATGCTATGGATCCATTAGGTAATTGCAAATCACCTATTTCCTTCATTTGAGTTGATGTGGAAGCTTCTTGATGACACACTTCATCAGTGCTATCCACATGCTCATGCCTATGACTCAGCTCAAGCTATTGTTTCACTTCGTTGTGTTGAACTATGTCAGTTTTAGTACCCCCAATATGATGTGAGGAACCTACTTGTTTGTGCTCTTGAGATGGTGCCATGAGAAATGAGTCAGGAGTGACTAATTTCAAAGGTTCTGGCCCTGGAAATGTGGAAACACCACTAGATTACCCCATCTCTGGCTCTATGTGATTAGGAATCACTTGATATTCTGGCCTAATGTCGACCATTCCCACAAACTCGTGAGAAGACTCCACAACTGCATGCATCATAGGTAATTCATCAACATACTGAGGCTATCCTATTTTAGTCATGATAACTGAACCTTCCTCATACTCATACGATGTCTCTAGGATAGGATCCATAGGTAGAGACTCGATGAAAAGTTGACCTAGATCCTTAGTGGACTCTATGGTGGGCAACATCGTAATGCTAGCCTCTATAAGCTCTTCATATTCACCATCATCCTCATGAGAACTATCTAGTGACATGATGGATGAAGAGGGTGTGATACACTCAGGTGCATCCATGACCATGCTAGGTTCTTCCTCCTTGATAGGAGTGTGAAGATCCTCTAATGATACCTCCGAAGTGGTTGTGAGCAACTCCGTAAGGGCATTCATCAATCCTTCCCTACTAAGTGGTGTCGAGAGTGTAGGGGTCGTAGGTGACTCCACAGGTGATAGCGGTGGGGATGGTAACTCCACCACCATCTGTAAGGCTACATCCACACTTTGGATAGACTCATCCAATTTAACTTGCAGATGCATAGGCACCTCACCAGGTTCCTATGGATGATCCTCAGGCTTATAATACTTGAAGGGATCTGGGTCCACCTCAACTACATGGACTTCACCTCCATGGGTGTACTTAATGCATTGATGCACTATTGATGGTACGCACTCCATGGCTCTTATCCACGGTCTTCCAAGTAGCAGATTATATTGTCTTGATCCCTCTAAAATGTAGCACAATGTAGGAATAATATTTTGTCCCACCTCGATGGGGAGGACTATTGTGCCTACTATAGGGGATTCCACATCGTTAAAGGCTTGCAACATTAAATTTGTTTCCTTGATGTGGGATGGTGGAATTTTGAGATGTTTGAATGCTGAGGTGGTGATGATATTAATCGATGATCCTGTATCCACCAACACTCGCTTATATACAATCTATTTTATCCTCACTATGATATGCAATGGAGGATCAGACTCCCTGATAGGGATAGGTTTGACTTCCTATTTATGGAAAGTAATCACAGGTTCCTTATATGGTGGAATAGACTATATATGCCCCAAGGATTGTGATGACTTTCGAGCATTGACACTGCTCACTTGTCGGACTTGACTACTCTCGACCTCACGCTTACGCATGGGATTCTTAGACATCTCTTTCTGTTGCTCTTCGATAACCCTAGGCATGTCTATCTGTCTAGAAGAATGGCTATCTACTTGCTTAAGTGGTAACTCTTGACGATGCACTAGGTGCATCGCGTTGACTTGTTGCCTAAGCACTCTAGGTATGAGCTTCTTTTTGGGAGTTACCTCACATGATTGTTCTTCACATGCTTTCTATTGGTAAATCCTCTCTTCATATCATTGGAGCTCATCCAACCTTTGTTGATGCACTCTCTTCCTCTCTGTGCACTCATGCTCTAGGCGCTTACGCTGATGGTGTGCCTCCTCCAATTGGTCTTGGAGTAGTCACCTCTCATGGGCTGCATGAGACTCAAATTCCCTATAGGACTGACTCATGGAGTATGATCCACAACTCTCTATCTCACTAGGTGGAGACCTAATGATGTGGGTTCTCATTGTGTGTGAGGAAACCCCATGATCTGTATGGGTGAACCCCCTGCATGATGAAGGGAGCTCATGATGACTCTCAAATGTCATGCTAGGAGGATTGGATCCTCTGATGCATGATGAGTGTGATGCCTAGCAAGGAGGCGTGCGAGGTTTGAAAGCTCCTCAGGAGAACATCAGAAGTGTTCAGAGCCTCTCCATGAACTCTCTGACTCATTAGCTCATGATTGAGCTCTATCATGCCTAGTCATCATGATGAACCGACTAAACAAGACTCGAGAGGTTTCCTCTCTTACTAAAAATTGTGGCCTCAAGGAGGGCCTTATCTTGATGAATTAAGCAAATAAAGAAGCATACAAAGTAAACAATGTGATTATCTCCTTTACATTTTAAAATTTGAGCCCTAAACTATTTGATGTGTTTCAATGATTTGTTGTATCAATGTAGAAACTCTTATCATGTTTTGCAAAACTTGTTGGATTTTATTCTCAGTTTAATGGCTTTCACCTGTACGCTCATAGCTCGACAACTTGGCTATGAACTCCAAGTCACGTAATCCAACCTATAATGTGTGGTAATGAAGCCCACACACGGTCAGGGAGCACAGGTCCTCCCAGATCCTCACCCATTTTCCCCTAGTCAGTGTTATACCCTTCAAAGAGAATACATGCAAATTTTCTAGGGTACGAAAGGTTCTCGAATCCGGTATTGGTCTAGTATCCAAAGGTTCATAGGATTTGGGCCAATGGATGGAAGTTACGCCCACCGTCATTGAACCCTACTAGTGGTTGGATGTCAAGCCCAACTCACTAGCGTTTAAGTGCCAAGTGGTGTGTGTGGTTCATTTTAATGTACATAAAAGAAATGCATCATATAGCACTCATGCTCATTTTCTATATGCTATGCAAAATGAAAGAATATTTTAAATTCAAAAAATGCAAACTATTCTAGATGCTCTTTTAGACAATGCACATTACGATGATAATTGGCCTCTAATTGGGCCTCACACATGCAAACCAAACAAGACACTCTATCAAGCATGTTGTAGCCTAGGGTGGACTGCAATCATAGGTCCATTGTTCCTAGCAGCACCTTTCTATGGAAGTAAATGCGAAAGCAAACTAGGATGATTGATTACCCTTTTTTTAGTGGTTTTTCCTAATTTGCATTCGAAATTATACATGCTGTAAAAACACAAAGGAAAAAAATGATAGAGGGTTGAAAATAGGGCCTACCTCAGGTCCTGCAATGATTGGCTCTCTGATTTTTATTGTCTGTGTTGTCAGCTGGAAACCGTAGGTCTGGTCTACGGTTCTGACTATGGCCCACACGTTGAACCTACGGTTCAATTGTTGGCCCATAATTGATAGCTGCGGTCTGTACCTACAAGTCAAAAAGGTCAAGAACACACAATTAGATGCTATTTATGCGGAGTTCCACCATGATCACCTTCTGTATGACCAAAAAGGCATGCACCCAAAATGTTGTAATTGCATAAACAAAGTAAAATTGATATTCAAACACATAAATGGATAAAACACATGGAAATTACAAGAAATGCCTCTATTATTCCATTAAAATCAATAAGTGTCTGATTACAAGTAAGTCCCTCTTAGGGATACTCTATTTGATATGCAATTACAATTATTTCAATTCCCCTTAGGGATGAAATGCACTATCAAGCCCTTAAGGTGACATGAACTGCTCTAGGGTGGAGTAGACCCTCTTCTTCATGTTGAGGAAGGAAATGAATGGTTGTAGCTCCTTAAAAACCTATTTCCTACGATCAAGAAACAACACAAGAATGTCAAAAGCATAGGAAGCCTCTCATGATGAGGCCCTTTAAAGACAAATAGCATGAAAATAGCATAATGACATAAAATCAAGAAAATGCGTAAACTATGCTAAACATATGCAAATAATATCAAGATTGATGGAAATATGTAAATGAAGAGCACAACTATCAATCTATGGAATCAATTACTTGAAATGAAGCATTATAACATGAAAAGAAACCATTAATGTCTAAACTACTATGATGAGAACAAGTTAGTAAAAACACTAACTATGTTGGTCAAAAGTCTCTAAAACTACAATTAAACCATGTAAATGACTAATCTAATCTAATTAGATGGGCAGAAATGAAAATAGTAAGGTGGTGATACCTCTATTGCAAACCACAACACTAATGTGCGGTCTGCACTATAAACCATGGTTGAAAGCCATGGTGAGCACTCAAGTAAGTTTACCCTCAAAATCAAGGGTAGTGGGCTTGACCTCCTTGTCCAATTGATGTTCAAGGGTCACCTTCGGTGTCCTTCTGACAAGTTTGGTGGTTGATTCACTGAATGAGGGGCCTCCGTTTGCCCGAATTAGCATTTCTTGGCTCTCCTAGGCTCCTAGGACCTCCATGGCAAATTGATCTTTGGGTGAATAGCAAAGTGGCCTTCTCCAATGCATGAATTCAGTATGCAATTCGATAGGGCTTCGCTCCTCGCTTGATCAATCAACTCTCTATCGATAATTCGATAACACTTCGCTATTCAAATCATCTATATCTCATTACCCTAATTTGGAGGGGTACTTATAGGATGCCCTAGGGCTAGGGGTGGCTTCATGGAGAAGCCAAGATCAAGAAGAGGTGGTTAGGATAGTTGGAATGGAAGCCTTTGGAATCTTCCATCCATTAACCACCTTCTTCTAGAACAAATGGCCATTCAAACCGATTTGGCTTGGATGAAGGCCAACTGAACTTTAGTTAAGACCGTAGGTTGCAACTGCGGTTCAGACTATAAACCATAGGCCTTAGCCATGGTTCAGACTATAGACCATAGGTCTGGGCTACGGTTCAGACTGATTAGGCCAAGGAGCCCAAATTGAGTGGTTAGAACCACTGCTCTATCTTGGAGTCTATCCAAGATCCTCCATATGGTCTTGTAGCATGTCCATATGAGTAGTCACCCTCGACATGATGTGTTGGCCAAAACATCTTTCAGGAATTTTTTCCCATGTTTGGAGCAAAATACCCTTTTTTCCTAATTTCTAAATGAAATCATCTTTTTGCCATTTTTGCCCCATGCATAGTGAAATTCCATTTTCACCCCAAGTTGGAGCGAAATCCATTTTTGTCTCTTTTTCAAGCAAAATTCTATTTTTCGCCCAATTTCTCAGTGAAAGAATTTTTACGATGAAATTTCTTGGCAGAAGCTTTTCAAGCACAATAATAATTGAAAATACATTTATTTCATACTTTCAGTGTAGATCATTCTTTCAAAAGATCGAGGATTGGCGAATTCAATTCGTGGGACAAGGAAAGTAATATCTCTTTAATTATTACTAAAGAGTGGCCAAAATTAAATGCTGCACCTTTGATGCTGGTACGATTTTGTTCATTTTCAAGGTGTCATTCACTGTGATAAATGCTCATTTTCGATGCACTAACTTTCAAGATGAATTTCCATCATCCTTTCTCACTTATTTCCAAGGCGCTCTCCATTGAAGAAGGATCGTTGCTCCCCAAGACATTCACTAATTTGTTCATTGTTGTTCCCAAAAATAATGTTGTTGTTGATCAATATTTGATTGGTCGACATTTTATTTACTATTTATTAAATTTTGGAGGTGAAATACTCTATAAAAACTAAGAAAATTGATGTAAGTTATAAGGAGGAACATTTTGCTAAAAAACTCTTTGAGTTTAATTTCTACATCAATTGAAAGATGTTTTTATCTGGTTCTTGGATCAGTTATGTATGTGATTATTTTTTGCCTATTTTTTCTACTATATTCATTACCTTTGTTAGATAAGTTAAAATTCTGCATTTGAATTTAATTTTCGATGAAGGAATGAATGTTGAAATATTAACTAGAAATCATATTTGTGGTCTGTGATTGGTTCCTATGTTATTCTTTTTGTTAAATGTTGGTTATAACTTGATTTGGTTCTTTAGTTGTTAGTTCATTCCCCACTCTATTTATCTATCTTACAACCATATTTCCCATCTATTTCTATTAATTTCTCTCCCTAAGCTTTACATCAAATTTTAGATTAGTACAAGAACCAACCCTCTCTGGAGATTGGCCCGAGGGACATCTCTTTCCTTTGACCTTTCAATGTTGGCTGAGGCTAGGGCATTTTTACACTTAGGAAACTTCGTGATAAACAATTTTTATCATGCACGGTGGGAATCCAAAATTTTTGCCTTAAGAAATATTAATATTTGATGTTCATCTTTTTCTATTTGATTAGAACATCTGGTGACTCAAATTTACCTAGAAGCCTCCGAACATGAAGTTGGTGAAAGCTTTACTTCATGATCACAAGATCGAAGGCCAAAAATTTAGAAAATCCCATTGATTTCTTTGAGCTTGACACCCAAATATTAGGAGAGCATCATAGATTAATTGCTTCAACTATCCCATCAGTTGTATCATCTTCACAGGTAGTTGGTGTGTTTTATGTTCCTTCAAGTCCTAGTACCGCCACTAGCTTTTCTCCCCAAGCAAACACTCTTATCCAAATGGCCCAAAATCCACTGCCACCAAGATAATTTCTAGCTTGGAATAATTTTAAAGCTTTGAATCTACAAGCTCAAAACTCAATCCCACCAACAACATTGAAGGCTTTTCCTACTTACGATGTATGGTAAAAACAACTTATAAGCATGTTCAAGATATGGCTTATTTGGTGACTATTCATAGCATCACAGATAAATATGTCATGGTCATATTGCTCATGCTCTCTCTGAGGAAATTTGCTTTACTAGTACTGGTCCTTACCACCTGCCACTATCACCACATGGGACCAATTGGTTGAGTTAATGATAAAAGGCTTCAATGAAAAAGCAGATCCTTTTTCTTTGTTGCATCAATTTACTAACATCAGAGGCATCCATAGGAGGAAATCATTGAATTCAATATTAGGTTCGCTCAAACTTGGTAGAGGTTCCTTGACGATCTTTGATCGACTCTCGAACAAGCTACATTTTATTACCTCCGAGCCTTCAATTCTGACATTAGCATGGCCATCCATCAGTCCAACATTGATACATTTCTAGCCTTGTACTCTACCACGCAAAAGGTTGAGGTCGATCTTATTTCTATTGGTAAGATCCAAAAAAAGATGATGATGCCTATATTTTCTAATCTCCCACAACATTTATATTCCAATGCATCTTCTTAGTCTTCACCAATATCCCCGATGTACCTAGTTCCTTCATGGAATCCGAGTTAATCTCAAAATCCAATAGTTTATATCCTACAACTGCCCACTCTAATTCCATTTCCAACACTACCATATTCATCAGTACCACTTCCATTACCATCTCCTCCAGCACCCTCAAATATTGATCCCCAAGAGAAGTTGTTGCAAGAGATGCAATCAATGAACTCAACAATAAGAGTGATGAGCAATGAGATCACAATTATTAAGAAAAAGCAAATTGAGAGATATTTCTAACCTAGGATATTTCAACCTCCACCAATTACCAGAGAGCAAGCAACTTCGACCAATAAGGTACCTAAAAGGAATCCAACAGTGTTGATAAATGAAGAAGTTGACCCGTTAGATAAAATGTACTGGTGTTCTATCTGCAATGATCCACATGGTGAAAAAACTTGCATGGTTCATCTAAACTATGTTGCAGATATTGGTAGATAGTTCCTCAGGTGGTCAGATCAACATGATTAGAGAAGATGATCATAATTTTATGGTTCCTTTCATTGAAAAAGTTTCAATTCTCATGAGATCTAGGAAAAAGTTGATTACAGTAGATCCAGCTGAGATGGAGCCGTTGAAGGTGTTTGCTAAGCCCAAAGTGTAGAATGAAAAAAATAAGCACAAGCGAAAGTTCCTAGCTCAGCTAGATGAATTTTTTCTTTTAAAATATATCTTGCCCATATAAATAAAAGAAAGAATCTCTCAATTGAAGGCATCAACTTCGCAAGTGCAAGCTAAGATGAAAGAACAAGCAAAAGAATACCTTAAATATCCATCTTTGACCAAGTGTCAGAGGGTGGAAGCCATGCAGCAATATCAGAACAAGTATGAGGTTGCTGATGAAAGAAGAGAGTCCATTTCGTCTGCGTATAACATCATCGAAGAACTAAAGAAGATTACTACCAAGGTTAGTCTCTATGATGCATTGCAATTACCCGGACAAGTTGATTTGTTGCAAGAATCCTTGAAGTCTGTTAAGGATAAAAAGAAGAATCCCACTCAGACTGTGCTAGCTCAGACACTTACAACTTTGACTATAGAAATAATAGACCACCACCATTCTATTTCTCTCTCAGGATGGAGGGTTGGATTGTGCATAACTGCATGATTGACTCTGGTGCTATGATGACTATCATGCTGAAGGTAGTTTATGACGTTATGGGTATGGAGTATACCAAAAGTAGCCTAGGTGTTTTGTAGTTGGATAGTACTCCTATAAGAATAATAGGAGTCATCAAATATATCCTCATTGTCTTGCATAAGATACCTCATATCACTATGATCCAAGAGGTGGTTGTAGTTGATCTAGATCTATATTTTAGTATGTGCCTCTCAAGAGAATTCACTACCAAACTAGGAGGTTATCTTTCCTTGGATTACTCTCACCTAGAATTTCCTTTCAAAGGAAAAGAATCTGAATCTACAATGAGAAGCCTTCCATATTTCATGTAGAGAGGATCAAAGAAGAAGAAAAGTCCATGGATTTTATCAACATAGTCACTGAGGAACTAGAAGAATTGGATTTAATGGAAGGTCTGGATGAGCTTCGTATAGAAGATGAGTTTTCAATGAGTGATTTTAATGAGATGATGGAAATTGAGATTGGTTGTTACTCCATTACTAAGCCTAAAAAGGTTGAAGTGAAGGTCTCTTTTGATCAAGATCCTATTCCAGATCAATTGTGGAAGCTCTACTTTGATGGTGCAAGATGCAAAAATGACATCGAAGCAGGAATTGTGCTCATCTCTCCTTCTGGCATACAGAAGACTTATTCATATCGATTGACTTGGAGCTGTACCAACAATACCATTGAGTATGAAGCATTGTGCCTAGGGTTGAAGAAAGCAAAGAAGCTTGGGATAAAACAACTCCAAATTTTTGGATATTGAGCACTAATTGTTAATCAAGTGACTAATAAGTGTATCTCCAAACAACACTATTTGAAGGTATATTGCAATAAATTTTGGGATATGTTCGAAGCCTACACGGTGTTAAATATCCGAGTGATTTCATGGGAAGAAAATAAGCATGCTAATCTTTTGGCATCCCTTGGTGCCAATTTTTCTCCAGTTGAGCACATGGTGAAGAAACCAAAGACCATGAGGTTGGTTTATAGGCCTTAAATTCCTGATAGGAATATCTATTGGCAAGTGTTTGAAAGTGATGAACATATCATGAAATTCTTGATAAAAAAGGTTAGTATTATGGAAGGAACAACCCTTGATGAAGAAGAACCTGAGGGACTGATCCAGTTGAGAAATAATCATATCCCAAAAGGATTGATTACACTCAAAAGTCTCTTTTATCAGAATGGCAAAGCTAAAAAACATAAGATCAAAGTAGATGAGAAGGAGTACACTGAGTTGCAATTGGAACCTAAGAAGTCAATTAAAGTTGGAACTGATTGCACTCCAAAAGAACTTGAGTAGATCAAGGAGCTATGCCATGAATTTCTAGACATTGTTGCTTGGAGTTATCAGGACCTCAAAGGTTACAAAAAGGATGTGATCCAACATACTATTGAATTGCAAGAAGGAGTGAAACATTTTAGGTAGAAACAGAGACCGATCAATCCTAAAATTGAAGTTCTGATGAAAGTTGAACTATTGAAAATGCTGGAAGCTAAAATTATTTACCCAATCAAGCATTCTACCTGGGTAGCTAATTTGGTCCCAGTGAGGAAAAAGAATGGAGATATTCACCTATGTGTTGATTTTCAAAATTTAAATCAGGCTTCTCTGAAGGATCATTACCCTTTACCGTAGATTGATCAGATTCTTCACATAGTTGTAGGAGCTCAAATATTTTCTCTGTTAGATGGATTCTCTGGCTATAACCAGATATGGGTCAAGTATGAAGACCAATAGAAAATGACATTCACCACAAAATGGGGTACATTTTCTTATCAGTGAATACCTTTTGGTCTCTCGAACACTGGAGCAACCTTTTAGAGAGTGATGGATGTAGCTTTCGATGAGTTACTAAATTGAGTCATTATTATTTATTTAGATGATATGATTGTCTTCTCTCATAACAGGGAGGAGCATAACTTGCATTTAAGACAAGTGTTTGAAAAATATCGAGAGTTTGAAATATCCATCAACCCGAAGAAGTCTATATTTGCAATGAAGGGGAGAAAGCTCTTGGGCCATGTAATCTCATAAAAGGGTTTAGTTGTTGATCCAGATAGAGTTGAGGCTCTTTTGAAGCTTCCACTGCCAACCAATAAGAAGGGTTTGCAATCATTTTTTTGTCAGATTAATTTTATCCAAAATTTTATTGCAGATTTTGCCCAAGTTGTGAAACCAATGACTGAAATCTTGAAGAAAGATGCTGAGTTCAAATGGACTGAGCAAAGGAAGCAAGCATTCTAGGAAATCAAGGAAAGAATTGCTCAAGCCCCTATTTTGGTAAACCCTGATTATTCAAAGGATTTTATCCTTTATGTTGTTGGTGAACAAGAGAGTTACATAGTTGTGCTCACACAGAAGGGAGAAGATGGAAATGAGTGGCCTATTGCATTCCTAAGCCAAGTTATCCAACCGCATGAAGAAAAGTACAATTTTATTGAGAAGCAAGTGTATGCAGTGATGAAGTCCCTGAAGAAGTTTTAGAATTTTGTTTTCTAAAGAAAAACAAATGTTTATGTTGTTCATTTGGATGTCCAAAATTTCATTATCCAGGGTGAACTTGGAGATAAGAGAGCTAGTTGGGTTTCTAAAATCTAGGAATATGATATTGAAATTCGGCCAACCAAGCTGGTTTGAGGCCAAGCACTATGTCAGGAACTTGCAAGGAGTGCTGCTTCTAAATCCATGGTTTACTAGTATGAAGATTCAGTAAGTAAGAGTAATTTGGCTAATCATTCCTTAGTTGACCATGATTGGATAGAGGACCTTGTCGAATACTTCAATTTAGGAAGGTGTCCTTCACATATCAATGCTTCACAAAGAAGGAGATTCAGACTATAGGCCCTCAGGTATGTTATGTTACCAAATGGATTATTTCATAAGAACATTGATGGAGTTCTTCTCAGATGTGTCAGAGAATAAGAAAAGCAAAAAATCCTGGAAGAGTTCCATTCTGGATTGTCAGGAGGCCACTATGCAGGAAGACCCATGGCATTAAAAATTATCAAAGCAAGTTATTTCTGGCCCACCCTCTTTTCTGATGCATTTAAATCTAATCAAATTTGTGATAAATGCCAAAGGTATGTTGGCAAGAGCAGAAATGCACCTTTACCTCTTCACCCGATCCAAGTGGAAGCATCATTTCAACAATGGGGTGTAGATTTTATTGGGGTCATTGATCCTAATTCATCTATCGAACATAAATACATTCTGACTGCAATTGATTATTTCACCCAATGGGCAGAAGTGGTCCCAACTAAGAAGGTAGACCAGGAGGTAGTCATCTCTTTCCTTGAAGGATTGATCACTCACTTTGGCATACCAGATGTGATTGTAACAAATAACAAAACTCCATTCATTGGTGCCAAAATTAGTGAGTTTACGGGTAAGTATGGTATTTATTTGAAAACTTCATCAAATTACTATCCTTAGGGGAATGGTTTGGTCGAGTCTACGAACAAGAATCTACTCAAGATTTTGAAGAGGACTCTTGGTAACAACAAGCAAAGTTGGCATTTGCTCTTGAACCAAGATTTATGGGCTGATCACATCTCAATCAAAAAGTCTATCAAGATATCCCCCTATTCCTTGGTGTATGGTAAGGAAGCAGTCTTGCCCATTCACATTGAATTACTGGCTCTTCAATATTTGCAACTACTTGATGATGAAGATGATGAATTTGATCCCATGAGTGCAATATTGGCTCAGCTATTACAGTTGGAAGAAGAAAGGGAGAAAGCATATAATGCTTTCATGGAGCATGCTCAGATGACAAAAAATTGGTTTAGCAAGAAGACTTCAAAAAAGGCATTTAAGGTTGGTGATCTTATGTTAAGATGGAATGAGAACAAGGCAAAGCCAGGTAAACATCACAAGTTTGAGGTAATATGGGAGGGCCCATTTCAGATTTCTAGTGTGAATCAATTAAACTCATATTATTTGCAGGATATGGATGGTCATGTGTTGCCAATCCTAGTCAATGGTCTTCATTTGAAGACCTACTATCAGTAAAAATTTGGGATTAACATTTGTAAATATGTATATATTTTGCTATTTAATTTTTAGGCAAAAAATATTGGTTCAAAAAAAAATCATGAGCGAAAGACGTTTTTGCCCGACGAAGGTATTTTCACTGGAAAAAATCCTCTTCGAAGAAAAGACATTAATTTCACCCAAAAACATTGTTTTTGGTGCCCAAGTTAGAAATTTTACCCTCAAGCCCTGCTTTTTCGTAGAAAATTCATCAAGGGTTATCTTTGGTAGCATGAATTAAAAAATATTTGCTTTTTCGGTACATGGAATTGAGGGGCACTCAAGATAGCAAAAGCACTTGATGAAAAAGAAGGGAAAAGAGAACGACTTTGTTCAAAAAAAATATTTCGCTCATGCACATCTAGCTTCATGCCACCAAAGAATAATTTTGGCATTTTGGGCATTCAGGTTAGCGAAAGCTATTTTCGGAGCGAAAGTGGGCGAAATTGCTTTTTGCCTTGCTTTTCTAGCAAACTCTTGGATCTTGCTTTTTTTCTAGTGAAAGCATAAAAGGGTACCTTTAGCGCTTCATTTTGGAGAAGGCATTTACATGATCCACTTTTTCGAAGATAAGAATCTCAGTTGGATTTTTTATATTTTTGAAAAGAAAAAATATTTCGCATACCTTTTTTGCCCAAGTGATTTTTTAAAGAAAAAAAAAACACAAGTTCGCTCGAAAAGGTATTTTAATCTGCATGACGTGTTTTTGGCAATGAAACTCCAGTTATGAGTATGAGTTAAAGGTAATTTCACTAGTGAAATTTCCCAAAGGGATTTTTGGTGCCTAAAATTAGTGAGAAAGGATGAGTTCAATCGAAAAGCACTCCAGTTACATGGTTCAAGGTGAAAAAGTAGTGAATCATATTCCCAAGGTCAATTGTTGACAACCAGATAACACGCCTCAAAATTAAAATGTGGTTGGGCACAACGTTCGAAGATCTACAAAGTCATTATGAGCCATTAAAATTCATGGAAAAGCATGCCGAGAGAGGGAATCGAGGAGCACATTCACCCAAATTTAGTGTGTGTGTCACATGCATTAAATTAGGTTTTTGAGGCCGAGCGTTATAAAAAGGGTGAACCTGTGAAGCTTGCAAACAAATAAAAATTAGAGTATTCTCTCAAGGGTGTTGCAAAATATCGTAGAACTATTATCAAATTGCTGCTTAATTGCAGAACTGTTAGAATATTCCAAAGGAGTTGCTCAAGGGAAAAAATGGGTAAGAAATCTATAGAACCAAATAAGACATAGAAAAATCCAAGAAAGCAAGGAGGAATGAAGATGAGGAGTTAGAACCATATTATGATGCATTGGAAAAAATTGGTGATTATGCCATTTTGAACAAGGGCATGGAAGAACTATGCTCGAGATGTGGAGTTTGTAGTGAAGCAAGGGTTAACACCAGAGAGATCGAGAACTATAGCGTATCATGCACATATTTTTTGGTTCCTATGTACACCAGTTCATGCCTACCCAAAGCTTATTCTGGCAATTTCAAAATTTTATCATCCTACTATGAGGGCCATTCAAAATGCATCTGGAGAGAAGTTATTCAACATTTCAACCAATGCTGTTCAAGAAGCATTCGCTTACGGGTTCATACCTCCTTCGGATGTAATGTTCAGAAAGCTCAATCTTCGAGAGCAAGAGGAGAGATACCAGTCAACTGTGCCATTGCACCAGTTTATGGAGAGTCAACTGATAAAGACTCCATAGTTTGGATAGTTTCCGACTTTGCCAAAGCCTCTATCAGAGTTTAAAATCCTAGACTTGTATTCGATGTTAGCATGGATCGTTGGGCTGCCCTCAGATTCCATGGTGCACAAATGGCAAGTGTCACTTGCATAGTGTATTTCGTAGGTGGAGTTTTATGCCCTGAATAGCTATGAAAGTGAGCACTAATCTAGTTTTATTTGACTAGGTGGATTACGTGGCTCAAAGAATGCACACACAGTTGGAGAAGGTGCAAAGTGGAGAAGAGTTGGTGTTCAGACACTATTCGTTCTTGGTGTGGTATTTCTTTTTCCACATGCACCAACATTTTTCATTTATAGCCGTGAAGTAGGTCGATGAAGTAAACATAAAATTACCTGTTTATTTATGGACTGAAAGGTTGATGAGAAATGAGTCCTATTATAATTTCAACCGCATATTCCTGGGCCCTGCCCTCGAGCTTATTTTTGGTGCATGTGAGAGAGTGATGAGGGTGATGAAGGAGGAGATCGTCATGAATGAAAAAGGTGATATATTCTTATTGACGCAAGGCGTAGTGGTACATATTTTTGGCTTTATCGATAAGTTGTTCCTCCTTCCATACTTCACTTTGAAATACGTTTTCATGTTGGAGGTTTCCTGGTAGATTGACTTTACCAATGACACATATGGGTCAGGCAAGGGAAAGTGGGCTATGTGTGACATGCCATTTCAATTCGATGACATTGAAGTAAACCAAGTGGGATAGAATGAGCTAATTGTCGAAACCCTTTATGACCTTGGTTTGGTCAAATTGCTCCAACGATGGAAATATGACCCTTTGGGTCATTTTGTAGAGTTCATTAAAGTGAAGAGTTTTCATTGCTACCCTAGGGAATATATTATGCAAAGGAACAATCCATAAGGGCACGATCTTGAGTGGCACATTGAGAATATGACATTACTTCCTCCATGGCATGACTTCTATGATATGGAAGTTGAATATAATCCTAGAGTCCACAAGCACCAGATTCCTCCTCCGAACCTATTTAGTAAAATGAAGAATCAGTCGCTCGATTGGTCTGAGGAGAAAATCACCAACTAGTGGATTATGAGGGCCCACCAAGGAAATATCGAGTCAGCCTATGGCTTGGTGATGGATGAAGCATTTTCACTAATTTATGATGAGCATTGTGACAAGTACCAATAGATTACTTTCATTGAGATTGTGCCTCAAATATTTCAAATATATGATAGTGAAGAGATTATGGTTGGAGAAGAGCATTCAATAGCTAAAGAAGCACCACTTGTAGAAGAAGAAAAATAATCATCACCAAAAGAGCAACTTTAACACAAGAAAAGGAGTGCGGGTGAGACACTTCCTTTTCCAAAGGTTTCCAAGAAGCCGAGAACTGGTGCAGTCTCGTCATCTAGCACAAACCCTCCTCCTATAGTTTCAGCCACATAGGCTGATGTTTCAAAGACTATTCCTTTGGTCCTAGAAGAGCAACTTGGCCAGAAGGTTGAATTCATTAATATTGAGGAGGAGGTGGAGGAAGATAGGGCCAAGAAATAATTAGTATTGCAACCACCTTCATCATCGGCTCAAATGGTGTCGGAGCCCATAGGTATGTTTTCTCTATCTTCTTCCCTTGATCATGAGAATTTGGTGATCGTTGAGTCCCATTCAGCAGTTTTCACTTCCATTTCACCCCCATCTAGTATACCCTCCACTTCAGTTTCACTCCCCATTTCTTAGTCATCGATCACCAATGCTCCTTCTTCTATTCCCTTTCCTTCTATTTCCCTTTATTTTAGTTCTTTCGCATCCGCACCCAACCCATTTTCATGTCCATTTTCACTTCCTTCATCTTCCATTTTGATTAGTTTTCCCATGGCTATAAGTACACCAACCCCTTCTCGAGTAAATATAACTATAGCCGAATCCTTTGTTTCCATTCTATTAACCACTCCCTTTTTCATTTCCCTTTCTAATCCAAATCCTCAGTGGGCTATTTTTCCTTTTTCCCCATTTCTTGAGTTGCAGGCACTGCTAGAGTCAGATATGGAAGTTGTGTTGGAGCACCCTGTTGTAGAAAAAATCAGTCGAGCCCACCAAATTTCATCATGGTGGCTAAAAAATCATAAGTGAAAGGAGGCTCAAAATCCAGCAAAACCATTGAAGAAGGTCTCTTTTGACCCTAAAGCTATGGAGTCACATACAGTGAAAATGATTCCCCAGGTCCAAAAGCCCCAAGGAGAGATGGCTCCAAGCGACTATGCTTATGAAGTCATTACAGAGGACCTTACACAGATTGATGTTGCAAAAAATATGGGGAACATTCAGGTGGATATGAGCTCAATCTATTTGCACAACGAGCATTTTAGGAAGAACTTTTTTTAGGCTAAAGCAAAGATCGTTGAGTTGGAAGATGCTTTGGCTGAACATAAGGTGCAGCTAGAAATAGTGAAATCAGAGGTAGAGCATTGGCAGTAGAAGGCAAATGGCTTGGAGAAAGAAATTGCAAGATATAGGCAAGTGATTAAGGAACACCAAAAATCTCGAGAAGGAGCGGAACAACAAGTGCAAGCATTGGCTACCCAACTTGAGACTTTACAAAATCAGCTGGCTGAAAAGGCAGTGCAATCAGTGGGTTTCTCCAAGGAGAAAATCAAGGAAGCTCACCGTATTTTGATTGAAGACTATGCAAAATGGGCAGTGAAAGCACTCTTGGTTCTGCTGTATCTTTAGGAGGCTTGAATAGTAATTGTATTTGGTGAGGAATCACTACAATATGTCGAGGAGTAGCTAGAACCAAAATTGGAGATGGCACTAAAGATTCAATTGTTAGCTCAATCTGACCTTTGATGTAAACCCATGAGTGGGATGGACCGTGCTTGGTCTAAAGCTCGGATAACATTATGTAGTTATTTTTCTAGATTGGATCTGGCTAGAGAAGGTCATAAGATGCTTGATATGTATGAGAAGGAGCATTGTATTTCACTCATTTATTTTAAGGCTATAGTTGATGCCATTTTTCCAAGTTTCACTGATGATCATGGGGATATTTTTCCAAAGCAAGAGTTGGAGGTAGCATAGAGAGATTTCATAGAGGATACCTCAGAGATTGATAGCTAGATAGAACCAATTACAGAAGAGTAGGTGTTGCCATTCATGAAGAAGCTCACCCACATTGAGTCATCCTTGCTAGAGTTGAGCTAGAGAGCCAATCACATTAGCTTGGACCAGATCCAGATATTGCACTTCATTATTGATTTGCTCTAGTATCCTTTGATGCTTGATTCAAATTCTTGGGCTGAGGTAGTTGTAGTATATGAGACCACCAGTGCACATCTTAGGGAGTAGGAGGAACGGGCACAGGTAGAAAGAGAACAAGAGGAAGTTGTTGAATGAAATGAACCATCTGATGCAGCAAGTGGAAGTGAGAGTTGAGCCCAATGGATAAAGGCATGGGGTCGATTGCATCCAGACAAGATGAATACCCTGAGAGCCACCAAAAGTGTTGGCAATTTTTCCACACTAGAATTTTTTGTAAAAACTTCCAAGTATAAAATATAAGATGTGCATTTTCGCTATTCTTTTCAATGTTTTGGTATTTTTGTTGGCTTGTTTTGGCATGTTCACTAGTATAAATATTTCTTTCAAAGTCTCTTTCCATAATTTAATTGATAAAGATATTTTTTCTGGTAAGAGTTAAACTTCAGATAACTTCACTTAAAAAAGAGATGTATTTGTCAGCAATGAAAATAGAATTAAAATTTTTTTGCCAATGAAGCTAAAAGGGGGATTCCACCAAAATTCATGGTCAAAGTCAATTTCACCTCACTTGCCAGTGAAATTCCTTTTTCACCCTAAAAGGGGGATTCCACCAAAATTCATGGTCAAAGTCAATTTCACCTCACTTGCCAGTGAAATTCCTTTTTCACCCTAGGCATAGTGAAAACATCTTGTTGGTAGTTTTGCCAACAAAATTCCTTGCTGGAATTTTTTCCAATGAAGTTACGTTTTGGTAGTTTCACCCAGTTCGCAATGAAATTCTCTTTTCGGGTGAAATTGCTAGCCAAAACATCCTTCAGGTAGTTTTGCCCCTATTTGGAGCAAAATTCCCTTTTCGCCCAATTTCTCAATGAAATCATATTTTTGCCATTTTCGCCCCATGCACAAAAAAATTCCATTTTCACCCCAAGTTGGAGCGAAATCCATTTTTACCTCTTTTTACAACGAAATTCTATTTTTGCCCAATTTCTCAATGAAAGAATTTTCTGAGCGAAATGCCTTAGTAGAATATTTTCAAGTGCAATACTAAGTGAAAGTTCATTTCTTCCATGATTTTAGTGTAGATCATTCTTGGAAAAGATTGAGGATTGGTGAATTCAATTCATGGGGCAAGGAAAGTAACATCTCTCAAATTATTGCTGAAGAGTGGCCAAAATTAAATGTTGCACCTTTGATGCTGGTACAATTTTATTCATTTTCAATGTGCCATTCACTGTGATAAATGCTCATTTTTGATGCACCGACTTCCGGGATGAATTTCCATCATCCCTTCTTGCTGATTTCCAAGGCACTCTCCACTGAAGAAGGATCGCTGCTCCCCAAGACGTTCGCTGATTTGTTCATTGTTGTTCCCAAAAAGAATGTTGTTGTTGATCAATATTTGACTAGTCGATATTTTATTTACTGTTTATTAAATATTGGAGGCAAAATCCTCTATAAAAACTAAGAAAATTGATGTAAGTTAGGAGGAGGAACATTTTGCTAAGAAACTCTTTGAGTTTAATTTCTACATCAATTGAAAGATATTTTTCTCTGGTTCTTGGATCAATCGTGTATGTGATTGTTTTTTACCTATTATTTTTGCTATATTCATTACCTTTGTTAGATAAGTTAAAATTTTGCATTTGAATTTAATTTTTGATGAAGAAATGAATGTTGAAATATTAACTAGAAATCATATTTATGATCTATGATTGGTTCCTGTGTTATTCTTTCTATTAAATGTTGGTTATAACTTGATTTGGTTCTTTAGCTATTAGTTCATTCCCCACTCTATTTTTCTGGATTACAACTATATTTCCCATATTTTTCTATTAATTTCTTTCCCTAAGCTTTACACTAAATTTTAGATTAGTATGGGAACCAACCCTCTCTGGAGATTGGCCCAAGGGACATCTCTTTCCTTTGATCTTTCAATGTTGGTCGAGTCTAGGGTTTGTATTTTAAAACTTAGGAAGATTCGTGACCAATAGGTTCCAAAGGGATTCGAAGACCTTACTCATACCGATCCAAGCTATTTCTTTGCCAATGATGACAATTAAAATATTGCAGTGCAAATACTGGGTTTGACATGTATTTTATATTGTCCTGAAAGGGTTCTTCATCCTCTTCGATCATATGGGGTGTATTTAAGAGAAAATTAAATCCCCCATCGATAAATTTAGTTTTATTTGATGTACACCCTATGGGAACTATCATGCCAATGGGTAACAATGTGATAGGAGGTTGACCTATGTCTTGATCTATATCAATAAGGGGAGTGAATGTGGCATTTTGTACTATGTATTCCTGAATATTGGGCTCGATATATGTAATGTGAATTATAAAGGATTGGGTGGTGAAGGTGAAGGCTCATCTCGAATAGGGGGGTGTGAATTGGTGTTGTGGAAATTATTGAGATTATAGGTATTCAAAGTAGCTTAGGTGATTGGGATGTGGATGCATGGGTTGGAATTAATGGGGGTGATGATATAGGTGCATTCTCAGGGTTCTTGGTAAGAATATATAATCCATGAGAAGGGGTTTATATGTCTATTTATGATGATGTTTTATTTGATCTAGACATAGAAGATATATGTTGGAGGATTGGGTAAGTGTTGGGCAGATTGGATCAAACCTCCAGATGTGTTCATGGTAAAAAGCACTCATCGGGATGTGAGACCATATTACAAAATTTAAACGATTATGAGTCTACAAAGACACACTATACTTGACCTTCATGTATGTTTTTAATACATTGATATAAAATTGAAGGTACACACCTCATGTTTCATATCCAAGATCGATCAAGTAGGATATTATATTGCATGGCTCCTTTGAGAACATGGAAGAGTGTGTTAATTGTTTGTAGCCCAACTTGAATAGGAAGGACTACTATCATGATTGTAGAACATAACATATCATTGAATGCTCAGAGGGTGAATTTGGATATTGTGATGTGGGATAATTGAAGCATGAGGTATTGAATGGTGAATTTGGTGATAATATAGATCAAATAGCTTATGTATATCAAGACACACTTATAAGGGATCCAATTGATGCTAGCAATGATATGGAGTGGAGGATCCAGTATGTTAGTGGGTATTGTCTTAATCTCATGGTCATGTAAGGTTATTGTAAGCTAATTGTAATGTTGTATTTTCCCCATAAAATTATCAAAAGCATTGGGATCTTACAGTTGCAATTAGATAAATTGCAAGATCTCCATTAGAGCATCTCGATGTGGCTTTGATTTTTGTATTAGCTCATAAATGGAGAGCCTAGCCGATATCATCCTTAGACTTTGGGTAACTTCTTATTGTTAGCATTGATCAAGGTGGGCTAGGTGTAATTGGACTAGGCTGAGAAGGTTCCTATGACGTCAAAGGAGCATTGTTAGGACCCATATTAGGTGCGAGTGGATTTGGATATCGTTTGTTCCTTGTGATAATGCTAATCATACCCATAAAATCTTCATGAGGTGGACTAACATACACCTGATTCACCTGCTTTGGTTGTTTTACTTGATTGGTAGGTGTTGTGTTTGTTTCATGTGTTGGAAAGGGATCTTTGAAGACTCTTATTTGTTGGTTTTTTAGGGTAAGAGGATTGTCAATCTAAATATCTTGCCTCTCAATCATATCCTATATTTTTAAAGGTGATACATATCTAGATGTCATGCCCTCTTTGTTGATGATAAGCATAGTACTAAAACTCCCTATGATTCTTTGATTTAGGTCGATTAGGGTCTATTGGATGGATATTAGGAAGATTGGTTGCATGTGCCTCACAAAATTGATTAAAAATTGATGCTAATATTTTCACCAAAAGGAGTATACTACCATGGTGGCTGGCGCTATTGGCCTTGTATTTGGTTTTGTTGTAGATAATATTGGATTGCTGGAGGTTGAGCTAGTGGTTGAAGTGGTGTGTCCTGGTTTGAAGATCTAGAGATACTCAAAACAACTTGATTTACTAAGGTCACCTTCTATTGTGAGTTGACACCTTTAGTATTTTTATTTAGCCATTCTTTTTTGTGAAGCTTAGTGTCACCCTACTGGACCTTAATATCCTCGATGACCTTAGCCTGGTCCAAGGCATCCTCGAATGTTTGATACTGCCGAAGTTGTAACAAAAGTGAGATTTTCTTCAAATAATTCCTAGTGAACATCCAAGTAAGCTCTATGATGGGTAAGGTGAAGGATAATTTTGACATAACCTTTCTACACCTATTACCATATTCTATGATTAGATTGTCATCAAGTTGATGAAGACTAGATAAGTTAATCAAGTTTACCTTTTTCCTAATGCTAAAGATAAAACATTCCAAAAATGCATCTGCTAATTGTTCAAAGGTGCATATGCAATGGCATGGTACATGGTTATACTATTTCAAAGCACCTCTAGCCAATGTTATAAGGAATGTTCTCGATATCAAGGAGTCATTGTCTTGAAGACAAAAGCACATATTAATGAAGCTTATCATGTGCTCTTATGGATCTTCGTCACCTTTAAAATTTTTGAGTTTAGGTATCTCAAAATATGATGGGTATGGTAGTGATATCACTAATGGATGTAGAGGATGATTGCTAAGCTATCTGAGGGTGGTTTTTAGTATCCTAGACCTTGAGCTTGTTTCTCTAATGAATTTATCCGATCATTTAGCACTTTGTATGCCTTTGGTGAAATGATATGATCTGCCCATCATCGCCCTTGATTAGGTAGAGGGAGATAATTTTGATGTTGAAGTGGGTGATAGGCTTAGTTATCAAATTCGTCGAATGTTTTACATAAAATTCGTTGAATTTAAAACCCTAATGAATAAGTTCACAAAATAAATCCTAAATTTGGCAAGAAAAAAAATTGAGCATAAAACAAAAATGGAATGGGAATGAAGGAAAAAATACATGCTGGAAAATTCTCAAATGTGTTTTCAACCTTAAATTCTACAAGGGAAAAAATTGGGTAAGGCACGTACAATGCATGGTTAAAATTTTTTGCATGTGATTTCTCTTTTATATTTGATTTTTTTTCCATTTATATTTGATTTCTTTCAAAAATATGTGAACTTAGATTTTTATCTATACTCTAATATGATTTACTATAATAGATTTATTGTTTTTATATAAATTTTCTCATATTTTTGTTTTATATATTTTAAATAAAAAATAAAATTAAATAAGATATTTTTACATTTAATTTTAATGTTTATATATATATGATACATTTATTTAAGTAATATATATATTTAAGTAAAATTTTTATATTAAAAATGTAGAAAGTAGGTTTACATTCTTTTAATACATTTAAATAAAATTTTATATTTAAATGTTAAAAGTAAAATTAAATGGCATTTTATTTTCTTAGTTACTAATTTATTTATATAGCATTGAAAAGATATATGTACACTTATAATATATCAAATTTTATGCCGAATTTTATTATGAATTTTTAAACATGTTAAATTTCTTTCAAACTTTAAGAATGTCAAACTCGAACACGAACTCGAATTTGATAACTAAGGTGATAGGTATGGTCATTAGGTACCCCACCATAAATGGATTCAAAGAAGGTATCAACTTGTTCTTGATGTCCCCATTGGGTTTCTTCATATAATTCCTACTCCTATTGATCTTGGTACTGTTGAGGAATATGAGATTTTTTATGATAACCATGTAGCAGCCTTTGATGTTGAACACAATTTTGGTGTGGTTGAGGGGGAAGGTTTTGATACTGTATTGGGCAACTTGTACATTTTTGTAGCCTATGGGTACTAGGTGTAGGTATCATTTTATGTAATACCTTTTAAAATTGCTCTTATTATATTCCTTTGTTGATACAACCTTTATATGTGTGCCCATTGTTTATTTAATTGTTGTTGGTCTAATCGGAGTTGATCCAACTATTGTTGTCTATTAATATTTTCCTAGGCACCTGATGAGTACGAATTAGTTGCTCATTTATGTGGGGTCTATTCACCCTTGTATTCATAATACGAATGGAATTATCTTGTCTTTCACCCTTAGTAGGATCTATAATATATTTTCCATGATCCCTAAAGGTTGCATTGACCTAATATTCTAGTTTATAAATGAGCTCTGTGTAGTTAGGCGGTGCAAAGGTGCAACATTCTTGAACAAATGATCTCTCTTGAAACATATTGGGATTTGGTTCACCCTTGTCTATAATAAATGTGAGAGCTGATATAGGTTATCTGTGAGAAAAATAGTTAACATGTGTATCCTCTTGGTCATGTTCTTGATGTATGGACATATGCTCAGTTGGTGTGTCTTGATAGTAGTCATTTTGGTATGGTATATACTCTTGTGCTGCTTCTAATGGTTCTCTATGATGATTTGAGACACGAATTTGTGGCACTAGAGTTATGCTTAAGGGGTAATACCTAAAAATTATTTATAAAAATTTGGCGAATATTAATGCAAATCAAGGCGAATTGTGTCTAAACTAGGTGGTGATTTTTTAAAAAATTTGTAGAGAAATTATCAAAATTTGACGAATTTTTAAAAAAATTCCAAATATATAAAAAAAATGGTGAGTGGTAGAAGGTTAATGGCATAAAGTGAGTGGTAGAAGGTGAGTGGCAGAAGATGAGTGGAAAAAGATGATAGGCACATGATGATCGATAGATGATAATTGACAGATGGTGACTGACCAATGGAGACTAGCAAAAGGTGACTAGTAGAAGGCAACTGGTAAAAGGTGACTGGTAGAAGGTGATTGGAATATGGTGACTGGTAGATGGTGACTAGGAGATGGTAAATAGTATATGGTGACTGGAAAAGGGTAACTAGTAGATGATGATTGGAATAGAGCAATTGGTAAAGGGTGAATGGTAGGCAATGACTAGAACAGAGTGACTAGCAAAGGATGATTGACAATGGGTGATTGTAAAAGGGTAACTAGAAAAGGGTGACTACTAAAGGGTATCAATAAGATGCTACCATGTACCCTCTCCTCTACCATGTGTCACACATCCATAGACTTCAGCCATGCAAACTTATATATATAGGAATGCAGGCTTATTTTTCACCTTTTTTCCAGCGTAGATTTTTAGAGCATTTTTAGAGCTTTTCCAGAGCATTTTTAGAGCTTTTAGAGTGTTTTCCAGAGCATTTTCATACAGTTTTTAGAGCATTTTAGACTGTTTTCAATGCATAAATGGTTAGCTCTTCCTCTCCTCTATTTGTGAAAGTATCATTCAAGAACTACTTTTGCCACAAAATTAAGAATATTTTCAATACTTCTTGAAGAGATTTGTAATGGTTTTATAGCTCTGGAGTCACAGGAGTGATCAATATGCCATAGTTCAACACCAACATCTCCCTGATGCAAAGGATAGTTAGTTCCTATGACCATGATGAGTCCATTGTTCACATCAAAGTGGATAACAAGGATATTATTTTTCTGTGAAACCCTCAAATGTGAAGCAGCTATTAGGGCTACCATTTACGGATGGTCACCTAGTGAAAAACCAATATGCCTTGATATAATAAGACAAACGACTACTGGTAACCAAATATGGTTTCCATTCTGACAATTTGAAAGGTATATTTTTTAAAATTTAGTTTTTATTTTTCTATATTTTTGAGGTATTGTAGTTTTCATTTTCTAATAATGTTCTCCCTTTTGTAAATTATATTTTCTAATAATGTTATCCCTTTTTTTAGTTAATTCTTCTAAGTCAAAAAGGGGCTTAAACATTTCCAATGTTGGAGATAAATTTATTCATGCTTGCATTGAATTTTTCCAAGCAAGACTTATTTTGCAGGAGCGATCTACAAAAATATTGTTTTAGACATTGGTCTATTTGGTTCGATGTATTGTTGGTACCATATTTGATTGGTCCATGCACATTTTGAATTGCGTTAAACATGATCTTATGAATGCCCTAAAAACATAATCTTCTTATGCAGTTCAACCAACAAATTTGTTATTTCTTTTTTTAATGAAGCATATTTCAATATTTAAAATGGCCCTCCTCCAACTACATTGCACCCAAGCTTGATGGTTATTGGTATGATGAAGGATGAAATATAGGTAATTTTGTTTTTTGAAAAATCTATGTTTTCTCTCTTTCCAATAAATCTTGTTATTTTCTAATTTCTTTTGAAAGCAAAAAAAAGTAGCTCAATATTCTAGTAAAAGGGATGTTGTGTTTAGGATTCAATAAGCCTTTGTAGATTCTAACACACAATCACAATTATAACCAGTAACTACCTCAAGAATCATGAAATATTTGAGGTATATTTGAGGTCTCCTAGTGATCAACATACACCTACGATTCCTTTTATTTCTGGACCTGTTACAGTCAATGTTGAAGAAGTAACCTCCAATTCACAAGGTAAAATTACTATTTTAAATGATGTATTTTAAATATTTAAAATTATATTTTTTTTTATAGTTATAAGTGTTTGTATTTATAGCGGGTTTTAACAAGGATCCCAAAACCTGATTACATAAGCAATGGGCCTAGGGCATCAATCCCTTGAAACTGAACACCAAAACAGAAATCCTGCCCAGTGGTAACAGTAAGCATGAAACAATCCCTCTTAGCGGGAAACAAACAAATAAGAAAGAAAGTAGTTTTGGAGATCCCGCCCAATGGGGAGTAGCCAAAAACCACCATCGAGAAGATCCCGCCCAGCAGAAGCACAAAAAACCGTTACAATAAAATCCCGCCTTGCGGGAAGCAGTCAAAACCACCACAAACAGTCCCGCCTAGCGGGAAGCAACAGGGAAATCCCGCCATCCGGGAAACCAACAGAAAAGAAGGAATCCCGCCTCGCAAGAAAACCGACGGATTTGGCGGATCCCGCCCTGTGGAGAAACCATCCCGCCCACCGGGAAAACATTCAGTTCAGCGAGAGCCATCCTGCAAGAAGCCGACAGCCAGCACAAAGAGGATCCAGCCCATCAAGAAGTGACCAGAGAGTTGCACCACAAGGAACCCGCCTCGAGAAAACAAAAGAGGATCCCAGCAGTAGGGACCAAGAATCCCATCCAAGCATAGAGCCCGTAGAGGATTCACAATAAAAAGGGGGAAGTTGTCCAAACCCTAAACCATCACCTCCATCGCACCGAGAAACGCAGGGGACCATATCCACACGAATAACCTATAAAAAACCCCAGGGGGAAGCCTGAGGGAAAAAGGGAAGGGATCCCCAACAAAACAGGGATCCCTGGGAAGCACCACTCCGAAAAAACAACCAAGGAAACCCTAGCCGGCCGGGAGGGGCGCAGATAGTGGAGAAGGATCTCCCCCCAGGAGATCATCTGCAAACAACCACTCCCCAGGAGGGATGACCTGGGTTGAGCCAGGGACTGGGCAAAAACCAGGAGCCATGGGAGGGGGATCAGGGGAGGGACCAGAGCCCTCCCCTCTCTCAATATTTAAAATTATATTTAGTTTAAGGAAATATTTTATATGTTTTTATAGCAAGGGAAAATGGTTGCATCATTTTTGGCTTTTAGTCTAAATTTTTGTGGGCTCTTGATTATAAATCGAATATTTTGGAGTTCTCAGAAGCATTCATGTGTCGTTCATACTATCTATCCTAGTCAGAGCCTATGTTGTACCCCATAGTTACAACTTAGTTTTCATACCATATTTTTTGAAAATTTTGTCACAATTAATGTCTAGGTGAACTTAGGGTGCAAGGCTCAATTTTTGATGATTCCAAAGAATTAAATTTTTGGGTTTAATCTAAATTTTTGGCTTGCATCAAGATTGTTTAAAAATTTTTGATTACATTGAGGAAGACCTAGATCCAATTGCAATAATTTAGATTGAATACTTTTGAGCATTTGCACCTTAATGGCATTATTTCAAATTAAAATGTTTCAAAAAATGCAAGTCCTAAGGTTTTTCAAAAGTCTAAATAATTAAATTTCATTTTAGGTTTTTGTCACTTTTGCCCTACATTTTGATGTGAAATTGATATGGCATAGAAAACTCTGTTTGGACTTATTCAAAAATTGGTGGAAAGATCTTGGTCTCATCTTCACAATAGCACTAAATTTTTAGAAATTTAATTATCAAATGTTTCCAAAAATAGCAGTTTAGAGTAGCATCATGTGAACTTTAAAATGATGTATCTCATGAACCATGATGAATTTTTTTATGATCTTAATAGATTTACGTACCCATTTGGTCCATTTACATACTTGGAAATTTTTGTAATATTCTGAGCACTTTGAATTTTACCCTATTTTTGATACTTCGAGACAACTTAGAGCTCTCAGTATCCATTAACCAGGCCTAAAATCAGTCCTTGGATGAGTATAGAAATTACCATGATCTCTGAATTCCTATTTGGTTGTATAATTATCTATTTTTAATTTGATACCAAAGTTTGCAGACTTAGATCTCCTCGAGAAAGCTTATTACTGATAAATTGAAGCCATCGCTCCTACATCGGTGACAAAGATATTCCATCAATGAAAGGAATATATGACTTCAATAAACTATCATTGATATACCAAAGTCATCTCCCTTATTGCAATTGATGACCAAGAAAAATTAACCATCTCTCTTGCAAAAGCCTCATCACCAATGTATTAGCGACAATGCAATCTAATCAACGACAATGTAATTTTGGTAGAATCGTCGCTCTTCAATCAGTGATAGCTCCAGGAAATCAATGATAGTGTATTTTTGGCAGTCTTCATTACTCTTAGGAAAGCCTATGCGATAATGGTTTTACATCAGCGATGAGGGTTATGACATACTATTTAAGGGACCATTTGAGGCATTAATGATCACTCTTCCATCAGCAACAAAGATTTTTTATCAATGACAGTGCATTTTTGGTAGTCTTCATAACTCTTTGAGAAAGCCTATCAGAAATACATCAGCAACAAAGGTTTTTTATAAGCAATAAGGGTTTTAATTAAAACCTTGGAGAATGATTTAATTAATACAGATACTTAGGGCATTTTAATTAAATGATAAATAATTTGGCCAATAAAATCTTATCATTCATGTTCATTGTTCCAATAAGATTTCATTGCTCATGTATCAATGCCAAGAATCATGCATTGCCAACACCAATGAAATCTCATAGAAAGGGATTCATTAAATGTTATCAAATTTTTTAAAAAAATTCAAATCACCAGTGTGGAAGGTAAGAAGCCTCATTGAGGAGGCTCAAAGCCTAATACTGTTCCAACATGAAGTCATTATCCAACACATCTTCAGGGAAGCTAACGGAGTCATCGATAAATTAGCTAACATTGGAGCTTTTACCCCTGGGATGCTGACTTGGACTGACATCCTTCCATGTGAAGTTGATGAAATTTCTAGGTTGGAAAAAGTCCAAAATCATAAAAATGCATAATATTCATTATTTTAGGTTTAGAATATAAAAAAGGTGGCGTTCTCTAGGCCTTAATATATCACATGATTTGCATATTCTCATGATCACCTTTATCAAAACAATATTTTCCATGATGGATTTTATCTTTTCAAGGCACTTATTACTCTGGATTTTTAGTAAGGGTTGGCTTTTTTCACACATTCCCCTTGTGTCCATCTTATTCCTAGTGCTATTTACCCGTGTCACTACCTTTTGTCCAATTTTTCAAAATTTTCCATTTTTTCCACTATCTTCTTGGGTTGGTCCTTCCCAATCCTTTTTAGTAGTTGGTCTTCTATCCATGTGTGGTCCTACCTTCCTCACCTATGGTCATACCTCATGATTCACTTTCGTTGCTCGTTTCCTATGTTCATGTCCACTCTTGTTCCTTATCATTTACCAAAACCTTTGGCTTCAGATTTCTTATGTGAGTTTACTAAGGGAGTTAAGTTTCATTTCTTGATAGGCCAAACCCTCCAAGGCTTGGCATACCTTTCTATTCTCATGGAAAATTTTAACCGTTGGGAACTCAAGCTACTCAAGGAATATTGCCCTTTTGTCTGCATTTTTCTAGATGTGTTTTTCCCTAGAACTTGGTAATTTACGAGGAGAAATATGGGGGGATTCTATAAATTTCCAAACCTATCAAAGGCTTACAAAATATTTATGGTGGAAATATTCTACACATTCCCTGTCTATTTACATCATCTCTGTTAGGCCATTTCTTAAGCTTTTTTTTGGCATGAACTACGACATCAACATGGCTTTTGCATCCACAAGGGAAAAAAGTTTTGTAATCATTCATGGTTTCAACTTTAAGGTGGACATTGACATTCTGGTTGATATTACAGGGCAACCATTAGTAGGATGAACAGTATGTAGGGACAAGCACAACTGGGAAGCCAAGCTAAGTCAATTTAAGCCAAATTTATCCATGGGGAGGATTGTCAAGCTGAGGATGGTCCAGGGTGACCTACCTACCCCTTGGAAAGAAGTGATGAAGCTTGTTATGGAATATATAATTGTGGATGATCCTAGTTCATAACTCAAAAGTTTTCATATCTCCTTTGTGAAACACTTCAAGGAGGTTAAGTAGCTCAATATTCTTGAATTTCTTTTTTTGTCAATGGATTACTCCATCACTGCAACCTAGGTAAAAAAGGAGGAAGTGTGGCCCTCTCATAAAGGGATTTTCAAAGTGTTATGTGTCCATATTTTGGACAAATTTCCTAAGGGAAAAATTTTTATGTAGGACCAACAGGTGGACAACATCAAGGAGGATACTTCATCTACTCCTATCACCAAGGCCCGTGGTTCCAAAAGGAAGAAGGGAGAGGATAAACACTAGTTTCTAGAGTTGTTTAAAAAATAGGACCAAGGTTGAGGTGACTCCCACAAGGAGCTCATAGTGCCTCAAAAACAAGGAACTCCAAAGTCCAGGAAAGCCGTAGGATGCTGCTGAGGATGATCCGGATGATCTAGTGGAGAAGTTTCTATAGAAATATGTTATTAAGACCACTTCGATCATGATTGCTCACCTGGAGAGTGCCATGTCTGCAATTGGAGGAGAAATTTCACAAATAAAAGAGCATAGGAATGCTCTAAACCTCTTGTTTTTCTATGATAATTTCATAGAAGATACTCCTGCTAAGTCTACTACTGAAACCAAACTAGAAGTTAAGGATGATGAAGTTGTGGAAATAGCTAAGGAAATATTCAAGGACATCCCTAAGGATGATGTTAAGGATGTCAATAAGGAGGACATCAATGAATATATAATTGCCTAATTGGCTTCTGTTTTGTGGTTTTGTGTCTCTGTCCCTTTTGGGTTTTTCCTTGCTTCTTTTTGGTTTGTTCATGCTTTCCTTTTCATTCCCAGGTCCTCAAGGATGCTTGTTATTTTTTGTGGTCTATGCATCCTTCTTATAATATGATGTATTAAGGCATTAGGGTGCATTTCAAATGCCCTCATTAATGAAAAATTTTAACTTACCAAAAAAAATCTCATCATCGATAGAAGAGAGCCATCACTGATGTATCTCCGATAGGGCTTGCACATCTCTAACAAAGGGGGTTTTTGCTAATAATCTCGATAAAAACAATATTATCATTTTAATTAAGCCTAAATGTTTCAGTATGTATTTAATATCAATGAGAAACCATCACCCATATAAAAAATCCATAACTCTTCTATAAATGACAAAGGCTAATGCATGAGCGACGTAAATTTAATGATTTAATTTCATCACCGATAGGATAAAGTCATTATTAATGCATGAACAACAACAACTTTGTAAAGTTGATGAATTTTAAAAAGGAATTTTTGGGGTCTTAAATAGAAATGATATTGCCATGAAAAATGATATCCTGGGTATTACAATAAAATGACACAGACTTTTAAACATCCAGATTTAATATTAAAATTAATACAATTGAGGGCATGTAATTAAAAGGAGAACAAATACTTCACAGAAATTTTATATTAATGAATAGCTTGGCATTTCTTAATATTAATTCTTGGGCATTATAAGTTTAACATCCAAAGGTAACCTTAGGATTAATATTAATATGAACCCTAATGTAAAATTTAATAATTAAAATTAAAAGCCAAAACATTAGAAAATAATAAAAATTAAAATAAAAGGTTGATGTTAAACCTTAGGTAGGCATTCAATAAATCTAAAATCATCAAAATTTATTAAATAAAATTAACACCAAATTTGGATTTTCTTTCATCACCAAAGTCTTAAATTGGATTTTTTCTTTTGTGTTTGCAAGTGACAGATCCAGGAGGTGAAGAGGGAATATGAATAGTCAAAGAAAAGAAGTCGAGGATCAAGCAACTAAGCCAAATATGAAATGTCAACAATCTATAACATTCTAGAATCCTTGATTCATATAGTTGGAAGCCATTAGAGCTAGAGAAATTATAGGGATTGGATGTAGAATAGTAAAAATCCAAAGGACGATGAGGATTTACCACTGATCAAGCCAAGCCATGGAAGACACTGGAAGCCGAACAATCTAGAAGAAACTACATTCATTGAACTTAGACCTGATTTCAGACCAATTGGAGATGATGATTCAACTACCCCAAAGCTTCATAGAGATGATTCTCTCAGTTGAGTATAGCCTATGATAGCCTAGTTCTTGCTGTAATACATTCACAAAAATTAGTGGTAGAGAGGATGCCAAGTGGCTGCATATGCACCAAGTATTCAAAATAGAATTTGCAAAATTTAGACTATAAAAGAGGCCTTTCAAGCTAGAATTCAGTATCGAGCATTAGAATAGTAAAATTTTGTAGAAGGTATTTCGAGCGTTTTGTCCTAGTTGGTTGTATTTCCCCTATGTCATTTTTATATTCCATATCTTGATTCTTCCCACCTTTGTACAAGTACTTCTGAGAGTTGAGTAGCTCACCTAAGATCATTTTCTGGAAGTTTCTTGAGGAGTCAGAGTCTATACGTTACTACAATTATGATAGTAGATTGCATTTCCCTGTTACAACATTTGAATGGGGTGAAAATTGTGTTGTGTTCTTAGGGAGACCTGAGCACACTACCAGACTCTAATATTGTAATCATATGGCATTGACCATAATACAAATTATGGCTTCTGCTCTTTGGCATATTTTGGTGCAATGTGTGTATGTCACTTGTCTATATATTACATTATTTGAATCTATAGGTAATGTTTCTTTCATTGATTTAATACCTATGTTGATTACGTTATTCAAATGAATGTGGGTATTTCAGTTCTTTCCTTATTTTTCTCACTATTTTATAAAATTGGTTAAGTTTTGCTACAGTCACCCAATAAACAAGGCACCGATCTACATTCTTGAAACTGAAGTTATAAATGCTATGTTTTCTTGGTCATCATAAAAATTTATTATAATTCATTAGATCTAGTAGAGCTTACCAAGACTAAAATTTATTATCATTTAGGCTCATTGTGGAGTGTCCATACCCAACCTGTGTTCTTAAGGATTTAGTGTTTCAGGTCAAAGAGGTGAGTTTACCAGAGCTCACATATTGTTGTGATTAGAAAGTTTTGGTAGAATGACAACCAATATTTTAAGGATATCAAAATTTTCCACAATAGGTACTTTAATTTTTTTAGATGAGGGCAGATATGGATATAATAGAACTTTGGGGGTGATATGAGAAATGAAAGAAGAGCCTTAGTGGAGGTTGATGTATGGCAATAAATGGAGTGAATGGATTTATGAAAAATGATATGGAAAGAAGGGGGACAAGGCCTTAATGATAATGGATGATAATTTTATGGAATAATAAAAGGGAAATGAATGAATTTGTGAAGGAGATCCTTTGAAAATTTGATTTTCCTTTAGTAGCAATCATGAAAATGACCTAAACCTTCCCAAGACCATGAAGACCCTTTATACTAATACAACCTTCCCATGATATTGCAATTTTTGAAATGACCATTGTACCCTAAAATCACCTAGACATCTTGACTTGATGGTTAAAAAAATTTTAGGGCTATGAACCAAGTTGGATAGTGCAATCCAATAGTACCATGGGGGTATATTAGCATGTACCAAATAATGTAATATTCTCCAACATTCCTTGTATCATATTATTTGGTTATTGAAGACTTTAGTCTTCAATCCATACTTCTTTTCTTTATCCTTCTGTTATGTCTCTCATGTTGCTTGAGGTTCATATTTTGAATATGTTTTATTATGTTATTCCTTGTACCTATTATACTTACAAACACTCAATATATTTATGAGAATATTGAATCATCAATACACATTCCTAGAATGTATTCTTTATTTTTATTTAGATCCATTTCTTGAACTATTTTCAAATAATTGCACATGCAATTTTCCTTCAAGTCTTCAATAATTCTTCAAGTAGAAATCCTTTTATCTCTAAAATTTTAATTTCTTCAATTTTTTCAATTTAATTCCTTTAAAGTAGAAGTCCTTATTTATCCAAAGTTTTAATTTAATCAATCAATTCCAGACTTACAAGTTCAATAATAAAAAAATTTAATTCACTTCCTTATGTCTCCCAAATTAAATTTCTTCAAATTCAATAAAGCTCTAAGCTTTAATTTATTTTCTATCACTCCAATATTTTGTGCAATCAATATTTAATATTCATTCACCTTATTACTCCATAATAAATAATCAAATAAATAAATATTAAGTGCTCAATGGTTTACCTTTATTTTTTGTCCAAAAAAATTAGTATAAATTATACCTTAACTCTTTGCTCCACCCTTGAATTTATTTAAAAATGCCATGGCACTTTGAATATTGTTAAGATGCATTAGTTTTAGGATATTTTCACTTGTCAGAGTATACCAGAATTTAGATGTCTTTCATGCCTCTCTTATTTACTATTCTTGGATGGTTTATATGGAATTCTTCCTTAGCTAAAAAAAAACTTGAAATCTACTTACACTTTGACTTTTGTGATCCAACAACAATGGTACTCTTTTCTCGACTCACAATAAATTACATCTAATTTTTAATGCTTCACTAGATATGGGACTATAGATTAGCTTCAAAGATTCTTTTTCTTTCGGTATGTAATGACCCAAAAACACACAAACAAAAAAATACAAAAATACCAAAGTTTTTTTTTTTACTAAGGAGAGAGGTACATGAACCCTTCATGAACCCCTAACCTAACTAGTGTAACCTAAAGTTTAAATCACCTAAGTTTCCCTAGAAGTTATATCTCATGAAGTATGCTATCACAAGTCTATACGTGTAGGCGTAATGTGTGTTACTGTAGATAAGTCCATCTGTCCCATCATCCTTGATGAGCTAGACCTATCACCCTCAGTCCATCAAAGGTATACACACATCTCCATACCATACACAAATCCTTATGTGTAAGTATATTATGAGTATTGTGAGTTAAGCTATCTATCTCATCTCCATGATGAGCTATCTTAACTCAGATGTAATATCTTCACCACTTAGTCCTTTATCTCCCTAAGGGGATCTCAATTCCCTTAGGTCTCCTATGTTCACCCTAAGGGGTTCTCAATTCCCTTAGGTTACCTATGTTCACCCTAAGGGGTTCTTAATTCCCTTAGGTCACCTCTGAGTTCACCCTAGAACTCTACTCTATTTTTCTATCATCAAACAACCAAATAATGGTACATCTAGTTACTATAACATCAAGGAGCAATAAAAAAGAAAGGGAAAATAAAACAAGTTACAATAAAGAGAATCAATTACATAATATAACTAAATATAGAAATAAAGAAAAGTACCTTCACTAAAACATTAAGAAATTATCTCATTAATTCTTACATGACAAATCCTTCTTACTCTTAATAATTTCATCTTATTTGCATTGGGGATATCTTCCCATATTTCTAGTTCTATTTTATCATAAGTAAATCAGTGCAAGATATAATTACCTATTCTTCATTTCCATGGAACTCCTTGCTTCTCCTTGCTTTCCATTGGTATTTTTTTTTTGGTAGATAAGATACTATAGCATCAATACCGAGTTTTACAGGTTGACCCAAAACCTTTTACAAAAATTAGCCTAGGGCTGTTGATGAACATATCCTTACTAAGGATCATATATATGTAAAATCTACATGCCGCCAAAGCCATTACATCCGATAAGGCACATATCCTGTTATCAAAAAGAAACTTCCCATACAACATTTTGGGTATACCCCGAGAAAATACACATGCATCATAATTACAAAAAAGAAATAGACATGGATCCCTTCCTTGAGACAATGGAGAAACAAAAAGTTGCAGACACACATAGTAAAGTACTGAAAAAAACTCCCACAAGATCTATATTTACAGTTACTCTTAATAATTCTTTGGTAATTGCTTTCTTTTGTATATGACATGCTTTGGTACCACATACTATCTTGGCCAATCAGCCTTGGAGAAGTTAACCTGCTGGCTAGATTTATGGCGGTGGTTATCTGGTGATCCACGTGGCTTTGGTTCAAAGTCTTATATTGTCATTTCTTTCCTTCCCTATGATTATCAACCAACCTCAAATTACTAATATGACTAGGAGCCATGTTATCTAACATGTGACTATCCCCATTAGTCTTTGTGGTATTTCCAAGCAACATCCATGAATACTGACAGCTCAGATAATTTTTATTGTGAGTCCAATTCAAAAAAGAGACGGGAATACTCCTAGCCTTCAAAATTATAGTGCCTTCCTAGTTGGTAAATTTGACTATCATTCTTGGAATTATTGTTGAATAAGCTCCTCTACTTCACTCGGGACACCATGTTCCCATTTGAAAATTTCATCACCATCAACACCCAAATTGGCCAGCTTATCAGCAATTTTGTTAGCTTCCCGAAAGACATGTTGGGCTTTTATGTCCTGTATTCCCTAGAAAAGGATCCTAGCCTCTTCAAAAATTGTTTTAATCCTCCAAGGAGGTGTTTTCCAATTATTGAGGATATTTATAACATGCATAGAGTCTCCTTCTACAATCAAATTGCCTTCTAAGTCTTGAGTCATTTGAAGACCTCTCCACATAGCTCTAGCTTTAGCTTCGTTGTTCGTCCTTGTTCCCAAATATTTGGAAAACACAAGCATCATATTCCCATTATGATCTCACACAATGCCACCAGTGCCTACTCTTCCAGGATTGTCCTTAGTCGCTCCATAAAAATTAAGCTTAAACCAACCTGTAGGAGGTGGATACCACTTAAAATTGGCTCTGGGGTTGACTACCCTAGGCACGAACTCATCTAACAAAGTTAAGCTTAAATATTGAGCAATCATGGTCACCTCCATATGAGGTTTATAGCTATCAAAAGGGATAAGGCTCACATTCTCATTGGCAAAGGATAGGATCCTGGCAATGATAGTTTGTGATAGTTTGATGATCATTGATAGACTCATTAAAGAATCTATGGTTCCTTGCTAACCACACATGCCAAAGGTAGTGATTGAGACAAATTTTCCACATGTATCTAAGTCTTTGGCTTGAAAAGGGGCAAGGCCACTAGATGAAAAAATCAAGTACGATGGCTGGTTTAACCCATGAAATATTGAAGGCCTAAAAATCCCCACTTAGGACAGTCAAGGAAAAAGGGAAATCAAGTAAAATGTGATAAATGGTCTCCTAATTAGCCCTGCACATATAACAATGATTAGTGATACAAATACCTTTATGCATCATATTATCAATGGTTAGAATTCTTCCTTGGATAACCAGCCATGAAAAGACTGTAATTTTTGGAATTAATTTTTTTATCCAAACTAAGTCCTTTTGGAGGACAAAATCCTTGTCATCAAGAAAAAGCTTGTAAGCTGATTTAATAGTGAACTGTCTGTTTTCCATAGGAGCCCAAGTCACTTGATCTTCCTTGGGTCTCATGGGGATAAACTATTTCCTGAGAATGTTACAAAGATCATTTGATTCTGCTTGAAATCCTTGAATTATTTTTTGTTTCCACTTCATTCTATCTCTATCCTCAACCATATAATCAGAGACTTTTTTGCCAATGATTTCTTCCGTGATATCTCTAATTCGGGCTAAGTTAGGATATTGCGTCAATGGTTCATCCTTAGCCCACCTGTAATTCCAACAATTTATCCTCTCACCATTGCCTAAAACCCATATTAAACCTTTTTTGATGATTTCCTTATAATTAATAATTGCTTTCCTAAAAGCAGAACCTCTGATTGGAACTGAGTCACTTAGAAATTCCATATTTTGAAGATACTTTCGTTTGATGATAATTATCCATTAATTTTCTTCACTAAAAATGATATGCCACACCTGGTTAGCTAGTAAAGCTAAATTTATATGAGCAATTCTCCAGACCTAAGCCCCCATTTTCCCTAGGTCTGCACACTTTGGTCCATCCTATAAGGTGTATCCTTTTTTTCTCCTATGATTTAGTCCATAAAAATTATTTTTGGAGTTTCTCAATTTTTTAGAAAACCTTCAAAGGGGCTTTGAAAATGAAGAGGAAATAGACTGGAATGCTCTGAAGATATGCCTTAGTGAGGATCAACTTTCCTGCTTGAGATATAAGATGACATTTCCATCTAGCAAGTTTTTTTTTAAATTATTTCAATAACCCTGTCCCCCATTGACTCTCTCGAAGAACCAATGAAAAGAGGGAGACCAAGATACGAAGTGGGGAGATTTTCTATATCACACCCTAAAATTTCTGCAATCCTTCCTTACCTCTAAATGGGGGTGTTCAAGAAATATAACTTGCTTTTACTAAAATTAAATTTCTGACCAGCAACGTCCTCGTAGAGTTGCAGGATGTATTTAATTATTTTGGCCTCAACCACTAATGCCTTAGTCAATATAAGGGTATCATCGATGAATTGTTGGTGATAAATAGCCCTAGTGAGAGATGTTGCCTTGATTCTCGATATTAGCCTTGAAATGCAAGCATTTTTTATGGTTCTACCTAAAGCTTCTACCACAATGATGAATAACATGGGGCTGATAGGGTCCCCCTGCCGAATTCCTATGTGACTTTAAAAGTAACCAAAAGTTGTTCCATTAACTAGAATCAAGAACCATGCTTTAGAAATATATTATTTTATCAAATTAACCCATTGGTGGTGAAAACCAAACTTAAGGAGGATAGCAATTAGAAAGTCCCAATTTAGCCTGTCAAATGCTTTGTTCATATCAAGTTTGAGGGCAAAAATAGACTTGTTAGTCTTATGAGCAAAGTGTAGAGCTTCATGAACTATGATAACTCCATCCAACATTGACCTGCCCTGGATAGAGCTTCCCTAACATGGATCTATGATGTGGGGTAGAATATCTCTCATTCTATTTGCAATGGCTTTAGTTAGGATCTTGTAAGAAACATTGCACAAACTGATTGGCTTGAAGTCAGCCATAGATTCAAGGGTTTTCTTCTTAGGAATTAGAGAAATAAAAGTAGAGTTTATACCTTTTGGGATATGATTGCTTGCTTGGAATTCTTTGACAGCAAAAATTACATCCTCACTTACGATATCCCAAAAATATTTATAGAAATAAGGGGGAAAGTCATCGGGTCCCGGAGCTTTGACTGGCTCCATGCTAAACAAGGCTTCATCAAAAAATGGAGCTAGAAGCTTAAGGTTTATATCCTCATTTATTATTCTATGAATGGATTGCAATAGAATATCTTTGGCCTCCTCATTGTACTGTGATTACTGACAAAGGATAGAATTGAAATAAGTTACTGCCTCCTTTCTGATTTCTGTTAAGTCTTGAGTAATAGAACCATCTGCTTTTTTTTTTAATTTTATCTTGTTATTGCTTTTGTTTCTAAGTGTGGTGATGTGAAAAAAATTGGAATTTGAATCTCCATATTTCAACCAAAGAGCCCTTGATTTTTGCCTCCAATAGATTTCCTCATGGGCAAAAATGTTATGAAACTATGCTAGTTTTGTTCGTTCCTCCTGCCTAGTGGTTTCATCAACATCACCATGTTGGATCCTCTGATCAATTATCTTCAAAATTTCAAAAACCTCTTTTTTTTTTAATTTTCAAATAGGTTCCCAAAGACCTCTTTGTTCCAATTTCGAAGCTTTTCCTTAACAAACTTTAATTTTCCAGCAAGTTTAAAAGTTGCACTACCCTTGATAGGTTGCTGCCACCATTGACTTAAGTTATCTTTGAAACTAGAATGTTTGATCTACATAGATTGAAATCTGAAAGGTTTCTTGAAGGACAGAGAGTTAGGGATCTCCAAAAAAATGGGATTAAGATCAGAGAAAATTTTTGGAAGGGCTTGCAGGGTAGAATCACCGAACAAATTTGTAGCCTCATTTGATATAAAAAACCTATCAAGCCTTTCTTGAATGAGATGACATCATATCCGCTGATTGCTCCAGGTATAATTTGCTCCTCTAAGTTTTACATCCATCAACATGTTGGAGTTAACAAAGTCATTGAACTCATCCATGCTCCTGATAGGTGGTCCATTTCCACCCATTTTGTCTGAAGGGTAAAGAGGAGTGTTAAAATCCCCAGCCAAAATCTATGGGACATTATGGAAGATTTCACTCAGATTACCTAAGTACTCCCACAGTAGAGCTCTCCCTTGAATTGAAGTCGAGGCATAAATATTTGAAAGGATCCATGACCTGTTGTTGTTTATTTCCTTAAATAAAACACTAAGAACCTTGTCATTTTTCTGAATAATTGTGCCTTCTACTATATGAGGATCCCACAAAGTCATAAGGCCTCCAAATGCTCCTATGGATGATTTGCAAACCATCTCCCCTTGATTCCATATTTTTTTTGCTATTTTTTTGACTGAATCTCATCAGTTTTTATTTCTTGCAACATGATAATAGTTGGATTCACTTGATTTCTTATTGCACTGACTTCCCTGTGTTTGGGCAGGCCATTGAGGCCTCTCACATTCCATGAGAGGAACTTCATTTATATTATTTGGGATTTCTTCCTCTCCCCCTCCCTTGAGGGGGTTTTCCTAATTTTTTGTCTTTAGAACCCGGAATAACCTGTTGAAACAAGGTTATCTATTTTCCATTGGCAATGTCATTATCAGTTTTAATTTTTTGATGCTCAACATTTGATATTCTCCCTTTTCTTTTTTCACTACCAAAATCTATAGGAGACTTCACAGTGCTCCTAGTTTGTTTAGGACAAAACTAAGGGGAGGTAATTTGTTGTAGAATCGGACTGCCATATTCCTCAGTCTGAATAGTTTCACATATCTCCACCTCTACATCCAAATCTTTTCCTTTTTTCCTATATTCCCCTAGTCTGTGGGATGGACCCTTAGTAGGATTCACTTGGCTCCTAGTGATGATGTTAGGGAGATGAGATTTTTTATTTTCCAATGCCTCAAATTTCTTCCTAAGTTCTTTAGCATTAGGGTTTGGCTTTGGGATGCCCACTGGGCTTGAAGTATTTCCAACATTGGGGTTTAAGGATCCTGACTTGGATGTGGATTCTAGAGATTATGCATTAGGGTTTAAATTTGTGATGCCCACGAGGCTTATAGTAATTTTAGCATTAGGGTTTGAGGATCCTGAATTGGATGGGGATTTGAGAGAGTCATAAAGGTTAGCCTGAAGGTGTTGGGCTTCCATGTCTTCTGATAATCCTCCTACTCACATATTGGATAGAATTGAAAATTTATTTGAAACTAGAGGATTGGAACTTACCTGAGTATTTTGGTTGCCAACAACCTGTTGTTTTCCTTTGTCTTGTTGGGACCCTGCACCCTCTATTTTATTTTTTTGGTAGACATAGTTTTCCTGATTGAAATCACCTCTGCCAGGGAAACTCCTTAAATTTCCTCTGTCTAGCATTCCATGCTTCTGCTTTTCTCTATTCATTGCTAGGTTAGGGAACTGATTGCATAAATGTCCTTGACTTTTACATTGTGCACAAAATTTCAATCTGTTCTCGTATTCTACTAGCTATTTTCTATAGTATTCTCCATACTCTAGCTCCACAAACCTTGGCAATTCATTATTCAAATTAGCATTTACGCAGATTCGTGCATGAGTCATCCTTGTCCTAGCCAAGGTCGCATGGTCAATGGATATCAGGTCCCCTATAGTTTTGGCTATGCCCTGCATCCAATATTCATTAAAGAACTGGGCAGGTAGACTCGAAAGACGAACCCAAATAGGGACAATGTTAATATTTTGCTTTTCAGGGTCAAAATATTCACCCCATCGTCTGAGAAAAAGGCTCATTTTGCCTAGAAACCAAGGACCTCTTATTAAAATGTGGTTAGCATCCTCCATATTGTTAAAATGGATAATGAAGAATCCTCGAGTTAGAGCTACCAACTCCAATATGCCTACCAGTTGCCATTTACCCATCGCCCAAGCCATGATAGTCTCCATGTCCGGCCTACCTCCCAAAAAATTGCCTACCAGGGAGAATTATTCCATTAAAAGAAAAGGGCTCATGGAACTTGCCGGGGCTGAAATTTTATTATTTATTGGAACTAGGGGTGGAAGAGAGAGAACCTCCTTTCTTTTTCCTCTAATAGTCTTAGTAAAATACAACCACTTCTTGGGCCCCGCATTGTCCTTCGTATCTTTTTTTTGGGGTCTTTTTGAGGAGGGTCGAGCCTTCGTGTGATGCTTGCCTCCAAATCTATCATAGCCTGACCACCTTCCTCTAAATCCTCTCTTGATCCATGCTCAAGGTTCCCACCTGCCCCTTCCATACCTGCTCTACCTCTATTTCCTTGGCTGAGATTCCTACCCATAAAATTTAAACCCTCACTCCCGACGCACCCACTAAACCTCAGCTCACTCATTCCTCTTGCTAAAGGAGAACAAAAGAAAAAAAATCTTGGTGTATGTTGGTAGGTTCTTTTTGAACCGTACTTTGAGGGTAGTAGGGTATCAAGATACTCATGGTTCAGGATAGGTATACCTTTTAAATGCATCTTATTCATTTACTTTGGAAAATTGCGACTATACAAAATTCATATAAGTTTCTAACCATCTAATGCACAATGGATATCATGAAATAACCTTTACTTTTATTTTTACCTCTCAAGTTCCCTTAGAGATTCATCCCACATATACAACATAGATAAAGGTGTAACTTAAATTAAATCCATTCATGTTTTAAAGCATTAAAGTCCCATAACTTTAACCTTTAAAATAATCCCTTTCTTTTAATTCCCTAAATCAAAGCCCCATAACTTTAATTCAAAGAATAAAACTACATCCTTTTTAATTCACCATTTCCAATCAATCAATCACTTTCTAAAGCATTAAAGTCATATACCTTTAACCTTTAAAAAACATTCATTCATTCCCTAAATTGAAGCCCCATAACTTCAATTCACGAATAAATCCACATTTCTTTAATTTAAAACTCCTAAGATATTCAACCTTAATCAAAGGGGTTCTCTCTTTAAATTAAAGCCCTTAAATACATTTCATAAGAATCTAAAGGTTCCCTATTATTTAAAACCTTAAATAAAACTATTTTAAATCAAAGGTTCCTTTTAATTGAAATCCTAAATATATTTCATAAAATCTAAGGTTCCTTTTAATTAAAACCTTAAATAAATCTCATAAATATCAAAGGTTCATTTTAATTAAAAACCCTAAATACATTTCATAAAATCTAAGGTTCCTTTTAATTAAAAACCTTAAATAAAACTCTTATAAATCAAAGGTTCCTTTTAATTGAAACCCTAAATATATTTCATAAAATCTAAGGTTCCTTTTAATTAAAAACCTTAAATAAATCTCATAAATATCAAAGGTTCCTTTTAATTAAAAACCCTAAATACATAGCCAACATTCTTAAATGCTCCATAGCCAATTTGCCTTCTTCCTACCTGGGCTTACCTCTCTTTATTGGAAATGCCAAAGAAAGCCTATGGGATAATGTCATCGAGAGACTTCAAAAAAAATTATCCACTTGGAGAGGTAATATTCTATCCCAAGCGAGTAAAATCACTCTCACCATGGCCTAACTCCAAAGTATTCATGTCTACTTCCTTTCTTTGTTCAAAGCTTCTACTATTGTTTACCAAAATATGGAAAAAAATCAAAAACATTTTCTTTGGATAGGATCTGAAAATAAACACAGATTCCATTTAGTTGCTTGGGACAAAGTCTATAAACCCAAATATCAGGGAGGATTAGTACTAGGAAGGATATCTCTTCTCAACCTTTCCCTCCTTTCTAAGCAAGCCTGGAGACTCATTTCCAATGAAAAAGTTGAGTGGGTCAAAATCATGAGAAGAAAGTATCTTGAAGCCTTTGAATTCCTATATGGTCAAGTCCCCTCTACTGGGTCTGTTTTCTAGAAATCCATTTGTGAAGCTCGTTCCTTGTTGCAAAAAGGACTCCGATGACAACTTGGAAATGGTAATTGTATTTTCTTCTAGGAGGACAAATAGACTGGTGATAATCCTCTTATTCAGATTCCTATGTTTCAAAGGATTATCAACATAACTAAACATTTGGTTGGTCCTTTAGTGGCTAGTTTCATATCCTCTTCCAATGGTATTATGAGCTGGAAAATACTTGATGTTCTAAACTATGAGGATGAAATTTTTTGCTTGTAAGCTCAATTGTCTTCTATCAAAATTCCTGCTAGTGATCTTAAGGACCAACCTATTTGGGAACCTACCAATTCTAGAGAATTCTTAGTCAAATCAACTTACTTGCTTTCCCTTAACAATATTGAAACACCTATTCCATTTAAGCTAGTTTGGACCAAGTACCTGACTCCCAAAATTGCCTCCTTTTTTTGGATTTGTATTCAATATCGTATCCTTACTATTGAAAACAAAATCAAAAGGGGTATTCCTCTTCCTAACAGATGTTATCTATGTCTATCTGATTGGGAGTCTACTTCTCACCTTTTTTTGTTTTATCCTTTTTCAATAATGGTGGTAAGCAAGCTTTTTCTAAATTTCCAGCTAGTTTGGGCTCATCCACCTTCCATTGTTGAGTTGTTCCTTTAGTGGCCCAATCCTTTTAAAAATCCAGTGCTTAAAGGACTTTGGAAATTCTGCCTACAACATTACCTTTGGAAAATTTGGCTTGAATGCAATAGAAGAATATTTGACAAAAAAGCCTTGCATGCTGATATCATTGCTCATAAAATCATCCTCTATGCCAAGGAAAATGTCCATATATCTCCTTTTTCTTGTCCTTCGTTTGAGAAAGCCATCCATAATTCCTGCAACTTATTCCTTGATACTTCAAAACCTATCAATCCTTCAAATTCAAGAACCAACATCAGATGGTATCCTCCCCCAAGTGGATGGGTCAAGCTTAACTTTGATGGAGCTGCTAAAGGAAATCCTAGCAGTTTTGGGGCCAAAGGAATTTTTTATGATCATTTAGGCAATTCTATTTTTGCTTACTCTGAACCTTTAGGCATCATGTCAAATCACTCTGTTGAAGCCAAGGTAGTTTGGAGAGGCATCTGATTCATTAAAAATATTCCAAGAAACATCATAGTGGAAGGGGATTCTCTAAATATCATTAATTATTAAAAAACTTCAAGACTTAGCAGTTGGAGGATTAGAAAAATTATGGAGGAAAGCAAACAAATACTCTATCAATAGCATAACACTATTATCCAACATGCCTATAGGGAGGCCAACATTGTTGTTGACAGATTGGCAAACATTGGAGCTAACACCCATGGATTGTTGACATGGACTAATACTCTACCTCCTAAGGTGGATGAACTTGTTAGACGTGATCAAAACAATGGTACCCATGTCTATTCTTGAAAATATTTTCCACGTGAAGTATTGGGCTCACATTCCAATCCTCTTGTTGGGTTTATCTTCAAGGATTCTGTCTTACCTTGAAAATTGGCCACATGACCCTTTGTGTTTTAAATTTAAAATACCCACCACCTCGATCCATGCTAGCACTTATTTCTTGGTAATCGATTCCTTTTGGCATCCCAAGATGAGGCCTAGTATGATTATTAATCATTCTTCTTATGAGTGTATTGATTTGTACAATCTTACCTCATCGAGAACCATCTTCCATAATTTAACCAGTTGCATTGTTTTGAGACCCTATGTAGTGAACATCCCTATCCTTTCTGTGTCTTGCACCAGGACCTCTTATTGGCTACATTTTTTGTGCATCCCATATGGTCAACTATTTCATTTGACATTGATTCTATCAATTATTTTGTGCAACATTCAATGCCTAAAAATCTACTTTGTTATCTGCCCTAGCCAATCTATTTCCTTCAGGGTTTTTTTTTCCTTTTCTAAGCATCCTTCTTGGATTTTTTGTAGAACCCAAAGTGACGACAGTGCTTTCCTTTTATATGACTCATTGCATGCTTTGCTTAATCATCAGCCCTATACTATTGTGCATATTTTGTTTAACCTAAGCCATTCTCTATGCCTTCCTTCTCATTGTTTTCTGTCTACCACCATGAAGGAAGGTAAACCCATTTTCATTGATCTTGAGGTGTTTGATCTTGAACCCATGGTCAGAGACTTCTAGAAGGATAGAGGTGCACTTATTGATTTCTTCAAGTTGTTTGTTGGTGTTGATGAGGAGGTGACGAAAGCCTTTGTTGAGACCTGGAACAAGGGCCTGGTTACTGTTCATGGGGTGGAATTCCAAATTACTATTGAGCTATTGGTGGACCTAACAAGACAACCTATGGATGGTAAGGTGATTCAGAGAAATAAACATAACTAAGAAGTAGAGCTAACATTTTTTGAGAACTTAGTGATTCACAAGATGTACATAAAAGGTTTGTACCATAAACATCTTTCCACTCCTTGGAAATAAATCTTAAAACCTATCATGCAATACCTTGCTTGTGACAATCCTGATTCCCAACTCTATTATTTCCATTTGGCTTATGTAAATCACTTTCATGATGCAAAAATGATAAACATCCTTGTTGTTATATTTTGGTCTATCAATTACACCATTTTTTGCACCCGGTCTAAAAAGGAGGAGGGTTTACCATGTCACAAAGGGCTTTTCAATGTCCTTTACAGATTCCTCCTTCTAAAGTTTCCCAAAGATAACATCCCTGCCCTTGAGTATGAGGAGGAAAATTCTTCCTCATCGCCCAGTCCCAAAAACTCCAAACCTAAGAGGAAGGATAAGAACGATAAACCCCATCCTGAATTCAACATCAAAAAAAGGTCAAAGTTGAAAGCATGTCTGTTAGATGTTCCCAGAGACTTAAGCATAAAGAATTGGTTGAAACCCCTCATTCTACTTTTGTCAAATCCACTAAGGATCATTCCAATTCACTTGACCTGGTTGAAAATTACCTTCATAAACTGGTCATCCATGCCACCTTTGCTACAATTGATCACTTAGAAATAGCTCACATGGCCATTGGTAAAGCTATCACGAAGCTTAAGTAATAGTTCCAGGCTCTAAGCCTTCTATTCTTTTGTGATACTTTTGATGACACCCCTGGTTTCTCCGTTGTTGAGGTTCTTTTCAATGCCAAGGGGGTTTCTAAAGATGAGGATGTGGTTGAAATTGCCAAGGAAGCCTGTTTCAATGTTCTAAAGGAAAACCTGAAGGATGTTCCGAAGGATGAAGCGAAGGACACTATGTTGGACATTGTTGTAGCTTCACCTATGTAAACTAACGCTCCTCTCTGAGTGTGTTGGTGGACATTCCTATTGTTGTCTTTTTCCTTCTATTTTCTTGGTCCTTCGGTCTAAAGGTTTTATTCTAGTTTGGTTCTGCTGGCTGTTAGTTCCTCTTTTTGTTCCTTTATATCATAGGAAGTCTTCCATTTGATGTTCTTGGCTTTAATCCTCTTTTTTGTGTCCCTCTCGAAGTTCTTCTAGTGTAATTTTTTCTATTCTTCTATTGTACAAGGCATTGGGGTGCCTTTCAAATGCCCTATTTTTAATTAAATTATTAATTTTCCAAAAAAACCCTAAATACATTTCATAAAATCTAAGGTTCCTTTTAATTAAAAACCTTAAATAAATCTCATAAATATCAAAGGTTCCTTTTAATTAAAAACCCTAAATACATTTCATAAAATCTAAGGTTCCTTTTAATTAAAAACCTTAAATAAATCTCATAAATATCAAAGGTTCCTTTTAATTAAAAACCCTAAATACATTTCATAAAATCTAAGGTTCCTTTTAATTAAAAACCTTAAATAAATCTCATAAATATCAAAGGTTCCTTTTAATTAAAAACCCTAAATGCATTTCATAAAATCTAAGGTTCCTTTTAAATAAAAGCCTTCAATATATTTCAGGAGACTAAGGTCTTCCTTCCAATTCAACCCTTCATTTTTCCAAAGAACAAGGTTTCTGTCTTTATTTTGATCACGTTACACAACACCTTTTCTATAGCAGGAGTTTACAACTAAAGGTAAATGGATACTAGGAAACCATGGTATTCCTAGCCTCTATACAAACTAGACCCGACAACACTCATAGTGTTCCCTTCGACGTGGCATGACCTTCGGACATGCACAACATTCCTTGTCGATGCCCACTAGTTTCCTTAGTGTTTACTCTCTCTGAAATGCTCGCTAAGGTTCTCTCCTAAGCGCTCACTAGAGCTCATGGCTTTTCACAGTGCACAACGCTTTCAAACAAGAGATGGTTTCCTTCCTAAACCTCGTGCATAGCTCTCAATGCAGCCTAGGGTGATTACACACCCACACAACACTCACCCGATGTAAGGTGGATTACTTTTAAAGCCACACACACATAAGGTGTTTACAGGTTTCTTCATTAAACATAGTGCACGATGCTCACTTGCAACATAGAGGGTTTATTTCCCATAAAGCAAGGCAACGTAGCGCACAGTGCTTCTACAAAGCAACATGGGGAGTTTTCTTTCCACCAAACAAAGCAACGTAGCGCACAATGCTTCTACAAGCAACATGGGGAGTTTTATTTCCACCAAACAAAGCAATGTAGCGCACAACACTTCTACAAGCAACATGGGGAGTTTTCTTTCCACCAAACAAAGCAATGTAGTGCACAATACTTCTACAAGCAACATGGGGAGTTTTATTTCCACCAAACAAAGCAACGTAGTGCACAATGCTTCTACAAGAAACATGGGAGTTTTATTTCCACCAAACAAAGCAATGTAGTGCATAGCGCTTCTACAAGCAACATGGGGAGTTTCTTTCCCATAACATAGAACAACGTAGCGCACAATTCTTACATAGCATAAAGGTTCTTCTTTAAACATGGTGCACAACGCTTACATAGCATAATCCCAAGTAAATTTAAAATCGGGATTAAATTCAGAACAACCCAACCTTAACTCCTATGGAGATTGGAAAGATGGCATCGTCTGGTAGGCTCTCCTCTCAGCCTCTAGCGTGTTCCTCCCGCTATGCCCATCTCTTCTCTGCATCTCTGTTTCTCCTCCTTGCCTCTTCGTATCCTCCCGTATGCTCTGTTCTCCCTCTTTTCTCACTTTTCCTTCCTTCTTCCCTAACGTGCCCATCCACCATCTTCTCGAACCCCGAGCTCCATCATCCACCTCCATTCTTCAATGCACCGTCCCCTATCCTCTATGCACTCCTCCCATATTTCCCACATTTGGAAACTTAGCAGCGTCGTAGGATATCTCCTAGGTTTCATCATTTAGGAACGGGATGATTACATTTCATTACCTTTTTTTATTTAAACTAAAGAATGGCCTTTTAATTAAAATATCATTCTTAAGATATTTATTTACATTAAAATACATTACTTTTTATTTTCCCAATTTCATTATTGCCCCTTTGTTTATTTTTTATTTTTTAATAAAGATATCTATTATATATCTTCATATATCTTTCTTTTTTTTTAAATGAATTCTCTTTTATTTAATTAATTAAAGCCTTTCAATGAATACCCTATTAACATTAAAAGAACACTTTTAATTAATTCAAATGAAAACCCATTTATTAATTGCAAATGAATTTACTAATGAGCTCCAACGAGCCAAACATTATTTTCTTAAACCTCATTAATTAATTTAAAGAATCTAAATTCAACATATAAATTTAGTTTGCTTTCTTTCACAAGGAGTATGCTTTATCTTTACTTTGAATATGATAGTTTACCCTATGCATCTATATGCATCTTGTAGTGGTTCTTATATAGAAACTCAACATCAACTACTCAAACCATGATGCAGTAAAGAGCAAACACATTTACATAATCAACAAAGAGGGAATCTTTCCATCAACCCAATCACCTATCTTAGCCAGAGATTTTATGATAGTTGCTAGGCTATCAACTAAAGCTCAAGGTGATCAGCCATCGATGATTATCCCTTCCATCAATGCATGCCTATATGAAGGTATCTATCCATGTTACCTTCGAGTATCTTAATCATCATTTCCCCTGATCTTTGGTACCCTCATTTCTGGTGGGTAACTTTACCTGTTCCACCTACGAGTGTACCTGATCCTGCACACTTGGAAATATGTTAGAAATAACATGCCCCTTATAAATCAACTAAACATCACATAGTTGGTTCAAATGTTCAAACTAAGTATCATCACATCATCGGTCCATACATTGTTTTCTTGTGCCTTAAAGTCAGCTAGGGAGGGTCATGACATCCTCCCCCACTAGGATTAAACATCGTCCTCGGTGTTTCCAGTTTTCCTTTTGTGGTTCAGCAGAAAATAAAATTATTACATCATATAATCTTCAAACAAAAAGGGAAAATATTTTTGCATAACCTCCACTTTCTCCCAAGTGGCATTCTTCTCAGAGAACTGGTCCCATTGGACCTTACATTGATCAAGAGTCCGATTTTGTAGATATTTGGATCAAAACTCAAGAATCTTCATCGACAGTACTTCAATGGCCTCCGGATTTGCCATCTGCAATTTAGAAACATCCCACACATGTTCAGGGTCAGCAACATATTTCCTAAGCAAGGATATGTGGAAGGTGTCATGGATTTTGGATAGATTAGGTGGTAATGCAAGTCGGTAAGCAATCAGATTGATATTTTCTATGATCTCAAAGGGCCCCACAAAATGTGGATCCAACTTCATGGATTTGATAGCACTTTTCTTTGGCTTAACCCTTAAGAACACCTTATCTCCAATAGAATACTCTCTAGGAGTCCTTTTTAGATCTGCATAACTCTTCTGCCTATCCACAGCTTCCTTAAGCCTTTGCCTAATTTCTTTTAGCTGCTCTTCCATTACCCTGACCATCTCTGGTCCAATCACAACTCGATCCTCTAGGTTATCCCATGACAATGGTGTTCTGCACTTTCACCCATACAAGGCATCGAAAGGTGCCATTCCTAGTGAGGAGTGATATCCATTATTGTAGGAAAATTCTACCAAAGGTAGATAGTCTTCCCACTAAGATTTATGATCCATGCAGTACATGCGGAGCATGTCTTCTAGAACTTGGTTTACCCACTCTGTTTGTCCATCGATCTCAGGATGGTATGCTGAACTCATATTCAATTTCGTACCAACTGCACTATGAAGGGATTTCCAAAATTCAGAAGTGAATTTGGAGTCTCTATCTGAGATGATTACCTCTGGAAACCCATGCAATCGGAATACCTCTTTGATGAATCTGCTAGCTACTACCTGAGCATCATCCTTGGTATTTCTTGGTATGAAGTGGGTAACCTTAGTCAACTTGTCGACCACTACAAATATGGCATCATGTTGGTACCGAGTCTTGGGTAACCCCACAATAAAATCCATGGATATGACCTACCATTTTTGCATAGGTACCTCATGCGAATGAAGTTTTCCTGCAGGATGCTGGCATTCTACCTTAACCTTCTGAAATTCGAGGCATCGAGCAACAAAATCTGTGATATCCTTCTTCATTCCTACCCAAAAGAAGGCTCTTTTCATGTTTTCTCACATTTTGGCTCCTCTCGAATGAGTAGAATAAGGATATCTATGAGCTTCTCGCATGATTAAGTTCCTCAAATCACCTATCTTTGGTATAATGACCCTTCCCTTATAGCACATAAGGTCATATTTCACACTAAACTCCTTATTTCCTTCAGGATATCTATCCATATTGACTCGAATTACTCGATAATACTCATCCTGAGATTACCTCTGTCTCACTTGATCCATCAGATCCATGTGAGCTCTAGTGATGGCTGCTATATATCTCCTTCTACTTAAAGCATCAACCACTTTATTCTCCTTTCCTTTTATGTACTCAATCTCAAAATCATACTCAATGAGGAATTCTACCCATCTTCTCTACCTTGCATTAAGTATTGGTTGGGTGAATATATACCGTAGACTCTAATGGTCTATTTTTAGTTCAAAGGGCCTTCCCACCAAGTAGTGGCACCAAACCTTTAGAGCATGCACCACTGCAGCCAACTCCAAATCATGCGTAGCATAATTAACTTCATGCTTCTTAAGTTTCCTTGAAGTATATGCCACTATTGAATCCTCTTGTGAGAGTACCCCACCCAACCCATCTATTGATGCATCTGTGCACACTAAAAAGTCCCCTTGAGGATCGAGAACCTTTAGTACCGGTGCAGTAGTAAGCTTATGCTTTAATAGCTCAAAGGCAACTTCACACTTCTCTGACCAATTGAATTCTTTTCCTTTCTTCTGAAGGTTCATTATGGGTCCAACAATCTTAGAGTAGTCCTTTATATAATGTCTATAATAGCTCGTTAACCCCATGAAACTTCGCACTTCAGTGACATTAGTCGAGGGTGGCCAATTCAGAATAGCCTCTATCTTTTTTGGATCCACAACAATCCCCTTTTCCGATATAACATGTCCAAGGTATCTTACCTCTGGAACATAGAATTCACTCTTAGCCATATTTCCATAAAGTTGATTCTTTCTCAACAATTCCAACATGATCCTAAGATGCTTATCGTGCTCTACTTTATCTCGAGAGTATATAAGGATATCATCCAGGAATACCAAAATAAATTGGTCCAAATGTCTTTGGAACACGTTGTTCATTAGGTTCATGAAAGTAGTTGGGGCATTAGTCAGTCCAAAGGGTAGGACCGTAAACTCATAATGCCCATACCTAGTCTTAAATATCATTTTGTGAGTATCTTCCTCATGAATTCTCAACTGGTGATACCCTAACCTCAGATCAATTTTGGTAAACACCTTGGCATATTTTAGTTGATCGAATAAATCTTCGATCCTAGGTAAAGGATATCGATTCTTGATTGTAGCCTTATTTAGCATTCTGTAATCAATACACAATCTTAGTGAACCATCCTTATTTTTCATGAATAGAACCGGTGTGCCCCATGGTGACACACTTGGTTTTATCAAACCCTTCTCCAATAATCCTTGCAATTGAACCTTCAGTTCATGCATTTCAGTAGGATTCATTCTATACGAGGATCTATGAATAGGTTCAGTTCCCATCATAAGTTCAATTGTAAAATTGAATTCTCGTACAGGAGGTAATCCAGGTAGGTCCTCTAGAAATACATCTTGAAAATCCTGTAGGATTGAATGTCATCCTAGTATTTTTCCTTTCTCTTGGTCTCCCACCTCATTGAGTTTTACCACATACACTATTCCTCCTCTCTTGAGGGCCTTTTTCACTTGCATAGCAGACAACATTTGAGGTTCAAAAGCCTCTTGATCGCTATGAACTCTTAGTCTTTCTCCGCCTTTCTCTGAATACTCAATCCAATGGTCTTGGAAATTGACTAAGGCTCTATGAGTCTGTAGCCAATCCATCCCAAGAATCACATCAAAGGCGTGTAGGGGAGCTACATATAAACAACATTTTGTAGTCCCTTCAGATAGAGTAACTTCTACCATAGGGTAACATTGGTTTACCGAGTAGGTTTACCCAGAACCGTACTCTACCTTCCACCCTTGAGCCAAATACCTAGGCCTTTTCGACATAGTCCTTGCTAGACTAGATGAAATAAAACTATCAGTGGCTCCACTATCTATTAAAATGTTTACTTGCTTATTGAAAACCTTACCTTTCACAAGTAATGGGGTGGCTTGTCCCTCTAGCTTCTACTTCCCGATTGTGGCATAGATCCGATGTTCTGGTTCCTTCCCTTTCACACCCGTCGAGCTAGTCCCTACTCGATATGGACACTGATTATAGTAATGAGGTCCTCAAAAATTGTAGCACCCTTCCTTGGGTCCTTGCTATTTCTCAGACTTCTCATTCCCATTCTTAGCTATTGGAGTTGGAGTATGCGACTTCTATGGCTGAGGTTTCATATTGTTGGGCTTGTTATCCTTCTTCTAAAAGTTCTTCTTGAACTTACTCCGATTCCCATAGGGTTTCTTCTCAGGATTTTGGGGATTCTTGGCTTTTCGCTCTTGCTCAACCTCCCATTTTACAAACCCATTACTATTCCTCTTCTTAAGTTCTTGTCACGCTTGCTCGGGTAGAGCGTCATACTTATAACATAAGTGTGACTCCACTTTCTTTGCTAGGTCATATACCTTTTGCAATGATTTGGGCTCCTGCATCTCCACATCGTGCCTTAACCTAGATTCCAATCCAAGGGTGAACTTATGAACTCATATTTTCTCATTATAAATAGGCACATATTTGAATAGTCTTACCAGCTTCTTATAGTACACTTCCACTATGTTGGTTCCTTGTCTAAGACTAGCAAATTCTTCAAATTTTAGGGCATAGAAATGCTCTGTTAGAAATATCTTTTTGAAGATGTTTATAAATTCTTCCCATGGAGTATCAATGGGTTCAATATTGGTTTCCTCATAGTGGGTTTCCCACCACTCCAGAGTAGCTCCTTCTAGGTTAATCATAGCCCATAGTGTTTGGGTTCCATATGAGTAACCTTTTATCATAAAATGAACCTCTACCTCTCTCAGCCATGCTTCCGCTGCATCCCCATCACCTTCTCCATAAAAATTTGAGATGTTGATGTTTTTCATGTCCCTAGCTATTTATTTTTTTCTAAGGCTCTGGCTTGTACTTGTTCTATAGTTAATCCACCATCTAGGCCAACCTCTGAGCCTCAAACTTGTAAATTTTGATTTGCAACCATTTCAAGCAACTGTCTTATCTGATCTTGCATAGTAATGACCGTAGCGGTGAGGTCTTCCACCTCCCTATTGGGGTTGGTTGGTTCCTCATCTTGGTTTTCTTCTTCCACCTCACTTTTTCAAGTTTGTCTAGGTGTAGGCCTCCCTCTTCTGGTTTTAGGTGGCATCTTAACCTGATTCCATCCAAGCAAGGGGATTAGATTATAGTTTCATCTTAAGTTGTATCTCTAATCAAGCCATAATACAAAGTTCTCTTGCTATATGCATCATCAACCTAACTAGGGAAATACCCTAGGTTGGGATGCATCACCGATACCAAAGCCCATACTAAGGCATCCTGACACTCCACACTCCCTTGGGCTAATTCCCGTTAGATTCTAGCAATTGGGGTATCCTAGATCATCCTAGCTTTAGCCTATGCCATAAGTGAGCCTTCATTGGATGCATATAATTTCCCTTTAGCACACATAGAAGCTCTATACCCTCATACCTAGAGCTCTGATACCAAATGTAATGACCCAAAAACACACAAACAAAAAAATACAAAAATAGAAAAGTTTTTTTTTTTACTAAGGAGAGAGGTACATGAACCCTTCATGAACCCCTAACCTAACTAGTGTAACCTAAAGTTTCAATCACCTAAGTTTCCCTGGAAGTTACATCTCATGAAGTACCCTATCACAAGTCTATCTATGCAGGCATAATGTGTGTTACTATAGATAAGTCCATCTGTCCCATCATCCTTGATGAGCTAGACCTATCACCCTCAGTCCATCGAAGGTATACATGCATCTCCATACCATACACAAATCCTTATGTGTAGGTATGCTATGAGTATTATGAGTTAAGCTATCTATCTCATCTCCATGATGAGCTATCTTAACTCAGATGTAATCTCTTCACCACTTAGTCCTTTATCTCCCTAAGGGGATCTCAATTCCCTTAGGTCTCCTATGTTCACCCTAAGGGGTTCTCAATTCCCTTAGGTTACCTATGTTCACCCTAAGGGGTTCTTAATTCCCTTAGGTCACCTCTGAGTTCACCCTAGAACTCTACTCTAGATTTCTATCATCAAACAACCAAACAATGATACATCTAGTTACTATAACATCAAGGAGCAATCAAACAGAAAGGGAAAATAAAGCAAGTTTACACTAAAGAGAATCAATTACATAATATAACTAAATACAAAAATAAAGGAAAGTACCTTCACTAAACCATTAAGCAATTATCTCATTAATTCTTACATGACAAATCCTTCTTACTCTTAAGAATCTCATCTTATCTGCATTGGGGATATCTCCCCACATTTCTAGTTCTATTTGATCATAAGTAAATCAATGCAAGATACAATTACCTATTCTTCGTTTCCATGGAACTCCTTGCTTCTCCTTGCTTCCCATTGGTACTTTGAGGGTAGTAGGGGATCAGGATACTCATGGTTCAGGATAGGCATACCTTTTAAATGCATCTATTCATTTACTTTGCCAAATTGCAACTATACAAAATTCATTTAAGTTTCTAACCATCTAATGCACAATGGATATCATAAAAGAACCTTTACTTTTATTTTCACCTCTCAAGTTCCCTTAGAGAGTCATCCCACATATACAACTTAGATAAAGGTCTAACTTAAATTAAATTCGTTCATGTTTTAAAGCATTAAAGTCCCATACCCTTAACCTTTAAAACAATCCCTTTCTTTTCATTCCCTAAATCAAAGCCCCATAACTTTAATTCAAAGAATAAAACTACATCCTTTTTAATTCACCATTTCCAATCAATCAATCACTTTCTAAAGCATTAAATTCATATACCTTTAACCTTTAAAACAACATTCATTCATTCCCTAAATTGAAGCCCCATAACTTCAATTCATGAATAAATCCACATTTCTTTAATTTAAAACTCCTAAGATATTCAACCTTAATCAAAGGGGTTCTCTCTTTAAATTAAAGCCCTTAAATACATTTCATAAGAATCTAAAGGTTCCCTATTATTTAAAACCTTAAATAAAACTCTTATAAATCAAAGGTTCCTTTTAATTGAAACCCTAAATATATTTCATAAAATCTAAGGTTCCTTTTAATTAAAAACCTTAAATAAATCTCATAAATATCAAAGGTTCCTTTTAATTAAAAACCCTAAATACATTTCATAAAATCTAAGGTTCCTTTTAATTAAAAACTTAAATAAATCTCATAAATATCTAAGGTTCCTTTTAATTAAAAACCTTAAATAAATCTCATAAATATCAAAGGTTCCTTTTAATTAAAAACCCTAAATACATTTCATAAAATCTAAGGTTTTTTGGTTCCTTTTAATTAAAAACCTTAAATAAATCTCATAAATATCAAAGGTTCCTTTTAATTAAAAACCCTAAATACATTTCATAAAATCTAAGGTTCCTTTTAATTAAAAACCTTAAATAAATCTCATAAATATCAAAGGTTCCTTTTAATTAAAAACCCTAAATGCATTTCATAAAATCTAAGGTTCCTTTTAAATAAAAGCCTTCAATATATTTCAGGAGACTAAGGTCTTCCTTCCAATTCAACCCTTCATTTTTTCCAAAGAACAAGGTTTCTATCTTTATTTTGATCATGTTACACAACACCTTTTCTACAGTGGGAGTTTACAACTAAAGGTAAATGGATACTGGGCAACCACGGTATTCCTAGCCTCTATACAAACTAGACCCGATAACACTCATAGTGTTCCCTTCAGTGTGGCATGACCTTCGGACATGCACAACATTCCTTGTCGATGCCCACTAGTTTCCTTAGTGTTTACTCTCTCTGAAATGCTCGCTAAGGTTCTCTCCTAAGCACTCACTAGAGCTCATGGCTTTTCATAGTGCACAACACTTTCAAACAAGAGATGGTTTCCTTCCTAAACCTCGTGCATAGCTCTCAATGCAGCCTAGGGTGATTACACACCCACACAACACTCACCCATGTAAGGTGGATTACTTTTAAAGCCACACACACATAAGGTGTTTATAGGTTTCTTCATTAAACATAGCGCATGATGCTCACTTGCAACACAAAGGGTTTCTTTCCCATAAAGCAAGGCAACATAGTGCACAGTGCTTCTACAAAGCAACATGGGGAGTTTTATTTCCACCAAACAAAGCAATGTAGTGCACAATACTTCTACAAGCAACATGGGGAGTTTTATTTCCACCAAAAAAGCAACGTAGTGCACAACACTTCTACAAGAAACATGGGGAGTTTTCTTTCCACCAAACAAAGCAACGTAGTGCATAATGCTTCTACAAGCAACATGGGGAGTTTTATTTCCACCAAACAAAGCAATGTAGTGCACAACACTTCTACAAGCAACATGGGAAGTTTTATTTCCACCAAATAAAGCAATGTAGTGCACAACGCTTCTACAAGCAACATGGAGAGTTTTCTTTCCCATAACACAGAACAACATAGCGCACAATGCTTACATAGCATAAAGGTTCTTCTTTAAACATGGTACACAATGCTTACATAGCATAATCCCACGTAAATTTAAAATCGGGATTAAATTTAGAACAACCCAACCTTAACTCCTATGGAGATTGGAAAGATGGCATCATCTGGTAGGCTCTCCTCTCAGCCTCTGGCGTGTTCCTCCCGCTATGCCTATCTCTTCTCTACATCTCTGTTTCTCCTCCTTGCCTCTTCGTATCCCCTGTATGCTCTGTTTCCCTCTTTCTCACTTTTCCTTCCTTCTTCCCTAACGTGCCCGTCCACCATCTTCTCGAACCTCGAGCTCCGTCATCCACCTCCATTCTTCAATGCACCATCCCCTATCCTCTACATGCTCCTCCCATATTTCCCACATTTGGAAACTTAGTAGCATCGTAGGATATCTCCTAGGTTTCATCGTTTAGGAATGGGATGATTACATTTCATTACCTTTTTTTTTTAAACTAAAGAATGGCCTTTTAATTAAAATATCATTCTTAAGATATTTATTTACATTAAAATACATTACTTTTTATTTGCCCAATTTCATTATTGCCCCTTTGTTTATTCTTTTTTTTTAATAAATATATCTATTATATATCTTCATATATCTCTTTTTTTTAAATGAATTCTCTTTTATTTAATTAATTAAAGCCTTTCAATGAATACCCTATTAACATTAAAAGAACACTTTTAATTAATTCAAATGAAAACCCATTTATTAATTGCAAATGAATTTACTAATGAGCTCCAATGAGCCAAACATTATTTTCTTAAACCTCATTAATTAATTTAAAGAATCTAAATTCAACATATAAATTTAGTTTACTTTCTTTCACAAGGAGTATGCTTTATCTTTACTTTGAATATGATAGTTTACCCTATGCATCTATATGCATCTTGCAGTGGTTCTTATATAGAAACTCAACATCAACTACTCAAACCATGATGCAGTAAAGAGCAAACACATTTACATAATCAACAAAGAGGGAATATTTCCATCAACCCAATCACCTATCTTAGCCAAAGATTTTATGATAGCTTCTAGGCTATCAACTAAAGCTCAAGGTGATCAACCATCGATGATTATCCCTTCCATCAATGCATGCCTATATGAAGGTATCTATCCATGTTACCTTCAAGTATCTTAATCATCATTTCCCCTGATCTTTGGTACCCTCATTTTTGGTGGGTAACTCTACTTGTTCCACCTACGAGTGTACCTGATCCTGCACACTTGGAAATATGTTAGCAATAACATGCCCTTATAAATCAACTAAACATCACATAGCTGGTTCAAATGTTCAAACTAAGTATCACCACATCATCGGTCCATACATTGTTTTCTTGTGCCTTAAAGTCAGCTAGGGAGGGTCATGACATCAGTAACCCTTCATGTTCTTTCAAGATTTTCTCCTCAAGATAAAAAAATTCTTTGACATAGATAATTCAGTCCTTTGGAGGTATTTTTTAATGCTTCAACATTTGCTTTAAATACACCAAGCTCTAACAAACCTTTATATTCATTGAACATATTCATTAGATGTTTTCAAATTTCTCAAGCTCCTTCTTTCCCTGATTGCATGATCAACTTAGATGACTCCAAATATGTCTACTCTAGATATTTACTTTAGATAACTCAATATATTGGGTGCTTAATCTCTCAAAATATTTATCAATATAGTCAAAAATACTTTCTTGAATTGTTTTTCATTACTTTATCTAGGTAAATATTCATAGAGGTCTTTTGACTGTTATTTTTTTATCTTTGGATGGCTCTTGGCCTCTTTGTTTCTTTAGATTATTTCTTTTTTAATGAAGTTATGTTTTTACCCAATATAGCCAATAGCTATACAACACTTAGCTTTTATCCACTTTATTTACATGTCATATATTTACATAAATTTTTGGCAAGATTTCCCATTGTTTCACATGTTACTGATTCATTAAAATCAGCAATTTTTGGACCAAAATAACCCAAACTTTTTAAGCTCTTGCTTGTTGGCCTTCCTAAACATATGACTTGCTTGAGCCAAGAGTTGTTGTCAGGTTAGGTTTAGCGAAACATGAATTCCAAAGCCTAAATGGGCTATAACATTGAAGTTTATCAAAGATAGCTTATTCTTTAGCTTATGACCATTCTATTGGTTTCTTCAAGTACTTTGGATCATGTGTTATATTGAAGCCTTCCTCTTCATGAGTTCCCAAGATTATGTGTATCATTACATTGATATGGATCATGAAAAACTCACCTTCTATTAGTGAACCTTTTGTAAAATGATTTGGATCTTCTGGATGCATTTTTTGGTACACCTAACTAGTTGAAGCTTGAAACTAGCTATAGGTTGACTTTGGACTATGTTGAGTTACCATTTCTCAGCAAATTATTGCATTGAGATCAAACAAAGAAAATGTGTCCTCCTTTAGTGATTCATCCAAAAACTCTTCTAGAATTTCTAGCCAATATTCTATATCCACTTGAGGGTACTCTAAAGTATATTTAGCTAGCTTAAAACTTTGTTCCTTATATATTTCTACCTTAGGAATTATTTCCTAGGTCCTCTTTTCATACAAAGATCCAATTTTTCTAAGGTTTGTGGCTTCCTTTAGCATCCCCCTTTTGATTGAAAGCCTAAGTCTAAGATCAAATGTGTTCAAATCACCTCTTGGCTATGTGGAAATGCCATATTTAATCACCAAATATAAAAACACACCATGGTGATTGGCTAAATATAAAGGGCCTAGATTGATCCCATTAGAAAAGAGATAAACAACTAAAATTTGATCATCACCATCCCTGAACTTGAAGGTGTTTAGCCTAAAATCAACAACTCACCATGATCTATCCAAAGGCCAACAAATGATCCTAATTTTCTCAGTATCAGAGGTAGAACAAACTAACTTTTAAAATATAAAAAAAAATTCTTTGAAGTAGTTAGAGCCAAGGGAGTTCAAGCGTTAGTAGTGGATAATAGTGGATACTATTTTTGGGATAAATGGTAGATTTTATTAGTTTTGGACAGCCTAGGACAACTTATCTTTTGTTGTAATACACCCAAATAAATGAAAGGTAGTGGAAGGCCCACGTGGAAGAACCTGCACCAAGCACCTAACAAAATTCAACACTTCAAATTATAAAACAGACATTCAGAGCCAAATTTCATCATCAAGCATTGCATAGCAAAATTTTGCAAGAGAGGTATACTAGAGTGCCTGTCTTTAGGTTGGTTGTATTTCCTTAGTGTATATTTTCTTTGTCCCAATCTTATTCTTCCCCTCCATTTGTGCAGGAATTTCAGAGGATGAATCTAGTCGACTGAGATCATTTCCAACAGTTGGGTTAGAAATTAAAGACTCTTTGTCACTTCATTAGGATGAAGAGTTGTGATTCCTATGTTACATCATTTGAACATAGTGAACAATTGTATTAAGTTTCATGGAGATCTTGATAATCTAGTTGAATCATATTGTAGAATATTTCGAATTTTAATACAAAATTCCAATTTCTTCCTTTTTGCAATTCATTGTCTAATGTGTGTATGTTACCCATTTATGTGTTACATTATTTGAATATATGAATGGCACATTATTTCACTAGCTAATCACTTATATTCATTACAAAATTTAATATCTTTCTTTTTTAGTCTATTTTATGATAATTTTAATATCTACTATAATCACCCAATAGATAAGGCACCGGTCTGCACTCTTGAAGCTAGGGTTGGAAATTTTATTAACAACTTGGTCATAATAAATTTTCTTTAATTTCACTAAATCTAGTTGAGTTTAAATTTTAATGACACATCATTAATTAAGCTCATTATGGGGTATCTTGACCCAACCTGGTCTCCTTAGAATTTATAATTTTTAGGTTGAAGAGGTAAGTTTACTAGATCTTGCATATCTACTTGTGATATAGGAAATTAGACAACGTGATAGCCATATTTTAAGGATGTCTAAATTTCCCACAACAGGCACCCATGGGGCATACAAGTATATGAGGCATAAATTTTGAATTACCAACAAGGCATACATCAAAAAACTCAAGGTATACATGTAGCAATGACATTAAACAACTAAAAACAATTACAATTGCAATAATTTCTTCAACATAGCATTCTAAGACAACAAAAAGTATCGCAGTGTCAAAATTGGATTCCTACAACTTATTTTTGATGTAATTTCATAGAAATCACATCAAAATTGGGGTAAAATATAGACACCCAATTTTAACATGCTATCAAAGAAATACATATCAAACATCATACGAAACATCAAAAAATAATCAATCAGCTCAACCTCAGTAATTTGGACATCATCCTCACCCCACGTCAAATTCACCACTCATTTACAAAAATGCTAGTGGTAAATTTACAACCCAATGGATTTTTTTTGCAAAAGGTTGTCTTTTAGCCCCTAGACTAGTCAAACTAACCATTGGTCAAAATCACTAATCAGTGTCAAAAACACTCATGGCAATTTTGACACATAGTGTTGAATTTGCCAAAATAGCCAGAGTCTTTTGGCACAAGCTAGAGGGACTCAGATTCCTTCATCCTACTACCTCCTCTGACCTCACATGCTTGAGCAATGAACCAGGCCTACAAATTTAAATTTGTTCTAAAACCCTAATATCATCTCACACCCAATTTTCCCTCTCAATCCTTCCTTCAAAAATCTATAAATGTAGCCCTTAGGGAAAACATTCAACAAGCAAGTGGAGGTAATAACATTTTGCAAAATTTTCTACATTCTCTCTCATTAGAATTCTCTCATTTGGAGCATCTTCATAAAGAATTTTGGGGCAAGTAAAGCAAGGAAAAGGGGGCATTGGAGCAAGACGAACACCTTGGAATGAGGAGGAGCATGTGCTAGAACTGTATATCTTCTTAGAATTTTTATTTCCTCCATTCTTCTTGTCTTAATTTTGCATTTTCCTCCATTCTTTGGACTTGTTAACTTGATTTTTCACTTGCAATTACTAATCATATTTCTCTTTTCTATTTATTATTTCTAACACTCTTTTTTAGTCCATTTCATGCTCATTTGCATTCATTTCTCTTATATACAATATTTTTTTTCTATTTCATAGCATTTCCTCTTTCATCATTGCATACTAATCTCATTTTCTTATTAAATTCAGGTATTTTTATCATCTATTTCTCTTATTTTTTGAAATTTATCTCCATCTTGTCTAAATCATCTTTATTTGTAGGGTTAATCTCATATAGCTTATATTTTATGCTCATTTTTATCTCATTTTCAAATTCATATGCTTACTCTTTTATTTCATTTTATGCTTACATGTTTCTTATCTTCTATGCATTCTAAATAATGCTCTTATTTTCATGCTTTTTATTTGAATTAGTATTGCAAACTAGATATATTTCCTTTCTATTTCTCCTCCATTTGCAAGCCCTCTTTTATCCTTATCTTATATAAGAAATAATTGAGGTCTTTATTGTAGTTTCAATCCATAACAATGGTTCAAAACCCTGTTGCATCATCCTCTTTATCCCTATATACAAATTTGGAGATCATTCTCTTAAAATCTTGTAAAAGCATAGTCTATAGGTCCTAGGAATCTACCATTTCATCTCCTCTCCCTATTTTCATGTCAAATTGACTCAAATAGATTCAAAATTTGACCTAAATTTCAATCAACCTCCATTATAAAGCATAATTTCCACTACTTATAGCCATTGGTAAATTTGACTCTTTGGAAATACACAAAGAGAATACACCACCCCTTGTCAAAAATACCATAAGTGAATTTACCACTTAGAGGAAAATTTTATAGGGACTACATACACCCCCCAAAGACTCATATCATACTTAAATTTGTTTTAACAAGGGGTCTGATTAGCTGGGAAGATAGTCGATCACCTCTCTGCATTCAAACAGACCCCCAAAATCAGAAACCCTAATTTTTTTGGTCTCTTTTTGTAGTTTTTCAAAAATTCTAGTCACTTGAAAAAAATAATGGAGAATTTGACAAACAATGGTAACCTACCACTTGGCACCTCCCAAATTACTAGAATTTTATTATTTTCAATTTGTAGATCTCTATTTTTTGATAAATTGGTTGTTTAAATCGCATTTATGTTGGAAAATAAAGGAACCTTAACATATATCTTTTTCTTCCAAAATGCACTTAGGCAAAAATTTTAAATCATATAATTTGCATTCTAAGTTAGCTTGCTTGTTGCATATTAATCTTGCTTTCCTTGAAAGAAAAACTTCTCTAGCATAGATATTATTTGAAACAAAAGCATACTAGGCTAGCTCTTGTATTCTTGCATGTTTGTGTGACACACTTAGCATGGATTTTAGATGATATTTACTTTAGGTTTGAATAAACTTTGTATTTTCAAGGCTCGATAAAGAGTTAGATTAGTGATCCAAAAATCTTAGGTGTTTGTTGAATAAATCCATTAAAAATCGTAAAAACATAACATCAACAAAACACCTATAGTTACATTGTTTTATACATGAATAGAACCTACTCGCATGGAAAGAGGTCCTCAAGTGGAGAAGCAAGGGTCCCAACAGATCCCCATGTGTACGTGTGAGATTTCTAAATATGCACTCCCTTGACAAGCATAATACAAATAATGGATGAAGGTCCACCACTATCACCTCCTAGATTACTAAGATATCTAAAACCTTATACAACAGTATTAGAATGTCTTTTATAGCCCCCACTATTTGGACTGGTGTTCCATTAAGTTGTATCACTTCAAAGCTAGTCTGGGTGTATTATAAGCCCATTTGATCACAAACAATCTTAGGCATGACTATTGTGGCAACTCCAAAACCAACTATACACTTATATACTACCCATCCTTCCATGCATAAATACATATAAAAGTATGGATGCTTGATCTCACCCATGCCAAGAGAATGCTTCATCGTACAAATAATTTGTTGATTTTGTATCAAATTGAAGTATGGGAGGGTGATTCTACCTATTGCCAAGATTTTTAGAGTTTCTTTTAGTAGATCAATTTGTTTAAGGATCAGTAAGGCATCATACATACTGAATCTTGAAGGATTCTTCTTCAATTTTTCCATAATGTTGAATTTATAGGCTTCTAAAAACTTCTCTTCCTTTTGAATTGGTTGTTTTAATATCCTTTGATACTACTAAGTAACTTCTTCTCTTTACTTCCTAGTCACCAAAGAGTACCATATCTTCCTTAGAACTTGCTTCCTTGATTATAATTGATGATATTTCATCCCTTTGGTATTTATAGTCTATCATGTTCCTTAGATACTTCCAACTCCTAGTAGATTGTTGGTGCTTACAAAAATAGTGGTTGGTATTTCCGGTCTTTGGTAAGTTGTTGATGTTTTTGGCCTGGATTGTTCCTTAGGTGCCTCTAGATTTTGATAGATTTTTTATACTTTCAATTTATGCTAGTCCTTGGGCAAAGTCTTTCTTCTATTTATTTTGAGGTTGTGAGGGAACTTTTAGCTTCTAAGGATCTAACCACAAAGATATTTTTCTAGATCTTGTCAATATGTAGAGTAGATAAGAAGTTGGAGGCTCTTTAGTAGTAAGGTTTTGGTCCAAATATATTAGCATGCCTACAACCCCTTTTGATTTTCTTTTTACTTATTAGGTTGTAGCCAACTAGCATTGATAATGATAAACTACATAGGTGTTGACATTATGCAAATCATTACTTGCTAAACATCAGTAGTTGTCTAGAGTTACTTCTTATATTTTGGAAAAATCCACTTTTTTTTCAACAACATTGCTAGTAGACACCCCTTCATATTTTGGGATGTAGGGGTATCTTCTTTGCTAATATCCATCATACCTCCTTTTAGTATTTTTCTACTCAATTTTTGTAACCTTATTTGTAAGACACTTTATTATAGATTTCAACCCTTGAATATTTGTTGACTCTTTCAACTCTGGGGTGGGAAATGCTAGTATTATTATTGCTATATTGATAAGTTGAGGATATCATCTAGTTGTAGATAAGAGTGTCCAGTGAAGGGCTTATCAAGTCTAGAGGTAAAAATTTGGTAGTTTAACTATTGGATATCAGGAAAATATGACATTATGAATTTAGGATCAAACTTACCAACTAATATGAGTGCATTTTTAGCTACAAAAGTTGCTTGGAAAACTTATGGAAATATCATCTTATTGGTTTGCCAAGTATAAATACCTAAGTTAAGAATGAAAGCATAGAGGTAATAGATGTAGGCTTGGGTATGTGATGGTATGATCTCCTAAGAAATTATTCTCCAAGTCTTGCTAAACCAAATATTGAAATCCATAATATTTTCTTGAGGATGTCTTTAAATAGTGGTGAATTGGGTAAGCAGAGAAAAGGGATCTTCTAGATCATTGATTTTTATAATAAATGATTTAGGAAGGTCAACGTAAGTGCTAATTCTATCTTCCTCTAATGCATGGTACCATGATAATATTTTACCTCTAAAATATAGAGCAAGCAACCTAACCATAACATATTCATGGAAAATATTATCAATAATAGATGAACAATATCTTGACAATGCTCATAAGCTATAATTTTGGTGCCATCATAGGAGAGAAAATATTTTAATATTGATTAAGGAATATCATGGATATTTGTAATATTGAAGGGTTTGGCATTATTCTAGCCAAGAAAAGTGCATCCAACCATAGCTTCTAATGGAGATTTAGTATGTGGATACAAAGATATGGCCTAAAAAGAAGTGGGTCTTTGAATTGAGAAAACTTGGATAGGTGAAAATGACTTACCTTTCTTACATGTCTAAATAGTGAGTAGTTTAACCAATTGCACTAGTTATTTTAGCTTCTTAGCTTTTGTTCTAGTGATCATGCAATTCTAGAGAAATATCCTTTAGTGGGGTTGTCTTTCTTAGGTTCTTTCAATAGTTGAATCCCCAGGTGAATTGATTTTATCTGCTTTGTAAAACCAAGCTATTCACCAACACTTAATCATCTAAAAATATGGGCATGTTAAATGCTCTTATGCACATGATAGCTCTAACATATAATTAGGTGTTTATTTATTATTTGGGTCCCATAGGGCATGCCAAAACCCTTAATATTCAAATCTACATTATACTAGATTCTATATTCGATGATCTAAAATTGCTTTCAGATTAGCTACTAAAGAAGGCTAGCTCCTTGGAAATGCTTTAAAATATAAAATAAAAAAGAAATAAAAATAAAGGAGAAGGGAGTATAAAAAATATTAAAATAGATAAAGTTTAGCTAACAACAAGAATGTAAGTTGAATGACCATAGATTGGCTATTCAAATCAAGGACCTAAATTTTTTTCTATCAAAGCTCATACAATATAAGGACAAGAATTATAGCATTCTATATTTCAAACATTTCATTGAATTATTCAAATAACTATTTCATCCAATAGAATCACCCAACTAAAACTAATAGAAATATCAAGTGTGTAATTATTATAGCAACACCTCAAATACCCTACAAATTGGATTATTTTATAGGTCCCAATATCCAAGATCTTAATCAAACTCAATATTAGAGCATTCAATCAATCTGACCAATATCAATGAATATAACATTCATGAAATAACCATTATATTTTTCAATGAGTTTAAAAAAGGTTTTTATGAGGGATCCTAGTCCCCTCATTCTGAGTGGGGTTTGAATCTTAGACCTCTCAAAGAGAGGCCAAAACCCTTACCACCACAGTATACTTGCAACTTATGAAATAACAATAATATTACTCAGTAAATAAACTCCCAGTATTATTGAAGAATCAAATATACAACTTATAATTTATTTTATTCTTCTATATACAATGCATGGAGATTTATCTCCATAATATAAACTTATAATATGACTCTTTAATATTTGACTATTGTTCTCCTCACATATCCAAGAGATCCATCCTTTTCTATTCCTTGCATATGACAAAACTCAAAGTCTCTTGATTTTATATCTTGCCACATACATGTGATTCTTCACTTGTATACCTTACACCTACACATATGACTCTTGACATACATAATACATTACACACTCTCACACTTTACACACTTTCATATTGTATTACATGACACTTTGCACACTCTCACACTCTACATGCTTGCACATTTATTACATGACATTTGGACTCTTCTCACACATTAACACATACTTTAGAGGAAATATAAATCACACTCCCTAATCTAATATTTACAAATATACAAATGTACCATGGGGTACTTTAGCACATTACTAGGTAATGTAATATTCTCCAACACCCTCTTGTATTATATTATTTTGTTTGAAGACTTATAATATTTAATCTTCATCTTCATTTTTCGTCTTGTGTCCATCCATTGACTATGTCTGTTGATTTTGCTTGATATTCTTGCATTGTACCTATTCAACTGTCATGTTTCCTATATTTTTGGAAAGTCAAGCATTTTATCATCAATTGTTCTTGAGGTAAAATATGGTCTAAATTCCTTTTGAAATTCCCAATGTATCTAGAGAAAATATTTCATATTTAATAGAACCCATTGCTTCAATTCTATTTTGTTTCTTGATAGCACACTTTCTATTTCCATTGATGTATTTGAATTCTACTATTCTACCTCTCTTAGCCAATTAAACTACTAAGATAAGGTTATTTGATAATATTTGAACAAACAATACATCATCTAGCATACAATCTAAAAATGGCAAGCTACATATAATATTTTTATCCTTAAACATGATAAATTTTATCATTTATTATATTCAGTGGAACATTTTGTATTGCTTGCAATGAATAAAACCAATGTAAATTTCCAATCATATGATAACTATCACCTAAATCTATAGACCATATGCATTTTTTATTTTTCATGTTTTTATGAGATTCAAGTGATCTTATTTCATATCTTTGATAAAGACTTTTATTTCTAAAATTTCTTCTATTATTTGGCCCTTTGAATTCATATGATTGTCTTGATGCATTCATTCTTCTTTGCCTTCTATCCATGATATAAATTTCTTCAAAAAATAAATTGATTCCTTTGATGTTGAATTCCTTATTTCTACAAAAATTTATTTCTTCAAGAAATTTCTTCAAATTCTTTTCAATATTCAAATTTCAACAATCAATTAACTTTTCAAATTTCAAATTTTCTTATATCTCCCAATTCAAATAATCAATTTCAATTTCAATTTTTCAAATAATAAATTTCAAGCTTTAGTCAAGAAATCAAATTATTTTCATTCTTAAAATTTTAAATTAATCCTTATTTCTCCAATTCAAATTCACAATTCAATTATTAACTCACTCCAATTGATTCTAATATCAATGCAAATTTTAAATGACTTGTTTCCTTATAACTCCACTCATTAATTCATTTAATCAAACTTGTAAATTGTAAATTGCAAATCTTATAGATCTAGTTAAATAACTTTTGTGCTAAAAAAATAATTAAATGCAATTCTTTTCAAAAACTTAATAATTTAAGTTTTCTTTGCCTTATTTGACTTCCTCTTAACGTGGCACTTCAAGGAATTAGGGAAGCAATATGGTCTATTTTTTTCCAATAAGTAGTAGGTGTTACTTGAAGAACACAAGCTTATATTGAGAGGGGGGTGAACAATATAGCACCCACTTCCTACTTTATTTCCAAACCAATATCAATTAGTGTCCTCAATTACAATAACCAAATATAGCAATGTGCATTAATAACATAGATAGCAATAATAAGCAAGTGCATAAATCACCACACACAATTGAGACACAAGATTTAATGTGGTTCCCCCAATGTGGGGTAGTCCACAAGATAATATCCTTATAATATTTCACAAAGAAATAGGGATCCTTATCCCAATACAAATGATTACTTTGATCTGCTCAAAGCTAGGCTATCTTGATCTGCTCAGGTGGGATCCACTAATCTGCTCAGCTAGGCTCTCCAATGATCTACTCAGCTAGGCTATCCACTGATCTACTCATTTAGGCTATCCACTGATCTACTTAGCTAGGCTATCCATTGATCTGCTCAGCTAGGCTCTCCACTGATATGCTCAGCTAGGCTATCCACTAATCTACTCAGCTAGGCTATCCATTGATTTGCTTAGTTAGGCTATCCACTAATTTGCTTTGCTAGGCTCTCCATTGATCTACTCAGCTAGGATATCCACTAATCTACTCAACTAAGTTATCTAATGATATGCTCAGCTAGGCTATCCATAGATCTTCTTAGCTAAGTTATCCACTATCTGCTCAGCTAGGCTATCCACTAATTTGCTTAGCTAGACAACTGGTGTTGATGTGTTTTTTGTTTCTGTATTGTCTCTTTCACTACTCACAAATCTACCTCAATGCCTTCTCACAAGGCTCAAAAAATCTTGCTCAAATTTTGTCCCAAATCTATTCTCAAAGCCTTCACAAAAGGCTCAAAAAATCCTGCTCAAATGTTGTCCCAAATTTATCAATAAATTATATCCCAAAAGCCTTCCCAAAGGCTCAACCAATCATGCACAAAATTTGTCTCAAATCTATCCAAAAATTTTGTCCCAAAAGCCTTCCCAAAGGCTCAACCAATGACTCTCAAGTAGCACTCAAATCTCAACCACAAATCAATGAAGACAAGGCTCAATGATGAACTCAACAATGGATAACAAATGAATGATGACAATAATCAACAATGTGCTAAAAAATGAATGGTAATGTACTCTTTAATGGATGACAACAATGATCCACAATGATCTCAACAATGTATGACAAATTATCTCTCAAATGGATGGCAATAATTCTCAATAATGTACTCTCAAATGGATGACAACAATGCTCAACAATATACTCTCAAATGGATACCTCTCCAAGCAATAACAATGAGAACTTCAACCAACCAAGGATAATCTCCACAAGTGATAGCAATAGGTTCTCAATAATATCTTCCTCATGCAATGTCAATAAGCTCTCAAGAAACAAGAACAACTCTCTCAAGCAAAGAGATCTCAAATAGCCAACAATGATATCCTCAAAAGACAGGCAAATGCATTCACAAGTGACTAGAAAATGATCTCCTCAATGGTATCAAATAGTGGTAATGTACTCAACAAGTAACCAAAAATAATCTCCTCAAAGCAATAGCAAAAACCTCCTCAATAATGGCAATACTCTCAATGAACTCCACTAAAGCAATCATGGAACTCAAGTATCAATTTTATTCATAAAATTGATTTTCTAATCCATCCACTTCCTCTCAATAGCCAAGGCACATAATCAAGCAATTTGTCTTCAAATTAAAACCCTAACTCATGTGCATGTCTTATAACTCAAGGTAGCAATTAACTAGGTCTCAAGTTCCTAGTTTAATTTCATAATTAAATCATGCACTAGGACATATAACAAGTTCAACACTTTTCAACCTTATGACTCCCTAATTTTATTAACACATACATCAAGAACCTATGATTTTATTTTTAATTCCACACCTTATAACTCCACATATAGCAATCACAAATATTTAACTTCACACCTTATAACTCCCTAAGCACATACATCAATCATTTATTTTCACTAAATACCTTATGACTCCCTAGTTATAATAGAAATGATTTTCAATGCACCAAAACTTTGGCAATATCAAATATTACCATGCACTAGAGATAAATACCTTTTTACAAAATTCATAGCCTTCACAACCTTTGAAATTGTTAATGCCTTTGCCAAAATTAATGCGCCTTCACCACCTTAGAAATTGTTAATGCTTTACCAAAAATCAATGCGCCTTCACACCTTCGAAATTGTCAATGCCTTGCCAAAAATCAATGCGCCTTCACACCTTCGCAGGAGTCAAAATCTGTTCCTCTCACCTAGAACTGTGAGGTGCTTACCATGTGGGTGCTAGCCCACATTGGGATTTTAATCCCAAACACCCAACTTTAACCTGTGCTCAAATCTGAAACTCGATTTTACTTTCTTAGCAAAATACTTTACCCTTGGCGAGATTCGAACAGTGAACCTACCTTGTGCAAATTTCATGTGCTACCAAATGCGCTATAGGCTCTTGTGTGACGTCACTTTACCATGATATTTACTTGACCTTGCTCTCAAATTGAAAGTTATTTATCCTTCTTTCTTTTTTTCTCCCCTTTTGACGACTCTCTCTCATGCGCTATGTCAAGTCTTCAAAAATAAGGTTTTAACCTTTTATTTATATGCACCTCCATCCTTCGAATGTCTTTGACAAACTTTATTAATTTCCCCAACCTTTGCATGTTAGCGGATAATGTAATTCAACTTTAGACCTTAGAATTATTAAATAAATATCTAATAATTCACCTCTTAACTTTGAATTGGGATATCTCCTTCATTCTTTTGAATTTCGTCATGAAAATTTTGCACCTAGGATTTATTGGAATACCTTTTCATCCATCATAATTTGGAGAAGTCTTAGCATAGTGTTTTTAATGAAAAACCCTTTCCAATGGTTTTAATGAAAACTTTTTCTGTTGGTTTTAATAAAAAACCTTTTCGTCGGTTTTAATAAAAACCCTTGCCATTGGTTTTAATAAAAACCTTTACCATTGGTTTTAATAAAAACCTTTACCATTGGTTTTAATAAAAACCATTAATATAATATTTAAAAAATTAAATATTATATGCCTCTTGTGCCACAAAACCCTGTAAATATCCATGCTCTCCAAAATATCATAAATTATTATTTATGAAGTTCTTTTGCCATCAAAACTCAATGTGATCCATGTGACATCAATGACAACACAAAATAACTCAAATTGCCAACAATATCCCCCTTTGTCATTTATGGCAACACCTCTAATGCAAATCACCACAATCACTACAAAATCCATTTTTGAAAATCAAAGCTACTCCCACTGATTCAATACTCTCTATGGAGGCTGCTCCCCCTATCTCAATGTTCTCTTTGGATGCTGCTCCCCCTATCTCAATGCTCTCTTTGGAGGCTGCTCCCCCTAACTCAATACTCTCCCCCTTACTCAAATATATCCCCTTTGACATCAATGGCAAAAGGGACACCTATGGGACTAAAAGATATGACTCTTAAGCTTAGCCCTTCTACCACCTTCTCTCTTGAGGTGATTAATTTTGGGGTGGTAGTACATTTACTCCCATATTACATTGTTCCTTTCCTTTGTCAACTTCCTTCCACATATTTTTGATATCCTTTTCTTGATGAGTTACTTGATCTTCTTGCCTTGAAACTGCTTGACCTTCTTGCCTTGAAACTGCTTGACCTTCTTGCCTTGAACCTGTTTGGAATTGAGTCCTACACCATCTTGCAATATGTCCAAATTTATTGCAATTAAAACACTTGATATTGTAGCCTTTGGATGGTGCCCATATCTTGAATTCTTTCTTGAAATCATTTCCATATCCATTCCTTTCTTGAACCCTGTATTGTGAAGCTTTGTTTCTATAATCATTTTGACCATGACCTTTGAATTGTGCATATCTATAATCAAAACCATATTGCTCATTTCCTTTGCACTGAGAAGCTCTATGACCAATCATGTTGCATAAGAAGAAATGTCCCTGAAAACCATACCTTCTTCCTTTGAAGTTCCTTCTAGCAAAATCAAACTTTTTTGATCCATAGACCCTGCAGTGTATAGCCTGTGTCCAAATCCATTACAAGAAAAACAATGTCCTTTAAAAGCCATTTTTTCATGCCTTGGTTCCTCATACTTTTCTTGACCTTTATCCTTGTGATCATCTTTGACTTGTGCATTGTATCCTTGATCCTTATTTGTGGTATCCAAATCTTCTTCCTTAACTTCTTCCTTGCTTTCATATTTTAGAACTTCCTTTCCTTTTGAGTGTGACTTTTCTTGGAAATGAGATACAGCCTTAAAATATGTTTCCACTCCTTTTTGAACTTTTTCATATAATGTGTCATGTCTTTCCATAATTATCCTTAGCTCTTCATTCATCCTTTCCTCTATCCTTTTTGCATCTTGAAGCTCATATCTTAGATCATTGATTGTCTGAAGTAGTTCTTCTCTGATTTTGACATCCGTTAGAATCTTGTTTTCTAGATTTCTGATTTCTTCTTTTATCCTTTTGACTTCTAATTTTTGTTTTCTTGGCTCATCCTCTTATTTTTCTATTACCAAAAGTGATACTTCTTCATCTTTATGTCACTGATATCATTATCATCTTCTATAGCAAACAAACTCTCATGAATTCTTTGACCATGCATGTTTCCTTGATGTGTCATTTCATCTTCACTATCACTAAATCCATTGCAATATCCTGATCTGTGATCTCTTTGACCACACACAAAGCATTATTCTCTTTCACCTTCCATTCCTAAGAATAGATTTTCTTCCTTTTCATCATTTGACTTGTCTCTATTTTTGTGATCTAATCCATCATTTGCTTCTTCAATGTAGAAAGTCTTCTTAATATTATGAAAACTTTTCTTCTTCTCTTGCTTGCTTTGCTTGTACTTGTCCTATTTGTCATGCTTATGCTTTCCTTATTCTTTTCTTCTGTGACCCTATTTTTCATCATCATTGTTTTCTTCATGTGGACACTTGTTTGCATAGTGACCATAATCACCACACTTGTAGCATTTGAATTTCTTCATATCCCTGTAATTCCTTGAGTCCTTTTTACTTTTTGTGAAATTAGCTTCCTCATAATTATCTGAATCTCTATCTATCTCTTAATCTTTCCCTTTATTTTTCTTTGAAGCCTTGAATGCAATTTCTTTCATTTGAGCCTAATGCTTATCTATCCTCATCTCATAATTTGTGATAGTTCCTTGTAGTTCTTCCACTGTCAACTTGTTGATATTCATTGTTTCTTCTATCTCTGAAAACTTTGCATCATACTTCATGGGAAGTGATCTCAAAACCTTTTGAGTAACTTTTTATTCTTTCATATCAAATCCTAGGCCTCTCATAGTGTTAGCAATCTCATCAACTCAAAGTAAAAACTTTGTAATATCTTCATAATCTTCCATTTTCAATTCCTCAAATCTTCTTCTATGAGTTTGTAGTTTTGCCAATTTTACCTTGGAATCTCCTTCATAGGTATTAGCTAAATTACATACCATGACCTTTGTAAAATCTATCTCACGAAGCTCACTCAGAATATAATTCATTGCCTTTGCATTGATCTCAACTAATTTCTTGATAATTTCATCTGTCTCAGGATCACCTTCAACCTTATACTCTTTTGCAATCATCTTCCATACCTCATATCCCTGTGCTATCAAGTAGTTCTTCATTCTCATGATCCAGAAAGCATAATTTTTACCATCAAATAGTGGAACCTTACTTGTAGATGATCCATTCTGTGAAGCCATTTGTATTCTTGTAGAATATGTCCTCAAGCTGTTAGCCTTTTTGAAGGAACCCGATCTAATACCAATTGAATAACACAAGCTTATACTGAGAGGTGGGGTGAACAATATAGCATCCACTTTTTACTTTCTTTCCAAACCAATATCAATTAGTGTCCTCAATTGCAATAACCAAATATAGTAGTGTGCATTAATAACATATATAGCAATAGTAAGTAAGTGCACAAATCACCACACATAATTGAGACACAAGATTTAACGTGGTTCCCCCAATGTAGGGTAGTCCATAATATAATCTCCTTATAGTATTTCATAAATAAATATGGATCCTTATCCCAATACAAATGATTACTTTGATATGCTCAAAGCTAGGCTATCCTAATCTGCTCAGGTGGGCTCCACTGATCTGCTCAACTAGGCTCTCCACTGATCTACTCAGCTAGGCTATCCATTGATCTACTTAGCTAGGCTATCCACTGATATTCTTAGCTAGGCTCTTCACTAATCTGCTCAACTAGGCTATCCACTGATCTACTCAACTAGGCTATCCACTGATATGCTCAGCTAGGCTATCCACTAATCTACTTAGCTAGGCTATCCATTGATCTGCTCAACTAAGCTCTCCATTGATCTGATTAGATAGGCTATCCACTGATCTGCTCAACTAGGCTATCCACTGATATGCTCAGCTAGGCTATCCATTGATCTACTCATCTAGGCTATTCATTGATCTACTTAGCTAGGCAACTGGTGTTGATGTGTTTTATGTTTGTGTCATGTCTCTTTCACTGCTCACAAATCTACCTCAATGCCTTCTCACAAGACTCAAACAATGCTGCTCAAATGTTGTCCCAAATCTATATTCAAAGCCTTCACAAAAGGCTCAAATAATCCTAGCTCAAATGTTGTCCCAAATCTATCCACAAATTTATCCATAAATTATATCCTAAAAGCCTTCCCAAAGGCTCAACCAATCATGCACACAAGTTGTCTCAAATCTGTCCATAAATTCTATCCCAAAAGCCTTCCCAAAGGCTCAACCAATGGCTCTCAAGTAGCACTCAAATATCAACCACAAATCAATGAATGCAAGGCTCAATGATGAACTCAGTAATGGATAACAAATGAATGATGACAATACTCAACAATGTGCTCAATACTGAATGGAAATGTACTCTTCAATGGATGACAACAATGATCTACAATGATATCAATAATGTATTACAAATTTTCTCTCAAATGGATGGCAATAATGCTCAACAATGTCCTCTCAAATGGATGACAACAATGCTTAATAATATACTTTCAAATGGATGACAACATTGTTTAACAATATACTCTCAAATGGATACCTCTCCAAGAAATAACAATGAGAACTTAAACCAACCAAGGATAATATCCACAAGTGATAGCAATAGGCTCTCAATAATATCTTCCTCATGCAATTTTAATAAGATCTCAAGAAACAAGCACAACTCTCTCAAGTAAAGAGCTCTCAAATAGCCAACATTGATATCCTCAAAATAATGGCAAATGCATCCACAAGTGACTAGCAAATGATCTCCTCAATATTCTCAAATAGTGGCAATGTACTCAACAACTAACCAACGATAATCTCCTCAAAGCAATAGCAAAAACCTCCTCAATAATGGCAATACTCTCAATGAACTCCACTAAAGCAATCATGGAACTCAAGTATCAATTTTATCCATAAAATTGATTTTCTAATCCATCCACTTCCTCTCAATAGCCAAGGCACATAATCAAGCAATTTGTCTTCAACTTCAAACCCTAAATCATGTGCATGTCTTCTAACTCAATATAGCAATTAACTAGGTCCAAGTTCCTAGTTTAATTTCATACTTAAATCATACACTAGGACATATAACAAGTTCAACACTTTTCAACCTTATGACTCCCTAATTTCATTAATACATACAACAAGCACCTATGATTTTATTTTTAATTCCACACCTTATAACTCCACATATAGCAATCACAAATATTTCACTTTACATCTTATAACTCCCTAAGCACATACATCGATATTTTTACTAAAAAACCTTATGACTCCCTAGTTATAATAGAAATAATTTTCAATGCACCAAAACTTTAGCAATATCAAATATTACCATGCGCTAGAGATAAATACCTTTTTACAAAATTCGTAGCCTTAAAAACCTTCAAAATTGTTAATGCCTTTGCCAAAATTAATGCACCTTCACCACCTTCAAAATCGTTAATGCTTTACCAAAAATCAATGCGCCTTCACACCTTTAAAATTGTCAATGCCTTGCCAAAAATCACTACTCCTTCACACCTTCGCAGGAGTTGAACTTTGTTCCTCTTGCCTAGTGCTGTGAGGTGCTTACCATGTGGGTGCTAGCTGGATTTTAATCCCAAACACCCAACTTTAACCTGCGCTCAAATCTGAAACTCAATTTTACTTTCTTAGAAAAACACTTTGCTCTTGGCGAGATTCAAACAACGAACCTACCTTGTGCAAAGTTTGTGTGCTACCAGCTGCTCTATAGGCTCCTATGTGATGTCACTTTCCCACACTATTTACTTGACCTTGCTCTCAAATCAAAAGTTATTTATCCTTCTTTCTTCGTTGCTCCCATTTCAACGACACTCTCTCATGCGTTATGTAAAGTCTTCAAAAACAAAGGTTTTAACCTTTTATTTATATGCACCTCCATCCTTCGAATGTCTTCAGCAAACTTTATTAATTTTCCCAACCTTTGCATGTCGACAGATAATGTAATTCAAATTTAGACCTTAGAATTATTAAATAAAATCTAATAATTCACCTCTTAACTTTGAATTGGGATATCTCCTTCATTCTTTTGAATTTCGTCATGAAACTTTTGCACCTAAATTTTATTGGAAAACATTTTCATCCATCATAATTTGGAGAAGTCTTAGCATAGTGGTTTTAATGAAAAACGCTTTCCAATGGTTTTAATGAAAAACCCTTTCCAATGGTTTTAATGAAACCCTTTCCATTGGTTTTAATAAAAAACCCTTGCCATTGATTTTAATAAAAACCTTTACCATTGGTTTTAATAAAAACCATTAATATAATATTTAAAAATTAAATATTATATGCCTCTTGTGCCACAAAACCCTATAAATATCCATGCTCTCCAAAATATCATAAATGATTATTTATGAAGTGCTTTTGCCACCAAAATTCAATGTGATCCATGTGACATCTATTACAACACAAAATAACTCAAATTGCCAATAATTACTTCATGCATTGAATCTCTCACCACTAGCAACTTCTTTCAAACCACTGGCATATTTTTTCCTTTCTTCATATTTGTCCTAGGATCTCAGGATCAATGTAGTCTTCAAGCACTCATAATAGGCTGTTGACTTTAATGTATTCCTTAGGTGCTCATAATAAGCTCCTAGCTTCAACATATTATTTGGGTACTCACAACAAGATCCTAGCTTCAAGTTATTCTTCAGGTGCTCACAATAGGCTCTTAGATTCAATGTATTCATCAAGTGCTCACTACTAGCTCCCAACTTCAAAATATTATTTAGGCACTCACTACTAGCTCTTGGCTTCAATTTTTCTTCAAGAACTTACAACTAGCTCTTTGGCTCTGCTTTCTACACTATTTTATTATCTAATATTTAGCTCTAATGGTTTCACTCTCAATATAGTTAGTGTTGCTCTTCTTTGTAGTTATTTTTACTTAGAAATATTTGGTTTTATTCAACCCAACTTAAATATTTCATCCATTGCTCTATCTTCCTCATCCTATGTTCTCTTTATTGCTCATTTATGGATGCTCAATCTTAGAGATTTTGTCAACATGTCTCATGGTTGCTTATATCAACTCAAATTTAGAAATTTTAGGGTTCAAACAACCCAAAATAATAAATTTCCTTCACTCTTATTTTATGGTGAAATACCAGTAATTTCTTCAATACTTGTCAACCTCTTCCAATACAGGCTTCTTATTTCTCTGTTATTTCTTCGAAAAGTGCTTCTTATTTATCTATTATTTAATACATTCTTTTTTAATATACAACTTGGGAGACCTCATCCCCATCGATTCATATATTCAAATTCAAATGGCTAGAATGTGGCTTTGATACCACTAATAGATTTTTAGCCATATTGTTTCATATGTCCCAATATCCAAGATAGTTTCTTTAAGTGAAAAATCCCTTGTGGGTCTACATTGGTCTGAGAGACCATGACTAGGGGGTTCTACACCATCAAAGTCACCAAGGAGTCGCACTTGGATTTTTCCCCACCAACATTATCAATTGGATTTTAGGTACCTAATTCAAATTTTTGGTAGGGTGGAGATTCAAACCTGGTACCTCCCTTGGAGGATTGCCCTCTCCTCTCCAACTCACCTACAACACTTGGGTAAATATCTAATATTGTAATTAAACTTAATATTATAGCATTCAATCAATATAACCAATATCAATGAATATAACATTCATGAAAGAATAATAATATTACTCAATAAAAACCCATAATATTATTGATGAATCAATTATACAACTTGTAATTTATTTGATTCTTCTATTTACAATGTGTGGAGCTTTGTCTCAATAAGATAACCTTAGAAGATGAGTCTACAATACCTGACTAATGCTCTCCTCACATATCTAGAAGATGCATCCTTTCCTATTCCTCACATATGACAAAACCCTCATGTCTCTTGACTTTACATCTTGCTACATACATGTGACTCTTCACTTGTATACTTGAAACCTACACATATGACTTTTGATTTAATTACATAACACATTACACACCCTTATACTTTACACACATGCACACTTTATTACATGACACTTTGCACACTCTCACAATTGCACACTTTATTATATGACACTCGGACTCTTGTCACACATTAATACATACTTTAGAGAAAATATAAATTACACTCCCTAATATAATATTAACAAATATACAAATATACATACTACTAAATAATGTAATATTCTCCAATAGATCCAAATAGCTTCAAGACTAATAGTATTTACTCCAATTTGAGTTGAAATAAGGTAAACTTCATTGAGATTAACTAATAAATCCATTACCATTAAAGTTTGAATGAATATTACAATAAATATTGCATAAACTTGGACAAGAAGAAGCTAAATAGCCTTTTATTTTACTAGCATATCCTAGAGCCTTAGCTCACAAAAAACAAACATTGAATTTTTCAACCCTTACAAATGAGGAGTATTGCTCCTTATATAGCTTTTGCTTAACCTAAAATGAAATGAACTATTAAATAAAATATTAGAATAAAAATGATTGGGAATGATCTTGGTCTAAGTTGGCACCAGTTGATCTCTTCATTTTGATTTCATGTCTTTTGTTAGGTAGTTATGATTATTGATATGCTTTCATGCTAGTGGTTGTCACTTTCCAACTTTGATATATGCTATGTGGTATAATTACCCATTACTATATCTCCAAGTGTCCTTTGCACTGAGATCCTTTGTCTAGGGTGTTCCTGCTACATATTTTACCTTCTAGCCTTCCTCTTTTCTTAAGGTTGGTATGTCAAAGCTCTTAGAAGCTAACCTAAATGATTTGGGGTATCACTTTGCTTTGTGTTTTGGATTCCCTTATAAATTTCTTGCATTGTGCTAAAGTCTTTGAAAGCTTTACTAATGTCATTTAACAAAGTGTTCTAACCTATATAGGAAAAAGGCTATTGATTTCTTCTTGCCTTTTTACTTGCACTTGTCTAGAAATTTTGAAATTTATGCTAATGTTAGCTCCAAGAAAGATTGACTTGCTTCTAATTTATAATTTCTATTGGAAGTCGTGAAGTATTTTACTTAGGTTAGCACAAAAAGTTCTAACTTGCCTCCTTTGTAAGTCTTTCAACAAGATAGTCTAGCCAAAAGCTCCTAACTTGTATGAATAGGTTAGTCTTCAACAAATTTTGAGCTTGGGATAGCCTACCATTACTTCCTAGACATAATGCTTGAAATAATTATATGTCTAGATAAGTATTTTGAACTTGAATTTTTATTCTTCTCTTGTTTTGATGAATTCCCTTTATTGTTGATTTGCTCTTTGATGCTTTGGAAGTTACCACAAATTTTGAGATGGCTTGTATATGTTTAGTAAGCTTAGACAAGTGTACTAACCTCTCACCCTATCACTCTTTTTTTCTTCCTCTATTATTTTTTGTCTTTACTTCCTTGGTGTGTTGTTGGTTATTCTTTTTTATTGCATTGGGGTATGTGATGTGTTGCAAGCCTAATTACCAAAATATGGTGGCTTAGTTAGAAAACCCACCCCTTTATTTGAGAGGTGAGTTTATAATTATTGATTGGATGCAAGATTTGTTCATCATGGACCACTTTTAGTTACCACTAGAAAGGCTTTGGGTTACCTACCTATGGTGAGACTTGTCATAGCTACCACCAGAAAGGCTATAAATGTAAGTTATTATTTTTGATATAGTGGGTCAATAGAACCTCATGACACAGGGAGCTTAAAATTTTCTAGGAGCTTCTAATGCATGCCTTCCCTTGTTAGCAACTTTAGAATAATTATGGCATTATAAATTTGATATATTGATGGAGCTTTAGGACCTCTCATCTCATTCAACACTAGGCAACAATTAAATTTAAAATTCCCATTTTAGATTGGATTTACCTAGTGTACTAAATTTTTAATACAAGTTCTTTATATGCCCCATCGAGCTTCAGATTTTCTAGGATATTCTAACGCATGTCTTTCCTTGTTAGCATCTTTGAAATCACTATGGCATTAGAAATTTGATATATTTATGGAGCTTTAGGACCTCTCATCTCATTCAATACTAGGCAACAATTCAATTCAAAATTCCCATTTTAGGTTGGATTTACATAGTGTACTAAATTTTTACTTTAAGTTCTTTCTATGCCCCATCCTATGCCTTGTTCTAATCATATTGTATATTTTTTTGCTATCCTTTTTCATACGTGTATCCATAGTATTCATAAAAATAATCTCAAATGTATATATATTGTAATTAAAATATTAATGATTATAGGTACAATATCTCTATTTGGAATCAATTTATAGAGTTTATTTCTAATCCTTTTTGGGGGAAGAATTTTTTTTGTATGATATGGGAAAGAGAAATTAGTTTGAATTTGTCCTTATAGATAGCCTCGCATTGCCTATGGAATAGGGTTGACATGGTTATTGAGAAGGATACAATATAATACAAATTAATAGTTGAAGATTTTATTCTTTCAACCTATAGTTCACTGACCTAACTACCTATGATTTCAATGTTATTTATGGAATGACACATCTACAAAATGGTTAGACTAGTGAAAATGGTACTAGAGCATCCAAAACTAATAGTGTATTTAGGATTTTTAGTTTCCTATGAAAATAGCTATTTAAATTGATCAAGATTCCAATAAAGAGAATATTTCACCATGTAAGGGAGTAGATTTAGATTAATCATAATATTTTTCATTCTATTATTTGTACCAAAAATATTGGTTGTTTTTGTAGACACCAAAAATATGTCATCTCGAGGAGACTCCTAAAGAGACTTATTTCTAACCCACACGATCCACCTTGGGCTAATTCAATGATTTTATCTAGCACCAGGAAACTTTCCCCATGGGAAGCTTAACCATATTGACCCAAGATAATCTTAGGATCATGACCATATCAACCTGAGATGATCTTAAAAAACTAAAAATAAAAAATAATAGGTAATAAAAATTACCTATCAGTGCCACACTTGATTTTGCATCAGCACCATTGAACTTGCAAGCAACAATTTAACCTACCACCTGCAGTTATTTACTAGCATCTAATAAGGCTTCCCTTGATTTTCACTTGCCTCTTTTGCTTCTTGCCAAGAGGCTATAAAATGGTGCCTCCCCCCCTTTATTTAAGATCCATAATTTTAAATTCAAACGCCATGACGTGCTATCAAAACAATCTACCAGGCCCTCTTATTGCAAAATTGATGTTGCTAGATCACCACCTAGGATTTGAAGTTGCATTACTCTCCTTCTCACTATCACTCATGCTACTTCACTAATCATCTGCACCTGCTCACTCACCTTCATGCTCACAAAAACCCATTCGAGATAACATTTGCATGTCATATTGAACCCTATGTAAATTGGGTTACATCGAAGTGTAGACCCATGACAACGATCGTCTCACCCCAAGATGATCCATAGATGGAAACTATCTCTACCTAAGATGATCTCATTTAGGTGACTAATTTCTTAGTTTTCTCTACATCTTAGCTTAAATCTGCTCATTTGTCATTTCTATGTTAGTTTAGATCTCAAAATACTACATGCATTTATTTGATTTCCATTCAATTTTGTATTTTTTAATAGAATATAAGTCCAACCTCAGTGGACCTCACATATGCTACTGATTCACTACTATTTTCTTTGTACACAGGTTTAGAATTTGAGGACAACACAAGGTTCTAGATCCAATCCAACATGGCAGTCCTAGAAAACCTGCTCCCCCAACAACGTGTTGGCATGAAAATCTTCACATTACACTCAAAGACACTCTTTTTGATAAGAAGAGGAATAACATCCCTCTTGTATCTATTATATCAGTGGTGAAATCCTTGTTGTGGTTGCTCCACAACAAGCCCCAAGAATTGGGGACCCACCTTTAATTTTTATTTTTTGGGTTTTGTTGGTCGTGAGGTGTTGTTGTTTTGTTGCCTTCAAGGTGTAATTTGGTAAGGTAGTAAGTGTTTTATGGTGTCCATCTGGTTTGGTTCCTTGTATTAAGATTTGTGCTTGAATTGCTCTCTCAAGGTTTGTTTCAATGTTTCGATAAGTCCCTACCTAAGGGTTCAATTCATATTTTAGAAGTTCATCATTGGTCTAGGCCTTCCTCTCATTGATTGTCAAATATCTTGGAGTGGTTTGGTTTTGAGATTAATTCTAAGGTATTAATTTTATGGTCTCAAATTAAAACCATTCAAACATTTAAGCTTATTCAAATCTAATTTAAAGGAAGGTTTGAGTTTAAAAAAAATAAAAAATAAAAATATATATATATATATATATATATATATATATATATATATATATATAAAATAAAAATTTTAAACTTTTATATTTATATATATAAGTTTAAAACAAAAAAATAATAAAAGAACAAAAATATATCTATATATATTTATATATATGTAGATTTAATAAATAATAAAATAATAATAATAATAATAATAATAATATTATTATTATTATTATTATAAAAAAATAATAAATATATATATATATAAAAATATATATATATATAATAAAAATAATAAAAATAAATGCTCTTATGTTGCGTATGCCCTAATTTTTATTTATGCACCTTTATAATACTTTGGGGGCCATATTTATATTAATTGAGTCTAATATTGTGTTTCTCATTTGCATGCAGGTGAATGAACGCAAGCGATGTATGCGGCAGTTTTTTTAAGGCATTCGACTTGGACGCGGATGTGAGTTTCTCAAAGATGACCACAAGATAACCCACATGGCTCGGACGGCATACGCGGTGTGGTAGTGAAGATTGACAATGGGAAAATTCGAAACCACGTGATGGACGACAGCTCGGCAGTGACTACAGCATACTACAATTCGAAGGCGGACAACGTATCCAACGACGGTATCCAACAGGCACGAGGGTATAAGTGGACGGTAAAAGTCATAGCTACGGGTGATTGGCCTATCAACATGAAACGAACATAGGTCAGACTCGGTAGGACAAACACAGCGTAGCGTAGTGACAAGGATTATACGACACAACTCCCAACATGACTATTACCCGCGGCAATGGGCAGTGTGACACCTTGACGACTCGGCAAAGGATGTGATAAATAATGAACCGGTAGCGACATGGCAATCCAGCAGTGATGAGACCTCCCGGGTGTGTGACAACGTGGCAAACCCATGATAAGTGGATACACGTCGAGCCGTAGAGTGGACCCACGGGGAATCCCAAATTGAATTCGAAGTCCAAGGTTGGGATAGCATTGTATACTGCAAAGACCAAGGCTGTGATGGATAATAAATAATAAATAATAAATAGAGAGTGGATGCGAGTTTGACCTTATGAAAGTGAAGTGACAGTTTGCAACCTGGGCAAGTAGAATATTATAGTTAAATGGTTGTGAATGTGGATCAAGATATGGCCTATGTGGGCCATCCAAACGCACGAACAAGTGGACTAGTGGACTAGACAAATCGATGATGAGGACCAGGCGCGAACGGTAAAATGGACTCAAATCCTGGCAAGTTGGGTGTGAATCATACTGGCAAACGGTGATAAATAGTCGAAAGACATCACAGCAAACAGTGATTGATTACTTTGGTTTCATGATGTTGGCATAGCGAAAGACGCAGATGAAGATTTTACACAGCACGTAGGTGGGCATTACAGTCAGACACGCGGAATCGTCTAAGACGTACAGGTTTTTACGTAACGCGGGACCGCAATGGATATTTTGGGCATACACAGACTTGCCGAGGAATGGATGTCGCCAACATCCAGCGAGGAGAGGTATAGGTAAAAGTTGTGCAGATTTCTCATCAAAATGAATTCCATATTTCCAGTGGATTCCCCTCGTCAGTTTTAATGTGAACATATTGTACAGAAGGCTACCGTTTCATTCGAAGCTTAACATTGAAGATTCCAAGTGCCACGTAGTAAAGGCGTTGTGTACACATGAAGACGTGGTGGTGGTGGCGGCGGCCATATAGCATCCACGTAACTGCAGCAATTTATGTGGCCATTTGTCTTGTATAACCAGTGATGTGGATGATATGACAGTGGGTTGAATGAGTAACAGGCGTCATGTCAAAAACCGTAAGATGTCAGACGAGAGCAGAGGTCAAATAGCCTGAGACATCAGCTCAGGGGTTCACCGGAAGAATGGGTCGTCAGGTCGAGATGGCGTAGCGCAGGAGCAGGATTTATAAGGGAGCTCGAACGCAACATACAGAGTACTATTTTGTTACTCCCCACTGTCATAAAACTGTGAGCGGAAGGTATTATGTTGGTTGTTTTATTATAATGAGCCAAAGGTCTATGCCAAGAGCCTTTGATTTGTTATGATATATTAAAGGATAATGGCATATGTCTTTAATAGAGCAGGTTTTTGGTTTTTATTGTGATGCTATGTATTATATGATAGGGAGTTATAAGGAGATTGAAGGTTCGAAAAAAAAAAGGAAAAAGATAATTTTTTTTTATTTTGTTGATGTTAAAGGGGTGCAGAAGGAAACAAAACAATGGGATTTTATTATTTTTGTTGATTTTTATGTTATTTTAACATCATAAGTATGAGGAAGTTGAAATGAAGGGACATTTTGAATGCCTTAAAAATTTATGGAGGCTATTGTAAGAGGGATGGAAATTTGTGTAAAGAAGAATATTTTTGAAATCAAATGCTTTCATTTTGGTAAGAACAACTTTTGTAAGCAAAACCAAAATGGGATCACGTCTAAGAACACTGCATTTATGGTTTATCTTTTATGCATTTCTGTTTGATTTATATCTATATGTTTATGTCGTTGAAGGGTTACAATAGGTGAATGTCAAGTAGAATGCAACCATGTTTATCCTTTGGGTCTTGCACTTGGTCTAATCTGATTGTGTTTGTTTTGCAGGTTTGTTAGATCAAGTTGTCTTTAGATTTATCTCACAACTTGGGGTTTTGCAGGGAGGGGATTGTGAACCAAAATCTGATGCCATTTCTATTTTCCAGCTAACCTTGTAGATATTTTTCTACTTTTTATTTTTTGCACTTAGATTAATTCTGGTTTTCATTTCAGCTTGTGATTTTTTATTTTGGTCAGTTCCAGGATTTCTACGTTTCAAATTTTTTTTTACATTCTGGTCATTTATTGAATTTTTGCACATAAGTTTTGCTTTCCATTCTGGTCATTTCCAGAATTTTTTTTGTTAGTTCTTTCTATTCTGGTCCCTCTAGAATTTCTGCATTTAACTTTAGCTTTTATTCTGGTCCATTTTCCAAAATTTTATTTTTGCATTTCTTGTTCATTTATTTCTATTATGGTTCTTATCCAGAATTTCTGCACCTTCAAACTGCATTAAGCTAATCTTCAGATAAAATCAATTTTAGGAGGGGTTACTAATGCTAAATTCACACTAATGGTAGATAAAGCAAATGAACACTAACATGCTAACTTGCTAACCATTACTAACACCAAATTCTAACGTAGTGATAGTGGAATGCCCATAATGAAGATAAAATGAATCCACTAACTGTAAAATGAACCTCACATTAAAGGCATGGAATTTAAAATGAAGTGGACTATTCCACACACTTTTGCATTTTGAACCTTTTAGTTTGAAGATAAAAGGAGTTTACTGACTGGGATTCAGGGTAAGTCAGATTAATATCAAGAGCACTAAAAGGAACCAATTATTTGCACTTTGAGAGATTAAGGATCATGATTGTTAAGCATTGCTTGAATTGGACTATCAAGGCCCCTTGTTAACTGTCACTTGCATGTTTGAGTTTATTTTGGTATACATAAGTTCTATTTCAATCTCCATTTATTACATATATGCATGAATGTTTGCTTACCAAAACCTTGGAGAAATAGATGATTTCATCTAATTTCTTTGCAAGAGAGAGTTTTCAACTTAATACTCTAATTGCGGTGATTATTTTGTAATAGGAAAAAATATTCTCTCAATAATCCCCTCAAAGGGAATTATTTTGTAACATGTTGAAAGATCAATAGAAATACATTAAAAAGTCATTTTATTTGTTCATCATTGTGTTCATTCTATTTTGTGTTATCAGTTAGCTACACTTGAGGGTGTCAAGGAACCTAAACCACTTAATATTCTCCACCTACGGGTATTTGATGCATATATATATATATATATATATATATATATATATATATATATATATATCAAAAAAATAACAAAAACATTCAAAACATTCATTCATATAACATACATGCATCATCATATCTATAAATATAGGCATACATATATGCTCATCTATCATTACACATACATATGCACCATAAAAACCATAATAAACATCAATGGGCATCTCATATATATAAAGTAAGTACATCAATAATACAAAAATGCTCATAGGCTACAATATAGTGGATCCCCAGACCTCACATAAAAAAATAACCTATCAAGTGGGCTCCCTCCTCAAGCTAGACTTGCACCCCCACTCTCTCCACTTCCCTCAGCCTTATCTCTATGAGACTACCTAGCTCTGATGGCCCCTAACATTTAAGAGGTACTCAGTGGTACAAAATATGGAATAGGAGGTGCCATCGATGGATCCTTGGATACCCATCCATCAACTCTATTAATACTAGGATGATGACGACCATGATGGTAACACCCTATACAACCTATCAACATCATCCTCCAGTTGCATCACATAATCCCACTCTATCTAATAGTATTTGTGGTATGTGGTGGCCTTGGCTTGTAGTCGAGCAGCCTCTACCTATAGTTGGGTAACTACATTGGTATTCTATCTACCTAAAGATGGCTAAGCCCACCCACCTATCAAGCTTACCACCTGAGTTTGTAGAGCATCTTGATCTACCATGATATTGTCTTTGTCCTCTTGTATGCTCAGTGCCTAGACCCGTAGGGTGTCCCTCTCCTCCTCCCAATATTACCATCACTGCCTATCTACCATCCAATAGCTCTACTTAGTGGTATGTATTGTATCCCTCTCTAATCATTAAATCTCAAGGATGCAAAACTACTCTCTCAAGATGGTGATCCACTCTCGTGGGTCCTCATCCATATCATCTCCCCATCACTCCTCATAGGTGCCTCTACACCCTTAGTAGCTCCCTATGATGCATCCACATCCCGCTCCACTCGGTGATACACTCATCACTATAATGGATCATTCATTGTGCTAGTTGCCTCCTCCCCTCTAATCGCTACCCTTCCCTAAAACTATCGAGAAATCCATTAGGCATCATACTCTAGCATGATCCTAGGATCCTTGATATTTGTGTCTATCAAGGCCTCATCTATCTCATCACTCAATGGCTCAGTTTGTGGCTATGCCAACTAGGTCTCACTACCCCTCCACCTGTATATCACTATAGCCTCGAGCACACCCTACCTCACCTAAAATTGTTAGGTCACTCACAAGTACTAAAACTACTCATGCTCTATCTCATGCAATCTAATCAACCACCTACCTCATCGCACTTACCTCATATGCTCAATCTCCTTAGCCTAGGTTGACCCTCCCCTCCATGGTCTTCATATAATGCCATTTGCTTATAGTTCAGTCCATGCATCTGCATAGTTTTGAAGAATACCTTGATACATTTGGCTCTCGCCCTACTCTCTCTCATGACACCATTGTATCGCATATGGGACCTCTATATCTCTCATATACCTTTATGCTTTCCATGATAACTTGATTGATATATTAACCCAAAAGCACTCCCATCCCCATATCTATAGGATGAAGTTGCACCCTAAGCCCAATCAACCACATTGGCAAATATCATACAACTCCCTGTATAGTTGTGTAAGCAAAGTGGAGCCCCACACCATGATCCTAGTCTCCTCTACCAAGTCCATCACAAGGCCCAATAGGTTCCATGGGAACCTCATATTAGAAGATTCTGGTAGAATAAAGTTAGACATTAGTGACATCAACATTATTTGTCTAGCTATAGATAGTCCTATCTCAAATCCAATGCCCACTCTCACCTCATCATTTTTGGTATCACAATCCATGCATTGCTAGTGCTCTCAATAAAGTCATTGTAGCATGGCCTCTCTTTCACTAGTTATGATAGTAACTATATGCTCTCACTCTATTAGGACTCATAGAATATGGTACACATCCTCTAGAGTAATTGTGATTTCTCTCATAGGCATTGTTGAGTGGTATTTTCACCCAGTTGTGAAAGTACACTCTCCTTTAGGATTTGGATTACAAATCCCCTCTTGCAAAGAAGTTAAACAAACAACTTCTCCAAGGTCTCCGTTGTATTAGCATTTGCATATATGTATTAGTAATCTCAAATATAAGATATTCAATTTGAATGCTTGGAACACCTTAGTGATTGCAAGTAACTGTAAACAAGGGGCAATGTTGGTTTATTTCATCATGAAACTTTAGTGATTGTTCATTGATTTTGATATTTTTTATTTTAATGTCTTGAAAAGTTAAAACTTCTGAAAAAATATAAAATGCAGAAAATGAAAATGAAATGCAGAAACTGAAACTAAAATGCATTCAGTATGATGCTATCCTATTTCGACAAAACTGAAGATGTGAGGTTTTCGTGCATGCAACCTAACCTATTGGACCTGCAAACAAGCACAATCCGGATAAGCTAAGTGCTGGTTCCTAGGGTACAAAATAAAATTCAGATTTCAAATATTCGCCTAATGTAACCCAAAGAAATGGCATCAACATTATCTATAAATTTGAAATCTGAAAAGATGAAAGAATAAACATTAAATCCATAGCATGCAAAGAAAATCTCCTTCTTTCTTGCCCACAAGATGCAAATTTCTGAACACTTCTGCATTAAAAATGTGTCATTTTACAATAGCAAAATTTTTAGTTTTCCCAAACCAGTCCATGGAAGAGAAACGACTCAAACAGGTCCAGAACAACATCATCACCTTCAAGTATGCAACTCTGCTCATCGTAATCTCCAACCCATGTCCATGAAGAAGAAAAACTAGTCTTCGAAAGAAAAACAGCCCAACTAGGTCCAGAATGGCCTTATCGCCTTCAAACCTACAACGCTACTTGCAGCAGTTTTTCACCCCCTCTAGCATCTTTGAATGGCGTATTTAAACTTCTGAGAACATTGCTTCTCCTTCCATGAAGATTCGCTTCATTTTTTTATGGCAGTTCGTTTCACCTTCCCTGACTGCGTGTGCTTCGGTTTCCATTTTGTGGCCCTTTGCTGCATTTTCTCCACATAGGCTTGCGTCCATTTCCTTCCCTATGTAACGACCATCTTAAATGATTTCCAATCATTAAATATTTCTTATGTAACGCTTGGTCTTATTTACTGGATTTTGTCCTTATGTCCGCGTCATTATGCAGGTCTGTTACCTTGGCAAAAATGGGACATGTCGTGATATCGCGACACTTCTTGCTCCTCAGCCTGCCTACCCCTTTTGAACCGCGAAAATACATGTCGCGATATCGCGACACTTTTGCCTCCTTGCTCACTTTTGTTGCTTTTAGTCACGAAAATGGAACATGTCGTGATATCGCGACACTTTTTCTTTCTTCCCTCTCTCTTTGCTTTGAATCGTGAAAACACAACATGTCGTGATATCGTGACACTTTTTCCTGTACGGCCGTGAAAACACAACATGTCGCGATATCGTGACACCTTTTCCTGTACGACCACGAAAACGCAACATGCCGCGATATCACGACACTTTTCTTTTCTCATTTGGTCACGAAAATGCAACATGTTGCGATATCGCGACACTTTTTCCTGTACGGCCGCGAAAACGCAACATGTCACGATATCGTGACACTTTTTCCTGTACGGCCGCGAAAACGCAACATGTCGTGATATCACGACACTTTTTCCTATACGGTCGCGAAAATGCAACATGTCGCGATATCGCGACACTTTTTCATTTTTGGCCGCGATGGAGGAACATGTCGTGATGTCGCGACACTTTTCATTTTCTACCGCGATGGAGCAACATGTTGCGATATCGCGACACTTTTTCATTTTCTGTCGTGATGGAGCAACATGTCACGATATCGAAACACTTTTTCATTTTTTGCCGCGATGGAGCAACATGTCGCGATATCGCGACACTTTTTCATTTTTGGTCGCGATGACACTTTTTCATTTTTGGCCATGATGGAGCAACATGTCACGATATCGTGACACTTTTTCATTTTTGGCCGTGATGGAGCAACATGTCGTGATATCGAGACACTTTTTCATTTTTGGCCGCGATGGAGCAACATGTCGCGATATCGCGACACTTTTTCTTTTTGGGCCGTGATGGTGCAACTTGTGGTATTTTGCTTTTTTCCTTGATCTTTAGCCTAGGGGCCACTTCGGTCTTCTTGGAACACATGCAAAAAGGTGGGTCCCCAATTTTGGGGTACGTTTTGGATCAGCCACAACAAATGGCGACTCTACTGGGAAATGCTTCTGAGCATTTCGGTGAGAACTCAACCTGAAAAAACACAAACTCAAATACAAGTGTTAGCAAATATCCCAAGAATGAAACTAGACGAGAAATACATGAAACATTAGAATTTATTAATCATCAGCTCAGTGTGTGCAATGTGCTTCATTCATTACCTCATATTGAACAAAATGATTTAACCTGTTATGGATGAAACTGTCAGGCTAGCCTGTCCATTTGAGCAGTCAGTGGTCTTGCTTTTATACAAGACGTGTTGCCACACATGAGCATACTCCACTGCCAACCAGGCGTCTATAGCCCCGGTGGATATTAACCCCATAATCTAGGATTTGACTTTACTATGATTTCTTGGACCTTGGTGATGACTACCCATCCTTGCAAGGGACATGTAGTACGATCCTTCCAGTCCAGTATTAATAAAGAAATGAAAAATATTTTCTTTTGAATTTCAAGTTCTTGAGTGGGAAAAATGGAAGCTTTGGGGAATTGGATTCTCAACCTAAGCGAGATGAGAATTAGACCCTATCCTTACTACTCCATGAAGGTCAAATCAGAGCTTTGGGGAATCGGATTCTCAACCTAAGCGAGATGAGAATTAGACCCTATCCTTACTACTCCATGAAGGTTAAATCAGAGCTTTGGGGAGTTGGATCCTCAACCTAAGTTCTATGAGGATTTAACCTTATTCTTACTACTCTGATTTTAGGCCTTAAGCACTATGGAAGTGGTGAAAACCACTGTTTTAAGGATTATGTTGCATAATAGGACAGACACGAAATACTCCTTTTGCCTCACCTTTTCTTCCAAATATGGTTTTGACCATTTTTCTCAAGATTCTCTTTAATATGCGTAGAACGTTCTTGGCTCAAGATAGTTCGGGCATAAGTTCCCAACCTTAGGATCCTTTTAATATATGTTATGTAATAATCCTAAGAGGATTCGACACCTTCTCAATGATTGTACATGAAATGAAGATGCAACCGAGATGGAATGTATATGCAATGTGGAATGTACATGAGATATGAATGCATTGCTCCCTTTGAAATGCGGATGGAGTATACCACCTACTTTGCCATAATTTATAAAACTGACAACTTCCTACATCATAAGTTCCAAACGATATTCTTTAATGTGATTGCAAAATTCATGGAGCTTTCTGCAATACAATTCCGATGTTTCATATTATCCTAATCTTAGTCAACATTCATAAGGATCTAACTTAACAAACCAAAAATTTCCAAAGGACCAACACACAAAACTTAAAACCAAAATGAGATCTAATCTAAAACTAAAACACGAAAACCAAAAGTATATACAAATGTACAAAAACAAAACAAATTTGGATTATCATTTCCCCGGATCCCAAACCTGATTAGAATTCTTTAAAAGATATATGACGTGATACACATATCCAGTTTTGCAGGAATCCAACAAAAACAAGATCAACCCAAACAAAGAAACAAATATCCACTTGCCCCTCTCACCATACCAATTTGATTTAGTTTCATTAATAATCCTATGGTGGAGTTTCAAATTTTCAAATTGATTAGACAATGATTGATATTCAATTCCTTTATGTCTATTATTTAATATGTTCATTCCGCACTTTAATTCATGGTGTAGAAATAAGCTTTCGTTTTCCTTCAATAAAGCCATAACATTAATGATATTTGAATCAAACCATTCATTAGGCAAACCTCCCTTCAAATTCTGCATGGTGAAACCAAAAATATGAGATTTTACCTTTGGCATGCTTTCATTTGACCTTACCTGAAGAGAATTTGAAAATTCTTTTTCCCTCTCATGACCTTCATCATCACGTAGCACTTGTTCTTTCTCAATGACCTGTTTATCAAAGGCACCAAACTTAGGTACCCAATTGAAAATATGCCCATCCCTTTCAAACCATAAGTCTTGTCTATCTAGGGGTGGGTTGACTAACACATTTTCGTGATCAATCACTTGGGTTGTTTCGGGTAACGTGAGATTTTAAATTGGATCATCAATGATATCAAACCCAAATGATTCAGGTTTTATAATTTTCTCATTTTGAGATGGCATAATCATTGTAGCGCAAGTATGAGGATCAATATTTTCATTTTATTTTCCTTCAAAGGGATCTAAAGCAAGTGACTCTCTTTCTTGGTTCATGGTTGCAGAATCCTTATCATGTTCCAAAATTTGATGAGATTCAAATTCCTCTTCCAAAAATTTCTCAAATTGTACAGGATTCACAAGATCCTCATGCGAGGAAGCAATTGAGTTATCCTGCATATTGTTTGACGCAATAAGTTTGTTAGAAGATTCAGATTGATAATACTCTTCCCATTTCTTCCACGAATCATAGTAATCATCTTCCAAGTTCAAGTCGTGACGCTCAAGCACTTCTTCTTCATCTTCTGATTCATCAACATGTTTCTCATCCAATTCATCTTCTGATTCATCAACATATTTCTCATCCAATTCACCTTCACCTTCCATAGATGGTCCAGTTATTTCCAAAAGTGGGTCATTTCTTGAATTCAAATTGGTAAAGTTATCATAATCCAAATTTGTAACCCATGATTCAATTTTATCACAATTTGGAAGGTGTGGATCCTCTTGGTCATCACTCTCTTGATGATATAAATTTTCCACCGCTAGAATGTTTTCTTCTCCTTGCTGATGTTGGGGTGGACCCTTATTTGGCACAAGTTCCAAACCATCCACTTGAGCTTGGAGACAATGAGTATACATAGCAATTTTGGGACAATTCCTTTCATTATGCTCCTTTGTATCATGCAATCTACACCCATTTTCCCACACAAAATCAGAAATATTAAGAATGGAACTAGAGTGACTTGGTCCTACAAAAGTATCAATCTGATTAGAAATAGCGAAAGGTACACCCCCATTGTTTGGCTTCGTATTCCACTGTCTCCCTCTATTGTTGAAATTTTGATTTGGGTGAGGGGCATGGGATTCATAGTTCTATTTTTAAACCAAATCATTACTCAATTTGTGAACCATCTTTTTGAGTTCTTCAACCTCTGAATAAATCTCTTTTGGTTGAGCTATATTATTGCTAGTTCCAATAGGATTTGCGTAATTGGTGATATTTTGACTCAATATTGGAGTTGGATTTTGAGCCACTTGATTTGCATAGGGATTCACACTTTGAATAAGAATTGGATTGGGGAAAGGAACCATAGCCTGAGAATTAACCAAACTAGCTCCTTGCATAGTTTGTTGACTATTTTGCAGAAATGGAGGAATGGGAGGAATGAATGTGATTGGTTGAATTGGAATGGGTGCATAAGCGGGTGTTGATGAATAAGGTTGTTGATAAGGCAAAGCATTTATGCCTGACATTTGCGGTGCCATGATCTGATTCATCATAGGAGTTTGACCATAAGGACTATATTGTCCTACCATGGGCATCTGGGAAAATCCATAATTTTGTGGTGTCATTTTTTGTTCAATGGTCATAGCTTCATTGTAGGCTAGAGAAAGCGTAGTAACTTGAGGATTTCACCTTGCAAACATTGCCGTCATAGGATCCAATGACCCAAAATATATTTGCAAAGCTACTGTGGGATCAATGGCAAAATGCTGAATTGCTCTATTATAGCACTTTTGAAATCTCTGATTAAAAGTTTGGATTGAATCACCCTGGCCTCTTTTGCATGTAATGAACTGATTATAGATGATTGTGGGATCTAATGGTGACCTGAATTGGTTGACAAAAGCATTCTCCATTTGCGTCCATGACATAATGGAACTAGTAGGTAAGCAAATATACCATTTGTAGGCCACTGGGTCTAGGCTCATGGGGAAGAGTCTACAAGCCACATCTTCATGTTGAACTTGCAGTCTTATCAAAACATCCCTATAGGCCTGAATATGTTCTTTTGCGGTCCTTGGGCCATCCGATTTGTATTTGGGCAAAAATCTCTCTATATTCCTAGGGATCTCGTGAATATCCCTTGTAATATTCAAAGGAATGTTATTGGCTCCATACCAAGGAGGTGGTGGAGGTTGGGCCATTTGATTCAAAATCGATGATGATGGACCTACAATAACCTGACACAACTCTCAGTACCTCAAAGAAAACCTGTGACATAGAAAATCCTGCAATTAATGAAATTCAAAGAATACCCTCAAAATCAATTTGTTAGTCATGAAAGAAGGAACCTTGACAAAGCAGTATTCTAAAAATGTAAGTTTATGATTCACCGGATCGCATATGCGCAAGTGAAGAGCATACTCCTAGTGTTGTAGGCTTTCTGATTCACAAGATCGCATTACGCGTAGGTGAAGAGCATAATACCGATAACAAATACATTTTTAGACAAAATAATTCCTTACAAATAAGCATGAAATGACTAGCAAGTATCAAATATGTAACGTATGAATAATCATGTTAGCATCAACCAAGAGGTGTATCCATTAAAATCGAATGAAAGTAATTGCATGGAGACAACCTCGTTAGTCAAGAATTTTTTTTTTAAAATCAAATCAAAACACATTATTCCTGTATGACCAATCAAAAAGCATTAGAACAATGCATAGAAATTCATGTCTTCTTTTTAACACTACAAGGTTGTATTGTTAAAAGAGGGCTAAAGATAATAATCAATAGGGCATGAAATATTCAAAATTTAAATCCCTATAGCATTTAAATCACTCTGAAATAAAACAATTCAGGCCCTCCTAACGCCAATCTGTTGAGTGGTATTTTCACCCGGTTGTGAAAGTACACTCTCCTTTAGGATTTGGGTTCCAAATCCTCTCTTGCAAAGAATTTAAACAAACAACTTCTCCAAGGTCTCCGTTGTATTAGCATTTACATGTGTGTATTAATAATCTCAAATAAAGATATTCAATTTAAATGCTTGGAACACCTTAGTGATTGCAAGTAACTGTAAACAAGGGGCAATGTTGGTTTATTTCATCATGAAACTTTAGCGATTGTTCATTGTTTTTTTTTAGATTTTGATATTTTTTAATTGTTTATTTTAATGCCTTGAAAAGTTAACACTTCTGGAAAATAAAAGAAAATAAAAAAAATGTAGAAAGAATGAAAATGAAATGCAGAAAACTGAAAATAAAATGCTTTCAGTATGATGCAATCCTATTACGACAAAACTGAAGAAAGAAGGAGACTTTCTTTGCATGGTATGGATTTTATGTTTATTTTTTTCATTCTTTCAGATTTCGAATTTATAGATAATGTTAATGCCATGTTTTTTGGGTTACATTAGGCGAATATTTGAAATCTGAATTTTATTTCGTACCCTAGGAACCAACACTTAGCTTATCCGGATTGTGCTTGTTTGCAGGTCCAATAGGTTAGGTTGCATGCACGGAAATCTCACATCTTCGGTTTTGTCGTAATAGGATTGCATCATACTGAAAGCATTTTATTTTCAATTTTCTACATTTCATTTTCATTCTTTCTGCATTTTTTTTATTTTCTTTTATTTTCCAGAAGTGTTAACTTTTCAAGGCATTAAAATAAACAATTAAAAAATATCAAAATCTAAAAAAAAAACAATGAACAATCACTAAAGTTTCATGATGAAATAAACCAACATTGCCCCTTGTTTACAGTTACTTGCAATCACTAAGGTGTTCCAAGCATTTAAATTGAATATCTTTATTTGAGATTATTAATACACACATGTAAATGCTAATACAACAGAGACCTTGGAGAAGTTGTTTGTTTAACTTCTTCGCAAGAGAGGATTTGGAACGCAAATCCTAAAGGAGAGTGTACTTTCACAATCGGGTGAAAATATCACTCAACAGGCATATTGAAGATGTTAGTCTGGCTATCCCATTGATATATCAAGGCCTTTAAATAGACCTGGTCTATGTAGGTTAATGGTCTTCAACCACCCCTAGTCATCCCCAAACAAAGCATCACATACCATATTAAATATGTTTGTAAATCAATGATGAGCTCTAACAAGCTACCATGAGCACAAAAATTCATTCAAAATAATATTATATAAAAAGAAACCATCTTGGGTCGAGACAATCTCAAATTTTCACATTTTCCTAGGGCAACCATGCTAACCATCCCACTTTTATCAAGCACTTCATCACTATCATCATTTTATATCTCCTCCATCAACTCATCGCTTGAGGGGGTAATCAATATCTACAAAAAAAATATCTCAAAATCAAGTCAATAAACAAACACTCGAAAGTGGAAATTGTGTTAGTCTAAGAATAATTACCAAAAACTATCATACTTCCTCATTGTTGGGGCAAAAGCAAAAATCTCAATCAAATACTTGGTATACCTAAAGCCTAAATCTTGTAGACTAACAACATCTACCTATGGTTGAAAGGTTACCAAGATCAAATAAAATCCATCAATTTTTTAGAAGTAATGATTCAATGATGTGCACCCTTTCCATGATTGGGGTATCCCATGTTGACTATTATTTTATACCTACATCACTCCTCTTTAAGGTTATTTCCATTAATTAACATCATTCATTATTGATTCAACCACTTTAGATCATTTATTTTTGCTTCACATTGTGATTATGCACAAAGTGTTCCAAAAATAGGTATTTATAGGCTCTCAAAGAGCCTTATTTCTAACCCACATGATCCACCTTGGGCTAATTCAGTAATTTTCTCCAACAGTAGGTAACTTTCCCCATAGGAATTTTAATCGTCTTGACCCGAGATGGCCTAATTTTGCATCAGTGCCATCCAACCTACAGGCAGCAATTTCACCTACCATCTATAGTTATTTTTTGGTAGCTAACTAAGCTATCCTTGATTACCACTTGCCTATTTTTTCTTTTTACCAAGAGGCTATAAAATGGCACCTCCTCCCATTTGTTTTAGACCTACAAATTTGAATTTAAATACCATTAAGTGTTATAAAAATAATCTACCAGGCCGTCTTATTGTAAAATTGATGTTGCTCCATCACTACCTACAATTTGAAGTTGCATTACTCTCCCTCGTACGATTGCTCATGTTGCTTTATTGATCATCTGTACCCGCTCACTCTCCTTCATACTCACAAAAACCTATCCAAGATAGTTTTTTGCATCATCCTGAATCTTGTCTGGATTGGGTTATGCCGAAGGCAGATCCACAACAACGATCATCTCACCCCAATATGGTTTGTATATAGAAATCATCTTGACCTAAGATAATCTCAGGTGACTGATTTCCTAGTTTTATCTGCGTCTTAGTTTAAATCAACTTATTTTTCATTTTTGTGTTAGTTTAGATCTTAAAATACTACATGCATTTATCTATTTTCCATTCAATTTTGTATTTTCAAATCAAATACAGTCCAACCTCGATGGACCCCACATATGCTACTAATTCACTATTATTTTCTTTATGCATAGGTTATAGGATCTAAGGATAGCGTAAGTTTCTAGGTCTGATCCAATGCAACGGTACCAAAAAACTTGCTTTCCCAACAATTTGCTAGCACAAAAATCTTCACATTGCACCTGAAGACACTCTTTCTAATAAGAAAGGGAATAACATCCCTCTTGTATCTACTTTATCAGTGGTGAAATCCCTTCAAAGGGGATTCTTTTGTAACACATTGAAATATCAATACAAATACATACAAAATTCATTTTATTTTTTCATTATTATGTTTCATTCTATTTTATTTGGTGTAAATTCTATCCTTCAGTTGTAACTAGAAATATTTACCTTTTTCTCATAGAATGGAATAGTTAGATATTCCTAGGATGTAGTCAGGATTACTTTAGTGATTTAATTTATTATAAATTAAATGAATGCTCTAGAAGATTTATTAAAGGAGAAAATATTGCAACTTTTAAATCATTCAAAGAATTTAGTGTATGTACATTGTAAACAAGGTTGTAATTTGATTTTCAATATTCATAAATATAGATCTATAGTTATGTTCATGATTACATTCTAATTTGAGCACTTCATTTTGATTCCCTAAGTATGGTATATTCATGCCTATGCTTTGGATAAAGGACCTACTATAAGTTTAGGGTCAGTTAGAGCTCCAATAGAACTTATCTATAGGTATCTTTATAAAGCATCCATTATGTTTTTCTATACTAGTTTGCTCCCTACTTTTTTATTGTATTTTTAGGAATAATTAAAATTGCATTTGTTTATTCCATTAACCTCTATAGTAATACTTTCCATGGATTTTTAATCACTAGTGATGCTTTCCTTAGTTGCATATTGTCCTATTTAACATGGATAAAACAATTGCCTATGACCCCTTGGAAATCAATAATTGTAATAGAATAGTGATAGATCATAAAACCTCATGATGCATATACAAGTTTACAAATCCTAGATTGATATGTAAAATGACTTATCATGTACCTTAAAATTTTAAATTTAAAACATATAATATGTGAGTCTATTAGTTTTATGTAATTGCCATAAAGGTGTTAAAACCATTGAAGTAAAATTTATGCACTATAGGAATTGAAGTTGTTTGAAGGTTAACATTCTATAGATTTTTCTCTTGCAAGTTATTTTTCATTTGTAGCCACATTTTTCATTCAAATATGTATGTCTCAACCCAAGAATGAAAAATATAGATTCCTACCAAACATAATATGGATCGATGTATGAGATGTGGATAGTGAGAGAACTTGGTAGAACCAATAGGAAGAGCAATAACAAAAGGAATAGGAGGAGCCACAAAAATATAACAAACCTCATGGATAGATAGTTGAATCACTTAATCCACTAGGATTTGGATTGATTTTCCTTGATTGATTAGAAAGCTTTTCTATACTTGGATCCTAGGATCCATATAAATATTCAACCACATAAGGGGGTAGAATATCCATCAAAATTTTATAGAATCCAAACTTATTTGACACCATGAGATAGGTAAGTTTTCTTAAATATCATGGAAGATACACAAACTATAACCCTTGATTTCCTATAAGGGAAACATAGGAAGAAATAATTTTGAATAATATTCCTCCTTTATTTCTTCCTACGCTTTGTGGATTAATTTTCAAAGACTCAAATATATTTCTCTTTGAATTTGATGTCCTATGCTAAAACTATAACTATAATATAGATGCACAAAAATTGAAGCTCTTTCTAGCCAATCTAAATATTGCTACTTTATGATGGTTTGTGGGATTAGAAAAAATAACATTAACACATTGAAGATAATGGGAGTTTAATTTTGAGGAAATATCAAGATTATTGCAAGGCAATAGAGGCAAGAGATGAAGTTCTCAAAATGATACGAAATGAAGATAAAACCCTAGAAGACTATATCGAGCATTTTTAGTTTAATCCATAGAGATCTAAGCATTCAAATGTGGATCTAAATACTTAAAATATTATATTATTAAGAGCGATCTATTATGATATTGATTAGTTAGAAGCCCTAAATTTAATGGAAGGAGGGGATATATATTGAATTAGATTTGATAATATCAAGACTCTCTATTGAAATTATTCCAAATCTACCATGAGAAAAGAAAAAGAAGTTTGAGGAAGTGCTTCATTATCAACCAAGGTTTTGGTAGGGATTACAAGGGCTAAAATTAGAAATTTGCTTGAAGGCCTTAATATAGACATCCTCTCATCCTTGATGTCTCATTCGATACCTTTTAAGAAAAAAGATGAAAAAATATGTGGAGAAGGTGTTGGCAATATTTTAATCGAGCTACAGAAATAATCATGCAAATCATGAGTGCCTGATGGATAATGTTAGAATTTGTAGTCTCTGCTAGCAAGACCATTAGACTAGTAGTTTCCCTATGATTATATAACTCATAGTGGATTCTTAGATAGGGACTCATGGATAAGATGTCTACTACACCAACCAATGGAAGCCTTAGGTATCCCAATAGTTCCATGGAATGAATCCTAGAGCCCAATAATTTATTTTTCTTCTAATTTTAATAATAATACTTGGTGTCAATGGCCTCCTCAAAACCAAAATATATGGCTTAACCAATGGAACCCTTGGCACCAACATATTCTAAATTGTCCATAGAAATAGTGGAGATCACTTTTTAATTGGTAGTCACCACCTCTCACTCAATCACTAAACCAATTTCCTTATCTATATAGCCCCAACTTAGCCAATACTCATCCACAAAAGAAACCACAACTACCTTCCCAACTAGTACCAAACCCAAATAATAAGATAGGACAACCTATGTATAATCAAGAAATGGAAAGTGACCATAACTAATCTATTAGTACTATTGAATACAAAATTTTATAATTATTTTTAGGTAGAATCATAAAATATCCTAAACCTCTCATAATTTCCAAACTAGAGGAAGAACCCCCAACCAAAAACTAATCCCACAAGAAACCCTAAGAAACTAAAGCTTTAAAAGAAAAAAGTATGAGGAACAAAGATAGCCTACCTTTTATTGAATGATTACAAAAACGTAAGCAATACCTACCTAAGTTTGACTTTCTTTGAGAATTATAAAATATATGTCTATATTCCTCTCTTTTAGGCTACTAAAGATGTCCCCATCTATAGTAATTTTGTTAGAGAATTATTTTAAAAATTTTAATATAGAATAGACCCCAAGACAATACAGGTAGTGGGATGAATTATAGATTTGATGGTTGGAAAAGTTATTACTCTTAAGTACTTGTACCAAAAGAGTCTCATTATGAATGTTCAAATAGGTAACATATCTATCAATAATGTCCTAGTAGACCTAGGAGTAGCCATAAATGTCAAGACCAAAAAAAATAAGCGATTGAATTTAGTTATTAGAACTTAGACCAATCTCTATAGTATTACAAATGGTTGATAGGTCAATGGTAACTTTGTAAGGATTCCTAAAATATATATTCATGTTAATATATTTATGGGAGTACCTAGTTGATTTCATGGTGTTAAATCATAATACCAACTTAGGGGGATATCCCTTAAATATTTGGAGATATTAGTTGGCAATGATAGAGGCCTACATTAGTTGCCAATCAAGGAACATAATAATTTCTAATGGGACTAAAAAAAATACCTGATTATTATACCCACATTCAACCCTCTCCATTGAAATCAAGGATCCTATATTAGTAGAATAAGATGATAGTGTTGAATTGATAATTCAGCTATGTCTAACTATTGTCTAGGCTTTGCAACTCAAGGGAGATAATGAAGACTCTACCATTATTAATTTTTTATATAATTTGCCTCCTTTTCAAATTATTAATTCCATAATTTTAGTAAGACCTCCTCACCTATATTGAAAAGAGAAGAAGTTCTTTACTAAAGTGATTGATTGCATCGAGAAGTACTAAACATCAATAATTGCTTAACCACAAAACAAGAAAACTAATTGACTAGAATACTTATTTAGCATAGTTCAACCTTTTCTTAGGACTAAAAATACATGAAAGGGATGCACCCTAGAATATTTTCTCAATGCATATATATGGAATATAATGCTAGGTCAACATGACAACCTCAGCATAGAATAAACCCGATTGTTAAGGATATTGTTAAAGAGGAATTGTAAAAATTGTTAAATGTTGAATTTATTTATCCTATTATAATAGCTAGTGGTCCTCTCCACTTGTGAGTGTTCTTATGAAAATTATAAAATGGTGTATATGTATATATTATAATTAATTGAATATGGCCACTCACAAGACCATTTTCTTTTACCTTTTATTGATCAATTTTTGGACACCTTGTGAAGAGAAGTATTTATCCTTTCTAGATGGCTTTAGTATGTACAACTAGATTTAGATAGCCCTTTAAGAACAATATAAGACAAAATTCACATGCTAATTGGGTACCTTCACATATAAATTTTTATCATTCAAACTATGTAATGCACCAACTACTTTTCAAAAGGTATATTTGAGCATTTCTTAGATCTAATGAGTGAAATTGTCAAAATTTACATGGATGACTTCACTAATTATAGAAATAGCTTCATGGAGGGCACTATATATTTTAAAAAACTGATTCAAAGGTATCAAGATACTAACATATTATTGAGTAATAAAAAGTATTACATGATGATGACATAGGAGATAATTTTAGAGAATCACATTTCTACCTAGGGAATTAAGGTAGATCCCACAAAATTTGAAGTCATAAAGAATCTAACAATTCTATACAAATAAAAAGATGTTTGTAGTTTTCTAAAATATTTAGGGTATTATAGGAGGTTCATACAATAGTTTAGTAAAATTACAAGCCCCATTTTCTCCCTCTTGTCAAAAGATACTAATATTGTGTGGGCACCAAAAAATCAAAAAACCTTCAAGACTTTAAAAGAAAATTTAATATATACACCGGTTTTAAGAGGACCAAATTAGAATATACCCTTCCACATTTATGTTGATGTATTTTATACAAAACTAGGGGTAGTATTAAGACAAAATGAAAATAAAGAAGCATATTTCATTTATTACATTAGCAAAAACTTGTCAAGAGTTTAGTTTAACTATATAGTCGCTAAAAATTAATTTCTTGTAATAGTCTATGCTATTAATAAATTCCAACATTATATTAGTAGGAGTTTTATTTTTGTTCATATTGACCATGTAATAATTTGATTCTTAATAAATAAACCAATATTAAATTGATGAATTATTTGATGGTTATTACTCTTGAAAGAAATCCTGAAAGAAGAATGTTGTTTTTTATTTTATTTCTAGGTCTATGTATGTGGATAACTCTACAGTAGTCAAGGATACACATATAGATGAACATATCTTTGTATTATCTACTGAAACTCCATAATTCATAAAAATTGCTAACTAAATTATTACAAGAAGGACACCATAGCAATTTTCCTGAGAAATATCCAAAAGTTAATCAGGCATATTTCCCCTTATTCATGGATATAAGGGTATCTCTTCAATATAGGACCAGGCCACATCATACACAAGTTTAACTTTGAAGATGAAGTTTGTGAAATTTTGCATGCTTATCATGATGAATAATGTAGAGGACATTTTGCTAGAAGGAAGATAGCTACTCAAGTTTTCAATGCATGATACTTTTTGCCCACACTCTTCAAATATGCCAAAGAATATGTGGACTAATATGATCAATGTTAGAGAATGGGGAATCTAACTTAGATAAACGAGATACCATTGTAGTTGTAATTATGCATAAAGTCATGACAACCTGATTAAAAAATATTTATCTTTTGAATATTTAAATTTAGTTGGTAAATTGATTGAAGGTGTACCAATCTAGAAGTCATTAAAATATGGGCTCTATCCAAGTGGAAGACTATTGGGTCCATGGAGATTTTTGGCCTGACTAGGGGCTTCTTTGGGATTCGCTTGAGTAACCGTGATGACGCCAGTAGAATCCTTACTGGTGGTCCTTGGTTTCTAGGGTGAAAGAGCCTTTTTCTTCATAAATGGGATCCTAATTTTGATCTTGAGACCCAAAGTATAAATTTTGCACCTATTTGGGTCAGGCTTCCTAATCTTCCTTAGCACTTATTGTATCCAAACATCCTTTTTGCTATTGCCAAAATGATAGGGACTTTGGTTGCTATTGATCATGCTACCTTAGCCAAAACTAGGATGACCACAACGAGAATCTGTGTCAATGCTAACCTTGATTTAGAACTTCCAACTTTTTTGGAGCTTGAATACAGTGGCTTCCATCATAAGTAGGCTATCAAGTATGAAAATAAATAGGCTTTCTATGTGGAATGTCGTACTCAGGGACATATTCGGATCCACTATCCTTTTCTAAATATCAAATAGTTAGATGAACCAACTCAATAGCCTTAGACCCCTAGTCGTCAAGTGCAGGGATGGAAGAAACCTAGACTTATTTCTCCAAGCCATAATACCCAATAATGGAAGAGTGTTGGTGCCAAAAAGAGTTTCAGGCAGTCCAAGCAAGGGCAACATCAAAGCAATAAATGCATTGTCATTCTGAGCCTAAAAACCTTCAACCCCAATCGAATCCACTAGATGATTTTGGAAAGGGTAATAAGATCATTTTGTCTCCATATCCATATTTGGATTCCATTGAAGAGGTATGTCCCTCTCCTCATAGCCCTAACAAATTTTCTATTTTGGCTAATTTTAATTTGTTTGATCAATAAAATCAATAAATCATCCACAATAATGAGATTCATCTTCCTCAAAATCTTGATTCCCCTACAAATTTTGGGTCTTACTTTCCCCCTCCTAATATTTTTAACCCCTCTAAAGTCTCAAATCTCTTAATGTCTTCAAGCTCCATAGTCGAGCAAATAGCTCCGTCCAAATTTAGCCCCAAGCACACTCGTAGCTCCAAAAAATCCCCAATTGATTATGGGAGTGATAAAAAATGAGGACAACCTTCTGTGAGTGAACAATGGAAAAAAAAAATTAGGATGACATTTATAATGGCATTTAGAAGACCTTATTCCCCCTCGTTGGCTCTCAATATAGGGATGAACCAAAAAGTACCAAATATCCCCAACCTACTGGTAAGGGAGGCAAGAAATATTCCAAGGTTTCCAAATGAAGCTCCTCTCATGGAATGTGAGAGGATTGAATGGGTTAGCCAAACAAAGGGTGGTTAGCTCATTATAAAAATAAATAAATCCTACTATTCTCATCTTACAAGAAACAAAACTTGATCCAAAAAAATTATGCTTCAACTGTGTTCAAAATTTGGAGTAGAGGAGAATTTATTTTTAGTCTAGCCATAGGTGCTTCAGGTGGTCTTATCTATTTATGGGACCCAAGAAAGGTGGATGGAGAATTGATTCAGTCCAGTGAAAGGATTATTAGTGTCAGGTTTCAAGAGCATGATTCCAATATTTCTTGGATTTTGTCAAATATTTATGCTCCAAATTCTTTATCCGAGAGAGCTCTTTTTTGGGACATTCTTAGTAGCCTTAAATATTCCTTCAATAATGTCCCTTGGATGATTGCTAGATATTTTAACACACCTATTTACCCCTCAGATAAATTTGGAGGTTTGGGGTGTACTGAGAAAAGCATGGAAGATTTTTTGGACTTTGTCAATACCAACAACCTTATGGATGTCAAGCTTAAAAATGCAAAATACACTTGGAGCAATAGAAGATAAAGAAATCAACTTATTCAAGTAAAATTAGATAGAATTTTCTTATCTCATGAAGTTGTTCAAGTCTTTGGGGATGCCAACCTTCTTGCTCTCCCAAAATTTGGATCTGATCATAGTCCACTTCTTTTGGATATCATCAAGGACAACCCTTTCAGAAGACCTTTCATATTTGAATCAATGTGGATACAACACCTTGATCTGAGGCTTAGAATTTCTCAATGGTGGAAATAGGCTGGCCAGGTTCCGGGGGTGCCCGGTTCCCCCCCTACAACACCAGGTTGGCCAAGGTTGTCCTTCCTTTTACTCAGCATAAAAATTAAAGCATGTAAAAGAAAACCTCAAAATATGGAATAAAGAAGTGTTTGGTAATTTGTTTGAGATAAAACAATCATTAAAAGATAGACTTCTTTCCATAGAAAACAAAATTCAAGCATGTGATTGTGATAACCAAATTCGTGCTAAAGAGAGAAATATTCTGGTTGAATATCACAATATTCTAGCTCACAAAGAAATCTTTTGGAAACATAAATCCAGAGCTTTATGGATTAAATAAGGAGATTTGAACACTAGGTTTTTTCATGCTTCCACCATGCAAAACAAAAGTCACAATAGAATTAAAGAACTGACAAAAATTGATGGGTCCACTACCTCTGATATATAGGAAATTAGAAATGAGGTTGTCTCTTATTTCACCAAACTCCTTGGGGAGAATAGGGCACCCTCTAACCTTGCTCTTAATTCTATGCTTTATCATATACCCAATTTGGTCTCAAATGATGCTAATTCCAAACTCTTAGCCCCTTTTACCGATGAGGAGATTCACTCAGCCCTATTTTCAATGCATCCTGACAAAGCCCCTGGCCCTGATGGATTTCCTCCTCATTTTTTCAAACCTTTTGGGATATAGTGGGCAATGATGTTTGTTCTACCATCAGAGAATTTCAATCTATAAAATCTATCCCCCGTGGATTCAATTCAACCTTTATCGCCCTCATCCCAAAGAATTCCAATGCCAAGTCCATGACTGATTTTTGACCTATCAGCTTGTGTAATGTGGTCTATAAAATCCTCACAAAGGTTTTTGCTAATAGAATGAGAGACATCCTTCCATCCATTATTGATCCTTGCCAGGGAATTTTAGTTCATGGTAGATCCATCCTCGATGGAGTCATTATTGTCCATGAAGCCCTTCATTCTGTTCACATGTCCAAAAAACCTTCTTTTGTGTTGAAATTGGACATGAATAAAGCTTATGATAGACTAAATTGGGATTTCTTGGTGTCAATTCTCCTAAAATTTGGTTTTCACTCTGACTGGGTTGATTTAATCAAAGGGTGCATATCCACTCCGTGGTTTTCAGTTCTTGTCAATGGATCCACTGCTAGTTATTTTCCAAGCAATAGAGGCATCCACCAAGGAGATCCCATATCTCCCTTGCTATTTATAATTATTGCTAAAGCTTTGGGAAGAACCATAAAAGTAGCTTGTAACCTCAATCTCATTTCAGGAATAAAAGTAGCCTCTCATACTAGACTAGTTTCTCACCAACAGTTTGTGGATGACACAATCATCTCTTCTAAAGTGTCTATCTTTGAAGCTAAAGTTATCAAACATATCTTATTGTTATATGAAGATGTTGTTGGGCAAAAGATCAATTTTCACAAGAGCAAAATATATTTTCTAAATACGCCCATTCAGAGACAATACAAAATTTTTGCCATCCTTGAATGCCCTATATCTTCTTTTCCTACTACTTATTTAGGGCTTCCTTTATTTTTGGGACAACCTGACGCTTCAATGTGGAATAATGTCATTGAAAGGTTACAAAAGAAATTAGCAGGTTGGAAAGGCAATATTTTGTCTCAAGCTGGCAAAGTTACCCTGACACATGCTTCTCTGCAGAGCATTCCTATCTATTTCATGTTTATCTTCAAAGTTCCAGTAGGGGTCTGTCATAAAATTGAGCAAATTCAGAAGAATTTTTTGTGGTCAGGATCTGAAAATAAAAGTCGGTTTCACCTCGTTTCCTAGGATAAAGTTTGTAGGCCAAAATATTCTGGTGGAGTTGGCCTCAGAAGGATTCACCTTTTCAACTCAGCCCTTCTAGCTAAGTAGGCTTGGAGATTAATTTCAAAGGATGAATCTGATTGGATTTCTATCATCTATCACAAATACATGTAGGGCACTAATTTTTTCAATGTTGCTTTATCCCCAAGGGGGTCTTGCTTTTGGAAATCCATTCTGCAAGTCAAATTTCTTGTCAAATAAGGCCTTCGATGGAGATTGGGTGATGGGCATCAAATCGACTTCTGGCAGGACAAATGGCTTCTCAATGAACCACTCATAAATATTCCTAGCTTGGTTATCCTCAAAGGATATACTGATATTACCTTTGGATCCAAAGTTTCAAATTTTATCTACTCCCAGGGTGGTAGGAAAACTTGGAAATATTTCTTCACTCCTACTCATCCTGAGGAAGCCAGAGAACTATAGTTTCTCCTTAGATCTTCCATCATCCCCTCTAGGAATCTGAATCCTAATGATCAATTGGTTTGGGAACCTACTGAATCTGGAGAATTTTTTGTTAAGACTGTTTATCAACTTCTCTTACCTTATGAGGAATCTTTAATTCCTTTTAATCTTGTTTGGAACAAGTTGCTAATTCCTAAAATTACCTCCTTCGCTTGGGTTGCCATCCAAGAGAAAATCCTTACTATTGATAACCTTTTGAAAAGAGGCTTACCCATCACCAATAGATGTTTTCTATGTCTTTCTGATTGGGAATCCCCCCATCACATTTTCCTTGATTGTCCCTTTGCTTCTTCCATTCTCAATAGATTATTCGAGTGTTTCCACATTTCTTGGGTTGAACCTTGCTCTATCCCTGATCTCTTTACTCAATGGCCCAACCCTTTTAGGAACCTTCATCTCAAAATATTGTGGTAGTTTTATCTTCATCATTTCATGTGGTAGATTTGGTTGGAGAGAAATCATAGAGTGTTTTCCAATACTAGTCAAAACTTTGATTTTGTCTTGAATAAGATCCTCTCGTTTGCTATTGAGAATGTTGCCCTTTATCCCTTACCTTCTCAGACTGCTTCCATCTTTGAAGTCTCTGTGGGGTAAGCTCTTAATTTTCCTATTGTGAGAAATTCTCAGCCTTGTCCTATTTCCAATAGGGCTCAATCATCCTGGATTCCTCCTCCATCAGGGTGGCTCAAATTGAATATTGATGGTGCTACAAAGGGTAACCCTGGTCAATCTGGAGCGGGTGGTATCCTTAGAGACAATAAAGGTAAGGTCATCCTTGCTTTTACTAAATTTTTAGGGATTTAGTCGAATCAAACTAGCTAAAGCTCGTGCTCTATGGCGTGGCTTGGTGTTGGCCAAAGACTTGGCTGATAGAATTCTAGTTGAGGGTGATTCCCTCACTACCATTAATTACCTTAAAAATTCTAAAGTCCCTTCTTGGAAAATAAGGAACTGCATCGAAGAAGCCAGAAGTCTTAGTAAAAAATTTTAGGACATAATCTTCCAACATACTTTCAGGGAGAACAACAAAGCTACTGATGTTTTAGCAAATTTTGGAACTTGGATTACTGATTTGATGACTTGGACCACTAAAATACCTCAGTTTTTATCTCAAGTCATTGATAAAGAAACTCCGACTTCAAGCATCATTTTTGTTGACGTGGAGCAAGTCAGCCATCTTCCGGATGACTCTCATGCCAACATGTCTTAAATTTCATATCAATTGTCCCCACGCTTTCTTGGTTTATGGGCATCACATGTTACTTGGTCTTGTCAACCTTGGATGTTGGGTTTCCATATCTCTAGGTAGAGCCCTTGTTGTCCTCACCCATATTGAAAGGGGATGTCGATTGTCCATCTTTCAAAGAAAAGCCTTTGTCGTCCTCTCCAGTCTCAAAAGTCCCCTTTTTTGTAATCCCCAATCCACAGCCTTTGCTCTTTACCGCTTCTCTACCATCATAATCCTTCCTAGTTTTTTTACCCCTTTCCATATTTCCACCTCTTCCATCCATGTCATTACCCTCCCACATGGCTCACCTCATGTTTTGTTGTACCACCTTGGTCTTTCCCTCTTGTGGGATTTTGGTTTGGATTCTCACACGATCCCCTTTGGTGATTGGAATTCTCGTGTCTGCCAGGATTGCCTTGGGGCATGTAATCTTACTCATTACCACTATTTATGGCACCTTTGTCGAGATTACCATTGGTTTGTTGTTGCTTTTGCCTTCTTGGTTGTTTCTTTTTATAATGCCCAAGTTTTGGAAGTCCTCCATTGTTGTGCCTTTCAACTATTTATCCAAAAGTCATCTTGTCTTTGTGCAGCCATCATGTGTTTTGTCAAACCATCCAAGGTTTGTTTGGATTCCATTACTGAGGGAATCCTTGCAGGTAAAGGTTTCCTCCCATTTTTCCATAAGTTTGAAGGGGAGGACCCTAAAGTTACTTTGGTGTTCATGGAGATGTGGGACAATGGTAGGGTCACCATCCACAACAAGACTTATGTCCTCGACATCAAAATGCTTGTTGAACTAACTGGGAAGCAACCTAAAGGTCGATCCATCAAGAGAGAGAAGCACAATTGGGATGCCAAATTGAAGGATGTCAAGGACAAGGAGCTTTGTAGAAGGGCTCATTTGGGTATGCGGTGTGATGAGCTACCATTTTCATGGGGGAGCATCCTTAAGCCTATTATGGAGTATGTAACTATTGATGATCCAGATAAGCCCCTCTGTAGTTTTCATTTCTCCTTTTATAACCACTTTTGTGATGTAAGTGCAGTCAATATACCTCAGTTTTTATTTAATTCTATTAGTTATACCATTGAGCATTGTAGGGAGAAAAATGGGTCAGAATTACCCACTCACCGTGGCCTTTTTAATGTCCTATTTAAACATTGGTTAATTCATTGCCCTGAGGGCATTGTTGTGACTCCCCTCCCAAACCCACTCAGAGTCCCTTGAAACCATCCTCCCAAACCACACCTCAATCCTCTTGCACTCCAAGGTTATCCACCAAAAAGTAGAAAATTGTCAAGTCTGTCCACCAATTAAGGAAGAGAACGAGAAGTACCTCACCTGAACCTGAAAGTGAGCCTGAACAAAAACCGCTATGCTCCTCTGTGCGACTGAAGAACAAAGCTATGCAGAAAGAATCATTGGTCATTGAGTCAAAAGAGGAGGACAAGGACAACCCTGATCTCTACATGTAGATATTTATCATCAAATCTATGACAAATTGCATTACCCAGTTAGTTGACCTGCGTAATGCCCTCAATTTATGGTTTTTTAGGAAGACCTTTACTAAAGGCGTGGGAGGTGTTCCTACTAAAAATCTGAAGGAGGCGACTATCAATCTTGAGGACGTCCCTGCTAAAGACAATGTTGCTAACATGGATACTTTAAATGTTGGACTCCAAGATGTTGCTGCCAATCCTGGCATGGAGGGTTAAGTCTTCCCAGTCTAGTTTGGAAGGTTATTGGTCTTGTTTTTTAATGTTTATTGTCTTTTGTGGTTTTTTGGGACTTTTGCATATTTTCTGCCAAGACTTGTTGTTCTTGTTGCCTACTGAGGATATCCTTTTTGTATGAAATTTTTGAAGGTTACCACTTTGCTCTAATTTTCTCTGGATTTTTGGAATTTGGTGCCATTTTGTAAATAGGTTTTGAGGCCCTGCTAAAACCCGTATGAAATATAATTTTTACTATCTTTAACCGATCAAAAAAATTTATGCATAAAGTCATTTGAAAAAGTGAATATTTAATTCTATTGTTTCAATCGATCTCTCATCCAATTAGAAATAATACATACTAGTTACTGGTTACCATCCTCGGGCTAATTTATAGGTGGAAGTAACAAACAAAAAAAATAGAGAATATTTTTACAAAAATAGTCCAACTATATGATTGGGATTAGGATTGTCACCTTCCCAAATTTGATTACACCTACAAAACCACATGGAAGACTACCACTAGATTCACACCATATGAGCTTGTCTATGGCAAAAATGCACTACTCCATATTGAATTTGATATTAAGACTTTGTAATGGGTATGGATTGTTTTGAAGCACAAAATCAATAGATGGAATAACTCAATGCCTTCGACAAGCTAAAACAATAAGCACTCTTCATCAAGAGGAAGGAGTTTCGACTAGACAATTAGGCTTTATTATATGATTTCTACTACATGGAATTTAAAAGTAATATTTTCTAAATATGGTTAAGACTCTATGAGTTTGAATTTAAAAATATAATGTATGATTCTATCAAAAAGTATTTGAAGTAGTTATTTTGATATTGTACTTCTTATAGCTAGACCTTATTGGACATGACATATAAGCATAGACTAAATTGTTGTGATACTAATGATTTGAATTTAGGAGCAAATTGGATACCAAAGAAAATATCTAGAATCCAATATGTTTGAATTATAAAGGATCATGAAATCAAATTAAATAAAATATAAACTAAAGATTTCATTCATGTAGGATTTTTATGTGGTAGATTAATTAAATAAATGTAAACTATGGTATATTGCATTTTACAATCAAATGATGTGGTTTTGTAAGAGCGAAAAATGAGAAATGAAGAATACAATGTGAAGGTAAACAAGGAACATCCTTCAATAGTTACCAAATATTGGTGCTACAATTAAACTAGCTTGTGTTGAGTTCCCACCAATGTCGAAAGTGTGAATGGTTGATAGCTTTGATAAGTTAAAGTTGAAAGGTCATATTTTTATCAATCTAAATCAAAACATGATGATTTCAAGTGCATTGAAAAACTTAGGATGTATATAGAATATTAAAACAACCAAATGCTCTAACACATAAATCCACTTTGGAATCCCTAAAACTAACAAATTATAGTTTTGACCTAGATTCTACACTAGTTAAAGCTAGTCTTAAAGTATGATCTGAATTCATTTGCATAAGCCAGTAAAAAACACAAATGATAAAATTATTAGATCCCATTGGTGGCCAATGTGCAAATTAATTAGCCAATGAACAATGGCCAATTTTACTAGCATACATGGGAGAATGGTAAATTAAACTTGATTAGTTTAGAACAATAACATCATTGTATGTTGTTACCCATTTCAATTTAAATTGAGCAAAGTGTTCTATCCCATGGTGAGATCTAAGTGCCCTTCATATTCCTGACAATTATGTTTCGTGATTAGTCCCATGAGGGATACCGTAGTGGCATGTCTTTGGATTTTCATCTAGGAGATCTAAGTTTAAAACCTGCTATAAGGGGATCACAACCCCTTTAAAAACCCATGCTTTACTATACAAAATTTACCCCGTGGAAAATATCGTAGTGGTATATCTTTGGGTTTTCATCCAGGATAAACAAGTTCAAACCTCGTTTCAAGGGGACTAGGGCCCCTTTCAATTTCTCGTGCTTTACCCTAATTATTTTTCTTAATCAAATGGTATTGGATCAACCGGTTGGATTCCTCAACATTCAAGGACACCCAATTTTGAATCTTTCCAAGCAATATATGGATAATATTCAAGCTTTGTTGTAATATCACTATGTGGTGATGATAAAATACAAGTGAGGTCAGTTTCAATTCTATCTCACCAATCAAAAAAATATTTATTTTGTGATTGCTTATAAATGCATAAAATAATGATATTATATCTCCTTAAAATTTTACCAACATTTGACTAGCTTTAATATTTTGCTTTAAATTTTGACATGTTTATTGTATGCCAAATGAAGACCTAAATTATATCTAATGCATAGTACTTGTTATTAGTTATCTAAACAAATGAGAAATAAGATGCTATCTCTTATTTTGGATCCAATATTTAAAATCATGATGAGCCTTTCTAGGTTTGGTATGTTTTACGCAACTTATGATATTTTGGTTCTACATTACTTTATTTATCTTATATTTAATGATATTTGGGATGTAATAAAATAGCAAATTGTAGAAAAATATATTAGTACATAATGTATATGTGCTTGCAAACATAGTTATAGATCCTTATGGAAAAACGCAACATAACTAAGGCAAACAAAAGGGAGTAGCAAGTTTCACACCATAAGCCCAAGTTCTAATCCCATCATGGAAATTGTATAGAACTATGAGAAATATTGAAGGTAAGGGTTACACTTATAGTTATGCATTGACCCAAACATTTTTATCAACCTGACAAAGTGATACACAATTATCAAATTTTTGAGTAAAAATTGGGTAAATTACCACATCTATATTTGGATGTGCTATACCCTAAAAAGTCTATTATGGATCACTCCAACAACAATTCAAACCTTGTCATGTGGTAAACAATTTTAACATGTTCTATTGGGTGGCCAAAGAAGACTAAATAATTAGATTTAATACATATTTACCTATATACATGAGAAAGAAAGGCCATTAGTCTGTATTTGGTATTTTGAATGCTATATCTTAGACAATTTGGATTTAATATTTCCTCTAATTAAACTCAATATGAGCCATTCTATGTTTTGCATATTTTTAGTAACTTGCGTTATTTCATTTCTACATTATCTGAATGGTCTTGTTTATAATCAGATTTAAGATGTAATAAAAGAAAAAAATATTTAAAAATGATGAAGTATATATTTTATATGTACTTCTAAAGAAATATAAACATCTATGTGTGTCTTACAATGGCAAATACAAAGGTTAGTGATAACAAAAATATGGTAGTATTATGGTTGGGACAAGCAATATGGACCGACATGTTTCACACCATAAGTCCAATTTCTCAATCCCATGGACAAGGAACTTGTAGGACCATGAGAAATTTTAGAGATAAGAGTCAAACTTATGAATATATGTGAACCAAATATTTTTTAATCAATATTGTTAATGGAGATGGACCCAAATATTTTAATCCAAGTGATGTGGATGTGGATAATTGTCTAACTGAAAGTAAGGTAAACTACCATCTTCAATTTAAGGTATGTTATACCATAATTGTGTTATACCCCTATAGACGTGCAAATATTACTAGGTGCTATGTCCATAACTATCAAATCATGGATTGAAAATGGGTAAATTAGCATGTGTGCATACCTATCAAATCGTGGATTGAAAATGGGAAAATTAGCATGTGTATGTTTAGGTGTTTGGATGTGCTATACCATAATCTTGCAAGGGTTGAAATCTTATTAAATAAAATATATAATTATATTAAAACGTTCAAATTTTAGATAATCGTAAATTTTACTAGTGAATATGTAAATAATTATGAAATCTGGGTGTGCCATACAGTAAAAGAAAGAGAAAATGACCATGTTATATATCATATAATTTTTGTCAAAAAATATCTTTGACATGAAGAACACAATCTAATACTGATATGGGGGTGAACTGTATAAGATAAAACTTTTTACTTTTCTTCGCAAAGTAATATCATCCAATATTATCAATTGTAATAATGAAATAATGCACAGATCATCACACACATAAGAGAAACAACTTTAATGTGGTTCACCCAATGTGGGCTACATCCACGGAGAAAATATTTTTTATAAATTTTCTCATCAAATTCTTTGGGAATCAATTTCCTATTACAATTTTTGTGGACCTCTATTCACAGGAGACCTCAATCCCCTCTGCTCTTGTTCATAGACCTTTATCCATAGGATACCTCAATCCCCTCTGCTATGATTCATGGACCTCTATCCATAGAATACCTAATCCCTTATGCTTTGATTCGTGGACCTTTATCCATAGGAGACCTCAATCCCCTTTGATTTGATTCATGGACCTCTATCCACAAGAGACCTCAATCCCTTCTACTCTAATCTACTCCAAGCATTTATACAAGGCTTGCTCAAATATTCTCCAAACCTACACACAAGGCTTGCTCAAATCTGCTTCAAAACCTGCTCTCAACTCTAATTAAATCTGCTCCAAAACCTGCTCAAATCTGCTCATAAATATTGCTTGAGTCTATTCACAGAACCTGCTCAAACCTACTCCAATCTACTCATAGATCCTGCTCAACTCTACTCACAAATCCTCATAAATATGCTCACAAGACTTGCTCAAATTTTCTCTATAATCTAATCCAAACAATGCTCATCTATAGCCAATTCTTGCATACTAACAATGCTCATATATTTTCCAAGTATTGCACATAAAACAATGCTCATAACTTTCCCAAGTATTGCACACAAACAATGCTCATAACTTTCCCAAAAGTGCTTTCTTCAACTAAAGTAATTCAGACATATTCTATCCATAATTCTTTTTCTTCATGAACATATAGAGAATGATATGCACTACAAATACTCAATATGTTCTTTCACATTCATTAAGTTTGTTGCTTTCACTTGTCTCACAATTATTGCATTCCAAGTTTAATCTATAATCCTTGCAAATTTCTTCTCAACAACAAACAAGATAATGCACAAATTTACTTCACAAAATTGATCTATAACCCTTGCAATTTTACTTCTAATATCAATCACAATAATGCATAAATTTGCTTCTCAAAGATCTATAACTCTTGCACTTTCAATCCCAATATCACTCAAAACCAATTTCAATCAACACTAATGCACATCAAATCAATCCTTATACCTCCAATCATATGACATCAAAATATTTCCTTCAAACAAAAACCACCCTTGAGAAAGGAATTAAATCACCATACCTCCAAATCTGCCTTGATGATGATGAGCTTCCCAAATCTGTCTTGACAAGTAATTTTATTTTCTACCACCACTTTAAAAAATGGTTAGAAAATCTCCTTTTCAAATAATCCACATTAAAAACCCTTTTCAACAATGTTCACAATAAGGCTTGAAAATAATAGCTTATATTTTCCTCACAATATAAAGCTTTATCAATAACACAAACCCTTTTATCCACTTTCTATGATATGTCAAAATACAAATAAAAATAATCACAAATACACCTTATTTCTCCTTTCTACAATATTCAAAAATACAAATAACCATAATCAGAGATACACCTTATCCCTCCTTTCTAAAAATATAAAAATACAAATTTCAAATAATACCCAAATAACCTTGTCTATTTTTCTCATGCAAACATTACAATATCAAATAATCCTTATTACACCTTATGACTCCCTTTTTAAATCAAATTTAAAACAAAATATTTGCCCCCTTTATATTCAATATGCCCAGTGAACGATTTGCCTTTGTAAATTAATTTTAATCAAAAAAAATTATGCATACCTTCCACCAAGTACACAATTTCCTTTCTCTGCCTTGCAAAACAATACTTGCAGGAATTGACCCTGCAACCTCCTGCTCCACAGTGCCCTAGCGCTAGCTAGGAATCTAGATGAGCTACCCCATTGGCTAGCAACAATAATGCATGACGTAAATTTAAACCTTCCTCTTTGCTACCACTCAAAACAATGTTTCTACCACAAAAATAGTGCCTACATGAATCGAACCTACGACCTTCTCCCCTATAGTGCCTTAGCGCTAGCCAAGTGACCAGCTGGGCTAGCTACCTAGTTGAAACCTATAGCACAACACCTTGTCCTTATCCTCACTTCACCTCCTATTAAAATTTGCATTCCCTTCTTCTTGTGATTCATAATTTCAATGCGCAAAAATATTTTGAATTACACTACACAAAAACCTTAGCCAAAAAAATATTTTAGTGCATTATTTATATGCATATTGCCTTCTCTCATAATGACATCGATGCTCATGTTTTTCTTTTTTATTTTTGACTTTCATATAGCCTCTAATAATTTTTGGTGCTCTTTCTTTTTAAACCTTCTTTTGATTATAATATTTTAAATCTAAAATATTTAAATATTATAATATTTAAACCTTTGGCCCTTGGAAAAATAAATATTTGTCTTGAATTTTGCCCATAGACCCTACTTTTGAATTTTATCCATTGCTTGATATTCATCAAACCCATGGTAAATATTTTTGTCTTGACTACCATGCACATTTGATATCAATTACAACTCAATATTTCCAACAATCTTGCCCTTTTTCATTGATGACAACCCTTCAAAAAAATCTTCTTTTAATGCAATTGGATTCCAATACTACTACCCCTCACTGAATTCTCTCCCCTTTGACATCAATGGCAAAGGACTCCTTGGGTATAAAAATAATACACTTTTATCATAGCCCCCTCACCACCTCCTTTCCTTGAGGTGATCAATTTTGGGATGGGAGTGAAGTTACTCCCAACTTTCCTCTGAGATACTCAAAATTTTTCTTTGGAAGTGGCTTGGTAAAGATGTCAACAATCTGTTCCTTTGTAGCAATGTATTCCAATTTGACTTGTTGAGTCACTTGCTCTCTCAAAAAATGATATTTTATTGAAATGTGCTTAGTCCTTGAATGCATCACTGGATTCTTTAAGATATTAATGGCACTTGTATTATCACACAGTATGGGGATAGGATGATCATATTCTATTTTGAAATCACTTAAAGTCTACTTCATCCATAAAAATTGTGTACAAAAAGAAACTATTGCAATGTACTCTACTTTTGCAGTAGATAAGGATATTGATGCTTGTTTCTTGCTTATCCAAGAGACTAAACAATATCCAAGAATGAATACCCCTCCATTTGTGCTTTTTCTATCATCAATACTGCCTGCACAATCTGCATTTTTATATTCAGTGAGTGTGAAACTATTACATTTGGGGTACCACAGTCCAAAACTCATAGTTCCTTTCAAATACTTAAAGATTATCTTTACTGCCTACACATGTGTTTCTTCTGGTGCAACTTGAAATCTTATCGCCAATTTGATTGCCTGCATTATATATAGTCTAGTAGCTGTGACATATAGTAAAATTCCAATCATGGATCTATACAATGTCTAATTTACTTTAGGAGACTCATCATATTTACTTAACTTACATCTTGTAACCATGGGGGTACTCACAGGATTGCAATCCTCCATCCTAAACCTTTTCAACATTTTTTTCACATACTTGGTCTGAGAGAGAATATACCTTTATCTGATTGTGAAATTTGCAATCCAAGAAAGAAAGATAACTCACCAAGCATAGACATCTCAAATTTATTTTGCATACACTTTGCAAATTTATGACACATCTTGTCATTACTACCTCCAAAAATGATATTATCCACATAGACCACTACAATCAACAAGTTATTTTCTTCATTTCTGATATATATATTGCTATCAGCTATACCTTTTCTGAAATCTTGTTCTTGGATATACTTATCCAATATTGAGTGTCAAGCACTAGGGGATTGCCTTACTCCATAAAGAGCTTTCTTTAATTTGCATACATAGTCTAGATTATCTGTCAAGTTGAAACCATTTGGTTGCTCTATGTAGACCTCTTCCTCTAAGTAACCATTGAGAAAAGCTGATTTTATATCCATTTGATAAACCTTGAAGTTTTTGAAGCTTGAGAAATCCAGGAACATTCTTATGGCTTCAAGACGTGCAACGGGAGCAAATGTTTCTTCAAAGTCAATCCCCTCAACTTTTGCATAGCCTTTGCACACAAGTCTTTCTTTGTATTTGACAACCTGACCATCTTCATTCAACTTATTTTTGTAAACCCATTTGGTGCCAATTACATTCTTGTCTTTTGTACATGGGACAAGTTCCCATGTCTCACTCTTTTCTATTTGGTCTAACTCTTCTTCCATTACTTTAATCCAATATTTGTTTTCACTTGCTTCATTGAAATCTTTGTGCTCAAATTTGGATAGCAAAGAAAAATTTGCATGTTCACCTGTTCCTATTATCTTCCTCCTTGTTTGTCTCTCATATGGATTCCCAATAATCAGTTCTCTCAAATGATTCTTTTGCACATACCTGTATGGTGTCTTAGGTGGTGTCCTTTGTGTCTCATCTTCTTCAGTTTCTTCACCTTCTTTGCAACTTTCTCCTTCTTGATACACAATCTCTTGAGTTTGTTCTCTTAGAACTATTTCTTCAACTCTTACATTTGTACTTTCCATAATTTTATGTGATATTTTATTGTAGCATCTATAGGCTTTGCTCTTAGTGGAATAACCAAGGAAGATACCCTCTTCACACCTAGAATCAAACTTGCCCAAATTTTTCTCTTCTTGTCTAATGTAGCATTTGCTTCCAAAAATTTTGAAGTACTTCACAGTAGTTGGTCTTCCCTTCCAAAGATCATATGGGGTTTTGTGGTGATTTACTCTTATTTGAGCTCTATTGATAATGTAAATAGTTGTATGAATTACCTCTTTCTAAAATGCATAAAAAATCTTACACTCATTTAACATAACCTTGGCCATACCCTGAATATTTCTATTTTTCCTTTCAACTACTCCATTTTGTTGTGGAGTTCTTGCTGCTGAGTAATATATCTTAATTCCATGTTGTTCACAGAATTCTACAAATTCACTTGAAGTGAATTCTTCTCCTCTATCTAATCTTAGACACTTGATCTTTTTATCTGTTTCATTTTCTACTAGTGCCTTGAATGCCTTGAAATTTTCAAATGCTTCTAATATTTCTTTAGGAATGTTACCCAAGTCATTATAGAGAAATCATCAATAAATAACATGAAATAACTCTCACCTTGTAAACTATTTGTCCTTGTAGGCCCACATAGATTGGTGTGAACTAGCTCCAAAGTCTTGGATGAAGAAAACTCCTTTGATTTGAAATTTGTTCTTGTTTTCTTACCATGTTTGCATTGTGCGCAAACCGTGTTTGAGGGTTTTGCTATCTTGGGTAAATATTTGACTGCCTGTTTGTTGCTTATTTTTACTATGTTGTCAAATTTCAGGTGACCCATTCTTCTATGCCATAACTGGCTTTCATCCTTTTGTGATAGAAAATATTTTTCTCCTTTAATTTTGCACGTGTCGAGATTGTTTGCAGTTCTATCGACATCTACAATAATATTTCCTATTTTGGATTTCCTGATCTCACATCCATTTGGTTGAAATGTTATTGTGTGCCCTTGATCACATAGTTGACTTACACTTAGTAGATTGTACTTCAATCCTTCAACATATAACATTTTTTGTCCTTGATCTTCCATTCTCCAAGCTCAAAGTCCATTTTCCAACAATTTTGGTAGAGGCATTATCACCGAATTTCAGTGTTCCTCCATTTATTTTCTTAAGAGAAAGAAATTTACTTTTTGAATAACACAAGCTTATATTGAGAGGGGGTTGAACAATATATGATAAAAAAATTTACTTTTCAATTCAAATGATAACAATAATAATATCAAGGCAGTAAATAATGCATAAATCATCACACACATGAGAGACATAGATTTAATGTGGTTCACCCAATGTGGGCTACATCCACAGAGGAAATATTTCTTATAACTTTTCTCAACAAATCTCTTGGAAACCAAATACCTATTACAATGTTTATGGAACTCTATCCAAAGGAGACACCAATCCCCTATGCTCAAGTTCATGGACCTCTATCCATAGGAGACCTTTGTCCCCACTGCTTTGGTTTGTAGACCTCTATACACAGGGGAACTCTATACCCTTTGCGTTGGTTGCATCTAAAGCCTGCTCTTAATTTTTCTCAACTCTGATCAAATATTCTCACAAATATGATAAAATCTACTCACAACTCTAATCAAATCTACTCAACTGCATGTATTGATCTGTCTCACACCTACTCATAAGTTTACCTCAAACCTACTTCAAGTCTTCTCACAAGACTTGCTCAAATCTATCTCAAACTGCTTCAAGTCTTCTCACAAGACTTGCTCAAATCTGCCTCAAATAACTCTGCTCTACTCTACTCTCTTAACTTGCTTTGATGAAAATGTGCCCTCAAAAACCTGTCTCAAATAATTTCCTCTTCAAAGTGCCACTTCAAATTTGGTTAGTAGTTTTCTCTTTCAAACCATCAACATTAACTTTTTCTTAAAAATATGTGCTCAATGATGTTCAATGACTTTTCATTTGTTCTCAAAAGATAGGACATTAACAATTATCAAAACCCCTCAAACTTACTTTTCACCATACAAAATTTCAACCAAAAATCAAACCACAATAACACCTTATAACTCCTACTCTCACATGCAAAAATTATCCCCTTTGTATTTTCTCTTTATGCTCTTTGCAAAATAAAACTTTATAAAACACTTTTATAATTTATGTTTGCAAAATAGAAAGCTTTTATAACATATCCTTATAACTCCTAATTTGCACATAAAACTTTATTAACTCACACCCTTATGACTCCCTAATTGCAAAATCAAACTTTATTAAACTCAACCCTTATGACTCCCTAATTGCCAAACAACACTTTATTCAACTCAACCCTTATGACTCCCTAATAGCCAAACAAAATTTTATTAACAAAAATTAATGCCCTTACCAATTCTACCGTCGAAGGGAGTCGAACGTGAAACCTCACGGAGCCCATGCTCTAGCGTGAGCTAGAGTGCCGCATGGGCTAGCTGCCCACACAAGAACCTATGTGCACGATGTACGTATTAAACCCTTTGTCAATTCCTTTGGTCAATAAAATGCAAAAATGTCACCATCAAGTCTCGACCCTGAGACCTCCTTCGAGCCATGTCTTAGCGCAGGGACTCCTTGCCGTTTGAGCCAACCGCACAGATGAAACTTCCATCGTGATTATCAATATTTGTTATGACCTGATTCTGCCTTCGATATTATGCGCTACTTCCTTCCTTCTTCTCTACCCTCGATAATCATGCACAAAATATCCTGCCCTCAACTAGTGCTCTATGTGCGCTCTCTCTGCCTCCACGTGTGCCCTCACTCTGCCTCCACGTGTGCCCTCACTCTGCTTCCACGATTCCAACAAACTCTCTCTGCCTCCACGAATTTAGCGAATGAAACGATTGGCACACGATTGCATATTTATGATTCACACCAAAGTGAAAACATTATTCCCCTTAAATATGCATATTGATTTTTATGAGGACGTGGATGCTATTTGATTTTTGATTATATGACTTTACTTTGGCACCTTCTAACCTTGCACTTTATTATTATAATATATATTTTTAAATATTATAATAAAACCTTTTGCCTTCCTTGTAGTATTTGAAACTCTATCAATCAAATGAAACCTTGTATTTTAAACCTTTTTCTAACCAAATGAAGTCTTGTCTGTTCCTTGCAAATACAACCATGGAGAATCTTTTGCCTTGAAATTTTTTTTTTAAAGAAAATATTTATTTACTTAATAAAAAAAGTACAAAACTCTTTAATCAAAGTTCAAAGTGAACATCATTCTAAAAAACTGAACATGAAGACAAAAAAGAACCTCATTATTGGAGCCTTTGTCATCCTTGCATACCACCCCTGCTCTTCTTCTTCTTGATGATTTGGCGGCAATAACCAGGGGCTATATTTATTGCCTGATTCGCTAGTGTGTCAGCCTCTTTGTTGAATTCCCGCCTTATGTGTTGATAGGATATTTTGCCAATGATCGTGCCAAGTTGTCTAATCCTGTCTTGAATAATCTTCAATTGTAAAGATCTAAAATCTTTATTTTTGGCAAGAGTTGTTATTATCAGTTTAGAATCCCCGTAAACTGTGACCTGAGTGATTCCTTGCTTTGCCACCAATTTTAAGCCGATTTCACATCCAATAGCCTCTGCCACATTGTTAGATGTTGTTCCCAAGTTGATCATGTATTTGAGTAGGATCTCACAAGGTCCTGTAAGAATCAGTCCCCCTGTCGCTGCTTTACCGGGGTTGGATTTGGAGGCACCATCAAAGAAGAGTGTTGGAAAACATATGTCAGGCAAAGAATTATTTGCTTTGCATCCTCCGTGTGTCAGGAAAGCTTGGAGATTAAGTTGGTATATAATTCTTCTTTCTGTGGGTGACAGATATTCTTCATATTGTTGCTGACAAAAACTAGATTTGACATTTAGGATTAATTCTTCTTTTATCCTTCGTATTAGAATTTTATTGTCCTTACCTTTTCCTTCAAAAATCCTCTGATTTCTATCCAACCAGATGTGCCAGATGACAAAATATGGTATGGAGCTCCACAGATATTTTAGGAGGGGCTTACCTGTCAGTTTACCTTTATATTCTTTGTTCCACTTGGTAAAACATTTGTCTATGGTTAACCTTCCAGAGTAGGAAATGCCAAGAATTTTGATTATTCCTAACCAAATTGAAATTGCCTTTGGGCATTCAAACAAAATATGGAAAATTGTTTCACTGTTCTGCCTGCACCTGTAACAAACATGAGGCCCTGCTATACCCCTCTTTTGCAGATTATCACCTGTTAAGATTTTATTTTGAGAAACTAGCCAGCTGAATACTTGCAGTTTAGGTGGTGCTCTAACTTTCCACAATATCGATAGTTTTTTGTTGGCAGGCCCAATTTGCTGATGTTGGACTCCTAGATGCACTGAGTATTCCCCATTACTGTTGATGCTACCCCAAATAAGTTTGTCTGGCATTGTGGGATGAAGAGGTCTAATGCTCACCACGTGAGACTTAAAATAATCCCAATCTCCTTGAAGTTGAGATGGAATGGGAGGGGAGATCCAGTTCAAAGTTTCTGAGGTCCAATAAAACAAGTCACTTAACTTAAATATTCTTTGGCTTTCCAAGTGATTCTGCAATTTGATTGGAGTTCTCTCTCTTAATGGTGGATTTCCTAGGATCGGGTCCTCCCATAGATTAATTAACTTACCATCTCCTGGTAGCCAAGAAATTTTATCCTCTATTATGCTCTTTGCAACCACTATATGTTTCCAAACCAACGAGGCTCTGGGAAGTTTGTCTATATGTTTGAGCATTTGAATACCTGTTTGATTATTTACATACTTGTTGACTAGTATGCGCTGCCATGCTCGATTGTTTTTAAGCATGTTCCAAAGAAGTTTTGCTCCCAATGCTTTCGAAACTATCTCCATTTTTTTTATTCCTAGTCCTCCTTGAATTTTACTCTTGGTGACCATCTCCCAATTGACCAAGTGGAACTTTTTTCTTTCTGATTTCCTACCTCCTTGCCATAGGAAGTTGCGTATGATTCCATCTACCTTTTGCAAAATAAACTTGGGAGCATGATATACTAATAGTTGGTAGACTGGAAGAGAAGCTAACATTGATTTGATCAGTACTACCCTTCCTGCAAGATTGAGCCAACTATTACTGTAACTTTGTATCCTCCTAACCATCTTGTCCAATATTGGGGTCCAACAGTCTGAAGCTTTGAGGTGGAAGCTCATGGGCACTCCTAGATATCTGAAGTATTTTTCTGTACCAGACCGAAATCCTAGGATAGTGCAAAAGAGTTTGACTGTTATTGCTGCAACGTTTTGAGTATAGAACTGACTCTTTTGAGTGTTTATCTGAGCCCCGGTAGCTTGTGTGAACCAATCCAGACATTGCTTGAATTGTCTAACATTTTGCTTGGTGGCTTCACCTAGAAGAATGATATCATCTGCAAATTGGCCATGTGTTACAGCTTTGCATCCTGCAGCCTCTATCCCTGTTATTTTTTTCTCTTTGAAGATGGTTGATTAATCTTCCAAGAGTCTCAGCTAGAATGATGTAAAGATATGGTGATAGTGGACACCCTTGTCTAATTCCCCTTGTAGCCTGAAAGAAATTTGTTGGTTCTCCATTTATTAAGGGGGCTATCCATGGGTTTTTTATGCATGCTCCGATCCACTTAATGACCTGATGTGGGAATCCAAACTTTTGAAGGACCTGTTCTACAAATTGTATATTAACTCTATCAAAGGCGTTTGCCATATCAAGTTTTATAACAATTTGTTTCTTTTTTTATTTTCTACTACTGTGGAGGGCTTCATGCACTGTAATGATATTATCATATATTTGTTTTCCAGGCATGAACCCTCCTTGCTCTTCTGATATTAGTTTGTCAAGTTTTTCTTTATTCTATTTGCCAACAACTTGGTAATAATTTTATAGGAAGAGTTACATAGAGAAATTGGTCTGAATCTAGAGAAAGTAGTGGCATTTTTTTCTTTAGGTATTAATGCTAGAAAGGTGGAGTTGATGGCTCCAAGAAGCTTACCTTTCACCCTAACATCCTCAATCATGCGTATCAAATCTTCTCCAATGATGTGTAAGTATTGCTGGTAAAAGTTATTTGTGAATCCATCAGGTCCAGGAGCTTTATCCTTTGGTAGAGCTGCTATAATCTCCTTAAGTTCCTCCATAGTGATTGGTTGATTGAGATCTTGTTTGTCTTCCAAACTTAATACTGTTGGTATATGCTGCAGCAGTATTTCCTGGGAATGAGGATTACCATTTTCTCTGGAGAGCAAAGTTGAGTAATGTTGCTTGGCAAGTTCCTTAATTTTCTCCCTGTCTGTATAAGTGGTTCCTTCATGCTCTATCTCCTTGATTGTATTTCTTTGGTAGCGTTGCATGGTTTTTAGATGAAAATATTTGGTATTTTTATCCCCCTTGCTTAGCCAGACCATTCGGGATCTAAGCCTCCAATGTGTTTCTTCTTCAGTGCTTAATTTATTGAGCTTCTGAATCAGGTCATTTCTTGCATCTTCTTGCCATGGTTGAGGAGGATGATCCCCAATTTCTGTTTCTAGCTGCTCTAGTTGTTGCATCAACTGCTTCTTGTCTGGTTTGACTCTCGCTTTTTCTGCCAACCATTTTTTTATCATATGCTTCAATTTTTGAATTTTGATTTTCCACTTTTCTTGGGGGTTGGTGGATTGGACCTGTTGGTTCCAAGTGCTTTCCACAAGTTCACTGAAATCTTCTTCTGCTGCCCATTCAGAGTTGTATTTAAAAGGAATTTTTTGGGGTTGTAAGCTTTGGCCGCTATCCAAGAGAATTGGCTTATGATCTGAGATAGAGTTCTGAATGATGTGACTGGAAGTGAGGGGAAAGTGTGTTAGGAGATTTTCACTGATCAAAAATCTATCCAATATTTCTGCAATATAGTTTGCCCCTGCTCTTCTATTGCTCCAAGTGTACTTTCCTTTGGTCGGTCGAATGTCTTGTAAGCTTTCATCTGCCATAATTTGATTGAGTATATCTCTATTTGGATCCCTTGCTAAACTTCCCCCAACCTTCTCCCAATGGTAGAGAATCATGTTGAGATCTCCTCCCAGTATTATGTTGTCAAACTTCTCATTGTCTAGCCATTGTGCTAAGTTTTGCCATGTTTCTCTTTTTTGGATAGGATTATTTGGACCATAAAAATTTATTACTGCTACACTAGTTCCATATGGTAAGGCAAATTTTGTACCTATCCAGTTATTATGCTTATGTTGCAAGCTACAAACTAATTGTTGTGGGTCCCAAGCCAAAGCTAGTCCCCCTGAAGCTCCCACAGAATCAACAGTTATCAGTTCTGATTGTGCCCATATCTTCTGCCATTCTATAATCAGTGTTGCCTCTACTATTTTTGTTTCCTGAATACATACTATTGCTGGCTTTTGCTCCTGTATTAGAACTTTGAGATAGTTTTTTTCAGAGGACTTCCCAGTCCCCTACAGTTCCATGACATAATCTTCATTTTTTGGATTGCTTCTTATTTTTTACGAAGCTCTCCTCAATTCTGACCTGCGTTTTGGATTGCAAGTCTTTTTGTGCTTGCTCATTTCTGAGTTGTTGGTTTGATTTTCTTCCCTTAACTGCAGATCGTGTGGTCGGTAAACCCCCAGGAATCACTATTTCCTCCACTTGTGTTTCTTCTACCTCTTCCTCTGAGTTTCCATCAGTTTCTTCTCCAGTTGTTGTGTTCTCTGGTGTATCTCCTAAGATCTCTGGTGACTTGTCAGCTTCAGTTGTAGGTATCTTCTCTTTATCTTTAGGAGCCATCACATCTAGAGAGGTGATTTCCTTTTCTCCTTCATTAAGACTTTCAAATTTATTTTTGTGTTGGAAGCTTTTTTGATCTTGTGGTTGAGGTTGTCGATTCTTGCTTCTTGATCTGCGTGGTCTCCTTTTGACTTCTTGGAATCCTAGTTCTTCTTTTTTTGTTTCCTGTGCTTGTTTAATTGGGTAGTTTCGGGAGAAATGCCCATGCTCATGGCATGTTATACACTTGAATGGTATATGCTCATAGTCCAGGGGTTGGTTATGTATCCAATCAAACACCTTTATTCCAATATGTTCAGGCAAACCCTTTTTTAGATTAACTTGCACACATATGCGTGCACATATAGCATTATTAGCCTTTGGAGGAGCCTAGTCAATGAATGTTCCAATAGCGTTACCTATTAATTCCATCGAAGGTTTGTTCCATAGGTGCAGTGGCAAAAATGGTAACCTGACCCAAACAGAAACTTCTTCAGGCTCCTCCTCTTGAGGATCAAATGTCGTGCTCCACGGGGTCATGTAAAGTGGGTTGGATCCTAGAAACCAAGGACCCCCATGAAAGATAGTGCTCTTGTCCTCCACAGAGGCAAATGTAACGACAAAGTATCCCCTACCTGTCATCATGAATTCATAAGAGGAGACTTTACTCCCCCAATGTGTATTAATCCATTTCTGGATTGTGATTGGACTAGGCCATATTCCTACAAATTTGCATGCAAGGGCTTGGGTGGAAAGCGTGAGCAAAGGTTGTTGGATGTAAGCTGGAGGTACCTCAATCACAGGAGACTCATCTAACTTGGGCACAAAGGTACCATTGTTAGAGCGAGCAGGTGGTTTTGGATGGGGTTCTTTTCTCGCTTTAAGCACTTGACGCATATGATCCAACTTCTCCTCATCAAAGGGAAACTGAATTGACACTCACGATCTCTCTAGGGTTTTTTGTCTTCCCCCAAATTTGTTCCTGCTCCAAAAATTTCTCCATTGTAACTTTGCAAACCCTAGATTCTAGCCAAACAAACTTCTTCCAAGGGAAAAGAAAGAAAAGGGTGCAACACCGGGACTTCCTAGGAGGTCACCCATCCCAGTACTACTCTGGACCAAGCATGCTTAACTACGAAGTTCTGATGGGATCCGGTGCACTAATGTTGGTATGATCGCACCCCCTTGACAATTATTGTACCTTTGACATCAATTTTTCTACCTCATGTATCCTTTGAAGATATTTGCCTTGTGCTTTAATATTTCAACCTTGAATATAATTCTCAACCATTTCACTTTTGACATCAATGACAACCAATGTACTCAAAATTTTCAACACTTTTGTCTCACATCATATGGCTTGAACAACCACTATCAATATACCACTGATTTCCTTCATTTTGCACATGAAGAGATGTTTGTCTTCTTCCTTTTTATTTTTCCAAACTTTTGAGGACATCTTCTGAACTATTTGACCTTCCTCTTTCTTGCTTGATTGTTCAGGAAATATTGTTTTTCACCATCTATATTTATGCCCAAAATTATTACATTTGTAACACATGACATTGTCATTCATGAGAGGTGCAAAAGAATTGTAATTTCTATTTATGATGTCAACATTATTTTTCACATAGACCATGCAATGTACAACTCTATGACCATATTTGTTACATGAAAAAAAATAACCATGGAAGAAACATTTAAACCTGTTTGATTGCCTTGGATGATATGGTTGCATGGTTCTTTCATTTTTGTTCCTGCGATTGACTTTTGTTCATGATGATCCTTTTTCTTCCTCCTTCAATACATCAACATAGGTCATGGGCTCTTTTTTACTTACTTTCTTTGATGTCTTTGTTCCTTTTGAGCTTGACTCCTCTTTCTGTTTCTGTAACCTTATATTTTGCTGCAAATTATCCTTAGACTTTTCTAGTTCCTTTCTTAGTGAGATAACTTCTTGTTCCAATTTTTCACATTTTAATTCTTTTGCCTTTAATTTCTCAACCATAATTTCAATTTTTTTTGTCTCTTCAATCTTCACTTTTAAGTTTATGAGATCTTGTAGAAGCTTTGTCCTTTTTCCTTCGTCCTCTTGAACTTGAGCCTTCAATCCTAAATTATTCTAACCCTTTTTAATTCTCCAAGAGCAACAATAAGTTCCTTTTCCATATCAATTGTGGCTTCCCTTTCCTTTTCTGAATCTTTTTCATTGATTTTAACCATAGGCACATCTTCTATCACTTCAGTGGCCATGTGTGTTCTTGTAAGATCTTCCTTCAAGATGTTAGGCTTTCACGAAGGAACCCGCTTTGATACCAATTGAAGAACACAAGCTTATACTGAGAGGGGATGTGAACAGTATAAGATAAACAAATATACTTTTCTTCCCAAAGCAATATCATCCAATATTATCAATTGTAATAATGAAACAATGCGTAGATCATCACACACATAAGAGACAGATTTAACGTGATTCACCCAAGGTGGGCTACATCTACGGAGAAAATATTTCTTATAAATTTTCTCAACAAATTCTTTGGGAACTAATTCCCTATTACAATGTTTGTGGACCTCTATCCACAAGAGACCTCAATCCCCTCTTCTTTGGTTCGTGGACCTTTATCCATAAGAGACCTCAATCCCCTCTGCTTTGATTTGGACCTCTATCCACAGGAGACCTCAATCCCCTCTGCTCTGGTTCGTGGACATCTATCCATAGGAGACCTCAATCTCCTCTACTCTGATTCGTGGACCTCTATCCACAGAAGACCTCAATCCCCTCTGCTCTAATCTGCTCCAGGCATTTACACAAGGCTTTCTCAAATCTGCTCCAAGCCTACACACAAGGCTTGCTCAAATTTGCTCCAAAACCTGCTCAAATCTGCTCAAACCTGCTCCAATTTGCTCACAGATCCTACTCAACTCTGCTCACAAATCCTCACAAATCTGCTCACAAGACTTGCTCAAATTTGCTCTATAATCTGATCCAAACAATGCTCATCTATAGCCAATTCTTGCATACTAACAATGCTCATATCTTTCCCAAGTATTGCACATAAAACAATGCTCATAACTTTCCCAAGTATTGCACACAAACAATGCTCATAACTTTCCCAAAAGTGTTTTCTTCAACTAAAGTAATTCAAACATATTCTATCCAGAATTCTTTTTTCATGAACATATAGAGAATGATATGCATTACAAATACTCAATATGTTCTTTCACATTCATTAAGTATGTTGCTTTCACTTGTCTCATAATTATTGCATTCCAAGTCTGATCTATAATCTTTGCAATTTTCTTGTCAACAACAAAAAAAGATAATGCACAAATTTGCTTGACTACCATACACCTTTAACATCAATGATAACTCAATATTTTCTAACATTACTAAAACATGTTCATGGTTATTATTACTATTTCTTTTCAACTTAAACTTAAGCCAACCAAAAACCATATATTAGTATGCCCCAACATAAAACACAATTTACTTGATGTGCATTTTGTCGAGTTAATATATTTTAAAATTCTGATGCAGAAGTTAACTCGTATGGGCGGGTGGTTCGTTTCGAGTTAATATTTTCGGTAAGTATTAATACTCCACATTTTTGTATTTTGAAAAATAATTTAGTTGAAATGACTGATTTTTTTCAGCTGTCTTTATAGAGGAAGGCAAATATTTTGCGAGCAGAACAAGAAAACGAGTAATGAAGTGGAGTTGAGGTTACTCTGTTTTCTACACCTGTTGAGTTTTGAGAACTTCGAGAGAAGTCTAGTAATTCCACTGTTTTTGGATAGAAAATTCACTTCGCCTGTGAGTGTGGTCTACTAAGAAAGATGTCATTTAGATTCTACTAAGAAAGATGTCACTTAGATTATCGGTAATGTGACGTGTCACCTGGGTTCAATCCCCATAATGTGTGTAAAAAGTGTTATTTAAAAAAAATAAATTACAAACTACTTAAATCTCTGCAGGCTTTGGAATGAGATCTTAACAAATATTAGAAGGCGCCCCAGATATTCTCAATTCAGGAATCCGTATAGCGGAAGAATTTGCATAAATGCTTGACTGTCTAGAGGAGACACTGAGTCATAGTTACTCTACATTAACTTTAATTCCAGAAATAGTGGAACTTTCCGTCGAAATCCCTTTTACTTATAATTCAACACTTAATAGAATCTATAACAGATTTGCAATATTCAGTTCCGGTGCACCCCTAAGTACAAGGGTATTGCCTCACATTTGCTAGTATTTTTGTATCAAGTTACTCAAAGCATCCCAAAAGAAATGGTCCAATGGAAGTTTTTAAAGTTTCAGCTGGTCCTCAAACATTACAATCTTCTTTAGAAAACTCTAATGGATAGTGTTTTGGAGGAAGATTTCAGTAGTTGAGGGGATTGAAAGGTCGTTGCACCAGACTGAGCAGCACCAAAGAGTTTAGAGTTTGTATTTCTATGTTAAAAAATCAATAAATGGAAGTTAAAACATGTGTTTTTTTTTTTTTCAGTTGAACTGAAATATGATCTTCATGGCCCATTTGAGTGTAAAAAACTCCAAAATTTATTCAACAATGCCTTTTGATCAAATTTAAGAAAATCCTCTCCGTGGGATTGTTCCCTAAGTTTCTTAGGAATTCCGCATCAGTCCACTGTCCTTGCATATAAACAGTGTAAAAGTACTATGCACGATTCCTGTTTTTTGTGCAAATAATAATTACCAGTAATCTCCACATGAACAGACTCCATCTCTGAAATGATGGAAACGATTTGTGTCCCTGACTATAATATCCCGCCTTGAAATCTTGGAGATGAACTTGATTGCAGTGTGGCAGTCACCACAAATGCGAAGGTTCTTCATGACCCGAATCGGTCTACTGCACGTTCTTGTGTGGATAAGAGCAAACGCAATAGCCAGCCTTTCACTGTGACGGCACAACATCATCTCTTTCTCCTTCTCCTCCACATTGCATAGGACATAGTTGGTATTGGGAACATAGCCAGCCTCTTTCATCTGCACTAACAACTCATCCAACATTGCAAAACTTTCCTTTCCTTGTGAAGAGGACCGGTCTCCTGCAGTGAATATGTAAATCTTGTTGTTCATCTGAACCCAACTGTAGCCTGGGCTCTTTTTCAATCCCCTTTCCTTCATCATCATTCTCACCTTCCTGACATCATCCCACCTGTCGGCTGTAGCATACATGTTTGACAACAGTACGTAATATCCCCTGTTGTCAGGATCTATCTCCAATGCATGCTTTGCCGCAAGTTCTGCTAGCCCCAGGTTGCCATGAACTCTGCAAGCAGCAAGCAGGGCCCCCCATACGCTAGAGCTAGGCTCTACTTCCCTTGGCATGTTTTGAATAAACTGCTGGGCTTCATCCAGACATCCAGCGCGCCCAAGGAGGTCAACCATGCAAGCATAGTGCTCCACTCTCGGCCTTATATGAAATTTTTTGCTCATGGAATTGAATAACTGACAACCCTCTTCCAGCAGACCCGCATGGCTGCAGGCAGATAGAACATGAAGTAGAGTTATGTGATTCGGCACGAAGCCTGCCTCTTGCATTTCCTTAAAAAGCTCGAGGGCAACCTCACCATAACCATTTGTTCCATACCCGCCAATCACTGCATTCCAGGAAACGACGTCTCTTTCAGGCGTTCTGTCAAACACTTTTCGCGCAAGTTCCACAGTCCCGCATTTTGCATACATGTCTATCAACGCATTCCACACAAGACCGTCGGGCACGAGATCAGTTTTAAGTATCTGAGAATGAATCTCCTTGCCCTGTTGCAAAGCTGCCAAGTGACTACACGCCGCGAGAACTGTCGTGATGGTAACCCAATCTATCTTCATTCGATGGAGATGCAGGTGCTGCATTTTTCGAAAAAGCTCCAGGGCTTCATTAGCGTGCCCATTTTGAACATACCCTGCAATCATGGAGCTCCAGGATATAACATTTCGTCCAGGCATTTTTTCAAACAGTTGGCGTGCAACGTCTAGTTTCCCGCATTGGGCGTACATGACGACGAGGCTATTTTCCCCGGCGGAGTCCAGCTCAACTCCGCTTCTAATTATGTGGTTATGAATCTGTTTCCCCTGCGACAGAGTTGAGAGGCTCGCGCAAGCTTTAAGGACGCAGGAAAATGTGAAATTATCGGGTAAGTCCACAAGTTGCCATCGCATTTGGCTGTAGACTGCCACAGCTTCCTCAAATAGCTCGTTACGCACACACCCATTCATAAGTGCCGTCCATAGGAAGATATTCCGGTGAGGCATTCTGTCAAACACAAGGCGCGCATCGGCGACACTAGCGCAGGCGGCATACATGGTTATGAGCTTCGTACCCAGGTAAGCATTGTGTTGGAATCCCCTCAATATGAGGTGCGCGTGGACTTGTTTTCCTTCTGTGAGTGCGCTTTTCCTTGTACACGCCTGCAATAACAGCGCGTACACATCTCTCTCCTTGGACGACTTCGCGCTTCCCTTCGCACGCCATAAAATGTTGAAAGCCTCCGTCAGTAGACCATTTTTACAGAGCACATTGATGTCGGCAAGAATGGATGTCCAAGAGCAACTGTAATCATAGTTGCCGTTTTCCTTACTTGCAAGTGGAACTGGAGTTGCCGTTGATTTAACATGAGAATGGACGGAAGGCACTGCGATAGAATTACTTACGCTGATATGATTTCTGGTAAGAAATTGAGAATGAAACGAGAGAGGCAAAGGCAGATTCTGACTGGAAGTGAATTCCATAAATGACATCGATATCGATATCGCCATCGCCCAAGGGAGGAAGCAAGTGCCAACGTATCAGCGTAAGCGAGAAGGGTTGTCAGCGCACCTCACTTCGGACGACTTATTCTATTCCATGACTTCCACCAATCATCCAGGCTTATCCTCATCTAGAAGCGAAAATGGTAGTGTTTAGGAAGGATAACTTAATAGAAAATTTATACGATTATTTATATTTGGTTAAAATCCATAATCAATTAAGTTTAAGGTTTTAGACAAAAATTTTAAGTGTCCATCAGCTCACTTGTCATATAAAATTAAAATGTCTTTTTTTTTCCATAATTCAACTAAAACAAAATAGGTTTATATGTGTTTGGTTAAAGATATTTACAATAAAAAAGCTGAAAATATCGGCATAAGGTTACTCACACGATCAAAATTGAAACCAACCTTTAAAAAGGCGAAAACACAATATAACTAATCATAAAAAATAAACTGGAATAAAAAAATCTTAAACTGTAAAAATGTAACTCTTGGCACCAAGTAAACTTATTGCTCTGTCATCCTACGTATGTTCAAAGCCAACACTACAAAGTTGTTGGAACTGTTGGGTCGAATGGGTGAAACCATTTTTCGGTAGACTGTCTCCATCTTCTTTCCCTTGTCGAGGACTACAAGAACGCCGAAACCACATAGAAAGGGAGGGATCTTTAGATTTTGCTTCCTTTGTAGGAACCACCAATTCCATCGATGATGGCTTTGCATCCAATGACATATCCTTGCCGCCGCTAAGATACTCCAACACACTATAGATATTGGATGAATCGGAAACATAACTGCCCAACTGAACACTGGTCATATGAAGTCACTTCTCTAGAATGGCATCTTCTTATGCAGATCCTCTTTTTGGGTTGTGGGAGCGCCTTGCGTTAGCCGGGGGGAATGTATTGGAGGACTAGTTGATTGTGCAGATTGTGAAGCAACCACTATTGCATCCCTTGGGGTATGAATATGTTGAGACTGAGGAGCCTTATTGTTGGCAATTTTAGTTGGAGGACCAACTTTTTTCCTTTTCATACCCTTTTTCTACCAGCTTTGAGACATGTGCCAACTTGGATTGTGTACCTTTAGAAGTAGCCAAATGTGTATTTTTATGCCCTCCCATAGTCGTCTAACCATCCTCCTAAGGTTGAGGAGTGAACGTACTCGGTGTGGTGGGGCTCTGCTTGTCCCTGTTGTGCAGTATTAAGGGATAATATTTTATCTTGTGTGCCAAGGATTGGCACCAAAAACATGTGTTGGGCAACCCATTAGGATAGCATTGTGTCACAAAATTGTATGTCAATAGTCTCCTTGAGATCTCAAGAAATATCAATCTCGATGCAAACACGTTTTTGAGGGTGTGTAGGGAAAAATTTGTTTGCCTTCACCAAAATGATACACCCTAGAGGGGCTATTATGCGACTGAGAAAGGGCCATAAAGGTAGAGGGAGTCCTGGAAATTCCACCCACATAGGAACTTTGGTAGATATTTCCTCAGAAACAAAAAAGTCACGGGTCCAAGGAGAAAAAACAAGCAGAGAGCTTCTCATGTACCAGGGGCCATGTTCGTAAATTGCCTTAGCATGGGTTGTTTCTGCAAAGTGAAACAAAAAAAATCCCTTTGTAAGGTTTTGAACCATCATTAGCTTGACTCCATGAGGAGTCCAAGCTACGTTAACCCAGGCCCTAAGGGAAGACTCATTAGGGATGCGTCCAACGAAATACTTGACAAGGGTGAATGATTCTAAACTATGACATGCAAAATCAAATTCAGGCAATGGAAGAATTACATCAGGAGAACGAGGGTTACCTTGTGGACCATTCTTAGCATAAACCTACACAATCGGTTGAGAGGAGCCATTATCGCATGCATTCCCTTATGGTTGGGGACCATAAGGGAACCATAATGATACTCAAAACCCTAGCCCAATCTCCATCCAATTTTAAAAATATTTGAACCTTTTATTCAAAGATATTTCAAAATGGTTATATGTTTCTTTGTTTAGATTAAAAAAGAAAATATTGCAAAGAAGTTGATTTTAGCTTTAATCAATATGAAATTATAAACATAAGAATGATGTTTTTATTATTTGATATCTTATAAAGGAAACATATAATTATAAATTATTTTTTTATATTAAAAATTAAAATATTTACATATGAAAAGGAAAAGATATGGAAGGGGTGTTATGAAGAGTTTTTTTAATGTTTTTTTGTCTTCTTCTTTTGTTGTTTCTAGACTAGGGAATGTAGTGAGCTTAAAGTATAGTTTGTTAAGTTGATTGAAGAACACCTAGTTTTCTTAAGAAACTTCTTTGTCTAAGCTTATCCTTAATCTAACCCTAATGCACATACAAAACTTATGGCTAAGATGTTCTTTTTTATTTGATGATGAAGGAAACAATTTATTTTAAGAGGAAAGGGAGCAAGACGATGGAGCCAACAAAGTCTAAGATGTAGTTATATGTGATTTCAATTAAATGCCAAAGCTTAACAATTAATATAGTCCTCTATATGATTAAGACTAACTAGTTCTCTTTTTTTTTGTCAATTTTTTTAATAAATAGAAAATAAAACCTAGTTTACATAGACAACAAACAAAACTCAAATCCTAAATGCTTAAATGACAAGGATTAGGGGCAAAATGCCATATTTTTTCCATTGTGGCAAAAATATTGTTGGTGTTATTACCTGTTGATGGTGCTATCGCTTGACCTACAAAGCAATAAAAAAATATATAGCCAATGATAGATGAGCATATTTGAGTTGGCAGAGGATAGTTAGACTTCCTTGAGTGATAACCATACCCCTATTTAAGTATATAAAAAATGGTAAAAATGATAGAATGAAAGAAATAAATGATAGGTGGTCAAAGTGCCATTGGGTCACAATAGCACCACCTATGATTTCACTCTATGTAAAACCAAAGAGCGATAGCACCACTAACCTGCAATTTGACGGTACTTTCACTTCTAAGAGCATAATAGCAAGATTAAATGCAAGAAATGATAATCTTGGGATGCTTATGATGAAGGGCTCTGACTTCATAGTATAGAGGCTCTATCTAACAAAAAAAAACATGAATTTAATTGCTTAATGCTTAATATTTGATTACTAAATGTAATATCAGTTATATGCCAATACAAGATACACAACTAGTTCTAAATGCAATGAAATAAAATCCTAAAACTACAAGGATAAGGAAGAGCCAATAAGCAAGAAAAGAATACAATCTTAGACAAGATTATTTTTCCCTTACTGGAATCTTGTTGAAGGTTTGTTAGCTTGCTTGTTGATGGCACTTAAATTCTTGAGCTTGATGCTTGATGCTCGATGATTAATGATTGCTCGTAGACTTGATTTATTGGAGAGAGATTTAAGACTTTATACGTACATGCTTGCAAGATTTCTTGGAGAGAGCTTGCAAGGAACACGAGCTTTGAATGCTTGCAAGGATGGTCCTTACAAGATTGTGGTATTTTTCATACAAAATGTTAAAATGCCTATGATTCTAGAGAGATTTTGGTAGAATTTTGTTACTTTAAAGCTCTTCATAAATTGGCCATTGCAAGTGTTGGTTTTGTAGGCAGTCATGCCTCCTTAGGGGAAGAATTGCATTGAAGATGACATGATAGAAGGTAAGAATTTGAAAAGATGATCAAGAGGTCATTAATAGAACATCATAAAAATGGAAAGTCTTGGTTTTGGGATCTGCTATAGAGGTTAAAGATCAAGTTTTGAGGACTTGGTTCATTAGTGGCGATTGGCTTGAAAGAGACTGGAAGTTAAATTTCTTGATTTTTTTGCACGATAGTCAAAAGCGCTAGGAGGCGATAGTGCCTTTGGTGATGTTGTGCTAGAACTTTTGTCTCACGACTATTAGAGGTTGAAAATGGGTGAGAAAAGGTTAAATTTGAGAAGATTTGTAAAAGTACCACCATGTCGTGATAGCATTGTTGATGCTATGCCTAGTGCTATTGTTTTTGGAGCAATAAATACTCTAAATTTGGGCACAAGAAAGGTTAACTTAATTGTTAGCTTTTGATACTATATACTTAAGGAAATTTAACCACGAGGTATAAAATGAGCATGAAATATTAAGTATATGATAATGGCAATATCTTAAGCATGTAAATAGCATGAGAAAATTCTAAAAATACTCATAAAATAGCCATTAGTGAAAGTTCACAAAAATGAGATCTTCATACAAAATATGGAGATCTCAAATGCTTCATTCTTCATTCATTCTCTACATTGTATCTGACTTGAGCACTACTCTACTCTAATGTGCTCATGCACTCTCTCTAACTTACTCCTCTTATTTCTCTCTACTACAAAGACCAATATATAATGAAGTATGACTCTTGGCCTTCCATATTCCTATGACTCACTATATTCCTATTCTAGACTCATGTACACATGGACAACATGCACATTTACATCATTGCACATTTTAATAATACTTGTGAATTTATTTATTAGATAAAGTAAATACTCAACCCCTAATCTAAGATACTTTTTTCTAATCTAGAGATGTACCCAAGATGGTACATTAGCATGTACCAAATAATGTAATATATTCCAACAATCCCTATATGACATTATTTGGTTATTGAATACTTTAGTATTCAATGTGGTCTTCATCCTAGTTCTACAACTTGAGTTCTTATTTTATGTTTTCTTCTTTGTACTCTCTTTCTATATCTTGGTCAAGTAAATAATTAGTATCTTCATCTTGTTTATGTAGTTCACTTTGATTTGAATTCAGCTTGAAAGCATTTTCTTTTATCTTCATATATATATCTTCTTCATGATGAGTTAGTATATCATCACAATAGTATTGGCCAAGATTTAGTATTTCATTGCTAATATGTTCATTTTGTTTTATGTTTTGAAAAAATTCAAAAATAATTAATGATATATATATATATATATATATATATATATATATATATATATATATATATATATATATATATATATATATATATATACATCAAACATTATTCTAATGTAAATATAACTATGTTTTAATTATTCCACCAAGCCTTGAAAAGTACTTCGTGAAGATAACAAATTAATGTCATAAAATTTCCTTCTTTCGCTTTCTTGAGAAACAAAGAGAATATTTATTTTTTACTACTAGAAAAATACTTGTATCCATCAAAAGTATCTATTAAGTTTTGTGAATAAAATTTTAATTCTTAAAATAGTTCTTCATTTTCAAATGCATTCCTCACTATTTCATCCATACTTCTTCTAATTTAGTTTTTGAAGTGGAATTCCCTTATAGTTCCCTACTATTATATATTATTAATAGTTTTGATAGAATATTTTAGCTTTAAAAAAATGTTGAGGTTGACTTCCTTATGACTCCCTAGTGTTTTGAGTATACGATCAAATACTATCTTTCAATTCTTCAAATTTTGTAGTATATCTTGTTTTTCTAATGTTTAGTGAATGATCAAGCAATAGTCAACTCTCTAGGTAGAATTACTTTTAGATTTTTTAGTATTAAGAATAACTTTGATAGAACCTTTTATATTTCAAAGTCTTTGAAGTTGTCTACCTTATGACTCTCTATTTTTGAGTATATGATCAAGTTTGATAAGTGTTAGCTTTTGATGCAACATGTAATGAGATATAACAAACACAAGATGCAAAATAATATGACATAAATTAAATTTGCAAGATGATTGAAAATAATATATATATATATATATATATATATATATATATATATATATATATATATATATATATATGATGGAGATGTTTACAAAATAGCTCTGAAGAAAATGAACACTCCATGAATAGAGCTACTTCTCAAGAATGGGCATTGAGCATATTACACTCCACCATATTACATCACACTGCTACATCATACCACTCTGGTCAATACTACTTCCTACTGATGTAGTACTCACTCTCTACACACTTCTATATTATTTTATATCTATGTTCTATACCTATGGCTATTTATATAGAAAATAGGTTCCTTGGCCAACACTCTACCTAGATGTGCAAGGGATAACTTTCACATATACAACTTGTACTTTGACACTTGTGCAGTTATTACATTGCATGAAGTAACTAGATAACTTTCCCCTAAAGCAATCTAATGTCCTAAGTATGTACCAAGGAAAGGTACATTTACATTATCTAAATGATGTAATAAAATCTATTTCTAATACCCCCGTATTACATTATTTGGATATTGAAGACTTTAGTCTTCAATGTGGATATTCATAGAGTCCTTGAGATTTTGAATCTTCTTCTCTATCTTCAGCAACTTGTTCAAGCAAGTGATTTCATAATCATCTGTCAATTCTTCCAATTCATCAATTTATTCTATCCTCTGAGCTAGATGTCCTTTTTTATTTCTTTTTCGATACTCCAATTGAAGATAATTGGTTGGACATTGAAATTGTTGCTGATGAGGATTTTAATATTATTGTGTCTAAAATCGGTTGATTCTAATTTTTGGGATTGAACTTGCAGTAGCTGGTGTTATGGCCTTTTTTCTTGCATATTTGACAATACTTGTTGTACCATGCTTTTTGTCCTTTCTATGAAGTAGCAATGTTTACTTATGGATTTTCTTTAGATGTCAGTGCATTGTTAGACATTTCATCTTTACCTGTATTTTTTACTTCATATTCCTATAGAATACTGACTAATTCATCAAAAGAAGTATCTTTACTTAGAAATTGTAAAGGTGTTACCAACTACTTATAGCTATCTGGACGTGCTCTCATAGTTATTTGAGTAAGAATTTCATCTTTGATTGTTTCCCCTAAGGTAAATAATTTTCCTTTGATATCTACTACCTTTCTTAGGAATAGTTCTATGTTTTATCCATTATTCATTTTTAATGAATTAATTTGAGTCTTAAGATGGAGAATAGTTACCTTATTCTTTCCTTCAAATATTTTCTCTAGGCTTGTCCATGCATCTATAGATGTTTTTGCAGAACTGATATAGGGTTGTATTTCATCAGTGATAGCAAATTTTATTATCATTAGAGCCTTTGAAACATTTTCTATGAAATTTTAGATTTCAATATCATATGTGGTAGGTATTTGTGTTTTCCCTTTGACAATATCCCATAGTTTTTCATATACCAAGATAGCTTTCACCTTATTCTTCCAGGAAAAATAATTAGGACCCTTGAGTAATTGTGATTCGGCTAGGAAGAATTTTTTTGAAGCCATTTAAATTCCCTAATATCAATCCTTATATTTTATAGAATGCCTTATGACTCCCTAGTATGCTATGGATAAGATATAGTGCTTTTGTAAATTATAGTTCAATATTTGATTGATTTTGTAAAGGTTTTGTAAATGCCAAAATTAGTTCCTATTGTCCCTTATTACTCCTATTGAACTAAGTATTGTTCAAAATTTTTAAAGAGACAATAATGTTGGATTCTTTGTCTCCTTTTGATAAGTTTGAGACAATAATATTATGAATATCCAACCTTTGAAAGAGCTATGATAAACCTCTCTTTTATGAATAACCTATTGGGAATTAGGTTTAGTGTATCTAATTTTCTAATTAATTAATTTGATGTAGTAGCCCTTATGAATCCCTAATATTTGGATAAATTAGATCACAATGATATTTGCAAATAATTATTATTTATTCTAGTAGAAACAATTATTGCTCCTAGGATTTATATTGCAAATATTGTATTTATTTCATAAAGTATTTCCTTTGATAAATTGCTTTCAATTAATTAAATTCCTTTAATTACAACCTTATAACTCTCGAGGAAAGCAAGCATATGATAATGGAAATTAAACTTTACATTTCACCAAGCAATATATAGTGTTGTTTTGCTAAGAAGCTAGGGCTACATGTTGTTTATGTAGATATCTTGACATTGTGACTGCGCCCTCTAATGGATTCTCTTGGAGCTATACGCATTCCAAAATCAGTGTTTCTTGGACTCTTGCTTTGACCTTGCTTGGATTGAGCATTGAAGGCTCTAACACATTATTTCCATGTTGTAATTATGCATTGTGTGCACGACGAAGTGTAAATGCTGAGATGAGAATTTACTTGCCTTCTCCTTCGACCTCGATAATTGATGTATTTAATATGGAGAAGCTTCTTGTCTAAGGTGCCAAGTGGCATGTTCATTTCACATCGAGTGCTTGAGGAGATTTTGGTGCAAAAGATATGTTTGTCTTCCTTATTATAACGTCCGAACATTACACTCATTCTTCCAAGGGACAAGTGTATCCCATACACTCAATGCACCAGCCTATTTGTGTAACTCCTTTCTTGAAGATGAGTGCTCTCTTGACTTGAGTGTTAGGGTTTTATTTTGGTGACAAGAGTCACATTCTTTTTTGCATGGACGTCCTCCCTTTCGCTAGTTCAAACAAACCTTTTTGGAGATCCTTTAAGCTTTAAAAATCCCCAACTTCTCTTTTGTTCACATGCACTTAATTTTAGCTACGATATGGAGCTAATATGGAGGCTCTGAGCACCTATTTATACCAATTATTGTGGAGTAATTGACACTCCAATGGTGCTTCATTTTCCTTGCTTGCTTACATCCTCCTTTCGTAGATGTTATTGCTCTTGATTAACGTTGTTTTATTCCTTTATTTTACATGTTGTATATTGTAGGTTCGACCATCTTGGATGTGAGGAGTATGAGCCCATTGATTGGCTCCTTGAGCTAAGATTGATTGATGCTAGCATACGATCGCTTTCTGCTAGTTTTTTAGAAAGTGTAGTGCCTTTGGGGAACCTTTAAATCTGCATTTTTTCCATGTATAACCATATTAGAATTTGTGCAATATAATGTAAAATAGTTTTTACATAAAATATGCTTATTGCACCTTCTTTTGCACTCCTATTTTTACATCTAAATTTTTGGTTTTGAGGCAAAATATTTGAGTGCAATATAGGGGTTTTAAGGTTATTTTTTTGAATAGACACCTTCCCCTTTTAGCTTGGATGTTTTATGTATGGATCCAAGATTGTAACCACATGATGGAAGCTTTGTTTTGTTGTATTTTTCTACACTATTTTGTGCCTTGAACTTGAAACTCACCAAGTCTTTTTCGATGCTTCCTTTTATGATCCTTTTTTTTGGTGGTTACCTTCTTCTCCAATACTTGGAGGATTGAGCTATTTTTGTGTCTTCCTTAGGCCATCCAAATTTTTAGATCTCTGTGCGCTAATAGTGTCTTTAGACACTTTGACAAATTTTATTTTGTATGTCCTTTCAAACACAAGAAATAATATTTTTGAGAGCAATAGTAGTGCAAATCTAATAATATTTTAATGCACTAATAATATCACCTTATTACTCCAATTAAATCTTAAAAAAAATGCACTTTATCAATCTACTATAACTAATCAAGAATAATATGAAATGAATCTTCAATAATTATTCTACTTTTTTTTTAACAGCAAGGTAATAGGAGCTTGTCTTCATTTTATTTTTCAAAGTAGATAATAGTTAGTTGATAGATAGTTTGAGATTTTGAATCTTAATCAACTCCTAAAGTACGAATGAACCTTAAAGAATCCTTTATTTTTGCACCTTTATGAAGACTCTAATTCAACTCTCCTTTTTACAACTCCAATCTAGTTAAGGTGCTTAAACAAATTTGATAAGTAACCCACTTAAAGAATCTACTTGCACCAATAATTGCTTACTTTTTTTTAAATACATTTTTCCACTTCTGTAGAGGATGTAGATCTTGGTGTCTATAATCACCAAGTTGTTGCCTTAGATAATATCTTGCAACTCTCTATAGGTTTCCTTGAATAGGTTTATCTTCACCAAAAGATGATCTCCCTTTTCACGAGCCTAGAATTTTGGTGGCTTGTTCTCCTCTTGTAGTCTCCTTTTTGCTATAGTGATATTTGATTCTAAAGTGGTGCCTTCTTGCTGTGAGAGGTAATCTCTAAGTCTCCTATATTTGGTGGGCTTATTTTTTCTAAATCTTCCTTCAATATTCTTGTCAAATTCTAACTTTAAATAGGATCTTCTTCTCAATATTTTGTATGTCTTAAGGTCTTTTGATATTTGGCACTCCTTGCCAAAATATTCTTCTTGGGATTATTATCGGATGATGACAATTGTCCCAAATATTTCACTATTTCCAATAGTAGATTTCTCCAATGAGTTCTCCTTGGAACTCCTTTGATGAATTCTTCAGCAAGGCTCTCCAAGCATTTTACTAAAATGCTCGTAGAGACCTCTCTAATGCCTTTGATCTTGCAGCTCCTTATGGTCTTCCTTGAGACCTTATCTTCAACCTTCTACTTCTGGAAGTGTTGGTGGTGAAATCTTCTCTTGGATCTCTTATTCTATTGTTTATGTATTCAAGACGGACTCTCCTAGTCCTTCTTCATCAATGATATCTTCTCCTGATCTATTTGCTTTAGGTGTTGGATTGATTCTAAAGAAGATAATCCTCCAAACCTTTTTATAGGAAGCTTTCCCAACTCACTGAATATTTCTCTTCCTGTAACAAAATATTAGTACTAAAATTTGCTTCTAAATTAGATACTCTCTTCTAAAGTTTTCTTTAGGATCAAGGCTACTGTGGTCTTTTTTTTAGTATCAATTCTTTTGTGGGTTTTTTCAATATTAAGGCTTCTGTGGCATTTTACAGTACCAAGGCTTCTATGGCCTTTCCTTCTGGATCAAGGCTACTATAGCCTTTTTTTTTATCAAGGCTTCTATGGCATTTTAAGGATTCTCTTCTATAGTATTCTTCTCTTGCAGTAACTACTCTCTACACTATGAAAGCACTCCGACCTTCGGGAAACAAAGTTGAAATATCCTATATTTCTATTGTAGGAGGTGTCCCAATCATCTGAGAATTAATACCCTACTATAAAAGAAACTTCAAGTCAATTTCTCCAGATATCTTAGATGAGCTTCACTACTTGATTCATCAAATTAGTAGATCAAATGATGAGTTATCACAAGTTTTCCCTTGAAACTCTATGGAAAGACTCTAGCCATATGCAATATTAGTATTCTAGAAAGTAAGATTTTTTCAGTCCTAACTTGTGGCTCTCCTTAATTCTACCACCTAGACTCTCTTGAGTATTTTGACAGTGACTGGTCCAATGGCACGTCAGGTTGACAAAAACTCAAGGTCAATGATAATGGTGGTTTTATTATTGACCTACCATAGCTCTAATACCATTGTTAACTTTTGATGCAATATGTAATGGGAGATAGTAAACACAAGATGTAGAATAATATGACATAAAGTAAATCTGCAAGATGATCGAAAATAATATATATATATATATATATATATATATATATATATATATATATATATATATATATATATATATATATATATATATATATATATATATATATATATATATATAAATAGAAATGATGGAGATGTTTACAAAATAGCTTTGGAGGAAATGAACACTCCATGAATAGAGCTATTGCTCAAGAATGGGTATTGAGCATATTACACTCCACCATATTACATCACACTGTTACATCATACCACTTTGGTCAATACTACTTCCTATTGATGTAGTACTCACTCTCTACACACTTCTATATTCTCTCATATCTATGTTCTATACCTATGGCCCTTTCTATAGGAAATAGGTTATGTTGGGGTCTGAATTGACATCAAGGGAACCTTGAAATATGATTATGAAACTATGAATTTTGGGAGATGAATATCTGCTAATCACAACTCAAACCCTGATATTGGATGGATTAGAGATTAAATTCAATCTGACCTTTAGAGTAGGCTGGTATACCTTGTCAACTATTTCAGGTGTTGACTCAATTAAGCTCAACTAAAATTATAGGTTTAGGGATAGAAATAAGATAAGGGTTAGAAAAGCAGTTGAGAAATTAATGCCTAGATAGAGCTAACAATATTGACAAATATACATAATCCATTGATCAATCATATTTACAGTATGGCACACTTGAGACTAACAACAATCAAAACTTAGTATCTTCACCAATAAAATAATAAAATGTTCAAAAACTATTTTAAACATCTAAATTCTAATAATCCAAATAGCAGAATTAGATCAACACCTAGACTAATAGAAATAGAAGTCTTCTGCAGTATTTTTTTAGGCATGAACCATTCCAAGTTGCTCTAGATCAGTAATCCAATATCAACAGAATTGACTAATCATGACAACAGTAGCAAAAATGCATTCACAAAATAAACTAACAATTGATGAAGATAAAATCTAGAGGTAAACATCCAAGTAATGCTCCTTCTATTGATTTCACAACAATCACAATAATATATTAGGCAAACACTCTAGAGATGATCCTTAAACATGAGGGTTCGACCTCTTTATATGGATTTTTATAATGACAATACAAGACTAGAAACATTACAAGGATCTTCTTACCAGATTAGTAGGATGTTAAGGTGGTGGTATCTCATGGATATTCAAGAAAGAGAATCGAGTTTTACTCCATGAATGTTGCACTTCTGAGCTCTGCAATTTTTTTGGCTCTCAACTGAATTTAGTAGTTGGAATGGTTACAGGTTAATCTGGATCATCCTTTGTTCTTGATAATACTTTTTACCATTGATCTATAACTAAAAATACAAGCGATTTTTGATTTTGGTGATGTTTGATCTTCTCAAGTCTCTTCCTCTACATTCATCAGGTTTTGCTGCTTGATTTCATCTTTAGAATTCAACACTTTGTTTTTTGCCAGGTTAGGTTTGACTGTGTTGACCATATAATATGTGTTTTGGAGTGCCTTGCATCCTCTCACAAAATTTGCAACTTTGAATTTCGTTGAACTAGGTTTGACCATATTGACCGTGGAATGAGCTTCTTGTGGCCACTGATGGATTTATGCAAAATCTACTACTTTAGTTTTTGTTAGGTTGGGTTTGACTAGTTTGACTACAAAATTACTATTTCGCATCGGTCTTGGGTAGATTTTAACATTGCCTTCTTGACTTTTAGAATCTGCAACTTTGAATTCCACTTTGCACTATTTGACTATGCTGACTGTGGATTTTGACTTCCAGAAGATTAAAACCTTTCTAATACTAATCTCCCTCTCATAGAAACTGACATGCTTATGATCTTTAGTTGCAGAAATTTACCATGTGTTGGTGTTACTCCTTTGAATTTTACAACTCTAAATTCCACTTAGCAGTATTTTACTGTGCTGACCATGGATTTTGCACCTTAGAAAATTTTAACATTACTTTTGTACTTTTTTTTGAACACTTAGCCAATTTTACAAAAAATTGCTAAGTATGTACCCTTTTGGATCTACATTTGGCACCTCCTGGAGAGCATTGTAGTAAGGATTACAAAATTAGATCCTTATCCTTTGGGCACTAAAGTCAAAAAAAATGAAGGGGTGAGTTAGCATCGCTTCCATGTACCTCTATAATATTTTATCTTCAATTTTGTTGACTGATCTTCTTACGGGCAAGCAAGATCCACTCCTGTTGGTTGTAGACTATGCTTCTAGGAACAACTTCCTTATAAATCTCACTCTCTAAGCAACTGTAGGAAGACTCAAAGAGTAAAGTTTCATATTAAGGACATGCTTAGAAGTAACTATTATTATACACAAAATGCATGGGAGCATACTCCTTTAAAAACCTATTCACCCTTAGTTTCAAAACTTTTTCATACCTTTTCTACCTTCTGACACTGTCGGGCTCAGAAATGCTCCTACAAATCTGCCTCTATGGTTTATTCTACTAACCAATATTATTCAAAACTTATGAACTATATTACAACAAAATTATTAGCACTCCTGCCTTTATTGCTGGTCTTGACCTTGGGTAGTATCTTCTACCACCTCTTTGTTTGAGATATTTATGGTTGTATTTTCTTCTTCAACCTCATGACATATTCTACATCTAAAATATATGTTTTCATAATCCATGGTTTGGGTCCTGTTATATTCTAAAATTATAACTTAGTTTATACCTCAATTTTCCAAACTATTTGTCAAAGTTGATGTCTAGGTGAGCTTAGGGTGCAAGGGTCAATTTGAAGGAACTACAATATCATGGAAAGTCATATTAGTCCAAGGGATATTTAGTATCATAAAGTTGGTCGAAGTCAGTATAGTTTTGGGTACTAGAGAAGAATCAAGTTCAAAAGGATCTCCTTTGCAAATTTATTCCGTTTCTATTTCTTTTTATCATAAAATTATCCTTATCTATTCCATTTATCATCACCATTCATAACCTAAAGTTTCACTTTCCATTATTTCATACCCCATCCCTTCTATTTTTTTCACTACTCCACCCGTTTATCCTAACCCATTCCATATCATACTATAGCCTTATGAAATAAAATATGAATTTAACAGGTTTTCATTGAATACATTCCTTTCATATCACACCCACCTGACCATGATCCTTAGTGATTTTAATTTCCATCTAAGTGTAAAATTCTAAAATTGATTATGTCAATCTAAAGCTCTTAGGTCACCCCCACAAATGTTTCATTCCATGAAACTATTTCGACCCATTAAATTCAAGAGATCCAAAGTCCTTCGATCGATCAGATCTAAAGTACAAGAGGCCATTCGACCGAACACACAGAAAGGGTGCATGATGTTAGTCAACCAAGATAGAGTACGTGTTAGTCGACCAATACAAGAGAGTGTAAATTCATTCGGTCGACTGGGCCAATTGATCAACTGCAATGAGAAGAGTCAAGGCCATTCGATTGAACAAATTTGGTAGTAAGATATAGTGATCGAAGAAAGTTTCAAAGGTATGCAAATATTTATATTTTTTTGGACCATTATAAGTTTTTTCGATGAATTTTTAAAATTTGATATTCCTAAGGTTTTTCATGAACCTAATGATGTAATAATTATCAAGTCTCTTAATTTTTAAAATACCCAAGGGTCCATGTCCTAGAAACTCAATTTTTTGATAAGGTTAACAAGATGTCAAATAAGTAGCCTTTCCATATTTATCTCGATCTAAATCCAATATCAAAATATCCATGCTAATGTCCTGAGTTGGTCTAGGGCCTAAACCCATCATTACCACATGTCACAAGCCTTTGCACATGCTAAAATATGATAAACCTCCCTAAGGTTTAAGTTGGCCAACATATTTCCACCCTAGGGTCGAAGTAAATAATATGTCAGAGAGTGTATCCCCCCATGAAATAAGTCAAAAGAATATAATTTAGGCCATTCAATCAAAAATTAAAACATGACTAAGGCCATTCGACCAAAGGAAGAAGGTGGTCAAGGCCATTCGGTTGAAATAGTATTAACAGTTAGAAAATTAATGGTTGACTCAAGCACCATAACAAAGCCTCTCAGTTGAAAGTATCAATGTAAAAAGAAAATCAAAAGGCCATTTGGCCGATTGAAGACAAGCAAGTAAAGGTCATTCGTTTGATTGAAGATCTATGATAAGCAATTTTGGTCAAAAAGAATATATGATGGATATTGATTAGGCAATGACACTAGAGAAATGAAGTCATATTTTTACCCAAAATATTTTGTGGGCCCGCCATCCAAGAAAATCCTACAAAGTAAAAGCATTTTATTTAAGAAATAATTTTCTAATTTGACCAAGGACCAATCGAAAAGTATGAGCACATAGGCCAAAAATGGGTTTTCCCCTTGAATATACCTAGGTATATATTTTAAAGCAATGTGGGTTTATTGAATGATCAAAAATTAAACAGGAACTCTATCCAATGATGGATTACGAAAACCAACCAAGAATGCTAAAAATCACAATAGGCTAGACCATTATGGGATGTGATGTGGAAGACTGATTTGGCGTAAACTTACTTACGATTCATGTGAAGAGAAGTTTAAAAGCATATCTATAGTTACACTAGACACATCAAGATAAAAAAAATGCAAAGTACCCATAAGATTAATTGAACTATTGAGATTTGAAATTTCTAAAAATCACAAAGGTAGAATGGCTTCATCAAGCTCTACTACAAATAAAATGAAGGTCGAATTGTTGGAAGAAGAAATACCACTCAAAAAATTTCCAAGAAGAGCTACCACTAAGCTAGTATTGGGTGAAGAATATTTATCCAAGTTTAGTTTTGAATAAATCCTAGAAGAATGGTAGCATCCTTAGAACCTACTAAAATATATTTTCCATAGAGCTTATAAAGATAAAGATCAGAAGAGCTCGTTTAATAATAAGTGGAGAACCAATCTAGCAAAATTGTTGTACCCCAAGGTGTATTTCTTGTTTGATTTGCTATCATGGTTGGCCATGTCACACAATTCAAAGTCTAGATCTATAGAAACAAAAATGGGAAAACATGATACATATTGACACCAAAGAAAATTTGTCAAGTATTTGGGCTCAAAAAAGCATCACTAATCTATGATACATAAGTCATTTCTACTCAGGTGAAGCACATTATTGAAAACTTATTTTATGCAAAATTATTTGAATATGATGAGCAGGTGTCTACTAAATTCCTAGTCCACAAATCTATACTGCACAACTAGGTAAAACATTACGTGAATATGATTCACATAGCTATGGGAGTTGAAGACCTAAATTAGGTTGGAAAAGAGGTCATGTTCCTAATAGCACAATGTAATAAAGCTAGGCAATTTCCCTTGTACATATGGGAGAGTTTGATTAGTGATATAATTAATAGAGATTTCAAAGAGCTGCAAGAAGCTATAAACAGAGATCAAGAAATTATACCTTGTCTCTCTCTTTATTCATTGTTAATACACTTGATCATTGGGCATCTTAGCAAAAAGGCTATTACAAAATTAGGAGGTATACCAGGAGCAATAATCTAAGATAGTTTACCCTACATTCAGGAAGATGCATCTAGCTATTCTGATTTCTTTGGTAGATTCCTCCTTGTAATTTATCATGTTCTTACTGACATAGAATAAGTCCAAGAGTTGTAAAATATCTAGAGGATGAGAACGTAAGAGACTATTTTTTGGTAAGTTAACAAAATCTCATTGATGAGGGTATTTGAAAGGTGCCCTAACACCTTAGTACACTAGCATGGATAAAGGATGCAACATCCACAAAAACCTCAAGGCATCCACATAAAGCCTAATACTTTTAGACAAATCAAAAATAGACCAAAAGAAAAAAACAAGAAACAAAATATCCCAACAAAACAAAACCTAGAAATAGCAGATAAACTACAGATAGTTACACATTAGCATAATCCTTGGTGTCATCCTTTTCGACATCCTTAGTATTTTCCTTGAACACTTCCTTGGTGATTTCCACCACGTCATCCTCCTTGACACCAGTGTTGGCTCCTGTAGTATTCTTTTCTAGGTGATCCTTAGAGAAATTGTTGTAAAAAAATAGCAACTTTAGAGCATTTATGTACTCCTTAATCTAGACAATGGCCAAGATGCTCGTCGTTACAACATTTTCCATCTGGTCTGTGGTAGCAGTAGTAGTCTTTATAATGTATTTCTAAAGAATATTAACCACAGGATCCTCGAAATCATCCTCAATGGAATGCAAGAGACTATTTTATTACAAAAGAATTCACTTATATTAGAATTTATGGAGCTAATTTACCTCCTAAGGCCTTACCATTCTTCTATCCTAAATATGTGGCTACTTTAGAAATTGTTAGACAATATGCAGAAAAGGCCAGACTGAAACAAACTAGAATCCCTTGGGTAACTGTACCAAGAAAAATAGGGCAATATGTTTATAGAGGGTACCCTAGTCTATTGGTGGCCTTGCTAAAGATGGATTCTTTTTGCTTTGTAGAAATATCATGGGGATCATATGATCCTGAAGGACACTACAAGAAAATATCAGTTGAGAGAGAGCCACCACAACATAGAAAAGATTCATTTGAAGACATTATTCAACAAACTATAAAACAAGGGATGGTGCTAGAATATGTATGGAAGAATACAAATCTAAAGAGGAAATATTCTTAGATAGATATGGTGGGGAATTACACCATAGAATTGAACACTCTAAGGAGAGCTACAGTGGAAAAGATAACTCTAGTACTGATAATACCTCTAGAAGAGTTTCAAGATCCCATTATAGAAATGGTTTCTCAAGAGCTAGATCAAATAGAAATATTGGTAGAAGTGATTGGCCTAACAATAAAAGATGCTCCTATTTCTCAGAGCACTCCAAAAGTTGAGAAAGAAATTGTTCTTGCCTCCTCTGTCCAAAATCAACTTACCACTGAGGATTTGGTAAAAATATTGATCCTTCTACAACACCTTCAACAAATGATCATAGGCTCACCTCAGGCAATACCTGTAGACTTGAGGTTAAATAACAAAGAAAAAATTCAAAGATAGTCTAGGAAAAGCTGTAGAAAAGTGGAGGGTTTGCAAATATTTTTAAAAATTATTAGATTGAAGCCTAGAGCCCTTCAAGATCATCCACACAAAAGAGCTAGAATTAAAATGAGCCTTGATGAGCCAATGAGCATTATTCTAACCAAGATACAAGAAACCATAGAGATACTATTGTAGAAGAAGAGAAGATCCAAGCAATAGAAGAAGGTAGAGTAACAACAATTCCACAAAAATACAGGGGAGAAAGCTCTACTCCTTTAGTAGGCTCCTTCCCTTACTCTAAAGCGATAATTACTATCCCCACTAAAGGTGTGGAGTCTCTGGAAATTGACCCTATAATAGGGGATGTAGCATTTTTAGGGGAAACATCATCCTTGTTAAAATATGGAGTTTATGCGATAACAAAGGCTGCACTTGCTGCAGTAAGAGAGATAGCTAAATTAAAAGTTAGAATGGATCAAATTGAAGCAGACAAGGCCAAAATACAAGCTAAGAAAATAGTAATGCAAGCAAAAAATTTTAGGCTTCAGGAACAGACACCTTCGGCAAACAAACTTGATGGCCCACTGCTTATAAAAATACAAAGAAAAAATGATTGACTTTCTAAATAAACAAGCTGATATGATCGATAGTTTTTGTAAATATTTTGGTGAAGAAATAAGATAATAAAGCCTCTATTGGATACAATAGATAGAAGGGTGGTGGCTATCTACCTAATTTAAAAAAAATACAAAGTAAAGTATGATAAAATAAGAATTAAACAAGTAATCACAACAGATAGCCAAAGCCATAGTTGCTTAGAAGAATATAAAAAAATCACCAATTATGTGAATGAAAGGCCCCAGTAGAAAATTATAGTTAAATATATTGATAATACTAAACAGGGCATGATCAATAAAACAAGACTAGCACAACTTAGCCTTCTCAGATTACTCAATTTAGGAGGGTTCAACAAGCTAGTCATTAGTGACATTCAAAATCTTAAGTGTAATGAAACAGAGGAGGACAAGCTAGTTGATAAACTCACCACTTTGCCAAAAATCACCTTTGACATTATTAGATTCTTCTAGACTAAAAAGGTAGACTTGAAAGAACATAAAAGTAAGGTATTGAGGTTGATAGATAGGATGATAACTTTGAATACATTTTGTGAAGAAGTCTGGTTGCATATTCCAAATTTTTACTTTTTATAATTATTTGTCTAATGTTGTTGCCCATTTGTAAATTGCATAATTTGAATGTATAAATGGCACGTTCTCTCGTTGGTTAATAATTTATATTCATTACATAATTTGAATGGTTATTAATGAACCAATTTTCTTGTATTTTTTAGTCTATTTCATGAAAATTTAAAACTTTGTTATGACTACCCAATAGATAAGGCACCGATCTACACTCCTGAAGCTAAAGCTAAAATTGCTTGGTCATAATAAAAATCTCTTTAAATCTGGTTGAGTTTATAGATTAATGGCATATCATTAGTTACACTCATTTTTTGGTATCTTGACCCAACCTGACCATCTTAGAATTAATAACTTACAGGTTGAAGAGGTAAGTTTACCAGAGCTTGCATATTTGCTTGTGACTCAAGAAATTAGACAACATGACAGTCATATTTTAAGGATGTCTAAATTTTCCACAATAGTTTTCTAGCATCATTGTCAGGGATGGACTGTTGCATAATTTGTGTATCATTTTTAGTTTATCACCATGATATTTTAAGTTTTATTATTGGAAATCTTCAGACTATACATTACTCGCCAACTTACATCAACAATTTTTTGGCACCATTATTGAGGATAAACTATTTTAAAATCTGTATATTTCCTTCATCTATCTCCCTATGATATTTAAATTACCACCATACTTCCCTAATTTATCTAAGTTTAGTCTTTTATATTTTGTATCCCTAGATTTTACCTCTGCATACATTTGAGATACCGAGAGGACATTAAGGCTAAGTAATCTTAGCCAAAGTGAGATTCATTTTGCATCCTGATGCTAGTGACTCTAAATGAACCCAAAAGATAAAAGACATAAGAATATAATCTAGCGTATACTAGAAGAAGCGGTAAACTACTCTTCCCAAAATTTGAAGACCTAGAAGTATTTACCTATACCCAAAAATTTCAAGTTCCAAAAGTGTTGTGTATAAGAATAGATCTTACTTTAAAAATCTATTAAGAAAAGTATTTCCATAGACAATTCTAGTTTGAATAAGCCCATTACTCCTCCCATTGCTAGTGTTACTGGTCCCCTATTATCATCATGGCCAATCCTCCTCCTCAGAACAACCATAATAACTAGAATCTCTAGACTTGGAGGACTAATAGGTACGAGCATTTTGAATTACCCCATGACCTGCATGACTTGCGCAACAAGGCACACAAATATTTACCTAAATTCTAAGAAAATAGTGCAGTTATTAGAGAAGACCTTATTAAAATCTTCATATATGTAATAGATAGTCTCGAGGTCTAAGAAGAGGACATAGTCCTTAGGTTATTCCTCTAAATATTAGTAAAGGATGCAAGGGACTGGTTCAACTACCTTCTACGTAATCAGATTGTTGATTTTCAAACTATGGAAGAAGTTTTTCTAAAAATGTATGGGAAAAGAAAAAATGAGCAGTCCTTGTTAATAGAACTTGCAGCAATAAATAAAAAGAAAAATGAATCAGTAGAGGATTTTAACATGCGATTTTTCAAAATCAAAAATAAAATCTCCATGACTTTGAGGTTGACTGAAAACCAAGTCTGTTTCTACAAAAAACACATTTCCTGTAGAATTAAGCTATGAATTGAGACAACATAGAGCCACCAACATCGATGAATGTATGGATAAATCCTTAGAGATAGAAACAAATATGATAGATAGTGGAAAAATGAAACCATACACATCTGAGTTAAGTTCGAGTCAAGTAGATAAGAAACCCAAGAAGGTTGGATTATCACTAAAGAAAATTGAGCAAGACCCCATAGAGAAATTGTCCAACCAGCTTACTGAGATATTTAATTCGATGAAAAATAGGTTGTCTAGGATTGAGAGAGATAAATCAACGAATGATGAATTATCAGCTCAACCACATAATGATAATAGACCTCAATTTGGGAGGAATTTAAAAAAAAATAGGGTAGGAATAATACAAATGAGAATAAAAAGAACGAAAATCACAATAATGGATGGATAAGGAAAGAACCTCAAAAATACATGGATTCAGTCCCAAAACCCATGGCCACAACCAACATAGTTTTAGACTTTCCATTCTTTTGCCCTGCATGTGATGCACCATATAATCCAACTGATTGTGGCATATATCTAAGCACACATACTAATGTAAATTTGTTAGAAGGAACAAAGCCTCATAGGCAAAAGGTTTTTTTTTTAATCCTACTTTACATCATGTGATACAAAAAGAAGTTCAAAAGTTGTTAGATGCCAAAATATTAAGAAAGGATAGATTATCATCTTGGATAGCCAACCTAGTTCTAGTTAGAAAGAAGAATTGTGACATAAGATAGTGCATTGAATTAGAAATTTAAATAAGAATTCATTGAAGGATAATTATCCATTTCTAAATATGGAACAATTGTTACAATCAGTGGTAGGGTCAGCCAAAATGTCTCTATTAGATAGATTTTCGGGTTATAACCAGACTGTAGTAAATCAGGAATATAGATACAAAACTGCCTTCACCACACCATGGGGCACATTTGAGTATTTGAGAATACCATTTGGGCTTATGAATACTAGTGCAACTTTCCAGAGAGCAATAGATTTTACCTTCAAAGGTCTTATGTTCAAGATAGTGGTAGTTTACCTTGATGACATAATAGTGTTCTCTAGAATTATTGAAGATCATTTTGAGAATCTCACCCAAGTTTTTAAAATATGCAAGCAATTTGGTATTTCTTTAAATTTTTAGAAGTGTATTTCTAGAGCTACTCAAGGTAAATTACTAAGTCATATGGTATCTAAAGAAGATAACATTATCACTATACTATCTCAAAAAGATCTGGATAATAATGAAAGACCTATTACCTTCATGAGTTCTGCAATGAAATGAAGTCAGTTGAAATATACCATGATAGAGAAATAGGAATTATCATTAAAAAAATCTCTAGAACACTTTAAAGGCATATTTAGATTGAATAAGGTGATTGCTTGCATCCCATAAATAGTTGTCAAAGATATGTTTACACTACATGAACCTACTAGAAGCTCAACAAAGATGGATGGTCAAACTACAACAATATGAGGTTGAGTTCAAAGTAGTAAAAACTATCAAAGGGTATGACTTAGCCAAATATATGGCCACTAAAGGAGGAGAAGAGTTCAATAATACTATCATAACAAGAGATGCAAAATAGATCTAAAATATAGATTGCTTTGAAGATGAGTGGTACAAAGAGATAATATCCTACTTGAAGTCACTTTATTTTTTGGTTGGCACCACACATAGCAGAATGATGAGCATAATAGTAAGCACATGAATATTACATGTAGAATAACGAAATATATTGGAGTTATCCTAATGGTGTGCTATTGCTTTGTATTTCTCAGAAAGAAACTCCTAGTATTATTGAAGAATTTCACACAAGATTTTATGGAGAGGATTTTGCTCCAAAGGCAAAAGTTAATAGCATAATGAGAGTAGGGTATTACTAGCCCTCTATGTCCAAGGATGTTCAATTGCTTGTTAGAAAATGTCAGAACTACCATATGTTTGATGGAAAAAGAAGTCTATCATACCACTAAAACCTATAATAATTGAATCTCCCTTTACACAGTGGGGCATATATCTGATAGGGGAAATGAACCCAAACTCCTTAGGAGGACACAAGTGGATAATAACTGCCACTTATTATTTCACCAAATGGATTGAGGATGCTCCACTAAAAAAACCCACCATAGAAGTAATCATAAATTTTTTGGAAGAAAATATTTTGACCAGATTTGGTGTGCCTAGAAAATTGGTGATAGATAATGGGAAGTAATTTATATCATATGAAATGATTGAGTTATACAACATATATAACATAGAATTGGCACACTCTACTAATTATTATCCTCAAGGCAATGGTTTGGTTGAATCTTCTAATAAAAATCTTATCACAAGAATCAAAAGATCACTTGGGAGAAATAAGATCTAGGATAATGAACTAATGTATGCTCTTTGGGTAGATAAAATCTTAGTTAAGAGAGCCAATGGAATGTCACCATTTGAACTAGTTTATGGAGAAAAAGCACTTCTACCTCCACAGGTGGAAAGACCTGCCTTGTCTCTATTACTACATGACCATAAAAAACCAGATTCACTATAGATAAGGTTTGACAAAATTATCAAATTGAAAGAGGACATAAGAGAAGCTTTGCTAAAAATGATCCAAGAAACACATAAAACTATTCAATGTTTTAACAAAAAGGTAAAAGGAATGCCATTCACTGAAGGAGATGTAGTTATGTATTGGAATCCTAAAAATGATAGGCTAGGAGAGAAAGGGAAGTTGGAGCCTAAATGGTTGGGTCCTTGCAAGATTTTTCAAAAAGTTCGTCAACATACATACAAGACATGGAAGTCAACAAACTACCCATACCAGTGAATGGCCAGAATTTGAATATTTTCCATCCTCTCCATGAGGAGGATTGAGGATCGAAAAAGACAAGTAAAAAAAAAGTTATATTTCAGTCCCAACCATGTCCTTTATGTGACTAGGAAATTAAGTTGGTTTTGTCTTGCTCATGTCAATTTGTTATTAGGTGATTAGGTAGGTGAATATGTCTTATGTGATTAAGGTTTTTCATTTTTTCTCATTTTAAATTTTAGGTGATTAGGAGTTTTATAAATCTTAGGTGATTAAATGTAAAAAATTGACCTTTGAATCAGTCAGTCAGTTAAGTTTGTTATAGTAAGCATGAAATTGCATTCATAAAATCAATATCTTGTCATATGGTCAACCAGATATTCTAATTTTCTCAAGAGGCATTTCCAATCCTTGAAGATCAATCTTTTCTCTTGTCCTAGTCAAATCCAATGTTGTATTCCAAAATTACAACTTAGTTTATACATCAATTTTCCAAAAAAAATGTTAAAGTTGATGTCTAGGTGAGCTTAGGATGCAAGGTTCAATTTGAAGGAATTGTAATATCATGTAAATTCATATTATTCCAAGGTGTATTCAGCCTAATAAAACGGGTTGAAGTCAGTATAGTGTTGGGTACTAGAGAAGAATCAAGTTCGAAAGGATCTCCTTCACAAATTCATTTTGTTTCTATTTTTTATCATAGAATTATATTTATCCATTTCCTTTATCATCACCATTCATAACCTAAAGTTTCACTTTCCATCATTTCAGACCCCATCCCTTCCATTTTGTTCACTACTCCACCCATTTATACAAACCCATTCCATGTCATATTATAGCCTTATGAAATAAAATTCGAAGTTACCAGGTTTTCATTGAATACATTCCGTTCATATCACACCCACTTGACCATGATGCTTAGTGATTTTAATTTCCATATACGTATAAAGTCCAAAATTTACTATGTCAATCTAAAGCCCTTAGGTCCCCCACAAATGTTTCATTCCATGAAACCATTAAAACCTTAGGTTAGCCCCATGGTGTTTGTCAGCCGAAGTCATACTACAAATATTCCCTAATTGGCCTAACAAGTCATATTGAATAATTTCCTAAGTTAATTCCATTGGCCTAAGGTCCCCACATCCATGTTTTGTATTATAATTAATCGATCGAAAGGAAAAGTCAACCCGCTCACGCAAAAGAAGACCAAGGCCAATCAATCGAAACCATTTTAATAACTCCAAGCTGATCGATCGAATCTGGTAGAAGTATAGCCCATATTGGTCAAATGCTCATGTCAAGTCTAAAGGTCAATTGATAAAATTTGCTGTCAACCACCTTATCGAAGCCAATATTTCATTCAAAGAATCAAATGTTTTACGCTTCCTAAGGTCTTAACGGTACCTCAATCGTTGAAATTATTCCCCTTATTTTTTGGTCTAAGCCTATAAAGCCATGAAAATGCTAAGATCTAAGTCTACAAATTCTAATTTTTTTCCCTAGTCTAAGTCAGGTCATTTGGTCGAATAGGTCCTTGAGGATCTACGCGCATCACCCCCTTAGCAAATTTCATGCATAAAGCCTAAGTCCAAAGATTAAAATATGATTCAATAATTCCATGCACCCAAATTGCCTAAAGTTGAGATTTGTCATTATTAGGAGTTCTTAAGTGGTCGACTTTACATTTACCCTCTCCCCTATTTTGTTCTTAAGGTAAAACATTCCCTAATAGTTACACTTATTTTGAAGACAATGAAGGTATTTTTGATTTATTGGAAAAACAATAGAAGGTCAATCAATCAAATGACAAGGTGATACAAACATTTGGGCTATTAAATTCAAGTGAGCCAAAGTCCTTCGACCAATCAGAGCTAAAGTATAAGAGGTCATTCAATCAAAGATGCAGAAAGGGTGCATGATGTCAACCGACCAAGATATAAGAAAGGAAAGTCGATTGGTTGAATGAGTTTAAAGGTGCAAATTTCATCGACCGATTGGAATGAGAAGGTCCAAAGCCGTTCGATCGAGCGAAGCACATGCTAGAGACATAAAAACCAAATACCTATCAATGAGTGCAAAGGTCAAAAGGAGTGCATGATGTCAACCAACCAATAGAAGAGGGCACAAAGTCATTCAACCAAGTGGACCGATCGGTTGACCATATTGATAAGAGTCAAGGTCATTCAGCTGAACGAATATGGTGGTAAGGTATAGTGACCGAAGATATTTTCAAAGGTATGCAAAGATTTATATATTTTTTGGACCATTATAAATTCTCCAAATGCATTTTTAATGTCAAAATTCCTAAGGTTTTTCATGAACCTAATGAAAAAATAAATATCAAGTCTCTCAATTTTTAAAATACCTGAGGGTCCATGTCCTGCTCACTCAATTTTTTGCTAAGATCAACAAGATGTCAAATAATTAGCCCTTCCATGTTGATCTCGGTCTAAATACAATATCAAAATATCCATGCTAATATCTCGAGTCGATCTAGGATCTAAACCCGTCATTACCGCATGTCATGAGCCTTTGCATGCACTAAAATATGATAAACCTCCCTAAGGTTTAAGTTGGCCAACATCTTTCCGCCTTAGGGTTGAAGTCAAAAAATATGTCAATGAGTGTCTCGCCCCCATAAAATGAGTAAAAAGAATATAATTTAGGCCATTCGATCAAAAATTAAAACATGACTAAGGCCATCCAACTAAAGGAAGAGGGTGGTCAAGGCTATTTGGTCGAAATAGGATTAAAAATTAGAAATTTAATGGCTGACTCATGCACCATAACAAATCCTATCAGTAAAAAGTCTTGGTATAAAAATAAAATCAAAAGGCCATTCGGTAAACCAAATATAAGTAAGTAAAAGTTGTTTTGATCGATTAAAGATCTATGGCTAGCAATTTTGATTAAAAAGAACGGACAACAAATATTGATTATGCAATGATACTAGAGAAATGAAGCCGCATTTAAACCAAAATATTTTGTGGGTCTGCCATCCAATAAAAGCCTACAGAGTAAAAGCACTCGATTTAATAAAGATTTTTCTGATTCAGCCAAGGACCAATCGAAAATCATGAGCACATAGGTCAAAAATGAGTTTTCTTCTTGAATCTACCTAGACATGTTTTAAATCAATGTGGGTTTATCAAACGATAAAAAATTAAATAGGTACTCGATCCAACGATGGATTACGCAAACCAACCAAGAATGCTAAAAATCACAAGCTAGACCATTATGGGAAGTGAGGTGGCATACCGATTTGGTGCAGAATTAATTACGATTTGTGTGGAGGGAATTTTAAAATCATATCTAGAGTTACGCTAGACACAACGAGCTAAAAAAATTAAAGAGTGCCCATAAGACAAATTGAAATTCTAAGATTTGAAATTTCTAGAAATCATAAAGGTAGAATGGCTTCATCAAGCTCTGTTGTAAACAAAATGAAGGTCGAATTGTTGGAAGAAGAAATACCGCTCAAAAATTGCCAAGAAGAGTTACCACTGAGCTAGTATGAGGTGAAGTAGATTTATCTAAGTTCAATTTCAAATCAATCCTAGAAGAATGACAACATCCTCAAAACCTGCTAAAAGGTATTTTCCAGAGAACCAATATAACAAAACTATTGTGCCCTAGGGCATATTTCTCGTTTGATTTGGTATCATAGTTGGCCGTGTCATACAATCCAAAGTCTAGATCTATAGTAAACAACAAAGGCAAAACACTATATAGATTGACACCAGAGGAAATTTGTCAAGTATTTGGGCTCAAAAAAGCATCACTAATATATGACGTAGAAGTCATATCTGCTCAAGAAAAGCACATGAGTGGAAACTCCTTTTATGTAGAACCGTTTGACTATGATGACTAGGTTTCTACTAAATTCCTGGTGCATAGATTTATATTGCGTAACTAGGTAAAAGATTATGTGGATATGATTCACATAGCTATGAGAGTTGAAGACCTGAATTGGGTTGGGAAAGAGGTCATGTTCCTAATAGCACAATGTAATAAATCCAGGCAATTTCCCTTGTACAAATGTGAGAGTTTGATTAGTGATACAATGAATAGAGAGTTCAAAGAGCTGTAAAAAGCTATAAATAAAGATCAAGAAATTATACCTCATTTCTCTCATTATTCACTGCTAATCCACTTGATCGTAGGGCATTTCAGCGAAAAGGCTATTACGGAATTAGGAGGTATACCAAGAGCAATAATCCAAGACAGGTTACCCTGCATCCAGGAAGGTGCATCCAAATTTTTTGAGTTCTTTGGTAGATTCCTCCCTGTAACTTATCATGTTCTTATTAACAAATATTCTATCAGAATAAGTCCAAGAGTTATAAAATATCTGGAGGATAAGAACACAAGAGAAATATGGATTCTTTTTGCTTTGTCGAAATATCATAAAAACCATATGACCCTGAAGGACACTACACGACAATAGCAGTTGAGAGAGAGCCACCATAGTATAGAAAAGATTCATTTGAAGATAGTATTCAATGGGCCATAAAATAGGGGATGGTTCTAGAAGACATATGGAAGAATACAAATCTAAAGAGGGTACACTCTCAGATAGATATGGTGGGGAATTATGCCATAGAATTGAGCAGTCTAAGGAGAGCTATAGTGGAAAAGATAACTCCTCTAATACCGATGATACCTCCAGAAGAGTTTAAAGATCCTATCATATAAATGGTTGTTCAAGAGCCATATCAGATAGAAATATTGGTAGAAGTGATTATCTTGACAATAAAAGATGTCTCTATCTCTCAAAGCACTCCAAAAGTTGAGAAATAAATTGTTCTTGCCTCCTCTACCCAAATTCAGCATACCACTAAGAATTTGGTAAAAATATTGATCCATCCACAATAACTTCAACAAATGGTCATAGGCTCACCTCAGACAATACCCATAGCCTTGAGGGTAAATAATAAAGAAATAAAAATTTCAAAGATAGCCTAGGAAAAGAAGTAGAAAAGTGGAGGGTTTGCAAATATTTTTAAAAATTAATTTTCCAAAGCCCTTCAAGCTCACCTACACATAAAAGATCTAGAATTCAAATGAACCTTGATGAGCCAATGAACATTATTCTAACCAAGAGATAAGAAACCACATAGTATACTGATATAGAAGAAGAGAAAATCCAAGCAATTGAAGAAGGTAGAGTAACAACAATTCCACTAGAATACAGGGGAGAAATCTCTACTTCTTCAATAGGCTCCTTCCCTTATTATAAAGCGATAATTACAGTCCCCACTAAAGGCATGGAGTCTCTATAAATTGACCATATAACAGGGGATGTAGCATTTTCAAGGGAAACATCATCCTTGTTAAAATATTGAGTTCGTGCGACAACACAGGCTGCACTTGTTGTAGTAAAAGATATAGAGCTGAATTAAAAGTCATAATGGATCAAATTTAAGCAGAAAAGGCCAAACTACAAGCTAATAAAATAATAATGCAAGCAAAAATTTACAGGATTCAAGAACAAACAAATTCAACAAACAAACTTGATGGCCCAATCCTTATAAAAAAATACAAAGAAAAAATGATTGACATTATAAAGGAACAAGTTGATATGATCGATAGTTGTAAAGATTTAAATGAATTTGTAGAAACAAATAAGAGAATAAAGACCCTATTTGATACAATAGATAAAAGGATGGTGGCTATCTACCCAATTTACAAAAAATACAAAGCAAAATATGATCAAATCAAAAATAAATAAGTAATCACAATAGAAAACCAAAGCCACAACTGCTTAGAAGAATATGAAAAAATCACCAGTTATTTGAATGAAAGGCCTTGGTGGAAAATTACAATTAAATATTTTTATAATACTTAATAGGACATGATCAATAAAACAAGACTAGCACAACTTAGCCTTTCCAAATTACTCAGTTTAAGAGGGTTTAGCAAGCTAGTCATTAGTGATATTCAAAATATTCGGTGTAATGAAATAGAGGAAGACAAGCTAGTTGATCAACTCCTCACTTTACCAAAAACCATCTTTGAAAATATAAAATTCTTCCAAACTAATAAGGCAGACTTGAAAGAACACAAAAATAAGGCATTGAGGCTGATAGACAAGATGACAACTTTGAATACATTCAGTGAAGAACTCTGGTTACACATTGCTAACATAGTGGAGGGTAGTCAAGCAGAAAAAGACAAGTTGCTTAGTCAAAAAGAGTCTACTAGAAGCATGAGGCCCACATCAGGAGGAAAAGAAAAATACAAAGTTATAGAATTAAGTTAATTATGAAAGCTAATCAGGCTCAATTTAAAAAAAATTAAAGTGCTTTGAAAGTTTGAGGTATTTTTTGTAGTTTTGAAATATAACCATATCCTAAAATGAAGCTAAGAAGTTTTGTTTAGCGCTGAGTAGCCCAAGCATCACCGGTGCATGATAGTTGGAATTTTTTAGATAGATAGTAGAAGTTCCCCATTTTAAACAATCTGGAATAGCTGTAAAGCACTCAGACAAATGCATGGATAAAGAAGACCCACATGGAGGCACCTGCACCAAGTGTTAATAACAACATTTTGGAAACCAGGCTACAAAAGGAGTTGTAGCGGCTAGGATTCAGAAGCAAGCATTGCATAGAAAATTTTACGAGAGGTATACTAGAGTGTTTTATATTTAGGTTGTTGTATTCTCCTTAGTTTTTATCTTCTTTGTTCCAATCTTATTCTTTCCCCATTTGTGCAAGAATTCCAGAGGATGTATCCAATCAATTGAGATTATTTCTAGTAGTTGGGTCAAAGTTGGAAGCTCTTTATCACTTCATTAGGATGAAGAGTTATAGCTCCTCTGTTACATCATTTGAACATAGTGAGCCATTGTATTGAATTTCATAGAGATCTTGACACTATGCCAGACTCATATTGTAAAATCTATTGAAGTTTAATACAAAATTCCAATTTCTTCCTTCTTGCAATTCTTTGTCTAATGTGTGTATGTTGCCCATTTGTGTATTGCATAATTTAAATGTATAAATGGTGCATTCTCTCGCTGGTTAATCATTTGTATTCATTACATAATTTGAATGGTTATGAATGAACCAATTTTTCTTATATTTTTTGGTCTATTTCATGAAAATTTAGAACTCTGCTATGACTACCCAATAGATAAGGCATCAGTCTGCACTCTTGAAGCTAAACCTAGAAATTTCTTGGTCACAAAAAAAAAAATCTTTAATTCACTAAATCTGGTTGAGTTTATAGATTAATGGCATATCATTAATTAAACTTATTGTGGGGTATCCTGACCCAACCTGGCCATCTCAAAATTTATAATTTTCTGGTTGAAGAGGTAAATTTACCAGAGCTTGCATATCTAGTTGTGGTTCAAGAAATTAGACAGTGTGACAGTCATATTTTAAGGATGTATAAATTTCCCACAATAGGTCCACAAATTACCCCTATATTTAAGAATGATTGATTATGGTAAAGGTTTCTGATATCAATAATGACCAATATATGGGTATAAATAGCCAATAATCCATATTTAGTAGTTTATAAAATATCATGGAATTCTCCTAGAGTGTTGCCTAATTCCTTGAAGGTATTAATTTCCTAGAATTCAATGGGTACCCCATACATCTTGACCTATACTGCTACTAGGGATAGATTTATATTTTTAGGTACAAAACCTTCATACCAATGGATAAGGAAGAGTCTTGATCTTCCCATAAACCAAGGAATTCCTCTTAGGATTATATCTCTTTCCTACTTAGAATTGAATATGGCTAGGAATAAACCTTTGGGAAGAAAGGATAATCTCACTCTTACATACTTCCAACTCCTATCAAACCATTTTCTTAGATCCAAAGCCCCTATCTAAGACCTATTAAATTTACTAATGACTACCTTAACCTAACCGCTACTACTATGTATGAATATAAGGATTTAGCTATAAATCGATCCATGGGAAGGAAACTATAACTTAAAATATACTAAAATTTACCAGTATATCCAATAACAATTATATTATTTGAAAATAAACCTACAATAATTTTCATGCAAAAATTCTAAGATAATGAAACTTAGCTAAAAAATTCCATGTCTAGATAGAATGTCTCACCTTGTTGATACCCTAGCCCTCCATTGCTCCTCCCATCATCTGAACCTTGACTGATAGATATCTTCAATTTCATTTCTTACGATTTGAAACATCATCACTACCTTTGTTTAAGATGGTTCAATTCATAGGATCATATCTCTCTCCATTTTACTCAAATTCCTTCATATGACTACTCATTTTAAAGATCTTCAAATTTTGCATAAATTTGTTTAAGAATCATCTAAATGAAACAACCCTTTGCAAAGATATGGCTCCTAAAATATGATATATTTTTATAGAAAAAATACCCTAATATTGTCCTTGTTTCGAATGATTGTATTCACATGATCATATCTCCCTCAATACTAATTTGGATTATTTCATATAACCTCATTTCAAATATCTTCAATTTCTACATAAATCGGTACACTAATCTTATGAATCAATCAACTCTATGCAGAGATATGGCTCCTGAAAGATGAGTCATATTTTGAGAAAATTTGCCCTAGCTCTACGATTTGAAATTGTTTTCTTATTTAAATTAATTTAACCAAATAAATTGATCAAAATATTTAAACTACTTGTATGGATGGAACATCTTCAAATATCATAATCAAAGGATACTCATATCAACTTAAAAAAAACATGATCATCAATTAAATAAAAAAGTAAATATTAATGTTATCGACCAAGTCATCATCAATTAAACATGAAATTATTATTTTTATTAGCACATGTTATCGACCATCCAAATATTATTTAAATAAAATATTATCCTTATACTTAATCCATAATAATTTTAAAATTTTTCATAAAATAGTTTGGCTTCCTCTACATGTGGACTACTTTACATTTTACATTCTATTTAGTATTTATAATATCCAAATAAACAAGTTAAAATATGGAGTTCATGTCATCAAATAGTATTAGCTTAGACAATTATATTCCTCAATTTTCAAAGAGGTGACTCAAGTTTGAATCTTTCCAAGCCATATATGCATAATTGTCAAACTATTGTAATACCACTAGGTGGTCATGATGTAATAGGATGGGAACCATTTCAATTCCACATAACCAATTAAAAATAAAAGTTGGAATTCACATCAAATTAGATGAGTATGACATTTATATCCAAGAGAAGGAATTTAAATTGCATAAATTTAACACATACTATAACCTTCAATTCTATGTACCTAGAAATATATGCCATTATTGTTCACCACAAGTTGTGCTCATGATATTACATAACCATAGAATTTTCTTTTCTTTTATAATGCACATATACATAGGATAAAAGGAGTGTTGAACTAGCAAGGATCTTGGAAAATTTGTATTAGCATGAAAATAATACATTTATATAAAGATGACATGAGTTAGTTGTGATAAACATCAGTAGCCAACTCACATGTACAAGAGTATTATGTTATGATTCATCTATCACCCTTCATGGTGATGTAATATTCCTAACATTCCTCCCTTATTACATCAATGCTTACAAGGGTATGAATTTGACATCCGAACTAGATTGGGACAATACTTTATATCTCATTAGATGTCAAAATGGGAATCATCTCATTGAACTCAAATTTGGATGCAATATTGGAGGATACACTCAAATACAAATACCATAAAATACATTAAACAAGTTAGATTAGTTAACAACAAGTGAATAATAACACATGCAACTATTCATCTCCTAAAGCAAGGCATTAGACCTCTACTCAATTATTAAGTCCCAAAACACAAATTTTGGCAATCATAAATTTTACAATTGATGAACTAGTACGACAACATCATCATCTCCTTATGCAACACAATTATTAAAACATTTTGAAGTGTCACATCAAATGATCAATTCATGAAGAATCATCTCTAGTAGACGATGAAATTATCATCATGACATGTACTCAATGCACCCCTTTAATATCTTCACAATTTTACATCTTCAATTTGATAAGAACAATTGATTTTACCTCTTTAATCTTTTCACCATTTGACATCTTCACTTTGATATGAACAATTAATTGAATGAGGCTTGAAAAGAGTTTTTCAAAACTATATATAAGCCTATTTTCTGTAAAAGAATTTAGGTAAAAATAATTATATTTTTAGATGTATCCCTATCCATTATAAAAACATCTTCAAATTTAACAAATTTGCCTAATTAATTAAGGCAATAAAAAATAGTATCTATCTTAAAAAAAGTGACTTCTTCATTTGAGCAAGGTAGCCCAAATTCCAAGTAGGATAGCTATCAACATCAACATATGAGTTTTATGTACAAATATTCACCACATTTGATGAGTTCCAAATATTGCTCATGTTTTTCAAAGTATGAAAGCATATGCAATGACAACCATATACCATAGGACAATCACAACGTGGTTGTAAAATATTATTATATGCCACACACCATATGGTTGCACCATATAATTAATAGAGACATTATATCAATATTAAAGCCAATGCACCCATGATATATGTAGAATAAATAAATGTGTTGTTATCCAAACTAACTTGTGTGTATTTGAAACCAACTTGCATCTTAACAAGGTGATGTCAACCCTATATATATCATATGTTGATTTTTAATCTAACAGTGTATATTTAGCATGTGTTAAGGTTTGTATTGCATTATAAGTTAAAGTTGCTTTTAAGTGCCTTTGTCTTCTTCATCTCAAAACTGCCATGTAGTGCCACAACATACAACTATGATATCTTTTTTCTCATTTTTACAATACCTCCTACATACAACAATCAAGATTTTAGCTCTTTCTCTTTGAGATGTTGAAACATATTTCTCTGAGATGTCTTTGTCCAATGAAATAACATGCATATTTATTATAATCACATCCATCATGCTTAACCACCTTTGGTGCCTAGTTTTCTTGGAGGTACACCTAAAACATCTTTGATAGACAATATGCATGGATATCTATTTAATACAACCTTCCATATTTGTGTAGCAAATAACTTTACACCATTTCCTTTGTTGTTCTATTATAAAATCACGTTCATATCTACTTAATATCTCCAGTTCCATGAACTCAACTTAGGACTTCAACATCTCATCCACCTTGTGGATTGCAATGAATGGGTTGTATCATGTCTCAATGAAGCACTTTCTCCTTTGCACTTCATGTGTATGTCTTAGCAATCTCCATGCACCCATCTCAACAATCTCATGTTCAACATAGATGACACACCCTACTTTTAAGACGACCCTTGCTTAATAAGCATATGACCATCAACTGTGTATAGAACAAGAAATAGACAACCCTATCTCTTATTGTGGATGACCCTACATGTGGTTTACATGGTGACCTTTTACCACATTAGAAGATCCAAAACTTATCAGATAGCCTATACAAAACTTACCACTACTCGATCCTTTATTGTACAGATACCTTTCAAATGTTTCCTAATGAATCCAAGCTTTGTGTTTGATGGCCTATGGCATACAACATGCATTTTTCATCTTAACAGCCTTGGATTGCACAAGATGACTCACTCTCAAGCACTTAAACAATATTTTGGCTTTGAGACAGCTAACATTTGGACTTGTGTCTATTTTAAACAACTTATGACTACGAGAAGCATTAATTAAATTTAAATAATTAATTTTTAATTAATTAAAACTTCAATTGTTTTTTGTAGATCTCATTCTATAAAGCTTTGTTTTATTGTGAGAGTTGTAGCCTTTTGCAAAGGTTTTCTACAACCTTTTGTAAAATTGTTTATGTTTTTCTTTTCGTTTGTTGTGGTTTTGTGAAGGCTATTGATTAATGAAATTCTCAAGCAAGTAATTAGCAACCTTGTCTTTGTCTTTATGTTTTTTTTTTTATTAATGACATTCTCTTGTATGTTTTTATTTTAATAAAAATATCATATCAAAGCACCCCGATTCTTCATTGTGAGATACTCTTATTTTAAGTGTCATATTGCCTAGTCTCTAGAAGAGATATCTGAATGAGCTAAAGAGCTCTATGTTGAAAGTTACCATGATAAAAAATGGCGGAAGAATTAGAAAAAGTTAAAGTAGTTAAAAGAAGATCCAATCTCTTTTCCCTCCGATGTTGGTGAAGATTCCATCCCTTTTCTTTCTGTTGTTGATGGAGGATCATTTTATGCTATTGCACTTGTTCCTGGTCCTTCCCCTTCACAGAAGTGGGACCTATATGAGTCATATTTAGTTTTTTTCAGTGTCCACTTCTAATGTCAGTTGTCCCGAAACGATGCCAGTTGTTTGTCCTGCAAGATTGACTCCGTGGCTTGTAAAATAAATTGTTGATGAAATACATTATTCGACAACCTCTCCTGCATGTTTTTGGCACACCAATTTTCCCGCCTACATCCTTCGAGCGGTCTCTCAGTAATGCCCTATCCCGATCTCATTACCGTAATCTTTCGCTGTTGCCACAGGTGTTTCCATTTTTCTGCTAGTGTTTTCAAATTCAAATTCCTGTGTATCAAATTCTTGATTTTGCTTCTATTTTGTCATTCATTTAAACCTACACGTCTCAACATGCCTATCAGTTGTCCATATTGCACCATGTGGAGCTACTTCTGCTGGTTTCTCTACTCTGTGTCATATTTCGTGCACAACTATTGCCGGCTGGCCGAAACCTGTTGACGATTTAGGAGGGCCCTGTGTCATTTTTATGTAGTTGACGTGGAGGAACTGTTATCCCACAGGATTTACGGAAAACAATTTGTAATATATATATGGCATGCCGGAGGAACTGTCATCCCACATGGTTTACAGAAATTTTTTGTAATATATATATATATATGCCTTGCCGAAGCCCCGAACAGCCGTTCACGCATCCAAACAAATGCCACCTGTAAAATCGTCCATGGTTTTCTACCGTCGGTTTGGTTTCTCCAGTAGTTTTGTAAAGGTTTCTTGGTCTATAAAATCAGGATTTGATCAATGAAATTCAAAGACAAGTATTTGACCATCTTGTTTTTGTGTGTTTTTGTATCAAACTAATTCTTCAAATAATTTGTTGATGATTAATAGATGACATATATACACTTTACTAAGTGCTTTATCACCACTTGATGATGATATTTGCCTAGTAGACAACCTATGTATCACTACTAGATGGCTCTTTCAAGCATCTTATTCATTGTCAATCTATTATTAACTTCGTGGACAATATTTTTCGATTACACTTTTGTCTTGTCAACATTAGCCTTCACTAAGATGAAATTTTGATGTGTATAAATCTTTAGACATCCCATGCACAACACAAGATGACCTATTTTATATTCAATATGGTGATTAAAAATAACTCTCCCACCTTATGATGACTTACATGTCTAGATAGTCTCTCAAACATCTTCTTAGAGACGATAAAAACTTCACTAGCAACTTCCTTTTAACATGAATATGACCTTTAGTGACATTATATTGTCATTTACTAGAAGACACAACTTTTCTTCAATGTCGACATATCATGTCCTTTTGATGACATACAATTAATGGAATTAGCTTCTTTATGAAGGAAACCTCGAACGCCTCTTTATACTTGAACAACTCTATAGCTCATCCCATGTTGAAACCTTAAGAATAAACAAAAAATTGTACTAATGTATTAATGAACGTGCCAAGATTGGGTTTACATGGGAAGAGGTCACTCTTTCTTTAGCTTGTAAAAAATATTCTTTATGCCATGGTATCAACATAGGAAAGTTGAAAGCATTTGGTAGAATAGAGTTATCCTCTATAACTAAGAACCCTTAGCTCTTTATGCCAATCTTAAAAGATTAGTGTTGGGGGTCAAAAGAAATCCTTGTGTCTCCCAAGGAGCCATGACCCCTTGTTGTTGTGATTTGTTTTTTGTGTCTTCAAGTGGGTGTGTTTGGTGCCTTGAACTTCATGTGGGGGGCTTTAGTTCTAAGAAGTATGGGGGAGCATGATGGGGGAGCATGGGACATAGCTCCTTTGGATGACCTTCAGGAGTTTTTCCAAGGCTAGCTCCTTGTTCACGTATGGTCTTTGGCACTCGTCTTCTTTCTTCCTATGCTAGTCCTACTCTATCAAGGTTCTCTAGGGAAAAGGTAAAGCGAGAAATGACACAAAATATAAAGTGATGTAGAAAGCAAATAAAAGCAAGAAATGGTTGGAAAAATAAAATACAAGAAATAAAAATCCTATCCAGCCTATCTATGGGTGATGATGTGCCAAAGATCTAATAAGACCCTTCATGCCACCAATGGGTTGAAGTGAACACATGCACAATAGTCAACAATGCATGAGGAACATAGGTCCCTCTGAGAACATGTAATAAAATAGAACATCCACAACAGAACCAAGACATGGATATTATAAATAGTTATAAATTCTTATTAGTGTGAACTTTGAGTTACATATATGCATAAAGAAAAGGTTGAAAAATCCTTGGTCAACTACGCAAGACTCAAGCCAAACTAAGATACTAGAGGCAATGAAGGAAAACACCTCTTAGAAGAATAAATGACTTTTGATACTTACAATGAGAAGAAGGATACAAATGGCCTTGTCCCCTTTAAACATTCAAAATTCCCTCTTTCAAAACTCTCACTCATGGTAGTGTACTTTTACATTCATGGTGCATAATCCTAAGGTTGTTAGATCTGGATTTGCTAGAGATGAGGTCGTCACTTATGCAAAAAACTTGTTAGATATTTTCTACCATTAATTCCCTCATATCTATGGTCGCTTCTCTAAAGGTCTTATGAAAGTGTATTAAATGATGTAACTTCTTATAGAGAAAATATCGTACGTCTACTATACACCGTTGCATAACATATGGGGTTTGGGGTAGCAATCAGAATTTCGACTAGGGGGTACGGGGGGCTAGCGACCCTCCATACAAGGGTTTGGGGGTAGGATCCCTTGAAGTAAAAATAGACCTCCTAAAATATTGGAGCATGGATAGAGGTAATCTAACCAAAATTTGGTTATTGCTCCTCATGTATTTCTAGGCCTGGTTGGGGTCCTTCATGGTAGCCCCTCCTTTATGTTTTCTCTCATTGTTTTAGCTATTACCACTGACTGGATGTGGTTAATCGTTGGATTTGGTCGGGCATTCTCGAGCTAAAAATTTATTCTTATCCTAATTGATCGGTGTATTTCAGAGCCTTGGGATTTCATCAAAATTTTGGTTATGCCTTTTGTTGTGAGTCCTCAACATGTAGGTCTAGTCATTAGAGATTTTGTGCCTTCCTTTGTTTGCATTCTTCTTTAAGGATCATGTTCATTCAGTTTTGCGTGGACCTTTATTTGGTTCTTGGATGGTTTGATCTTCCACCAAGACTAGACTTCAAAAATGGTTGAACGACCTTCCTTCACCCAAGTGTAGTGAGAATTCACTATAGTTTTAATGACTCATATAAGATCCTCAGCTCGATGAGGACAAGAAACCTAGGAAGTAATTGCCTTATTCATTGGGCATAGAGTAAAAATTTGAGAAATCCCTGGTTTTGAAATTCCTAAAATTCTACAAATTGGAAATTTCTTTAAGACCTATTTGTTCTATAAAGGTGAGGAGTTCGAACTATGCTCTTTTTGTTGATCCCTCTTCCCATCATAATTTTGCCATTCTGGATGCCCTTCCCTTTACTTAATTTTTGATGTTGCACTAATGCTTTTATGTTGTACCTCTGGATCTTTACCTTGGGCAATTATTACACCTTTAAATATAAATACTCAGAGGTTCTCTCTCCTTTTGTTGTGTTACTAGATTGACCAATTCTTGGGGTCAAGGGAAAAAAATGTTCTATAAAATCTTGGATATTGCTCCCATAGATCACATGCTCCTATTGGACTTGGTAAAAAATCTTAGAGGTTATCCAAAGGAGCTGCACACCACACTCCCCCAAAATTCCCAAGACTAGAACCCCCCATATGAGGCCTAGGGCACCATATGCACCTGCTCAAAGAGATGAAGAGCAAATTGCAACTACAAGGGGTTGCAACGCCTGGGGAGGTGTAGGGGTTGCTTTTGACCCCAACAATTAACCTTCCTAAAAAAGTAATGAATACAATTATATGTTTTTATGATCATTCAACTTGCCAAATTTTCCCTTAATCTACCAACTCATCTATGTATTGCTTTTCATCACATATATTCAAACATTACTAATAAAGTTATCATTAGCTTGGGAACCTATGCTATTGACATGTGTGATTGGCATTGGAGGACTAGTTTGCTCATTTGATATAACAAATATTATTTGGTTTATCCTTAGTTACTCTCTCCTATCCCTGTTTCTCATAGGTTCAACACCAAATGGTAGGCTTCCTTCTTTGAGTATGAATAGTCTTTTCTTGCTTGCTAGATATGAACCAAAGTTGAAGCTAAATGCCAATGCATACTTTAAAAATTAATTTTCTCTAAATTGCCTATGTATGCAGTTTTTGCTCTTATTTTATATTTTTCACCATGTTATAAATTTTACTCTAGCCATGAAACTATTCCCCACTTATCCTAGTTTTATGTGTCTGTCCAAATATTTTGGTCCATTATACGTATGGTGTCTTCCCCATCCTACAAGTTACTTGGAAAGTTACACTTTTTGGGATTTAAACCTAACACTATAAGTCTTACATGGGAATCCTATATACTTGTGGTTCTTATATATATTTATAGGTAGATATGTGAAAGTATGTTTATTGGTTGGATGCCATAGGGGTGATTTTTTTCCTTTTTATATACAAGCTCAACACACGCACACACACCATGTCCCATCATGATTTGAACTTGGATTTTCGAAAAGAGAGTCCAAAGCCTTAACCACTAGGGTGTCCCATGGAGGTGTTTATATTAAACTTACTTTTATAGTTAGTCTTACAAATTTTTAACATTCATACATATAAATTTATTGCCAACAATATTGAGGTGAGAGTTGATAAGTTATATTGTTTCTATCACTAAATTTATGAACAAAACAAGGTTACCACCTAGTTCCAAACTACCATAGTGGTGATTTATGATCATAAAAATTCTTCCATTGTCGATATTTACAATAATATTTACTTTTCTTAAAAATGTTGTCTACCACATAGCCAATGATTTTTATTAAGAAATAATAATAATATAATATTTGTTTTCAACAAGATTTAAATATGAATACATTTCTATCAACACTCATATATTATTATATTTAATGAAACTACTTTGATTTTATTTTTTTTGGTATCATAATATACACTTGTATTTTATTATGCTTAATAAAAGGGCTTGTTAGATCTCAAAATCTGACTTGGAAAATACCCCCAATTTCAAAAATTGAAAAGTCTTGTGAAGTCCTAGGGTCTAAGGGTTTCTTGTTAAAAGGGTCAAAAAGATGATCATTAGAGGGAGATATGTTAGTCAAGAACACTCGAAAGTCTAAAATGCTAGTATTTTGAGAATGATTGTCATCCTTTTCATCATCCACCAAATTTCCATCCCACAAATCCCCTCACACCACCATTCATTTTTCCACAAAAATCCATGTTTCCCCTCTTCATAATCCATAACCTAAAGTTTCACTTTCCATCATTCCATACCCCATCCATTCTATTTGTTCACCATTACATCCATTTTTTCAAGTCATTCCATGTCATATTAGAACCTTATGAAATAAAGTTCATTAAAATTTACAAGATCTCCATCAACATGTTCCCTCCATTTTGATTCCACCTAACCTTAACCCATAATGATCATAATATGAAGAAAACCACCTTTTCCATTCATGTGCCATAATAAGTTTATGTGTTTCCCCATTAGCCTAACAGGTTTCATTGAACACTTTCCTAAGTCTAAGTCCATTGGCCTAAAGTCCCTCATGTTCATATTTTGCACTAAAAGCATTCGACCGAAAAGGAGAATCATCGACTCGCGTAAAATATTGACAAAAAGAGAAGATTGAACTGATCGGCCAACATCAAAGGAGCAAGAACAATCGATCGAAGCTATATCAATGGTCTAAAACCAATCAACCAAACATAGTAGAGGTATAGCTAGTTTCGGTTGAACACCCATGCATGGCCCAAAATCGAATTGGTTGAAGCTCAATCAAATCTCCCAATCAAAATTGATGCTCCATTTGAGGTGTGTTATACTTTGTTCTTTTTCCTAAGGTCTCAAGGGTGTCTTCATCATCAAAATTATTTTTCCCTTCCCATGTTTTCAACCTAGGTCATGGTTTATGAAATTTTCTAACCCTAAACCCATGGATCTAAGAGTTTCCTCTTTAGCCCAAGTCATGAGAAATTTGGCCAAAGAGTTATGTGAGGATCTATGTGATTTTCCCCTTTTATTACATTAGTCTTCCTAAGCATAAGCCTAAGTCCACATATCCATGCAGCAAATTGCCTAAGGTTGAAGTCGATCGTAACAAAGAAATCATGAGGGTCTCTATCACATCCGCCCCCATTCCCATTCCTTTTTTGAGCCAAAAATTTTCTAAGTCATAATTAGGTCCATGCATCATGCTTCCAAAATATGGCCAAGATATTCTTGATCAAAAAAAATATTCGTGACCCAAATTTTTGATCGATCGAAGGAAGAATACTAAAATTATTCGATCGAATGATGGTAAAGGCAAGAATTATATTGGTCGACCCAACCAAATCAAAGCAATTGAACACCCTTCAACTGGACAAGGTAAATGGCTGAAGTCCATCGGCTGAAGCGAAGTCAAAAAAAGTGAAAGTCAAAGAGAAGCTACTAAGGTATGTGAAATACTAATTTTTATTATAAGCCTTGTTATAACTATACATGTTTCCCCTACTGTAATTATGACATCAAGTTTCCTAAGGTCTATCATGAACCTAACATTGCAATGAAGTTAAACCCTAAAGTTTAAAGGTGCCCAAGGGTTCATTTACATCGCAACCACCTTCTATCATGTTCATGTCATTTTTATTCAAGATAAGGTTAAAACCTGAAATCAAAGAAAAATTCCATGATGTTGTAACCACATTTATCATTTCACACCTTAAGTCCTTTTGATCCCGAAATGCAATAAATTTTCCTAAGTTTGAAATGTCATGATTTTTCCCCTAGGCTCAAAAATGTAAGTCCTATAGTCAAAGCACGCCAATATATATCCCCCATAAAATATAAATATGCCCAAGGCTATTTGATAAAAATTTAGTGGATGGCTAAAGTCAATCAGTCGAGCCTTAATGGATTAACGAAAAGACTTTGATTAATTCGTGTATGGCAACAAAGAGCGTTCAACCACAAGTTTTTGTGAGAAGACAGAATTAAAGGCCATTCCATCGATTAGAGATTAATAGTTGTAGATGTTTGGTCAATGAGGAATAGATGGTAGAGATTGATCGATTGATGGCATGCACAAAGCAGGTCCACATTAAAATCAAAGATATTGTGGGCCCTACGCTCGAGAAAAACAAGTAGAGTAAAAAAACACCCGATTTAAGGAAGATCTTGTTGACTCATCCAAGGACCAATCAGGAAGTTGCAGGCACATAGGCCAAGTATGAGTTTTTCCTTGGATCCACCTAGGCATGTGCTTTAAAACAACATGAGTTACTTGAGTGACTCAAAATTAAATGGGTGTTTGAATTACTAAACTGAAAGCTCCCTTAAATCATAGAGTGGTAAGGATTGAGCATAGTTACAAAAGTCAAAAGTTTGAGAGTTGTAAGAGTGAAATGACGTCTTCAACCACTACTACCCCTAAAACTAAAATTGAACTACTATAAGATAAAATACCATTCAGGAAGTTGTCAAGGAGAAGTGCCTTTGAGCAAGTATGGGGCAAAGAAGACCTTTTGGAGTTCAACTTTGAATTAATATTAGAATAATAAAAGCACCTGCAAAACCTGCTAAGAGGTATTTTCTGAAGGGCTTACAGAGACAAAGATGAAATCCACCCATTTTGCAATAAATGGAAGAGCAATTTGTCCAAATTTTTGTACCCTCGGGTATATTTTTATTCCAATATTTTATCATGATTGGTTGTATCGTATGATCCAAAGACCAGAGCTATAACGAACAACAAAAATAAGGTCCTATACAAATTGACACCATAGAAAAGGTTGTCTTTGCACAAGCCAAATGATGAGCACAAAAAATGCTCATTTTATATACATGGTTAAGGAGAATTATCACTGGTTCAATTAGCATGTGAGATGTTTTTTATATAACTTATGCATATAATTGATAGAAAATCCAGTATTATGCTTGATTGGTGTTTTTAGTGGGAAATGTGTATAAATGCAGGTTTTATTACTAATATGGTGTTTTCCAGTCTACATCCACTTGGACCTGGCATACTTCTGCTTATAGAGACTAAGGCAAGAGAGCAGGTGCCTTCCTCTTCAAGGAAGGTGCCCAACAGAGTATGTGCCTTCCTCTTCAAGGAAGGTACCAAGCGTAAGTAGGCGCCTTCCTCTTCAAGGAAGGTGCCCAACAGAAGTAGGCGCCTTCCTTATAAGGAAGGTGCCCCCAACAGAAGTAGGTGCCTTCCTTATAAGGAAGGCACCCCCAACAGAAGTAGGCACCTTCCTTATAAGGAAGGCGCCCAACAAAAGTAGGCACCTTCCTTATAAGGAAGGCGCCTCCATGCCTTCATACTTTGCAAGATTTACCAAGTCAACTTTGACTAGTTGACCAAAGACTATGGAGGAGGTTGCATGTGAAGACAAAGAAGATCTATTTTAATCATGCATTTATTAAATAGAATAAAGTATTTGTTATTATTATCAACCGATTGGCCGGTTGACCTTGTAAAACTCTTAAAGCATATTATTATTTTTAGGATGCATTAGTTTAAGATTTGTTGTTACGTACACCTAAGGATGTTTATATTTATCCTTCTGGTGAACGAACATACTTTAAAATAGAAGAATAAAATATGTGTAGAATCAATTGTAACTAAATCACATCACGTGATTAAAATAGATTGATTTGTTATTGTAATGAGATCTGGATGTGCTTTATATAAAGATGTAGGCTAGATGAACAGAGGGAGATCAATGATTAATTTTACACAGAACTTATTTTATTTTATTGTTTAATTAATTAAGAGTGCAACTCCTATTATTCGAGCAAGCTCTACATAGCTAGCTAGGTGGACTATCTACGGGAGCTTGGGCCCACTCCCTGCAGTAGTCCTCCCCTATTTAATTTGTGCTTTTGCTTTCTGTAGATTAGTTTATTGCTTTATTTAATTTCAGTTGTGTGTGTTTATTTCCTTGCATTTTATTTTCACATTTTATTTCCAGCACTTTAATTTTTGTTTATAATTTATTTATTTCATTTCCCGCACTTAGTTTATTTGGTTTGGTTGGAATCCAATTACACAAACCTCCCCACCAAACTAAATAAGGTACAACCAGATTTGTTCCCCAACACTGCAGGCATATATTGTGTGTCATACTCATAAGTTTACGGACTTACCGGATTGATAATTTATGGAAGAGAAATGAATGTTTTTCAGACGTGAATTTATGCTCACCATTTTGGTGTCGTTGTTGGGGAGTGTCTAAATTGTAGTGTTCTAATTTATAGGTCAAATAAAAAGTCTATTTAAAATTACTTGTAGATATTTTACCTGAGAAGTGTGAGTCCACCGTGGGCCTTTATATAAGGCCAAAAATAGTTTCCGGCACAGTCAGAGCTAAATTCCATTGGTAACTGTTTGCATTTAATAGCTTCTCAGGTAAACATGGGAATGAACCTGATGTACCAAAATTAAGTGTAGAAGTAGGAATAAAATGTGTTGTTGAAAAAAACAAAATTAGAAAAAAATCTGGCATTGAAGGATTTCCATCATGTTCTAAATGGTTTCAAGAAATCAAAAGAAAAAGCACAACCCAAGTCTGATTGAAAATTTTTAGGGACGTGTTTTTATACAGAAACCATTGAAAAATTGTGCCTCTAGAAGCTTGGTTTTAAATTAAAAAATTTTACAGGCTTGAAATTTTTGCAACGTATTGGTAAATGTTTTTATGATGAAATTAATAATGCAGGGAAAATGACAGAGCATAATTTAAAGAGAATGCCTTGTTATGGAGTATGCTCTTCACTTGAGCTTAAGGTGACCTGGTGAATCAGAAACTAGCATGTGTTTTTAACAGATTGTTATGCCATGTTTTCTTCAGGTTGCTAGCTCGCGAATAGTCATTTCCTAGCCTGCATGTTTTGCCATTATGTTGAGAAAATTTGGTTTTGAGGCCATGGGATAAAATGCTCTTCTCATGCTATGATGTATTAAACTAGTTGATAATGAAGCATATGATTTTTTAAAGACTAGTTTAAATATAGGCATGGAGGAGACCCCACCTTCATCAATGCCATCAATAGCACAATGAACGCTATTTATAGTGTTCGTTAAAAAAAAAGAAAAAAAAGAGAGAAAATAAATCATCTACTGAAAAGGCTCCAAGTTAATGAGCAAATAAAAAACCGAGTTTTATTTTGCTGCTTGTTGAAAGAGAGTATCCTCTTTCCCGAGGACCAGCTTGGTCCAGAAGGGAAATGAGAAATCTCCAACCGGTAGCTAAATAAAATAGGGAAAGAGCTTGGAGGAGATCAGATTTCAAATGTCTGCACAAAGGCCACATGGTGCTTGAAAATTAATCCCTGCAATGCATACAGAGATTCCAATACTTTGGATATGCATTAAAGTAGGATTAACATTTTTTTTATGTGCTAATTGAGGAGGAGCTTGGTGTTTCAAAAATGTGAGTTGTTGGTTGTCATAAAATCCGTTCATAATGGTACATGGAATGTAACTTTCACACAGTAGGCTGCGTAGTTACCTGACTCACATGGCCTCCACTTTTGAATGCATAGTGCCAACATTACGCTTTTATGGTAGCATTCTCATTCTATTAAAATATGTGAAGAAAATATACAAAAGAGAGGCAGTAGTCTCACTATGGTGGAAGATAACATCAACTTTGAGAGGATCCGAAACCATGGAGAAATATGCTTTTCACAAAAAGTGTGAGGGCAAAGATGTTTCAATACATGGCACATTTTGCCAAATTCTTAGGATGGATCATTGACAAACCTCCAGATGTGAAAATCACCAGCTCAAATGGTTGAAGTTGACATTTTGTTCTTTGATGCAGATGATGAAAAAAAAAATGATAATCCAAGATCTATTCTGGTCAAGGCAGAATAGACCCCAAAAAAAAAAACACAAAGAAAAAAAATTAGTTAGAATTTTATTTTAATGCCTTTAGTTTAGATTTTTCTTTTATGTTTTGCAGGATAGCATGAAGTGCGATGTAGACAAATAAGGAGGTGTCTGTGAAGATTTTGTGAATTGAGATTTATACATGGAGTTCGTAATAACACTATACAAACTATCTCGTGTACCTAATCATGTAGCATCCAATCTAGCAGGTGAAAGCTAGCAGAGTTTTACCTTGGCAACATTAGCATCGGAAGATAGGATAAGTAACCCTGATCAAGCGAAAGGCTTCTAGTCCAAGGTGCTTGTGAAACTTTGGGAAAGTTTTGCTGCAAGGTGTGTGACTGTTACAACCTGAGTAAATGATGAGCGGAGTCAAAGATGCTACACCACGTACAAGAGAAGAATGCTGAGACAATGTTTGAGTAATGGTCAATGAGCTCCATTAACAATCGCCTCACATTTGCGAGAGTGGATCAGACATCGGCATGGGGGAAACCCCATACCATACCAGTAGCTGGGACGAATGCTCAATCATTCGTTAAAAAAAAATATATATATATATATATATATATATATATATATAGAGAAAGAAAAGAAAAAAAAGAGAAAAAAGAAAAAAAGGGGGAAGGATACGTGAAAAAAAAAATGATAAAGTGAAAGACGCCTTGATCATCAAGAAGGCGCCTTCCGCATGAGGAAGGCACCATACATTGGAGGCGCCTTCCGCATGAGGAAGGCGCCATACATTGGAGGCGCCTTCCACATTAGGAAGGCACCATACATTGGAGGCGCCTTCCACATCAGGAAGGCGCCATATATTGGAGGCACCTTCCGCATGAGGAAGGCACCATAAATTGAAGGTGCCTTTCGCATAAAGGCCTTCCACATCAGGAAGGCGCCATACATTGGAGGCACCTTTCACATCAGGAAGGCACCATACACTGGAGGTGCCTTCCACATCAAGAAGGTGCCATACATTGAAGGTGCCTTCCACAACAAGCAGGCGCATTCCACAACAAGCAGGTGCCTTGACATCTAGGGTGCCTTGATCCATTTCCTGCACCTAGGTGGTTCGATGGCACAAGGAAAAAAAAAAAATTATTATGCAAATCCTCCCAATGAAAAAAAAAAGAAAAAGAAAAAAAAGCATAGAACATGTCCTGCTTAGCATAAAAATTGCTTTCTTATTGCTTTGTAGGAAATCATGAAACGAATGCAAGCTACAGACATCCTAAGAGCCAGGGCCTAACAGGCATGGAGTCATGACTCCTGTTTTACTGCTTTCGTGTGTGCAGGTAATCATGCCCGATGAGTGCAATCTGAAGGCATCCTAAGAGCTAGGTCCTCAGGCACAGGCCATGATTCTTGTTTTCTAGTTTTTGTAGGTGTAGTTTCATAGTACACAACCATGAGCATGATCTGTAGGCAAAGTCGGCTTAAACTAGGCCTAACATATGTGACATTTTGTGCCCTACAATTAGGAGTGCGGCGAAGCGAAAAAGGCACTTACTTCCCACTAGGAAGAGAGTGCCTACAATCAGCCCAATACAGTAGTGCCTTTTTCCATTTGGAGGAAGGTACCAATAAGCAATTTTCTTCTCCCTTGGATGGGGGTACCTATTGTTCAGTGTGGGACCTGACATTTGGAGGGCTGCAGACCTGTTGCACAGAGGGACCTATTGCTGGCGATAAGGGCATCACCAATTTAAGTGGGGGAAGATGTGGGTGAATCAGAACCTCCCGTTAAAAAAAAAAAAAAAATCTTTAATTGTTTGACTCCCAATTGAAATGCAAATTAGAAACAAAGCTTGTACGGGAACACCATCAGAAGAAGGCTCAGCCTTATAAAAAAAAAAGGGAGTTCGGAAGGCTGTTGTCATGAGGACGTGACAATTTTTAGACATGGGGGGAAAGACGCCTTATTGTCGGTGCCTAACTTACTCCTATATAAAAAAAAAAAAAAGGTCCGAAAGGCTGTTGTCACGAGGACGTGACAATTTTTAGACATGGGGGAAAATATGCCTTATTGTCGGTGCCTAACTTACTCCTATGGAAAAAAAAACCCTTTTGTTGAAATAGCTCCACGATGAAATGCAAATCAGAAGCAAAGTTTTATTTTTGCTTCCCATTGGAAGAGAGTATCCTCTTTCCCAAGGACCAGCCTGGTCTCGAAGGGAAATGAGAAACCTCCAACTGGTAGCTAAATAAAATGGGGGAGGAGTTTGAAAACAGATATTTGACAAGTAGGCACCTTCCTCTTCAAGGAAGGTGCCAGAAGAAGGTAGGCGCCTTCCTCTTCCAAGAAGGCACCAAGAAAAGATAAGTGCCTTCCTCTTCCAGGAAGGCACCAATAGAAGGCCAGTGCCTTCCTATTCTAGGAAGGCACAAAGAAAATATAAGCGCCTTCCCTTTCTAGGAAGGCGCCAATAGAAGGCCAATGCCTTCCTCTTCCAGGAAGACGCCAAGAAAAGATAAACACCTTCCCTTTCCAGGAAGGCACCAATAGAAGGCCAGCGCCTTCCTCTTCCAGGAAGGCACGAAAAGAATGCAAGCGCCTTCCTCTCACCGGAAGGTGCTAACAGGAAGGCGCCATAGGAAGGCGTCGATAGGAAGACGCCACAGGAAGGCACCGACAGGAAGGTGCCATAGGAAGGCGCCCATAGGAAGGCACCACAGGAAGGCATCGACAGGAAGGCACCGATAGGAAGGCACCATAGGAAGGTGCCAATAGAAGGCAAGCGCCTTACTCTCATAGGAAGGCACCAATAGGAAGGTTCCACTAGAAGGCAAGCACCTTCCTCATAGGGAAGGTGCCCCTATTCTTCGCCCGTTGACTAGACAAGCACGACATGGGCAACAAAGATTGGTGCAGTTCCAACTCTACGTCATGTAGGTTAATTTAGGGATCACACCAACGCATGAGAACATCCTACCAATGCTAGCACATACAACACATACATCTCAGCAATGCACCTGATAGATGCCATGAATGATGAAAGAAATATTGTTTTTCCTCACTCCAAAAAACAAAGGAATGCAGTGTTGTTCCAATTATGCATGCAAAAGAAATAATTCAGAGGGGAGATCATTTTGGACGCACACATGTCAGGTATAAATTTTAATATTCATCCTGTAAATGCATTCGGAGAGAGATACATCAATGCAGGATTAAAATATTTTTTGTGCTATTGAGAAAAAGCTGGGTATTTCAAAGTTTAGAGTCACCAGCTCAGTTGTTGCGGATTGACTCTGTTCTTTGATGCAGAGGATGAAAAAATAAAAAAATAAATAAGAAGAAAAAAAAATCGAAAAAAGAAAGAAAAAAAAATGGAGAGAGTCAAGATCTGTTCTGTTCATGGCAGAATAGATAAAGATACATATAAATAAATAAATAAAATCTCCAGGAGCACCAACGTGAAGACGTCTCACACCACAAGCATCATATATATCAGATTCTACGAAATTCACCCGGGTATGTAATGATTTTCTTGTTAATTATGTGTATAGTTATTTTAAAATCATTTCTATGCTAATACCAATCGACGCCTCCATAGTTTTTCAAAATCTCCCATTAAAATTCAAACACATGATGTGCCTTGAAAAAAATATAATTGAAAAAAAGGAGAGGCTATGGCATCTACATGAATAAATTTGGCATCATTTTCATTGTCGCCTCCTGACAATGGTAGTCATCTTGAGCGAACACATATAAATGATGCTACTCTCTACCACAAAGGAGGTTCTGGAGATGCCAAATATGTTTCAGATGTGGGTAAAAGTAGTAGCTGGTGAGTGCACTTGTTTTAAACAAATTTGGTCTCACAAAATCTGACTAATGTGCAACATTGGAAAATGCTAGCATTAGTGCAATGGTAATTTGCCCTAAATAGTGTGGTCACGATTTAACTATTTATCCGCAATGATTAGTCAGGATGTGTTTCTGACTTCTGTTGGTGCCGCATCGCTCTATGGATGAAGAATAGCAACACTCAATGAAAAAAAAAACACAGTGCTGAATAAAAAAATAGTACTAAGAAAAAAATAGTAGTGTTGAATGGAAAAAAATAACAGCACTCAGCGGCAGAGAACCAGAGATGTTGAAGTCCATTAAAAAAAAAAAAAAGAGAAAAGAGGAAAAAAATATATATCCCAGGGGTTGTTGTCACGAAGACATGATAAAATTTTTGGCATGGTCAGCCTATGAGAGGGATAACTTCACCTTTTGGTGCCACGAGGGCGTGGCACATGTTAGGCATGGGGGGATGATGAGCACCAAAAATGCTCATTTTATATACACGGTTAAGGAGAATTATCACTGGTTCAATTAGCATATGAGATGTATTTTATATAACTTATGCATATAATTGATAGAAAATCCGGTATTATGCTTGATTGGTGTTTTTAGTGGGAAATGTGTATAAATGCAGGTTTTATTACTAATATGGTGTTTTCCAGTCTACATCCACTTGGACTTGGCATACTTCGCTTACAGAGACTAAGGCAAGAGAGCAAGTGCCTTCCTCTTCAAGGAAGGTGCCCATCAGAAGTATGCGCCTTCCTCTTCAAGGAAGGTACCAAGCAGAAGTAGGCGCCTTCCTATTCAAGGAAGGCGCCCAATAGAAGTAGGTGCCTTCCTTATAAGGAAGGTGCCCCCAATAGAAGTAGGCACCTTCATTATAAGGAAGGCGCCTCCATGCCTTCATAATTTGCCAGATTTACCAAGTCAACTTTGACTGGTTGACTAAGGACTATGGAGGAGGTTGCACGTGAAGACAAAGGAGATCTATTTTAATCATGCATTTATTAAATAGAATAAAGTATTTGTTATTATTATCAACCGATTGGCCGGTTGACCTTGTAAAGCTCTTAAAGCATATTATTATTTTTAGGATGCATTAGTTTAGGATTTGTTGTTACGTACACCTAAGGATGTTTATATTTATCCTTCTAGTGAACGAACATACTTTAAAATAGAAGAATAAAATATGTGTAGAATCAATTGTAACTAAATCACATCACGTGATTAAAATAGACTGATTTGTTATTGTAATGAGATATGGCTGCGCTTTATATAAAGACGCAAGCCAGATGAATAGAGGGAGATCAATGATTAATTTTACACAGAACTTATTTTATTTTATTGTTTAATTAATTAAGAGTGCAACTCCTCTTATTCGAGCAAGCTCTATGTAGATAGCCGGGTGGACTATCTCATGGGAGCTTGGGCCCACTCCCTACAGTAGTCCTCCCCTATTTAATTTGTGCATTTGCTTTCTATAGATTAGTTTACTACTTTATTTAATTTCAGTTGTGTGTGTTTATTTCCTCACATTTTATTTCCAGCACTTTACTTTTTGTTTATAATTTATTTATTTCATTTCCCACACTTAATATATTTGGTTTGGGTGGAATCCAATTACACAAACCTCCCCACCAAACTAAATAAGGTACAACCAGATTTGTTCCCCAACACTGCAGACATATACTGTGTGTGACACTCATAAGTTTACGAACTTATCGGATTGATAATTTATGGAAGAGAAATGAATGTTTTTTGGAACGTAATTTCTGCTCACCACCAAACACATGATTGGTGCCTCTTTTTATGTAAAATTGCTCGAGTATGATCAACTGATATCTACCCAGTTCTCTGTTCACAAATTTGCACTACGTAATTGGGAAAAGATTATGCAAACATGATCCACATAGTGATGGGAGCTAAAGACCTAAATTGGGTAGAGAAAGAAGTCATGTTTCTAATAGCTCAGTACAATAAAATTAGGTAGTTCACAGTGTACAGGTGGGAGAATCTAATTAATGACATAATAGACATGGAATTTAAGGAAATGCAAAAGGCCATAGCCAAAGATCAAGAGGTCATACCTCATTTCTCTCATTATTCTCTACTCATTCACTTGATTGTAGGGCAATTGAAACAAAGATCAATTACTAAATTAGGAGGTGTACCAGAGGCAATGATCCAAGAAAGATTACCCTGCATTCAAGAAGGTGCCTCCAACTATTCTAAGTTTTTTGGAAGATTTATCCTTGCAATATATCATGTTATTTTTAATAAAGACCCTTTTAGGATGAACCCAAGGACTGTAAAATTTCTACAAGAATAAGATGTAGGGGATTTCTTCCTCACAAAATACCTTACCTATATCAAAAATTATGGGGTCAAACTGCCACCCAAGGATTTACCCTTCTCTATCCAAAATCAATAACTACTCTAGTTATTATAAGGAAGATTGTAGAGGAGGCCATATTAAGAGTTATAAGAAAATAAACTAGAATCCCCTGGGTCACTGAACCATGTAAGATGGACCACTATATTTAAAGGGGGTACCCTAGTTTACTTCGAACTTTGAAAAATATGGACTCGTTTTGATTTGCTGAAATTAGGTGGAGACCTTATGAATCCCAAGGGTAATATAAGAAAATTATAATTGAGAAAGAGTCATCAAAACACAGAGAATACCCATTGAAGATAATATTTAGTGGGTCCAAAAATAAGGGTTAGATCTAGAAGACATGGAAAAATAAAAATTTAAAGAGGCCACATGCTTAAGTCGAGATGATGGGGAATTATGCTACAGACTTGAAAGTGTCGAGGGAGGCTACAATGGAGAAAATAACCTCATTAATACCAGTTAAACCTCCAAAAGAATTTAGATATCCTCTCATGGATATTGTTTCTCAAGAGCTTAAGAAAATAGAGATATTGACAGAAGTAGTTGGCTAGACAATAGAAGATGCCCCTGCTACTTCAACCACTCATCACACTCCATATTTTGGGAAAGAGAAGGAGATTGTTCTCACTTCATCCTCTTCAAATCATACCACCATGGAAGATTTAGCCAAAGCATTAATGATCCCACAACATCTGCAATAAATAGCCACATACATACCCAAGGTAGTACCCACAACCTTGAGAATAAAAAACAAAGAAATAAGAATTTCTATAGTGGCTTGGAAAAGGATGTAGAGAAGTGGAGGTTTTGCTAATATTTTAAGGGATTACCAAATCAAATTTATATCCCTTCAAGTTCACCTACACATGAGAGGGCTAGGATTGAAATGAGCCCTGGTGATCCTGTAAGTGTTATTTGAAATAAAATAAAAGAGACTTCAAAATTCATTCCTTCTTAAGAGGAACATATCCAAGAAAATATTGGAAGGAAGAGTAACAAAAACTCAGTCAAGAGGTAGAGGAGAAATCTCCATTCCCTCTTTTAAGACAACAATAATTGTTTCCACTAAGGGTGTAGAGTCACTGCAAATTGATCCTACAATAGTGGATGGAGCAATCATAGGAGGGACATCAGCCTTGCTAAGATATGGAGTCCAAGCAAAAACGTAGATTTCATTTTCTATAGAAAAATAAATAGCAAAAATAAGGGCTAAAGTGGATCAAGTTCAAGCTGACAATACCAAACTGCAAGCTGAGAAAACCAAAATGTAGCCAAAAATATGTAAACTTCATAAACAAATATCCTCAACAAGCAAACATCTTGATGGCTCATTGCCCATAAATAAATACAAAGAGAATATAATCACCAAAATAAAAGAAGAAGCTAATATGATTGATGGTTTCTGTAAATATTTTTGAGAAATAATGGAAACAAATAAGAAAATAAAGACCCTATTAGAAAAAATAGATAAAAGAGTGGTAGTAATTTTACCAATCTATGAAAGGTGCAAGACTAAGTATGGTCAAATTATATCTAAACAAGTGATCAAAATAGATGGCCAAAGTCATAGTTGTCAAGTAGAATATAAAAGGACCACCAACTTCGTGAATGATAGACTTGGTCGAAGATTTTTGTCAAAGAACTTGAGAATGGAGAACAAGACATGATCACCAAGATAGGACAGACAAATATCAGCCTCCCCAAGCTACTTAGTGTATAAGGATTCATCAGAATAGTTATTAAGGATATTCAATATCTTTAGTGTGATGAAATAGATGAGAACAAGCTAGCTGAACAACTCATCACCTTGCCAAAAACTACTTTTGACATAATCAAATTCTTCTATATTAAAAAGATGACTCTGAAAGAAAACAAGAACAAGGTGTTGAGGTACATTTTCTTTTTCGGTCTATTTCATGAAGATTATAATCTCTACTATAACCACCCAATAGATAAGGTACCGGTCTACACTCTTGAAGCTAAGACTGGGAGTTGCTCAAAAGCTTGGTCAAAAATAAAAATTCTTATAATTCACTAAATCTAGTTGAGCATAAAAATAATCATTTATTAGGCTCATTGTGGGGTATCCTAACCCAACTTGGTCTCCTTAGAGTTTATAATTTTTATGTCAAAGAGGTAAGTGTATGGAAGCTTGCAAATATGCTTGTGATATAGGAAATTAGACAACATGACAATGATATTTTAAGGATGTTTGAATTTCCCACAATAATTTTCTAGCACCATTGCTGGGAATGAACTTTTGTGTTGACACATAATTTCTTTAAGTTTATCTCTCCATGACATTTTAGTTTACCATCATAATTTTTTGTATTTTTATGGTCTGGGTCTCCATACATACCTCTATGAATATTTGAGAGACAGAGGATATTAAGGCTGAGCAATCTTAGCCAGAGTTAGATTCTTATACATCGTGATGTTGGTGAATTTAATGAATCCAAATAATATAAGAATCAAGGATCTAACCTAGAACATACAAGAAGAAATGGTAAATAACTCTTCTAAGAATTTGAAGATGCAAAGGTATTTACCTATACCCGAAAGATTCCAATTCTAAAAGTGTTGCGTATGAAAATAAATCTTATTTTATTAGTAGAAAATATATTAAGAAAAATACTTCTCTAAATAATTCTCATTAGAATAATCCCACTACTGCTCCTACCATTAGCATTATTGTAAATTTTGTTACCACTACTCCTATAGCCAACATGGCCAACCTTCCTCTAAACAAAAATAATCAGAACAACTAGAACCTCCAAGCATGGAGAACCAATAGGTATATGCCCTTCGATTACCTCCAGTATTACATGAACTTCCTAGTAAAGCACATAAATACATATCCAAGTTCTAAGTTAACAGTGCAGTAGCATAAGAGGATCATATAAGAGGTTTATGTATGTACTAGATAGTCTTGAAGTCAAGGAAGAGGATGTAGTTCTCAAATTATTTCTTCAAACCCTAGAAAGAGATGCTAGGGGTTGGTTCAATAGCCTCCCAAATAATCACATCCCTAATTTTTAGACTATAGAGGAGGTGTTTCTCAAAAATTACAAGAAGAGAATAAACAAGTAGTCATTGTTAACAGAACTTGCAACCATGAAGAAATTTAAAAATGAGTCTGTAGAAGAATTCAATAGAATATTTTTCAAAATAAAATATACGATTTCTATGAAACTAAGGCCGAATGACAACCAATCAATATATTTTTACAAAAATGTGTTCCCTGGTGGATACAACTATGAGTTGATGCAATAGAGGGTCACCACTATTGACAAATGCATGGAAAAGGCCATTGAAATTGAAAGGGATATGTTAGATAGTGGGAAAATGAAAATGTACTCTTTTGATTCAGTTCAAACTCCAATAGATAAAAATCCCGAGAAAGTTAGTTTCTCTTTGTTAAAGAAAATTGAAAAAGATCCCATAGAGAAGTTGTCAATCCAATTAACCAAAATTTTCAACATAATGAACAACATGCTATATAGGATCGAGAGAAAAAAAAGAGAGAATGTTGAGCCATTTCAAACCCAAAATGAAAACATACCACCTTTCAAGAGAAACTTTAACAGAAATTGGAATAGAATTAACATGGATGAAGGAAATAGAAATGGGAATAACAATAATGGTTGGAGGAAAAGGGAGGCACAAAAAGATATAGATGCAGTCCCAAATCTGATAGCTTTGACCAATGTGTTTCCTGACTTTCATTTTTACTATCTAGCTTGTGATGCTCCCCATAATTTAGTTGATTGTGGTATATATCTTAGTATTTATGCTGGTGTTAATATGGAAGAAGAATCTGATGATGAGATAAGGATAAATGTTTGTTGGACCCAAGAAGATGAAGATAGAGAGGTTTAATTTGAAAAGGACATGAGTGAATTACCCACATCAAAAGGAGCATCCAAGGTCTTCATATTGGAAAATATAGAAATATTAACTAGATCTCAGGACAATAAATTCAAAAGAATGAAGGAGGGTAAAATAATCCCCACAACTGAAGAAGTAGAATCATTAGAAAGAATTCATGTAGTGAATCTGAGAAATAGGTTAATACTAGATAGAACCGATGGCAAGTAAAACATAAATCCGTAAAATCAAAATAAAGAAAGAATAACTAAGAAGTCAAATAATAAATAACAGGTCATCCCTAATGTAGAAATAGAAAATGAAGTTCAAAAGCAATTATTTTTTTCCAAGAATATGGATAGTAAGAAGCTAGAATGTGATGTAGGACAAGAACTAGCAAAGTAAAAAATAAACACTACCTTTGGTGAATTAATGACCATTCCAAAGTATAGGGACCAGGTGTGTAAAGCCTTTGGTCTAATAGATAAAATAGGTAACCATGTATGCAGTGTCTCAGTAGCAAACACTCCAAAGCCTATAACCAAAAATCCAACTTTAATCAGGAATTTTACATATCCCTAGATACACATAAAATTTAGGGGATCAATATGTAATCCACAACTGCATATTAGCTAGTGGAGCATCTCACAATATCATGCTAAAAGAAGTGGTATATCAGCTAGGTTTAATATGCACTAGAGACTGTCCCCCCATATCAGTTATGATAGTAGACAGGTACCTTGTGTTGGGATAATAACTGGTTTACTCATCTTTTTGGACCAATATCTGAAGAAAGGAATAGTTATGGATATAGTAGTGGTAGATGTAGACCCCTTATTTTCTTTACTATTGTGCAGACATTAGGTCAAATAATTAGGGGGTCTACTCAATTAGATTGATCCTATGCCATTATTCCTTTGATAATAAAAGAACAGGTTACACTCAAGAGAGAGCCTTTCAATAAATATTTAGTAGAATTAAAGAAATCCGACAATACTACAATAAACTTAGTTAATTTTATTGAAGAAAAATAAATGGGAGTCTACTCCATTTGGAACACACCCTTTTGAGCTTCGGTCCCTAAAGTTATAGATATGGATCCATAGATAGCAACCGAAATAGATGTTGAATCCACTAGAGTGTTGACATCTAAAATATGGACAATGAATTTCGATGGAGCCAAATCACAGATAAGTGCAGGAGCAAGAATTAACTTGACTGAAATCAAAGGGAATTATCTTGGCATACCTTACAGGTTAGAGTTCCCATGCACTAACAACATTGCTGAGTATGAAGCCCTACTGTTAGGATTAAGAAAGGCCAAATAATTGGAAATCAATTACCTAATTGTCTATGGAGATGTAGAACTCATAATATAGGAGATAAAATATAAATACCAAATAAAACACCCAAGATTAAATTAGTATAAGAAGGCTATATAGGATGAGATAGATAGGTCCTTGGCCTTCAACTTATCTTATATTCCCAGAGGTCATAACCATGTAGCAAATCTAGTGGTTATGAACGCATATAGCATAGATTCTCTTGACATAGATACTAAATATATGGAGAGATTCCTGTTAGAAAATGAAAGACCTATTTTTAATATATAAAATAGATCTTGCTTAAATAGCAAAGGTGTACAATCTGATCCATTGGATCATAACTAACTGAAAGATCCCAGCCACATAATATTATCCTAGTAACAACTTAGAATATAATATATTATTATTCTAACACCCCTCCTTAAGTGGTACTAGGATATACTAACACCCCCCCTTAAGTGATACTAGGAGGTAGTGAAAAATAATAGATACACAAGTATGAGTCCCGATAACAAGGCCTGATAAGGTACTCATGTACAATATGTGATCAAAAAATCTCTGCTGAAAGATGATGAAAAACCACAAGGGAGAAAACCACCTGCCAAAATAGAAGAAGAAGAAGGAATATGTGCATGGAGGATGGAGAGGAAGGAATATGTCCTCTTCAACCCCCTTAGGACAACTTCCATCAATATGGGCCTGCAAAGGATCCATGTGATATCTCAAAAAATAGAGATGCCTCATCTTCAAACTGAATGTTTTCCCACTCCAAGAAGGTATGAGAAACAACATGTAATCTTGTGCTTGTGACTATGAGCAAGGTTGTAAACCATGAAAAAGTCATAGTCTCACAAAAAATGCTGCTTCACAAAAAATGGGATGGAAAAAGAAGCACCACAATCGCAAGGGTAGTCCAAAATGACTCCACAAGCAAAAATATGTGGTGTCCACCTATATGAACTCAATGGGCTGATAACAAGGTCCAAAACTTGTGGAAAAATAGCCAAATAAGGGGATCCCCTTAAAACAAAGTGTCTCACAAAATGAGAGTAAAAATATAGGATGGAGAAGGAACCATTACAATCGCAAAGGTAGTCCAAATTGACTCCACAAGCATAAATTTGTGGTTTCCACCTATATGAACACAATGGGCTGATAACAAGGTCCAAACTTTGGGACAAACAACCAAACTAGGGGATAAAAAAGAAAAGGCATTAAGGTAGCCATCGAACAATGAAAAGGTCATCAAATAAGCCAAACAAGGTTCAAAGGGACTTTATAAATTTAGTCCGTAGCAGCCACACAAAACCTTTCAACTAAGAGAGCACAATCTTCAAGCCAAAAAAAGGTATAAAAAACAATTTCAAAACTGAAAATGGACACCACCATTGTGTTTGGCTCGAAAAAATGTTTCCAATGAATATATATAAGGTATACTCCTGAAAATAGAGGTGTTAAAAAAAGCAAAAAAAAATTGTCCCTCTAAGTGAGTGCAGTTTCAAGACTTCCGAAAAAGTCACCCATCCAAGAGGTACTCTGGGACAAAATGCTTAACTTGGGAATTTTTAAAAGTTTTCCTGCCAAGAAAGAGATCTCCAACTCAGATTTAAAAAAAAAAACAAGTTCCTTTTCTAAATAAGATGCCCCTTCCTTTTTTTTTAAATAAAAAAACCCCCTTTCTTCATGTCATGTCATCAATAAAAAAAAAAATTGGGTTCCATTAGGTCAGTGGCCAATGAGAAAGGTAAATTCAGGCAGCAACATTGCACTGTGAACACTCTCGTTGGCACAAACAGATGGACCCGCTGTTAACACTCTCGCGACCAGACGACTATTGTGCAAACATATGTTCGCAGTCAGAGTGCCAATAAAAAATGGAAAAATAGCAAAACACTTCCTTTGTTCTATGTGAGCATAGATATCAACAGTCTGGTGTCTTTCAAGGCCACCACCACGACATTCCATAATGCCTTCTGTCAAAGCTACAGGATCGCCTTCTGGAACTCGGCACTCCGCATCATGTCAATGTCTTCTGGATGAACAACATCGTCGGGGGTGGAGTTTCGTGATCATCCCGATCCAAGCAAATCACCACACTGCGCTGCGATCAATTGATTCTAGCTCCATAGCTGCTTTATCTCCATGCTGCCAAGTTGGTGTCTCGATGAAAGATCTACCATCAAAATGTGCCCGTTGCGCTTCTCCCGTATTATCATATCAATAGAAACAGGAACAATGATGCCATTGCTTCAGCAACTAAAAAGCTATCATGGAATGGAGACCAGTCACAAATAGATAGTAGACATCCCTTCAGAAACCACAACACTAAGATCTGCATGGCGTTCGCGTTTATTATCCACGTGTGCTAGTTGAAATATCATGACTCTACAATGTCAAAAAAGAAAAATTGGGCCATTCTGTGCACACCATGAGACACGGTCACTTCAATCTTCAAGCACGATACTGAAGTGCTTCTTTTAGTCGAGCGCACCTTCATCGTTGTCTTTGGGAAAGAGGAATTTGTTGAGGTGAGACTTCATTGTTCTGTTGTGCACATGTGGCTGCAGGTGGCCGGCACCACTGCCTGCCCTGCGCACCGTGGGGAGATTTATAACAGCTACGAGGTCTCCATTTTTAACTATCATTCACCTCTACACAAAAAACAATATTGGACAATGCAAAAACAATCACCAAACCGCTAGGAAGAACAATTGTGTCCACATGGACATTTTCTTTGCGATCAACATCAGTAAAGTGGTTTCATGACTTCAACCACATCCTACATTGCGCGGTCATTTTATCAATGCCTTCTGAAGGAACATCGCAGGCCCGTTACACACTACACAGAAACAAATCAACCACATCCTCCGCAAAACAGAAATAGGTAGCTTTTCACGTTCGGGCTGACGTTTTATTTTTATTATCGTCGGGAGCGCAGCGCGAAAGGGGGGCCCGAAGTCGGGCTGCTCAGCCGAAGTCCGGTTGCGCTCCCGACTTTTGCGCAGTCGGAGTGCACAAGTAAAACTTGCGCAGTCGGCCTACGTATGGGTTCTTGTGCGCAGTGGGGTTGCGCACGAAAAATGTGCGCAATCGGGCTGCGCACGGAATTAAGTGCGCAGTCGGGGAGCGGGTGGTCAACGCCCGACTGCGCTGGTCAAAGGCAACGAAGTCCGACTTCGCTGCGCAGTCGGGTGGACAGCTCCAGACTTAGGCAAATTTTTGCCTTGTGAACTTTTGCTGTCCGGAGGCTTGCGCGACTACAACGATGGTTTGCTTGGCTTGGCAAGAACTGTACGGGGAGGAGAGAAACACCGAATCTGAATGCAATGTTTGGGATCTGAGTTCAAACTTATAGAACACGAAAAAATTGCTCCGAGACGATTGTACAAACAACAACAAATTTTATTCTTATAAGACGAGGGTTACAAAAGTCCTCAACTGAGGAAAAACTAACATCTGCAGACTAAAGTTGCAAGATAAACTAAGAGGGAGAACAAATGTCGAGTCTGTGCTCGGACATTAAACAGATGAGCTACACTGCTCACTGAAACGATCTCGTCTGCTGCTCTACGAATGACTGCTTTTCTCTTGCCCGTTTCTCCAAATTTCCCCCACTCTCCACACTTTGTCTGAAGACCCGAACTGCCTTATATAGCCATGGGGAGAGGAAGATAGAGGTTATCCTCTGACAGTGTTCCGACAGCACCTCGAACTAGGGTTTCGACCAATCGTCGAACTGGCATTAACTTATGCGACGATCGGATCTATCAGACGTCACATCTGTCAGAAGGCACGTGCGACGTCAAGTCAAAAAATTTGCCGGGATGCCCGACTTCGCGAGCGCAGTCCGACTTCGCCCAAGTTCGGAGCGCAGTTTGGCGGAGGCGTGAAATTAGGATTAATATTTCTAACACCCTCCTTTAAGCCCGATTTCACGAGCGCTTTGACTCCAAGCTGCTCTCGCAATCTGCTGAAGTCTTCCTCCTTCAAAGGCTTCGTGAAAATATCTCGCCAACTGCTCCTTGGATCTACAAAACTGCAGTTGAATTTCTTCGGACTTCACCAACTCTCCGATGAAGTGATAACGAATATCGATGTGCTTCGTCCGGCCATGGAACACGGGATCCTTTGATAGTGCAATGGCCGAATTGTTATCACAAAAAATTGTTGTTGCACCTTCCGGAGGATAGTTCAGTTCACTTAGAACTCTTCATAGCCAAACTGCATGGCATGCGGCTGACGTGGCGAAGACATATTCTGCTTCGATTGTGGACAACGCAACGATGGGTTGCTTCTTGGATGCCCATGAGACTGCCCCTGATCCGAGATGGAAAGCATACCCGGAGGTGCTCTTCCGATCGTCGGTGCTGCCATCCCAGTCACTGTCTGTGAAGCCCACCAGTTCCAACTGGTCCTGTCTGGCGTAAAATAGGCCATTGTTTCGCGTCCCATTGACATAGCGCAAGATCCTCTTGCCTGCTTGCCAGTGCGTGTCCTTCGGAGTCTCCATAAAATGGTTGATCAGACTAACTCCGAACATCAGATCTGGCCGAGTTGCAGTCAAATACATCAGACTGCCAACTAGCCTCTTGAACAGGGTTGGATCTACATTCCTCCCTGAATCCAGCTTGCTCAGCTTCAAACCCGTGGCTAGGTGTGATGGCAGGTTTGTTGTCCTCCATCTTGAATCACTTCAGGACATCCTTCGCATACTTACCCTGAGAAATGAAGATGCCATCTTTCGATTGGTCAACTTCAATGCCGAGAAAATACTTCATCAACCCTAAGTCCGTCATCTCGAACTCCTTCTTCATGGCTGTTCTGAACTGGGCAAACAATGTTGTGTTGTTGCCAGTGTAAATTAAATCGTCCACATACAGGCAGACGATTATGAGCTCACCTACATCATTTGTCTTCATGTACATGGTGTGCTCATATGGGCATTTTACAAACCCATTTTCCTAAAAATAACTATCAATCCGGCTGTACCAAGCCTAGGGCGCCTGCTTCAAACCATACAGGGCCTTCTTCAGCTTCAGGACTTTGCCCTCCTGGCCTTCAATTTCATAACCTGGTGGCTGGTCTATGTAGACCTCTTCCTCCAACACTCCATTGAGGAAGGCTGACTTGACATCCATCTGGTACATCTTCCAACCCTGTTGGGCTACCAATGCCAGGATCATCCTGACTATGTCAAGTTGGGCTACAGCGTATATACCTCATGGTAATCGATGTTTGACTTTTGCTTGTAGCCCTTTGCCACCAGTCTGGCCTTATGCTTGTCAACGTCTCCTTGGGGGTTGAACTTTGTCTTATACACCCACTTGACCCCAATGGTCTTCTTCCCTACTGGAAGATCTATCAGTTGCCATGTATCATTCTTTTCAATGGCTTCAATCTCCTCATCCATCTCTTGCACCCACTTTTGATTCTAACTTGCATCTTCGAACTCTACTGGATCAACTTCAGTAAAGAATGCAAAGTTCGAGTACTCTTCATCTACATGGGTTTGGGTTGCCTCGTAGATTTCTTGCAAGCTCCTTGTCTTTGTTGGCGTCACCAGGTTCTAGATTCTACTTGCACGTGGAGGCGACCGAGATGGAGTGGTTGTGCTACTGCTGGCACCACTGTTGCTATTAGAGGTTGCAGGTGGTTGCACACTTCCTTCTTCCAAGTCAACAGACTCTACTACTATCGCTCCGACCGCCGTCTTCGACTTCCAGTCCTGAGCTTCATCTTCAAGAAACTTCACATCACGGTCGATGATGAGCTTCTTCGTCACAGGGTTGTACAGCCTATATGCCTTCGCCTGCTCACTGTACCCTGTGAAAATGCACTTCTCAGCTCTATCATCCAACTTTTGTCGCTTCTCTTCTGGAACATGTGCATATGCAATGCACCCGAACACACGCAAGTGAGCCACACTTGGCTTCACACCGCTCCAGGCCTCCTGAGGGATTTTGTCCTTCACGCTTTTGGTGGGACATCTGTTCAGCAAGTAGACTGCACATGTTACAGCTTCTGCCCAAAATTCATGCGGCAATCCCTTCGCCTTCATCATGCTTCGTGCCATCTCCATGATGGTCCGGTTCTTCCTCTCAGCTACGTTGTTCTACTGTGGCGTGTATCTGGCAATGAACTGCCTTCGAATTTCGTGTTGCTTGCAGTAGTTATGGAATTCGTTGGAGATGTATTCACCTCCGCCATCTGTCCTAAGAGTCTTGATCTGATATCCGCTCTGTTTCTCCACCAGAGCCTTGAACTCCTTGAATATGGCAAATGCTTCTGACTTCAGCTTGATGGCATAGATCCACGTCTTTCGACTGAAGTCATCTATGAATGTTAAGAAGTATTTGTTACCGACAAACGTGTTGGTCTGCATCGGACCGCAAATGTCTGAGTGCACCAGCTCCAGTGGTTGTGATGCTCTCCAAGACTGACCGAAAGGGAATGAATCCCTATGTTGTTTTTCGACTAAGCAGCCCTCACAAACTTGATTTTGCTGCTCTATCAAGGGTAAACCCTTCACCATCTGCTTCTTGTGCAGTTGATTCAGGCCACTAAAGTTCAGGTGACCAAATCTGAGATGCCACAACCAGGTAGCATCTTTCACAACTGCACTCAGAGACATCAATGATTCATTTTGAATCTACAGCGAAAACATTTTATTCTTCGTCATGGACATGGTAGCAATCTGCCCATGCGACTTGTCTCTGATGGTGCAAGCTCCGTCTTTGAACTGGATCGTATGTCCCTTTTGCATGAGCTGTCCAACGCTCAACAGGTTGTGCTTCAGGCCAAGCACATAGTAGACATCATAGATCTGCTTTTGTTCATCGTGCCTGGTGCGGATGAGGATCTTTCCTTTCCCCATTATGGGAACCTTGTTGTTGTTCCCCATATTCACCTCGGACTGGACTGTTTCATCCAGTTGGGAGAACATCTCCTTGTTCCCCGTCATGTGGTTGTTGCACCCGCTGTCTAAATACCATATATTCTTCTAGCACTCCTCCTCAATGTTGCAAGTCAACAACACGTTTCCTCCTGCCGCATTTTCAGTTTCATCCATGTAATGGGCTTGCTGCTGGTTCTCCTTGGCCATCCATTTTTTGCACTGTGAGATGTAATGGCCGAACTTCTTGCAGAAATAGCACTGGACCTTTGACATGTCCTTCTTCTGACCAGATCCAGCTTGCTGATTTTTTGAGCTGCCTCTTCCACCTTGCTGATGGAAATTACAGTTGGTCTCTCCTTCACTAGGGTTTGACCGTCCTCCTTGCTTGTTGCCTTTCCCACGCCTGCCTCTGCCTCTTGCTCCGTGAGAACTAGAGGCGCCATGGTGGGAATCTTGTCTGTCACTGTCTCGAAATGAGACCTGAGCCTTGAATGCTTGCTCCAGAGAGGTCTAAGATGAATGGCTCAACCTCTGTTCATGTGTCTGCAATGAACCCATGAGCTCGTCTATCGAGAGGGTTGTCAGATCCCTCGACTCTTTGATTGCTATCACAACCGAGTCAAACTTGGCAGGTAGACTTCTGAGAATTTTCTCCATGATTCTCTGGCTCTACATGATTTCTCCGTTCAACCGCATCTGGTTGATAATGTCCATCGTCCGGGTGAAGAAATCACTCATGGACTCGGACTCACTCATCTATAGATTTTCAAACTCCCTCCTGAGCATCTATAGCTTCACCAACTTTACCTTATTGGTGCCCTGGTACGAGCTGGCCATAATCTCCCAAGCCTGCTTTGCCTTGGTGGTTGATGCGATCCACGGGAAGATGGACTCCTCGACCGCTTGCATGATGTAGAAGAGGGCCTTCTGGTCCTTCTTCGTGTTCTCTTTCAATAGGTCCTTGTCTTCTTGAGAGAGGGCGACCAGTGCTGCTGCATCTACCGGTTCTGGGTAGCCGTTCTCGACTAACTCCCACAACTCTTGAGATCTAAACAGGATCTTCATCTGGATGCTCCAGTAATCGTAATTCTTCCCATTGAAGCACGGGATCTGCAACTGCAAGTTGTTGCTACTAGAAGCCATTCTACTTCGATCTCCGCATCAAGGGATCAGTAGCTCTGATACCAATTTGAAGTTTTATTTTTACTATCGTCGGGAGCACAGGGTGAAAGGGGGGCCCAAAGTCGGGCTGCGCACCCGAAGTCGGGTTGCGCTCCCGAAGTCGGGTTGCGCTCCCGAATTTTGCGCAATGGGGTTGCGCACAAAAAATATGCACAATCGGGCTACGCACGAAATAAAGTGCGCAATCGGGGAGCGGGTGGTCAACGCCCGACTACGCTGGTCAAAGGCAGCGAAGTCCGACTTCGCTGCGTAGTCGGGTGGACAGCTCCAGACTTAGGCAAATTTTTGCCTTGCGAACTTTTGCTATCCGGAGGCTTGCACGACTACAACGATGGTTTGCTTGGCTTGGCAAGAACTGTACGGGGAGGAGAGAAACACCGAATCTGAATGCAATGTTTTAGATCTGAGTTCAAACTTATGAAAAATTGCTCCGAGACGATTGTACAAACAACAACAAATTTTATTCTTATAAGACGAGGGTTACAAAAGTCCTCAACTAAGGAAAAACTAACATCTGTAGACTAAAGTTGCAGGATAAACTAAGAGGGAGAACAAATGTCGAGTCTGCTGCTCGGACATTAAACAGATGAGCTACACTGCTCACTGAAACGATCTCATCTACTGCTCTACGAATGACTGCTTTTCTCTTGCCTATTTCTCCAAATTTCCCCCACTCTCCACACTTTGTCTGAAGACCCGAACTGCCTTATATAGCCGCGAGGAGAGGAAGATAGAGGTTATCCTCTGATAGGTTCTGACAGACCCTGAACTAGGGTTTCTGACCAATCGCCGAACTGGCATTAACTTATGCGGTGATCGGATCTGTCAGACGTCACATCTGTCAGAAGGCACGTGCGACATCAAGTCAAAAAATTTGCCGGGATCCCCGACTTCGCAAGCGCAGTCCGACTTCGCCCAAGTTCGGAGCGCAGTTTGGCGGAGGCGTGAAATTAGGATTAATATTTCTAACACCCTCCTTTAAGCCTGATTTCATGAGCGCTTTGACTCCAAGCTGCTCTCGCAATCTGCTGAAGTCTTCCTCCTTCAAAGGCTTCGTGAAAATATCTACTAACTGCTCCTTGGATCTGCAAAACTGCAGTTGAATTTCTTCGGACTTCACCAACTCTCTGATGAAGTGATAACGAATATCGATGTGCTTCATCCGGCCATGGAACACGGGATCCTTTGATAGTGCAATGGCCGAATTGTTATCACAAAAAATTATTGTCGCGCCTTTCGGAGGATAGTTCAGTTCACTCAGAACTCTTCGTAGCCAAACTGCCTGGCATGCGGCTGACGTGGCGGCGACATATTCTACCTTGGCTGTGGACAATGCAACGATGGGTTGCTTCTTGGATGCCCATGAGACTGCCCTCGATCCGAGATGGAAAGCATACCCGGAGGTGCTCTTCCGATCATCGATGCTGCCAGCCCAGTCACTGTCTGTGAAGCCCACCAGTTTCAACTGGTCCTGTCTGGCGTAAAATAGGCCATTGTTCCGCATCCCATTGACATAGCGCAAGATCCTCTTGCCTGCTTTCCAGTGCGTGTCCTTCGGAGTCTCCATAAAATGGTTGATCAGACTAACTTCGAACATCAGATCTGGCTGAGTTGCAGTCAAATACATCAGACTGCCAACTAGCCTCTTGAATAGGGTTGGATCTACATTCCTCCTTGAATCTAGCTTGCTCAGCTTCAAACCTGTGGCTATAGGTGTGATGGTAGGTTTGTTGTCCTCCATCTTGAACCACTTCAGGACATCCTTCGCATACTTTCCCTGAGAAATGAAGATGCCATCTTTCGATTGGTCAACTTCAATGCCGAGAAAATACTTCATCAACCCTAAGTCCGTCATCTCGAACTCCTTCTTCATGGCTATTCTGAACCGGGCAAACAGTGTTGTGTTGTTGCCAGTGTAAATTAAATCGTCCACATACAATCATACGATTATGAGCTCACCTACATCATTTGTCTTCATGTACATGGTGTGCTCATATGGGCATTTTACAAACCCATTTTGCTGAAAATAATTGTCAATCTGGCTGTACCAAGCCCAGGGAGCCTCGCTTCAAACCATACAGGGCCTTCTTCACCTTCAGGACTTTGCCCTCCCGGCCTTCAATTTCATAACCCGGTGGCTGGTCTATGTAGACCTCTTCCTCCAACACTCCATTGAGGAAGGCTGACTTGACATCCATCTGGTACATCTTCCAACCCTGTTGGGCTGCCAATGCCAGGATCATCCTGACTGTGTCAAGTCGGGCTACAGGCGCATATACCTCATGGTAATCGATGCCTGACTTTTGCTTGTAGCCCTTTGCCACCGAGCTCGGCCTTATGCTTGTCAACGTCTCCTTGGGGGTTGAACTTTGTCTTATACACCCACTTGACCCCAATGGTCTTCTTCCCTACCGGAAGATCTGTCAGTTTCCATGTATCATTCTTTTCAATGGCTTCAATCTCCTTGTCCATCGTATGCACCCACTTCTGATTCTGACTTGCGTCTTCGAACTCTACCGGATCAACTTCAATAAAGAATGCAAAGTCGTAGTACTCTTCATCTACATGGGTTTGGGTTGCCTCGTAGATTTCTTGCAAGCTCCTTGTCTTCGCTGGCGTCACCAGGTTCTAGATTCTACTTGCACATGGAGGCGACCGAGATGGAGTGGTTGTGCTACTGCTGGCACCGCTGTTGCTGCTAGAGGTTGCAGGTGGTTGCACACTTCCTTCTTCCAAGTCAACAGACTCTACTACTACTGGCTCTGACTGGCCAGTCTTCGACTTCCAGTTCCAGGCTTCATCTTCAAGAAACTTCACATCACGACTGATGATGAGCTTCTTCGTCACAGGGTTGTACAACCTATATGCCTTCGCCTTCTCACTGTACCCTATGAAAATGCACTTCTCAGCTCTATCATCCAACTTTTGTCGCTTCTCTTCTGGAACATGTGCATATGCAATGCACCCGAACACACGCAAGTGAGCCACACTTGGCTTCACACCGCTCCAGGCCTCCTGAGGGATTTTGTCCTTCACACTTTTGGTGGGACATCTGTTCAGCAAGTAGACTGCACATGTTACAGCTTCTGCCCAAAATTCATGCAGCAATCCCTTCGCCTTCATCATGCTTCGTGCCATCTCCATGATGGTCCGGTTCTTCCTCTCAGCTATGTCTTTCTGCTTTGGCGTGTATCTAGCAATGAACTACCTTCGAATTTCATGCTTCTTGCAGTAGTTATGGAATTCGTTGGAGATGTATTCACCTCCGCCATCTGTCCTGAGAGTCTTGATCTGATATCCACTCTGTTTCTCCACCAGAGCCTTGAACTCCTTGAATATGGCAAATGCTTCTGACTTCAGCTTGATGGCATAGATCCAAGTCTTCCGACTGAAGTCATCTATGAATGTTAAGAAGTATTTGTTACCCGCAAACGTGTTGGTCTGCATCGGACCGCAAATGTCTGAGTGCACCAGCTCCAGTGGTTGTGATGCTCTCCAAGACTGACCGAAAGGGAACGAATCCCTATGTTGTTTTTCGACTAAGCAACCCTCACAAACTTGATTTTGCTGCTCTATCAAGGGTAAACCCTTCACCATATGCTTCTTGTGTAGTTGATTCAGGCCACTGAAGTTCAGGTGACCAAATCTGAGATGCCACAACCAGGTAGCATCTTTCACAACTGCACTCAAAGACATCAATGATTCATTTTGAATCTATAGCGAAAACATTTTATTCTTCGTCATGGACATGGTAGCAATCTGCCCATGCGACTTGTCTCTAATGGTGCAAGCTCCGTATTTGAACTGGATCGTATGTCCCTTTTGCACGAGTTGTCCAACGCTCAACAGGTTGTGCTTCAGGCCAGGCACATAGTAGACATCATAGATCTACTTTCGTTCATCGTGCCTGGTGCGGATGAGGATATTTCCTTTCCCCATTATGGGAACCTTGTTGTTGTTCCCCATATTCACCTCAGACTGGACTGTTTCATGTTTAAAAGGAATCACATACACTACACGTTTCATGTTTAACAGTAATGGTTGGATTTCATCACCAACCATTACTTGAGATCTAGTGACGGTGGGGTTTCATATCCATCTACCAATCTCTGTCCCTAGACACCATAGGTTACCCCCAAGAAAACTTACTGGATTTCATCACTAGTAAGAATCTTGTTGCCCATCTTAACCATAGTGTTTACCCATTTTAATTTATATTAGTTCATTTTAATAATTTGGGGTTGATTACTTGTAATAGCTTGCATAGGCTTGGAGACCATTATTGCTTTAGCTAGGTCTAAAGTGGTGATTTGTATTTTTGTGGAGGATGTAGTTATTATCTCTTTCCCTTTGGATGATACGTAGACTACACCTTGAGTTTCTATAGGCTATTCAATTTTAGATTGTTTTGGATGTAAAATTTCCATTATGATTTCTACCTGCTTTGGTTCTTTGTTAGCCATTTCCAAGATCAAGTCCTGGTACTCTTTTGGTAGAGTTACTATTGCTAAAGGAGTAGTTAGGTCAATTGTGTATGACCTTAGTCTTGTTAGATCAGCAAAATAGTCATCCACTACTTCCATTTTTTAATGTGGTCTTTCTTTTGAATCCCATGTATTTTCTAAAGGGGGGTCTCCTACTTTGATGGCAAACAAGATATTTTCTTCAAAATAATCCCCCCTGTGTCTTACTGCCCAGTATGTTGTTTTATCTATGAAGTTTTTGTTGTAATGACCATCTGTATCATAAGGTCTCCATGTTATTTCAGCAAATAAATATGCATCCATATGGTCTAAAGAACTCAATGGTGCATGGTATCCTTTGTATGAATGATGTCCCATCTTACAGGGTAAATTAATCCAAGATATTTTGGCTTCTCTTTTTGCTACCCTATACTTTGTTTCTTCAACAATCTATCTCATAATTTCTAGTGCAACTATTAATCTAGGAAAAAAATAGGGCAAGGCCTTAGGGGGGATTTTGGATCCATAAATTCTTATATAAGAACAATTTTCCAATAGGAAATAATCTCCAGCTTATTTTTCTTTCAAAAATCCCATTATCCCTTCTTCAATCCTGTAAGGGAGCTGACCACACAATTGATGGTAGATTTCTTAGAGAAACATATCATAAAACTCTATGTAGCTAGATTGCTCCTCTTGTATAAGTGGCAACCTCTCTTGTATAAGGCCATAACATATTCCTCCCATGGGTGTTAATACTTCTTCACTCATCTACCCTACTACTAAATTTATCAAATAAGAATAATGTGTGAAGGGGGGCATTATTTCTTCTCTATTCAAGATAGCCCTTTGCAAGTGTTGTAGTTATCTATCTATGGTATCAAATAGTAAATTTTCTCATTTATACATGGTTGACTCGTAGATTTTATTACAATGTGCTATTAGAAACATGGTTTCTTTTTCTACCTAGTTTAGATCAACTTACTCCATTAATAGATTTATCATATCGGTGTAATATTGTGCCCACAAATGCAATGTAGATATGTGAATAAAAAATTTAGACGTTACCTGGGCTTTGTAGATAAAAATCCTGGTAAAGAAGGGGCCTTTTGTCATAATCTTTGCCTGATTCATGAGCTTCTCCTTGTTGATTATTTTGGTTGCATCCTTGAGATTGAAAACTTTTACCATGCTTTCTGGAGTGATCCTGAACAAAGTTTAGTTGTCAAGGCTTTTGATTTCTCTAGCCCTTGGATCGTATGCCAATGCTAACTAGGATATCAAGTTTGAAGATAAGTGCACTCATGGGCATATCAACCTGGCTAAATTGCACACCCATATGTTGCTATATGGGCTTGGCACATTTTAGGAAGAGTGCACATTCTTATATAGGGACTTCAACAAAATCAGATGCCTCTAGTAATTTTATTCTATTATGTAGTAGGTAAAAATAACTATTTGTTCGACGATGTAGTGTTGTGCATGAGTAAATTGCTTGTCTAGCTTGGACATGGCCGAGAACTCTTCAGTTTTTTTGTTTGATATTATACCTAGAATATTTTTGAAAGGATCATCTTCAATGAGTTTTTCCAAGTCTAACCTTGTAACCAAAAATTGGGTTGTGGAATTGGAAGAAGCCATTGTTTGATGCTTCATTCTAGCTACCATTTTTCTATAGTAACACCATGCAATTCTATCTGTTCAGTTTATCTTTTCGATGAATCTATTTCATTAGGAGGGCAATGCAGGAAATGCTAGTGAGTAGGGCTTTATAACATTGATGGGCAAGTTTTAGACTTGTATTGTAATTACTTCTTTTGATTTCATATAATTTATCTTGATGTTATCAACCACCAACTCAACTTCTTCATAACTACTTTAACTATAGAGGATGTTATCTTATGATTATTTATCTGACATAAGCCATTGATTTGGAGTCTCATTAAGATTTTTATCTTTTAGAATATTTTATTCCCTTTACTAGGTATTTAAGTGTACTTTGGCATGCATGCCATTAGTTCTCATTCATCTTCTGGTCTGAATCTTAACTCTCATTTTCTCGACCATGGGCCCAAAATATGAACTTTATCTGGCTTGGGAGCTTTTGAATTTTTTATTCATCTAGATGTCCTTTTGGTGTATTCTCACAAGGCAAAAACACTTTTTTAGTTTAAACAATTTTAATCAAAATGAATATTTGATCTTACATAGTTAGTGTGATGCCACTTCATTCACCATGAGCCACCGTCATTTTCTAATATCTAGAAGGCCAATTTCTATAAAGTGCTAGGTAAGGTGGATGAGTTGAAGTCCATGTTGGAGTCTTATCCCTTGTCATCTAATGATGTCCAATCACCACTCTCTGCCAATGCATAGCAAACCAATCACTGTCATGGGTATCGTCAGCTAGAGGGTGGATCGATCAACCCTTCTTTTTCTTCTTATTTTTACTAAGGGAAATAAATTTTATGTATTTTAGCAGCCTCCAACCTTTGTAGTATGAATAGGGTAGACCAATTGCTAGTAATTTCTGTGACCTAGCAGACCAATGGATTTTTTTTTTTTTACGTAAAATAGTTGGATCATATTATTTTTAACCTCTACCTTGGCACACTTTTTATTTCATCGATCATGGTGGCCATTTGTTTGTCCTCTAGTGACATCCAATTGCCTTTGAATGCTATATTTTTGTGGGCCAATCGTTGATGTTCATTGCTGGCTGGCAAACCAATTAGAGATTTTCTTTAAATTTAGGTAAAAAAATAATTTAGCTTTGGCTAGGCAAAAGGATATGAGCGTGAACCTATTAGGATATAAACCTAGGTGAATGTTTCAAACGTGAAAGAGGATGATGAAGTCAAGTGATCATGACCCTTAAAATCTTAGGTAATAAATGGAGGTAATGAGAACCGAAGGAAGTCCCCTCCTGATTTTTTTTACCATGGTGGGAAATCATTTATCATGTAGTGCAAGCCAATCATTGCTTTTTTCTAACCTTAGCGAGCAAATCACTAATGGGCACTATTTACTAGAAAATTAATCATCTATGAGCACTAAGTTGAGTAGTTTCAAACTTATTCATCCATGGCACCGTGGTACACAATTTTGAAATTATTCCACTATGGTGTAAATATGACTTCATCCATTGTGGGGTCCAATTGTTTATCTTATAGCATATCCAATTTTAAGTAGGGAGGGAATGGACCAATCGCTACCCTCCATTATGGCTTGATGAACCAATCACCGATGAACTATTCACCATGGTGGGATTTCTTTCATCTTGTAGTAGCAGCAAATCGCTAGGCTTCACCAACATTCAACAATTCAATGGCCAACAAGAGCTATCCATTGGTGGATAAATTAAATTTAAATTTTCTTTTTCGTTTCTCCCAAACTTGCCTATTGTACAAATTGAAATAATTCTTTGTGGTGCCACTTCCTTTGTCCTCTAGAACCAACTAATCACCAGCAAGCGTGGGAGGAATGGGCCAATTTCCTCTCTCCATCGTCACTTGGTGGAACAATCAAATGTGAGAGTATTTATTATACCCTTCATGGTACAACTCGATCTAGTGGGGATGTATCTTGTTCGCTAGCATTATCCAATCATTAGCTTCTACAAAGACCTAGTGGACCAATCCTTGAAATTCTTATGAACCGGTAGACCAATAGGAATTTTTGCCTTCGGACCTTAGAGAATTTGCATGAGGTTTAGATTTTCCAAGGCTAACACTTTATGCAAGATAGAAATTTTGGATCAATCGAAGGGAGAGATGTTTACTATGTGGTCATACCCCTTGAAACCTTAGGGAACATGAATAATTTGGATAGATTTTATGGGATGACTTGGAATTAGGACTTAAGGAAAAATGCAATGGCCATGGTGATATTTTCATGGACTAACCTTGGGAGAACATGTTTTATGACTATAGGTGTTATTTGATTTGTTGGGTGCCTAATGCAGACCAAGAAACATTAAAAGGGTGAACAATTTTAATGAACATGGAGTCTTAAGATTAGTCAATGGTCTAATATTTGACAGAATTATGACTTTAATTATAAGGAAAAATGTTAATATTTTATATGCTAACGAGGTGATATAATATCCTTGGACTAATAATGGACTAATCGGGTGAATTTAAATGGATATAAGGTATTTACAAAAATATGAAGCGAATGACTAAAGTGTTTGATAATATATGGATTAAGGATGGTAAAATGATATGAGGGCCGAAATAACAATGTATGGGGTGATCGTAATAAATATTAATGGATGAATGTGGATTTGATGAAATGGGTGGATGGTGGTATAGATTTATGAAATGAAGTGGAGGCTTTGATGAAGATGAATGGTAAAATGGAAATGATAGGAACAAATTTGTGAAGGATAATTTTGAATGAATTGAGCACAAAAATATCTATACCCTTTCATAACCATGGAGACCCTTTTGGATTATCATGACCCTCCTAGGAATTTTCACTTTTGAAACTGACCACCACATCCTATAATCACCTAGACACCCAATTTTGACATCCTTTGAAAATTAGAGGTGTAATATAAGTTAGGATTTATTTTTGAAGCCCAACAAGAAGATCAAACTAATTGGCAAAAAATGCATCAAAGTATCAAGGTCAATCAATCGAAACTATATAAACAGTCTAAAACCAATTAGCTGAACTTAGTGGAGGCACAACTAGTTTCGGTCGAACGTGCATGGCCCAAAATCAGATCAACCGAAGCTCAATCAAATTAACCACCCAATCAAAGATGATGTTCCACTCAAGGTGTGTAATACTTTCTTATTTTTCCTAAGGTCTCAATGGTGTTTTCATCATCAAATTATTTTCCCCTTCCTATGTTTTTGACCTAGGTCATTGTCTATGAAATTGTCTAACCCTAAACCTATGGATCTAAGAGTTTTCTCTTTAGCCCATGAGAAATTTGGTTTAAGAGTTATGTGAGGATATACGTGCTTTATCTCCTTTTGTCACATTAAGCTTCCTTAGCATAAGCCTAAGTCCACATATCCATGTGTCAAATTACCCAAGGTTGAAGTTGATCGTAACAAAGAAATCATGAGGGTCTCTATAAAATCTACCCCCATTCACATTCCTTTTCTGAGTTGAAAATTTCCTAAGTCATAGTTATGTCCACACATCATGCTTCCAAAATATGACCAAGATATTCTTGATCGAAAAAAAGATCTACAGCCCAAATTTTCGTTTGATCGAAGGAATAACACAAACATCATTCAACCAAATGGTGGTAAATGTGAAATTATATCGGTCAACCTAACCAAATAGAAGCAACTGAAGGCCCTTCAAACAAGGTAAATGACTAAAGGTCATCGATCGAAGTGAAGTTAACAAAAAAAAAATCAAAGGGGAGCTACTAAGGTACACAAAATTTTAATTTTTATTATAAGCCTTGTTATAACTATACATTTTTCCCCTATTGTAATTGCGATATAAAGTTTCCTAAGGTCTATCACGAACCTAACACCACAATGAAGTTAAACCCAAAAGTCTAAAGGTGCCCAAGGGTTCATTTACATTGCAACCACCTTATACCATGTTCACATAATTTTTAGCTGAGCTAAGGTTAAAACTCTTGAATCAAAGAAAAATTCCATGATGGTCTAACCACATTTATCATTTCACGCCTTAAGTCCTTCTGATCTTGAAATGCAATAAATTTTTCTAAGTTTGAAACATCATGATTTTTTCCCCTAGGATCGAATATGTAATTCCTATAGTCAAAGCACACCAATATATATCCCCCCCAAAATATAAAGGCACCCAAGGCCATTCGGTTGAAAGTTAGTGGATGGCTAGAGTCAATAGGTCTAGCCTTAATGGACAAAGAAAAGACTTCGATCAATTTTTGTATGGCAACAAAGAGTGTTCGATAAAATTTTTTGGTAAGAAGATAGAATTAAAGGCCATTCGATTGATTAGAGATCAATGGTTGCAAATTTTTGATCAACGAGGAATAAATGGTAGATATTGATCGATTGATGGCATACATTAAGTGAGGCTACATTAAATTCAAAGATTTTATGGGCCCTAAGTTTGAGAAAAATAGGCAGAGTAAAGGAACACCTGATTTTATGGGCCCTAAGGTCCTATACAAATTGACACCATAGAAAATTGGCCAAGTATTTTAGCTCAAAAAAGCTTCACTAATCTATGATGAAAAGGTTGTCTTTGCACAAGCCAAACACATGATTGGCACCTCTTTTTATGTAAAATTGTTCGAGTATGATCAAATGGTATCTACCCAGTTCTCCGTTCATAAATTTGCACTACGTAATTGGGAAAATATTATGCATATATGATCCACATAGTGATAGGAGTTGAAGACCTAAATTGGGTAGAGAAGGAAGTCATGTTTCTAATAGCTCACTATAATAAATTCAGGTAGTTCACAGTGTACATGTAGGAGAATCTAATCAGTGATATAATGGATAAGGAATTTAAGGATTTATAGATTGCCATAGACAAATATCAAGAGGTTATACCTTGTTTCTCTCATTATTACCTACTCATTCACTTGATTGTAGGGTAATTGAGTCAAACATAAATTACTAAATTAGGAGGTGTGTTAAAGGTAATGATCCAAGAGATATTACCCTGCATTTAGGAAGGTGCCTCCAACTATTTTAAGTTTTTTGGAATATTTATCCCTATAATATATCATGTCATTTGCAATAAATAGCCTTTTAGGATGAGCCCGAGGATTGTAAAATTTCTACAAGAAAAATATGCAGGGGATTTCTTCCTCATAGAAGACCTCACCTATATCAGAATTTATGGGGCCAAACTACCACCCAAGGCTTTACCCATTTTTTTTTGAAATCAATAGCTACTCTAGATATTATAAGGAAAATTGAAAAGAAGGCCAGATTAAAATTTATAAGAAAACAAACTAGAATTCCCTGGATCACTACACCATGTAATATGGGTCACTATGTTTATAGGGGTACCCTAGTCTGCTTGGAACTTTGCAAAATATGGACTCTTTTTGCTTTGCTGAAATTACGTGAAGACATTATGACCCTAGGGGCACTATAAAAAAATTGTATTTGAGAAAGAGCTACCAAAACATAGAGAAGATCTATTTGAAGATAATATTTAGTAGACCCAAAAACAAGGTTCATATCTGGAATGCATGGAAAAATAAAAATTTAAAGAGACCACATGCTTAGGTCGAGATGGTGGGGAATTATGCTACAGACTTGAAAGTGTTGAGGGATGCCACAATGGAGACAATAACCCCATTAATACCAGTTATACCTCCAAAAGACTTTAGATATCCTCTCATGGAGATTGTTGCTCAAGAGCCTGAGCAAATAGAGATATTGATAGTAGTTATCCAGACAATAGAATATGCCCCTAATTCAACCACTCACCACACTCCAAATGTTGGGAAAGGGAAGGATATTGTCCTCGCTTCATCCTCTTCAAATCAACCCATCATGGAATATTTAGCCAAAGAATTAATGATCCAACAACATCTTCAATAAATAGCCATAGACATACCCAAGGTAGTACCCACGACCTTGAGAATAAATATCAAAGGAATACGAATTTCTACAGTGGCTTGGAAAAGTATGCAAAGAATTGGAGGGTTTGCTAATATTTTTAGGTATTACCAAATTGAAGTTCAGAGCCCTTCAAGTTCACCTACATATAAGAGGGCTACAATTGAAATGAGCCCTAGCAATCTTGTAAGTGTCATTCTGACCAGAAGAAAAGAGACTTCATAATTCACCCCTTCAGAAGAGGAACATATCCAAGAAATATTGTAAGGAAGAGTAACAAAAATTCAGTTAAGAAATAGAGGATAAAGCTATATTCCCTTAGAAAGCTCTTTTTCTTCTTCTAAGATAACAATAATTGTTCCCACAAAGGGTGTAGAGTCACTGCAAGTTGATCCTACAATGAGGAATACAATAGTATATGGATTCTAGGCAATAACACAAGTTGCATTTGTTGCAAAAAAAAATAAGCAAAACTAAGGGCTAAAGTGGATCAAGTCCAAGCTGAAAATACCAAACTACAAGCTAATAAAACAAAAAATATAGTTAGAAATCTACAAAATTCAAAAACAAACATCCTCAACAAGAAAACAACTTGATGGCACATTGTTCATAAAGATACACAAAGAGAATATGATCACCAAAATAAAGGAAGAAGCTGATATGATTGATGTTTCCTGTAAATACTTTGGAGAAATAATGGAAACAAATAATAAAATAAATCCCTTGTTAGAAAATGTAGATAAAAGAGTGACAACTATTTTCCTAATCTATGAAAGGTGCAATATTGAGTATGGTCAAATTAGATCTAAACAAGTGATCACAACAGATGGTCAAAGTCATAGTTGTCAAGTAGAATATGAAAGGATCACCAACTTTGTGAATGACAGACCTCAGTAGAATATTGTGGTCAAATAACTTGAGAATGAGGAACAAGACATGATCGCCAATATAGGATAGAAAAATCTCAGCCTCTCCAAATTACTTAGTGCAAAAGGATTTTGCAAGCTAGTCATTAATGACATTCAAGATCTTCAGTGTGATGAAAAAAATGAGGATAAGCTAGTTGAACAACTCATCACCTTGCCAAAAACTACTTTTGACATAATTATATTCTTCAAGATTAAAAATATGACTCTAAAAGAAAACAAGAACAAGGTATTGAGGTTGTTAGATAGAATTATTACCCTCAGTACACTCAACGAAGAATTTTGGATGCATATTGCTGATGTAGTTGGGGCTAGTCTAGCAAAAAAGGACAAAATCAAAAAATCTAGTCAAAAGTCACCCAAGTTAACTAGTAGCATGGGGCCTACAGTAGGGGAGAAAGGAAAAGAAAAGGTCACAGGGCCAAGCTAGCAATAAAACTTAGGTGGATGATAACTGATTCCAATTTTGAAGAATCAAAAATGTTTTTTTATTTTTGGTGGATGAACATCCAGATAGAGGCAGTTTTGATAATATCATAGCCAAATTTTGAAATATAATCATTTCCTTTGTTAGAGCCAAGTAACCCAAGTGTTAGTGGTACATGACAGATGGCAAAAGTTTGTAATTTTAGATAGTCTGGGACAACTGGTCTTTTGCTGGAATGCACTCTGAGGAATGAAGGGCAGAGGAAGGCATACGTGGGTGAAACTGCACCAAGAATCTAATAAAATTTTGACAACTCAGCTTATGAAAGAAGCAACCAGAGCCAGATTCAAAATCAACCATTGCATTGCCAAATTTTGCGAGAGGTATACTAGAGTGCTCTATTTTTAGGTCGGTTGTATTCCCTTAGTGTATCTTTTCTTTGTCCCAGTCTTATTTTTCTCCTCCCTTTGTGCAGGATTTCGAAATGATGTATCCGATCAGTTGAGATCATTTCCAACAACTGGGTCAAAAATTGGAGGCTCTTTGTCACTTCATTAGGATGAAGAGTTGTAGTTCCTCTGTTACATCATTTGAATAGAGTGAACAATTATATTAAATATCATGGAGATCTTGGCACTCTGCGAAACTCATATTGTAAAATCTTCTAAGTTTAATACAAAATTTCAAATTTTTCCTTCTTGCAATTTATTGTCCATGTGTGTATGTTGCCAATTTATGTGTTGCATTATTTAAATATATGAATGACCCGTTCATTTTGTTGGTTAATCATTTGTATTCATTACATAATTTGAATGGTTATAAATGAACAAGTTTCTCCTTTCTATTTTAGTGTATTTCATGACAATTCTAATCTCTACTATAACCGCCAAGTAGATAAGGTACCAATCCGCTAAGGCTGGGAGTTGCTCAAAAACTTGGTCAAAAATAAAAATTCTTATAATTCACTAAATTTGGTTAAGCATAAACAAAAATCATTAATTAGGCTCATCTTGGGCTATCTTGACCCAACTTGGTCTCCTTAAATTTATAATTTTCAAGTTCTTAGAGGCAAGTTTACCCGTGTTTATCCATGAATGTCACCATCCATGAATATTAAAGCAGGAACGTAACTTCATAACTGCGGAAGATTAAAATTAGTTGCAGAAGGAATCGCCGTCGCCCCCCTTACTCCTAGTCCTGATAAGGGTATATAAATTCTCAGAGTCTCCTATCTCGGAGTTTTTGCTTACAAGAAATAGGAGACATGAATTCAATTTGCCGTTTCCGACGTCCAGTATTGTGCGTCTCAAGTTCCGTGGAGAGGCATAATCATTCATGGAGACGAAATAATGTTCCAAAGGGAACAGCTGCGCTTTCATCTCCAACTTCATGTCATCCCTTACATGTTAACAAGTTGTTGGTATTTATGGTTTTCAGTAAGACGGATAGAGAGGCAACCTCCATCTTGAAAAAGGATGACGATGAAGATTGTACGTCCGCAGTAATAAGACTGGAAACAGAAATAGATGAAAAACGAGCTAAGATGCTGCAAAAATTAGCAAGAGATTATTAGATGAAAAGCGAGCTAAGATTGCATATCATATGGAAACGCCTGTGCCATGAAGGTTTATTTTATTGGTGTACAAATTTACTTATTAAATTTAAATCTTAATTTTTTAATTAAAAATTTTCAAATCCTCTCTTAAGTCTTTTATAAATTCTCAAATCTTATTTTAAGTCTTTTATAAACTATCAAATTATTTGGAATACAGTCCAAAATAATATATTATCTTAAATCTCTTATAAATTATCAAATTAATATACTATCTTAAATCTTTTATAAATTATCAAATTACTGAGAACACAATTTAAAATAATATAATACTTTTTAAATTTTATCTTATACATTTGATAAAAAATAAATATATATTTTTTAAAGTTATTAAATATATATATATATATATATATATATATATATATATATATATATATATATATATTTATTTATTTTTAAACTCTATCATAAATATACAAACAAAATATTACAATACATGCAAGAGATTATATACACAATATTTATTGTAAAAATGCAATGTTAATGTTTTTTTTTTAATCATCATATAACTTTTGTTTTTCTTTGTCTAGTAATGGGGGAGTTGGAGAGAAGTAATGGGGGAGTTGGAGAGAAGTGGGTAGTTAAAACTCTCGTGTTGGAGAGGCCCCAGGTTCAAATCTCTCCCTCTCATATGTTGTGGATACCTTATGTAATAGATACTAGGGACCCTACTGGAAGTGTGTATATCCACCCGCTTGATGTAATATTGTGCCTTAATGAAAGATCAACATTTTAAATATATATATTATTTAAATATTTTTAATATTATATAAAAGATATTTAATGGTTTATTTTTTCATATAGTTTTTAGATATTTTTAATATATTTTAAGTTTTAGAACTATTATGTACAAAAAAAATTATGTTGTCCAACTAAAAGAGTGTCGCTACTAAATCATCATACCTATCATATGGTAATTATTTCAATGAATCGTTAGATTTTGATGGATCATTGGTTTCTAGTAGATTGAAGGATCATTGGATGTTGATACTAGAAGGAAAGATGATGAATTATTAATTTTTCAATAAATTGTTGATCTATCAACAAATTAGAAGTTCCCATAACCATTTTTTAAAATTCTTTCAAAATTTTAGGTTTATACCACTACTTCCACGGACAAAAACTTCCTTCTCCTCTATCATCAATTGGTTAATTCCTTAGAGGAACTTGAAGGTAGTAGCTAAGCTACTATATTTTTGGCAACTTGCAATGACACCAAGCCTAGTTGGTGAGAGATCCCAGATGATGTATTATTCATGGGCATAGAGTCTTCAAAATGGAGGTTAACTCATGTTGGAGAAGCATGTTCCAAAAATAACTTCCAATCTACACCATTAGTCAAGTATATACCAAATAGCATCTTGCTATCTAATGATTTTTTCTCATATTGGCCCCTTTAAGAGTGTCTTCATTAATTTTTTATTCTCTTTAACATGTCTAGTAGGTACTTTAGGTTGCTGAACTCATTCAAAAATAAGAGGTACAACACCATCTTTTTTTGAGTTAAAGTATTTATTCTTATTTCTCCTTTGCTTCAACCTATCTTTCCCTTGTATCAACTACCCTTTTAGCTTGGACAATTATTTTCTCATTCCTTTCTTTGCTACTACTTGCCTTCTTAAATTCCTCTTCCTCAATACTTCTATTTCCTATTGTAGTTATAACACCTACCTTTGCATGTATTTTTGTTAAGAATATTATAATTAAAATAAGCACTTTCACATAAATATTGTAATAAAACATAAATTCATGAAAGAAAAGAATATTGCAATATGAAATGTAAATGCAAAAATATATTAATCTCACAAATCACAATACAAAATTGTGGGCCTCTTTGAGGGCAGAACCTCTTTTAATACTTTCATTTAATATGTAAAAATATATATTTGTTTATGGGCCCTTGTCTTTTAAAGATACACTTTATGAAACCCTAACCTAATGATCAAGATTTGGTTTACATGCAAAGTACCACTTGAGCTAGAATCTTCTACCAAACAAATAGTTACATTTTTATAACAGTTATATGAAATGATCCCACTTGTCTAGGTGCCTCAATTACCACATACCATTACAAAATATCATTTCAATGGGGTCTCGACTCTCCATATTGTAAAGGGATAATTATATAATAATATAAGAATTACATAATAATGTTAGGATGGGAACCTAACATGCCACTCCCCTTCAAAAAGCTTTGTCCTCAAAGTTGGGGATAAGTAAACTATTGTTGTAGCTGTTAGAGAGACTCCTAAGTGGCATCTTTAGGTTGTAATCTCTTTAGGTTGTAATCCATACCATTGAACAAGAACCTCAATGATGACATGGTTCTAAGGGTGCACGATATTCGATCCAAAACTTGGTTAAGATCGAAACCCTTTTCATTTAGTTTTGGTAAAGTGGATTGAACTTATACCTTGTTGACCATAACCTTATTGAGAGAGGATACATAAAATACTAGATGAAGCTTTGGCATAGTTGGAAGGGCCAATTTGTAGGCCATTGCACCAATCCATTGTAATACCTAGTAAGTTCCATAGTATTTGGTAGCTAGTTTTTGGAATCTACAAAGCTTGAGTGATGGACTATTTATAAGGATTTAGGAAAAGAAAAACCATATCTCCTACTTCAAAGTTGTGCTTAGAATTATGTTGATCAACTTATTTATGCATATGATTCTAGGCCAATTCAAGATTCATATTTAATTGGATAAGGACTGTAGCATGTTGGATGAGTGTAGTATCAACAACTTGAACCTTAGATCTTCCTAGAATGTAGGAGTAGGGTGTTGATGGAAGATGATAAAATACTACTTCAAAGGGGATAACCTTGATTACGATGTGATATAAAGTATTATACCACCATTCAACCAAGGAAAGCCACTTCGTCCATTGTGCAAGATGTTCAGAGGTAAAGCAATGAAGGTAGGTCTCCAACTATTTGTTAACAACTTATGATAGGTTGAACTCATTTTGAGTTGATTTACCTGTAATTTAAATAGTTCCTACCAAAAATAACTAGTAAAGGTAGGGTCATTGTCGAACATAATAGATGTTGGGTATGCCATGAAGGAAAAAAATGGAGTTTAAAAATATTTGAGATACTATGAGGCTATGTAGGGATGGGAGAGAGAGCAAAAATGAGTATACTTTGTGAGATGATCCACCACCAGACTAACTAATTTACCTCCTAACTTGGGTAACCCTTCAATAAAATCCATGGAAATATCTATCCGTACTTATTCTAGAATTGGTAAGGGCTGAAGTGTTCTAGGGGAATACACCATTTCTCATTTCATTCTTTGGCAAATGTTACATTCAACCACAAATATTTGAATATCCTTCTTCATTCCCTTCTAGAATAAAGTATACTTAATCCTTTCATAAGTCTTTAGGAACCCAAAATATCCCACGGTTGGTGAGGCATGCATTTCCTTCAAGATGAATTTTTGCATTTGTGAAGTTTGGGGAATAAAAAATCGATCATGATATCTCAAATCTTGTCCATACCAAGTGTATCCCGGGCATGAGTTAGGCTTTGTTTGAAATTTGGTGATCAATATTTGCAAGCCTAAGTCCTTGGCCATGTCCTCCCTAAGATATTTAATCCATTAAGGTATGGGAGAAGAGCTAGCATTTAACATAATCTAATCCTCAAACTATTAAGAGAGTACATCGACTATGATGTTCTCATTTATTTTTTAAATGTGATTTCATAATCATATCCCATCAATTTAGAAATCCACTTTTGTTTTTAAGGTGTGGCAACTTGTTATTCTAGGAAGTACTTGAGACTTTGGTGATCTTTTTAATTGAAAAATGATGTCCAATGAGATAGGGCCTCTAGTGATTAATCGCATGCAAAATAGATATCATCTCCTTTGCATACGTAGATTTACCCAAAATTTAGCCTAAAAGTTCTTTACTTGTGAAGGCCAATGGTCTTCCTTGTTGCATCAACACAACCCCTATGCCATTTCCTAAAGCATCACTTTCAATTACAAAGGGGTTAGAGAAATTAGGTATTGTTAACATTGGGGTGGTTGTCATGGCTTGATTTAAGTTAGTGAAATCCTTCTTTGTTGGTGCTGACCAAATAAAGAAATTCCTTTTCAACATGGTTGTTAAAGGAGTTGTTATATTTTCATAGTTTTGTACAAATTTATGGTAATACCCTATGAGTCCCAAAAATCTTTGAAGACCCTTGAGGGTGTGAGGCTTTGGCAATTTTTGAATAACTTGAATCTTTTTAGGGTTAACTTTAACTCCATAATTGGTGATAATGTGGCCCAGATACTTAAATTTTTTATCCCAAAATAACACTTAGAAAACTTGGCATAAAATTTATTCTGATCCAAAAGTATGAGGTGATCCTCCTAAAGATAACTATAAATTAAAATATCATCAAAGAAAACTAGAATAAATTTATGAAGGAATGGGTGAAAGACATTATTCACAAGGCTTTTGTTGTGAGAAATTTTGATATCCTTAATAAATGGTTGTCCCGCTATCAAATATCCTATATCACAAACAGATATGCAAGCTCTAATAAACTTACCACTTTAACCTAAAAACTATAAATTCTAATTCCACTAGGTTGGGTCAAGATACCCCATAATGAGCTTAATTAATGATGAATTTATATCTTTCTAATCTCTACCAGATCAAATGAATAGTATGGGATTTTATTTATGACCAAGCTTATTGAGTAATTTCCAGTTTTAACATTAAGAGTAGATCGATGCCTAATCTATTAGGTAATTATAGCAGGAGTTAAAATCATCATGGAAAGATTAAAAAAGAAAGGGAATTTGGTTTATTTACACTCATTCAAATTATGTAATGAATATAAACAATTTATCAACGAAATATTACGATGTTCATATATTCAAATTATGTAATATATAAACATACAACACACACACACACTATACAATGGAATACAAGAAGGAAGAGATCAATTTTTTTATTAAGTTTCATGAAAAATACTACAATAAGAATATGGTAAATTGCCAAGATATTGATGAAACCCAATACAATTGTTCTCTCTATTCAAATGATGTAACAAAGGAACCAATTACTCTCAATCCTAATGAAGTGATCAAGAGCTTCTAATCTCTGATTCAGTAGCTGGAAATAATCTCAATTGGTTGGATGCATCCTCTAGAATTCTTGCACAAATGGGGGAAGAATGATAATGAGACAGAGAAAAGATAACACAGAGGAATATAATGACATAAATATAGGGCACTCGATATACCTTGCTTACAAATTTTAGATGTGAATGCTTGATACCAAATTCTGTCCTGAGCAACTCCTTTTATAGCTTGGATGCCAAAATTTTGTTATTGATGCTTGGTGTAGATGCCTCCATGTGGATCTCTTTTGGCCATGTATTTTCTTGAGTGCATTACAGGTTGTCCCTAGATTGTCAAATTTTTGAATTCCTTCTAGTTGTTTCCAAACACTACCAGTTGTAATTCACCACTGTTATTTTGAAATCCTTGGCTCAAAATCAAAATTTTATTTTATTTGTAGTGTGATCCTTTTTGTCTGTTTCTGTGAGTTAAAAGATGCCAAAATTGTCTGAGTTCAAACTTTATTTTTGACATTATCTTCTACTTTTGGATTACATTGAAATTTTTAGAATTATCAAAATTGCTTCACAGTTGTTTGGCAATATACTATGGGTTGGTCCTGGGATCAACTGTGGTGGGTCCTTCAGCATCAATGTAAAATTTTGGTAATGTAGTCCTTCTTGAGCTCTGACCCACTTCAATTTTATTGATCCCCACATCTGAAGACTTTTTTGACTTTTTCTCTAGGCTACCAGTTTCGATCTCTTTTTTCTTATTGTTCTCCTCTTTTTGGACGTCTTTAATTATTGTATCAATGAGATCCTAGGCTTATTTACTAAAGGACATAGCAACGTTGATCCTGTCAAGATCTTGGAGAGTTTTACTTTTCTACTGCCTTATTAATATTTTATTCCTTTCATACATTGTACAGAAGAATGTAATCTCTTATGCTAGTAAGGCAACCTGCTTAGCTAGTGCTCTATCATCTTCTGGCTCACCTTCAAAATCCTGGATTTTGTTGTTGATAATATCTTCTAAGTTGGATACTTTTGAAAATTCTTCTAGGGAGAGGCCAGTTATTGCCATTTCATATTTATTCTCTATTGCAATTTGTCCATTCCTTCAGCCTAACTATACCACCCGACTGTGTTTAGCAAAAACATAGAAAATTTGAGAAATTCCTTTGAGCATTTTATTTTAGTCCCATATTTTAGAGTAATTCTTTTCTCTGCCACCTCTTCATAATATTATTCAAATTATTGGAAGACATAATATGGTGTTTATTCGATTTCCACCATGCTCTAGGAGCCTTTTTGTTTCTTCCACAATGACTCTGATAGTGTGAATTTCTTTTAACATTCTATGTATTTCATCTTATTTTATATTTATAGATCATTTCTTCTTGAATTCTGAGAGGAAGTAAGAATAGTTCCTACTTTTAATTATTATTTGTGGTTTAGTTTTAAGAATTTGTACTAGTGGTACCTATGGGGTTGGTGGTTTTAGATTATCCACCTCACTTTGCAGGTTATCTTTGTTTGGGAAACTATCAATTGAGATTTTAATTATTTATTCTTTTTCATGAGGAGTCTTGTTGTTTGAACTTGTATGATTTCTCCTATATGTAACAAATACTCTACTTCTCTAGCTGCTTGCACTTCACCTATTTCTTGGTACAATTCATGAGATTTTGATGTGCTCGATTGATTTTATCTTTTGCAGTCTTCCAAATGTCCTTATATCTTTAGTACTTTTTTTGAGTTTAGGATACTTAATGTCACTGGTGAGCTAAATAATGATGATTTCATTTATTTATGGACTGAAGAACATGTGAAAATTGATCTATATCTTTGTTAGTTTGGGCCATTCAATAATGCCATGAGGACTTAACACTTCAATTTTTCTTGACAAGTTTTGCTCTTTTCCTATCTAGTGTATGTGGTATAAGTTCTCCTTCCTTGTCTTCCTACATTATTTCAGCCAAAGCCAAGAAATCCCGGGTCATTCACCAACTCCTGATAAATTCTAGTGTATCGTTGATTGTATACCAGTTAGCCTTTTGAATGTGTTAATCCATGCTTGTGCTATCTATTTCAAGTATTTCTTTTAAACATCAGTCATATTCAATTTAAGCACTCCTCTTTAGATCATTTTATAGTTGTTTTGTACCATCCTTTTGAATTAAAAATACCCATTATTTAAATGAAGGGAATAAGAGGGTATAATGAAGAGGGGGGCATGACTTAGGGACATAGACTACCAACGTAAATAGCATGAATCATGGCATTAATCAAGAGGATGACATTTTTTTTTAATATTTCAAAGTTCTTTGGGTCCTCTTTCAAATATATTTGATTTTTATTGATGGGACAAGCACTGTTAGATCATGCTTGATAAACGAGTGACATCCATTTCATAAGACTGGTCTCAAATATAATTTTAACTATTTGACTTCACTATTTGAATATCTTTTATCTTTCCAACATGAGCAACCTTAGATTTGGAGAGGACTCATACACGTTGTTGGATTTGACCAAAGGGTGAAGGCTTTAATTGTATTAATGCACATTGATGGAATCACTTAATGGGGGATGAATGAGCATTGTTAGCTCGTACTTAATCAACAAACTTCGTACATTTTTTTAAGCTTATAGATGAGTATTATGTTGGGGATATTTCTTAAAGTGGATAGATTTGACAAGCGCACTATTGGATCGATCTAGATCAATGAATTCCATCCATTTGATCAAAACCTTACTAGCTTTTAAAGCATGTTCAACGAAGTTGGGGTTATAGAGAGTTGACTTTATTCATTTAAATGTTGGGTGGCTTTGAGATGTGTGCACTTTTGTATGACTTTAGGAGAATGTGCATTCTCTTTATCTTCAGGGAGGTGTGAGATGTTTAACAAAGGGGGCACACACACTCATTACAGGTGAGTTTTGATTACTTTAATATTGGTGGATAAACCTTTACAGAGCCTAGGTCATGGCAACATGATAAAGTGAAGTACTATGGATGTGGTAAGTTGGGAAGGAACACGCACCACCCGATTTGGGTTTGATGGATGAGCACCATCAGATTTGATGAAGATGGAGGTACTTTATGACAAGGGGATTGCTTGGACTTATGTGGATGTATGTAAAAATTTTAGATTTGGGAGGATTTAGACTATGACATATATTAGAGTGTTATGAGATCTAGGCCATGAGGGAGAAAATATGGTCATGGATTTTGACTTAGAGAAATTTTGCAAATGGTTGATAGAATAATAAATGGATAAATGACTTGGGAGGAATGAATTTTTAATAGACTAAGCTATAATAAAATGAGGGTGAATGGAATATATGTGTGGGGAATTCAAATTTTAATAGATAGGTCTAGGCGAGGGCTTATATGATAATTTTTTTCTAATGATAAATATTTTATGTGGGCGAATATTATGAAATATCTAATGGTATCGTAGGAAAAAATAATGATGTTATATGAAATGGAATAGATTGGCTTAATAATTAAATGGGGCTTATGAAAATATGGTAAGGATGACTATGAATATTTGTTTATGAAATGAATTAAGGGAATAATTTTCAATAGAGGTGACTAAATATATAGGGGTATAAAAATGATGCATGGAATAATGGAAAGGATGGGAATGAATTTGTGAAGGAGATATTTGAGTGGATTGAGCACAAAATTGGATAGAGACTTATACTCCCTTAGGATAATAAAATCCCTTTGAGCCAACACAACCTTCCTATGACCTCACACCTTTTGAAACTAACCAATGTATACTAAGATCACCTAGACATCCATTTTGACAACCTTTGAAAAATTTGGGATGCAATTTAGGTTGGGATTTTTTTGAAGCCCAAAATTGGCTCTAACAAGGACAAGAGAATTATTTAATGCTCAAGGTTTTAAAAAAAATCTCTTGAGAACCCTAGACTCTCGGGTTGACCTAACCACGTATATGTTGATTTGACTCCTTGATATGGTTTATGACAAACTCCAAGCTGACTGCAACCAACTTTATTTTTTTGACTTATATGAAGGACATATACTGACTAACTCATAAAGTGGAGCTTGAATCATACTTGTTCACCTAAGACAAAAACATCTTAATCACCTAGAAACACCCTTATTTGCCTAATCACCTAAAAGACCAAAACAATAAAATAAATGACTAGAACTGAAAACAAATATTATTGTGTCAATGCAACCTTTTATTGTAATGGTAGACACAAATAGTTCATTTGAACTAATATCCCTAATAGGGATTATACAATTGTATATGTTGATCATTTATTGGAAATTGCATTTGTTCTTCTTGTAGGGTCTGCAACCTATAAGTATATTGGCCCACTCTTTGCATGGTCTAGTAAGGACCCAACCATTTTGGTTTCAGCTTTCCTTTATCCCCTAGATTATCATTCTTTAGGTCCCAATATAATACTACACCCCCTTTCATAAACGACTTTCTTTTAGCCTTCTTGTTAAATATTTGAATTATCTTTTTATTTTCTTGAGTCATTCTTATTAGATCACTTCTTCTATATTATTTTAGTTTGACAATTTGATCCATTCTCCTTTGCAAGTTATCTAGCTTTTTATGGTCTTGAAGCAATAAGGACAAAGCAGGTCTTTCAACTTGTGGAGGTAGTAGGGCTTTTTCTCCATAAACTAGATCATATGGTGTTTTTCTTGTTGCTCTTTAAATATAAATCATATAAACTCATAAGGTAAACTTCAATTCATTCTCCCTTCTCTTATTCCTTCCAAGTGACCTCTTAATTCTAGTGATGAGATTTTTATTCGAAGATTTTGCTAGGCCATTACCTTGAGGGTAGTAGTTGGCTAAGTGTGCCAATTCAATACTATATTTATTGTATAATTCTACCATCTCATATGAAATAAAATATTTACCATTGTTTATGACTAGATTTTTAGGTACTTCAAATTTGATAAGAATGCTTTCTTCTAGGAATTTGATGATTACTTCAATGGTTGATCTCTTCAATGGAGCAGCTTCTACCCACTTGGTAAAATAATAAGTTGTAGTTATTTTCCATATATGACCTCCTAAAGAGTTTATATTTATTTCACCTATCAAATCTATACCCCACTGGGTAAATGGAGCCTCCACCATCATAGGCTTCAATGACATAGCATACAATTTCTTCTTTCCATCAAATATTTGGAAGCTTTGATATTTTCTTACAAACACATGTACATATTTGAACATGGATGGCCAATAATAACCTGCTCTCATTATGTTGTTAACAGTTTCCTTGGGTGCAAAATGCCCTCCACAAAAGCTAGTATGAAATTCTTCAACAATTCCAAGAGCTTTCTTCTAAAAAAGGTAGAGTAGTAACACTCCATTTGGGTGCCTCTAGTACAATTTATTATCTTGAATATAATACTTTTGTGCCTATTTTTTAATGCTCCTCATTCTATTTTATTGAGTGATTGCTTAAAGTACCAATGTTTACAAGTAATTAACAATATATTTATACTATTCATCTTCAAAACACTCTACCCCAACATTTTGTTGCATGTTTGATGTTATAATTGTATTGTTCAAATATTCCCCACATTTGGTTGTCATATATTTGGCGAAGCCTTTCCCTTTGATAGTTTTCACAACTTTAAATTCAACATCATATTGTTGCAATTTAACCATCCACCTAGTTGAGCTACCTATAGATTCATTTTGTATGAATACATACTTGATGGATATGTAAGGAATGTAAGCTATCATCACTTTGTTTAACCCAATAATTCCTTTAAAATGCTCCAAATATTTTATTAGTAAAAGATCTTGTTTCTCAATCATAGTATAATTCAGTTGTGTTCCTTCAATTCCATAATTCATGAAGGCAATAGGTCTTTCATTGTTCTTTGGATATTTTTGAGATAAAACCACAGTTATGGCATCTTCTGAAGCATATGAATAGATATTTAAGTTTTTTAAATAATTTGGGCATGTCAGCACAAGGCTTACAAAATTGCATCTTTTATCTTTTGGAAAGATTTCAAATTATTTTTTGTCCACTTAATATTCTCATCTTTCTTTATCATATCATTAATAGGTTTCACAATCTGAGCAAAGTTTGGTATGAACATTTGAACAAAATTAATCTTCCCAAAAAATGATCTCTCTCCCTTTAACTTCTTTGGAGGAGGTATTTCAGCTATAACCTCAGTCCTCTGTGGATCGATACTGATTCATTCTTTCAATACCACATGGCTTAATAATTTACCTTGAGTAGATCCAAAAATGTACCTTTTGGGATTTAGGGATATACCAAACTATTTGTATCTTTCAAAAAATTGAGTGAGATGTTCAAAATTATCTTTAGGATTTTTAGACAATACTATTATGTCATCAAGATAAACCACCACTATTTTTAACATGAGTCCTTTGAAGGTAAAATCCATTACTCTCTCGAATGTTGCACCAACATTCATAAGCCCAAATGGCATCCTTAAATACTCAAATGTACCCCATGGTGTGGTGAAGGTCATTTTGTATCTATCTTCTGGATTTAATGCAATTTAGTTATAATTTGAAAATCCATCTAGTAGAGACATCCTGACTAACCCTACCACTAATTGTAACAATTACTCCATGTTTGGCAATGGATAATTGTATTTTAATGAATTTTTATTTAGGTTTTTGAAATCTACACACAACCTTATGTCATCGTTCTTTTTTCTTACAAGAATTAGGTTGGATATCTATGAAGAAATTCTAACCTTTATTATGATTTTTGCATCTAACAACTTCTAAACTTCTTTTTGCATTAACGTAAAGTAGGATTAAATTTCCTCTACTTTTGTTTGTGAGGATTTGTTCCTTATTTCAAGGGGATGATATGACTCATTACTTTAGTGTTGAAATTTTTGAGATCTTCATAACTCCAGGTAAAATATTCTACATTATTTTTTAGAAATTTTATGTATTGATTTCTTTCCTTTTCTAAAAAAACCTTGTTGACCTTTACTATCTTAGGCTCTTGTTCTATTCCTATGTTAACATCATCTACTTATGATTCTACCATAATAGGTTTGTGTGCTCTATCAAATTCATATAAAGACTTTCTAGAGAGACTAACCCTCTCGAAAGCTTGTTGGTCTTGAGTTGTATTACTTCTACAGGTTCTCCTATGATCTCTTTTAACTGCTCTTCATCTAACTCATCACACAAGATATTAGCATAATAGTTCTATATATTCATAAAATATTTCATATCAACATCATCTTGAAAATTTTGCAAGTATATAATTTTATCTAGAACAGAAGGGTGATAAAAAAAATAGTGGAAAACCACTCTTGGTATTCTATATCTATTTCTGGACAGTCAACACTAGATGTGTTCACAACCAATAAATTTGCTATGATTTTGATCTATGGGAATGTGTTATATATTGAAAGCTGGTAATTTATCCATTTCATCTTGAATAGCCTATTTATATTGTTTCAACCTAGAATATTTGGTTTGATATTTCCCCTTGATCTATTGTATTATTAGCTCTACATCTCCATACATAGTAAAGTAATTGATACCAAGTTCTTTGGATTTTCTCAAGGCTAATAGTAAGGCCTCATACTCTGTTACATCGTTGGTACATGAAAACTATAATCTGTATGGTATACCTAAGTAATTACCATTTATATCATTCAAGTTGACCCCTGCTCTTGCATTAGTTTGTGAATTTGCTCCATCAAATGTCACGGTCCACATTTTAGTTGTCAGTATTCTGGTAGACTCAACATCTATTTCTTCTACTATTTATGGATCCATAACTAGTACTTTTGGTATTTTAGACAGAAATGGTGAATGCCAAATTGAATAGACTCCCATTTATTTTTCTTCAATAGAGTGAACTAGATTGATTGTTGTATTATCAAATACTCCATTGAATACCTATGGAAGGCTTCTCTTCTGAGTGTAACTCGCTCTTTGGTGATTAATGAGACAGTGTCATAGAACCAATACAATTGAATAGATCCTCCTAACTATTCAACCTAATACCTTGATAATAATAATAAAAAGAAACGGTCTACATTGACAACAACTACATCCATAACTATTCCTTTCTTTGGATACTGGTCTAAGTAAACTAATAGTCTTATAATTATTCTTGCATAGGGGACTTTTATACTATCCATGACTGATATTATGGGAGAATATTTGGTGTAAAATAGACCAATTTGATCTGCTATTTTTTTGGGCATAATATTGTGTCATGCTCCACTGTCTAACATGCAATTGTGAATTACATACTGATATCCTAAGTCTAAATTATACCTTAGAGATATGTAAAAAGATATGATTGTTGATGGATTCCTGGTAATGGGCATGGGCTTATCTACTACTGAAACATTACAGATATGATTATTTGGTTGCTCAACTAGACCAAAATATCAACACACCTGATCTCTGTATTTTGGGATGGTCATCAGTTCTCCAAAAGTGATATTAATTTTTTGTTTGGCCAACTCTTGCCCAAAATAAAATTCAACTTTCTTAACCTTTACATTTATACCAGAATCCAACTATCTTTGGGGTTCATTTTCTACTTCAACCTTAGGGGGTACTTGTTGCTTATTACTATTCTATTTCTTGGAATATCTGTTTTTATTTTGGTTATGTTGACTTGATCAACCTTATCATTTATATCAGACACTGTCCTATTCCTTAAGTTAATGGCATGAATCCTTTCTAAGGCTTATATTTCTTCTATTTTTGGGGTTATCTTACCCTATTTCATTATTTTAAATCTATTGTACTGAGGCCTTTTCAAGATCTCTACATTTTCTAGAAATAAAACTTTAGATCCTCCTTCTAAACTAGGCAATTCATTCATCTCTTTTTAAAATTAAATCTCTCTTTCTTCATAATCCTTAGTATAGTAGACATTTACTCTTATTTCTTCATTTGATCCTTCCCCTAAATTTACATTTGTATACGTGCCTAGATATATGGCACAGTAATTTGGGTTGTGAGGAGCATCACATGTAGGGAAAAAAATGGGAAATCACGGATTATGTTGGTCAAAACAATAGGGTTTAGAACTAAATCAATATATTTTTGGGTTTCTTTTCTTCTCCACCCATTATTGTTACTTACATTCTTATTGCCTTCTTTTACATTATTTCTTCCCTAGTTTCTATTAAAATTCCTCATGAATTGAGATCTGTTATCATTCTGTGGCTGGGATGATGATTCATCACTCACTGATTTTTCTCTCAATTCTAGACAACCCACTATTCATTGAGTTGAACATCTCAATAAATTGGTTGGACAATTTCTCTATAGGGTCTTGCTTAGTTTTCTTTAAGAATGATATTCTAACCTTTTTGTGCTTCTTATCCACTTGACTTGAGCTTGACTTAGATGTGTATGGTTTCATCTTACCACTATATATCATGTTTCTTTCTATCTCTAGGGATTTATCCATACATTCATCAATGGTGTTGGCTCTATGTTGCCTTAACTCGTAGCTGAATTCTCCAAGAAATATATTTTTATAGAAATAGATGGCTTGGTGATCAGTCGATCTTTAGGGTTCATTCAAATTCACCAACACTTCAGTATAATGAAATATCACTCTAGCCAAGATTTCTTAGCCTTTATATCTTATCAATATCTCAAATATGCAAGAAGGTATCTCAGGACAAAAAAATTTATAACAGTAAACTATCTATCCCAAAAAACTATGGTAGGTAAAATAATTTAAAAATATCGTATGAAGATAACATAAAAAATGTAGGTAGTTGTAAGAGGCTATTGTTGTGTTAAGTTGATGGGTCAGTATGTGTTGGTCACCAATCCAGCACCGTGCGCCAGGGTAGGGGTAGACCAACGATGCAGCATATAATGACCACTACATCAAGATGAGGTGGATAATATCTGAAGAAGATTGGTTCCTTTGGGTGTGGTTCCTGTGGATGCAAAGACACGACACTTGAAAATAAAATGGTAGAATCAAATAAAGCAATGAGACAAAACAGATTGCACAAAAGAAATATGTATTCAATGGGGGGGCCAATAGACTCCTTTGTTACAATCAGTATCCAATGCGGATATTTGATACAATAATTTACAGTGGAACTAGGGTTCTCCGAAACCCTAGTTAGATATAACATAAGTGTCTTCAGATCTGAGTGTGTCCTTGATCCCAACAGGTTGAGTGGGCTTTGAATATCCAATGTGGGGCCACTCCAGCTTCAACAACCATCAAAGAATATGTTGAATTCATAGATCTGCATGCAAAACAAAACACAAGAGCATCAGTAATACCTGTGAGGGCTCCACAGTGTGAGACCCTCAGACATTAACAAAACCCTAGCTTAAGAATCAATTTAAAATGCATGCCAAACCAACGAATAAATGAAATAAAACAATACTAAATATACCTTGCTTCGTTGTTGTAGATTTCATGGTGTAGCAGATTCAGATCTTCGTTTCAGTGTCGCAGTAAGCTCTGACGTGAGCTTCGCAAGCTTTGGTTCACACCTAGGACTATCGCAGGCTCTGGAAGGCGCTAGGCAGGCTCTACAACGAGCTTGGCAAGCTCTGGTGTGCACTTGCAGACAGGGCAAGCTCTGGTGGGTGCTTGGCAAGCTCTACAGCGAGCTTCACAAGCTCGACACAACGCTCGTAGGGTAGGGCAGATCTACAGAAATAGATCAGGAAGGATGGCGACGGAGGCGGCGGATGGAATACGGCTATGGCGGCGAGCGAGGATGGATGGACGATGGCTGGAATGGTAGAAGTATTGTTGGCTTAGCTAGGGCATCAGATCTTCAATTCTCTCTATCTCCGCTTCACTAGGGCATCAACAAATGCTTCTCCAAGTATATCTCTTAATCTCCAGGTTCCAGGGTTTGGGCATTTGCAAAATACCCTATTTATAATCCAACCTAGGGTTTTCTTAGGGTTTTAGCCTTGCACTTTTGATCGTGTGGCTAAGATTAAGTCATATCCTAGGGTTGAGATTACTTTTTGAATGTGACATGGATTAATGAAAATGGATGGTGGAGATTAAATGAAATCGGACGACTAAGGTTAATTGAGTTTATTTATATATATTTTATAATAAATATATTAAAATATAATAAAATATTATATAAAATATAAAATATTATAAAATAATATTAAAATAACCCCAATTAGGCTAGGAAATGGCGGGAAGGTGGATTTGGGCCAAATAATTGGTGGGAAGGTGGAATGGAAGACAAGTGGGTGGTGGGATGGTTAGGATGGAGGTTTAGTGGCTGCGATTTGGTGTCTACAGATGCCCCTTTTTGTACCATGTTGTGTGAAACACAATGTGGTGCAAAAATACGAGACACCTGCTTGGGCTATGGGCATAGAAGCAACTTCTCTCTGTTGTTGGATTTGCGCACTGATGTTGAAGACAAAAGAATAAAGAAATTTTTTTGGAGTTTTTGTAGCTTACCCCCTCAATTGGCGAATGAGTTACGAATGTATCTCACAAGCCAATTGAAAATGAATGATGTAGTGAATTTGTGCAATTGATGAATGAATGATGTGAAATGCAAATGATTGTGGATGATATGAATGATGTAAAATGTGATACCATTTTTGCCCCAACGGTGGGAAGGGGGTTGGTGTATGATACCATGTGAATGTAGACGATATGAATGATGTAAAATGTGATACCATTTTTGCCCCAACGGTTGAGAGGGGTATTTGTCCAGTGTAGATGTTATGATCACGTGAGATGTATCCCGTCATGGGAAAATCATAATGTAACGTGGTTGCCCCAAATTTTGGGATGATTCGATGCTTGTTGAATAAGCTGCCACAATGGCATCATTGAGTATGCAATGTATGAAAGATGCATGATGACTAAGTCAATCGTAGGGGTGGGGTAGTGACTGTAGAAATTTCTTCATCAATTCCATCATGGAACCAATCAACCTACCGACATGTCCTATACTTTGACTGTTGTCGAATGAATGAGTGTTTGAGATTTTGATTTATCTGTGTTTTCTTGCCCCACAGACAAGGACATCAATGATTGATTGCGAGCAAATTGTTCTTGGCAAGGTTGCATTCAAAATGTGAGGTGCCAAATGTGATTGTGATTTTTGATGATGAGATAATTGATTATGATCATGAGCAAGTGTCCTTATTGTACATTATTCATCTTACCGAATTGCATGGATTATCATCACTGCAATCACCAAGTTTATAGAATAACATACTAGATACGAGGTTCACTTGGATGGCCTGGACAAAATAAAAATGATGAATGATATATGCATAATGATGATGGAAGAATGTGATGACGTAGATGATGAAGAATTGTGGGATGTTGATTTTGCAAAAATGTGACCTTGGTTGGCATGTTTCTGCAATGCAATATGTATTTGTGAAGAATTTTGCTTTTTCTCAAAAAATATGCATGCAAAACTATTTGTAATTTCACAAAATCAACTTTTATGATGTACATGATGTATGGATGAATTTTGGTTCAGATTTGATGATGGGAGCTACCATTTTAGGAGTTTTTGTCCTCATTCTCTTTTGCTGCCAGGCGCACGCCTACGCCTGGCATGTTCTGTAGGCGCCCGCATGTGCCTGCATGCGCCCACAATGTTCAGGCGCAGCTCTGCGCCTGAATGCGCTAGTTAAAGCTATAAAAATCTTTTTGAGGAATTTTTAGGCTCATTTGTGCATTGTAAACTTTGAGAAGCTGCGTCTGAGGAGGGAAGTGACTTAGTGAGCTAAGTGAGGCTTGCGAGTGTGCGAAGGTGATGGTGGCGGAGGGCCTTGGTGCTGCTGGTGGAGCGGAGGTGACATTTGTCCCGGTAATACCCTTTGTTTCCTTTGTGCAAAAATTTATTTTTAGTTTATTTTTGAATTTTTTTTTTTGAATTTTTTGAATTTTTAAAACTAACAAAGTGTTTTTGTTTGTTGCAGCTGAGGGATATTGAGCCTCGACATCGCTTCTCTCCTCTCATTTTGGGGATGAGGAAGAAGCTTTCAGAGGAGGATTGGGGGTTGTTGAGTAGGGTAGGCCTAGATGGTGTGGCCCGATTGGATGTGGTGAGGGCTAATGAGGGCTACCTCTCGGCTTTGATCGAGAGGTGGGACCCGGATAGAGGGACTTTCCAGCTATCGACTGGAGAGGTTACTGTCACTCTTGAGGATGTTTATCACATTCTCAAGGTGCTAGTAGAGGGAGAGAAGGTGATGGTGGGGAGGGATAAGAAGGCAAATATGGAGAAGATGCTTGGGGATCAGTGGCGGGAGGCTCGGATAGGGGATGGAGGGATACTGTACCTAAGCATGTACAAGGCGAAGGAGTTAGATGCACTCCCCACCTTGATCATGTTCATGTTGGCCAACATAGTGCTACCTAATAGCATTGGGTGTAGGTTCCCTTGGAACCTATTGGGCTTAGTGAGTGATCTATTGATGGATCCTTGGGAGTATGCATGGGCACCTACTTTATTGGTGTAGCTATATCGGGAGCTATATGAGGTGGCACGAAGGGGGAGAAAGGGGATTGGGTGCAACTTTCTCCTTCAGTGTTGGGCTTGGGAGCATTTTGTGGTAGCTCGGCCCGAGGGGTTGCCATGTGAGTCATGGCGGATGGATGAGCCGTATGCGAGGCGATGGGCTATGGCTGAGGAGGTTCAGCCTAGTCGAGAGGTACACACTAGGTAGTGGTACCGAGACATGTGGTCAGGCTTGGCTCGGGTGGACGTGCGATGGAGGCCATGGCGAGGAGCTAGGTGGGATGGATATGGGAGACAGTTGAGGGGTGCGGTAGGGTCGATGGATAGTTGGGCGGAGGGATGAGGAGGTGGAGTACTTCCAGTACTCGTGGGTGCTGAGGCAGTTTGGTTTACCTCAAGGAGTTCCTGATGAGCCGGTGTTGTATCGACGGGTGAAGGATGAGGTGACACTACCTTGTCCCGAACCATGGTGGGTGCCATTGGAGGATGATGAGCAGTTGGAGGTGGCTGATGTGGATGATGTCGGTGTGACTTCAGAGTATGCGGAGTGGTTTGGTGCCCAGCCAGTATGGGTACCAAAGGTGGTAGGTGAGGATGCGGCAATGGCGGGGTCGAGGTCGACTCCGAAGAGGATGAGGCCTCAATGGTCGATGGGATGGAGATGGTCGAGGGTAGCGGCCCAATAGGCTTTGAAGGTGGGTTTGGCGGTAGGGGAGAGGGAGGATGATGAGGATATGGGTGAGATATCTAAGGTGGCTAGGCTATGGGCTGAGCTTGAGCAGCTATGGGAGGAGCGAGAGACTATGCTAGAGTCTCAGAGGGAGGCCAGGGTGACTATAGCTCAGGAGCAGGAGATAGTTATGAGGCTACAGGTAGAGATTTTGGTGAAGGAGCGATGACATCAGAAGGACTTGCGATGACTTCGAGCTAGTGAGGCATACACACATTCCTTGGAGGATGTGTGTATGCAGCATCACATCACCTTGCCAGATCCTCCTTCTTCATCTATGGCCGAGCCATCGAGGCAGATGGAGTCGAGGCAGAGTACTAGGTCGAGGGCTCCTACCGGGTCTCAGGGGTCTTCTCATGGATAGTTGATGTAGTGCTTATATGCACTCTTTTGTACATGTGAGCCTTGGTGCTCCCTTTTGTAGCCTTCTTGGCACTCTATTGTATATTGGACGCTTATATATATACATGGCCTTTTCATATATGCGTGTTGTCTTTTTGTGTGGATGTTTTTATGTGTTATGCAATGCTTTATTTAATGTTTATGATGATGTATGCAAGCTAATGACTATGATGTATATGCCTAATGTTTATTTGATTTGATGTATGCAAGCTAATGATGAGTTATTATTGTAAGTAAATGCATGACGACTGTAAACTATATGCAATATTATGAGAATTTGATATGATTAATGCAAGTTAATGCTAAATGAATGCAGACTTACATGATAGGAATGCATGTTGTTCATATGATCTATTATAGTTCAAAAATACTATTGGCCATTTTTGTTGTCCATTGTTTGACAATCGGGAGTACCCAGTTTTGTTATGTTTTGCAACTCGACTTACCATGAAGACATGAATGTGGACATGTCAAAAAATATGGACGTTGATGTGGAAGAAAATATGGAATTTGACATGGAAGAAGATATGGATGTTGATATGGAATGAGTATGACAGAATTTTCAAAGACTCAAACATACTAGTGTTATCAACCAAACTCACTTGGGTTGTCTAACTTTCTTTAGGACCAATGTGTGTGCAAGTGAGGTTCAATTACCAAATATTTGAGTGTGACAATGACCCTATCAATCAAGAACCAGTGTGTGTGAATGTGAAGTTCATTGACCCACTATGAGTAAATTGGGCATGACCTGTTATGAAGATTACCTAAAGCTAGCTTGCCCTTATGTGCGGTCAGAGGTCTTCTTGTTTGCCAAGGAGACATGTCACCCCGCATGAGCTTACTCCACTGCCAGTCAGGCGTCTATAGCCCCGATGAAGATTCACTCCATAGTCCAATGGGATTTGATCTTTTAGGCCTTGGGGATGACTACCCATCCTTGTCAGGGGCATGTAGTATGAATCCTTATGACTTTAGGGATCAAGGGTATTTGGGAGTTTTATTTGTTAATTTTGTATAGAGCTTTGGGGAATCGGATTCTCAACCGAAGTGTGATGAGAATTGTGACCCTATCCTTACTACTCTATGTTTTTATGCTTATATTTGAAGAGTAATTGAGGTAATGGTGAAAACCACTATTTTTGCTTTGGACTATGTTGCATGATGGGACAAGCGAGGATTATCCCTTTTCACTTCAAGGTACTACCCAAGTATGGCACTAACCCTCCTTGACTCATAATGTTTTTAAGATGTGATGGAATGTGATTGGTTCAAGATTACATTTGGAATCAATTGACATCGCTCAAGACTTTCTTAGTGTGTAAATTGTGCTTTTGGTCCTAAAGAAAATTGGACATCCACTTGGAGGTTGCTTTCGACACTAGTAATGGTTGAGTGACTGAAAATTTTAGGCTTTTGTGATTTTGACATGTGATGTTGTTGGCTTATGAAAGTTGCATGATTGTTTCAAACTAGGTACCCCCAATTTCTATAACTTTGACTTTTTGTTTGTGGCCATATCATCATTACTATGCCAGATCATTGAGCATGGGATGGGATGAATGCAAATGTGTATGCCTAGTGTAATGACTGTTAATATGCAAATGGAAATTGTACAATGTAACGGAATATGTATGATTGAATGTAAATGCCTAAATGCAAATGAAATGTATGCAATGTGGAAATGCCTATGTAAGAGCATGCAATTTGTTTGTTTTGTTTTTTTTTTTTTTTAGCCATGTATATATACATATAGTGTGTCACGTTTAACAATGGAATGCTTTTAAATGAAGAACATTAAGTGGTTCAGGATCCTCTTTACCCTCTAAATCGGCAAGCCTATAAGTACCATTACCCACTTTTTGAGTGATCACATATGGACCTAACCAATTTACCATGAATTTGTCATGAAGATGTGGCAACGCATTGGTGTTTTGTTGGTTCTCTTTGAGGACGAGATCCCCTACTTGAAATTCTTGAAGATGGACTTTAGCATTGTAAGCACGCTTGAGGCGGTCTTGATAAACTCGTAAATGTTCTAATGCATTGACACGCCTTTCATCTAAGAGTGTGAGTTGGTCAAGTCGTGCTTGTCTAGTTGTATCATCATCTATGAATTCTTGCAAGGAAATTCGTAAGGAAGGAATCTCGAGCTCAAGAGGCATAATAGCTTCCGCTCCATAGACCAGAGAAAATGGTGTTGCTCCCATCGACGTTCGGATGCTTGTTCGATAAGCCCAAAGTGCCAAAGGGATTTGTGTATGCCAATATTTATGATTTTCTTTGACAAGTTTCTTAAGAATGGCAATTAAGGTCTTGTTGGTAGCTTCAGCTTGTCCATTTGCTTGTGGGTAATAAGGAGTTGAGAAACTATGTTGGATATTATATTTCTCGCAAAGTGTTCTAACATCCTTGTTCTTAAAAGACTTACCATTATCCAAAATGATTTTAGAGGGGATACCAAAATGACAAATGATGTGATGGAGTATGAAATCCACAATTCTAGGTCCTGTCGTACTGGTTAGAGGGATTGCCTCAACCCACTTTGTGAAGTATTCTATGGCAGTTATGATGAAAGTATGTTGTCCTGAAGAGGAGGGCAAAATTTTATCGATTAGATCGAGGCCCCATTGTGAAAAGGGCCAGAGACTCTGTATAGGTTGTAAAGCTTGTGATGGTACATGTGTTAAATTGGCATGTGATTGACATTGTTTGCAATTTTTGACATATGTGCAACAGTCACGTTCCATGGTGGGCCAATAATAACCCATGCATAAAAGATGCTTTGCAATGGCCATTCCACTAAAATGACCACCACAAGTACCATCATGGGCTTCCTCTATAGCCCTTTGGGCCTCTTCTGGTTCGAGGCATCGAAGCAAGATTCCATCATAACCCCGTTTATACAACACGTCACCCAAGAGAACGAAACGGGCTACCCTTTGCTTGAAGGCACGTTTGGCAGACCGAGACATGTCATATGGGAGTGTTCCAAATTTTAAAAAGGCAATTATGGGGTTTGACCAAGGCTCACATGATTCCACATGGATAAAGCAAACATCTTTTCCATCCTGTGGGTTAGCACGCTTCACGACTGCTTTAGAGATTGTTGAGATTATTAGGGGTTGTACCTCTCCTAAGTCATTCTTTGGAATCAAGGATCCAAGAGAGGCCATTGCATCTACAAATATGTTAGTCGAATGAGGCAAGTTATTGATTTCATACCATTCGAATGTTGATAGCAATTTCATTGCTATTTCATGATAAAGCTTAATGGTAGGTTCTTTGCATTGGTATTCTCCTGTTACTTGTTTTACAACAAGTTGAGAATCTCCAAATATTTGGATACGCTTAATACCCATAGCTATAGCTGATTGAAGACCTAATATTAAGGCTTCATACTCTGCTGTGTTGTTTGTGCATGAGAAGTCTAACTTGAATGATAAAGGGATGGGAATCCCCTATGGTGTGTGAAAGACAACTCCTGCACCTTGACCTTTTTCGCACTTAGATCCATCAAAGAATAATGTGATGTCGACATCCTCCTCGAGAATGATATATTTTCCTTCTTCAGTGACTGAAAATACCGAATCATCTGGGAGCTCAATAATCAAAGGATGATCACTAGGTAGTGGAGCTTCTGCAAGGTGATCGACAATGACCTGACCTTTAATGGATTTTTGGCTAATGAATTCGAGATCAAATTCTATAAGCAACATTATCCATTTAGCGGTACGGGTATTGTTATAAGTGCGAGACATCATGTAACGTAGAGGATTTTCTCTAGCTATGACATAGGTTGTTTGGCTTAGCATATAATGTCAAAGTTTCTTAGTGGCTAAAACCATCGCTAAGCATAAATTTTCTACATAAGTGTATCTTGTTTCATAACTTACCAACGTTCGACTCATGTAATAGATTGCTTGCTCTCGATTTTGTTCATTTTTCTGTGCAAGCATCATCCCTAAAGCAGCCTCTGTGGCTGAGACATATAGATGGAAAGGGACCCCCGACTTAGGAGGAGTTAAAACTGGTGGGGGTGAAGGAGGAATGTAACAGGCTGAAGCCCTTAACAATTCCTCGGATAGGATGAACTCCGAGAGGGAGGGTGGGGAGGAAATCCGGTCCAAGTCAATGAGGCTACTGTCAATTGGAATTGGCTTAGCCAAATCGTATGGATTGCGGAGCGGGGTGAATAAGTCAATAGGATTCATATTGACTTAGGGGAATGAAAGGTGGTTGGGATGGATGCATGGATGGAACAATTGAATCAGAACCGATGTCGAGGCGTGGTATCCCTGTAATAGTGAACGTGAAACATCAGAGCAACATTTTTCTCTCTTTTTTTTTGTATGTTTTTGTTTTGTTGTTTTTTTGTATGTACATATGTTACAATTCTTGGCTTATGTGGGGCTCAAGGTGGATTTCCAGGTGGATCATCTTGCTCTTGTGGAAGAAGCAAGTGGAAAATGGGATGTTGGATGGGAAACATTCGGAGGTAAAACTCTTCCTGTTGGGTGATGGGGACAATGGGGAGTGATTCCTCTTCAGAATCGTCAGAAGCATTTGACATGACTTCAAATTCTTCATAACTTTCATCATCAGAATCAAATACCGGATAGGAGAAATTGATGGGATCATCCTCGTCTACTTCATCAATGCGAAGTTCTTGAAGGGCCTGTTCAAGAGAGGATGTTGATGGCAATGGATGCATGGAGGGCTCTTCATCATTGAGGCTAAGCTTTTTGAAGGCTTTCTCAAGAGAAGCGATGGAGGACAATGGGGTATAACCTAATCCAGAATGATCATGAGCACCTCTATATGGGACATCTAGGATATCATGCATTCCTTGTTCATGGGAACCTAAACCTTGACCTTGCCAATGGAACATGTTGAAGTATCTGGCTGGAAACTCTTCCACGTGGGGTATATTGGTGCGCCTAGGCTCTTTTAGTTCTTCGGGTGGGTTTGCCCCAGTTGAGCAATCCAACCCTCCATAAACAAATTTAATGCTATTTGGAGTGGTACTCATGTCGTAGACAGAACCTATGGATAGAGAACGGTCTTTGGGACATCCAAAATCCTTGGTTGTTGGAATGGCTAAGGGGGTGATGGTGACGTCTTGGACCACATACTCACCTATACCAGGATTGGTGATGTGGACTTTGACTTGGGTTGATGAGGTGGATGGTGAAGGCTCGGATGGCTCTGGATTGGTTGTGGATGGCGAGGAATTAAATATGTCATAATCAAAAAGTTTGACTTGTGACACATCGGCTGATGGAGTTGGATTGGATGGTGGTAGGGCATGATTAGATGGTGGTGTGGAATGATGAGATGGCCTAGAAGAAGTGGTTGTAGTGGAAGAAGTTTTTGCGATGTACGATGTGCTAATGGAAGCTTGTCCGCAATTACATGTACAAGAAGAAATGGATGATTGAGAAGATGATGTGATGGGTAGCTCCTCTATGATGGGAGCCTTAGAAGAAGATGAAGGTGGATTAGAGGAAGAAGATAGATTGGAAGATGACGTTGATGGATCTGATGATGGCGCCAAGAACAAATGTGTGGAAGGTAACATGGATTCATAGGGATTTGAAATGAAGTTACAATACTTAAAGGGTTCAACATCCATGGGGATGCAATGGACTTGTCCATCATGAACATATTTTAAGCATTGATGAAGAATTGATGGGACACATTTCATTTCCCTCATCCAAGGTCTACCAAGGAGTATATTATACGCCATGGCACCTTCCAAGATGTGAAACATGGTGTGCAACATTTTGGCCCCTACTTATATAGGTAAAACGACAGTGCCAACTATGGTACACAAAGCATCGTTAAATGCTTTGAGGGTGAGTGATGACTTGGTAATGTGGGATGGCGGTAAGTTGAGATGGATAAGGGCAGCGGTAGTAATGATGTTGATTGATGAGCCGGTATCGATTAACACTCTTTTGAAGGGCTTTCTGTCTATTAAGGCCATTATATGCAATGGAGGGTCCACCGATTCTGAACTCATTGGTTTTATCTCAAAGTCATAAAAGGTGATTGATGGGTCCATGCATGTTCTAACACTCCCTACAAAATTGTTGAAGGCATTGGAGTCTTGGGATTCTAACTCAATTGACTTGAGTATTTCCATAAAAGCTTCTCTATGCCTAGGGGATTGTTGAATGAGCTCATAGATAGAAAGTTTGGTCGATGCCATCTTCAAACTAGTGGTTAACCGGTTGGTTAAGGTTACCACTGGCCTAATCGGATGAAGGATAGGTGGATGGGATGGGTTGGACAGATTGATGGGAGGAGATGGATTTGGTGATGTTTGGATGGGTGGTCTATTTGAAGGTTGTTGATCATGTTGTTGATTTTGCCTTTGCCCTCTAGTGACCACATTGACTGCTCCGACAAAGTTTTGATATTGTTGGACATGATTTACTTGATTAGGAGGTTGTTGTTGATTGTTACCTCCTTCATTGTGTTGAACCTCCCCATGGTTAGGTAGAGGTGTCTGATATATGCCCAAATTTTGATTTTGTGGAGCTAAGGGGTTATCCACGTTGATGGCCCCTAAGTCTATGAGGTCTTGCACTACGTTTTTGAACACATTACATGAATTGATATCATGCCCATTTTGTCGATGGTATGGACAAAACAAGTGCTCTCTATAAGTCCTAGGCCTTTTGGTGGGATCAAGGGGCCTAATGTCTGGCAAGGCTAATTTGTTGGTTTCATACAACCTTCTAAACAGGGATGAATACGACTCGTTTAACGGAGTGTATTGTCTTTGGGGGTGATTGAATTGGCGATGGATAGGTTGTTCCATAGTTGGCATTGTGTTTTGAACCATTGGTGCTTGGGTAACTGATGGGACCGCATGATATGAAATTTGTTGTTGCACCAGTTTTTGAGCCACTACGGGCTGGCTCATCACCACTTGATTAACTTGGTTTGTTGTGTTAGCCGTTGAGGCTTGTGTGGATTTGTTTTGGCTAGATTGGTTATTTCGGTATTGGCCCTTATTTTGCCATTCTTTCCTTTTAGGCTTAATGACACCCTCTTGGATTTTGATCTCCTCAATGACACTAGCCTGTGCTAAAGCTTCTTCAAATGTTCTATAAGTGTTTAGTTGTAGCATCCAAGAGATGGGTTTTAAGCAACTCTTGGTAAAAAGCTTTATAATCTCTTCCATTGGTAGGGAGAATGGCAATTTAGTTATGACTGCCCTCCAACGGTTTCCAAAGTCATAGATAGGTTCCTCATCCCATTGTTTCAAATAATAAATATCTGATAAGGATACCTTCTTTTTAATATTTAGGGTGAAGCGCTCTAAGAATAGATCTATCAATTGATCAAAAGTGTATATACTATGTGTGGTCAATTGATTGTACCATTCTATGGCATCCCCCCTAGCGTTTGAGGAAACGTTCGGAGCATGAGAGCGTTATCATCGCTAATCCAAAAATATACATGGACAAATGAGCTCACATGCTCTTTGGGATCCTCAGTTTCCCTGAACTTGTCAAATTTTGGTATCATAAAATCTTTCGGATATGGCGGTGATGGTACCGATGGATGAATTGGTTGATGGATCAGTTGGCTTAATGTGAGCTTTTGGCTCATTGTTCCTGATGAATTTTGCATCAACTGATCGATTTGCTTTTGCATTGCTTGAAGTCTAAGGTCTTCTGTTGGAATGTGAGGACCCTGGATTAGGTGGTGGTTGGTTGATGGGCTTGATGATGGATGTTGGGGTGTGACCAACATGGTGTTGTGGAATGGATTGGGTTGGGTGTGTGGAGAAGATGGATGATTGAAGGATGGGGATGATTGATGAGGATGATGGAGGAAAGGATTGGATTGTTGATTGGTGGCAATGTTGATTGGTATGGTGGATGTGTGGAGTGGTGGTGGGTTAGGGATGGTCACTATGGAGGATTGAGGGACCCATGAGGAATTTTTATTGATGAGTGGAGGTTGAGTTGGAACTCCTTGAGTCATAGGGTTTGTGTTAACCGGTTGCTTTCCTTTTGTTCATTGTGAAAGCAATCTATTGATGAGCCCTAATGTATTCGTGAGTTCCTGATTTGACCATGTGTCGAATGATGGGGTTGAGGTTGGATGAGATGATGGTTGGGCTGATGATGATGGAAGATTAGGCATGGTCATGTTGGCTAAGTGAGATGATGGAGGGATGGATGACATGGTCATGTTGGCTAAATGAGATGATGGAGGTGTGGATGACATGGTCATGTTGGGTAAATGTGATGATGGAGGTGTGGATGACATGGTCATGTTGGCTAAATGTGATGATGGAGGTGTGGATGACATGGTCATGTTGGCTAAATGTGATGATGGAGGTGTGGATGATAGATGAGAGGTCATGGGTATGGTGCAAGTTGCATTTGATGTTACAACTTGAAGGTTGGGGACTTGCGAGGTGGCATTGACATGCTCCTCATACAAGGGGTTGGTGTAGGTGGATGTGAAGTAAGTGTTTTGAACACTTGGGCTTTGTGGTGGTTGGCTTGCGGTGGAAGGCATACCATATTCATATCTTGAATTAGGATATCCTTGGGTAAGGTAGGTGGTAGCCAATTCAGGTTCTTCAAAATCATCTTGGCTAAGGGGCTCCATGACATAGTTAGAGGCCTTGTAGATGGCCTGCACTCTATCCATGTCTATGTAGGTGGTGGCGGCTTCCACATTAAGTGGATGGGACTCCTCTTGAGAGCGGGATGGATGGGCTGATCCAAACAAAGTAGTCTGAATCATAGTGGATGGGGCTACCGAAGTAGCAGGCTCATGGGAATTATTTTCCATTAAATTATTTTGGTTCATTACCTTCTTTTGTTGACGTGTTAACACCATAAAGCAATTAAACCAAAAATTCAAGATTAATCTAGATCACACAAATTAACAATTTCCTTTCTAAAGAAATAAAGCAAAGAAAACAACCAATCCTAGGTTTCACCTTGTGTGGCTTACCTCAGGTTCATTAATTATTTTCTTCCTTTAATGTGAAGTTCCTTTTAAAATTGTTGGGTTTGTGTGTTTCGGTGTAGCCTAATCTTGTTTAATGAAAAACAAAGGTAAAAACTATGGTTGGCCAAGGCAACGAGATTCTTGTTGGTAATGACCTCCAACAAGTTTGCTCGAGGGTATTCCTATGGTGTCTAGGGGCAGAGATTTGATGGATGGAGATGAAAGCCACCATCACCAAACCTCAAGCAATAGTTGGTGATGAAATCCAACTATTACTGTTAAAAAGTGCAGCGTGCAAGTGTGTGATTGATTAATTTTATGTTCCTTGTTCTTTATAGTGTGCAAACAATATTAAAAATTACCAACCTCACTAATCTAAATCAGAATCCAACATAAAGACACAAATTTCATCGATAGAGCGCAGAGTACACCCTTAAAACCCCTGCCTACAAGTGATAAAAATCACAAGAGCATCGGAGGGTTCGTCCACCTCTCTGCCAAAGGGGCCAACCTAGGGCAGGATTACTTTATGCTTCTAAATGTTGTTCCTATTTAGATATGCAAGTTTGAAATAATTTTTAACCCTAAAATGCAACTCTAAGATGCTTTTGCATTTTATATGCACTCAAAAATGCAAACAAATCACCTAGACTTGCAATTTTAGAACAAGAAGTATATTTTATATCCTAAATCACACAAAAACCCTAGATGTAACTTACTACTGATTCTTTCCCCGATTTCTTAATGTGAACACAAAAATAGTGAAAAAACAACAACAAGAAACAAAATACGTAAATTGTTGAATGACAAACTAGGGTTACGTAACTCACTTGGAAGCCTCAACTCTGCTTCAAATTAATGCTAGGCATAGTTGTGCACCTGCTCAAGCGTAGGAGAGCACCTACAAAGCATGGAAGGGTGCCTGCGCGATCCCTAGAACTACTGTAGAATGCTTCAGAAACCCTAGCAATGAATGCGACAGTTTTTACACTTTCTAAAAAACCTGCAACAATAGCAACAACAAAAAATTAGCAAGGTAGATCTATCAAATTATGAAACCCTTGTGGGGTCCCACCGTGATCACCATTTGTGGATGCAAAGACACGACACTTGAAAATAAAATGGTAGAATCAAATAAAGCAATGAGACAAAATAGATTGCACAAAAGAAATATGTATTCAATGGGGTTTAGTTAGATATAACAAAAGTGTCTTCAGATCTGAGTGTGTCCTTGATCCCAACAGGTTGAGTGGGCTTTGAATATCCAATGTGGGGCCACTCCAACTTCAACAACCATCAAAGAATATGTTGAATTCATAGATCTGCATGCAAAACAAAACACAAGAGCATCAGTAATACCTATGAGGGCTCCATAGTGTGAGACCCTCAGACATTAACAAAACCCTAGCTTAAGAATCAATTTAAAATGCATGCCAAACCAATGAATAAATGAAATAAAACAATACTAAATATACCTTGCTTCGTTGTTGCAGATTTCATGGTGTAGCAGATTCAGATCTTCATTTCAGTGTCGCAACAAGCTCTGACGCGAGCTTCGCAAGCTCTGGTTCACACCTGGGACTATCACAGGCTCTGGAAGGTGCTAGGCAGGCTCTGTAGTGAGCTTGGCAAGCTCTGGTGTGCACTTGCAGATAGGGCAAGCTCTGGTGGGCGCTTGGCAAGCTCTGCAATGAGCTTCACAAGCTCGACACAACGCTCGTAGGGTAGGGCAGATCTGCAAAAATAGATCAGGAAGGATGGCGATGGAGGCGATGGATGGAATACGGCTATGGCGGTGAGCGAGGATGGATGGACGATGGCTGGAATGGCAGAAGTATTGTTGGCTTAGCTAGGGCATCAGATCTTCAATTCTCTCTATCTTCGCTTCACTAGGGCATCAACAAATGCTTCTCCAAGTATATCTCTTAATCTCCAGGTTCCAGGGTTTGGGCATTTGCAAAATACCCTATTTATAATCCAACCTAGGGTTTTCTTAGGGTTTTAGCCTTGCACTTTTGATCGTGTGGCTAAGATTAAGTCATATCCTAGGGTTGAGATTACTTTTTGAATGTGACATGGATTAATGAAAATGGATGGTGGAGATTAAATGAAATCGGATGGCTAAGGTTAATTGAGTTTATTTATATATATTTTATAATAAATATATTAAAATATAATAAAATATTATATAAAATATAAAATATTATAAAATAATATTAAAATAACCCCAATTAGGCTAGGAAATGGCAGGAAGGTGGATTTGGGCCAAATAATTGGCGGGAAGGTGGAATGGAAGACAAGTGGGTGGTGGGATGGTTAGGATGGAGGTTTAGTGGCTATGATTTGGTGTCTACAGTTCCAAATATCTACATTGCAAAATAAGAAAAGGGAAGAGGAGAAAGAAATAAAAAATAGTCGTAGCCAGAACTCACAAGGATGGGTATAACAATATCAAGACTTATGTAGGCAATATACCACATATAAAACATAGTCCTTGCACATAACAAATCACCCAACCATACCTATGTTTCAACTCCTATCAACGGTGGGTAGGGGATGAATTCCATAACCAATGTACAAGTGCATGAGATCCAAGATTCAGAATCAAAGTGCTCTTGTCCAAATGGATTTAATAGAAATAAACCCTCAACCTATGTTTACAAATGCGCACTCCTGAGTCACTCAAGTAAACCCCATGGAATCTAGATAGTAGAATATCACAAGATAACTTAAACAACCAAACATAAATAGACATTCATACAATCAATAGAGAACAAGGAGACAAATCCAAAGACCAAATAGTGTAGAATTTGTATTTACATAGAGGTAAACCTTACATATGAATTGTAATGGCTAAAGAGCTACACTTAGGAATGACCATAATTCTACTATTTATAGGTATATTTACATCAATTTCAAAATTAGACATTAATGGTGGTATGTGGGAAGAAAATTCTTACAGTAGACAAGCGTCATACTGGTACACTATTTCACTAGATAACACCTATCTTCTAGAAGGAGGCAATGCATCTAGTTGAATCTAGGCCTTTGGATCTTTTGATATTTATACCCAGTTTATTAATTCTGAGTTGCCTCATCCTTCTTCTTGACTGGTGATCCTATAGTTAGGCAGTGAGTGATAGGTATTAAAGCGCCTTGGGAGAAATGCACCTCAAATTAGTCACCTTTATGTACGTTGTCAGGTATCCAAATTTTTGGATAAGTGGATAAGTATTCTATTTGAATTTTGAGTGATGGTAGGGGCCTTGCATGTCGGGTGGGTGTGTTTGTTCCACCCATGGAGATATTTGAGAAGAGGGTGAAACTTTACCCAAAAATATACCTACTTTGTGTTTGTATCTCCCACCCAAGGTGGGAAGGAGTTTTCATCCCCCTCAAGGGTAGGGTTTCCTAATGCTTCCACTCATTTTTGCCACTTGAAAGGCCATCCAAATAGGTGGGCGGGTCTTTAGGAAATTTTTGCCCCAAGGCTAAGTGTTGCCCCTCTGTCCACTTTGTCATCCACCTTGCTTTAATCCATCATCTACTCGCTAATTTAGTCTGCTTGTGGCTATTGTTGCCACCACCTAATATCTTTCACCCATCCATCAATGTATTCAAAACTTGGTGAAATCCTTTGGGAATCACTTCCTGAAGGGAAGAGTGGGTGAAGGATGTAAAATTTCATCCAACTTCTGGTGACTTAGAGGGGTTTTTCATCTTGCTAAAATAAGGGATCCAAAAGGATTAGAAAATGCAACAATAATAATAGAGAGATGAAGGAGAGGAAGGAAATTTTCATGTATGATCTTATTCCATAAGTTTTCCTTTGAATTTATATTCCAAACACACTTTGCTTCTAAAGCCTTGCTAATAGGAATATGTTCTTCAGTTCCCATCCTCCATTTTCCTTGGAATTGGCTACGGATTGCCATTTAACCAAGGGAATACCTTCCCTTTCTGTTTTCCTTGTCCATAAGAACCTATAACTTAACTATCTAATTTGTTTCAAAACTTCTTTTGGTAATATCCCATCAAAAGAGAGTCATTTGTTGCACCATATATTAATTCTTCCTTTCACTTTATTAATAAACCAATTCTAATATTATTTATAGTAGTCATTAGGTTTAAAAAATAACCCCAGTTATGTGAGGAAAGGAGGATGCGAAGAAGGAAACGATGCAAGAAGAAAAACAAGCACAAAAGATGTAAGAAACGAGACATTTAACATGGTGAAAATTAAAGTAGAGGGAAAGGAACAAGGGCCCAACCAACATGAGCAAAAGGAAGAAAAAACAAAAAATCCAAAAGGACAGGACCAAGGTGACCGACATAGAGAGAACTGTTGTAGATAAGAGTAGTAAGAAGACAAGTAGTAGAAACAACAAGTAAATGCTTAAGAAGGTAGTTGTAATACACACACAGGAGGAAAGGGGAATAGGAAAAAGTAGAGACAATAAAGCCTTTGCTACCAACCAAAAGAGTTAGAGGTAATAAATAGGAGAGGAAGGTGAAGGGGAGGAAAGGGCAGGGAAGCATGGAGACACGAAGGGAAAAGTAATTCAAAACCTATCAAGTGAAACCAATGAGGCATAGACCCTTCTTCACAAGGCATTCTTATGGATTGAATTCCCCTAAATGTAACCCATCGAAGTCCTGAGATATTCCAAGAGCAGACATATTACCATTGCATTTTATCTCTGCTATCCTAGGCCCTTTTTTTACATGACCTAATAATGCTGCTCTTTACTGACTTTTATCAGCCTGGAGGCCATTTAGCTTCAACCACAACTTGTGGTTTGCATTTTTATGGTCTCATGGGCTATTTATAGCATACTAACATTACCTTGTGCTTGCATATATGAGTTCTAAGGCTTTCTCTAGCTTCTTGGGGATGAGTTAAAAGTCCTTGAAAATTGTTGAATGTATCCATTGGGCTACGAGGTCACGACAACAATAAACATAAGAACAAAAAACTAGGAAAATAACATAGATATGGAGGAGAATATTACATTTACTAAACAATATTTGGGTAATCCCTTGAAGATGACCTTTAGTTCCTGACCAAGTGGTAAATTTTTATAGAACTTTGTTGCACCAATGGTCGATGATAAAACTTGTGATTCCCAACATACTGGTCTTGCATAATGCAAGGCTTTATTTACTGGACACAAAATTGTAGTGTGATAGGCACACTTGAGCCAAGATTTCATATGTAAATAATACTTTGAATCTATAATATCTATACTAGATCACATTGTATTTGAGGCACCACTTGTGATTCATCTGGTATCGTCCACACTGGTATCCACATTCTTACCCAGATCTTGCTGAGTCTAGGTTTAATCTATCTCATTTCCTTCATGGATGTGGTTGTCATGGCACACCTGCTCTTGGTATGTACCTACTGCATGATCTAGCACCATCTCCTAAAAGGAACTGATTGGATGGAGCATCCACATAATAACTTTCTCGACACTAATATATTCCTTGTAGATTTGCAAGAAACTAGTTTCCCTTGATTGGTGTAGAAGGAAGCTAATCTCAAGGCCAAGAGCCTGGATGTAGAATAGATACGCCTGGGCATAGGTTGGTAGTATTTGTCATGGAATCCTCTTCCAACTTTTCTCAAAGCAAACATTGAATTCTCCATGCTTTTAAGAGGGTTCCTCTTGATAAATATGAATTGATACAAATACTGTAAGGGATACTCCACTTTTCTAAACGTATCCATGAGAGGCTCTACTAGATCCACCCATGTAGAGATACTTCTAGGTTGTAGCATTTTGTACCAGAGCCATGCTCTACCTTCAAGAGAAGTAACTAGTAGTCTGATCATTGCATCTTTGTGCATGATAATGTGAAGGGTGGTCAAATAAGCCATATTTTAAAGGTGTTCCTTCATAGCTCCCTTGACACCACTGTATTTTATTAGGGCATCGAAGGTGGCTTTCAAAATATTATACTAGTGAGGGAGATTGAGGGGACCAGGATTGTTCCACTAGTGGAACAATGGCTGAGCCATAAAGGCACCAATATTTAGAGGTCCCGAATGTGATGTTAGAGTCAGAATCAGAGTCACCAGATGAGCATGTTATCTCTACTAGTGAGGTCAAGGCTACTCATCATACCTTGAGTCCTTCGATATGTTTGAATTTTTAACACAAGCAGGTGATCGATCTCATGATATGGATGTGCCACACAGTCATAGTCACCAGATGAATTTGAGAAAATGTGGATAAATCAAAGAGTCACCAAACTTTGATTTTCTAAAACATGGAAACTCAATGAGTTCCCCAGTATAGTCACCAAAAATTGTTGGTCGCCAATATGATACTATGTGCTAGGGTGGGGGTGGACCAATGATGCAGCATAGAACGACTACCATTTCAATATGGGGTAGATGATATCCAAATAAGGTCGGTTCCTTCAAGGGTGGTTTAGGCTATCTACACTATAAAACAAGAAAATAGAAAAGGGAAAAGAAATAAAAAATTATCATAGCCAAAACTCACAAGGATGGATATAGCCGCATCAAGACCTATGCAGGCAATATACCACATATGAAACATCGACCCTGCACGTAAAAAATCACCCAATCATACCTATGTTCTAGCTTTTATTAGTGATGGATGGGGGGTGAATTCTAGAACTAATGTACAGGTGAATGAGATCCAAGATTCAAAATCAGAGCACTCCTATCCAAATGACTTTAGCAAAAATAAATCCTTAGCTTGTGTCTTCGAATGCACACTCCTAAGTCGCTCAAGTAAACCCCATGAAATACAAATAGTAGAATATCACAGGATAGCTTAAACAACCAAACAAAAATAGACATTCATACAATCAATAGATAACAGGAAGACAAACCCAGAGACCATACAACATAGAATTTGTATTTACATAGAGGTAAACCTTACATATGAATTATAATGGCTAAAGAGCAATTTTTAGGAATGACCATAATTCCACTATTTATATGTATATTTACATAAATTTTAATATTGAACATTAATGACGATAGGCGGAAATACAATCCTTGTAGCATAGAAGCACCATACTAGTACACTTATTCTCTGGATAATATCAATATTCTAGAAGGAGGAAGATGCATCTGGTTGAATCTAGGCCTTTGGATCTTCTAATATTTCTACCCAGTTCTTAATTCTTAGTTACCTCATCCTTATCCTCGATTGGCGATCCTCTGGTTAGGTGGTGAGTGATAGGTATTGAAGTGCCTTGGGAGCAATGTGCCTTAAATCAGTCACCTCTATGTATGTTGTCAAGTACCCAAACTACTAGAGCAACGAATAGATCTTCTATTTGAATTTCAAGTGATGGTAGAGGCCTTGCATGCTAGGTGGGTGCCTTTTTTTTGCCCATGGATATATTTGACAAGAGGGCAAACCTTTGCCCTAAAATTTTCCTAATTTGTGTTTGTATCTCCTGCCCAAGGTGGGCAAGAGTTTCTATCCTCCTCAAGGGCAGCATTTCCTGATGCTTCCACCCATTTTAATCACTTGAAAGGCCCGCCCAATAGGTGGTTGGGTCTTTAGAAAAGTTCTACCCCAAGGCTAAGGGTGGGCCTTCCATCCACTTTGTCATTTGCCCTACTTTAATCCTTATTCCACCCACCACCACCACCTAATATCTTTCGCCCATCCATAAATATCTTCAAAACTTGGCAAACTCCTTTCAAGTAAAGGGAATCACTTCCTAAATGGAAGAGTGGGTGAAATATGTAAAATTTCACCCACAATATGTATAGCTAGTAATAAATATGTTGTGGGGGAGTAAAAAAATACAAAAACACAAAGGTTCAATCCTTGAAAAGGATGCCAAAAAACTATTAAGTTGACATGTCAGTATGTATAGTCAGTAATAAATATCTCATGCAGAAGTAAAATAATACAAAAAAAGGTTTGGTCCCTGACAATAGTGCCAAAAAACTATTGGGGTAAGTTGGCGGGTAAAAGTATTGAAAATATCATTGGAAAATGAGCTTAGAGAATGATATGTAAATAACACCGAATTTTGCTCCTTAGTAACGATGCAAGAAAAATTTTGTGGAAAATTTTGATATCCTTAATAAATGGTTGTCACGCTATGAAATCTCCTTATCACAAACATATATGCAAGCTTTGGTAAACTTTTCACTTTAACCTGAAGACTATGAATTCTAATTCCACCAGGTTGGGTCAGGATACCCCATAATGAGCCTAATTAATGATGAATTTTTGTCTTTCTAAGCTCTACCAAATCAAATGAATAATATGGAATTTTATTTATGACCAATATTATTGAGTAATTTCTAGTTTTAGCCTTAATAGTAGACCAATACCTAATATATTGGGTAATTGTCGAAAAATTTAAAATCATCATGGAAAGATTGAAAAAGAGAGGGAAAATGATTTTTTTACACTCATTCAAATTATGTAATGAATATAAAAAATTGACCAACAAAATAATGTGATGTTCATATATTCAAATTATGTAAGATATAAATAGAAAACCCACACACTATACAATGGAATACAATAAGGAAGAGATTAGAATTTTTATTAAGTTTTATGAAAAATACTACAATAAGAATATGGTAAATTACCAAGATCTTGATGAAACCCAATACAATTGTTATCTCTGTTCAAATGACGTAACAGAGGAACCAACTACTCTCAATCCTAATAAAGTGATCAATATATTATGATCTCTGATTCAATAGCTAGAAATAATCTCAATTGGCTAGATGCATCCTTTGGAATTCCTGCACAAATGGGGGAAGAATGAGAATGAGACAGAGAAAAGCTAACACAAGGGAATACAATGACCTAAAGATAGGGCACTCGATATACCTTAAAAATTTTAGCTATGGATACTTGATGCTTTATTCTGACCTGATCAACTCCTTTTATAGCTTGGATTCCAAAATTCTATTATTGATGCTTGGTGTATATGCCTCCACATGGATCTCTTTTGGCCATGTATTTTCTTGAGTGCATTATAGGTTGTCCCTAGACTATCAAAACTTTGAATTCCTTCCAGTTGTAATTCACCACTATTATTTTGAAATCCTTGGATCAAAATCAAATTTTTATTTTATTTGTAGTGTGATCCTTTTTTTCTGTTTCCATGAGTTTATAGTTGCCAAAATTGTCTGAGTTCAAACTTTATTTTTGGCTTTATCTTATGCTTTTGGCTTACGTTGAAATTTTTAAAATTATCAAAATTGCTTCAGAATTTTTTAGAAATATACTATGGGTTGGTCCCAAGATCAACGGTAGTGGGTCTTTCAGCATTAATGTAAAATTTTGGTAATGTAGTCCTCCTCAACTCTGATCCACTTCAGTTTTCTGATCCCCACATCTGAAGAATTTTTTGACTTCCTCTCTAGGCCACCAGTTTTGATATCTTTTTTCTTACTATTCTCCTCTTTTTGGATGTCTTTAATTATTGTATCAATGAGCTCCTAGGCTTCTTCACTAAAGGACATAGCAAAGTTGATCGTGTCAAGATCTTGGAGAGTTTTACTTTTTTTGATGTGGGGTTGGTGCTTTCATATTGTCCATCTCACTTTGCAAGTGATATCTTTTTTTGGAAAACTATCAATTAAGCTTTTAATTCTTTATTATCTTTCAAGAGGAGTCTTACTATTTGAGCTTGTATGATTTATCCTACTTGTAACAAAACCTTTGCTTATCTAGCTTCTTGCACTTCACATATTTCTTAGTACAATCCATGAGATTTCAATGTGCTCGATTGATTTCATCTTTTACAGTCTTCCAAATATCCTTAGATCTTCAGTACTTTTGTTGAGTTGAGGATACTTGATGTCAAATTTGAGCTAAAGAATGATGATTTTATTTTTTTATGGACTAAAGGATATGTAAAAATTGACCCGTATCTTTGTTAATTCAAGCCATCTAGTAATACCATGATGATTTAACACTTCAATTTTGCCTGACAATTTTTGATCTTTTCTTATCCTATGTACATGATATGAGTTCTCCTTGTCTTCCTACATTCTTAAAGCCAAATCCAAGTAATCATGGGTCATTCACCAATTCTTGGTAGATTCTAGTGTACCATTGATTTTGAACCAATTTACGTTTTGAATGTGATAATCCATGTCCATGCTATCTATTTCAAGTCTTTATTTTAAACATCAACCATCTTCAATATGGACGCTCCTCTTTAGATAATTTTACAGTTGTTTTGTACCATCCTTTTGAATGAAAAATACCTATTTATTTAAATGAAGGGAATAAGAGGGTACAATGAAGAGAGGGGGATGAATTAGGGACATAGAATACCAACATAAGAAATGTGAATTATGACATTAATCAAGAGGGTGACATATTTTTTTAATATTTCAAAGTTCTTTGGGCCCTCTTTCAACCCTATTTGATTTTTATTGATGGGACAAACATTGTTCTTGATCAACAAGTGTTGTCCATTTCATAATACTGGCCTCAAATATGATTTTAATTGTTTGAATTACCTATTTGAATGTCTTTTATATTTATAGTGTGAGCATCTTTGAATTTGGAGAGGACTCATATGCATCATTGGATTTGACCAAAGGATGAAGACTTTAATTGTATTAATACACATTGATGGAATTGCTTCATGGGGGATGAATGAGCATCATTAGATCGTACTTGACCAATGACCGTCATCTATTTTTTTTAAGCTTAGAGGTGAGCATTATTTTAGGGACATTACTTAAAGTGGATATATTTGACATGTGCATTGTTGGATTGAGATGGATCAATAAGCATCGTCCGTTTGAATAAAATCTTGCTATCTTTTAAAGCATGTTCAACAAAGATGGGGTTATAGAGAGTTGACTTGAGTCATTTAAATTTTGAGAATCTCTAAGATGTGCACACTTTTGGATGACTTTAGGAGCACATGCATGATATTTATCTTCAATTAGGTATGTGATGTTTAATAAAGGGGTGCATACACTCATTATAGGAAAGTTTTAATTACTTTGATATTGATAGATAAAACTTTGCAGAGCCTAGGTTGTGGGAACATGATAAAGTGAAGGACTGTGGATGTGGTAAGTTGGAGAGGAGTGCACACCATCTGATTTGGGATTGATGTATGAGCATCATCATATTTTACGGATATGGGGGTACTTTACTACAAATGGATTGATTAATTAAGGATAATTATTGTATGACCCATTAAGCAATTTATCAACCTTAATTTTGATGTATGAGCTTACAAAAATATTTACACAACCACCATGACCCATATTTCTTTCTAACCAATAGTACTAGAGAAGAATAAGTATTTTTACTAGGCTAAATTACCCTTTCTTGTAGCAATTCTTGTACCAATTTTTCAAATTTTGACTTAAGGGCATAGGGTACCGATAAGGTCTAATATTAGGTGGCAAGCTACCTAGTACCAATGGTATTGCATGATCATGGGAATGACATGGAGTTAATTATGTAAGTTCTAAAAAATTACATCATGCTTAGTTAGAATTAGTTACACATATTCTTGTGGCTTGTCTTCTTCTAAAGTTTGCAGTTGAATTACAAATACTTGAGCTACTATCCCATGTGAGAATTTTTTAACAACTTCTCCATATGGCTTAAACTAATAATCTATGGAGATCCTGCTAGTGACCTATAGAGAGTGTAGGACTTACCATTCTGTGAGAAATACATCCATAATTCTACAAAGTTCTAGGCTATTATTCCTAAGGTATATAACCACTATGCTCCTAGCAATACATCACATCCTCCCAGTTGAAGAGCAAACATATCAGTTTTGAATTCATAGTCTATTATGCCCAACTTAACATTGTGGTATTTACCCTTACAAGGTAATGTTACACTATTTTCTACCATAATTTCAAAGGAGTTGTAAGGATGTATGTAACTATTTTATTGCTCGGCTACTCAGGGATCAATAAAATTATATGTACTACCTGAATCAATGAGAATTGTTATACATTGCCCCTTTGAAGAACCCTTCTACCTTCATATTCTAAGGGGTAGAAATTATTGCAAACACATGGACAAAGATTTTTTGTTGTGTTTATTCTTGTGTTTCACCTTCAGTTCTACTTTTTCATCAAGTTGTTCAATATTTATTGATTCTTCTACATCCAATAAAAATAACTTTTGGATACATTTATGCCTTGGTGAATCATTCTCATCAAAATTATAACATAATATTTGTGATCAACGGGCATCCATTTCCTTCGTAGTCAAATGCTTAAAAGGAATATAATTATTGTTAGTATTTCGTATGAACTTGGAAGGAAATGTGGGTTTGGCTTGTGGAAATTTAGAAAATATCCTTTGAGCCAAAAAAATTTCTTTCGCTAATATTGCAAATCCTATGGATTACAATTTAGACTTTGGTTTGAACATTTTTATCTTAGCCTTGATATCATTTTTTAATTCACTAATAAAAAAACTTTAAAAAATCCTTCATTCAACCCCTTTGTTCTATTAACTAGTTTCTCAAATTGATTCTAATATTCATGGATAATGGAGGTTTGTTTCAATTTGGTCAAGGCTCTTATAAAGTCCTCATACTCACTAGGTCCAAAATGAGTGAGTAATGGGACTCAAAACCTTCCCAAGAAAGGTCTTGTTGGAACCATTTCTTGCATCCATAAGATACGATTGTCACTCTACAAGAAATTGTTTGAAACCAACGAGCTATTACAGGCTCTAGTCAACCTGCCTCTTTATTCTGATTAAAATGGATATTGCTACATAAAAGTTACATAATGGGTAAGGAAACCCCAATGGTAATTTATTATATTACACGGATTACACACTCTAGATTAGAATTATACTAGATGTATTAAAATGACCAAGCAATGAAAATAACAATTATTATACCTTATGTGGACCGGTGCCTAGATTCATTGGGTTTTTATAGTAATTTAACAACATTTATAAAATGAACAAAAAGAAAAGGATTGAGAAAGAATTGGAACTATCACATTCATTCAAATATCATAATAAACATAACAGTTGTCCAATGAGAGAATCGCACGTAGTACATTTAAATAATGTAATATACTATGTAGAAACATACAGTATTATGACAATGAATTAATAGAAATGAGACCCGTAATTTTATTGATTTCACAAAATATTACATGAAGAGTTGGTAGAGTGTCATTTAACTCTATTTTTCTAAAAATACATCAATACAATGAAGGAATTTCGTTCAAATGATGTAACATAACTCTTCTACTCTCCTTGTTCCAATTTGGTAATAATAGAGTCTCTGAACCTCAGGCTCAATAAGTCTAGAAATAATCTCAGCTTCTTGAGCACTTTCCTATCAAAATCCTGCATAGTAAAGGGGAGGAATGAGGAATGAACAAGAAAATAGACACAAAAGAGAATACAACAACTCAACTCAAAGGGCACTCAAGTATACCTCTTAGAAAAAATGCTATCTCTAATGCTTGATGCAGATTCTGATTGTAGATGGTGTCTTTATAGCTCCAGGTTCTTGAATTTGTTATTTCTAGCCTGATCTTTGGGCTTACACTTGTCACCATTTCCTCTGATATTCTTTGAGTGCTATCCAACTATTTTTGAAATATGTGGAACTAGATTTTCCGTCCTGCTTGCCCTTTGGTTTGAAGGAGGCTCTCCAAAATGGTGTATTGAGGGATTTTAAAATATAAAATTGGTGAACCAATATATACATTTATATATAGAATTTATTTTTCCTACTCTTCCTAGTCATCTTGATTTTGTGAATTAATATCAAACTAGGTTGTTAGAGTGAAATTTTGATGTAGAACAGAGGGGGACCTGATATGACGGTGAAGAGAAGAGATGGAGTATGAGTGGTAAACGGATAGAATGATATTGATAACATGATGGATATGAGAGAGGAGGGAGCAATGGGAGTTTATTTGCTTAGTGATCGGTGGGGATATGGTGTATTGCAGAGTGGACAGTGATGATGGTTAAGAGATAATGCCTTGAAAAAGGAGGATAGTGATAGGTAGGAGGAAAGATAAAATGGAAAATAAGAGTTGGAAGAACCTATAACGTACTCCCATAACTATACTCTGTCGGAGTGACCCCTCTATAACTATATTCCATTGAAGCATTGAGTGAACAACTTTTTGTGAGCTTAAACATCTTCTTAATTTTGCCACATTTCTTATGTCTTCTGGGTATGCAGAACAGGAGCTGGTTGCACCATTGAGGCTTTCATATTTTGCACTTTATTATTTTTCTCATTGATGTCTCTTTTCTCACCTTTAATGTCCCTATTTATAATTTGAGAGAATTCTCGTATGATCCCAACTCAAACTAGCTTATCTTGTCCCTCGCATAGTACGCGATCACATTCAACGGATATATAAATATCTGATTTTATTATTTTGTACAGGGCTTGTCACCCAAATAGTCTTTATCATCCTTGTTTTTGTACAATACATGTGATTTTATTTGATAGTCTATTTATTTTATCTCCTGGTTACTATCTAATTTAGTCATTTATTCCAGTATTTTACCTATTATTTAATATGTCCTATAGTCATTGTTTTTTGTTGCAGATCTCTCTATTCAGTGGTTATTCTCGTGGATGATCTACAACCTTGGTTTGGCTCAGGTGTTAGATTAAAATACGTATCTTTATGAGGTGATACCTTTTCTCTGGTCATTGTTTATCAGATTCGTTCATGGAGGTGCACATCCATTGAAATCCTTTAATTGTTAAATCTTGTTGGTTTCAATTTTTCATTGTTGATCTCTATGGCCCTGCACGTTTGGTTAGCCATATGACAAAATACATGTGTGCTAAAATTGGCAACATATACTAAGTGAATATTTATGAAAAATTTATCATGCATACTTAGCTTTAGACATTTAATTTTTGATTTGATTTTACCTAAGTGTTAGTCATATAAAATGTCCGCATGGTGATTATAAATTTCCAATGTCTTATAAAGCCTAACCCTTTAAACCATGCTCATGTATTTAAGGATCCACCAACTCATGATTACCATTGGATGAAATACGCATTGTGTACTTCCATTTGATACTTTTGGACCTACATAAATGTTAGTCCTACAATATAGTAAACATATGTCAACGGTGGTCATGTATATTATAGAAGATACTTAAAAGTTATTGGTTAGTCGATTCTATACACTTATATTTTGCAAATAACAATCATTGACTCGATATCAAATTAGGGTCTTAACCTCCATTTAATATTTATTTATTAAAGGTTAATCAAAGTGATTAGAAAGTTACTAACCTCTTATTAATACATAACCTTTATAACCTTAATTACCTTCTCAATAGCTCACCGTTCGATCAAATATATGATATAGCATGCTCGTCTAATTATTTAGACATGCATCGGAGTTTTCGAGAAGGGGGGTCATTATCAAAATGTTTAGACCCTTCTTTAATTTTGATTAATCATGTAACAATGAAATAAGCCATATCCCCTAACCTTGAGGTGACTTAGCCATGCGCTACCATTGGATCTGGTCGAGGTCCATCATCGTCGTTAGGTTGGGCTGAGTTGCGCACCCTTTATCTGGCTTTTATTTTCCTTTGATAGCCTTGATTAGGTGCAACCATTAGATCTAGGCAGATACAAGTGCGACCGTCTGATCTAGTTCAAATATTACTTATTCAATGACCATTGTGTCATATTTCATCTTCTTTAGCCCAGGTTCCACCATCAAATCTGGCAGGATCGAGCGTGACCGTCTGATTTGATGAGATTGTATCCTTCTTAAAGTTGGATTGCTTTGATAAAATGCCATTGTTGGATATTTGGTGAGCATGTACATGACCGTTGATATATTTTAATTTTTTTTTTTATTTAAGCGAAGCACCACCATTGGATCCGTTTAGATCGAGCGCTACCATTGGATTCCACATTGACTATCGATCTTTTGATAGTTTTTCATTTAATATTTGACTACTTTGGGTGAAGCGCTACTATCTGATCTATGGTGGATCAATGCCATCGTTGGATCTTACCGAATGGCGGGGATCACTTTATTTTATCGTGATATTCTGATTGGTCGAATGAGTGGCTATAGGTATCACCATTAGATTAACTCACGATCAACTTTTTTAGAGCGCAACCGTTAGATCAAATAGGCTCAAGTGCAACTGTTATATCTGCTTGAATGCGGGGGCATTTGACTTTGACTTGTATGGGAGATTTTAATGGTCGATTATCTTGTCATGTACGCTGCCATTGGATTTTCTCTAAAGAGGGTGCATCCATTTATGTTCCTTAAAGTTGCACATACTTTAAACCATGAGTACGAATAATACTTTTGGCTAACCTTTGTGGTTTTTGGTAACTGCACATTTGTTGGATCAGACGTGGATTAGGTGTAACCATCGGATTCATTTAGATATGCTCAGTGTTTTAATAGATCTAGCACATATTTGAAATTTATTTCTTTGGTAAAGATGCATCCGTTGGATTGACTCTCGATCATGCACAGTTGTGGATTCTTCGTGACCTGTTAACTTCATAACTAAAAATAAACCTTGTATTAGCAAAAAGGGGAAGAGATTAGAAACATATGATGATCCTTGCTAATCTTGTTTAGCGGATTTAATTAATCTTTTGTTATTTAAAACTTTTAATGATAACTTTATGAACCTCCAAGAGAGCGCGATCGTCCGATCAAATCATAGTTGAGCACTACCCTTGGATATTTTGAAATATCTTGATGTTTAATTAAAGGGGGCACGTACCCTCAAGGATTTTATTAAAAATTTTCTTAAAACCTTAGGTTTTCTTTCTTTTGACCATGGAGCATTAAAGATTCTGACTTATCAAAGTGAGCGCATCCGTTCGATTCCATCTTGAATAAGTGTTGCCCTTAGATTTACTAGATTTGCATGATTTTTATTTTAGAGAAGCACGTAACCCTAAACTTAGATTTATTAGAATTTGATTTATCACCTTTTGATACATTTGGATATAAGTATTTTTATCATGGCACACATCTTTGCCCTTAAATAATTTTATTAAAACTTTACTTAGGCTAGAGATGACCTCGGGTCTGAATCCTTTAATAACACCTTTAGACAACCTGGGACTTAGGGGTTCATTCATTTTGACTTAGGCCTGAAGGTTGTGATTATTTTATAATGAGGGCTCATATTAAATTTGTGGATCATAAACCTTCTTTTTAAAGGAATCAGAGTATTTAATGGTTTGACCCTTTTAGTGGGTGTTCATTTAACTTGATCTTTATGGATTTCTTTAGGATAAAACCATGGTTATAAAAGCAATCCAATAAATGGCTAAGGTTTGGTTCAAAAATCAAACATTTAAAGTCAACTTCTTAGATGAAAATACAACAGAGGCCAGCAACATTTGCTAAATTTATTGAAGCCAAAAAAATTAAAATTGGGGGTCTCAGATGTTGAGTCAATTTTGGCTCCAACAGGTATATAACCATTGATTACTAGGCTATAGTTAATATTTATTTCATTATTTGATAAATATGTATTACATGTGATATTGTCATTCTAGATTAACGTGCATATCTGTAATGTTTAGCTAAGGCTAAACTTAGGAGTGTTATTCTTGGGAGAGAATATTTTGTTCACTCCTATTAGCTGCATCAGTTATAGTCTAATTTGGGCTCTCAAATGTAAATATATTCCACACTCATGAATGAAACATTGGTTTGATTATCCTACATTGGTATCAGAGCATTAGGGTTCTATTTTTTTGCGTACACTTTGCCTCTACCAAGATGATTGTGAGCTCATATTGGTAAACTTGCAATTGAGGAGAAAAAGGCACAATATTTTTTTGTTTGTCACAGATAAAAAAATACCCTTGTGATTGAGAGTTGCCCTATTTCAAACCTTGCTATGTTGTTCTTAAATCCCCATTTTAAAAAAATTTAGCCCCTGTTCACAAGTACCTTGTTGTGGAACACCTCTATTTCATAGTTCCCCTGCTTTGTTATTTGATTTTTTTGACTAATATTAGGCTCAATTAAAGTAAATAATAAATTTAAAAAAGGGTTATGAGCAGCCCTGATTGATCTTGATAGTACAGTCGCTTGTAGACCACTCAATGGACTCCATAGGCTACCTCAATCTCGTGCATAGATCAGATGGAGTTTTGTATCTAAGTAGATCTATGTAGCCGATAAATCAAATTTTATTGATTGTAGATTAAAAAAAAATTCTTGTTGCTGAATTTAAAAAAAAATAATACCAACATATCCACCATCGTAGATCACCAATAGATTGGCTATTGCAGGTCGATCATAGTCCATTTGCAAGAACTTCAAGGAATATCTATCATGGGTAGAATCATTCACGTGTAGGTGCAGATTTGATCGACAGACCCTCCTCACCACTAGCCTCCTGCAAAAAAATATCATCGTAGTAGATTGAAGAGCACATCACTTCGAGTCCAACACAGACTCGCCAGAATCCAATCGGGATCACGCTCAAGATGAAGTGATCCAGTGCCGCATAGAGAAGGAAAGACGATGAAAATATTAAAAAATATTAAACTTGCTTGCAAAGGTTTTCAATCAGATCCCTCCTCCCTACATCGTGCAACGTGTGGTAGTCTAGTATTGCTTTGGGTGCAAGTGTAATGGAGATAGGAATTTTTGGTTGGTTTTTTTAGTGTTGTGGGTTTATTATCCCACATTCACCGCTAGAAGGCGTGGAAAGCCCCATATGTGTGTCAATGCGCATATTAAGTTCTGACCACCCATAGGTGGCCAGTACGCTCTAGTGTGGGACCCACTACTGGTTAAAGGTAGAAGGACCATACTATGGTTGACATAGTGGTGTGTGTTGAAATTCATGTTGTGATAGTTATCTGTAGTTTGACTCATGGAAAATTATGTTGTAACTACCATATTTTATTAACATGCGACCTACTAACGTTGCCTGGTAGAGTTGATGCACTTACTGGTTACATCAAAAATATTTTTTTTATTAAAAAAAATTGTGCATCCAGTAGTGTTTTAATTATATAAATCAATTAATAAAATATTTTTTAATTAAATTAATTAATTAGTTGATTTAATTAATTATTTTAGATTAAATTAATTTATTTAATTACATTTCAAATGCAAATTTTTAAAGGGGGCAACATAGCATTGTTTGGAAAACAAAGGAGGCACAAAATTTGAAAAACAAAACAAAAGGTGACACAATATTTTTGCAAAACAAAACTCAGACAAATCAAACAAACTTGAACTAATTTTTTGCAAAAATTAAGGCGAATCAAAAGTCAAAAAGAGGGCTACAAAATTGAACACAAAACCTTGTTATTTTGCAAAACAAAAACACAAAGGGGGACACCACAAAATTTTGTTATTTTTTGCAAATAAAATTCAAAACAAGGGCAAAAGAAGTGAATATCATTTTGTAAATCAAAACTATTGCAAATTTTTTGTAAAAAGGTGCATTTTCGGTTGAATCCGACACCTAATTGGCATTGTAAAAGGTGCATTTTTGGTTGAATATGACACCTTCCAAAAACATAAATTTGTGGGCATGATAAAAGTTGTAAAATGCATTTAATATTCTATTTTATGCATTAACATATTTGTGTTTCTAGTAGCAATAAGACCTCAATTTTTTAGTAATGGGCCAGAAAAAGTGTTTGGGTGCTATATATCAAGGTGATCAAATTGAATAGATGAATATAATAGACTATCTCACAATGATGTTTTTTGACACCCTATAAAAAGTGCATGGAGGCTATATACCAAAATGATCAGCTCGACAAGATGATCATAATGGGATATATCCCATAACACTCTTTTTAGCACCCTAAAATTTTTTCTAGGGGAGTGTTGCCTTCAAGTGTTGTTAATTTTTCTCCTAGAGTCTTTCTTCACTCAGAAAATCAACTTTTGTCTAACAACCCCTTACTAGACTCTACATTGTTTTTTACTGACTTTATTCTATTATATCTAACACTACTATATCACTAACACTATAGCTCATTGTATTTGACAACTATCTAGGCTAACTCTGTTACTAACAATTTCCCTATCTGTTATGATTTTTTAATGTTACAAGTAATTGTTATTGATGTTGGTAAACTTTGTCTTAATTGTTATTGATTGGTATCTGACTAGTACTAATAGATCCTATTGTGATTTTTATTCTCACAACAATTTTTCCATTAACTATTTACGTCCAGTTAATTTTTGGATAGTGTAGTCTACTCAATATTCTCATTTTTTGTGGTGTAGTTTTTTGACATGCAGGATAAATAGAAATAGGGTATTGTTGTGGAAAATTTTGATATCCTTAAAAGATGGTTGTCATGCTATCAAAACTTTCTAATTCACAATGAGATATGTGGGCTCTAGTAAACCCACCTCTTTAACCTGATACTACTAGATCCTTAAGGATGCAGGTTAGGTCTGGACACCCCACATAGAGCCTGATTGATTATGAATTTTTGTCTTCCTAAGCTCTACCAGATCTGATGAATTATAAGGGAATTTTATTTATGACCAAGCTTACTAAATAATTTCTAGCTTTAACCTCTAAGCAGATCGATGCTTTATCTATTGGGTATTGTAGCAAATTTCAATTAATTCCATGGAATGGAGAGAAAAATAAAGAAACAACTATAAAACCTATATCCATTTGAATATCGTAATCAATATAGATCTTAAATCAATGAAGAAAAGTGTTATTTGTGGATTCAAATCATGTAATACATAAATAAATAAAACAGACAAATTGAGACATCATATGCCAAAGAGTAGAGTCCTGGATTTTATATTATATTTAATTCAAGATGATTACAATAAAAGATGCCACTAAGGTGCTTGGGTCTCTTAAAGAATACAATACAAGATTCACCCTATTTTAATGTTGTAACAAGGGAATTCTGATATACTATCCTAATTATAGTGATATATAGACTCCGACTCCTTGAAATAGCTCCTAGAAATGATCTTAGGTGGTTGGATCAAATCTTGATAGTACCTGCACAATGATGAGAAGAACTGAGAAATGAAGAAAATATAGAAAATACAAGGGAATACAACATACTCGAATAAAACACTTGATATACCTCTTTGGCAAAATTTTGCAATGGTAGCTTGATGATGAATCTTGGTTGCTTCAGCTCCTTATGTAGCTTGGCTATCCAAAATTGGTTACAAATGCTTGGTGCAAGAGCATCCATGTAGGCCTTCTTCTACCTTGCATTTTTCTAGGTGAATTACAACAAGGAGTAAGTTGTTCTAGGCTGTCCAAAACTGGAAAATTCTACTATCTGTCCCAAATATATGCCAGATGTTACCCAGTGTTGACGCTTGGTTTTCTTTGAACTATTATATTTCAAAAAGAATAATATTTTTCCCTAAAATTCCTTTTATGAAATTTTCATAATGAGGTACAATTGTGCAACATCATATTTAAATTTTTCTCAGCTTCTTTCTCCCTCTTCTTCTAAGGTGGGCCCAGGTGTGACTTCTTCCTCCTTGTATTTTTGTGAGCTTTGTCCTATTTTCAAAGGTCTGATTTCTAGGCCTTGCGTAGCTAAGGAAAAATTGAGGATACTTTTTATAATATTCTTCATCTTGTTTACTTAATTTTGAATTAATTTCACCTCTTTATCTATGTTGATCCATGCTTCATCATTAAATGTGACAGTGGGTTTTAACAGGTTGAGACTTTGCATAATCCTGTTCTTCATATATTTTCGCCATTCCCTGTTATTTTGAGCAAAATTCTGAAATTGGTTCATGACCATTGCTAGAGAATTAATTTCTCTGGCCAAACCCTCATCATCAGGGTCTACGTTGAGACTATCTATTCTATTCAAAATTAGATCTTCTATACTTGCTACTTGTAAGCACTCTACTAAAGTGTATCCATTTTTATATAACTCTTGATTAATTTTATCTTCCATCTTTATTACTTCATATTGCCATGCTTCCCACTTTGACCAGTTGGCTGTGATCATTGATACATTAATGAATTATTCTGCATAGAATGTGACAGAGTTGTATTTCTTTACTAGACATCCTTCATTCATTTCTTCACAATACTCATCAAATAACTATAATATGGGGAACATTTTTTCAACCCTTTTTTTGGTTTCTTGCATTTGAGTCTGGATTTCAGCGATTGTAAACTTTATAATTCCTATGTTGTAGAAAATTTCCCTAAGGATATACCAACTCTCCTTGAATCATGTTCCTCATATCATCTTTGCATTTTTCAATTGTGAAAGAATAGTCGGTAGTGAGGAATACTTTTATGGATTGGGGGGAAGGGAGTATCATTTTTTAGTGAGACATTTGCTGCTTGAGACTATCTATTTATGCATTTATTTTCTAATTTTTAGCCTATAATTGAGTATCCTTAATAGCTAATTTCTAATTGTTGTTGTATAGAGCTTCTATTATGGCCATCTGAGACTAATATTATGCTTTCATATGCTTCATAAGGTTTTATTGATATTCTATCATCACTTCTCCTACGGTTGTATCTATTTTGAAATTAGTAATTTGATTCATGGGGATGCTCTCATTTACTGTCATGAGTGTCTCAGTCACAACAGGTGGCTCCTAAGTGAAAGATTCATCTATTGTGTATTAGAATTCTTTGGGGTCTCTCCCTTCTTCTATAGCCTATTTTTGTCTTTCCTCTTCTACACTAAATACTATATCCTCTTCTTCTTTGTGTGGCATTATGATATTTTTCTATGTAGCTGGAGAAGGTAGAGCTTTTATCTTCATATTTGTTTTTGGAGGAGAGCTTGAGGGGGTAGAGGTGTGAGCTACAATCCTCTTAATAGAATTCCCAGGCCTCTTCCCTGTTTAATTCTTTCAGCTATTTTCTTTGAAATTTTCTTTTCTTGATTATTGATTACAATGTTTGTAGGAGTCATTTGGGGCTGATCACTTGTAACTATTTTTTGGGCTTGGAGATTACTATTGCCTTTGATGGATCAAAAAAAGTAACTTTCCTCTGAGTGGAAGCTAATATTACTATCTCTTTCCCCTTTTATGAGGTTGAAACTATAGTTTGAGTTTCTACAGGAAGATCAGTTTCAGATTGTTCTACACTTAGAATCTCCACTATGATTTCTACCTACTTTGGTTCTTTGTTAGCTATTTTCATCTGGCACAGTCACAGTTTCCAATAGAGCAATTAGGTCAATAGTGGATGACCTTAGCCTTAATATATCAGTAGAGTAATCACCTACTTATTCCCTTATTGAATGTGGTCTTTCTTTTGTATCCCATATATTTTCCAAAGGGGGTCCCCTAGTTTGAATACAAATAGAATATTTTCTTCGAAAGAATCTATCCTATGTCTCACTACCCAGTATGTTATTTTATCTGTCATATGTTTATTATAATGACCATCAGGATCATGAGGTCTCCAAGTTATCTCATCAAAATAGTATGCATCCATATGGTCTAGAGAATTTAGCATTTCATGGTAGCCTTTGTACGAGTGATGCCCCATTTTGCTAGGTAAATCAACCCAAGATATTTTGGTTTCTCTTTTTACTTCCCTAAACTTTGTTTCTTCTATAATATGCATCATAATTTCTAGTGTAGCTATTGACCTAGGGCAAAAATACGATAAGGCCTTAGGGGGAATTTTGGATCCAAAAATTCTGATGTAAGAATAATCTTCCAATAGGAAATAAACTCTAGATTTTTTTCTTTTAGAAACTTTGCTATCCCTTTTCCAATCCTATGAAGGAGCTGACCACATAATTGATGATAGACTTCTTGGAGAAACATATCACAAAACTCTATGTAACATAATTATCCTTCTCGCATAAGTAGCAGTCTTTCCTGTATAAGTTCGTAACATATTCCTCCCATGGGTGTTAATGCGTCTTCACTCATTTGACCTACTATTAAATGTATTAGCAATGAGTAATGTGTGAAGGGGGGCATCACTTTTTCTTTGTTCAAAATGACCCTTTGCAAGTGTTGTAGTTCTCTATCTATGGTCTCAGACAGTAAATTCTCCCATTTATACATGGTTGACTAGAAATTTTTTCCCCTATACTATTAAAACATGGTTTCTTTTTCTACCTAGTTTAAACATAATCATGTGCCCAAAAATGTAATGTAGAATCATAAACACAGATGTTACCTGGGCTACAATATTTGTAGCCGAAAATCCTAAAAAAAAGGAATTTTCTATCATAATTTGTGCTCGGACTGCTAACACCTTCTTGTCAATGATTTTGGTTGCATCCTTAAGGTTGAAAAATTGAACCATAATCTTTGGAGTGATCTTGAACAAGGTTCAATTATCAGGGTATTTGATTGCCCTAGCCTTCGAGTCATATACCAATGCTAACTAGGATATCAAGTTTGAGGAGAAGTGCACTTGTGGGTATATGAGCCTGGCTAAATTGCATGCCCATCTATTGTTGTATAGGCTTGGTGCATTTCAGGCGGTATTTTATTTCTTATACAGGGACTTCAGCAATACTGGGTGCCCCTAGCAATTTTATTTTATTATGTAGTAGCTAAAATAGCTATTTGTTCAACAATGTAGCATTGTTCAGGAGTAAATCATTTATCTAACTTGGATAACCCTATAAACTCTTTGGTCTTTTTGTTCGATACCAAACCTAGAATTTTTTCGAAAGGATCAGCTTCAATGAATTTTTCCAAGTTTGACCCTGTAACCATAAATTGGGCAATGAAAATGGAAGAGGCTGTTGTTCAACACTTCATTATGGCTACCATTTTTGTAGTAATTTTGTGTGATTTTTTCTGCTCAGTTTATCTTTAGCTACTCTGTTTCACTATGATTACAATGTTGTAAATGGTAGTAATTAGGATTTTATAATATTGGAAGGTGAGTGAAGCTTTTAAAAAATTCTTTCTCCTTTTTTTTTATAACCTAATTTGAAATATTTTGAAAATTATTTCTCCCTTTTTATTATAACCTGATTTGGAGTCTTTTGAAAAATTCTCTCTTTTTTTTTATAACCATATGACCTTTTGGCATATTTTCACAAGAAAAAATACTTTTTTAGTTAAAAAATTTTTAATCAAATTAAGTGTTTAATCTTACATAGTGACGTGATGCCATTTCACTCCTAACAATCCATGGTATAACTTTAAAATATCATTATTGTGGTGTTGTTTAGGTTATTTTCTAGTGTCAACCAATCACTAATATTCAGGAGGGTAGTGAGTCAATCGCCATTGAGGATATCATGAGCTGGAGGGTAACTTGGTTAGCTCTTTGCCCACCCTTTTCCATATTTAGCGAGCCAATCACTTTTTAATCTTTGTCATGATCTTTATTTAAAATTTCATTTGCCATCATGTACACTAATTTGTCTTTGGGTGCGACGTAGAAAAGATGATCCAATCACCGACGTGTATTGCTAGCTAGTGGACCAATAGTTTTACACTTCCTCTACCATGGTGTGGCTTCATTGGTTTCTAGAATCGATCAATCATTGATCATTTTACTTACTGGTGATCTAATTATAATTTGCATTATTTGTGCATAACATCATTGTGGGGGGCTTTTTTATCTACTAGCATTGATCAATTACCACCAAGCATTGAGGCTAGTGAACCAATCGCTGATCATTTACCTTACTGGTGATCCAATTAGAATTTGTACTATTTGTGCATATCATCATCATGGGGGGCTTTTTTTTGTCCCTTAATGCTAGCCTATCACCATTAAGGGTTAAAGCTAGCGGACCAATTGCTACCTTTAACAAAAACTAGTGGGCCAATAGGATTTCAGTTTTCCCTTTAGATATTTTTTCTCCTTTTCTTCTTATTCCCTTCACCATGGGGCCACCTCTTTCGTATTTTAGCACAAGCCAATCGTTGTCTTCCTTCAACTTTAGTGGGTCAATTACCAATGAGTGTTATTACTTGGTGGACCAATTATATACGATCATTAAGTTTAGGTGGCGTGGTATAAAACTTTTGAAATTATTCCACCATAGTGCAATTTTAACTTCATATGCCATGGGGTCCACTTTTTTGTCTTCATGTGTTAGCCAATCATCAACTTTTCTAGGACTTGGTGAACCAATCATCATCGACCTTCGAATTGGTGTGCCAATAATATTTAATTTTGGTATACCCCCTTTTTATTCTATTTGACTTGCTCGTGGTACAACTCAAAGTGATTGCCCACGGTGCTACCTTATTTGTCTTTTAACACTAACCAATCGCAAACTTTTGTTGAGGTTGGTGGACCAATCATTGTTTCTTTCCCTTGTTGAAAGACCAATTAGAATTGATGCTCCTTAACCTTGCACTCTTCATGATACAAATTTCTTAGGTGGGATTTTTTATCTACTAGTATCATCCAATCGCTAGCCTGCGCCAAGGCCTAGCAGACCAATTGCTAGTGTTTTTCTGGATGGCAGACCAATGGGAAATTTTTGCTTCCTCCTTGGGTTTTATTTTATTTTTCTTCTCCTAATCACTTGTGGTACAATGTTTTCACCTCCTCCACCATGGTGCCACCTTGCTTTTCATCTTGCATCATCCAATCGTCATCAAGTATGGTAAGGGGCAAACCAATCCTTGACGATCATCCACATTTGGCAATCCAATCATCTTTGAGCCTCTTTTGACTTAACTCCCCGTGGCACCACCTTCCTTGTCATCTAGTATTAGCCAATCGCTAGCAAGCTATGGGTTTAACTGGCCAATCACTACTCTCCATCGAGGATTAGCGGACCAATGAGAAATTTATTTTGAACTTATGAAAATTATTAACCTTGGGCCTAGGTTTATGGACTAGGAATAAATGGAAGTGGGTGTGACTTTTCTAAATATAAGACTTAGGCAAAGATATATTCATGGGGTCAAAGAGGGAACTATTTACCATGTAGAGGTTACCCTAAAAAACCTAGGGGATTTGAATAAAATCGTGCAAATTTATGGATTATTGGTGATTATCTAAGGACTTTAGGGAAAGTGAAAGGGTCATGGCAACATTTTATGGGTTAGATCTAGGTAAGCAAATGTTCATGACTTATGAGATTTTAAATTGTTGGTCGAGCCTAAGTGGATAATGAAATATTAAAGGGGGTGGCCTTAGTGGACATGGGGGTGGCAACAAAAATTAATAACCTTAATATTTGATGCAACTATGACTTAATATAAGGAAACTTTGGATATAATATGTTTAATAAAATGATATAATATACTTGGACTAATAATGGTCTAATGGGATGAATTTAGATGGATATAAGGTGTTTATGGTAATATGAAGCAAAGGCTTGGAATGTGCATTAATATAATGATATGGGAATTGACCATGATGATTATTGATAGGTGAAGATGGATTTAAAGGACTAGGTGGATGATAGTATAGGTTTATGGGATGAAGCAAAGGATTTAATGAAGATGCATGATGAAATCATGATATTCTAAAAATGGTAGGAATGAATTTGTGAGGGACCACCTTGAATGGATTGAGCATGAAATAATCAATAACTATACTCTTACTGACCATGGGAACCTTCTTCTAGCCAATATGACTTTCTAAATACTTCCTTCTTTTTGAAAAAACCACCACATCCTATAATCACCTAGACACTCAACTTTGCCAACCTTTGAAAACTAGGGATGAAATATAAGTTGGGTTTTTTGAATCCCAACACAGGCTTTATTTGGGACAAGAGAACTGCTTGACTTTGAAGGAATGGAAGTTTTTTTGAGAACCTCAGAATATTTGGTTTATTTGACCACACATGATGATCTCTTGACATGATATAGACTACAAATTTCAAGTTGACTGTAACTATACTTATTTTTTCATCTTACATAAGGACGCACACAAAGTGATTTAAAACTCAAAACTTGACTCAAAAAAATCTTAATCACCTAAAATACTGAATAAAGTAACTTATTGATAATACTTATGATCAAACCTAAAAATAAAAACTTACTGACTAAAATATTGACATAAAATAAAATGTACTACAACCTAAATTTTTGTAGAGGTAGACAAAAATATCAACCCAAATACTAATACTTTTTTTTATTTTTTATTTTTTTTGGCAGACAGAAATAGTTCATATCAATTGATCCCCATCATAGGGATGGTACATTTTTAGATGTTGGCCATTTATTGGAAACTGCATTTCTTCTCCTTGTAGGATCTGCAACCTGTAAGTATGATGGTCTATTTTTTGGATGATTTGATAAGGATCCAACCATTTTGGTTCTAATTTTCCATTATCTCCTACTTTGTTATTCTTTGGATCCCAACATAACAATATATTCTCTTCACTGAATGGCTTTCCTTTGGCTTTCCTGTTAAAGACCCGAATTATCTTATGAGTTTCTTAAGTCATTCTTACCAAAGCATCTCTTCCATATTATTCTATCTTGAAAATTTGATCCATTCTCCCTTGCAAGGCATATGGATTTTTATGATCTTGAAGTAATAGGTCCAAAGCAGGTTTTTCTACCTATGGAGGGAGTAAGGCATTTTCGCCATAAACTAGTTCATAGGGTATTTTTCTCGTGGTACTCTTAATAGAATTCTTATTAGCCCATAGAGAAAATTTCAATTCACTGTCTCAGCTTCTTTTATTTTTATTCAAAGATCTCTTTATTCTAGTAATAAGAGTTTTATTTAAATATTCTTCTAGGCAATTACATTGAGGATAGAAATTAGCTGAATGTGCCACTCAATGCTATATATCTTGTAGAATTCTACCATCTCATATGAAATAAAACTACTTCCATTATCAGTAACTAGCTTCCTAGGTACTCCAAATCTGGTTAATATGTTTTCCTCTAAAATATTGATAATTACTTCAGTGGTTGATCTCTTCAATGGGGCAGCTTCTACCCACTTAGTGAAATAGTCAGTTGTGGTTATTATCCATCTATGACCACTTGAGTAGTTTAAATTTATTTCTCCTATCAAGTCCAAACCTCATTGGGTGAAAGGAGCTTCTACTACCACAGGTTTTAAAGGTATTGTAGGCAACTTTTTCTTTTTCTTTTTTCTTCTTTTTTTTTTCCTCGAAAAAAATCATAATTTCTATTTCATCAGAAAAGAGGTTACATTATGAAGTTGCCCAAGGCAAGCTGTAATAATCAGGCAGGAAACACACAGTCTGTCCCCACCTAAATTTCCTTAGTACTATCAAGGAAGGGGTAAGAGTGAGAAATTTCCCATAAGACCTCTACACAAAGGTATCAATAATGCTCAGCTACTTTGTCTACAAGTGAAAACCAGAAAGGAAGAAAAGCGAAATCTGCCTCCCAAATTTTTTTTTTTTTTCTCCCAGAATAAGAGATTACATTATGAGGTTGCCCAAGGCAAGCTGTAATAATCAGGCAGGAAACACACAGTCTGTCCCCACCTAAATTTTCTTAGTACCATCAAGGAAGGGGTAAGAGTAAAAATTTCCCATAAGACCTCTATAGGCAACTTTTTCTTACCATCAAATATTTGGCAATTCTGGAATTTTCTTACAAATAGATGTACGCCCTTGAACATGGATGGCCAATAGTAGCCTACTCTCATTATAATATCAACATTTGCTTTAGGTACAAAATGCCCTCCAAAAAAGCTAGTATGAAACTCTTCAATTTAGGTACCTCCTTTTGAAAAAGAGAGTAATAATACTCCATTCGGATGCCTCCAATATAATTCATTACTCTGAATGTAATACTTCTGTGCTTGGAGTTTAACACTCCTTATTTTTTTCTAAGAAATGCCAGGTGGAAATTTCAATGTCTATAGATAATTAACAATATCCTTATACTAATCGCCTTTAGAAGCTTCTATTTTAACATTATGTTGTGCATTTACTGGTATAACTGTATTGTTGAAGTCTACGCATCCTTTGGTTGTCATGCACTTGGCCAAACCTTACCTTTTAATGGTTTTTATAGCCTTGAACTCAACCTCATACTGCTACAATTTAACCATCCACCTGGTTTAACTATTGTAGGTTCATTTTGAGTAAAAATATCCTTGAAAACTATGTAAGGAATGCAGGCTATCACTTTATTTGACCCAAAAATTCTTTTAAAATGCTCTAAGGATTTCGTTAGTGAGAAGGCCTATTTCTCTATCATAGTATACTTTAGCTGAGATCATTTTAATCCTGAACTCATAAATGACACTGGCCTCTCATTGCTTTATGCATCCTTTTGCGGTAGCACAACAACAATAGTGCCTTATGAAGTAAAAGAGTATATGTTAAATCTCTGTGATAATTCGGACATGATAATACAGGGGCTTATGTGATTTCATCCTTTATTTTTTGGAAAGCCTCCAGGTTTCCTTCTATCCATCTAATAATTCTCTATATTTTTATCATGTCATTTATGGGTTTTGCAATTTGAGAAAAACTTGGGACAAATATTCTAACAAAAATTATTTTCCCAAAAAATAACCTAACTCCTTTCAAGTTGTTTGGTAGAGGAATATTTGCAATAGCCTTAGTTCTTTCAGGATCAATACTAATTCCTTCTTTAGAAATAATATGTCCTAATAAATTGCCTTGCCTTACCCCAAATATACACTTCTTGGGATTTAACAAAATGCTAAATTCCTTACATATTTCAAATACTTGAGTGAGTTTCTCAAAGTGGTCCTCAGGATTATTAGATAAATATAGTTATGTCATACAAGTAGACTACTACTATCTTAAACATCAAGCCTTTGAAAGAAAAATTCATGGCTCTTTGAAAGGTGGCTCTTGCATTCATTAAACCAAATGGCATCTTGAGGTATTCAAATGTCCCCCACAAGGTGGTAAAAGTTTTTTTGTGTCTATCCTTAGGGTTGACTTCTCTTTGATTGTAGCCAGAGAATCCATCTAGTGATGTCATCCTAGTCGATCTTGCAACAACCTGCAATAACTGCTCCATATTGGGTAAATGATAATTATCTTTTCAGAAGTTTTTGTTCAGATTCCTAAAATATACACATAGCCTGATATCTCCATTTTTCTTTCTTACTGGCACTAAACTGGCTATCCACATAGAGAATCACACTTTTTTATAATCTTGGCATCCAATAATTTCTGGACCTCCTTTTGCATTACAGGATGTAAAGTGGGATTAAACTTTCTCTATTTTTTTCCTATGCAACTTAGTGCCCTCTTTCAATGGAATAATAAGCTTTATCACTTCTGTGTTAAATGTTCTGAGGTCTTCATAACTCCATGCAAAGGTATCTTTATGTTTCCTCGATTATTTTATGTAGTCTTATTTTCCTTTTCAAACATAGACTTTTCAACCTTCACCATTCTAGGCTCACGTTCGATTCCAATATTGATTTCTTCTGCTTCTAATCCTTGAAAGGCAGGTTTGTGAGCTCTATCAAAATCATAAAATAGTCTCTCTAATGAAATCAGGCATTTGGTAAGTTTTTTAGTTTTTAATTGTATCACTTTTATAGGTTCTCCAATTACATTTTTCATTTTTTTTCTCATATTCCTCATCATAGATAATATCAACATAATGATTATGTAATGTCATAAAATCTTTGATATCTACATCATCTTGAAAAACTTGTACATACATTATATTATCTGGTACATATGGATGATATACTAAAATAGTTGGGAATTTCTCCTGATATTCTACATCTATCTCTGGACCATCTGAACTAGAAGCATTTATAGCTAACAAATTGACTATATGATTTTTATCTCTAGGAATATAAATGATATTGAAAGCTAGAAATTTATCAATTTCTTCCTAAAAAACTTGCTTGTATTATTTTAACCTAGGGTGTTTGGTCTAATATTTTCCTTTAGTATGTTATATTATTAATTTTGCATCTCCATATACAGTCAACTAATTGATTCCCAACTCTTTGGTTTTTCTCAAACTTAGTAACAGTGCTTCATACTCTACCACATTATTAGTACATGGAAACTGCAATATGTATGGTATACCCAAATAATTTCCATTAATATCAGTCAAGTTGATCCCTACCCCTGCTCCAGTATGCGATTTTTCTCCATCAAATATCAAGGTCCACATTTTAGATGTGTTGTGGAAAAATTTTAATATCCTTATTATCTTTCATACTATTCAAATTCCCTAAGACCCACAAGTAGATATGTGAGCTCTGGTAGACTTACCACTTCATCCTCGGATAGCTTGGTAGCTAAACAAGCCAGGTATGGACACCCTAATATGAGCTTTTGATGATATTTCTTGAACAAATACATCCAACCAGATTAAGATAACATGTATAAAAATAATATTGACCGAGCATATAATGAAAGCATTTTAGTAGTTAAAGCATATTGGTGCCTTGTCCATTTGGGTTATCATAGCAATTTTAGTCATTCATGTGAAAAATGAGATAAGAGGAAAGAAATACTGATAAATTCATATTCATTCAAATATCACAATCAACATGGATTCTTAAATCAGTGTAATATATAGGTAAAAAAACATATAAAAATTGCACCAAAAATGCTAGAAAGTGAAAACCAAATGATTTGTAGTTTATTCAAATTAACATTACTATAATTATAAAGCCCAACAACATGCTTAGGTATTTTAATGAATACAATACATGGGTCACCCCGTTCGAATGACGTAACAGGGGACTACTATCTACTATCCTAATTATAGTGACACGTAGACCCTGTCTCCCTGGAGAAGCTTCTGGAAAACATCTCAGATAGACTGTTTGACTTTTGACAATACCTGCACAAAGGTGGGAAAAACTTAAGAGAATGGTGTAAATGAATAAAAACAAGGAAGATATGATAACCTTCATAGAAACACTCAGAATACCTTCTCACAAGCTTGCTACGTGATTGCTTGATGATGAAGTTTGGCTGCTTCAACTCCTTTTATAACTGGACTATTCAAAATCTGTTACAAATGCTTGGTCCTAGTTCAGCCATGTGCGTTTTGGTCTTATGTATCTTTGGCTTCCTGAGTTTTTTATAGAAAAAACTGGTTGATGTCAATTATCAAAATTTTTGTAAGGCTATTTTTGGCTTGAGACTACATCATTTGTCACTACAACTCATCTCTTCAGCTTCCTTAGCTCTAACTACTTTTGGTTTGAATGGGGCTCTCAATAGTGGTGAGCTAGGCATTTGATCATGCCTTATAATTCATGCCAAATATAATCGTATGTATATTTATTTTATTCTTATTATCCTAGTCATCTATCTCTTTGTATTTAGATGGTATTTGACTAGGGTGGATGCAAATATGATTTTAAGGTGAAATAAAGGGGGACCCAACATTGCGGTGAAGGGAGAAAAGAAAAAACATAATGAAATGAAATGGTATGGGAAAAAATATGGATGGTGGTGGGAAATTCTGGATATAATGGACATGGAATACTACAGATAATGGTGGTAATATGACGCTTGTGGAGTGAATGGTTATGGTGATCAAGAGAGAATACCCAAAAAGAGGAGGGCAAAGGGGAATGAGAGGAAATATGGAATGGAAAACGAGATCTAGAGGTGCACAAAATGAGAGGAATGAAAATAAAGGTGTACCTCCATAACTATACTCCATCGAGGTGAGACCTCTATAACTATATTCAATTGAGGTGCTTGTCTTTTTCTAAAGTTAGCAGTATGCTGAGGCTTTAGGATTTTCTTCTTTTTACTACATCTTCTAGTGATGAAACACATGAAATTTTTACATTGCTTGCCATCTTTTATGATTATTTCCCTTTGCATACTCTGGACCATACTTGCTACTAAATCCTTTACTCTGCCCATTGCCTTCATATAAAGTCACGTTGAGATCATCCATTTCGTCAATTGATGGTGGTAGTATCATGTTCTATAGATACGAATGGATATGGGTATATTGGACCTACATCGAGGCTATCCTTGGAGTTGCCCATTCCATAAGATTACCTTTCTTAGTATAATATTTGAGGTCTTCAGCTTGTGCAATGGATTTTTCTCATGTGATTCAATACTTTCTCCTTTGAGCATTTTTATAGTTCATCGGGCTTTGTCGCTTGTCTTCTAAATACTCTCAAGTTGATGGTGCTCCTTCTACATTTACTCGGGCTTTTGTACTTTGCTACAACCATAGTTTGAAACTTACCTTGAGTGATTTTTTGATCTTCATATGCTTCAAAGAGATATGTTCATCTTGGGATGCCTTCTGATTTTACCACTTTTGGATCTTGGACCCCAACCCTTCATGCATTCTATTAGTCTTCAAACAATGAGCAACACGTCTTTCCAGGTGAATTAAGTTTCATTGAGATTCTCTAGAATGATCTGAGCCATTTATGCACTCATCTCTCTTCATCCTAGCTTGACATTGATGGATCGCCAATGGAATTCCTTGATGAGTGATGATGTTTTCACAAGATACACAATTTTTTATTGCCTAGGGTTGTCGTTTATGGATCGACGATAATGCTTTTATATGGGTGATGATTAACCTGGTTGCTGATGAATTTATACTATCACTCATGGATGAGCAAAGGGAAAGCACGATCAACGATGGGTGAACCTTTAATAATTTTAGATAGATTTAGGCGAGTGACCTAGTAGACCTGAGGTTTTCTTAATGCATGGTGGGAGAGAAAAATCTAATACCAATGATGGCCTGACCCTTGAATGACTCAAAACAACTCTGTTGTTGATGGAAACTCATCATTGCTAATGGATCGGTGATAGGATTTTCCTAAGGGTGACAAGGTATAACCTATTTAAACTAAGTCATTTCATGATCATTGATAGGGAAAGGGTTTCATTGATGGATCGGTGGCATGTTCTTTGTATCAGTAATAGACCAACTTGGACTTGGGGGCTAACAACTGAGACTTGAGGGTTAACCATTTTAGCAGAAGTTTATGCTTATAGACTTAGGTAGGCGGAGATCAAGCATAAAGCTATAGGACCTAGGGCTAAGGCATTTATGATGAGAATAAAATATCATTGATGGATCAGTGATAGTGTATTTGGATGAGTGATGGTTTACTTTGCATTTCACACTATCACTAATGGAAATGAATGATTTCTGATGCACCAATGATGGGGACCTCGGGCGGATAAGTAGGACTTAAAAACAACTTGTCATCACCAACTTCATCGAAAGGGGAAATGGTTAGGCTGACAATGACTAGACCCTTGATTCGAACTTAAAACATGCCATTGTTGATGAGACTTATCGATCACTAATGCATCAACGATGAGGTTTTTGCAAGAGTGATAATTGATTTTGCTTTATGCCCAGGCTTTATGCGATCGCTGATTAAAATAGTCTGTCAGATATGGATCAACGATGACGGGTTTGGATGAGCAACAATGTGATTTAGGCTTAGGCTATCACTAATGGCTTATTATTGTTGTAGATGGATTAGTGATGGGGTTTTGGAAGGGTGACAATAAATTAGGATGGTTAGGCCTTAGCGAATATTTTTGAGAAAAAATAAAATAAGTGTCTAGGTGAACTTAGGGACTTAGAATTTTAGGAAAAAATTATCAAGGTAGAAATCATGGTGTTCTCGTTTCAGATTGGGTTCTTCACTCGAAATGCTCAGGAGCATTTTCCAGTAGAGTCACCATTTGTTGTGGTTGTTCTATAACGTACCCCAAAATTGGGGACCCACCTTTAATTTGGTTTTTTTGAGAATTTTGGTATCCTTGGAGCGATAATCTGGATAGGTTCCCTCCTTGTTATTCATGATTATGTTCCCAAGATTTCTTGTTGTATGATGTCTTTTGTTTTATTTTGTCTTTTTTTGGAGTGTTCATAGATTTGTATGTGTCATATTTCCTTATTCATTTCATTAAGGGTGGTTTGGTTAGATTTGTTGTTTTAATAGATTAGTTGACGTTTTAAAGCTAAATTCTTTTAACTTTTAAAAACAAATCTAATATATATTTATATATATAATGTATCGAAATTAAGTAAAATTATTTCATATATATATATATATATATATATATTAGTAAAGAAAATAAAATAAATAATATATATACATTTATATTTATAAATATATATATATATATTATAAAATAAAATAAAGCATTATTATAGACACATATTTCTTTTATATATGCATATAATAATAAATAAAAAAAATCTAAATAAATAATATGTATGATATATATTATTTATTATTTATTTCACTATTAAATAAAGCTTTTGCTTTGGAAGTTTTCATTAATCTTACCTCATGAAACCAATGTTTAAGATAGGGAAAGTAATTTTAATGTCTCTCTCATTATGGTTGTGTTTATATTTGAATGCAGATGCCAAGCGGACTCCACAAAATGGGATAAGCTCACCATGGACCCATACATGCTGACCCAGCATGGGTGACATGGCATAGAAGCGTATCCCACATGGTAGCACAGGATTTTTTGGTGAGTCTTACCGGACATACCCACACGGCTTATGAACTAACGTGGCCTGACAAATATACCTATGTGGAAAAACGTGACAACCTGATACAAAGGAGGAACATATATTGTGAACCTCTAAATATGAATGGACAGGGATTGCAGACCCGATAAAGGTTACTTTGATTCTTTTATTTTCATACAAAATAGAGTGGTCTAATGTGTGCTTTTATTTATGTCTTACAGGTTACCGAGAAGACGATGGTGATGATCCAAGGTGATAGGGATATGATGAAATGTGTGGAGTCACCTTGGAGTTGTGGTCGATAGCAAAATAACATCGTTCAACTGAAGGCTATAGATTATGTTGTGTATACTAGGACCCATATATGGGAGCTCATTGGTGGACTAGAGGGGGCATACGAAAGGCAAAAATGTGGATTCACAATGTCATGCTTGGCAGTGAAAGTAGCGATGAAATGCATAGACGTGGATGCCCATATGATGCGGACTACGATGTAGGATGTCAATAGAAAGGGGTATACAAGATTTAGAGATGGATAGCTTACTAGGATGCCAATGTGGATAGTGTTATGGGTAGAATGAATGGTGCTAGTCATGAAGGAGATTCGTATTTATGTGGATATTGTAGGTAGGTGGTCTACAGAAGGTACACATAGTACTAGAAACTGAGGGTATGACTCATCTCCATTCGACATCGATCAAGGCAAGTATAACTTCAAAGGTGAAAAGGATAAATCCAAGAATAGCGGGCATAGGGCAAATCCATCATTGAGATGGTTGCATAAGCCAACGATGACGTAGATGAAGCTAATGGCACATGTTGAATGAGTTGGAGAGGCCAAACACCTGGTGTAGGAAGATGGATGATGAAATGGCTAACAGATAGTGCGAGCCTAGGTATCACAGACCTATGGAAACAATGGGTAGGACTCTATTCAATAACTAGATATTCATCCAAATTTGGTGAAGAATTCTATCGAGCAACGTTAATTTTTGGGTCAAATTAGCTGCATATTTAAGAGAACAAGGGCTTATCAGTGCAATAAGCCTCATCTATTGGTTATATGATTTGTAGTGAACCGTGTTATACTACATGTCAGAGCATCCTAAGGCAGATAAGGAGGTGACACCGTGGAGCACCGAAGGCCAGTGGATAGCTACAAAAGGAGCGACAGTCATGGGCCATTTGATTGTAAAAGACATAAATTATGCATGCTAAAATCCAGTATAGCCTAGATTAATTGATATGAGAAGCACACAATAATTATGGTAGTATGGACATCATAGTTTTATAAGATATTGGATCCATGGCGATCGTCATACATACAATAATAAAATATCAAACCTTACCCTCCACAGTAGTCACGCAGGTCGAAGAATAGACCCGATGACCAAGCGTAGTTGAGAGAATGATAGCTGGGTATATTTGTGGTGATTTGGAGTGATATAAACAACTTGGACTCACATGCCATTGTTGGATAGTGAAGGACTCGATGAGCTTATTAAGGCATACCGGTACGCTATCGCTAGAAGCTCGAGGGTGCTATTACCATGATAGGGTCCAAATCGACATTCACATACCATGGTGGTGTAGAGGTGTGTCCGCGTATACACTACAATGTGGATTTGTTTTCGATGCACACTATGGTCAATATCACATGGTGATGTGGAAAACTACCCAAGGAGACACCTTGGATGACCTAACAGTGTGAAACACCATAGTCGGTGAACGATAGTGGTGTCAGAAGGCAGTAGTGACATATGGTTGGAGATCTATGGAGATTTTTGAGGATTCAGCATCGAACGAAGATGTACACCAATACTCGATCGAATGGATTATGGAATATGGGTGCAATGTGTTATGTCAAAAAAAGGACGTAGAGGAGCTCCAATCAAGATGACGAAACCTCATGTTGACCAAAAATGAACACAACATGGGAGGCATTGATTATATCCACTAGAATTGATAAAAGGTTTTTGTTTAACATGAAATGTAGGATTGGTGAAAATGGTCAAAAAGCTGCCGCTAGCCTTTCATTCCGAAGGAAGGTGCATACTAAATTTTTTATCAATATTGCATTTAAAAATTTCACCTTCGTGGTATGGGATGATGTAGGAAATATCTAGATGGACATGGCCCGAGGTATAGATTTTATTCATTAAATAAAATTACTTAAATTGGAATGATGATATGCGCCCAAGAATTTATATGTCCGACACATGATGTCATAGAATGAAAAATACACTTGTAAGGGGGAATGTTATGCAAACTGCAAATAGAAACAGAAGACTTTTTCAAAAAGGTTTTACATAATGAGGCATGAAGGAGCTTAAGAAAAAAGATGGAAATCAAATTAAGACATGAAACAGAATACGAAAAGAGTTGTTTCAAAGTGAACCGCAAATAATATGAAAGAAAAGAAAACCAAAAGTTGGTGAAGGAAAACGAAGCGAAGGGTTCATGAGAAAATTTAAAAAATAGATTTAGTGGATAGAAAAAGGGGGTGGGTTATTTTGGGAAGGCCAGATGTTGTTGGAATGGAGATGTAAACAGAAATATTGTTGTTTGTTTTGATGCAAACATTGTAGGATTTCTGCACTTTGTGAGCAAAATAAGAGGAGAGTCATTTCTGGGTATTTTAATTTACTATCCATATTTCTTCTCTTTTCTTTTTGGATTTATAGGTAATGTTTAATGCATTTCATGGTTGCATTTTTGAATATCCAGAAATAGAGAATTTATATTTTTCCTTAGAGTCTTGCACCTAATTTATTTTGGGATGTGCAAATGCAGTTCCGGTTAAGTTGGGTTACACTCAGAAAACTCTCACATCTTGAATTTTGCATGATAGGGTAGAATGAAACTTCTATTAGTTTATTTTCTAGATTTTCTGCATTTTATTTCCATTTCTAGATTTTATTTTTATTTTTCTAACTTTCATTTTGCAGATTTTTTTAAATTTTGAGGATTAAAATAAAAATCGAAAAAAATTAAAATGAAAAAAATAAATACATGGGTGTGAAGAACGATCTACAATATTTCATTCAAAATAAATTCGAACTCATTCCGAAGCCAATCCAAAATTATAAAAATTGTTCAAAATAACTATTTTATAAGGTTTTTATAATTTCGAAAATTCACTTTATCTCATGTTTTGGAGGTAAATCAGATTTTTAAACTTTGCATTTTCATTCATAAGCAATAGATAACCTCCCATTTATGAAAATTTTAATTTCATCAAAGGGGGGTAATTAAAATGGCATTCCCTAGGCCATCTTTTTTAAAGCAATAAATTCCTTTCCCTTTATGAAAATTCTGATTTCATCAAAAAGAGGAAATTTATCATTATATCAAAGGCTAGTGTTTTAAAGCATTAAATTATTTCTTCTTTATGAAAATTAATTTCATTAAAGAAGGATAATTTCTAATAACATTTTAAGGCCTTTACATTTCATGGTTATTCATGCATCTTTATTTCCTTTTATGTTATTCATCAAAGTAAACTAAAAGGAATTCATTCACAATCACTTGATTTAAGTTTCATGAACAATCATTATCATAGCATAATAAAATAAACCAAATGGGCCCCTTGTTAACAGTTACTTGCAATCACTAAGGTACTCCTAGCACTTATTTGATATATCTTCACAGGATTATAAATACACATGTGCAATGCTTATATAGCAAAACCTTGGAGAATTTATTTTGTTTTTAACTTCTTTGCAAGAGAGGGTTTTGTGATCAAAATCCTAAGGGTGAGTGTGGTTTTGCAATTGGGTAAAATTACCACTCAACATTTTGGTGCTAGAAGGAGGGCATGAATTGGTGTTATTTTATTTATGCTAAGTTGTTCATTGTTGTTTTAAATTCTTTGACTTATTCATGCAATGAATAATGTGATATTGGTGTAACTTTGAGAGTTTTGAATTGCTAAATATTTCACGTTCGTTTGACTAGCATATTTGGCCTCCTTTAGCACTCAACACTTTGGGAGCTAGGAGGGCTTGAATTGATTTATTTTATTGCTATTTAGATGCTAAATTGTTCATGTTACTTGAAATATTTATTCAAAGACATTGGTCTTGACTAGAAAGATTTTGTTTCCATATGATTACTCTTATTGATTTTAACATTCTCTATTTGGTGATGTGTTAATACTAACCTTTTTGCAAATTTGAGAATATTATTAAATGTCATGGTTTAATTGATGCATATATTTGGATTATGCTAACATGATAATTCATATATTAAACATTTAAAGTTTGTTAGTCATTTCATGCTTCTTTGCAAGATATTTTTATTTGACTAACAAAATTGGTACTAAAGTTATATCTCCTTGACTATTGCAAGATTTACTCCAATGATGACAGGTAGTCCTTTAAACATACCTAGGCCTTCACATGAGGTGCCTATGGACTTTGTGTCTTATCTACCTCAGTTTAGGCATGATGGAACTAGGTCAGCTGAAGCACACATTCGTGCATTCGTAAATATGATGAGTTGTTTACACATAATGCATGAAGATGTTGGATGTGAAATATTTTCATACACGTTGGATAAAATTGTGCATGATTGGTTTATCAATATTCCTACAACTTCTATCACTTCATGGGCTCAATTAGAAGCAATGTTTATCAACCATTTTGGAACAGTAGATGATTGGGATACGATATCAAATCAATTTGCTTCTATCTGTAAAGAACCTAATGAATCAATGAGTCAATTCAATGATAGGTTCCATAGGTTGTATATCAAAATGGACACACATTACACCATTTTAGAAGAGGAAGCCATTCAAGCATATATGAGAGCCATACCCCCGTACTTGCTACATTTTTAGGGGAAAATCTTGATGACCCATATTTGCATAGAGTCTATGAGGTCACAATAATGTTAGAACAATGGTGTGTTTCAAAAAGGGAAAAGGAGGTACAAGTTTCAAAGCCAATATCCACCAATGAGGATTTTATAGAGATTAGTTCATCTCTAGAAATACATGAGTATTAAGATAATGGAGGTGTCATAGATCTAACTAGTTTTGAAATAGATGATAGTTTGGAACCTTCCATAGAATTGAATAAAGTGGTTGAAAGAGAATCAATAAATGAATTTGAAGACATAACAGAATTTCACCACTTGTTCTCGAAAGACACTTTGGATGAGATTCTTGAAACTGATGGTCAAGAAAACCTACACCTTCCAGATTGTGATAAAATTGAATTTTGGGTTACAAAAGTGGATTGTGATCATGCAAACTTGAATACCAAGAGTATCCCACTATTGGAAATCATCAAACCATCCAAGGAATATGGAGGAAAATTTGATGAGAAACACGTTGATGAATTGGAATATGTTGAAGAAGTAGTTGAGCATCACCACTTGATTTTAGAAGAATATTACTATGATTCTTAGAATAAGTGGGAAGAATACACTTTAAACCTTTTAATGAAACTTTTGTGTCAATTGATATGCAGGACAATACAATCACTTTCTTGCATGAGGATATTACAAGTCCTATACAACTTGAAGATGCTTTGGAAGAAGGGTTGGAATCTCATCAAGTGTTGAAAAATGATAATGATTCTACTTCCAAGGATAAAGAACAAAAAAAAATTGAGAGATCAATCAAAATATCATGTCACAGATACAATAGAGTTTCATCCCACAAATTTATATGACAATTTTATAATGGTTGGGGAAGATATGAAGAATCATCTACTTTTCACACCCCTATCGATGAGATTTCTATTGGCATGCAGGAAGCTAAAATCATCATTTTACATGAAGATATTGCATTTGCAAGAATAGAGAAGGTTCCAAAATTAGATCATGATGAATATGAATTTATTGAAGATCTTGTTGAAATAGAAATGGAAGAAATGGTAAATTTTTCTTATGACTCATCTATTTTGGATGAGGAAGAGGTAAAATATTCTCTTTCACTTTGGGATTTTGAAGATTTGGGTACAAATTCGCATCATTGTATTGAAGATTCAAATGGAGAAAAACCACAGATGATTAACAAGGAATTGGAACCAAATGAAAAAGAGGTTGATCTATTTGAAACAACTCAAGTGAAATAACAATGACTCACCAAGTTTTGGTAAATAAAAATATACAAAAGATAGAATCTAACCTTTTGTGTCCAAGCATCCAAGCTTCAGGTGAAATTTTGTCTATGGTTTGTTGGATACAAATACTACTAGTGATGAAATACCATTTGTGGTTGATAAATAATTTTAGTTAATTTCTCCTCACGCCGCTCATGATATTGCTTTGCTGAACAAAAAGGAAATTGATCTGCTTGAGGTGTTAAATCAAGTTCATAGTCAATTAAATTTTTAAATCTAGGATAAGAACTTATAATTTTTCTCATTTAGTAGATATCTTAGATGCTTGAAAATTTGTGTAAGGTTGATTGACCACGAACATAAAAAATTATTTGGCTTTAAAATTTCTAGAAATAGGCTCTTGCTTGCAATATCTCATATTTGAAAAGGAAATCCTAGTTCTAAATCATGAATTGAGTTGTGAAATTGACATCTTAAAGATTACACAAGAAATAATTGAAAATCAAAATTTGTCTAATCAATTTAATGATTGGAAGCTCACCTATGGGATTATTAATAGAACTAAATCAAATTGGTAGGGTGAGAGAGGCAAGATGAAAATTATTACATGGTTGGGCCTAATCTTACTTTGGTTGGATTTCTGCAAAACTTGGCATACGTATCATTTTATATGTCTTTTGAAGTGTGCTAATCATGTTTGGGATCCAAGGAAGTGATAGCTCAAAATTTGCATCATCTTGTACCATATTGTACATTTGTATATAGTTTTGGTTTTTATATTTTGGTTTTGGCTTTCTATTTTCATGCTTTGTCCTTAATTATTGGTTTTTTTCTGCATTCTTGTTAGTTTACATTAAGTTAAATTTTGGGTTTGTGTTTTTTTTTTAGTTTTGTGTTTTGGGTTGTCCCTTTTTTTTGAGGTGATGTTTCGTGATCACTAATTTATGGCCTCTTGCCTATTTTTGTGTTCCTTTGTTAAGTAGTTTGGAATACCTAATCTAAAAATAGGTGAACCTGAGAAAAGGGGGATGAGTTATTTTGTGATCATGCTCAGATTTTGGGACTAAAATAATGGAGAGTGGAATGACGAGACATTTTTCTAAAGCTCCACATGTAACTCACATATTAAAGGATATTTTTGAAAGTCTTAAAGGATGAAGTTATCTTGATTTGCAAATTAAGACAAAAATTTAACACGCTCTATTTCTATGCTTCCTAACCCTAGTGATACATAAATCATTGCAAAGCTATAAAAAAAGAAAAAAAAGGAAATGAGCATTGAAAAGCTTGATCAAATGTCACAAGGTCTAGATAAACTCTACCGGGGCTATAGACGCATGACTGACAGTAGGGATCTGTCTAAACATAGCTCAATTATAAGAAAGGCTTTGCAAAGTATTTAGAAAACACAAGGGTGAGTTAGATAAACCCTACTAGGGTTGTGGATGTCTGAATGGCAATAGGGCTCTGTCTGTAAAATTTTATTTTTATGAGCCATGCTCAATAGCCTAAATATAAATCAGATGATGGAATCTGAAAAGTTTTTAGAGATGCATAATGAATCACTTTTGCACACACTGAGCAAAGGCAGATAGATTAATTATTTTTATTCGAAGTTGTTGACCCCCACCTTCTTGGGACATCACTAAATAATTGTTATTTCGCTAATCATTTGGTGTTCTCATTTCAGATTGGGTTCTTCACTCGAAATGCTCAGAAGCATTTCCTAGTAGAGTCACCATTTGTTGTGGTTGTTCCACAATGTACCCCAAAATTGGAGACCCACCTTTAATTTGTTTTCTTGAGAATTCCGGTATCCTTGGAGCAATAATCCGGATAGGTCCCCTCCTTGTTATTCGTGATTTTGTTCCTATGATTTCTTATTGTATGATATCTTTGTTTTATTTTGTCTTCTTTTGGAGTGTGCATAGGTTTGTATGTGTCATATTTCCTTCTTCATTTCATTAAGGGTGGTTTGTTTAGATTTGTTGTTATAATAGGTTAGTTGATGTTTAAAGCTAAATTATTTTAAATTTAAAAAACAAATCAAATATATATATATATATATATATATATATATTATAAAATAAAATAAAACATTATTATAGACATATATATTTCTTTTATATATGCATATAATAATAATAATAATAATAATAAAAAAAAATATGTATAATATATTATTTATTATTTATTTCACTATTAAATAAAGCTTTTGCTTTGGAAGCTTTCATTAATCTTACCTCATGAAACCAATGTTTAAGATAGGGTAAGTAATTTTAATGTCTCTCTCATTACTGTTGCATTTATATGTGAATGCAGATGCCAGGTGGACTCCACAAAAGGGGATAAGCTCACCATGGACCCAGACATGTTGACCTGGCATGGGTGATATGGCATAGGATTCATTGGTAAGTCTTACCAGATATGCCCACGCCACTTATGAACTATGTTGAGCAAGGTGCAGCAAAAGAATTGCAAAAGTATTGTCATTGTTGTCAACACAGACAGATTGATGCAGTTGATGCAGTTCAGAGGTCAGTCAGATCAAGTGCAGTGAATTTCAAGACAAACAGAGGTAACCCAGATTCAGAAAATGGCAGAAAGAGACAAGGAAGAAAATTGTCGCGATATCGCGACATGTTTTCTGTCGCGATTTCGCGACATGGTCGAGGAGAGAGAAGGCGCAGCCGAAAATGTCACGATTTCGCGACATGTCGAGTTTTCGTTGAGGAGAGAGAAAATGTGTCGATTTCGACAAAAAGTAGGAGAGAGAAAATGCACGCCAAAATGTCACGATTTCGTGACATGTCGAGTTTTCGCTGAGGAGAGAGAAAATGTGTCGCGATATCGCGACAAAACTGAAGAGAGAGAAACTGCAAGGAAGATTGTCGCGATTTCGCGACATTGCCGAGGAGAGAGAAAGTGCATGCCAATTTGTCGCGATATCGCGACATGGCAGAGGAGAGAGAAAGTGAAAGGTAAACTGTCACGATTTCGCGACATGCTTAAGGATGACGTCAGCAAATGTTGAAAGTGTCGCGATATCGCGACAAGATGCAGGGAAAGCTTCCAAGAGCCAAAACGGTCCGCGATTTCGCGACATGCTTAAGGATGACGTCGCAAATGAATGTTGAAAGTGTCGCGATATCGCGACAAGATGGGGAAAGCTTCCAAGAGCCAAACGGTGTTTCGCGCATGCTTGGATGCGGGAAGGTGTGAATCGCGCAAGAGGTGGAAAGCTTCCAAGAGCCAAAACGCGTCACGATTTCATGACATGCTTAAGGATGACGTCAGCAAAAGTTCTAAGTGTCGCGATATCGCGACATGAACAGAAGGAAAGCTGTCAAAGCCAAAATGGTCACGATTTCGCGACAGCAAGGGCATGAAGTGTGCGGCTTCAAAAAGTGTCGCGATATCGCGACAGGTAACAGTCTGGCAGGTAAAACCCACAGGAGCATGCAAGGTGACACGTGTCGGAAAAAGCAGACAGGAAAATCATGCAGCCAGTTACGTAAAATGTAACTGATGTCAGATCTGCAGTTACAGATTGACAAGTGTCAGTCATGCATTCGAACAGTCGTTTGCATGTATTCGAAGAATCAAATATAAAGTATCGAAAGGTTTTCGAAAAGTCTTTTTTACAGCTTTCGAACGGTCGCACTCATGGAATCGAACAGACATTTTGCTTGTCTTCAAAGAGCCGAATATGAAGGATCAAGATATGCTTTTCGAGAAGATATGTTTGCAGCATTCAAAATAGCCATACTACAAGAAATCGAAACGCCGTATTGCAGGGTTTCGAACAGTCATTTTCGAACAGCCACTTATTTGCAGGAGAAAAGAATTCGAACAGTTGGGTATATGATTCGACTGCATGTAGGATTGAAAGGTTATAAAAGAATAGTCGTACAGAGAAGATGTTGCTACTGTTAGAGAGAAATTTCTGTAAAAGGAGGGTTAGAAAAGAATCAAGAGAAAAATAAGCAGAGCCGTGAGAGTGTGTAGAGTTGGGTTAATTGCGGACCAATCGGTGGTCGTGCATGAAGTGAAGACATTTTTATGTCATTCTAAATTGATCCGAATTGCAGTCCAAGTTGGTGCTTGGCACTAGGAGTTGGTGCTCCATCTGTTGCAGCAGAAAATTACAGGGGTTGGTGCTCCTTCCAGCTGATGCTGGTAAAGTATTTGTAAAATTGATTTTGCAAAGACTGGATTTGGATTGGAGTCCAAGCAGTCATTTTTGAGGAGTAGCCAAATTGGTGAACCTCGGTATATTGAGTGTTGTGGTGTGCTCTCTTGTTCAAGTTGTTTTTCAGTTGTCAAGTTCTCTTTATTTCATATTAAATGTTGTAGATATAAAAATTAATAGCTACACTGATTCACCCCCCCTCTCAGTGTCATTGTGTAATCATCAATTGGTATCAGAGCAAGGTTCCTTGTACAAGCTTAATCAGCTAAGGAGATCTTGGAAGAAACAATGGCAGGTGGTGAAGGATTTTCATCCAACAAAGCTCCCTTATTTGATGGAACAAATTACACCTTCTGAAACTCGTAATGCAAACATATCTGAGTGCATTGGGATACGATATTTGGGATTCTGTAGATAGTGGATACACAGCACCCACTACCCCTCCAACAGATACTGCTGAGAAAAAGAAATTTGAAAACAACTCCAAAGCTAAGAATGCCATAATGTGTGGGCTTGTTGACAATGAACTGATAAGAGTCATGAGTTGTAAATCAGCAAAAGACATGTGGGATAAACTGAAGAGCATCCATGAAGGAGACAGTAAGATTAAGGAAGCAAAACTGCAAACTCATCGAGCACAGTTCGAAGCACTGCAAATGAATGAAGATGAAAACATAGAGACTTATATGCTGAGAGTCAACGGAATTATTAATGCAATCAGAGGACTCGGTGAAGAAATTGATGATGCAGTTGTTGTGAAAAAGGTTCTCATAACACTTCACAAAAGATTTAACTCCAAAGTCTCTGCAATAGAAGAGGCAAAAGATCTAAACAACTTCAACATGGATGAGTTGCATGGTTCCCCCGACAGAGATATGAAATGAGAATAGGACAAACCAAGTCTACAGACAGAGAAGCAGCTTTTAAAGCACACAAGAATGTAAAAGCTGAACATGAATCTGAGGATGAAGGAACACTGGATGAAACAGAAGCCAATTTTGTTCGAAAACTCACAAAAGGAAAAGGAAAATATAGAGGGAAGCTACCTTTTAAATGCTTCAATTGTGGAGGAGTCGGTCATTTTGCAGCCAAATGTCCAATGCAGGAGAGAACCAAAAATGGTGAAGGTTCACACCAAGAAAAAGGTGACTGGAAGAAGAAACAAAATTTCGGAAAGAACAACTTCAAGAAGAAAAGCTTCATAACCAAGAATGTCGACAGCTCAAGAAAGCACGGATGAGGAGTCTGAAGAAGAAGGAGGTGAAGCTCTGTTCATGGCACTTGAAGAAGAAAGAACAGAGGAAAATCAGGAAGGTGATGAAAATTCCAAGGATGAAGCTGAAGTGTATTTGGAAGGAGAATTGGTTGCTGCACTTGAAGAGTTGAGTGCAGAAAGGAAGAAGAATAAAAATTTTTCAAAGAAATTAGAGAATGCCACAGACATAATAAACAATCTAAAAATACAGACAGAGGAATTCAAGAAAATGTCTGAAGTTCTTGATGAACAATTAACTGTAAAGACAGTTGAATGCAGCAAGCTAGAGGAAGACATTGTTAAGTTAAGGATGCAGTTAGAGGAGATGAATAGAAAATTGAACTGTTTTCATAAGTTTGAAGAAAGTACTGTAAAGCTGGATAAAATGTTAAATAACCAAAGGCCTTCTGGCATCAAATTTGGTTTAGGCTTTGATGAAGGAGAATCTTCAAAGGATTCAAAGAACTTGAATATAGAACCCATAAAGAAAGAAGAAAAGATCAGGGTTGAACCAGAAAAACAAAATCATGCAAAAGAAAACAATAATGCCAGATTCAAGAAGAATACCGACAAAGATGGATTCACAAAAGTCACACATCCGAGGAGGAGAAGAGTCATGGCTCCTACTTCAAACTGGCAAAGACCGGCACCCAGGTTTAATCATGCATTTTCTGGTTATTGTTTTAAATGCAATGCTTATGGCCATAAGATTTCAGATTGCAGGCATAATGTATCTCAAAGGAATTTTACCAGTAGAAATGTTTTTTCTCCTTTAATGAATTATGCAGTTGAATGTTATAATTGTCATAATTTTGGACATATTGCTAGAAACTGCGTAAGCACTTTTGCATCAAATAATTATCAGGGTAGAAAATCTCAGCCAAGTGGGTTGAAACAAAACCAGAAATTTCCTAAAAAATAGGCACATGCTAATGAAAGGACAAAGGCAAAACAAGTAGCAAAATCTGCTATCAAACCGGAATGGAAAGAAAAGGAATCTTTGATTGTCCAGATCGCTTTTAAAGCTCGGAACAAATCAGCACCTTGGATACTTGACAGTGGTTGTTCCAGTCACATGACAGGTGACAAGCAAAAGTTTGAGAATTTACAGAATTATGAAGGTGGTTCTGTGAAATTTGGAAATAATGATGGAGCAAAGATTGTTGGAAAGGGATCAATCAAGATAAGTGATGGCAATATAAAATCAAAAGAAGTCTTGTTTGTAATTGGCCTAAAGCATAACTTGCTAAGTGTAAGTCAAATATGTGACAAAGGTCATGATGTAATCTTCAAGAAGGAGGGCTGTGAGGTAAGAAAGACAAAAAATGGAAAGTTAATAGCCACTGGACTGAGAACTTCTGGAAATCTGTATACACTTTCAGAAACTGCAGAAGGAACATGCTTGATTGGACAGGAAGATGAAAACTGGCTATGGCACAAGAGGCTTGGGCATATTAGTTTTGACAATCTGGCAAAAATCAGTTCAAAAAGAGCAGTTAGAGATATACCAAACATTGGCAAACCCGTAAATAGCATCCGTGAGTCATGCCAAAAGGGAAAACAAACCAGAGCCACTTTCAAAGCAAAAGAATACTTCACTAGCAAGCCATTAGAACTAATTCACACCGATCTATGTGGACCCATGAGAACCGAAAGCATAAATGGACACAAATATTTTATGCCGTGTATAGATGACTACTCAAGAATGACATGGGTACTATTTCTGAAACTCAAGTCAGAAGCCTTTGAGATGTTTAAAACCTTCAAAAATCTTGTTGAGAATCAATCAGGAAAAAGAATTAAATGCCTAAGATCAGACAGGGGAGGAGAGTTTATCTCCGAAGAATTTGCAGAATACTGTCAAAAACATGGGATAAGAAGACAGTTTTCAGCAGCTAGGACACCTCAGCAGAATGGTGTTGTAGAAAGGAAGAATAGAACAGTGCAGGAAATGGCAAGGACAATGCTGGCAGAAAACAAAATAGCTGACAGATTTTGGAAAGAGGCAGTCCATACTGCAGTTTACATTCAAAACAGGTGCATGCTGAGACCACATGAAAGCAAAACACCTTATGAGTTGTGGTTTGGCAGAAAGGCAACAACAAGACATTTCAAAGTATTTGGCAGCAAGTGCTACATAAAACGGACTGAAGATAACCTCGGTAAATTTGAAGATAGAGTTGATGAAGGTATCTTTCTTGGTTACTCAACAAAAAGCAAGGCCTACACATGTTACAACAAGAGGTTGAAGAAAATTGTTGAAAGTGCTGATGTGAAAGTTGATGAAGGTAGAGAACAAGAAACTACTTATCAAGAAAACTACCCTATGTATGAAGAAGTCATTGAAGGTGATGATGAAAAAGAAACAGAGAAGAATCAGAAAATTGATCCAGATGGTGTAAAAACTGAATCAAGAAGAAGAAAACAGGAAATTTAAAACAGGCAACTGGCAGAAAAATCATCCAAGTGAACAGATTATTGGGGATCCCACGGATGGTATTCAGACAAGAAGAACAACAGTGAGGAACTATTCTCTGTTATCTTGTATTGAACCTAAAAATGTTGTCGAAGCAAGCACTGATGAAAGTTGGATGAAGGCAATCAATGAAGAACTAGATCAGATAGAGAAAAACAATACCTTGGAATTAGTACCTAGACCAACAAATAAAAACATAATTGGCACTAAATGGGTTTTTAGAAATAAATTGAATGAAGATGGGCAGGTTGTCATAAATAAGGCAAGATTGGTATGTAAAGGCTATGCTCAGGTTGAAGGCATTGATTTTGAAGAAACTTTTGCACCGGTAGCCAGACTAGAGGCAATCAGAATGTTTCTGGCATTAGCAGTTCATAAAAACTTCAAAGTATATCAAATGGATGTAAAATCAGCATTTTTGAATGGAAAACTGGAAGAAGAGGTTTACATTGAACAACCGGATGGCTTCCAACTTGGTGACAATCCAGATTTTGTTTGGAGGTTAAAGAAAGCTTTATATGGATTAAAACAGGCACCCGAAGCATGGTATGCAAGGTCTGGATAATTATCTAATTAAACAAGGGTTTAAGAAAGGTTTGGTGGATAGCAACTTATATGTCAAAACAGAGAAGGGTCATCTTATTGTTCTTGTTGTTTATGTAGATGACATAATATTTGGCAGCAGCATGGATGAATACCGCAAAGACATATCAATTAAAATGAAAAAGGAATTTGATATGTCAATGATTGGTGAACTTTCTTATTTCTTAGGTCTGCAGGTCAATCAAAATGAAAAAGGCATTTTTATTTCTCAAGTTAAATATGTAAAAGAAATGCTGAAAAAGTTCACAATGGAAGACAAGAAACCGGTCAGGACTCCTATGACAACAAGTCGCAAGTTGAGCAAGGATGATAAATCCCCGGATGTAGATCAAACAATGTACGGGTCTATGATTGGAAGCCTCATTGTATTTAATGACCACTAGACCGGATATATTACAAGCGGTATGTATGGTTGCAAGATTTCAGTGCCGATCCCAAAGAAACTCATGTAACAAATTGTAAAGAGGATCTTCAGATATCTCAAGGGCACTATGGATTATGGGTTGTGGTACCCAAAAGGTAAATATTTCACTTTGATTGCATATTCCGATGCAGATTGGGCAGGATGTATTGATGATAGAAAGAGCACAAGTGGAGGAGCATTTTATCTTGGTGACAGTCGGTAGCATGGCACAAGAAGAAACAAGAATCGAGATCTCTATCCACTCGCAGAGGCAGAATACATTGCAAGCAACAACATGTCGTACTCGGATATTATGGATGAGACAAACGTTGAAAGATCTTGGTATTCATTTTAAAGAGCCAATTTCAATTAAATGTGATAACACTAGTGCTATCAACATATCCAAGAATCCAGTAATGCATTCAAGAACCAAACATATTGCAATCCGATATCATTTCTTGAAGGATAAAGTTGCAGAAGGAGAGGTTAAATTGGATTTTGTTCCAACTACAGAGCAAGTAGCTGATATATTCACAAAACCTTTGCCAAAGGAAGTATTTGAATACCTTCGGAAGAAGTTGGGAGTAGTCACACCACCCAAGCACTGACTAGCTATGGGAAACACATTCTCAGGGGAGCATTCAAACTTTTTAAGTCTCGAGAATGTTGTGCATAGACTCAGGGGGAGTCTACAGCAGCCCTTTGGTATTATTGGCAAAGGGGGAGAAGAAATTAAGCAAGGTTGCAGTGTGTTGCCAACAATTCCAAAGGGGGAGATTGTTGAGCAAGGTGCAGCAAAAGAATTGCAAAAGTATTGTCATTGTTGTCAACACAGACAGATTGATGCAGTTCAGAGGTCAGTCAGATCAAGTGCAGTGAATTTCAAGACAAACAGAGGTAACCCAGATTCAAAAATGGGTAGAAAGAGACAAGGAAGAAAACTGTCGCGATATCGCGACATGTTTTCTGTCACGATTTCGCGACATGTTCGAGGAGAGAGAAGGCACAGCAAAATGTCACGATTTCGTGACATGTCGAGTTTCTTGAGGAGAGAGAAATTGTGTCGATCGCGACAAAAAGGAGAGAGAAAATGCACGCCAAAATGTCACGATTTCGCGACATGTCAAGTTTTCACTGAGGAGAGAGAAAATGTGTCGCGATATCGCGACAAAACTGAAGAGAGAGAAACTGCAAGGAAGATTGTCACGATTTCGCGACATTGCCGAGGAGAGAGAAAGTGCATGCCAATTTGTCGCGATATCGCGACATGGCAGAGGAGAGAGAAAGTGAAAGGTAAACGTCACGATTTCGCGACATGCTTAAGGATGACGTCAGCAAATGTTGAAAGTGTCGCGATATCGCGACAAGATGCAGGGAAAGCTTCCAAGAGCCCAAACGGTCACGATTTCGCGACATGCTTAAGGATGACGTCGAAATGTTGAAAGTGTTGCAATATCGCGACAAGATGCAGGGAAAGCTTCCAACAGCCAAAACAGTCGCGATTTCCGACATGCTTAAGGATGACGTCAAGAATGTTGAAAGTGTCACGATATCGCGACAAGATGCAGGGAAAGCTTCCAAGAGCCAAAACGGTCACGATTTCGCGACATGCTTAAGGATGACGTCAGCAAAAGTTCTAAGTGTCACGATATCGCGACATGAACAGAAGGAAAGCTGTCAAAGCCAAAATGGTCACGATTTCACGACAGCAAGGGCATGAAGTGTGCGGCTTCAAAAAGTGTCACGATATCGCGACAGGTAACAGTCTGGCAGGTAAAACCCGCAGGAGCATGCAAGGTGACACGTGTCAGAAAAAGCAGACAGGAAAATCATGCAGCCAGTTACGTAAAATGTAACTGATGTCAGATCTGCAGTTACAGATTGACAAGTGTCAGTCATGCATTCGAACAACCGTTTGCATGTATTCGAAGAATCAAATATAAAGTATCGAAAGGTTTTCGAAAAGTCTTTTTTACAGCTTTCGAACGGTCGCACTCATGGAATCGAATAGACATTTTGCTTGTCTTCAAAGAGCCGAATATGAAGGATCAAGATATGCTTTTCGAGAAGATATGTTTGCAGCATTCAAAATAGCCATACTACAAGAAATCGAAACGTCGTATTGCAGGGTTTCGAATAGTCGTTTTCGAACAACCACTTATTTGCAGGAGAAAAGAATTCGAACAGTTGGGTATATGATTCGACTGCATGTAGGATTGAAAGGTTATAAAAGAATAGTCGTACAGAGAAGATGTTGCTGCTGTTAGAGAGAAATTGCTGTAAAAGGAGGGTTAGAAAAGAATCAAGAGAAAAATAAGCAGAGCCGTGAGAGTGTGTAGAGTTGGGTTAATTGCAGACCAGTCAGGGTCGTGCATGAAGTGAAGACATTTTTATGTCATTCTAAATTGATCAGAATTGCAGTCCAAGTTGGTGCTTGGTACTAGGAGTTGGTGCTCCATCTATTGCAGCAGAAAATTACAGGGGTTGGTGCTCCTTCCAGCTGATGCTGGTAAAGTATTTGTAAAATTGATTTTGCAAAGACTGGATTTGGATTGGAGTCCAAGCAGTCATTTTTGAGGAGTAGCCAAATTGGTGAACCTCGGTATATTGAGTGTTGTGGTGTGCTCTCTTGTTCAAGTTGTTTTTCAGTTGTCAAGTTCTCTTTATTTCATATTAAATGCTGTAGATATAAAAATTAATAGCTACACTGATTCACCCCCCCCTCTCAGTGTCATTGTGTAATCATCAAACTAACGTGGCCCGACAAAGACACCTATGTGGACAAATGTGAAAACCCAATACAAAGGAGGCACAAACCCAACAAAGGTTACTTTGATTCTTTTATTTTCATACAAAATAGAGTGATATAATGTGTGCTTTTATTTATGTCTTGTAGGTTACCCAGAAGATGATGGTGATGACCCAATTTGATAGGGATGCAGTGAAATGTGTGGATTCACCCTGGCAGTGTGGTCGATAGCAAGATAACGTCATTCAACCGAAGGCTATAGATTATGTCGTGTATACTAGGACCCATATATGGGAGCTCATCGATGTACCGGATGGGGCATATAGAAGGTGATAATGTGCATTTTTGGCATCATGCTTGGAAGTGAAAGCAGCAATGAGTCCTTAACTATCCAATAATGTACGTGTAGACACACCTAGACACCAGAAGCTCGAGGATGATATCACCGTGATGGGGTCCAAATCGACATTCGCATACCACAATGGTGTCTAGGTGTGTCTACACGTACACTACACTATGGATTTTTTTTTGGTGCACATGCGGTAATGTGGCGATGCAGCATATGTAGGGGTAGAAAACCACCCAAGGAGACACCTCAAATGACTTGATAGTGCAAAATGCCATAGTCGGTGAATGATAGTGGCATCAAAAGGTAGTAGTGACACATGGCTGGAGGTATGTGGAGGTTTTTGAGGATTTAGAATTGAGTGAAGATGTACACCGGCACTTGATTGAACGAATTGTGGAATGGTTGCAGCTTGTTATATCAGACAGAGGACATGGAGGAGATCCATTCAAGATGATGAAACCTCATGTTGAAAAAAAATAAACACAACATGGGAGACATTGAGTATATCCGCTAGAATTGATAAAAGGTTATTGTTTAACATGAAATGTAGGATTAGTGAAAATGGTCAAAAAAACCGTCACTAGCCTTCCATTCTGAAGGAAGGTGCATACTAAATTTTTTATCAATATTGCATTTAAAACTTTCACCTTCGTGGTATGGGATGATGTAGGTAATTATCCATATGGACATGGTCCGAGGCATAGGTTTTATTAATTAAATAAAATTACTCAAATTGGAATGATGATATGCACCCAAGAATTTATATGTCTGACACATGACGTTATAGAATGAAAAATGCACTTGTAAGGGGGAATGTTATGCAAACTATACATAGAAACAAAATATGTTTTCAAAAATGTATTACGTAATGAGGCATGAAGGAGATTAATAAAAAGGATGAAAATCAAATGAAGACATGAAACAGAATACAAAAAGAGCAGTTTCAAAGTGAATCGCAGATAATATAAAACAAAAGAAAACCAAAAGTCGATGAAGGATAACGAAGCGAAGGGTTCATGATAAAATATTAAAAATATATTTAATGGATAGAAGAAGGGGGTGGGTTCATTTGGGAAGGCTAGTACTGCTAGAATGGAGATGTAAATAAAAATATTATTGTTTGTTTTGATGCAAACATTGCAGGATTTCTGCACCTTGTGAGCAAAATAAGAGGAGAGTCATTTCTGGGTGTTTTAATTTACTATCCATCTTTCTTCTCTCTGATTTTTTGGATTTATAGGTAATGTTTAATGCATTTCATGGTTGCATTGTTGAATATCCATAACAAAGAATTCATAATTTTCCTTAGAGTCTTGCTCCTAATTTATTTCGGTATGTGCAACTGCAGTTTCGGTTAAGTTGGGTTACACTCAGAAAACTCTCATATCTCGGATTTTGCATGATAGGGTAGCATGAAACTGCTATTAGTTTATTTTCTATATTTTTTGTAGTTTATTTCCATTTCCAAATTTTGTTTTTATTTTTCTTTCATTTTGCAGATTTTTTTAAACTTTGAGGATTAAAATAAAAATCGAAAAAAATTAAAATGACAAAAATAAATATATGGGTGTGAAGAATGAGCTACAATATATATTTTTTTTAAAGCGAAAAACCCCTTGCGGGGTCTCCTTGGTCTGGGAGACCACAAACAGGGGGTTCTACACCATCAAAGTCACCCGGGAGTCGCACCCGACCCCGCCCGCACTAACATTATCAATTGGATTTTGGATACCCAATTCAGCTTTTTGGTAGGGTGTAGATTTGAACCTGGGACCTCCCTTGGAGTATTGCCCTCTCCTTTCCAACTCACCTACAACACCTACGTAATGAGTTACAATATTTAGTTCAAATTGAATTCAAACTCATTTCAAAGTCAATCCGAATTTATAAAAATTGTTGAAAATGATTGTTTTATGAGGTTTTTATAATTTTGGAAATTCACATTATTTCATGTTTTGGAGGTAAATCAGATTTTTAAACTTTGCATTTCCATTCATAAGCAATAGATGACCTTCCCTTTATGAAAATTTCAATTTCATCAAAGGGGGGTAATCTGAATGTCATTCCATAGGCCATCTTTTTTAAAGCAATAAATTCCTTTCTCTTTATGAAAATTCTGATTTCATCAAAGAGAGGAAATTTATCATTATATCAAAGGCTAGTGTTTTAAAGCATTAAATTATTTCTTCTTTATGAAAATTAATTTCATTAAAGAAGGATAATTTCTAATGATATTTTAAGGCCTTTACATTTCATTGTTATTCATGCATATTTATTTATTTTTATGTTATTCATCAAAGTAAACTAAAAGGAATTCATCCACAGTCACTTGCTTTAAGTTTCATGAACAATCATTATCATAACATAATAAAATAAACCAAACGAGCCCCTTGTTAATAGTTACTTGCAATCACTAAGGTACTCCTAGCACTTATTTGATATATCTTCACAGGATTATAAATACACATGTGCAATGCTTATATAGCGAAACCTTGGAGAAGTTGTTTTGTTTTTAACTTCTTTGCAAGAGAGGGTTTTGTGATCAAAATCTTAAGGGTGAGTGTGTTTTTGCAATTGGGAAAAATTACCACTCAACACGTCCATAATATGACTTAGGGATGTATCATGACTCTTAAATTTATAATATAGCTTTTAAAAGGTTTTGCAATAAATGGTTAGATATCTTAGACGATATGGGGTAAATGGGGCTATGGATATGGCATGGATAAAATAATGAAGGTGGACCAAACTTAAAAATGGTCGAAATGGTTAATATGATAAATACTGATGATATGGAAATAATGACCATGCTAATGAATGGGTGGCTAGGGGTGAACTTATGAAGTGTATAATGGATGAAGCACTCTAAGACTCAGACTTATGCCTTTAATGATCAAGAAGGCTCTTTTGAATTGGAATTATTTTCTCAAGGCTTATTTCTCTTTTGGACTTAATACCACATCCTACAATCACCTAGTCACTTAACTTCGCCAACTTTTAAAAATTAGGGGTGAAAACTAAGTTGGGATTTTTGAAGCCCAACACAGGCTCTATTTAGGACAAGAGAAATGTTTGATATAATAGGATTAAAAATTTTCTTGAGAACTCTAAAATATTCAGTTGAATTAACTGTACCAATTTCTTTTTGGACCTCTTGCAATAGACTTCCGACAAGTATGACCCCTAAGGACATGATTTTAACTTTTGTTCTTTATAGCCTCTTATATGGGTTAGTTCTATGACCGACCTGATCAATACCTAATGGACCTTTTAATTAAACTCATACTAGACTAATAATAAAAATCTAATTACCTAAGAAGATAAACAAACTAAAATTTAAAGACTGAAATAAAACATAGAGAACTAAAATAGACAAAAATAAAACACACATAGAACTCTTTTTTTTTCTTGTATAAGAGGTAGATAGAAATGGATCATATAAACTAATCTCCATATCAATGATGAGGTTTTTGCAAGAGTGAGAATTGATTTTGCTTTATACCCAGGCTTTATGCGATCGCTGATTAAAATAGTCTGTCAGATATGGATCAACGATGACGGGGTTGGATGAGCAACAATGTGATTTAGGCTTAGGCTATCACGAATGGCTTATTATGGTTGTAGATGGATTAGTGATGGGGTTTTGGAAGGGTGACAATAAATTAGGATGGTTAGGCCTTAGCGAATATTTTTGAGAAAAATTAAAATAAGTGTCTAGGTGAACATAGGTACTTAGACTTTTAGGAAAAAATTATCAAGGTAGACATCGTGGTGTTCTCGTTTCAAATTGGGTTCTTCACTCGAAATGCTTAGGAGCATTTTCCAGTAGAGTCACCATTTGTTGTGGTTGTTCCACAACGTACCCCAAAATTGGGGACCCACCTTTAATTTGGTTTTTCGTGAGAATTTTGGTATCCTTGGAGCGATAATCTGGATAGGTTCCCTCCTTGTTATTCATGATTATGTTCCCAAGATTTCTTGTTGTATGATGTCTTTTGTTTTATTTTGTCTTCTTTTGGAGTGTTCATAGGATTGTATGTGTCGTATTTCCTTCTTCATTTCATTAAGGGTGGTTTGGTTAGATTTGTTGTTTCAATAGATTAGTTGATGTTTTAAAGCTAAATTATTTTAACTTTTAAAAACAAATAATATATATATATATATATATATATATATATATAAATGTATCAAAATTAAGTAAAATCATTTCATATATATATATATATATATATATATATATATTAGTAAAGAAAATAAAATAAATAATATATATATATATTATAAAATAAAATAAAACATTATTATATACATATATATTATATATATGCATATAATAATAAAAAAAAATCGAAATAAATAATATGTATAATATTTATTATTTATTATTTATTATTTATTATTTATTATTTATTATTTATTATTTATTATTTATTATTTATTATTTATTTCACTATTAAATAAAGATTTTGCTTTGGAATTTTTCATTAATATTACCTCATGAAACCAATGTTTAAGATAGGGTAAGTAATTTTAATGTTTCTCTCATTATGGTTGTGTTTATATGTGAATGCAGATGCCAAGCGGACTCCACAAAAGGGGATAAGCTCACCATGGACCTAGAAATGTTGACCCAGCATGGGTGACATGGCGTAGAAGCGTATCCCACATGGTAGCACAAGATTTGTTGGTAAGTCTTACCGAACATGCCCACGCGACTTATGAACTAACGTGTCCTGACAAATATGCCTATGTGGACAAATGTGACAACCTGATACAAAGGAGGCACAAATATTATAGACATCTAAACACGAATGGACAGGGATCGCAGACCCGATAAAGGTTACTTTTATTCTTTTATTTTCATACAAAATAGAGTGGTCTAATGTGTGCTTTTATTTATGTCTTACAGGTTACCGAGAAGACGATGGTGATGACCCAATGTTATAGGGATACGATGAAATGTGTGGAGTCACCTTGGAGTTGTGGTCGATAGCAGGATAACATCGTTCAACTGGAGGCTATAGATTATGTTGTGTATACTAGGACCCATATATGGGAGCTCATCGGTGGACCAGAGGGGGCATACGGAAGACAAAAATGTGGATTCACGATGTCATGCTTGGCAGTGAAAGTAGAAATGAAATGCATAGACGTGGATGCCCATATGATGCGGACTACAATTTAGGATGTTGATAGAAAGGGGTATACAAGATTTAGAGATGGATAGCTTACTAGGATGCCAATGTGGATAGTGTTATGGGTAGCATGAATGGTGCTAGTCATGAAGGAGGTTCGTATTTATATGGATATTGTAGGTAGGTGGTCTACAGAAGGTACACATAGTACTAGAAGCTAAGGGTATGACTCATCTCCATTCGACATCGATCAAGTCAAGTATAGCTTCAAAGGTGAAAGGATGAATCCAAGAATAGCGAGCATAGGGCAAATCCATCATGGAGATGGTTGTAGAAGCCAACGATGACGTAGATGAAGCTAATGGCACATGTTGAATGAGTTGGAGAGACCAAACACCTGGTGTAGGAATATGGATGATGAAATGGCTAATAGATAGTGCGAGCCTAGGTATCATAGATCTATGGAAACAATGGGTAGGAATTTATTCAATAACTAGGTATTCATCCAAATTTGGTAAAGAATTCTATCAAACATTAATTTTTGGGTCAAATTAGCTGCATATTTAAGAGAACAAGGGCACATTTAACAAAACATAGTTATGGGTGCAATAAGCCTCATCTATTGGTTATATGATTTGTAGTGGACCGTGTTATATTGCATGTCAGAGCATCCTAAGGTGGATGAGAAGGTGACACCATGGAGCACCGAAGGCCAGTGGATAGCTACAAAAGGAGCAACAGTCATGGGCCATTGGATTGTAAAAGACATAAATTATGCATGCTAAAATCCAGTGTAGCCTAGATTAATTGATATGAGAAGCACACAATAATTATGGTAGTATGGGCATCATAGTTTTATAAGATATTGGATCCCTGGCGATCGTCATACATACAATAATAAAACATCAAAACATAGTAGTCACACAGGTCGAAGAATAGACTCGATGACCACGTGTAGTCAAGCGGATGATAGCTGGGTATATTTGTGGTTATTTAGAGTGATATAAACAACTTGGACTCACATGCCATTGTTGGATAGTGAAGGACTCAATGAGCTGATTAAGACATACCGGTACGCTATCACCAAAAGCTCGAGGGTGCTATCACCATGATAGGGTCCATATCGACATTCATGTACCATGGTGGTGTCTAGGTGTGTCTGCGTATACACTACAATGTGGATTTGTTTTCGATGCACACTATGGTCAATATCACATGGTGATGTGGTAAACTACCCAAGGAGACACCTTGGATGACCTAACAGTGTGAAACACCATAGTTGGTGAACGATAGTGGTGTCAGAAGGCAGTAGTGACATATGGTTGGAGATCTATGGAGGTTTTTGAGGATTCAGCATTGAACGAAGATGTACACCGATACTGGATCGAATGGATTATGGAAAGGGTATAATGTTTTATGTCAAAAAAAGGATGTAGAGGAGCTCCAATCAAGATGATGAAACCTCATGTCGACCAAAAATGAGCACAAAATGGGAGGCATTGAGTATATCCATTAGAATTGATAAAAGGTTTTTGTTTAACATGAAATGTAGGATTGGTGAAAATGGTCAAAAAATTGCCGCTAGCCTTTCATTCCGAAGGAAGGTGCATACTAAAATTTTTATCAATATTGCATTTATATGTCCGGCACATGATGTTATAGAATGAAAAATACACTTGTAAGGGGGAACGTTATGCAAACTGTAGATAGAAACAAAAGACGTTTTCAAAAAGGTGTTACGTAATGAGGCATGAAGAAGCTTAAGCAAAAGGATGGAAATCAAATGAAGACATGAAATAGAATACAAAAAGAGCAGTTTCAAAGTAAACCACAAATAATATGAAAGAAAAGAAAACCAAAAGTTAGTGAAGGAAAACGAAGCGAAGGGTTCATGAGAAAATGTTAAAAATAGATTTAATGGATAAAAAAAGGGGGCAGGTTCTTTTGGGAAGGCCAGATGCTGCTGGAATGGAGATGTAAACAAAAATATTATTGTTTGTTTTGATGCAAACATTGCAGAATATTTGGACTTTGTGAGCAAAATAAGAGGAGAGTCATTTCTGGGTATTTTAATTTACTATCCATATTTCTTCTCTCTGCTTTTTGGATTTATAGGTAATGTTTAATGCATTTCATGGTTGCATTGTTGAATATCCATAAATAGAGAATTTATATTTTTCCTTAGAGTCTTGCACCTAATTTATTTTGGGATGTGCAAATGCAGTTCCGATTAAGTTGGGTTACACTCAGAAAACTCTCACATCTTGAATTTTGCATGATAGGGTAGAATGAAACTTCTATTAGTTTATTTTCTAGATTTTCTGCATTTTATTTCCATTTCTAGATTTTATTTTTATTTTTCTAACTTTCATTTTGCAGATTTTTTAAACTTCAAGGATTAAAATAAAAATCGAAAAAATTAAAATGACAAAAATAAATACATGGGTGTGAATAATGAGCTACAATATTTCATTCAAAATGAATTCAAACTTATTTCAAAGTCAATTCAAATTTATAAAAATCGTTGAAAATGATTGTTTTATAAGGTTTTTATAATTTTGGAATTTTACATTATTTCATGTTTTGGAGGTAAATCAGATTTTTAAAAATTTCATTCATAAGCAATAGATGACCTTCCCTTTATGAAAATTTCAATTTCATCAAAGGGGGGTAATTTTAATGTCATTCCTTAGGCCATCTTTTTTAAAGCACTAAATTCCTTTCTCTTTATAAAAAATCTGATTTCATCAAAGAGAGGAAATTTATCATTATATCAAAGACTAGTGTTATTAAGCATTAAATTATTTCTTCTTTATGAAAATTAATTTCATTAAAGAAGGATAATTTCTAATGATATTTTAAGGCCTTTACATTTCATTGTTATTCATGCATATTTATTTATTTTTATGTTATTCATCAAAGTAAACTAAAAGGAATTCATTCACAGTCACTTGCTTTAAGTTTCATGAACAATCATTATCATAGCATAATAAAATAAACCAAACGAGCCCCTTGTTAATAGTTACTTGCAATCACTAAGGTACTTCGAGCACTTATTTGATATATCTTCACATGATTATAAATACACATGTGCAATGCTTATATAGCGAAACCCTGGAGAAGTTGTTTTGTTTTTAACTTCTTTGCAAGAGAGGGTTTTGTGATCAAAATCTTAAGGGTGAGTGTGTTTTTGCAATTGGGCAAAATTACCACTCAACACATCCATAATATGACTTAGGGATGTATCATTAATCTTAAATTTATAATATGGCTTTTAAAAGGTTTTGCAATGGTTAGATACCTTGGATGATATGGGGTAAATGGGGCTATGGAGATGGCATGGACCAAATAATGAAGGTGGACTAAACTTAAAAATGGTCGAAATGGTTAATATGATAAAGACTGATGATATGGAAGTAATGACCATGCTAATGAATGGGTGGCTAGGGGTGAACTTATGAAGTGTATAATGCATGAAGCACTCTAAGACTTAGACTTATGCCTTTAATGATCATGAAGACTCTTTTGAATTGGAATTATTTTCTCAAGGCTTCTTTCTCTTTTGGACTCAATACCACATCCTACAATCACCTAGTCACTCAATTTCGCCAACTTTTGAAAATTAGGGGTGAAAACTAAGTTGGGATTTTTGAAGCCCAACACAGGCTCTATCTGGGACAAGAGAAGTGTTTGATCTGATAGGATTAAAAATTCTCTTGAGAACTCTAGAATATTTGGTTGACCTAACTGTACCCATTTCCTTTTGGACCTCTTGCAATAGACTTCAGACAAGTATGACCCCTATGGACATGATTTTTACCTTTGTTCTTTATAGACTCTTTGATGGTTTAGTTCCATGACCAACCTGACCAAGACCTAATGGACCTTTTAATTAAAATCATACTAGACTAATAATAAAAACCTAATCACCTAAGAAGATAAACAAACTAAAAATTTATTGAAAGACTAAAATAAAACATAGAGAACTAAAATAGACAAAAATAAAACACACAGAACTTTTTTTTTTCTTGTATAAGAGGCAGGTAGATAGAAATAGTTCATATAACTAATCCCCATTATAGGGATGATACATCTTTAGATGTTGGCCATTTATTGGAAATTGCATCTCTTCTCCTTGCAGGGTCTGCAACCTATAAGTATGATGGCCTATTTTCTAGAAGATCTGGTAAGGGCCTAGCCATTTGGGCTCCAACTTGCCTTTTTCTCCTGGTTTGTCATTCTTCGGATCCCAGTATAACACTATGTCTCCTTCTGCAAATGGCTTTCCTCTGGCCTTCTTGTTGAAGATCTACATTATTTTTTGAGTTTCTTGGATCATTCTCTTGAAATCCTCTCTCCTATCTTCTTCTAGTTTTGACAATTTGATCCATTCTCCTTTGCCAACTATCAGGCTTCTTGTGGTCTTGAAGTAACAAGGCTAAAGTTGGTCTTTCAACCTATGGAGGGAGTAAGGCATTTTCTCCATACACCAATTCATAAGGTGTTTTTCCTATTGCTCTTTTAACAAAAAATTATATCAGCCCATAGAGCAAATTTCAATTCATTATCCTAGCTCCTTTTATTTCTACCAAGAGATATTTTTATCCTGGTTATGAGGTTTTTGTTTGAAGATTCTACCAGGACATTGCCTTGAGGGTAGTAATTAGTTGAATGAGCCAACTTAATGCTATACTTGCTACAGAATTCCACCATATCATATGAAATGAAACTGCTGCCATTATCAGTAACTAGCTTTCTGGGTACCCCAAATCTAGTTAAGATATTCTCCTCTAAAAACTTGATGATTACCTCAGTGGTTGATCTCTTCAATGGGGTAACTTCTACCCACTTAGTGAAATAGTCTATAGCAGTTATTATCCATCGATGGCCTCCTGATGAATTTGGGTTAATTTCCCCTATCAATTCTAGACCCCATTGAGTGAAAGGAGCCTCCACTATCACAAGTTTTAAAGGTATTACAGGCAGCTTTTTCTTACCATCAAATATTTGATAATTTTGACATCTTCTCACAAACTGATGCACATCCCTGAACATGGAAGGCCAATAGTAGCCTGCTCTCATGATGTTGTTAATAGTTGCTTTGGTGCAAAATGCCCTCCACAAAAGCCAATATGAAATTCATCAATTATTCTAGGTATCTCCTCTTGGAAAAGGTAGAGCAATAATACACCACTTGGATGCCTCCAATACAGTTTGTTTTCTTGAATGTAGTATTTTTGAGCTTGCAATTTAATACTCCTCATTCTATTCTAAGAACAACTAGTAGGGAATGTTAATGTCTGCAAATAATTCACAATGTCTTTATACCAATTATCTTCAAATGCTTTCATTTTAGCTATCTATTGTGCATTAACTGTCACCACTGTATTGTTGAAGTCTTCCCCTCCTTTGGTTACCATATACTTGGCCAAACCTTACCCTTTAATGGTCTTCACAGCCTTGAACTCTACCTCATACTGCTGCAATTTAACCATCCACCTGGTTGAACTGCCTGTAGGCTCATTTTGAGTAAAAATATCCTTGACAGTTGTGTAAGGAATGCAGGCTATGACTTTGTTTGACCCAAAAATTCCTTTGAAATGCTCTAAGGCTTTGGTTAGTGAGAAGGCCTATTTTTCTATCATGGTATATTTCAACTGTGATCCTTTTAATCCTAAGCTCATAAATGCCACTGGCCTCTCCATGCTTTCTGCATCTTTTTGGGATAGTACAACAACAATGGTGTCTTCTAAAGCAAAATAGTAGATGTTAAAATCTTGGTGATAGTCTGGGTATGCTAATACATGAGCTTGTGTGATGGTGTCTTTTATTTTCTGAAAATCCTGCAAGTTCTCTTCTATCCATCTAATAATGCCCTCTTTTTTTATCATGTCATTTATGGGCTTTGCAATTTGGATAAAATTTGGGATAAATCTCCTGACAAAATTAATCTTCCCAAAAAATGACCTGACTCCCTTCAAGTTCTTTGGTGGAAGAATATTTGCAATGGCCTCAGTTATTTCAGGATCAATACTAATTCCTTCTTTAGAAACAATGTGTCCTAATAGCTTGCCCTGCTTTGCTCCAAAGATACACTTCTTGGGATTCAGTGAGATGCCAAATTCCTTACATCTTGCAAATACTTGGGTGAGATGCTCAAAGTGATCTTCAGGATTCTTAGAGAAAATAGTTATGTCATCCAAGTAGACTACTACCATTTTAAACATTAAGCCTTTGAAAGAAAAATCCATGGCTCTTTGAAATGTGGCTCCTGCATTCATCAAACCAAAGGGTATTCTGAGGTATTCAAAGGTTCCCCATGGAGTGGTAAAAGTTATCTTGTGCCTATCCTCAGGATTGACTTGAATCTAATTGTAGCCAGAGAATCCATCTAACAAAGACATCCTGGATGATCCTACAATAGCCTGTAATAGTTGCTCCATGTTGGGCAGAGGATAATTATCTTTCAAGGAATTTTTGTTAAGATTTCTAAAATCCACACATAGCCTGATATCTCCATTTTTCTTTCTTACTAGCACTAGATTGGCTATCCAAGTAGAGAATCTCACTTTTTTGATAATTTTGGCATCCAATAACTTTTGGACTTCCTTTTGCATCACAGGGTGTAGTGTGGGATTGAATTTCCTCTATTTTTGCCTATGTGGCTTAGTGCCCTCCTTCAATGGAATGATATGCTTCATTACCTTTGTATTAAAAGTTTTGAGGTCTTCATAGCTCCAAGCAAAGGTATCTTTATGCTTTTTTAGGTATTTTATGTAGTCTCTTTTTTCTTTCTCAGACATGGATTTTTCAACCTTGACCATTTTGGGCTCTTGTTCAGTGCCAATATTGATTTCTTCTACTTCCAATCCTTGCAAGGCTGGTTTATGGGCTTTGTCAAAATCATCAAACAAACTCTCTAATGAAATCAGACCTTTGGGAAATTTGTTAGTCTTTAATTGTATCACCTCCATAGGCTCTCCGATTACCTTTTTTATTTTCTCTTCATCCTCTTCATCACATATAATATCAGCATATTGATTTTGTAATGTCATAAAATCTTTGATATCTATGTCATCTTGGAAAACTTGTAGATACACTATGTTGTCTAGGACAGACGGATGATACACTGAAATAGTAGGGAACTTCTCTTGATATTTTGTGTCTATCTCTAGACTATCTGAACTAGAAGCATTTATGGCTAACAAATTGGCTACATGGTTTTGATCCCTAGGAATATATGTGATATTGAAAGCCAAAAATTTATTAATCTCTTCCTGAATAGCTTGTCTATACTACTTTAGCCTAGGATGTTTGGCCTAATATTTACCTTTAATTTGTTGTATTATTAATTCAGTGTCTCCATATACAATCAGATAATTTATTCCTAGTTCTTTGGCCTTTCTCAAGCCTAACAACAATGCTTCATATTCTACCACATTGTTTGTGCATGGAAAATGTAATCTATATGGTATACCCAAATAATTTCCATTAATATCAGTCAGGTTGACCCTTGCCCCTACTCCAGTATGTGACTTTGCTCCATAAAATGTTAGAGTCCACATTTTAGATGTTAGTATTCTTGTAGACTCAGCATCAACTTTTATTGTTGTTTGTGGGTCCATGTCTACCACTTCGGTATCTCATCTAGGAAGGGTGAATGCCAGATAGAATAAACTCCTATCTCTTTCTCCTCAAAAGATTGAACTAAATTTATAGTGGTGTTATCAAACTTTTTTAGCTCTACAAAATACCTATGAAAGGGCTCTCTTCTGAGGGTGACCTGCTCTTTGGCTATCAGGGGAATAGTGGCATAAGACCAATCTAATTGGATAGATCCTCCTAATTGTTCAACCCAATGTCTTGACAACAGCAAGGAAAAGAAAGGGTCTACATCAACTATGACCACATCCATAACTATTCCTTTCTTTGGGTACTGGTCTAAATAAACTAACAGTCCTGTAATGATCCCAACACAAGGTATTTGTCTACTATCCATGACTGATATTGGGGGAGAGTCTTTAGTGCATATTAAACCTAACTGATCTACCACTTGTTTAGGCATGACATTATGTGACGCTCCACTATCTAACATACAGTTATGGATTACATATTGATCTCCAAAGTTTGAATTATATCTTAAGGAGATATAGAAAGGTCTAACTGATGATGGGTTTCTAGGAATGGGCTTGGGTTTTTCTACCACTAAAAAATTGCATATATGATTATTTGGTGGCTCAACTAGACCAAAGGCTCGACACACTTGATATCTGTATTTTGGTATAGTCATGAGTTCTCCAAAGGTAATGTTGATTTTTTGTTTAGCCAACTCTTGACCTGCATCAAATTCAACCTTCTTGACTTTAGCATTTTTTTTCAGAATCTGATTGCTTCTGAGCTTCATTCCTTACTTCAACCTTAGAGGCTACCTGCTGATTATTATTGTTCTATTTCTTGGCAGCTTTGTCTCTGTTTTGGGTCTATTGATTTGTATCAGCCTTATCAAACTTATTGGCCTTATCAGGCACTATTCTACTTCTCAGATTGATGGCATGCATCCTTTCCAGTGCTTCAATTTCTTCAGCTGTTGGAATGATTTTGCCTTGTTTCATCATTTCAAACCTATTTTCTTGAGGTCTTTTTAGGATTTCCACATTCTCAAGAACCAAAGCTCTGGGCTCTTTTTTTGACTTAGGCAATTCATCCATTTCTTTTTCAAATTGTATTTCTCTTTCTTCATCATCTTTGGTCCAATAGGTATTTATTCTTATTTCCTCATCTGATTCTTCTTCCACATTGTCATTGGTATGTGCACTCAGATAGATACCATAGGCAACTGGGTTGTGTGGTGCATCACATTCATTACAATAGTATGGAAAATCAGAAACTATATTAGTAGTGGCCATGGGGTTTGGGACTGAATCCATATCTTTCGGCCCTTCTCTCCTCTTCCAACCATTACTTCCATTTTTATTTGCTTCTTCTCCATTGTTTCTAGCCCAGTTTCTGTTGAAATTTCTCCAAAATTGGGGTCTGTTATCAGTCTGTGATTGAGTAGGTTGCTCATCATTTACTGATTTATCTCTCTCAATTCTAGATAGCCTACTATTGATAGTGTTGAACATCTCGGTAAATTGGTTGGATAACTTTTCTATGGGATCTATCTCAACCTTCTTTAACAATGAGAACCCAACTTTCTTAGGCTTCCTGTCTACTTGACTAGAGCTTGACTCAGATGTGTATGGCTTCATTTTTCCACTATCTAACATATTCCTTTCAATTTCTAGGGCTTGTTCCATACACTCATCAATGGTGTTGGTTCTATGTTGTCTCAACTCATAGCTAAATTCCCCAGGAAAGGCATTCTTATAAAAACATATGGCCTGGTGATCAGTGGGTCTCAGGGTTGTGGGGATTTTATTTCTAGTTTTGAAAAACCATCTATTAAAATCCTCCACTGACTCATTTTCTCTTTTCTTGACTATTGCAAGCTCTTTTAGCAAGGATTGTTCATTTTTTCTTTCCCCATATTTCTTTAAAAACACTTCCTCCATGGTTTGAAAGTCAAGAATCTGGTCAGCTGGGAGACAATTGAACCAATCCCTTGCATCCTTTTCTAATGTTTATAGGAATAGTCTGAGAACTACATCCTCATGTTAAACCTCAAGGCTATCTAATGCATATAGGAATCCCTTGATATGATCTTCCCTAGTAACAACAATGTTGCCTTGGAATTTGGGTAAATACTTATGAGCTTTGGCTGGCAAGGGATGAAAATTTTGGGGTAGATGGAATGGTCTATACCTATTAGGCCTCCATACCTATGAAGAACACAAGCTTATACTGAGAGGGGGGGTGAACAGTATAAGACCTCTTTTTACTTTCTCTATTTAACTTCAACTTCATAAAGCAATGAAAAAATAGCAATATCAAAGCAATGCATAAAGCAACACACAATGAGACACCAATTTTAACGTGGTTCACCCAACATGGGCTACATCCACAAAACTTTTCTCTAAAAAGATTTCTCAAAGTTCTTTGGGAATCCTTCCCAATTACAATGTTTATGAGCCTCAGCCCAAAGGAGAAACCTTCCCCTACTCAAGTATTTATGAGCCTCTGCCCAAAGGAGAATCCTTCCCCTCCTCACGAATTTATGAGCCTCCTGCCCAAAGGAGAATCCTTCCCCTCCTCATGAATTTATGAGCCTCCTGCCCAAAGGAGAATCCTTCCCCTCCTCATGAATTTATGAGCCTCCTGCCCAAAGGAGAATCCTTCCCCTCAACTTTGGAAATGATACTTCAAAAGATCACCTACCTCTTATTCCGCTAGCACGTGGAACTCCTTTCCACAGAAGACCTCCTGTCCTCAATGCTTAGCCTCAAGAGACCTCTGTCCTCACTGATCACCTCCACAACAACTCATCAACTCTGTACTAAACATAGTCAGTCGGTCCAGCACAAGTCTTCCTCACTCTGTCAGATCTGTCCCAAGCTCAACTCATAAAGCTTGAACAAATCAATCTCTGCTGCACACAAGCCTTCTCAAAGACTTGTCAAAACTATGCTCAGGTTCTTCTCAAAGAACCACTTCAACTCTATCCTCAAGTCCTCTGCTAGGACCTGTCCAAATCAGCTCACAAGTCCTCCCTAGAACTTTGTCCAAATCAGCTCACAAGTCCTCACTAGAACCTATCCAAATCAGCTCACAAGTCTTCACTAGAACTTGTCCAAATCAGCTCACAAGTTCATCAAGAAAAACTTGCTTAGCATGAACCCACAAAGAGAATTGTTAGAGACCCAATGTGATTCATCAACCTCATAGAAGCATAAAGAGAATTGTTAGAGACTAAATATGTTCTATACTTAACTCCCAATATCAATCTCAAATCTCATAGAAACATAAAGAGAATTGTTAGAGACTCAATATGTTCTATACTTAACTCCCAATCTCAATCTCAACTCAATCTCAATCTCAAAAGAATAAGATAGATGTAGTATGCTTTTCTCAAGAACATGAAACACAACCCAACAATTGCCAACCATGCAATATCTCATATAACAATGATACTCATGTTCTTTCCACAACCAATATCTTTTGTCAACCAATTAGGGCTTTAACAACAATACTTATAGACAAGGTTTAACCAACATCATTCAACTCAACTTTAACCTTGAAGCATTCAACCAATCACTACATGAAAATGAAACTAGTAGACATCCTTTTCCCTCCAAAGGTATTTGAACAAAACAACCACCAACATAAATCACCAATGCAAATAATAACTTGCTCAAATCAATCTCAATGGAGAAAGCCCAAATCATGTATCAAGTAAAGCATTAACTTGATCAAAACAACCTCTATGGAAGCAACTCAACCATCAATCTCAAAACAGCCAACTAAGGGTTTCACCAACTCAATGCAAGTAGCAAGACTTACTAACATAAACCCTAGTGCAAAAATGCTTCCTCTTCCTCAACCAGAATTATGCATTCACCCAAAAAAACTCATCAATGATTTTAATGCATAAACAATCTTCAATATCCAGAAAATGGGATTTACACCAACAAGAATACCTAGTAGACAACCTTTTCACTCCAAACTCAATTTCAGAAAATACACCATCAACAATATACATGGAAGAAGTTGCCCATACCTTTTTTTGAGGAAGAAGAGAATAGTTCTTCAACCTGTTACCAACACCACCCTCAACTTTGCCACCAAGTTAGGGTTAGATCATAAAAGTAACCACAAAAATATTTATTCCATAAAACACCTTATGACTCCAATCCTTAGAAGTCAACTACCAAAAAATATAAAGCATACAAACAATATATCCTTTTACACCTTATTTCTCCAAATTAATTAAACCATGCTCAAGGAATAATAGCTTCTAAGCAAATCTCACTCAACAATCAAGCCAAAAATCTCAACCACACACTATCAACCTTATATCTCCAAAGAAGCATTTAACCTTAAAAATAATTTTAAATAAATCTGCCCAACCACTTCTTTAACAAAATGCAGATTTTATTTAAAAAACCTTACCAAAAAAAATGCTTTCGAAAATCGTGGGTCAACAGTGCCTTCGAAAAAATCGGAGCGCAAAAACTCTTCTCACACTCCACGGCGGGAGTCGAACGCTTGACCTCCCTTCAAGCGCCTTCGCAGAATAGTCGTTGCCACTAGGCCAATGGCGCTAGCTTGAAGGCTAGTAAGAGTCTCCTTCTCCTTAACCCTTTGGCGGCGGATAAACATGGCAAAAAAACGATAGCCGTAGCTTTTACTTCCCAACTTTTGCGCAATTCAAATTTCTTTCACACCATTGCTTTGGACTATAGGTTATGGCTTATATAGCCAAACTTCCATGCTATGCACGACGTCGGCGGGAGGATAATTCAAACTTTTCGAATTAATATTATTTTGGCGCCTTCGAAACAACTTTAGGGTTTATGAAACCCTTTTGATTATTTAAAAAATAATCAAAGGTATTTTAGAGCTTAGACCTTAGGTGGAGAACCCATTAAATTATTAAAATAATTTAATCACTAAATCAAATAAATAATTAATTAAAAAACCTTAAAAAGGTTTTATTAATTAAGTTATTTAATTAATAAGTGTCTCCAGCATTTGCATTAAGATGAGAGTGGTTTTGAGAAAAACCCTTAATGCATCCACCTGGTTTTAATAAAAACCCTTAAACCTGCCATGGTTTTGATAAAAACCTTTTCATTTGCCACATGGAATCTCTCCGAAATCTTCTAGAAAATATTCTTTGGAATCTTCAACCTTTGAAGCCAATAAATCCTCTTGAAATTAATGCCAGTTCCTTTTGACATCAATGACAACTCATAGAAAAGAAGCTAGGATCTCAAACCCAAAATTGCCAACAACCTAAAGGTTTTGATTTGTGTTTGGCTATGCCATAGAAATACTAGCTATAGAAATGCTAACAATAGGCATATTGGTAGTAGAATTAACTATAAAATTTTTAGCAACTTACTACCAACATAATAAGATCTATTCTGATAAATAGATTTTTTTTAAGAATTGGGACTTTTGAGAATGGATAAATACCTCTAGATATTCAAATTTTGGAAAGAGTTCTTTGCCACTACATCTGGGATTTGCCAGGTCATATTCTTCTTTTTCTTATTTTGGGTTCATTCAGAGTGGCCAGCACTTGGGTGTAATTAAATCTCACTTAAGCCAAGATTTCTCGAATTTTAATTTTTCTCTCTTAGAAATTCTTGGAATATCCCAGCGCACACAAACTTTCAAAAATATAGGGTTAGTCAGATAAAAATTAATTTCTAGAAAACTATGGTATTGATGAGTGAAAAATTTGTCGTGGGGAGACAGACTACAAACAACATAGACAATAAAACAACCTATCCTTAACAATGGTTCCATAAAATTATTGTGGAAAAAATTGATTATCCTTATTATCTGTCATGCTATTCAAATTTCCTAAGGTCCACAAGTAGATATGTGAGCTCTGGTAGACTCACCACTTCATCCTCAGATAGCTTGGTAGCTAAACAGGCCACGTTTGGACACCATAATATGAGCTTATGATGATATTTTTTGAACAAATACACCCAACCAGATTAAGATAACATGTATAAAAATTATATTTACCAAGCATACAATGAAAGCATTTTAGCAATTAAAGCAGACAAGTGCCTTGTCCATTTGGGTTATCATAGCAATTTTAATCATTCACGTGAAAAAAAGAGGAGAAAAGAAATAATGATAAATCCACATTCATTCAAATATCGTAATCAACATGGTTCTTAAATAAGTAAAATAAATGTTGCCTAAAAATTCAAATAATGTAATATATAGGCGAGAAAATATACACATATTGCACCAAAAAATACCAAAAATTAGAAACCAGATGATTTGTAGTATATTCAAATTAACATGACTACAATGATAAAGCCCAACAAAATGCTTAGGTATTTTAATGAATACAATACAAGGGTCACCTTGTTTGAAAGATGTAACAGAGGAATACTATCTATTGTCCTAATTATAGTGACACATAGGCTCTAGCTCTCTGGAGTAGCTCCTGGAAATCATCTCAGATAGACTGCTCGACTTTCAAAAATACTTGCACAAAGGTGGGAAGAACTTAAGAGAATTGTGAAAACAATTAAAAATAAGGAATATACAATAACCTTCACATAAACACTCAGAATACCTTCTCACAAGCTTGCTACGTGATTGCTTGATGATGAAGCTTGGTCGCTTCAGTTTGTTCTATAACTGGATTATCCAAAATCTGTTACAAATGCTTGGTCCTGGTTCAGCCACATGTGTTCTTCTTGGTCTTGTGTCTCTTCAGCTTCCTAAATCTGTTACAAAAAAACCTGGTTGATGCCAATTATCAAAAATTTTGTAAGGCTACTGTTGGCTTGATACTGCATCATCTATCACTACAACTTATCTCTTCAGCTTCCTTAACTCTAACTGCTTCTGGTTTGAAGGGGGCTCTCAATAGTGGTGGTACAGGTATTTGATCATACCTTATAATTCATGCAAAAGGTAGACTTATATATATTTATTTTATTCTTGTTATCCTAGTCATCTATCTCTTTGTCTTTAGAATATATTTAACTAGGGTGGATGCAAATATGGTTTTAAGGTAAAATAGAGGGGGATCCAACGTGACGGTGAAGGGAGAAAAGAAAAAATCACAATGAAATCTAATAGGATTGGAAACAGTATGGATGGTGGTGGGTTTTGTTGGACACAATGGATGTGGAATACTACAAAAAATGGTGGTGAGATGGTGCTTTGTGGAGTGAATAGTTATGGTGATCAAGAGAGAATAGCCATATAGAGGAGGGCAAAGGGTAATGAGAGGAAATACAGAATTAAAAACAAGATCTAGAGGTGCACAAAATGAGAGGAATGACAATAAAGGTGCACCTCCATAATTATACTCCATCGGGGTGAGACCTCTATAACTATATTGTATCGAGGTGCTTGTATTTTTCTAAATTCGATAGTATGTTGAGGCTTCAAGATTCTTTTCTTTTACTACATCTTCTAGTGATGAAACATAGGAACTTTTTACATTGCTGCCATATTTTATGATTATTTACCTTTGCACACTTTGGACCATAATTACTACTAAATCCTTTACTCTGCCCACTGCCTTCATATAAAGCCACATTGAGATAATCCATTTCATCAGATAATGGTGGTAGTATCATGTTTTGTAGATACGAATGGATCTGAATATCTTGTACCTACATTGAGCCTATCCTTGGAGTTGCTCATTCCATAAGATTACATTTATTAGTATAGTCTTTGAGGTCTTTAGCTTGTGCGATGGATTTTTATCACATGATTCAATACTTTCTCCTTTGAGTAGTTTTTTAGTTCATCGGGCTTCGTCGTTTGTCTTTTGAACACTCTCAAGTTGATGGCGCTCCTTCTGTGCTTACTAGGGTTTCTGTACTTTGTTGCAGCCATAGTTTTGAAACCTATCTTGAGTGATTTTTTGATCTTCGTATGCTTCAAAGAGATATGTTCATCTTGGTATGCCTTCTGATTTTACCACTTTTGTATCTTGGACCGTGCAACCCTTAATGTATTCTATCAATATTTAAATAGTGAGCTACACGTATTTTCAAGTGAAATATGCATATTTGATCTTCTTTGGAATTATTTGAGCCATTTATTCCCTCATCGCTCTTCATCCTAGCTCGTTGTTGATGGATCATCGATGGAATTCCTTGATGAGTGATGATGTTTTTACAAGATACATGATTGCTGATTATCTGAGGCTATCACTAATGGATCGACAACAATGCTTTAATACGGGTGATGATTAACCTGATCATTGATGAATTTATACTATTACTGATGGATGAGTGAAGGGGAAGCACAATTAGTGATGATCAAACCTTTAAGAATTTTATATAGATTTAGGTAGGTGACCTAGTAAACCTAAGGTTTTCTTAACATGCGATGGGAGGTAAAAATATAAGACCAATGATGGCCTGACCCTTGAATGACTCAAAACAACTCTATCACTGATGGAAAAACATCATCTCTAATGGATATACAATAGGATTTTCCTAAGGGTGACAAGGGATAACCTATTTAGACTAAGTAATTTCATGATCATTGATGGGAAAAGGGTTTTGTTGGTGGATCAACGATGCATTATTTTCATCAGTGATAGACCAAATTGGACTTGGGGACTAAAAATTGAGACTTGAGGGTTAAACTTTTTAGTAGAATCTTATTCTTATAGACTTAGGTAGGTGGAGACAAAGCAAAAAGCTATAGGACCTAGGGATAAGGTGTTGCAGATGAGAATCAGCTTTTGCTAATGGATCAATGATAATGTATTCAAATGAGTGATGGTTTACTTTGTGTTTTATACTATTGCTGATGAAAATTAATGATTGTTGATGCATCGACAATGAGGACCTCGGGTGGATAAGTAGGACTTATAAACTTGTCATGACTAACTTCATCGGGAGGGGGAATGGTTAGGCTGACGATGACTAGAACCTAACTTCAAACATAAAACATGCCATCACTAATGAGACTTATCAATCGTTGATGCATTGACAATGAGGTTTTTGCAAGAGCAATAATTGACTTTGCTTTATACCCAGGCTTTACATGATTGTTTATTGAAATAGTCTGCAAAATATGAATCTATGATGGTGGGTTTGGATGAGTGATAATGCAATTTAGGCTTAGGCTATCATTGATGGCTTATTGTGGTCATGGATGGATCAACGATGGGGTTTTGAAAGGGTGGTGATGACTTAGGATGGTTAGGCCTTAGCGAATATTTTTTAGAAAAATTAAAATAAGTGTCTAGGTGAACTTAGGGAATTAGACTTTTAGGAAAATTTTTAAAATGTAGACTTCATGGTATTTTCAGCCATAATATGACTTAGGGATGTATCATGATTCTTAACTTTAGAATATGGCTTTTAAAAACTTTTGCAATGGTTAGATACCTTAGATGATATGGGGTAAATGGGGCTATGGATATGGCATGGATAAAATAATGAAGGTAGACTAAAATTTAAAGATGGTCAAAATGGTTAATATGATAATGACCGATGATATGGAAATAATGACCATGCTAATGAATGGGTGGCTAGGAGTGAACTTATGAAGTGTATAATGCATGAAGCACTTTAAGACTCAAACTTATGCCTTTGATGATCATGAAGACTTTTGAATTGGAATTATTTTCTCAAGGCTTATTTCTCTTTTGGACTCAATACCACATCCTACAATCACCTAGTCACTCAACTTCACCAAATTTTGAAAATTAGGGGTGAAAACTAGGTTGATATCTTTGAAGCCCAACAAGATGCCAGTATTCTTGTGGACTCAGTGTCTACCTCTGCTACTGTTTGTGGGTCCATGTTTACCACTTTTGATACCTCAACTAGGAAAGGTGAATTCCAAATAGAGTATACTCCTATCTTCTTTTATTCAAAATATTGGACTAAATTTACAGTGGTATTATCAGATTTCTTCAATTCAACCAAATACTTATGAAGGGGTTCTCTTCTGAGAGTAACCTATTCTTTGGCTATCAGGGGAATAGTGGTGTAAGACAAATATAATTGGATAGATCATCCTAATTGTTTGGCCCAATGTCTTGATAATAATAAAAATAAGAAAGGGTCTACATCAACCATGACTACATCCATAATTTTTCCTTTCTTTGGGTACTGGTCTAGATAAACTAACAATCTTATGATGATCCCAACACAAGGTATTTTTCTACTATCCATGACTAATATTGGGGGAGAATCTCTAGTGCACATTAGATCTACCACTTGTTTAGGCATGATATTATGTGACGCTCTACTATCTAACATGTAGTTATGAATTACATATTGATCCTCTAAGTCTAAATTATACCTTAACGAGATATAGAAGGGTCTGACTGATGATGGATTCCTAGGAATAGGCTTGGGCTTTTCTACTACTGAAACATTGCATACATTATTGTTTGGTTGCTCAACTAGACCAAAAGCTTGACACATCTAATCCCTATATTTTGGGATGGTCATCAGTTCTCCAAAAGTAATATTGATTTTTTGTTTAGCCAACTCTTGACCAGCATCAAATTCAGCTTTCTTTACATTCAATTTTTTGTCATATTTCAACTATATATGATCTTCATTTCCTACTTTAGCTTCAGGGACCGCTTGTTGTGTATTGTTATTTTTTTTCCTAGAAGTTCTACCTTATTTTGGATATGTTGATTTGTATAAGCTTTGTCATACTTATCATTTTTATCAAAGATTGTTCTATTTCTTAGACTGATGGCATGAATACTTTATAACGCTTCAATTTGTTCAACTTTTGGAGTGATTTTTCCTTGTTTCATCATTTCATACCTATTTTCTTGAGGTATTTTTAATATTTTCAAATTTTTTAGGATAAAAGCTCTTGGCTCTTTTTCTGAATTAGGCAACTTATCCATTTCTTTTTAAAATTGTATTTCTCTCTCTTTATCATCTTTAGTCCAACAAGCATTTATTTTTATTTTATATGATTCTTCTTCCAAATTGAAAATGGTATGTGTACTCAAGTACATGCCATAACCAGTCGAGTTGTGTGGGGCATCACATGTAGTACAAAAGAATGGAAAATAAAAAACTATATTAGTAGTGGCCATGGGGTTTGGGACTGAATCCATATCCTTTGATCCTTCCTTTGTATTTCGGCCATTATTATTACCTCCATTTTTATTTCCTTCTTCTCCATTATTTCTAATCCATTTTCTGTTAAAACTTCTCCAAAATTGAGATCTGTTATCATTCTATGGTTGAGAAGGTGGCTCAGCATTTACTAATTTTCTAATTCAATTCTAGATAGTCTACTATTAATTGTGTTGAGAATTTCTATAAACTGGTTGGATAATTTTTCTATGGGATCTATCTCAATATTCTTTAACAGTGATAACCCAAACTTTTTAGGCTTCTTTTCCACTTAGTTGGAGCTTGACTCAGATGTGTGGGATCTATATATCATATTCTTCTCAATTTCTAGAGCTTGTTCCATACATTAATCGATGGTGTTCATTCTATATTACCTCAATTTATAGCTGAATTCTCCAAGAAAAATATTTTTATAGAAACATATTGCTTGGTGGTTAGTGGACGTTAGAGTTGTGGGAATTTTATTTCTAGTTTTAAAGAATTATTTTTTGAAATATTCAATTGACTCGTTTTCGTTTTTCTTGATTGTTGTAAGTTCAGTTAATAGAGACTATTCATTTTTCTTTTCCCTGTACTTTCTTGAAAATACTGTTTCCATTGTTTGAAAATTAGTGATCTGATCAAGTGGGAGACAATTAAACCAATCCCTAGCATCCTTTTCCAAGGTCTGCAAAAATAATCTAAGGACCACATCCTTGTGTTCGACCTCAAGACTATCTAAGGCATAAAGAAAACTCTTAATATGGTCCTCTCCTGTAATTGTAGTATTACCTTAAAATTTGGGTAAATACTTATGAGCTTTGGCGGGCAAATCATGCAAAATTTGGGGTAATTGGAAGGGTCTATACCTATTGGCCCTCTAGGTATGAAGGTTATGATTATTCTGTTGTGCCATGTTGGTTAAGGTATTGTAAAAATAGGATAAACAAGGGTGCTAATAGAAGATGTATTGGTAGCAAAATTATTTATAGAAGTACATTTATTAAAAAAATTCCTACTAGCAAAGTAATATTAACTCTAATATATAGATTTTTTAGGAACTAAAATTTTTTAGGTAAGGGTAAATACCTCTAGGTCTTCAAATTTAGAGAAAATATCTTTACCACTTCATCTAGTATGCACAAAGTCAGATTCTTCTATCTTCTTTTTCCAGGTTCGTTCAGAGTCATCAGCACTTCAGTGCAATAGAATTTCACCCTAGTCAAGATTGCTTGGCTCTTATATCCTCTCAATATCTCAGATATAAATTTTTAGAAAATTACGAACTTAATTCTATGAGGAGATAGAAATAGAGATATAAAAAATATATATCCTCAACAACCATGTCATAGAAATATTGTGTTGACGGGTCAGTTAAAAAAATATGTCATATGGGGTAGGAAAAATAACATGTAAAAATAAAGAAAATCCATCCCCGGCAACGATGCTTAAAAACTGTTGTGGAAAATTTTGATATCCTTAAAATATGGTTGTCACACTATCAAAACTTTCTAATTCACAATGAGATATGTGGGCTCTGGTAAACCCACCTCTTTAATCTGATACTACTAGACTCTTAAGGATGCAGGTTAGGTCTAGATACCCCACATAGAGCCTGATTAATTATGAATTTTTGTCTTCCTAAGCTCTACCAGATCTGATGAATTATTAGGGAATTTTATTTATGACCAAGCTTACTGAGAAATGAGAAATGACTCAGATAAAATAGAGAAAATAGAGAAAACATAGGGGAATACAACAGAATCAAACAAACACTCGAGATACCTCTCTGGATTTTTTTTGCAATGGTAGCTTGATGATGAATCTTGGCCGCTTTAGCTCCTTATGTAGCCTAGATGTCCAAAATTGGTTAAAAATGCTTGGTGCATGTGCATCCACATGGGCTTTCTTCTACCTTGTATTTTTCTAAATGAATTATAGCAAGGAGTAAGTTGTCCCAAGCTATCCAAAACTGGGAAATTTTGTTATCTATCCCAAAATTGTGCTAGGTGTTACCCAGTGTTGACGTTTGGTTTTCTTTGAACTATTATATTTAAAAAAGAATAATATTTTTCCCCAAAATTCCTTTTATGAAAATTTTAGAATGATGTAGAACTGTGCAACATCATATTTTACTTTTCCTCGACTTATTTCTCCCTCTTCTTCTGATTTGGACCCAAGTTTGACTTCTTCCTCCTTGTCTTTTTGTGAGCTTTGTCCTATTTCCAAAGGTCTTATTTCTATACCTTGTATAGCTAAGGAAACACTGAGGCTACCTTTTATAATATTCTTCATCATGTTGAATTTGTTCTAAATTTATTTTACCTCTTTACCTCTGTTGACCCATGCTTTATCCTTAAATGTTATAGTGGATTTTAACAGGTTGAGACTTTGCATAATCCTGTTCTTCATATATTTTGTCCATCCTTTGTTATTTTGAGAAAAAATTTGAAATTGGTTTATTACCATTGCTAGGGAATTAATTTCTCTAGCCAACCCCTCATCATCATTAGGGTTTGCATTGAGACTATCTATTCTATTCATAATTAGATCTTCTATACTGGTTACTTGTAAGCAATATGCTAAAATGTATCTTGTTTTGTGTAACTCTTGATTAATTTTATCTTCCATGTTTGTTATTTCATCTTGCCATGCTTCCCACTTTGACCAATTGACTGTGATTGTTGATACCTTAACAAATTCTTCTACATATAATGTGATAGAGTTATATTTATGCACTAGACATCCTTCATTCATTTCTTCATAATACTCATCGAATAGTTGGAATATGGAGAACAATTTTTCAACCCTTTTTTTATTTCCTACATTTGAGTCTAGAGTTCTACGGTTGTAAACTTTATCATTCCTATGTTATAGAAAATTTCCCTCAATTATCCTAACTCTCCCTGAATCTTGTTCCTCATAATCATCTTTGCATTTGTCGATTTTGAAACAAAAATCGGTAGTAAGGACTACTTTTATGTATTGGAAGGAAGAGAGTATCATTTTTGAGTGAGACATTTGTTGCTTGAGACTATCCATTTCTAACTTTATTTTCTGATTTTCAACCTATAATTGAGCATACTCAGTAGCAAATTTTGTATTGCTATTGTATAGAGATTTTGTTGTGGCCATCTGAGACTGATATTGTGCTTTCATGCACTCCATAGGGTTTTGTTGATATTTTATCCTCGCTTCTCCTACGACTGTATCTATTTGGAAATTAGTAATTTGATTCATGGGAAAGCTCTCCTTTACTATCATGAGTGTCTCAATAACAACTAGTGTCTCTTGAGTGAAGGATTCATCTCTTGTGTATTATAATTCTTTGGGATCTCTCCCTTCTTCTATAACTTGTATTTTTCTTTCCTCTTCTGCACTGAATACTATTGTCTCTTCTTCTTTGTGTGACAATATGAGATTTTATTGTGTAGTTGGAAAAGGTATAGCTTTTATCTTTAAATTTTTGTTTGGAAGAGAGCTTGAGGGTCATGGAGGTGTGAGGTGCAATCCTCTCAATAGAATTTCCAGGCCTCTTCCTTTTTTAATTCTTTCAGCTATTTTCTTTGAAATTTTATTTTCCTGATTATTTATTACAATGCTTGTATGAATAATTCCATATGATCACTTGCAACTGTTTGTCTAGGCTTGGATATTACTATTGCCTTTGTTGGATTAGAAATAATAACTTACCTTTGAGTGGAAGTTGTAGTTACTATCTCATTTTCATTTGATGAGGCTAAAACTACAGTTTGAGTTTCTACATGTGGACCAATTTTAGATTATTATGTGCTTAGAATATCCACTGTGATTTCTACCTGCTCAAATTCTTTGTTATCTATTTACACAATCGAGTCTTGGTACTCTTCTAGCACAATAACAGTTGCCAAGAGAGTAATTAGATCAATATTGGATGAACTTAGACTTAATATATCAACAAAGTAATCACCTATTGCTTTCTTTCATGAATGTGGCCTTTCTTTTGTATCCCAAGGGGTGTCCCCTACTTTGATTACAAATAGAATGTTTTATTCGAAAGAATCTATCCTATGTATCACTACCCAGTATGTTGTTTTATCTGTGAGATGTTTATTATAATGACCATCAAGATCATAAGGTCTCCAAGTTATCTCATAAAAATAGTATGCATTAATCTAGTCCAGAGAACTTAGCATTGCATGGTAGCCTTTGTATGAGTGATATCCAATTTTTCTGGGTAAATCAACCCAAGATACTTTTGCTTCTCTTTTTGCTGCCCTACACTTTGTTTCTTCTGCAATCTACCTCATAATTTCTAGTGCAGCTATTGACCTAGGGACAAAATATGGAAAGGCCTTAGGGGGAATTTTGGATCCATATATTCTAATGTAATAACAATCTTCTAGTAGGAAATAATCTCTAGCTTATTTTCTTTTAGAAATTTTGCTACCCCTTTTCCAATCCTGTGAGGGAGCTGGCCACATAATTGATGATGGACTTCTTGGAGGAACATATCACATAATTCTATGTAACTAGATTGTACTTCTTGTATAAGTGGTAGTCTAACCTATATAAGTCCATAACATAATCCTCCCATGGGTGTTAATGCTTCTTCACTCATCTAACCTACTATTAAATGTATTAGTAATTAGGAATGTATGAAGGGGGTATCACTTTGTATTTGTTCAAAATGGCCCTTTGCAAGTGTTGTAGTTATCTGTCTATGGTCTCAGATAGTAAATTGTCCCATTTATACATGGTTGACTGGCAGATTTTGTTACACTATGCTATTTAAAACATGGTTTCTTTTTCTACCTAGCTTAAATAATCTTCCTCCATTAAGATGTTTATCATATCAGTGTAATCATGTACCCAAAAATGTAATGATATGTGAAACAAAAATGTACAATTTTACCTGGGATTTGTAGCTGAAAAGCCTAGCAAAAAAACGATTTTATGTCATAATTTATGCTTGGACTGCTAACACCTTCTTATCAATGATTTTTGTTGCATCCTTGAGGTTGAAAACTTTGACCATAATCTCTGGAGTGATTCTGAACAAGGTTCAATTATTAGGTCCTTTGATTTCCCTAGCCTTCAGGTTGTATGCCAATGCTAACCAGGATAGCAAGTTTAAGGAGAAGTGCACTTGTGGGCATATGAGCCAGGCTAAATTGCATGCCCATCTATTGTTATATGGGCTTGGTGCATTTCATATGGCATACACTTTCTTATACAGGTACTTCAACAAAATCGGGTGCCTTTGGCAATTTTCTTTTATTCTATAGTAGCTAAAAATAGTTATATGTTCGACAACATAGTGTTATTCAGGAGTAAATCATTTATATAACTTGGAAAACCTTGGAAACTCTTTGATCTTTGTGTTCAATACCAAACCTAGAATTTTTTTGAAAGGATCAGCTTCAATGAAGTATTCCAAGTCTGACCTTGTAACCAAAAATTGGGTTGTGGAAACGAAAGAGGTCATTGTTCGACACTTCATTATGGTTACCATTTTTTTGTAGTAATTTTGTATAATTGTATCTTCTCAATTTATATTCAACTCCTCTATTTCAATATGATTGCAATGCTGTAAATGGTAGTAATTAGAATTTTATAATCTTGGTGGGTGAGTGTTGGGTTAATGCTATAGTTATTTATTTTATCTGGTTATGGCTTATTTCAGTTTTGGTAGCTACCAACTTAGCTTCCTCATAACTACTTTAACTATGGAGAGTATCATCTTATGATTACTTAGCCAATCAGGGACCGTTGATTTGAATTTTTGTCAAAATCTACATTTTTCAAAATATTTTATTCCTTTTGGTATGCATACCTAGCATAATTTGGTCTACATGTCATTAGTTCTCATTCGTACCTCAACTATCCTTTTCTTGGTAGTGTGCATAAAATATATGTTTTGTATGATTCAGAGGCTTTTGAAAAATAATTTCTCCCTCTTTTTTATAACCTGATTTGGAGGCTTTTGAAAAATTCTTTCTCCCTTTTTATGACCATATGACCTTTTGGCGTATTTTCATAAGACAAAATACTTTGTTAGTTAAAATAATTTTAATCAAATGAAGTGTTTAATATTAAATAGTGAGAACTATGTCATTTCACTCCCAACGATACATGGTATATCTTTAAAATATCATTCATTATGGTGTTGTTTAGGTTGTCTGCTAGCATAGACCAATTACTAGTCTTTAGGAGGGTAACAAGTCAATCTCCATTGAGGATGTCGTACGCTGGAGGGTGACTTGGTTAACTCTTTGCACATCCTTTTCCATATTTAGAAATCCAATCACTTTTTAATATCCATTGTGGTGCTTATTTAAAATTTTATTCACCATCGTGTACACTAATTTGTCTTCAGGTGTGACATGGAAAGGAGGATCCAATCACCGATGTGTATTGCTAGCTGGTGGACCAATAGTTTTATACTTTCTCTACAATGGTGTGGCTTCATTTATCTACTAGAATCAAGCAATTGTCACCAAGCATTGAGGCTGGTGAACCAATAGTTGATTGTTTCCCTTTTTGGTGACCCAATTAGAATTTGTGCTATTTATGCATAACATCATCATGGGGGACTTTGTTTTTTTTGCTAGCATCGACCAATCACTGCCAAGCATTGAAGTTAATGAACCAATCACTGATCATTTTCATTACTAGTGACCCAATTAAAATTTGCATTATTTATGCATAACATCATCATGGGGAACTTTGTTTTGTCCCTTAGTGCTAGCCTATCACTAGCAAGGGTTAAAGTTGGTAAACTAATCTCTACCTTTCATCAAAACTTGAAGGCCATTAGGATTTTAGTTTTTCCATTAGGATCTTTCTTTATTTCCCTCTTCTTCTTCTTTCCTTTGCCATGGGGCTACCTCTTTTGTCTTTTAGCACTAGTCAATCGTTGCCTTCCTTTAGCTTTAGTAGGCCAATCGTCAATGAGTGTTATTACTTGGTAGACCAATCATATGCAATCATTAAGTTTAGGTGTTGTGGTATAAAAATCTTGAAATTGTTCTACCTGTTAGGATTCAAAATTTTCAACTTCGTTTTCACCCCTAATTTTCAAAAGTTGGCAAAATTGAGTGCCTAGGTGATTATTGGATGTGGTGTTGAGTCCAAAAAATAAGTAAGAAAATCATTCTAATTCAAAATATTCTTCATGGTCATTAAAGGGATAGGTCTAAGTCTCATAATACTTCATGCATTATATCCTTCATGAGTTCATCCCTAGCCATCCACTCATTCATAAGGTCACTATTTTCATATCACCACCTCTCACCATATTATCCATTCCATATAATTTCAATCTGTGGTCCACTTTTATTATTTAGTCCATGCTCATTAGAAAATGCCATTTAGTCCATTAATAATTTCATCGTAAATAAGTCTTGTTTGCCCCATATCTTTTAAAATCATCTAACTGTTGTAATTCATTTTTAAAATCCATTAAAAGTTATGCTACATCCCTAGGTAGACCATAGCCAAAAATACCATGAAATCTACCTTGATGAATTTTTCCTAAGTCCTAAGTCTCCAAGTTCACCTAGACACTTATCCTAATATTTTTCCAAAAATAAATTGCTAAGGCCTCATCATCCGAAGTCATCATCACCCTTCCGAAACCTAGTCTTTGATCCATACACGACCACAATAAGCCATCAGTGATAGACTAAGCCTAAAATGCACTATCGCTCATCCAAACCCATCATCTCCAATCCATATTTGATAGACTATTTCAATCATGACCATGTAAAGCCTAGGCATAAAGCAAAATCAATTTTTTATCTTTCAAAATCCTCGTCGTCGATGCATCAGTGACTGTTGAGTCTCATCAATGATATAATATCTTAAGTTTAAAGTGAGGGTCTCACCATCATTGGCCTAACCATTCCCCCTTTCGATGAATTATTATCACATCAAGTTGTTTTAAAAGTCTTTATTGTCTACCCAAAATCCCCATTGTTGATCCATCAATGACCATGCATTCCTATCGATGATAGTGTGAACCAAAAGCTAACCTATCACTCATTCGAATACATTATCGTTGATCCATCAACGATAGCTGATTTCCATCAGTGATACTTCAGCCCTAGGTCCTATAGCCTACCACTTGGTTCCCACCTACTCAAGTCTATAGAATAAATTTCCACCTAAATGGTTAGCTCACAAGCCTAAATTAGTGTATCATTGATAAAAATGGTACATCACTAATGTATCAGTGAAACCTTTTCCCATCAGTGATTATGAAATGACTCAGTCTAAAAATGTTATCCCTTGTTGCGCTTATGAAAATCTTATCGCTGATCCATTAGCGATGATGAAAATCGATCAACGATCGAGTTATTTCGATTCACCCAAGGGTCAGGACATAATTTGTCTTAAGTGTTCTCCCTCTCATCGTGTATTATGTAAGCTTTAAGTCTACTAGATCACCTGCCTAAGTCTATCCAAAATTCCTTAAAACTTCCCATTGCTGATAGTAATCCCCCTTTCGCTCATCCATCAGTGATAGTGTAAATTCATTAGGGACCAATTCTAGTCATCGCGTTTACCAATGCTTTATCGTTGATCCATCAGTGACAGCCATAGGTAATCAACAACCATGTGTTTCATGAAACATTCATCACTCATTAAGAAATTTCATCAATGATGCATCAACGACAAGCTAAAATGAGGAGTGAAGAAGGTATCAATGGCCCAGATCACCCCAAAGAGATCAACAATGCATACTTCACCTGGAAAGGCATGTGGCCCACTGTTCAAATATTGACACAAGGCATGAAGGAGTGAAAGAACAAAATTTTGAAAGTGGTGATCTAGTGTAAGGTGGCAGAATTAGAAGGTAACCCAGAATGAACATATCTCTTTGAAGCATGCAAAGAACAACAAATTGCCCACGAAATTTTTTAAAATTATGGGTGCAACAAAGTACAAAATCCCAAATAAGAACAGAATAAGCACTATCAACTTGAGGGTGTTCATAAGACAGGAAAAAAAGCATGGCAACCTATAAAATGACTCAAAGAAGAAAGTATCTAACCATGTGAGTAAAATTCACCACACAATCTGAAGATCTCAAAGACTATACTAAGAAAAGCAAGATTATGGAATGAGCAACTCCAAGGATAGGCTCTATGTAGGTTCAAGATATCTAAATCCATTTGTATCCATAGAATATAATTCTACCACCATCAGATGATGAAATGGATGATCTCAATGTGTCTTTATATGAAGGTAGTGGTCAGAGTAGAGAAGTCAGTAGCAAGGATGGATCAGAGTGTGCAAGAGGCAATGATCATAAAAGATCACAAACAATGTAAAAATTTCCTATGTTTTATCCCTAAAATATGCAGAAGGTGCAGTAAAAAGAATTAAATGTTGAAGCCTCAGCATGTTGTCAGCTTTGAAAAGATATATGTGCCTTGACAAAATATAGTTGCAGAGGTATCACCTCGATGGATTATAGTTATGGAGGTACACATTTATTGTTATTTCTCTTATTTTGTACACCTCCAGATATCATTTTCCATTCTATATTTCCTCTCACCCCCCTTTGCCCTCTTCTTTATAAGCATTTTCTCTTGATCATTGTCACTATTTATTCCACAAAGCGTCATCTCACCACCATTATTTGTAGCCTTACACATCCATTGTGTCCAACTTTTCCTTATTTTGTCTCACTTCGTTGTGTTTTATTTTTTCTCCCTTCATCGTCACGTCGGGTCCAACTCTGTTTTACCTTAAAACCATATTTGCATAGACCCTAGTCAAGGATCATCTAAAGAAAAAGAGATAGATAACTAGGATAACAAAAATAAAATAAATATACATAAATTTACCTTTTGTACAAATAATAAGGCATGATCAAATGCCTAGTCCACCACTATTGAGAGCCTCCTTTAAATCAAAAGTAGTTCTAGTTAAAGAAGTTGATAAGATGAGTTGCAGTAACATGCGGTGCAATCTCAAACAAATAGTAGCCTTACAAAAATTTTGACAGTTGGCATCAACTATGATTTTTATAATAAAATTATAAATTTGAAGAGACATAGGACCAAGAAGAGCACACATGGCTAAACCAGAACCAAGTAATTGTAATAGATTTAAGACAACTAGGCTATAAAAGGAGTTGAAGCATTCAAGCTTCATCATCAAGCAATCACGTAGCAAGATTTTGAGAGGTATTATCAGTTTCTCTATGAGGGTTATTGTATTTTCCCCTGTTTTTCTCTATTTTTACCATTTTTCAAGTTCTTCCCACCTTTGTGCAGGTATTATTTAAATTCGAGTAGTCCACCTGAGATGATTTTCAGGAGCTAATTCAAGGAGCTAGAGTCTATTTGTTGCTATAATTAGGACATTAGATAATAGTTTCCTTGTTACGTTATTTGAATGGGGTGGGATCTATATTGTATTCATTGAAAGACCTATGCACTCTGTTGGGATTTGTCATTTTAGCCATCACAAAGTTATAATATAAATCATCCAGTTTCTACTTTCTAGCATATTTAGTGCAATGTGTGTATATTTTCTTATATGTATATTACATTATTTGAATCTGCAGGTAACATTTACATTACTGAATTAAAAATCCATGTTGATTGTGATATTCAAATGAATGTGGGTTTATAAAATTTTCTCTCCCTTTATCTATTTTTTATATGAATGATTAAAATTTTCTACGATAACCCAATGGACAAGGCACCGGTCTGCTTTAACATCTGAAATGCTTTCATTGTATGCTTGGTCATTGTTTTTATAAGTTAAAATCTAGTTGAGCGTATTTATTTTAGGAATATCATTACAAGCTCATCTTAGGGTTTCTAGACTTGACCTATTTATCTACCAAGCTATTCAAGGATGAAGTGGTGAGTCTACCAGAGCTCACATATATGCTTTTGGATCTTAGGGAATTTGAATAGAATGATATATCTTAAGGATATTCAAAATTTTCCACAATAGTTTTTTGGCACTGTTGTGAGGGATAGGCTATTTTATTGTCTATATTTTTTGTAGTATGTTTCCTCACGATAAAGTGTTTACTCATCAATGCCATAGTTTTCTGGAAATAGATTTTTATTTGCTTAATCTTAGTTTTTTGGAAGTCTACGTGTACTGATATTTCTCTGCGTACATCTAAGAGAATAAGAATTTAAAAGTCGAGCAATCTTGGCCTAAGTGAGATTCTATTGCACTCAAGTGTTGGTGACTCTAAACGAACCCAAAAGAAGAAGAAGAATTTGACCTAGCGCATACCAAACGTAGTGGTAAAGAACTCTTCCTAAAATTTGAATATCTAGAGGTATTTACTCATTCTCGAAAAGTCCTAGTTCTTATGAAATATATTTATCATAATAAATTTTATTTTGTTGGTAGTAAATCTACTAAAAAATATATTTTTGTAATTAATTATGCTACCAATACACTCGTTTTTAGCATTCTTATGGCTAGTATTCCTATCCTTTCTATGACATAGCCAAACCAGAATCAAAACCTTCAATTATGAAGGACTAATAGGTACAGGATCTTTCGACTCCCCTAAAATTTGCATCCCTTGCCAGCCAAAGATCATAAGTATTTACCCAAATTCCAAGGCAACACTGTTGTTATTGGGTAATATCATATCAAAGGCTTCCTATATGCGTTAGATAGCTTTGAGGTCAGCATGAGGATGTAGTTCTCAGATTATTCCTACAAACCCTAGAGAAGGATGCTATAGATTGGTTTAATTGCCTCCCGGCTAACCAGATTTCAAACTTTCAAACCAAGGAGAAAGTGTTTTTAAAGAAATATGGAGAAATAAAAAATGAATAGTCCCTGTTAACGAAGCTTGCAACAGTCAAGAAAATTCGGTTGAGGATTTTAATAGATGATTTTTCAAAACCAAGAATAAAATCCCCACAACCTTGAGATCTATTGATCACCAGACCATATTTTTTTACAAGAATGCTTTTCCTAGAGACTTTGGTTGAGTTAAGACAACATAGAACCAACACTATTGACGAATATATAGAATAAGCCCTAGAAATTGAAATAAATATGTTAGATAGTTGAAAAATGAAGCCATACACATCCGAGTCAAGCTCTGGTCAAGTATATAGGAAGCCTAAGAAAATTATGTTCTCATTGTTAAAGAAGGTTGAGATAGATCCCATAGAGAAGTTATCTAGCCAATTTACCGATATGTTCAACACCATCAACAGTAGTCTATAAAAAATTGAGAGAGATAAATCTATAAATTATGAGCCACCTAATCAATCGCAAAGTGATAATAGACCCTAATTTTGGGAAAAAATTAACTATAACTTGGTAAGAAACAATGGAGAAAAGGGAATAAAAATGGAGGTAATGGCTGGAAAAAGAGAGAAGGATCGAAAGATAAGGATTTAGTCCCAAACCCCATGGCCACTGCTAATATATTTTCTAATTTTCCATACTATTGTAACGAATGTGATGCACCACACAACCCATCTACCTACGATATATATCTGAGTACACATGCTAATGACAATTTAGAAGAAAAGTTAGATGAGGAAATAAGAATAAATGCATTTTGGACTAAGGGTGATGAAGAAAGAGAAATACAGCTTGAAAAAGAGATGGATGATGGATGAATTGCCTAAGTCAAAAAAAGATCCCAGAGCTTTGGTTATTAAAAATGTATAAATTCTAAAAAGACATCAAGAACGCATGTATGAAATGATAAAACAATGCAAAATCATTCCAATAGTTGAAGAAATTAAAAAACTAGAAGGAATGCATACCATCAACCTGAGAAATAGAATTGTTCCTAATAAGACCAAAAAGTCTGATAAGACTGATATAAATTAATAGATTCAAAACAAAAACAAATTCTCCAAGAAACAAAACAACAATGATCAAGAATAAGCCCTCACAGTGGAAGTAGAGAATCAACTTCATAAAAAACCTAATCCTGATAAAAACATAGAAGTTAAGAAAGCTAAATTTTATATAGGCTAGGAGTTGGCCAAACAGAAAATTAATATCACTTTTAGAGAACTGATGACCATACCAAAATATAGAAATCAATTTTTTCAAGCTTTTGTTCTAGTTGAGCCACCAAATGATCATATATGCAACTTTTTAGTAGTAGAAAAACCTAGACCCATTCCTAGGAACCCATCATCAGTTAAACCTTTCTATATCTCCTTAAGATATAATTTAGATTTTGGGGATCAGTACGCAATCCATAATTGTATGTTAGATAATGGAGCATCACATAATTTCATGCCTAAATAATTGGTATATTAGTTACGTTTAATATGCACTAGAGATTCATCCCTAATATCATTCATGGATAGTAGATAAATACCTTGTTCTAGGATCATCACAAGACTATTGGTTTATTTTGACCAGTACCCAAAGAAAGGAATAGTTATGGATGTAATTGTGGTTAATGTAGACCCTTTCTTCTCTTTATTGTTGTCAAGACATTGGGCTAAAAAATTAGGAGGATCTATCCAGTTAGATTCGTCTTATGCTACAATCCTCGGATAGCCAAAGAACAGGTCACTCTCAAAAGAGAACCCTTTCATAGGTATTCTGTAGAACTAAAAAAATATAACAACAATACTCTGAATCTAGTTCAATATTTTGAAGAGAAAGAGATAGAAGTTTTTTCTATTTGGCATTCACCCTTCCTAGTTGAGGTACCTGAAGTGGTAGACATGGACCTCCAAATAGCAACATAGGTTAATGTTAAGTCTACAAGAATACTAACATCTAAAATGTGGACTCTAACATTTGATGGAGCAAAGTCACATACTAGAGCAAGGGCAGGGGTCAACCTGATTGACATTAATGAGAACTATTTGAACATACCCTACAGATTTCACTTTCCATGCACAAACAATGTGGTAGAATATGAAGCATTGTTGTTAGGCTTGAGAAAGGCCAAAGAACTAGAAATCAATTAGTTGACTATATATGGAGATGTAGAACTGATAATATAGCAAATTAAAGGTAAATATCATGCCAAACATCCCAGGCTAACAGTATAGATAGGCTATCCAAGAGGAAATCAATAAATTTTTGGCCTTTAATGTCATATACATTCCTAGAGATAAAAATTATGTAGCAAATTTGTTAGCCATAAACGTTGTTGGTTCAGACAATCCAAAGATAGATACAAAATATCAGGAGAAGTTCCTATTGTGGAAAATTTTGATATTCTTAAAATATTGGTTGTCACGCTACCAAAACTTCCTAATCAAAATAATATGCAAGCTCTCGTAAACTTACCTCTTCAAAAATTATAAATTTTAAAGGGACCAGGTTGGGTCAAGATACCCCATAATGAGTTTGATTAATGATATGCCATTAATATGTAAACTCAACCAGATTTAGTGAATTAAAGGGATTTTTATTGGGACCAAGAAATTATAGCATTTATAGCTTCAATTTCAAGAATGCAGATCGGTGCCTTGTCTATTGGGTGATTGTAGCAAAGCTTAACCAATTTTATGAAACAATGAGAAAAATAAGGAAATAAATAATAAACCCATATTCATTCGAATATCACAATCAGCGTGGATTTTTAAATCAGGGAAAGAAATGTTGCCTACAGATTCAAATAATGTAATATGCAGACAAGTGACACACACACACAGAGATAAAATATACCAAAGAGTAGAAACTAGAAAGATATATTATATTTAATGTCTTATGTTTACAATTATAGAGCCTAGCAGTGTACTTGGGTCTCTCAAAGAATACAATACAATATTCACCCTGTTCGAATATCACAACAAGCAAATGTAATCTATTGTCCTAATTGTAGTGACATATAAACTCTGGCTCCTCAAGTAGCTCCTAGAAATTATCTTAGGTAGCTAGCTCAACTCTTGGCAATACCTACACAAAGGTAAGAAGAATGGATAGATGGAGAACAAAGACAACATAGGGAAAATAGAGCCAACCCGGACCAAACACTCAAAATTCCTTCTTGCAGAATTTTTCTATTCTAATGCTTGATCCTTCTTTTTAGCTTGAAATACCTCTTTTATAATTTGAATTTTGCAATTCTATTTTGAATACTTGGTGCATATGCAGCCACTTGGCATCCTCTCTACCACTAATTTTTGTGAATGTATTACATCAAGAATTGGGTTATCACAGGCTATCAAAATTGGAGAAATTGTGCCACCTGTCCTCAAATATTTAGGTTGTTCTTGTTATGTGATTGGCTCTGATTCATTTTCTCCTTCTATGGTAGGCTTTGAAGTCTAGAATCTCAACTCCTGATAGTTCTGAAATTTGATGTTGTAATGTAGTGGTTTATAGTTGGTCTTCAGTGGTTTACAGTTGGATTTATGAGTTGTCTCATGGGTGATATATAATTTTTAGGTTCTTGATTCAGATCTATAATTTTAGCCTTTGATCTCTATAATTGTTCTGGTATCTTCTCCTTGAATCTAAGTGAGTTGAGTCATCCATCTTCAATTATTGGGGCTTATCCAACTATTTAGCAATAGGTAAGTGAAATCCATACCAGGTTTAATGAACGTCTTTGTTCTTGATTTTTCAGCTTCCTTCCTTGACTATTCAACTTCCCTTTTCATCCCCTAGTTCGGTCACCTGCAGAAACAGAAAAAAAAAAATCAATTTAGGACTTTGGTGGTAAAAGGAAATCAAAATTTTGTATTCTTATTATTAATATTGATGATTGTAGATTTATTACATGACTTTCTAAGGTTAACATTATACCTCATTTTAATTATTATTATTATTATTATTATTATTATTAATTTTTGTTATCATTTTCTAATGTTTTGGCTTTTAATTTTAATTATTAAATTTCACATTAAGGTTCATATTAACATTAATCCTAAGGTTTCATTTGGATATTAAGCTTTAAATGCCCAAGAATTAATATTAATAAATGCCATAGTATTCACATTAATATCAAATGTCTCCACCTAGGTGTTGTAGGTGAGTTGGAGAGGAGAGGGCAATCCTCCAAGGGAGGTCCCAGGTTCAAATCTCCACCCTACCAAAAAGCTGAATTGGGTATGCAAAATCCAATTGATAATGTTGGTGCGGGCGGTAGTGGGTGCGACCCCCAGGTGAATTTGACGGTGTAGAACCCTCTGTTCGTGGTCTCTTAGACCAAGGCGGCCCCATAAGGGGTTTTTCGCTAAAAAATAATAATAATATCAAATGTCTCTGAAGTATTCGTTCTCATTTTAATTTTGTGTCCTCAATCGTAATATTAAATTTATATGTTTAAAAGTCTTCATAATTTTATTAAAATAAGCAAGATCTCATATTTCATGCCAGTATCATTTCTATAGTTAAGACCTCAAAGAAAATCCTTTTTAAATTTCATCGGTGATGCAAAACCCTTTTTGCTCATGCATTAGCAATGACTTTGTTCTATTGGCAATGGAATTTTAAATCATTAAATTTGTATTGCTCATGCAAAACCTTTGTCTTTTTTTTTTTATTTGTGGAAAACATCCCAAAAGGGATGCCACTTTCGAGTAAGACCCAAGGAGGCAGGGGTATCCATTCCACCAAAAAAAACCAGGACTCGGACCTGGCCTACCACCTTTGACATACTCAAGGAGCAAACAAACACACAAAACCAAATTAAAAAAAGTAAATAACAACAAAAATAATAAAATAAAATAAAAAAACATGCTCCTTGAGTGTGTCAAAACCAAAAGCACAACCAAACACACACAATAAGATAAAAGAAACCACAACACAAACCACATATAAAAACACAAGAACCACATAACAAAACACAAACAAGACAAAAACAACAGAACACTACAAAGACATAACCCAAAAAAACATGAAAAATAAACAAAACCAAAACCTAAAAAATAAAATAAATAAAATAAAAATAAAAACAACCAACAATAGACAATAAAAAAAAACAAAAAACATAGAAAACACTCACACATAAAAAATGAAATAACACAAACAAAGAGAAACCCAAGAACAAGAACGAAAAAACACAAGAACAAGAACAAAAAACATTAAAAAAAAAAACAAAACAACAAAAGCACAAGAACAACAAAAAACAACACAAAGAACACAAAAACAAAACAAAACAAAAGAACCCACCCACCTTAAAAAACTAAACAAAAAAACAAAGAAGACAAAAGAAAAAAAAAATGAACAAAACAATGACCTATCTAGACCAGAAGACTATTAATGCAAGAATCAACAGAGGAAACAAAATAAAGAATAGAATGAGCTAGGGAACTAAAAAAGCTGAATGAACCAAAGAGAAACAAAAAAAAAACAAGAAGAAACTAGGTACCTTCATAACTGGAGCCATCCAAAGAAATGATAGAAAGAAGAGCTTCCCTAATTTGAGAAACCCACCATATAGGAGGGTGGCCATAACAAGTAAGATCACCTTTGTCCAAATCCCAATTAGCTAAAGCATCAGCACTCTTGTTTTGATCTCTGACCACATGATTGTAATCAACTTTCAAAAATCCCATCTGGATTAATTAAATCTTCTCAATAATTATTTTTATTCCCCAATCCACCTTATGATTCTTAGAAGGAGTCTTCAAGAGATTAATCATAAGTTGAGAGTCGGACTCAACTAACACCTTTTCCCATCCAACCTTAGTATCCTCCTGAAGACCTCTAAGGATACCATACCCCTCAGCAAGGTTATTGGAAAGAATACCCAAATTCTCGAGCAAAAGTAAAAACCAAGGAGCCATCTGAAAGTCTACCAATTCCTCCCACACTAGCTTTTCCAGGGTTCCCTCTAGAGGCTCCATCAGTATTGACTTTTCCAAAATCCTTAGGAGGAGGTTGCCAATTTATACATGCAAAACCTTTGTCATTGATGGAAAATCGATGGCTTTTTTATATTGGCGATGATTTCTCATTGGTATTAAATTTATGTCAAAAACTTTAGATTTAATTAAAATGCCAAGGTTGCTCTTATTGGTGATTATTAGCGAAAATAATGTTTGTCGATGATGTGCAATATTTGTCGGAGATACATTAGTGATGATATCTTTCCATCAGCGATGAGATCTCTATGGTTGTCGACAATGCATGACTTTTGACATTGATACATGAGCGACAAAATCTTATTAGAGTGATCAAAGAGTGAAAGGTTTTAATTGGGGTGATGAACATGAGAGATGAAATTTTATTGTTCAAATTATTTATCATTTAATTAAATTGCCCTAGGTATTCATATTAATAAAATCATTCCCCAAGGTTTTATTAAAGCGCTCAATCATTAGGGTAAATTAATTATTATATCCGCTCATATCCATATAATATTATTTTTATTATTAATGCCTTTAATAGTCGGTTATAACCCTTGTCACTAATGCATCGACGATAGCCTTTCTTAGAGAGCGATGAAGATTGCAAAAAATACATGGTCACTAATGTAAAACCCTTGTTGCTAATGCATCGACGATAGCCTTAGTCAATTAGTGATGGTCTCCAAGTCATTCAAATTTATTTCGCTAATGCAAAGTATTGGTCATTGATGCAAGAGCAATAGTCAAATTTATTAAACTCATGTCATCGATATAAAATATTTGTCACTGATGGAAGAGTGATAGCCTTGGTTTATCAACGATAATTTCTCAAAATCATTATAACATTTCCCTGATGGAAGATATTTTTCACCGATGTAAGAGTGTGGTTTTGGTTTATCGGTGATAGGCTTTCCCAAGATCTAAGTCCACAAACTCTGGCACTAAATTAAAATGGATAATTTTACACAAAAAAATAAGAGGTAATTACAAATATCATGGAAATTTTTATATTCATCCAAGAATTAATTTTAAATATGGTTTATGGAGACCAAATTTAACCCAGAGCTCTGAGTTATCCCATAGTATCAAAAATAGGGTAAAATTCAAAGTGCCTAGAATCTTTCTAAAATTTCCATGCATCTAAATGGGCCAAATGGTTCATGAGATATGTCATTTTAAAGTTCACAATATACTACTATAAATTGCTATTTTTAGATAAACCTGATAGATAAAACTCTAAAAATTCAGTTCCATTGTGAAGATGAGATCAAGCTCTTTCCACCAGTTTTTGAATCACCCTAAATGGAATTTTCTAGCTCAAGTTATGGACATAAATTTGCATCAAAATGTAGGGCAAAAGTGACGAGCTTGGAGTAACCGTAAAATGAAAATTAATTATATAGACCTTGGAAAAACCTTATGACTCAAATTTTTTGAATTACTCAAGCCAAGTTATATGTAAATCTTCAAAGACATTGAATTATAATCAATGTAGCTAAAGCCCAGTCTTAAAAAATACAAAAAGCTAACAATTTCAAAACTCCAATGCAATCAACATTCTAAAAATTTTGGTGTGAGTCAATTTTCAAAGATCTTGATGCAAGCCAAAATTCCAAATTAATCTTAAAAAGATTTGGACTCTTGAATTTGATGTCTTTGCAAAATTGGGGTATAAACCGAGTTGTAACTATGGGGTACAACGCAATCTCTGACTAGGATAGGTAGTATGAATGACACATGAATGCTTGAGAACTCCAGAATATTTGGTTGACAATCAAGAGACCACAAAATTTTAGACTAAAATACGAAAAGGAAAACAAAGGAAATAAAAGAAAAATACAAAAGGATTGACCTTGGTTCTGATCAATAAAATTAGATGACCTAGTTTAAAAACAAATGAACCTTGACTCATGGGGCAACAAATATTTCGATAATGTCTTAAGATAGAGTTGAGGTAGATTTATCTAGAAGTTACTATGTCATCATGCCTTGTCTTGTGTGTATTTTGTGCATTCATTCTCATTTCTTGATCATTCATAATTTTATCATATTGGCAGGAGTTGAGACTATTAAGTATTTCACTGTAAATGATATTTACCTTTGCATTGCTCCACTACCGATCAGATGTTTATAGCCTCGATGAATATGAACTTGATTTTCTCTGGACCTACTCTACTACCATTCAGGCATATATAGCCCCAGTATAGGTTATCCAGATACCCCAAGCACATAGTTGCTTTGCATTATTTATATTTTTCTTCTTACTTTAGAAGAATTATGATGAATTACAAACCTCATGCTGGGTTAGAAATCTGTAAGGCTAAAAATAAGAGTGTATATATTTTTGGCTCAAAGCATCCTACCAATGATGAATTCATTCTTCTTGACCTTGAAATAACCTTAAAATTTGTGGAAGATGTGAAGCTTTGGCATAATGCACAATACCTTCCACTTAATCTATTGTAGCTCTAGACTTATGGAATAATTACCTAAAACTTGGCCTATAAGATCTCAGTGTCATCTGTCCTTACTCTAGATTCTCTTTCTTTAACTGATTAGAACAAGTCTATCAAAACTATGGTGTGAAACAAAAACTTTTAAGGAGACAAAAACATAACCACTACTAGACACAGATGGTGATGAGGCAAAAAATGGAAATTATCTCATTGGAATGTTTGCAAGGGCAATTAGCTTTTTTGGGATAATTTATGTGAATCATAGAACAAGATGGGGGTAACACTTTTATTTTGCAAAAACAGCTTTATGACCTCAGGATGTAGAGTGAGTTTAAACTCCTTTTGCTTTTGTTTAAATGGTTTGAGATGCATTTTCAATTTTTGATGATTCTAGAGAAAAACAAATTGGAATTAAACTTTATGCATCCTTTTTACCTTTGCTCTTATCATGATGTCTTTTTGGTTAGACTGGCCAATTCTTGTGGGGCTCCTGATGATGGGTTGGGCATTGGGGATTTTATCCTGAAAAGAGGTAACAAATGTGGTATTACCTAGGATAGAAGCTTTGTTAATGAACATGATGGAGAAGTCAACAAAGGGACCAACATCATTTTCTAGACCAATGAGTACTGTGAATTTATTGATTTTATCTGATTTGACCTGTTTTAATCTGATTGATTTCACACTTAAAATAGAAATAGGGGAATATTTATTTGTAGAAGAAAGACTCAGTAGATCAACTATGATGTTATATGAAGCTCTATTATCAAGCGGGTGATTGCAGATAGAGTATCTATTTATTGAATATTTCTTTGTAGAAGAAAGACTCGGTAGATCAACTATGATGTTATATGAAGCTCTATTATCAAGCGGGTGATTGCGGATAGAGTATCCGTTTATTGAATCCAAAATATATATTTGGAAAACATGGAGGGACTTTGTTGTAGATGTGGTTTCATTTTTGTAATCTTCTAGGCTTGGAGGTCTACTTGATAATTTTTCTGACTGATCAATAAGCTTAAAATATTTAGAAAAGTCATCTATGCATTCAAGAATTGTTATTACTTCTTTTTGTGCTATGATACTCTGACCAGCATCTTTTTTAAAATTAATTATACTTTTAGGCTCATGATTAGTTAGTCCTATCTTACAGTCTTCCTCTACGTTGGGCTTATCAAGGAGAACTTCATCTTCGGATAAACCATTCTTAGTTAGTGACCTTTTATCAACTTTTTCATATTCAACCTGTATAGTTTTTTTGGATAATACCTCTGCTTCTGAATGTTGTTCTTGTATTTATTTTATATTGAAATCAATGTTCTGAAGGTTTTTTAAAAATTCTACTATCATAGATGAATCTTGTTTGATTTCATCAAACCTATTATCAAAAGCTTGAAAATTATGTTCTTCTCTGAGAAATAAAGTTCTTTTCTCATGATTGGTAATACAAACATTGATATATTCTTAAGACTTAATTATATTTTTAGGCTTGTGATAAATAAATTGTGTTTTATGGTTCTCTTCTGTATTGGACTTAAAAAGACCCTCATATTAAGACTCATCATTATCAATTGTTGACCCTTTTTCAACTTTTTCTTCTTCAAACTGCACTATTTTGTTAGATAGTACCCCTTCTTTTGAACATCATTCTTGCACCTCATCCATATCAGAAACATTCATCTTACCTATTATACTTTTAAAATCCATGGCATGGATTTCTTTAAAAAAATTTGTTGCTACAAGAAGCTTCTATTTGACTTCATCAAAGCTAATATCAGAGGTTTTAAGATGATATCCTTCTTTGAAAATTAAAGCTCTCTATTCTTGATGGACCTCAATATCTCCTTTAGATTTAGGATGTTTATCCTTGCAATATAAATTAGTCCTGACTTCTTTACTAGGTCGTTCCTTAAGGTTCTTGTTGGGATGTGAAGCTAAATAGATGGTACAACTAGAAGTACTATGATGTGAGTTACAAGCAGGGAAATAAAAAGGAAATTTTTTAGCAATATTTGAAAATTCTTGTACTGCAAAATTCCTCTTCCTTTTTTTGGTCTTAGGGCATATGTTCGTTGTACCAAACCTTTTAGTGGTCATGTTGATTCCTAGAGAATATGGTTTGATTTTCTCATTTTTGATCATATTCCAACCTATGTGAAAAACCTTATTCATGCACTCATCAATAGTGTTTACTTACTCTTTTCTTAGTTTATAATTGAATTCTATGGAGAAAGCATTCTTATAAAATCTAATGATTGTTAATCATTAAGACCTAACTTATCAAAAATGTTATTTTTAACCTTGATGAATCTTTTTTGAAGTCATTAACCAATTCATTTTTCTCTTTTTTTTTTATTATAGCCAATTCAGTTATAAGTGAACGTATATTTCTCTTCTTACCATATCTTTCTTAAAAGACTGTCTATTTCCTAGAAATATGATATGCAATGTGTCCCACTATTGAACCAATTTGTAGCATATTTCTCTAAGGTCTACCGAAATAACTTAAGGGCCACATCCTCTTATTTGACTTCCAATCTATCTAAGGCATACATAATGCTTTTGATATGTTCTTCTCCAAATATAGCATTGTTACGTAGAAATTTAGGCAAGTATTTAGAGACTCTAATGGGTAACGGATGAAGGTGAGGAGGCAGTCGAAAAGGCATGTACCTATTGGCTCTCCAGATCTAATTATTTTGGTTATTCTAAGAAGGAGGATTAGCCATAATAATCATAGGGGTGATGATAGAAGATACGCTTATGATCGGATTAACAATTGAAATATTCTTATCAAAACAACTTAAGATGCTAGAACTACTATCTAAAGGAACATTTCTTGTTAACAAAACTTACTGCTATGATACGATTTAGTTTTGTAAATTATTATTTTTGTTTTGGATAAATACCTTTGGGTTCTTGAATTCTTGAAATATTTTCTTACCACTCCCTCTCATATGCACTAGGTTAGATTCTTATTTCTTCTATATTTTGGGTTTGTTTAGAGTCACCAACACTCTGGTGCAATAAAATCTCACTCAGGCCAATATTGCTCAGCTTTTGAATTCTCTCAATCTCTCAAACATGCACAGAGATACCCACGGTGCTATAAACTATGGTGTTGATGGGTAAAAAAATTTGTCATATGGGGATAGGGAATTTAACATGTAAAAATAAAGAAAATCTATCCTAGCAATGACACCAAAAACTATTGTGGAAAATTTTGATATCCTTAAAATATTGGTTGTCACGCTACCAAAACTTCCTAATCACAACAATATGCAAGCTCTAGTAAACTTACCTCTTAAACCTAAAAATTATAAATGCTAAGGGGACCAGGTTGGGTCAGGATACCCCACAATGAGTTTGATTAATGATATGCCATTAATATGTAAACTCAACTATATTTAGTGAATTAAAGGGATTTTTATTGGGACCAAGTAATTATAGTATTTATATCTTCAGTTTCAAGAATGCAAGTCGATGCCTTGTCTATTGGGTGACTGTAGAAAAGCTTAACCATTTCTGTGAAATAGTGATAAAAAAGAAGGAAAGGATTGATAAACCCATATTCATTCGAATATCATAATCAACATGGATTTTTAAATCAACAAAAGAACGTTGTCTGCAAATTCAAATAATGTAATATACAAACAAGTGACACACACACATTGAGATAAAATATACCAAAGAGAAGAAACCATAAATATATATTATATTCAATATTTGATGTTTATAATTATAGAGCCTTGCAGTGTACTTAGGTCTCTCAAAGAATACAATACAATATTCACCTTGTTCGAATGTTGCAAAAAGGGAATGTAATCTACAGTCCTAATTGTAGTGACATATAGAGTTTGGCTCCTCAAGCAACTCCTAAAAATGATCTTAGATAGCTAGTTCAACTCTTGGTAATACCTGCACAAAGGTGAGAAGAACGGATATATGGAGAACAAAGACAACATAGGGAAAATACAGCCAACCCAAACCAAATACTTGAAATTCCTTCTTGCAGAATTTTACTATTCTAATGCTTGATTCTTCATTTTCGTTTGAAAGGTCTCTTTTATAATTTAAATTTTGAAATTATATTTAGAATAGTTGGTGCATATGTAGCCACTTGACATCCTCTCTACCACTAATTTTTATGAATGTATTACAACAAGAATTGGATTGTCACAGGCTATCAAAATTGGAGAAATTGTGCCACATGTCCTCAAATATTCAGGTTGTTCTTGTTTTGTGCCACCTGTCCTCAAATTGGAGAAGTGAGCTGAGTCATCCATCTTCAATTATTGGGGCTTATCCAACTGTTCAATTATAGGTAAGTGAAATATAGACCATGTTCAGTGAATGTCCTTCTTCTCGATCATTCAAATTCCTTCCTTGATTGTTCAACTTCCCTCTTCACCCCTTGGTTCGGTCACCTACAGAAACAAAAAAAATCAATTTAGGATTTTAGCGGTAAAAGGAAATCAAAATTTGGTATTATTATTATTAATATTGATGATTTTGGATTTATTAAATGACTTCCTAAGGTTTAACATTATACCTCATTTTAATTTTAATTTTTTTTAGTATTATTATTATTATTAATTTTTTTTATCATTTTCTGATGTTTTGGATTTTAATTTTAATTATTAAATTTTACATTAAGGTTCATATTAACATTAATCCTAAGGTTTCCTTTGGAGATTAAGCTTATAATGCCCAAAAATTAATATTAATAAATGTCAAAGTATTCACATTAATATCAAATATCTTCAAAGTATTCATTCTCATTTTAATTTCATGTCCTCAATTGTAATATTAAATCTAGATGTTTAAAAGTGTTCATCAATTTATTAAAACACCCAAGATCTCATATTTCATGCCAATATCATTTCTATAGTTGAGACCTCAAAAAAATTCCTTTTTAAATCTCATCGACGATGCAAAACCCTTGTCGCTCATGCATTAGCAATGACCTTGTTCTATCGGTGATGCAATTTTAAATCATTAAATTTGTATGATTCATGCAAAACCTTTGTATTTTATGGAATAGTGATGGCTTTGTTATATTAGCGACGAGTTCTCATTGGTATTAAATTTATGCCAAAAACTTTAGATCTAATTAAAATGCCAAGGTTGTTGTTATTGGTGATTATTAGCGAAAATAACCTTTGTCGGAGATACATCAACAATGGCCTCTTTCCATCAATGACGAGATCTCATTTGATGTCAGTAATGCATGAATTTTGGCATTGATACATGAGTGACAAAATCTTATCGGAGCGATCAAAGAGCAAAAGGTTTTCATTGGGGCGATGAACATGAGCGATGAAATTTTATTGGCCAAATTATTTATCATTTAATTAAAATTCCCTAGGTATTCGGATTAATTAAATTATTCCCCAAGGTTTTATTAAAGTGCTCAATCATTAGGGTTAATTAATCATTATATCCGCTCATATCCGTATAATATTATTTTTATTATTAATGCCTCGAATAGCCTGTTATAACCCTTATCATTGATGCATCAATGCTAGCCTTTCTCGAAGAGCAATTAAGATTGCCAAAAATACACGATCATTGATGTAAAACCCTTGTTGTTGATGCATCGATGATAGCCTTAGTCAATCAATGATGGTCTCCAAGTCATTCAAATTCATTTCGCTAATGCAAAGTATTGGTCGTTGATGCAAGAGCGATAGTCAAATTTATTAAACTCATGTCACCGATATAAAATATTTATCACCGATGGAAGAGCGATAGCCTTGGTTTATCAATGATAATTTATCAATGTCATTACAACCTTTCACTACTAGAAGATCTTTGTCACCGATGTAAGAGTGATGGCATCGGTTTATCGATGATAGGCTCTCCCAAGATCTAAGTCCACAAACTTTGGTACCAAATTAAAATAGATAATTTTGCACAACCAAATAAGAGATAATTACAAAGATAATGGTAATTTTTATATTCATCCAATAACTGATTTTAAATCTAATTTATAGAGATAAATTTGACCCAGAGCTCTGAGTTTTCCTGTAGTGTCAAAAATTAGGTAAAATTCAAAGCATCCAAAATCTTGCAAACATTTTCATGCATCTAAACGGGCCAAATAGATACTCAAAACCATTGAGATCATCAAAAAATTCATCATGGTTCATGAGATATGTCATTTTAAAGTTCATGAGTTGCTATTGCAAACTGCTATTTTTTGATAAACTTGATAGCTAGTACTCTAAAAATTTAGTGCCATTGTGAATATGAGATTAAGCTCTTTCCATAAGTTTTTGAATCATCCTAAACGGAGTTTTCTAGCTCAAGTTATGGCCATATTAATTTGCATAAAAATGTAGGGCAAAAGTGATGAGCTTGGAGTAACCCTAAAATAAAATTTAATTATATAGACCTTGGAAAAACCTTAGGACTCAAAATTTCTAAATTAATCAAGCCAAGTTATATGTAAATATTCAAAGACATTGAATTTAAATCAATGTAGCTAAAGCCCAGTCTTCAAAAATACAAAATGCCAACAATTTCAAAACTCCAATGCAATCAACATTCTAAAAATCTTGGTGTGAGCCAATTTTTAAATATCTTGATGCAAGCCAAAATTCTAAATTAATCTTAAAAGGATGTAGACTTTGTTAGAAAAATGAAATGCTTGATATTATTCTATTGAAATTATCTTTCTTAAATAGCAAGTGCTTACAATCTGATCCATTGGATCATAACTAACTAAGCTAATCTCAACCATACAACTTATCCTAGTAACAACTTAGAATATATATTCTAACACCCCCCCTTAAGTGATACTAAGAGGTGAAAAATAACAGAACCAAACTAGTGGCATATCCACAGAAATGAGTCCTAGCAACAAGGCCTGATAAGGTACTCATGTAAAATATATCCATAAAAAAACCCTAGGAGAGATGATGAAAAAACTACAAGGGAGAAAACCACCTGCCATAATAGAAGGAGGAGGAATATGTGCAAGGAGTATGGAGAGGAAGATGTCCTCTTCAACCCCCTAGGACAACTTCCATCAAGAAGCCTACAAAGGATCCATGAGATGTCTCAAAAAAAAGTAGAGAAGCCTCGACACCGAACTAAATGAAATCTTACTCCCAGACTGGTGCTTGTGACACAGATCAAGGTTGTGAACCATGAAGAAAGGTCACTAAAGAAAACTCCCATGAAACCAAAGTGTCTCACAAAAAGGAGTGTGAAGATAGGATGGAGAAAGAACCACAAAAATCATAAGGGTAGTCCAAAATGACTCCACAAGCATGAGTATGTGGTTTCCACCTATATGAACACAATGAGATGATAACAAGGTCCAAAACTTATGGACAAATAGAAAAACAAGGGGATCAAAAAATGCACCAATGTAGTTGTCGAATATGTCCTTATGGTAACCTCCTCATCCTACCAAAATGCATGGAGTCATTGCGACTGCTAGGTGATATAGATAAGATGACTAGATACTAAGCCTTGGGAGTGTCAGGTTCTACCAAGAGTGCACTCCATGATACAACATATATGAGGCTAAAAAACTTAGGTTAAATTACCTAAAAAGGAAATTTGATACCACTATTGCATCCAGTTCGGAAAAATGCTTCTAACGACTATAAACACCCCTATGATTGGATGTAAATTTGTCATTCGTAGCAAGAAAAATAATAACCTTCTTATTTCCCTCACAAGGGAATATTCCAAAAATTGAAACTAAATTTTTTTATTTTTTTTTTAATTTCTCTTGAAGGAGAAAATACTAGGCCTTTCCACGTCCCAAGTGGGAAAACAAATAATGCCCCCATGCTTTAAAGCATAATATCTCCACTAGAGAATTTTCAGATTAAAGTAGCCCCCTTTTCCACTTCATGTAAAAAAACATTAAAAAAATGTTTGAGTGCCCTCATTAAAAAAAAAAAATGGGCCCACCTTGATGGCTACATTTTTAAATAAAAGCCTTCTTTTTCAAAAGAAATGCCCCATGGAGGCCAATGAAAAAGATGCATTAAAAAATGTATTTTGGTGGCACAGGTGTCTGTTATAAAAAGTTTGAGATCCTCATCGTTTGCTTTGTAAAAATGCCTCACGCGGTCCCCTGCACTCTAAGCTAGATGACCTGCACAGAGAGGTCGAGGGAGTGCAACAGTTCACATGAAGCAGCCACAACAAGCACCTTCTTTTCCTAAGCAGTGCATTGTTATGGAAATCACCTCAAATGGCATACATCGGGAACTTCCATCGTCACTCCACTTCAGGCAAGGTGTTCAGCGCACAAATCCTGACTGATCCTACATTTTCTTCTCAGAATTACTGCACTGAAATCGGGGCCAAGCACCAAAAGTAGCAGTAAACTCGCAGTCAACACACAATTTGGACACATTGCAATTACATCACAAGCACACAAAACAGCCACATCACTGGCATGGAAAAACAAGGAGTCTTCATGGGTATGGAAAATTGATGATCTCAATGATGAAAATAATGGGTGAAAGCCATCATTAGGCCACGTCAAACGGCTATTAAAATATCGATGAGTATTAAAGGGGGCATCATTGGAATTGGTTTTCAAACTGATGCCATAGCAGCATGAGGCACTACATCAGCCACACCACTATCGCATGAGCCACATCCATTGCAACGCACGCTCAATCACCATGTACTCAGGGGTAGAACTACTTGTGAGGGAGTGCATCCAGTTTTTCTTAAAAAGATATCACTTCATTAAAAAAAAAATAGCAGATAAACAATAGTTGATGCGAAATCTTGGTTACCGTTGATGCAAATCCTCCACACTCATCAACAAAATCACATCCCCTATCTTTGAAGCAAATATTCGCATGCATGGAATCTCAAGTTCCAGAGCATCAAGCATGACAGTAAATTCCAGCACCAAAACAAATGCCGAGAATGTGAAGTTATGGAATCTCTTTTCACTAGATGCATTGAAATTCGTATGCTTTTGCCACTGAAAAAACTCGCACATGTCCCTTGGCTTCAAGACCATTGGCATCAGTGTCGACCACTACAATGCTCCTCCAAAAAAGCAGAGCAGTCACCGTTCAACAAAGCACTGAAACGTAGACAAGCCAAATTTGCACGGATGTTGTGCACTTAAAAATATTGCAAGCTCCAGATTGGTGGCCCTGAGTGCATCAGAAATCTTTGTATAGTGTGACGTATTGAATAGGAGGATGGAGGGTGGTAAAACTACCCATTGATGCCATTCGTCATCTCACTACAACTATAGCGGCAAAGGAAACTAGAGCTGATGGGCAAACATTGTTCAACTTTCTCAATGCTCCTCAATACTGTTGGAGTAAAAAATGCCACGACCAGTATGCAAATAAATTTGTGCATCCTATATCGATCTGAAATATAAGCAGGAGGTATGATTTTTTGGCCAACCACCAGATCTGCAGTTTTGGCCATCGCCCGTGCCCCTCCGTCGCCACAAAAGCTATCAAAGCCCGCCATTGTCAACAAAAAACTTAGCATGTCCACATTGCTCGCCAAAATTGTAGCCTCACTTTGGCGATGAAGACCAATTGCCACAGGTGCCCTTGCTCTGCTCCATCCTCTAGATTTGTCTTTCTCTGCAGGTTCTTTTGGTGCATAATTTGATGATTCGAGGTGGAAAAAAACTCCTTGCAGGTGTCGATCCTTTTAAAAACCATTATTATCGTTATTTGCTTTTGCGATTCCCATCGGAACCTGTGGATCATCAATATTTGAGTAGGTAGCGTGTACACCTGCTATATACCAGGAAGAAATAAAATCCCATGTTTCAAGTGGAGCTCCATTGGTAGAATCCACGACGAAGCCATCAACTCTGTTATCTTCTAAAGATCTAAATATGGAGGGCACTCACAACAATGTCTGCCCAGCCCGTACATCTCAATGCACATAAATTTACAACTTTGGATCCATCCTGATTTTATGTTGTGACGAGGAGAGGAGAAATTAATGCCAAAAATTATGCCAAGGAATGAACAACATATACCTAGACACGACGGTAAATGAGAGGAGTAATCACCATGATTTTTCAAATCTCTACTGCTAGACTTTGCACAGTCTTGAATCCATTCATCAAATTTCCATAGAAAGCAGTATCTTGAATAATAAAATTTGACGTAGATTTTGGAAATCTCCACACCATCGACAAGAGGTGAACACGATGCAGTAACTCAAGATGAAGAAGTTTGTCACCGCATCCAACTCATAGATCTTATGAGATGGGCTGGAATGATCTACATCTATGCCAGCAGATAAATCATCTTCGACAAGAACTGGATTTGGGCAGCATGGATTTAAAAAAAAATTGGCAACAAAATTTGGGATGCATTTGGATTATTCAACATCGCATCAATACACAGACCCTTCAAACTCAGCCGAAAAAGCATTTTGGAGGAAAAAATGAAGCACCACCATAATGATTTCCAAACAAGCGGAAAAAATATCAAATCATTTATTTCCTAACATTGCACACCAGCAACGAACTTCCATCTCCTCCATAAATGTCGTCATCTTTGGCCTCCTCAAACGCCATCGTCGGTACACTCAGGCTAGCTTGATCCAAAAACACGCACGATCCTTGAAAAATCCATATCTCCTTGCTTCCGAATTACTTGGAAGAGTGCCAAAAAAATAGAAAAAAATTCCAGCATGCAATTCCATCGGTAAATGCTGCAGTCATCCAATTTGAAAAATTCAATCGAGAGCATGTGCAGAAAAAATATAGCAGGAATAGTGGCTTCTGGTGCACCGGTCTTTCTGCAGGGAAGAAAAAAATTCCTCGCATCGGTCTTTCCCATGGATCGCAATAGCTACCCCAACTGCTCCACTGGCATGGCAAACCCTTCATCTTGCATTCCAAAAAAAATAGGCTCTGATTCGAATACGAGAAAAATAAGATCTGTAGATTTGATGCCACAACGAATCATTTCAAACCATACGTCGGCTACACACTACTGCACAATCCAAGATAGTTATTAGAGAGGCCGTTATCGAATCCGCATTCAAATTTGAGCACCTTGAAATAAACAACTATGGGAAAAATTTATCCACTATTCGAATCCCGGCTTCTCCCATTATCTACACTCACCATTTTCTATCGGGCTCTTCTTCCATACAAACGAGCATAAATAACATTTACGTTCCCTCCCTATAGATAGCTAGAGAACGGTCGTATAAAGACGAGCATAGAAATAACTTTAAGACCAATGGTGCGTCTTCTCCGTCCGTCTCCATAGAATGTCCCACAACCATCAATATGGGCCATAAAATTACATAAATATTTTAATAATAAAAAAATGAGTCATAGACAATTGACAAACACCGTGGTTTTGCTAGTAATCAACTTTGGTATGGGGTCTTCGGTTGCAGCTATGGGCACATTTTTCTGCTGCCACTGATAAAGCCTATGTGCATGGATCTCATGCATTGCAATAGCCACATCTTTGATGGTGTGGAATATGAACATCAAAAAACATAAGAGCAATGGCACATCCTCACTGGAAATGAGTGTCATTCAATGAACCTCAAAAAAAATGTGAAGTCTGCATTGAGTCGACCAAACCCTCACGGCACCACCATAGGCCCGCTGCGATTCAACCTTTCAATGCTAGAGTTATTGACAAGATCCAACCCCTCCTTGGGCTGCAATTCGAAGCTGTAATGCCCACTCTAGCCATCACCTGCACATCAACACGATCTACAGCCTTGACAAGATCTACAAACCCTAAAAACTAAAATGACCTCCCAAAATAAATTTTTAAACCATCTAGTTTTTTATCCATAAAAAATATGGAGAGCATACTCCCTTGGTAAAAAAAATAGGGAAAAAAAAAAGAGGGGAAATTTCCATAAGGGAAATCCCCCCATGAGAAAAAACTCCTCAGGCTCACATGGTAGGGAAAGCCTGCTCTAATACCATATTGGAAAAATGAAATGCTTAATATTATTCTATTGAAAATACCTTTCTTAAATAGCAAGTGCTTACAATATGATGGATCATAACTAACTGAGCTAATCTCAGCCATACAACTTATCCTAGTAACAACTTAGGATATATATTCTAACAGACTCTTGAATTTGATATATCTTTGCAAAATTAGGGTATAAACTGAGTTGTAACTGTGGGGTACAACAATTCTCTACTATTTCAGTATATCATCTATTTGTCCCAAAGAACATTGTGTATCTACAAGTTTTCCAAGATGACATAGATATCGAAGTTTTTATGACATTACAAAATCAATATGTTGATATTCTATGTGATGAATAAGATGAAGAGAAAATAAAAAGAGTAATTGGAGAGCCTGTAGAAGTGATAAAGTTAAAAACTAACAAACTACCCAAAGGTATGATTTCATTAGAAAGTTGGTTTGATGATTTTGATAGAGCTCACAAACTTACCTTGCAAGAATTGGAAGGAAAAGAGATCAATATTGGCATTGAACAAGAGCCCAAAATGGTGAAGGTAAAAAAATCTATCTAAAAAATAGAAGAGGGACTACATAAAATACTTAAAAACACATAAAAATGCCTTTGCTTGGAGCTATGAAGACCTCAAAACTTTTGATACAAAAGTAATGAAATATATTATTCCATTGGAGGAAGGCACTAAGCCTCATAGGCAAAGACAAAGGAAGTTCAATCCCACATTACACCCTATAATGCAGAAGGAATTCTAGAAGCTATTAGATGCCAAGATTATTAGAAAAGTGTGATTCTCTACATGGATAGACAATTTAGTGCTAGTAAGAAAGAAAAATGGAGATATCAGGCTATGTGTAGACTTAAAAAATCTAAATAAAAACTTCTTAAAGGATTATTATCCTCTACCCAACATGGAATAATTATTGTTGTCTGTTGCAGGATCATACATAATGTCTTTATTAGATGGATTCTCTTGCTACAATTAGATTTAAGCTAATCCTAAGGATAGACACAAGACGACTTTTACTACTCCATGGGGAACTTTTGAATACCTCATAATGCCCTTTGGTTTGATTAATGCAGGAGCCACATTCCAAAGAGCCATGGATTTTACTTTCAAAGGCTTAATGTTTAAGATGGTAGTAGTATACTTGGATGACATAACTGTATTCTCTAAAAATTCGAAAGACCACTTTGAGCATCTCACCCAAGTGTTTGCAATATGTAAGGAATTTAGCATCTCACTGAATCTCAAAAAGTGTATCTTTGGAGCAAAGTAGGGCAAACTATTAGGACACATTGTTTCTAAAAAATGAATTAGCATGGGTCCTGAAAGAACTGAGGCCATCGCAAAAATCCTCCACCAAAGAACTTGAAAGCAGTTAGATCATTTTTTGGGAAGACTAATTTTTTCAAGAGATTTATCCCAAATTTTGCTAATACTGCAAAGCCCATAAATGACATGATAAAACAAGAGGGTACTATTAGATGGACGGTAGAGAACTTGCAGGATTTTTAGAAAATAAAAGATGCCATCACACAAGTCCCTGTATTAGCGTACCCATATTATCACAAATTTTTTAATATATACTCCTTTGCCTCAGAAGACACCATTGTTATTGTATTATCATATAAATATGTAGAAAGCATAGAGAGACCAGTGGCATTTATGAGCTCGGGATTAAAAGGATCATAACTGAAATATACCATGATAGAAAAATAGGCATTTTCATTAATAAAAGCCTTAGAGAATTTCAAAGGAATTTTTGGGTCAAACAAAGTCATAGCCTACATTCCCTACACAGTTGTCAAGGATGTTTTTACTCAAAATGAGCCTACAGATAGTTTAGCGAGGTGGATGGTTAAATTATAGCAGTATGAGGTTGAGTTCAAAGTTGTGGAAGACCATTAAAGGGTAAGGTTTGGCCAATTACATGGCAACCAAAGAAGGAGAAGACTTTAATAACATAGTGGTAACAATAAATGCACAGTAGGTGACTAAAACGAAGGCATCTAAAGATGAATGTTATAAAGATGTGGTGAATTATTTGCAACCATTAGCATTCCTTACTAGTTGTTCTTCGAATAGAATGAGGAGTATTAAATTACAAGCTCAAAAATATTACCTTCAAGAAAATAAACTGTATTGGAGGTATCCAAGTGGTGTATTACTGCTCTACCTTTTTCATGAGGAGGTACCTGGAATAATTGAAGAGTTTCATATTGGCTTTTGTGGAGGGTATTTTGCACCTAAGGCAATTACTAACAGTATTATGAGATCAGGCTACTATTGGCCTTCCATGTTTAGATATGTGCATCAGTTTGTGAGAAGATGTCAAAATTGTCAAATATTTGTTGATAAGAAAAATCTTCCTGCAATAGCTCTAAAACGTGTGATAGTAGAAGCTCCTTTCACTCAATGGGGTCTAGACTTGGTAGGGAAAATCAACCCAAATTTAGTAGGAGGTCATTGATGGATAATAACTGCTACTAACTATTTCACTAAGTGGGTAGAAGTTACCCCATTGAAAATATCAACCACTAAATTAATTATTAGGTTTCTAGAGGATAATGTTTTAACTAGATTTGGGGTGCCCAGAAAGCTAGTTATCGATAATGGTAGCTATTTTATTTCATATGAGATGGTGGAATTATGCAGCAAGTATAGCATTAAATTTGGCTAATTACTACCCTCAAGGCAATGGCCTAGCAGAATATTCAAATAAAAATCTCATAACCAAAATAAAAAGATCTCTTGCCAGGAATAAAAGGAGCTAGGATACTGAATTGAAATTTGCTCTATGGGCTGACAAAATTTTTGTTAAAAGACCAACAGGAAAAATACCTTATGATTTGATATATGGAGAACATGCCTTACTCCCCCCACAAGTTGAAATACTAGATTTAGCCTTACTACTTCAAAACCACAAGAATACATATAGTTAGCAAAGAAGGATGCATCAAATTGTCAAGTTAGAAGAAGACAGGTGAGATGCCTTCAAGAGAATTATCTAGGAAACTCGGAGAATAGTACAAGTATTTAACAAGAATTTCAAAGGGAGGCCATTTGCAGAAGAAGACATAGTGTTATACTGGGACTCAAAAAATGATAAACCAGGATAAAAAGGTAAATTGGAGCCCAAATGGCTAGGTCCTTACCAGACTATCTAGAAAATAGGCCATCACACCTACAGGTTGCAGACCTTACAAGGTGAAGAAATATAATTTCTAATAAATGGCTAGCATCTGAATATGTACCATCCCTGTAATGGGTATTAGTTCACATGAACTATTTATGCCTACCTCTTGTACATAAGGTTAACAAAAAGTCTGTGTGTTTTGTTTCAATATGTTTCAGTCCAATAAGTTGTCGAGTTTGTCTATTTTCTTAGGTGATTAGGATTTTATTTTTAGTTTGGTGTATTTACATCTAGATGATATCCTAGTGGGGTATTATCCAGGACAACAATGAAAACTGAATGATGAAAGAGTCCACAAAAACCAAAGGTAAAAGTCATGTCCATAGGGGTCATACTTGTCTGAAGTCTATTGCAAGGGGTCCAAAAGGAAATTGGTACATTTAGGTCAGCCGAAGATTCTAGAGTTCTCAACAGAATTTTTAATCCTATCAAATCAAACACTTATCTTAACCCAAATAGAGCCTATTTTGGGCTTCAAAAATCCCAACTTAATTTTCACCACTAAGTTTCAAAAGTTGGTAAAATTGAGTGTCTAGGTGGTTATTGGATGTGGTGTTGAGTCCAAAAAATAAGGAAGTCTTGAGAAATTAATTCTAATTCAAAAGAGTCTTCATGGTCATTAAAGGGATAGGTCTAATTCTCACAGTAATTCATTCATTATCTCCTTTATGAGTTCATCTCTAGCCATCCACTCATTCATAAGTTCGCTATTTTCATATCACCACCCCTCACCATATTATCCATTCCATCTAATTTCAATATGTGGTTCACTTTAATTACTTAGTCCATGCCCGTTAAAAAATACCATTTAGTCCATTAACATTTTCATCACATATAAGCCTCATTTGCCCGATATATTTTAAAATCACCTAACCATTGCAATTTCCTTTTAAAATCCATTAAAATCATGTTACATCCCTAGGTAGACCATAGCCAAAAATACCATGAAATCTACCTTGATGAAATTTTCCTAAGTCCTAAGTCTCCAAGTTCGCCTAGACACTTACCCTAATATTTCCTAAAAATATTCACTAAGGCCTAATCATCCTAAGTCATTGTTGCCCTTTCAAAATCTCATCGTTGATCCATTCGCAACCACAATAAGCCATTGATGATAGACTAAGCGTAAAATGCATTTTCACTCATCCAAACCCACCATCGTTTATCCATCTTCGATATATTATTTCAATCAATGACTGTGTAAAGCCTTGGAATAAATCAAAATCAACTTTTGCTCTTGCAAAAGCCTCATTATTGATGCATCAATGACCATTGAGTCTCATTGATGATAGAATGTCTTAAGTCTAAAGTGAGGGTCTCACCATTGTTGACCTAACCATTCCCTCTCTTGATGAATTATTATCACGTTAAATTATTTTAAAAGTCTTTATCATCTATATGAAATCCTTGTTGTTGATCCATCAGTGACCATGCATTCCTATTGGTGATAATGTGAACCAAAAGCCAACCTATCGCTCATCTGAATACACTATCATAGATCCATCAGTGATAGCTGATTTCCATAAATGATAGTTTATTCCCAGTTCCTATAGCCTACCACTTGGTTCTCACCTACTCAAATCTATAGACATAAATTTCTACCTAAATGGTTACCCTGAAAGTCTAAATTGGTCTATCATTGATAAAAAAAGTGCATCACCGATGCATCAGCAAAACCTTTTTTCCATCAGTGACCGTGAAATGACTCAATATAAAAGGTTATCCCTTTTTACGCTTATGAAAATCCTATATCCAATCTATCAACGATGATGAAAACCCATCAACAACCGAGTTATTTTGATTCACCCAAGTATCAATCCATCATTTGTCTTAAGTGTTCCCCCTCCCATCGTGCATTAAGTAAGCTTTAAGTCTACTAGGTCACCCACCTAAGTCTGTCCAAAATTCCTTAAAATTACCCATTGTTGATAGTAATCCCCCTTTTGCTCATCCATCAGTGAGAGTGTGATTCATCAGTGACCAAGTCTATTCTTAATTTTTTCCAGTGCATTATCATTGATCCATCAGTGATAGCTATATGTAATCAGCGATTGTGTATTTCACAAAACCTTCATTGCTCATTAAGAAAGTCCATTGATGATGAATCAGTGTCAAGCCAAATTGAAGAGTGACAAAGGCATCAATGGCCCATATTATCCCAGAGATATCTATGACACATACTTCACCTAGAAAGGCACGAGGCACACTTTTCAAAGACTAACACAAGGCATGAAGGAGTGAATAGCCAAATATTTAAAAGTAGTGATCTAGTGTAAGGTGTTAAAATCATAAGGTAACCCAAAATTAATATATCTCTTTGAAGCATGCGAAGAGTAGCAAATCACCTAGGCCAAGTTTCAAAATTATGGCTACAAAAAAGTACATATGCTTGAATAAGCACAAAATAAGTACCATCAACTTGAGGGTGTTCAAAAGACAAGAAATAAAGCATGGCAAACTAGAAAATGGCTCAAAGGAGAAAGTATCAAACCACATGAGTAAAATTTGTTGCACAAGCTGAAGATATCAATGAATGTACTAAGAAAAGCAAGCTTATGAAATGAGCAACTCCAAGGATAGGCTCGATGCAGGTTCAAGATATCTAGATCCATTTGTATCCATAGGCTGCCATCAACTGATGAAATGGATGATCTCAACATGGATTTATATGAAGGTAGTGATCGGAGTAAAGAAGTCAGTAGCAATAATGGGTTAAAGTGTGCAAGAGATAATGATCATAAATTATTATAAGCAATATAAAAAGTTCCTATGTTTTATCCGTAAAAGACATAGAAGGCACAACAAATAGAAGGAAATGTCAAAGCCTTAGCATGTTGTCGGATTTGAAAAGATATAGGTACCTCGATGAAATATAGTTATAAAGGTATCACCATGATGGAGTATAGTTATGGAGGTACACCTTTATTGTCATTTCTCTCATTTTGTACACCTCCAGATCTCATTTTCCATTCTATCTTTCCTCTCATTCCCATTTATCCTTTTCTTTCTGGGCATTCTCTCTTTATCATTGTCACTATTTGTTCCACAAAGCATCATCTCACCACCATTGTTTGTAGCCCTCCACATCCATTGTGTACAATTGTTCCCCATTTTATCTCACTTCATTGTGTTTTATTTTTTCTTCCTTCACCGTCACGTCGGGTCCCCCTCTGTTTCACCTTAAAATCATATTTTCATCGACCCTAGTCAAAGATCATCTAAAGACAAAGAGACAAATGACTAGGATAATAGGAATAAAAGAAATATACATAAATTTACCTTTTGTACAAATTATAAGGCATGATCAAATGCTTGGCCCACAAATACAGAGAGCCCCCTTAGAATAAAAAGTAGTTAGAGTTAAATAAATTGAGAAGATGAGTTGCAGTAATAGGTGGTGCAGTCTCAAATAAATAGCAGTCTTACCAAAATTTTTACAGTTGGAATCAACTTTGTATTTTGTAACAAACTCAGGAAGTTGAAGAGACACAAGATCAAGAAGAGCACACGTGGCTAAACCAGAACTAGTTAATTATAACAAATTTTAGACAACTAGGCTATAAAAGGAGTTGAAGCATCCAAGCTTCATCATCAAGCAATCACATAGCAAGCTTGCAAAAGTTAGTTTGAGTGTATATGTGAGGGTTATCGTATTTTCCCCTATTTTTCTCTATTTTTACCATTTTATCAAGTTTTTCCCACCTTTCTGCAGGTATTGTCAAAAGTTGAGTAGTCCACCTAAGATGATTTCTAGGAGCTACTTCAAGGAGCCAGAGTCTATTATCGTTAGAATTAGGATAGTATATAATAGTTCCCATGTTATGTTATTTGAATGGGGTGAGCTCTATATTGTATTCATTGAAAGACCTATGCACTTTGTTGGGCTTTGTCATTGTAGCCATTATAAATTTGAATATAATACAAATAATATGGTTTCTTATTTCTAGCACATTTAGTGCAATGTGTGTATGTTTTCTTATCTGTATATTACACTATTTGAATCTACAGGTAATATTTCTCTCATTGATTTAAAAATCCATGTTGATTGCGATATTCGAATGAATGTGGGTTTATCATTTTTTCTTTCTTTTTCTCTCTTTTTCATGTGAATGATTAAAATTTGCTATGATAACCCAATGGACAAGGCACTTGTCTACTTTAACATTTTAAATACTTTTATTGTATGCTTGGTCATTGTTTTTATATGTTAAAATTTGGTTGAGCGTTTTTATTTTAGGAATATCATTATAAGCTCAAGTTAGCGTGTCCAAACTTGACCTGTTTAGCTACCAAGCTATCCAAGGATGAAGTGGTGAGTCCACCAGAGCTCACATATCTACTTATGGATCTTAGGAAATTTGAATAGCATAACAGATCTTAAGGATATTCAATTTTTTCCTACAACACCATTGTGTAGACACTAAAATCATGTCAATCCGATTAGGCGATCGAAAGCATTGGCTAATTGACACCATATGGCCCCCTTGGGCAACCCTCAGAGGTTTAATAGTGGTCCTAACCACTCTAGGAAGGCTCTACCCCACTTTTGGGAGGTTTTGGGCCACATAGGCATGACCGTCCCACCCTGGGATGGTCACAGTTCATGGTCATCCCACCCAGGGATGGTGGCAAAGTGGCCATCCCTAGGTGGGACGGCCACAAGGTTTGACTCCCAAAAAGTCAAATTTGGACAAATGGCACCCAGAAACTACCATTTATCCTACCTATTTGAGCATGCAAGACCTGAGGGTGCAGAATCCTTATGACATGCTGCAGAATGGAGGCCAAAATGGGAGATTCTCTTCCCCTCCCAATGCATGCTCAGTTTTTGACAAGTGGCACCTCTTGCCCTGCATGCCCTTGCATGCCCATTTTCCCAAAGGCTCCCTTTGGCTATAAAGTGGATCCATTTTCCACACAAAATATAGAGAGGAGTTTTGAGACATAGCAATGGAGTGCTGCCAAGATTTCCCCTCACCCTTTTGTGCCTTTTTCCCTCGAAATCTCTACCTAGCGAAGGAGGTTTGCGAGTGATCTAGGAGGCACAATTTGTTTGCAAAACCAAATCATTTGAGTGAATTTCACCACCAAATTTGATGAAAACACTATTTAGAGGGTTCCTGACCAATTCATAGAGGAATTGGTGATAAAATAAGTGCAAAATTGGTGGTCATCCCACCCCAGGATGGTCCCCATTCTATGATAGTCACCACCGTCCCACCTCAAGGTATGGTGATATATATGTGCATTATTTTTTTACTATTTTTTTTAGTCATATTCTATGTTATATTATGAACATCCTATCCAAATTTCATGCATTTTGGAGCTATATTGAGTGAGATATTGCATTTTTAAGTGTTTTGTAGGCTTTCGAGGACCATCTGAAGATGCACATGAAAATGTTACTTATTTTGCAAATATGACCATATGGGTCCTCTTAAAATATCATTTTATGCATACTATCCAAGTTTCATTTTATTTGGATGTGTTTTGGTCTAGAAATTGCTTGTTTTGGGTTTTGTAGGCTTCGTAGGTGCACTACGAATGCGACATCGATTCGAAGGCAATTTCTATTCTTTTTTAATTATATCTTCCCAAAATCATCTATTTTACATATCTCTACAATTTCAGATCATTTGGAGTTGTTTTAGATAGGCACATTGCATATTCACACTTTCTAGCTTATAGTTGCATGTATGGCTTTTGCATGTTTCACATTCTACGCACTTGCTATTTAACAATTCTGGTTTCCTTGTGTGTAGGTGCAGGTTTTATAGTACATGAGGAAGGATTATAAGATCATAATATTAAAGAACAAAGTAGTGGCATCATAGGTTCACCCACCTCAATTGTGGGTATGAGGAAGAACATTGGAAGTGCACACGAGCTTGTTTGAAAGGACTTGATCCTTGGGCACCCCATTTTTGTAAAAAATTGTATCAAACTAAGAGCCCTCAAGGGGACATCTATGTAACCATGATTTTTATTTATAAAATTAAATAAATAGAAACACCCTTTTTCTTGCACTTATTTGGCTTCCATGGTTGCTTGAATGTTTCCTTTTGATGCTTATTTGGAGATAGATGCATATTGTTTATCATTCTTAGGTGCACCATTTTTCCCCTAATTCAGTGGTGATCATGGTGGGACCCTATCCCTATTGATTTTATTAAAGGTTTAACCCTATTTTTGCTTTTTTCTATTGTAGGAATTGGTCGTTCTGGCCTGAAATGACCTCTGGATTGCTGATCGTCCCACCCTAGGGATGGCCACACAACTATCCCACCCTGGGATGGCCATCAAATTGGCCACCATCCCACCCTAGTATGGTCACAAAATAGGAGCTTTTCTGCTCCAAATTCTAGAAATAGTAAGCTTATAGGCCATTGAGGTAAGTACCTAAACCCTCTGTTTTCATTTCTATTATTCAAAATTATTGAAATTTTGTTTTTCTTGCCTCTTTTGATTGCTTGAAAGGTAGAAAGATAGGTTTTACTTTTATATAATTGAAAAAATAAAAAATAAGAAGAAAAATTAAAAAGGAATTAGGTAGAAATGCACTTGTATGGTTTGCTTGCTTGTAGCCTACCTAATGGGTAGGTTATCATTTAGGGTTTGCATCTTGTAGGTTGCTTTTTATCTAGATTTTTTGAAAGTAAAATATCCTTTTCTTGCATTTAGTGAAATATCATTGAGTGCTTCATTGTTTACTTTCTTTAAGCTTAAAAGGAACCACACACACTTGCACGTATCACAATAACATTGGTAAGGTTGGATTTCATCACCAACCTCCAATTCAGATCGGTGACGTTGGATTTCACCTCCTTCCATCGGCTTGCCCCTCGACACCTTAGATAGAATAGGGCACTCTCTCAAGATGGAATAGGTCACTAGTGTTCAAACTCCCTCCCACTATTGGAAACACTTGTCATTTCAGAGTGGAAGAGCTAGGCGAACCCTCCACTCATTATGGGTTTTAAGCGGTGTACCCTAGACTCTTTTGAGGACCTCATGTTTGGCACTAGTGTTCCTAGTCACCACTTTGGTTGAGTTCCCTCATTCTAAGTCCAAAACATGAACAAGAAATCAAGAGCAACAACAAATCTAAACACACCAAACAACTTAGGGATTCACATCTAAAACTTAAAGGAGATAATCACATTGTTTGCTTGTGTGCTTCTTTGATCATTTGATTGTGTGTTCTTAAGATTTAAAAGAGATAATCATACACATCTAATCCTTAAAAGAGATAATCATGTTGTCTACTTTGTGTGTTTCTTTATTGTTTGGGTAATCAACATAAGATCCTTGATCTAGGACCAAACCCTAATTTTTCAAAAAAAAATCTACTTTTTTATTCTACATCCAACGGATCGAGAATCATGCAAATCGGAGCTATAACAAAAAATTTATGTTGGTTTTATGATTACTCTATTTTTGAAGCCGAAAATAGGGAAAAACTACACTAAAATGGTCATAAAATGGTCTAGACAACTCCAAAAATTGCCAAATTTTTTTTGTTGTCTTAGTTAGCTCCTTCTGCACCTCTCATAGAAATTTTGAGTCCTAACTCTTCATGCTTCAAAATTTCCCAAAAATTCCTAAAAGTGGGCATTTCCCCATGGGCCCGGTTGGCCAAATATTTCAAAAATACAAATTTTTGACCCAGAAGTCAGATTTTGGAGCCCTAGCCCATTGTGATCAGCTCATCACACTGATCATTTTGATATATAACACTTATAACCTTTTTTTGAAAAGTCAAAATTTTCTAAAAATGGTCGATGGACCCCCCTTTTATGGATTTGGTCCAAATGCGGTTGAAAACAAGACCTCCAATTCAGAGAGAGATTCAAGCTCCATAACTAGTGAATATCTCCAAATAAGTCTAGAGGACATGCCCATCCCTGAATGGCATCCCAAGTTTTATCATAACAACAATACCATCCTCAAGGGGGCAAACCTTCGAGATACCCCTACTAGGGAAGCACCCATAGGTCCTCTAGGAAACCTTCCTAACTTGGATACCCTGATAGAATTCTATATAGCAAATAATCCACCCATTGAGGGGTCTAGTAGGTCAATATCATGGATTCACATCCCAGCTTGCTCTATACATCAATCGAAATATGACCATGAGACTACACCATGGCCTAGCTTGGATGAGCAAACCACCCCATCTGATCGAGCAAGTCACCCCCATACTCCTCATAGAGAGCACTCAGTGTACACACATCATGCTTCTATGCAGCCTAAATATATAGAGCTTACATCCAAAATTGAATATGAAGCTTTCCTCATAGATGAGGAAGAAGACCCAAGTCATCCTCCTACTCCTCATGAAGAGTACTTGGTGCAACCACATGATGGCTCTACATCATTGGACTATACAGAGCTGATTCATAAACTAGAGTCTCAGGTCAATGCAACCTTTAGGGAGTATGGAAAATAAGTAATAGATCCTACTAGGGGTGAAAGACATGATAAACCCATCCATATTTCAAATACAAGGGCACACAAACCCCATACAATTGAGCAATGAAATCATATTCATCAGGCACTTAGGCCAAATATTAATAGACAACAACATACGGATCAACTCCAGTTGGATCAACAACAAAGAAATCAACAATGGGTGGACTCACAATGAGCACACCTACAAAGGTTGTATCAAAAAAATATACAAGAACAACAAAAGATACAACAAGAGCAATTGCAAAATGCATTACATGAAGTGGTGCTTACACCTAGCACCTATAAGATGCAACAATGGGCAAGGTATCCAATACAATCTCAAATGTTGCCCCCTAGACCTCCTAGGCCTAATCAAGACTTACCTCCTAGGCCTAACATAGATCACCTTCCATAGGTGCTTACCCCTCCTTATAGGCTAGTTCAAGAAACACCCTATGGGGCCTACAATGAGCTTGAACCTAGAGAAGAATACCATGAAGCACCTTATAGAGGCATGGTGGATGACATTCAACCACCATGCAATAGGCTTGGTATTCCTCGCCCTCCCCGTAGGGCCAGAACAAAGATGAGGAGATCGAGTCCTCTGAAGCATATAAGGCATTTCTAGAACACCTGGAATCAATTGAGAACAAGACCTCTGGGTCTGGGTCTCAGAAGCCCACTTTGCACCAGTTATGTAGTCAACCACTCCATCCTTCCATACCTACCCCTTCCTATCTAGAATAGTTTAAAATGCCCCACCTGGCTGACTTTAAAGGGGAGGAAGATGCGTAGGAGCATGTCACCAAATTCTTGAACCAATGCTTTGGCATCCAGGATAATGATGCTTTACTCTTGAGGATATTCTTGACTACCCTCTCTGGCCTAGCCATGGAGTGGTACAACCAACTCCCGAAGCATAGCATCTACAATCTTGACCAATTCATAGATGCATTCCTAGAACGCTTCACCTTCAACACTGAGTGAAAGGTGACACTGGCTGACCTCATGGGGTTGAAGCAATATGATGATGAGTCAATCACCGACTATGGCAATAGGTGGTGAATGCTTCTTGCTAAGCTACCATACATACTACCCATGTCTGAGTTGACTGGCATGTTTTCTAAGAGTTATCTAAAGCCTATCTCCTTGTTGTTGCAACTCCAATAGTATCCAACTCTTGAAGATGCTCTAGCGCAAGCTAGAATAATTGAAGACATCAAAATTCAAGAGGGAGAAATTGCAAAGCCATGCAAGGAGTGGACTAAGAATGCCAAAAACAACCTGGTACAACCAAAGCCGACATCAATCAATCAAGTTGCTATTAGTATTCTAGGGCCTATGCAACCCATGCCACCTCAGAAGCCCAACTATCAAGCCACACCTGGAAACTATGACAACAATAATCAAACAAACCAAAGACAAGACCAACCACATCGGCCACCATGATAATATACTCATTTTTTAGAGCCCTTAGCATCGATCTTCAATCGATTGTATGAGGCACAAGCAATCATGCTTCCCGAGATCCATCCATTGAAACCTAATAAGCGTAGATCAAAGGCACACAGGAAAAATCTATACTATGTTTACCATCGACAAAGAGGCCATGACATCCAGACATGTTATCCCTTTAGAGATGTAGTTCAGGATATGATCGAGAGGCAAGAGCTTTCGATGGGCAATCCTCTTGCTCCAAACAACCAACCAATAGGAGACTTCCAAGACCTCTGGCCCACACACAAAGCAAAAACAACACCTACCAACCATGTTGAGCAACCCAATCAGGTGCATAACAACCCACCTCCCCAAGAGTTTGTGGGAATGATCAGTATTGTAGCAAAGAACCAGGAATTTCAAAATCGATCTACACAATCGGTGATTTCATCCAATATTTCACCTTCACCCATCTCATCTCATCGAAACATGGGCATTGCTGACTATATTGTAGTGGATAAAATACACGTTGGGGGTCCCAAAGGTAGCATACCTTCCCCACCATCCACATCACAACCAATGAAGCATAGTGAGAACTCTAAAGGTATCACACCTTTCTCACTTTCGTTGAGTAGCACACACACTAGGGGTGCCTAAGGTATCATGCCTTCCCCTCACAAAACATTCAAAATCCAAAAACATTCAAAATAAAAAAATTAAAAAAAATGGAAAACATCAAAATTTCAAATAAATCATAAAATATCAAAATCCAAAAACATTCAAAATTCAAAAACAATTTAAAACACCAAAAATCCAAACAAATCAAAAAACATCAAACTTTCAAAAATAATCTAAAACATTAAAAACACAAAAACATTTGCATTTACATTTTGCATATGCATTCATTTACTTGCATTGCATTAGGCATGTTCATCCATTGCATTTGCATTAGGATAGGTTGTGTTTACAATCTTACAAATGACACCACATTTGTATGCCAATCATGCATCCACAAAATCATCATCATCCATTCACCCTTGTGAGTAATTGTGTTTCTCAACACAACCCCTTCCTGTTGCTATAAGGAATATACTAGGGTTTTCCAGTCATTCAACCATACCTAGTGATCTTCTCAGATTTTGTAGAAAGCTATCTTCACTTTCAGAAGATGAGGTCTAGTTCTGATAGCACCTAGCATATCTCAAAATCCTATCACTAATCAAACACTAATAAATCCTAGTTTTGCACAAGGAAAGATGAAACCTACGAAGTGGTCTAGGTTACCTTAAGTGAAAAGTTTATCTCGCTCATCCCCCTATGTGAATGGTTCAAGAATGCTGAGAATTGACAAAAGGACAAGCTCCTCCTTACCCAATTCCCCAAAATAAATAGTGGTTTTCACCACTATCAATAAGCAAAATCCCAAAAAGCAAAAATCAAAAATCAAAAAAAATAAATAGTGGTTATCACCACTCCCCAAATCCCTTGCTCAAAGAAAACAAAATACAAAATAAATAGTGATTTTCATCACTAAGTATGAGCAAGTATCCCTAAAATCAAATAAAAGAAAAGAAGGGAGTATTGAACTTGAATCCCTAGAATTCTCAACATTTGACAAACCATTAGGTGATCCTCATTACAGGTTAGGTGGCATCAAGCCTACCTGGAAATGGTGGTATCCTTACGCATGATGATATGTCTATCACATTAGCATTTTGCGTGTGTACAGACCAATGTTTGCATGTGGATGAGCTAGCTTTTGGTAGCCTATACTACCTAGTGGTCTAATCCAACTAAGTACAAAACCTAGGATCATGATACTCATAGGGTGATCTTCAGTACATATGGGCTGCATCAATCCTATTTGGCACTAGGGTAATCTTATGTGTTATCATAAAATGAACTCACTTGCACACATAGGGATAATGAATATCTTGGTCTTCATAACAAAAGCTTTTGTCTTTCAGGAGTCCTGTATAGTCATTATACAACTTTTGATTAATCAACTAGGGTGTTTGAGTCTCATGGAAAACCTCAAAAATTCCCTAATAGCAACAAATCATTACATCAATCATACACATTTACACATCTCACAATCATCTCATTTCACATATGGATGCTTAAATGATTAATTCTTATGATAAGAGTTATCATTTTCATTCATGATTTTCATACATTCTGTGGTGTCATCCATCAGTTTGTCAAAACACATATTAATTGCATTCCTTATGTTTTAAGTGATTAAAGCATACAGGTTCATTTACATTAGATCATCATCATGTAAATAATGCATTACATACATTGCATTCACCATATCATATCAACATAACTTAAGTGCATAAACAATTGAAACAAATTAAACATGCATTTAACATTCACCATTGCATCCATATATGCATACATAGTAGAGCATCTACACATCTAGATCACAACATCTAATCATACATTTATCATCTAGCTAGTGCATGTCATCAGTACATCACATACATATAGCATATTGACATCATCAATAGGTATTACATCCCTTAATGCATCCATAAATCATAACACATAATGCATCTAATGGTCCAAAAGCACACAATTACAAATCACACAAACATTTTAAACATCAACTAGGGCATTATTGATATCATACCTCCCCTAATCAACAATCAAATAGCTAAGCAATCAACCTCAAAATTCTCCAAGGGTATCTCCAAACCGCTTGGTCAACCCAAAATGCTCCTAGGTGGTCTATGAAGGTATATAAAATAGTCTATGACCATCTAGGTCACCCAAAATTTGGTCAAGGGTATCTACATACCGCTTGGTTCAATCCAAAATCTCATAGGTAGTATATGACCATCTAGGTCACCCCAAAATGCTCCAAGGGTATCTACATACGCTTGGTCAACCAAAATCTCCTAGGTGTTATGTCTATGTAACTTCAAAATCTCAAGGGTATCTACATACTACTTGGTCAACCCAAAATACTCCTAGGTGGTCTATGACTATCTAGGTCACCCCAAAATGCTCCAAGGGTATCTACAAACCACTTGGTCAACCCAAAATCCTCCTAGGTGGTCTATGACTATCTAGGTCACCCCAAAATGCTCCAAGGGTATCTACATACCACTTGGTCAACCCAAAACACTCCTAGGTGGTCTATGACCATCTAGGTCACCCAAAATACCCCAATGACATCCACTAAGCCCATTGGTCATAATAACAACATGTATAATCCAAATCAATAATTGATAACTTAATCAAGTTAATCATGTTCATCTTACGAATCATTGTCGAAGATAATCATGCACCCTCCTTGCTTGGGGAAAATAAGCAAAATATCAAAAGCAAATTCAAGAAAACTAGTAAGCTTGTCTCCTAATTACCATCAAGGCTAGGATTTGACTTAAGCTTATTTTAATTTCCATCAAGGCTAGGATTTGATTTAAGCTTATCTCCTAATTGCCATCAAGGCTAGGATTTGACTTAAGCTTATCTCCTAATTGCCATCAAGGCTAGGATTTGACTTAAGCTTATCTTCTAATTGCCATCAAGGCTAGGATTTGACTTAAGCTTATCTCCTAATTGCCATCAAGGCTAGGATTTGATTTAAACTTATCTCCTAATTGCCATCAAGGCTAGGATTAGACTTAAGCTTGTTTGCCAATATCCCAAAGATTACCAAAATCAAGTTCCTTAACTTGTCGAAGGCAATGATTCTGTGATGTATGCCCTTTCCATGATTGGGGCATCTAAAATTGATGAGGTATTCTTCTATGAAATCTCATCAAAAATAAAAAATTCAAAAATAATTGAACAATCAAAATTCAAAAACAACACAAATATCAAAGAAAAGGGTCCAAAACCCACCAAAAACAAGTCAAATTTGATGAAATTCACTCAGGATCAAGATGAACCTAAATTCTTCATGGATGCATTGAAAATTTACTACTTCAATCCCTAAGAAGGCCATTGTGGCTGGACCACCCCACGGGAATGAGGTTTTCAACTCCTTTCTTCCATGAAACATCAACAAAATCACCAAAATCCTCTCAAAATTGCTCCATTTTTCAATGAGTAAAACTGAAGGAAACCCTAACAAAGTCATATGTGTCAAGCGACTCATCACTTTTATCACTGGTCATTCCCTCATCGACTCATCGCTTGAGGGGGTAGTCATACTTAACAAATTCATAATCACAATCAATAATCACACACTCAATCATGCAAATTGCATTCGTTCAATGAATCATTGACAAAGACAATCACGCCCCTACTTGGGGCAGCAAACAAGCACAAATTTAAATTAAATAAATGCTTGGCATTCTAGAAGCATGAAGGATCAAAGGCCTTTGCCTCTTCATGACTGAACAATATCCAAGATCAAGCCAACCTAACATGCAAGGTTGTACTTAAAGCAAGTTCCTTAGCTCGTCAGAAGCAAGGATTCAAGAACACATGCTCTTTCCATGATTGGGGCATCTAAAGTTGGTTAGGTTATTGAATAACCCTAATCATTTAACATTTTAGTCATCTATTTTTGCTCAATGTTGTGTTGCACACAACGCATCTCAAAAAGGGGCATCTGTAGACACTAAAATCATGTCAATCCGATTAGGCAATCGAAAGCATTGGTTAATTGACACCATATGGCCCCCTTGGGCAACCCTCAAAGGTTTAATAGTGGTCCTAACCACTCTTGGAAGGCTCTACCCCACTTTTGGGAGGTTTTGGGCCACATAGGCATGACCGTCCCACCTTGGGATGATCACAGTTCATGGCCATCCCACCCAAGGATGGTGGCAAAGCGGTCATCCCTAGGTGGGACGACCACAAGGTTTGACTCCCAAAAAGTCAAATTTGGACAAATGGCACCCAAAAATTACCATTTATCCTACCTATTTAAGCATGCAAGTCCTAAGGGTATAGAATCCTTATGACATGCTGCATGATAGAGGCCAAAATGGGAGATTCTCTTCCCCTCCCAATGCATGCTCAGTTTTGGACAAGTGGCACCTCTTGCCCTGCATGCCCTTGCATGCCCATTTGCCCAAAGGCTTCCTTTGGCTATAAAGTGGATCTATTTTCCACATAAAATATAGAGAGGATTTTTGAGACATAGCAATGAAGTGCTACCAAGATTTCCCCTCACCCTTTTGTGCCCTTTTCCCTCGAAATCTCTACCTAGCGAAGGAGGTTTGCGAGTGATCTAGGAGGTGTAATTTGTTTACAAAACCGAATCATTTGAGTGAATTTCACCACCAAATTTGATGACAACACTATTTAGGAGGTTCCTAACCAATTCACAGAGGAATTGGTGATAAAATAAGTGCAGAATTGGTGGCCATCCCACCCCAGGACGGTCCCTAATCTGTGATAGTCACCACCGTCCCCAAGGGATGGTGGTATATCTATGCATTATTTCTTTACTATTTTTATTTAGTAATATTCTATATTATATTATGAACCTCCTGTCCAAATTTCATGCAATTTGGAGCTATATTGAGTGAGATATTATATTTTTAAGTTTTTGTAGGCTTTTGGGGACCATCTGAAGATGCACATGAAATTGTGATTTATTTTGCAAATATGACCATATGGGTTCTCTTAAAATATCATTTTATGCATACTTTCCAAGTTTCATTTGATTTGGATATGTTTTGGTCCAGAAATTGCTTGTTTTGGGTTTTGTAGGCTTCGTAGGTGCACTGCGAATGCGACACCCATCGGATGCAATTTCTGTTCTTTTTTTAATTAGATCTTCCCAAAATCATCTATTTTACATATATATGCAATTTCAGATCATTTGGAGTTGTTTTAGATAGGTGCATTGCATATTTACACTTTCTAGTCTTTTAGTTGCATGTATGGTTTTTGCATGTTTCACATTCTACGCACTTGCTATTTAACAAATCTGGTTTCCTTGTGTGTAGGTGCAGGTTTTACAGTGCATGAGGAAGGAATACAAGATCATAACATCGAAGAATAAAGCGGCGACATCATAGGTTCGCCCACCTCAATTGTGGGTACGAGGAAGAACATTGGAAGTGCACACGAGCTTGTTTGAAAGGACTTGATCCTTGGGCACCCACCATTTTTGTAAACAATTGTATCACACTAAGAGCCCTCAAGGGGACATCTATGTAACCATTGTTCTGATTTACCAAATGAAATAAATAGAAACACCCTTTTCTTGCACTTATTTGGCTTCCATGGTTACTTGAATGCTTCCTTTTGAATGCTGATTAACACCAGATATAGATGCATATTGTTTAGCATTCTTAGGTGCACCATTTTTCCCCTACTTCACATCGTAGTGCAATTTTGAATTTATATTCCATGGGTTCCACTTTTTGTCTTCATGTGTTAGCCAATCGCCAACTTTTCTAGGGCTTAACGAACCAATCACTATCAACCTTTGAATTGGCGTGCCAATAATATTTGCTTTTAGTATGCCCCCCTTTTTATTCTATTTGAATTTTCCATGGTACAACTCGAAGTGACTCCCCATGGTGTTGCCTTATTTATCTTTTAGTGTTAATCAATGATAATTTTTTGTTGAGTTTGGTGGACCAATCGTTGTTTCTTTCCCTTGATGGTGGACCAACTACAATTGATGCTCCTTAGGCTTACACTCTTTGTGATACAAGTTGCCAAGGGGGAGTGTTTTTTATCCACTAGTATCATCCAATTGCTAGCCTACGCCAAGGCCTACCAGACCAATCGCTAGCATTCTTATGGATGGTGGACCAATGGGAAATTTTTGCCCCCTCCTTGGGTTTTATTTTATTTTTCTTCTCCTATTCGCTCGTGGCACAATATTTTCACCACCTCCATCGTGGTTCTACCTTGCTTGTCGTCTAGCACCATCCAATCACCATCAATTATGGTAAGGGGTGGACCAATAATTGATGATCATCCACTTCTGGTAATCCAATCATCTTCGAGCCTCTTTTGATTTAACTCCTTATGGCACCACCTTCCTTTTCATATAGTGTTAGCCAATCACTAGCAAGCTATGGGTTTAACAGGCCAATCACTGCTCTTTGCCAAGGATTAACATACCAATGAGAATTTTGCTTTGGACTTATGAAAAGTATTAACCTTGGACCTAGGTTTATGGGCTGGTAATAAGTGGAAGTGGGTGTGACTTTTCTAAAGATAATACTTAGGCAATGAGATACTCATCGGGTCTAAGGGAGAATAATTTACCATGTAGATGTTACCCTCAAAAACTTAGGGGATTTGAATAAATCACATGAATTTATGGATTATTGGCGACTATCCTAAGGACTTTAGGGAAAGTGAAAGGATCATGGCAACATTTTATGGGTTAGCTCTAGGCAAGCAAATGTTCATGACTTATGATATTTTATATTATTGGTCAAGCCTAAGTGGATAATGAAATATTAAAAGGGGTGGTCTTAGTGGATATGGGGTGGAAACAAAAATTATTAACCTTAATATTTAATGCAGATATAACTTAATATAAGGTAAATTTAGATATAATATATTTAATAAAATGACATAATATACTTGGGCTAATAATGCTCTAATGGGTCTCGGGCCACGCCGGACTGAACGTTTGTCCCTTTCCTGGTGCTTTGAACGGCGTAAAAGGTTTAAAATTATTGTGGCATGGTGGTTATAGGGGCGGATCACGTGGAAGATCCGTGTGGCGGCTTAGGGCGGACAGACACCAGAATACTGTGGTGGCCATAAAAGCTGGACAACCTGCTCGGATTCGTGGCGGCTACCGATTCCACCATGTAAATTAAAAATAATAATAATAATAATAATAATAATGGTCTAATGGGATGAATTTAGATGGATATAAGGTGTTTATGGTAATATGAAGTGAAGGCTTTGAATGTGCATTAATATAATGATATGGGGGTTGACCATGATGATTATTAATAGGTGAATGTGGATTCAAAGGAATATGTGGATGATGGTATAGGTTTATGGGATGAAGTCAAGACTTTAATGAATATGCATGATGAAATCATGATATTATGGAAATGGTAGGAATAAATTTGTGAGGGACCACATTGAATGGATTGAACATGAAATAATCAAGAACTATACTCTTACTGACCATGGGGACCTTTGAACCAATATGAATTTCTCAAGACTTCCCTCTTTTTGAAACAACCATCACATCTTATAATCACCTAGACACTCAACTTTACCAACCTTTGAAAACTAAGGGTGAAATATAAGTTGGAATTTTTGAAGCCCAACAGGTACTCTAAGCTAGGGTGTGTGTACAACCCATAGGTCCTCTATTATATCATAGTGGTGAATGATATTCCTTAGATCAATGTTTCAAGCCACTACTCAGGGAGTATTCCATGCATACCCTTGAGCACACTACTTGGCTCTCTAATAGTACAAGAGGGTGATCTTCCTAGATGTTGCATTCGATGCACAGTGGAGAATACACAGTAAAAAATATTCCTAGCGCTAAAGGTTTCTCCTAATCCTAGGGGGTCTCTCAATATACCCATAGATATGTGGAAGCTCAATTCTATATATGGGTGTTGTTTGAGGCTTAGGTATTGGAGTCTGATTGTCCCTCACTTCACTAGATGCTTTATGAGCAATCTAGCTTAGCCAATAATGATAACTCCTCCATGATATTTTAAAACCCTTTACGTAGTGTTTATAACCTAACAAATCAATACAAAAAAATGTTGGGATTTTTTTCTTTAATAAGGAAATAGGTAGAAAAATGAAAACATAAAAAATTTAAATTTTATATGTAATAGTCGAAATGGTAGGGCAAGAACTATTGTAGTTGCAATAGAACACGGCCTTGGAAAGTTCTATGATACCACTTATTAGGAACCTTCTAATTAAAACAAACACATTAAAATAAATATTGCAATAAAAATATAAATGCAAAAATATATTATTCTCACAAATCATGGGCTTCTTCGAGGGGCAACCTCCTTCAATACTTTCATTCAATATGTAAAATATACATTCAATTATGGACCCTTGTCTTTTAAATATACACTTCATGCAACACTAACCTAATGCTCAAGATTTAGCTTACATGAAAAGTGTCAGTCGAGCTAAAATCTTCTACCAAATAAACAGTTACATTCTTTATAATGGTTACATGAAATGGCCTCACTTGTCTAGGCACCTCAATTTCCACATACTATTATAAAATATTATAAAATATCATTAAAATAGAGTCACCATGTTTACATAATAATATGATAATTACATAATAATGTTAGGATGGGATCCTAACACTTCTATCGATTGGTTTATTGTTTGCATTATCTAGGGTTTGTTTTTTTTATTCTTTAGCTTCAACAAATTTCTAAGCATATTTGATAACCATTGCTTGTTGTGAATTCTTAATTAGATATATCGTATCGAACATTTTATCTCATTAATATGTAAAATTTGATGATGTAGTTGTCTAGGGCAAATGCTAGCATTCTTGTATCAATTGGAAGTGCCTTTACAATCAACACTTTCTTGCCCCTTTTTACCAATGGGGATTGTGGGGTGACATCTCTAGAGCTCTTGGAAATGTTTTGGTCAATCTACTTCCTTGACTCTTACATCATACCTAATACTTTTCTCTATTTCCTTATTATTATGGATTTCTATTATCTATTAAGGGAATAATTGACTAGCATCAAGTATGGGAAGTTTATTTAGAGTGATATGGATTTTCTTGGACACTATAGATGGGTTTCATCATACCTAGTGACCAACGAACCAGTGAGAGTGATCATATAAGTTTGATATGATAATTTGTATAATGACAAGGACTAGGTAGTGGGGGGTTATATAAGATATTGGAATAAAGATATATGGGGTGATGCAATGATATTTGTTGTATTGAGAATAAAGAAAAGTGGATGGTTATTGAATAATTTGTGATGATAATATGAATTAGGGTGGACATGGTATGTGAGATACCCCTACATCTTGGATAGATGAACTTACTAATGATCCTAAGACTAAGGCTATGCTTATTTAAAGTAATATGGGCATAACATAAGAAGTTAGGGTTGCTTAAGAAGCGGGTAATAAAATAGATAATATGGGATGATATAATAGTGATGGGAATATAATAAATGGGGGTAGAAGTGAAGTGAATATGGTTGTGAAGAGGATAGTGGAATTTATTTGTGCTTTTAGATTAGTACCTTATGTTATTTTCACTCTTTTCTTGATATGTGATCCTCCTATCTTTTAGAGACTTTCTCTTTAGGTCCTATGGTCTTGTATTCTTTATTTCTCTAAGTAATAAAATGTATCACAACTTGAGGTATATGTATCAACCTTCATATTGACAATCATTTATATGACTATATTATCAATAAGGTCTATCTTAGATTACCACATCCATTGGGCCTGGGGTAAAAAGAAAGAAAAATATTACCTTTCTATAAATGGCCTAAATTTTAGGAATCATTTTACTATCATCAAATTCATAGGTTGGCATCTCATATTATCAGCCTTAGGAACGAAACAATTGATCTTGGTGAGATCTTCAACTATCTTGGAAGAAAGTGATGGAAAGAAGTGGGAACCTAATTATTTCTTGTGACATTTTTTCTCAAGTGAGTTTCCAAAAAGAATATATATTCTTTATGAAAAAATAAACTAAAGGGGGAATAATAAGAGATAATTTAAAAAATAAATAACTATCTCACTAAGCTAAAGATAATTCCATTTATAGGCTCAAGAAAATACCTATCCTCCCTTAACTGCTAATGTTTCAACTCAAGATCTTCCAATACCTATGTAAACATAACATGTCAAATCGAACTAATGATGCATATGAAGGGCCTTTGAGAATGAGGTTTTTCCAATTCAAAGTCTCATAAATACCTTCTAGGAGATAGTATGTTGTTGACTAAAATAATTAGGACCTTGAGTGAACATTAAGATCTAGAAACTTAAATTAACATTTTCTCTCATTATCTCCCTTTGATCTACCTATTGGTTATAGATATCCTTTTTAACCATATAGTGGTCGAGAACATGGGAGAGAACTTAAATAATTACAACAATGGTAGAATCTTCACTTTTTATCCCATTCCATGACAACTTTTGATGTTATTTATCATTTGGGATCCTTGCCTTCATGTAACCAAGCAATATAACATTGCTTAGTAGTGGAATTTTCTCCTATTATTATTTTTTATTAATTTAATTTCACTCTTTAAAGCATTATATTATTGAAATGCCCTATTTCTAGAATCATGGTCTCCTTGTTACTCAATGTAGCTCATTTATCTCGAATCACTTGAATTTTTATTTATTTTTGGAGTAGTGTATACTTCTACGATTTCATCTTAAAAAAGGAATACCTCTTAAAACAAATTCCTCACGAGATTTCTCCAAACCTTAGAAACTTTTCTTTCTTCAAAAAAAAGTTGTATGTTTCATACTATAGCCCACTTTCTTCCTCAATTTCACCTATGATCTCCAGTATCAATTCCAACACTAATAAAATGTATCATGCCATGGTTTTAGAATTGCATGTACTTCTTCTATAGGATCCTCTTGCTCTAAAGAGAAACCAAATGCCTCATATTCTAGGAGAGCAAATATTTAACCTTTCTTTGATGATTTAAGAGTATAATACATGGTAACATATTCAATAGGTAGATGATAATTGCTAAATTCAAGTTCTTGGGATGTTGGATTGATTTGGATTTCACATGAAATCCCAAGAATTTGATAATTTTCTTCTAAAATTTACATGTCAAGGAAGTAAAATACCTTCATTAAATGGGATTCACATGTCAATTCTTCAAACTTTGTAGTGTTTCCTTTTCATTCATATCCTAACCCCATTCCTCATTTTGTTGCTCTCATATGCTCCAATTCATAATTTTAGGGAGGCACTATTGCTTGATTATTTGATTGTATATTTACCTTTGTTACCCCCATAGGCAATACATCCTCAAAGGGGAATCCAAAACCCTTGTATTTTTAGTTGACTTTTACTCCCATCATAGACCCTCCTCTTTCTAGGGAAAAAATAAAAACATCACATTCTTCTATGTCCCCTAAATATTCATCTAAGAAAGGATAAAATGATTCACAATATTCTTCATTCTCCTTATCTTCAAAACCCTTGTTTTTAATCTTAAGATTTCCTCAAACCATTGGATATATACCCCTTCATGGAAGGATGGGAGATCCACCATAGGAATCATTGATCCATTATTACCTAAAACTTCGCTTGTCACCTTAGGTTTATTTTCTATTTGAATGGGGTATGGTTCATAGGGAGTAGGTTGAAGACACTTTTGAGAATTGTTCACCATTACTATTTGAGTATGGAGGCAATAACCACTCATTTTATGTGCTCTAAGAATTGCATAAGCTTGTGCCACATAGCTTAGGGTGTAATAACTTGATTTACCATTGGTTTGTTCATCATTAATTGACTAACAATTATTGGATTGGTGGCAATAGGTTGGTTTGCTACTATAGTTTGGCTTGACACTTGTTGATTCATTACTTGAGCATAAAATATTGATTTGGCATAGCTTGTTAGATTATGGGGTAATTTACATGTAGGGCACCAAAAATTTGAAATTACATTGCTCATGCCATTGTGCACCTAATTAATTTTTGACATATTTTTGTGATGGAGTGATATAAATCAAATGGGTAAGTTATAGGATAAAAATTTCTCACAAGTAGAGGTTGGTAGGTCTTGTTTTTAAGTCATTGACCATTAAGTCTCCTTCATAGGTTTCTTTTTGACGAATTCTCCAATTTTTCTTTTCAAAATCATCATATTATTTATTTATCCATTTAAGGACCATGAACATGCCCTTGAGATGGTGTAAGTACCATTGAAACTATTGTAAGCACCTACTAAATATTATGATCTTATTTATGCTATGGATTACCTATTGCTAATGGGTTTGGGCTGAATAAGCTAGATAACTATGGTACATAGACATCATTTGATTTTTTTCTGAATCAACTAAAGTTTTTGAAACACTTATATGTATTAAATTTGTCCATACAACATTTAGTATGTAGGTTATCATGTTTTCTCCTATATTAGTTGTTGTTAAGGATATTAAATCTATTTTTGGTATTGTGCAACTTGGTAACTTGGTTATTTATGAAAAATTAAAAACCTTTTGCAAATAAGTTTTCCAATATCTTTATTAATTATCCTTTTAATCAACCAAATTGAATCAATCTTCCTTGTACCTAAATTTAGAGTATTTATTGCTCTGAAACCATAGCATTAAGGCATGAGTGATAGCACTTGTGATACTGTTGTGACCTAGTGGTGCTTTTACCACTTGGAATTTATTTCTTGTATTATATCATTTTTTTATTTTTGCTTATCTAAACAAGGGTTTGATTTTTATTCAAGCAAGTCTAACTATCCTATACTAGATTAGATAGAGCATCTACTACTAATTATATTATTTTTTTGTTTATTTTATAGGTCAAATGATAATGCCATCGATAGGTAATGGCATCGGTAGTGATTTTACTAGCAAACAATACTTTTCTATAGTGGTATAAATAGGTCATTATGCTCTATAACTATGTCATTTAAGCATTTAGGATTTATATTATATTTTTTGTCTATGTAGACTAGGTTCTATTTTTTATTTATTTATAAAATAAATAAAAGGGGAAGAAATAACTAGTTAGTCTTAATCATATAGGGGACCATATTAATCTTTAAGCTTTGGCATCAAATTGAAATCACATTTAGCTGCATATTAGGCTTTGTTTGCTACATCCTCTTATACCCTTGTCTCTTAAAAGAGATCATAATTTCCTCCATCATCAAAATAAAAAGAGCATTTTAGTTGTAGACCTTGTATGTTGTATTTTGTATGTGTATTTGGGTGGTTAAGATTAATATCAGACAAAGAAGTTTCTTAGGAGAAAAATAGGTGTTCTTCAATCAACCCAATAAACTAGAATTTAATCTCACAATGTCCTTTAGTCTTGAAGTGAGAAGATAGGAGAATAGAAAATGTTGTGAGGAGGCCCTCTATGATGCCCATCCCATATTTTCTCCTTATATTTTTGCGAACCCAACATGAACACCACCATGGCTCCTAAGATTCCTCTTTGTCCAAGAGAAGCCTTAATCAAACTAAATTTTATCTAATATTTAATCAATACCATCTAATATTATTTGTTTATATTAGATCATATTAAATATAGATAATAAGAACATAACCAATTGCTAGTCCTATAGTAAAAGCTCACTATAATTCAATTTTTGAGCATCGAGACGAATGCACAGCCCAAGGTGAAATTTGAGGCTTTGTAGCCATTACCAACTTATAGAACCTCCATGTCATATTTAACCAAGTAGATATCTCTAAAGGGTGAGGATGGGCATAAAAAACCTCATGTTATACGATTATGACTATCATTGAATCATCACATGTAAAATCTATGATAGTCGTGTTAAGCCCTTTTGATAATATCTGAGATGAACCCCATGATGAATGGTGGTTGATTAGATTTTTTTGTGATAGCTGAAAATTCTCCATTATTGATAGAGCTTCAACCCAAAGTAAATCCATGGATGAGTTAGCTGAACTAACTCTCATTCATATTTTATTGGGCACACAGCCTCTTGCACCTCATCTATTAAATATCTGCCACATTCTTAGGGTGATACCTAGGGGGGAGGAATGACTTAAGGGAAATTTAAAAGCTAGGGAAAGAGGATAAGGACTCGTGGGATCTCTACATCAAGAGACCTAATGATACATATACTTTCCCACATTCAATAAGAGAGTCACCAAGGTGAAACTTCTCTGCACATACCACCTATCTAGTACAAGGGTCGAGCCAAGATGATGACCAAATTGTTGATATGGAAATATACTAAGTAGTCTTGTGGACTAAAGCATCATCTTTTTGTTCATATTATGTGGGATTCCAAATACCTTTACCTTAAATAAACCAAGGAGAATATTTTATCACAAAGGCAAAAAATTATAAGTTGTGAGGAGAAGAGGTATGAGTAAAGAATGATCATAAGTTTTTGGAAAAACCAACAAAAGTAGAAAGAAAAAGTCTTGTGAGACTGCATATTAGGACTCAAGAATACTCCAAGTGTTGAAAGGAATGAAAATCCCCAATTAAATGATGTCATTGGAAAAAAATCCAAAAAGGAGGGAAGAAAAGTTTTGTAGGATGACCAATGGCTCCAAAAAATGGAAAACATTTTGAAATAAAAATGGGAGATATAAGTAAGGGATCATAGATTACTAGAAAATTATTTGAGCTAGAAAGACACACAATTACTAATAAAGGATAAAATAATTCACCAAAGATACTTCATCTTGATCATGTAGGGTTAGGTATATTTAATATTAAAAACAAGGAGACAACACCTGCAACAATGACAAATCTAGACTAATATAGGATATGACAAAGGATGTCCACATATAATTTTTAGAATCCCTATAATAGATAGCTAAGAGGATCAAAGTATTATAAAAGTTTGGAAGGATATATCCCTCTTGTAATCTATAAATATTAGTAGACTAAATTGTAAAAAATATCAATAAGGTTACAATTGTATTATTTTGTAGGATTTCCCTTCATTTCCTTGTATATAGGAGTTGGATCTTGAGCAACTTATGGAAAAATAAAACCCTCACTCCCAACACAAACTCTATAACTATACTATTTGCATATATATATATATATATGGAGTTCTATGTTTAATTTTAGATAAGTCATATGTGACTTCCTGCAAACCTATTTCTATGTGTGTGTGTTTGTAGTCTTTACCTACTTTGGGTTTTGTTGATGTATGTATGTGAGGAGCCTGCATCAATTTTTGGATCATCTATTTATGGCTTCCTATGGGCCCACCTCTTTATAGATTCCTATGTTGATGAATCTTATTTATGCTTAAATATTTTTGGGAGAGGAAGCATTCACCATTGGAACATAGCGTTTGTTGCACAAATGGATCTTAGTGGATCTTTTGGTGCATCGCTAGCCTTTTTCTTTGTGAATTTTTTACTTTTTTATATCTTCCATCCCTTTTCCTTTTTTAGTACAAGTGCACCATAAATATCACATATTAATAAGGATATAACCTTGTGAAAACTCTTGAAGGACCCCAATTGATCCAAACCTTGTTCTCTCAATTTTAGCCCTACTGTGTTGCTCTTCATAAGTTAAGATTGTTTCAACTAGAATAGTGAGAGATAACAAAAATTTAATGGCATGCCTAGTGGGACCCCAGTGGCATATCATTGGTCCCATAATCACAATAACAAGTTAGGATAGACTTGGTGAGGGTCTAAACCTACCCATACTTGTTGAAGTGCCTCTCAGTCACCTGTTGATTCTGCTTTAGAATGGATACTAGAAGAATCTATTGTTTGAAGATGCTTGATCGAGGACATGATGAAGGTATTAATCTATCTAATTTTAGGATATAAGACTTATTTTCCTAGGAACTTCACATCAATCAAAGAAGCCCATAGGCATGTGAGAAAATCCATTATCAATTTTTTTTTAATATCTCTATTGTACCAAATTCATAGACATAATCATCACCTTAGTCAATATACCCCTAAAGTGGGATAATCTAAGTCCACTATGCCCTCCAAGACCACTTTCTATGTGGAGAAAAATTCAAGAGTTAGTACTCACCATATTACCAGAATATACCAACAAAGGTCCAATCACTCTGCTAGAGCACTTAAAGGAGTTGGTATTTAAATACCAAACACACAATGTTATAGAGCAATATTTGGCTCTAATATTATTAACAACATCAATTAAAGGGGTGAACTCCAAAGATATGAATATTTACCCCTATACTCTATCATAGAGTGGGACCAACTAGTTGATATAATTATGAACGTATTTGAAGGTACAACCAACCAAAGGAGCACCCAATATGAAAGCAAATATTCACAGTTCACCAATTTCTCTAGAGAACATATACATAGTAAAAATCAAGTATCCTCGGAAGAAGGAACCCCAAAAAATAATGAAAATAAAAGCTTTACAAGAATTGGATCCAAGGAAGTAGTGAATTCTAGTATGCATAACATATCCCTTGGTTTATTGGTCCTTTAGAAATAGCAAGGTAATTGGCTTGACTTAAATAAAAATATGGCAAACTATGGAAACCATGAGAGCATACAGACAATGATGGATAACACTCTTCTCACTATAAAATCCATATGACTAGATGTTGAAGTATAGAATCAAAATAAATACTTAGTTGGGATAGATAAATATATGGTGAAAATGAAAGAATGTTCTCCATACAAATTTCAAACAACTATAGAAAAAGAGTTCCAATATCATAGATGTACATTGCATAAAGCTTGACCATAAAAAGAGGTTAAATTAATAAGGTAGAATATGTTCTCCCTCCAAATAATTCCTCAATTTTAAAATCAACCAAGATTTAGGATTTGGGACCCACTTAATAGGCCAAGTACCAGGGTAGGCTAAATAATGGCCATACTCTAGCTCAAAAAAATCTTAACCAATGTTGATGCAAGATGACCTTTTGTAAAAATAAAGGATCACAAAGCTATTAATAGAATCACTCTTGGGGATAGTGCTAAATAAATTAATATTTAGATCAAGTAAGATGCAAACTCTTATGAACCTAAAAGTTGATTATGCACAAACAAAGGATCTCATTGTATCATCTTTAAAGACCAAGATACACTTGAGTTGTAGAGGAAGGATGGGAAGAAGAAAGAGGATAGGCTCAAGATAATTATTAAGGTCAATTGTCTTGCATCTTCAAGAGAAGGTTATAAAATAAGAGTCCAACATTCTAAAAGAAGAAAATACACTTTAGATACTTCATGCCCAATGGATAAGGCCTTACGTTCTAGGTCCATCTTCCCCTACAAGTAGAAGGTCCCATGTGAGATGCCATAAATATAGTGAAATATCACTATAATTCAATTTTTGAGCATCCTTAGGGATGCAAGGCCCAAGGTGAAAGCAAAGGATTTGTAGCCATTGCCAACATGTAGAACCTATATGTTAGAATTCACCAAGTAGATATCTCCAAAGGGTGAGAATGGGTGTAAAAATCCTCATGTTATGTGTCCAGGACTATCATCAAATCATCACATGCAAAATTCGTGATAGTCCTAATAAGCTCTTGTGGTGATATTTGAGATGAACCCCATGATGAGTGGTGCTTGATTATTGTCATGACCCTCCCTAGCTGACTTTAAGGCATAAGAAAACAATGTATTAATCAAAGATGTGGTGATACTTAGTTTGAACAATTGAACCAACTATGTGATGTTTAGTTGATTTATAAGGGCATGTTATTGCTAACATATTGCCAAGTGTGCAGGATCATGTACACTCGTAGGTGGAACAGGTAGAGTTACCCACCAGAAACGAGGGTATCAAAGATCAATGGAAATGATGATTAAGGTACTCAAAGATAACATGGATATATACCTTCATATAGGTATGCATTGACGGAAGGGATAATCATCAATAGTCGATCACCTGGAGATTTAGTTGATAGCCTAGTAGCTATCGTAAAATCTCTGGCTAAGATGGGTGATTGAATTGATGGAAATACTCTCACTTTGGTTAATTGTATAAATGTGTTTGTTTTCTACTACCTCGTAACTTGAGTAGTTTGATGATTTAGCTCCTATATAAGAACCACTGCAAGATGATTATATATGCATCATATTAATTAGCATATTAAAAAAAATGAAAACAAAGCATCCTTCTTGTGAAAGAGAACAAATTAAGTTATATGCTGAATTTATATGCTTTTGAATTAATTGATGAAGTTTAGAAAAATGATGATTGGCTCATTAGAGCTCATTTGTAAACTTCATTTGCAAATAATTAAGGAGTTTTCATTTTTAATTAATTAAAAATAGATATTTTAATTAATAGTGGTTATAATTCATTTGAGATTAATTAAAAGTGATTATTTTAATGATAAGATAAAATTCATTAAAAAAATAAAGAATTATATTATAAAAGTGATTATAATATAATTAAAAGTGGTTATAATAAAGAATTAAAAGTGATTATTTTAATTAATTAAGAATAAATTGAAAGAGGACCTTTCTTTTAAATAAAATAATAATAGATATATTATAAAAGTATATTATAAATATCTTATATTATAATATATTATAAATATCCTTATTATTTTAAAAGATATATCGTGATCCCACATCCCTACATTGTGTAACCTAAGGTAAGGCCTACGATGTTCAAACTTGCTAAAGAAGGAAAACATGGGCAAAATGCAAAAGGGATAGAGGACGGGCATTGAAGAGAAAACGGTGGTGCAAGCTTTGAGAGGACGACGGACGAACCACCAAGGTGAGGGGGAACATAAGGAGGAGCAGAACAAGAGGAAGAGGAGAATGAAAATGTGGAGAGAAACGAAAGGAAGAAACAAAGGAGGGAGGTGAAGGCAGAGGATAGTAAGCGCACCAAAAGTCAAAAGGAGGTAGCAGACCTCATCAGGCGTACATCTCAATAGGTTGGGTTATTTTAATTTTTGCTTGGTGTTATTTAAATATGTTTTAGAGAATTCATCCTTTGCTTGGAAGTATTGTGCGCTATATTTTATTTGGAACCACCGTGAGTGGGGAAAACGATACGTTTTGTTGAAGTCATCCTTTGTTTAGAAACAATGTGCATTGTATTTTGTTTGGAACCACCGTGAGTGGGGAAAATGATACGTTTTGTTGAAGCCATCCTTTGCTTGGAAGCGTTGTGCATTGTATTTTGTTTGGAACCACTGTGAGTGGGGAAAATGATATGTTTTGTTGAAGCCATCCTTTGCTTGGAAGCGTTGTGCACTGTATTTAGTTTGGAACAACTGTGAGTGGGGAAAACGATACGTTTTGTTGAAGCCATCCTTTGTTTGAAAGCATTGTGCACTGTATTTTGTTTGGAACCACCGTGAGTGGGGAAAACGATACATTTTATTGAAGCCATCCTTTGTTTGGAAGCATTGTGCACTGTATTTTGTTTGGAACCACCGTGAGTGGGAAGAATGATACGTTTTGTTGAAGCCATCCTTTGTTTGGAAGTGTTGTGCGTTGTATTTTGTTTTGAAACACCGTGAGTGGGGAAGATGTAGTGTGTTTAGAGATGCCATCCTATTTGGAAGTGTTGTGCACTACAAATTTGTATGGAACCACCATGAGTGGGGAAGACTTAGTGTGATTTGAGATGCCATCCTTTGCTTGGAAGCGCTATGCGTTGTATTTTTTTTGGAACCTCCGTGATAGGGGAAGACTATACATTTTAATGAAGCTATCCTGGTTCAGGAGCACTGTGCGTTGTATTTTGTTTGGAACCTCCATGATAGGGGAAGACTATATGTTTTAATGAAGCTATCCTGGTTCGGAAGCGCTGTGCACTGTAACTTTGTATGGAGCCACCGTGAGTGGGAAAATTGATTAAGTTAGAGGTGTTATCCTTTGCTTGGAAGTGTTGTGCACTATACCCGCATTGGAAAATTCAAAATCAGTGAGAGAGGTGTGTCGTTGATGAGGCCACTCTACACTGTGTTTGAGTCAGAACCCCTGGCGCCATTAGAGAGCACCATGTTTAACCAGTGCTGCATAGAGCGATGTTAATGTTATGTTTACCTTGGAACAACTCGACAAGTATAACGTAGTGTTTGGCAGAAGGGAACCAGAGTTGAGAAAACTAGGTTCGTCATGGATGTTTGGTGTGCCTTGGAAGGCGTAACCCTGACTGTAGATGTGCTACGTAAAAGAGCCATAGTCTACGAAAGGTTTTAAATTATAGTTTTAAATTAAGAGAAGGACCTTTGATTAATATATATAACATATATTAGGTTAATTAAATGGACCTTTGAATATATGTGAGATATATGTATTAGGACTGTTGTGGCTGATCCACAACGTACCCCAAAATTGGGGACCCACCTTTTTTGCATGTGTTCCAAGAAGACCGAAGTGGCCCATATGCTAAAGATCAGAGAAAAAAGCAAAAAAACCACAAGGAGAAAAAGTGTCGCGATATCGCGACATGTTGCACCATCGCGGCCAAAGGAGAAAAAGTGTCGCGATATCGCGACATGTTGCACCATCGCGGCCAAAAGAGAAAAAGTGTCGCGATATCGCGACATGTTGCACCATCGCGGCCAAAGGAGAAAAAGTGTCACGATATCGCGACATGTTGCACCATCGCGGCCAAAAGAGAAAAAGTGTCGCGATATCGCGACATGTTGCATTTTCGCGACCAAAACAGAAGAAAGAAAAAGTGTCGCGATATCGCGACATGTTGCATTTTCACGACCAAAACAGAAGAAAGAAAAAGTGTCGCGATATCGCGACATGTTGCATTTTCACGGCGATATCGCGACATGTTGCATCATCGTGGCCAAAAGAGAAAAGTGTCGCGATATCGCGACATGTTGCATCGTCACGGCCAAAAGAGAAAAAGTGTCGCGATATCGCGACATGTTGCATCGTCGCGGCCAAAAGGGAAAAAGTGTCGCGATATCGCGACATGTTGCATTTTCGCGATTCAAAAGGGGCAGGCAAGCAAAGAAGCATAAAGTGTCACGATATCGCGACATGTTCCATTTTCGCCAAGGTAACAGACCTGCATAGTGACGTGGACATAAGGACAAAATCCAGTGAATAAGACAAGCGTTACATAAGGAATCTTTAATGATTTGAAATCATTTAATATGGTCGTTACACACGGAAGGAAACAGACGCAAGCCCATGTGGAGAAAATGAAACGAAGGGCCACAAAATAGAAAGGAAAAGTTTTTCTTGGAAACCAAAATGCACGCATGCGCAAGGGAAGGTGAAACGAACAGTCAGGGAAGGTGAAACGAACAACCATTGGAAAATGAAACGAACAGTCATGGAAGGAGAAACAATTTTTTTTTAGAAGTTTAAATACGCCATTCAAAGAGGCCATAAGGGGTGGAAAACTGTTGCAAGTAGCGTTGCAGGTTTGAAGGCAAGATAGCCATTCTGGACCTAGTTGGGTTGTTTTTCTTCCGTAGACTGGTTTTTCTTCTTCCATGGACATGGGTTGGAAATTGTTGCGAGCAGAGTTGCAGACTTGAAGGCGATTAGGCCATTCTGGACTGTTTGAGTCGTTTTTTCTTCCATGGACTGGTTTGGGAAAACCAGAAATTTTTGCTATTGTAAAATGACATATTTTTAATGCGAAGTCTTCAGAAATTTGCATCTTGTGGGCAAGAAAGAAGGAGATTTTCTTTGCATGCTATGGATTTAATGTTTATTCTTTCATTTTTTCAGATTTCGAATTTATAGATAATGTTAATGCCATTTTTTTGGGTTACATTAGGCGAATATTTGAAATCTGAATTTTATTTCGTACCCTAGGAACCGACACTTAGTCTATCGGGATTGTGCTTGTTTTGCAAGTCCAATAGGTTAGGTTGCATGCATGGAGACCTCACATCTTCGGTTTTGTCGAAATAGGATAGCATCATACTGAATGCATTTTATTTTCCGTTTTTGCATTTCATTTTCATTTTTCTGCATTTTATTTTTCCAAAAATTTTAACTTATTTTCAGGCATTAAAATAAACATTTAAAAAATTTCAAAATCCAAAAAAACAATGAACAATCACTAAAGTTTCATGGTGAAATAAACCAACATTGCCCCTTGTTTACAGTTACTTGCAATCACTAAGGTGTTCCAAGCATTTAAATTGAATATCTTTATTTGAGATTACTAATACACATATGCAAATGCTAAACAAGCGGAGACCTTGGAGAAGTCGTTTGTTTAACTTCTTTGCAAGAGGGGATTTGGAACCCAAATCCTAAAGGAGAGTGTACTTTCACAATCGGGTGAAAATACCACTCAACAGATTGGCGCTAGAAGGAGGGCCTGAACCGGTTTATTTCAGTGTGATTTAAATGCTATAGGGATTTAAATTTTGAATATTTCATGCCCTATTGATTATTATCTTTAGCCCTCTTTTAACAATACAACCTTGTAGTGTTAAAAGGGAGGACATGAATTGCTATGCATTGTTCTAACGCTTTTGATTGTTCATACAGGAATAATGTGTTTTGATTTGATTTTAAAAAAAAAAAATAATTTTGGTCTTGACTAACGAGGTTGTCTCCATGCAATTACTTTCATTTGATTTTAATGGATACATCTCTTAGTTGATGGTAACATGATTATTCATACGTTACATGTTTGATATTTGCTAGTCATTTCATGCTTATTTGTAAGGAATTATTTTGTTCTTCTAAAAATGTATTTGTTGTCGGTATTATGCTCTTCACTGCGCGTAATGTGATCTTGTGAATCAGAAAGCCTACAACACTAGGAGTATGCTCTTCACTTGCGCATATGCGATCTGGTGAATCGAAACTAATTTACATTTTTAGAATACTGCTTTGTCATGGTTCCTTCTTTTATTCATGACTAACAAATTGATTTTGAAGTTATTCTTTGAATTTCATTAATTGCAGGATTTTCCGTGTGTCGTAGGTTTTCTTTGAGGTATTGAGAGTTTTCTCAGGTTCTTGTAGGGTTATCATCATCGATTTTGAATCAAATGGCCCAACCTCCACCACCTCCTTGGTACGGAGCCCATAACATTCCTTTGAATATTGCAGGGGATATTCACGAGATCCCTAAGAATATAGAGAGATTTTTTCCCAAATACAAACCGGATGGCCCAAGGACCGCGAGAAGAACATATTCAGGCCTATAGGGATGTTTTGATAAGATTGCAAGTTCAACATGAAGATGTGGCTTGTAGACTCTTCCCCATGAGCCTAGACCCAGTGGCCTACGAATGGTATATTTGCTTACCTACTGGTTCCATTACGTCATGGACGCAAATGGAGAATGCTTTTGTCAACCAATTCGGGTCACCATTAGATCCCACAATCATCTATAATCGGTTCATTACATGCAAAAGAGTCCAAGATGAGCCAATCCGAACGTTTAATCGAGAGATTTAGAAGTGCTATAATAGAGCAATTCGGCATTTTGCCATTGATCCCGCAGTAGCTTTGCAAATATATTTTGGGGCATTGGATCCTATGACGACAATGTTTGCAAGGCGAAATCCTCAAGTTACCATGCTTGCTCTAGCCTACAATGAAGCTATGACCATTGAACAACAAATGACACCACAGGGTTATGGGTTTTCCCGGATGCCTATGGTAGGACAATATGGTCCATATGGTCAAGCTCCTATGATGAATCAGATCATGGCATCACAAATATCAGGCATAAATGCTTGGCCTTATCAACAACCATATTCATCAACACCCGCTTACGCACCCAATCCAATTCCGATTCAAAGTGTGAATCCCTACGCAAATCAAGTGGCTCAAAATCCAACTCAAATGTTAAGTCAAGATCTCACCAATTACGCAAACCCTACTGGAACTAGCAATAACATAGCTCAACCAAAAGAGATTTATTCAGAGGTTGAAGAACTCAAAAAGATAGTTCACAAATTGAGTAATGATTTGGTTCAAAAATAGAAGTATGAATCCCATGCCCCTCACCCAAATCAAAATTTCAACGATAGAGGGAGACAGTGGAATACGAAGCCAAACAATGGGGGTGTGCCTTCCCCTATTGCTAATCAGATAGATACTTCTGTAGGACCAAGTCACTCTAGTTCCATTCTTAATATTTCTGATTTTGCGTGGGAAAAGGGGTGTAGATTGCATAATACAAAGGAGCATAATGAAAGGAATTGTCCCAAAATTGCTATGTATACCCATTGTCTCCAAGCTCAAGTGGATGATTTGGAACTTGTGCCAAATAAGGGTCCACCCCAACATCAACAAGGAGAGGACAACATTTTGGTGGTGGAAACTCTATATCGTCAAGAGAGTGATGACCAAGAGGATCCACACCTTCCAAATTGTGATAAAATTGAATCATGGGTTACAAATTTGGATTATGATAGCTTTACCAATTTGAATTCAAGAAATAACCCACTTTTGGAAATAATTGGACCATCTAAGGAAGGTGAAGATGAATTGGATGAGAAACATGTTGATGAATCAGAAGATGAAGAAGAAGTACTTGAGCGTCACAACTTGAACTTGGAGGATGATTACTATGATTCGTGGAAGAAATGGGAAGAATATTATCAATCTAAATCTTCTAATAAACTTGTTGTGTCAATTAATATGCAGGATAACTCAATTGCTTCCTCGCATGAGGATACTATAAATCCTGTACAATTTGAGAAAGTTTTGGAAGAGGAATTTGAATCTCATCAAATTTTGGAACATGATAAGGATTCTACAACCATGAATCAAGAAAGAGAGTCATTTGCTTTAGATTCCTTTGAAGGAAAAGAAATTGAAAATCTTGATCCACTTACTTGTGCTACAATGATTATGCCATTTCAAAATGAGAAAATTACAAAACCTGAATCATTTGGGTTTGATATCATTGATGATCCAATTGAAAATCTCACGTTACCCAAAACAACCCAAGTGATTGATCACGAAAATGTGTTAGTTAACCCACCCCTAGATAGACAAGACTTATGGTTTGAAAGGGATGGGCATATTTTCAATTGGGTACCTAAGTTTGGTGCCTTTGATAAACGAGTCATGGAGAAAGAACAAGTGCTACATGATGATGAATGTCATGAGAGAAAAGAAGAATTTTCAAATCCTCTTCAAGTAAGGTCAAATGAAAACATGCCAAAGGTAAAATCTCATCTTTTTGGTTTCACCATGCAAAATTCGAATGAGGGTTTGCCTAATGAATGGTTTGATTCAAATATTATTAATGTTATGGCTTTATTGAATGAAAATGAAAGCTTATTTCTACACCATGAATCAAAGTGCGGAATGGACATCTTAAAGAATAGACATAAAGGAATTGAATATCAATCATTGTCTAATCAATTTGAAAACTTGAAACTCCACCATAGGATTATTAATGAAACTAAATCAAATTGGTATGGTGAGAGGGGCAAGTGGAAGTTTGTTTCTTTGTTTGGTTTGATCTTGTTTTTGTTGGATTCCTGCAAAACTTGGTATGCGTATCACGTCATATGTATTTTAAAGAATTCTAATCAGGTTTGGGATCCGGGAAAATGATAATCCAAACTTTTTGTACATTTGTATATACTTTTGGTTTTCGTGTTTTGGTTTTGGATTGGATCTCATTTTGGTTTTAAGTTTTGTGTGTTGGTCCTTTGGACACTTTTGGTTTGTTAACTTAGGTCCTTATGAATGTTGACTAAGACTAGGAGAATATGAAACATCGGAATTGTATTGCAGAAAGCTCCACGAATTTCGCAAACACATTAAAGAGTATCGTTTGGAACTTGTGATGCATGAAGTTGTCAGTTTTATAAATTATGGCAAAGTAGGTGGTATACTCCATCCGCATTTCAAAAGGAGCAATGCATTCATATCTCATGTACATTCCGCATTGCATATACATTCCATCTCAGTTGCATCTTCATTTCATGTGCAATCATTGAAAAGGTGTCGAATCCTCTTAGGATTATTACATAACATATATTAAAAGGATCCTAAGGTTGGGAACTGATGCCCGAACTATCTTGAGCCAAGCACGTTCTACACATTTTAAAAAAGTATCTTGAGAAAAATGGTCAAAACCATACTTGGAAGAAAAGGTGAGGCGAAAGGAGTATTTCGTGTCTGTCCTATTATGCAACATAATCCTTAAAACAGTGGTTTTCACCACTCCCATAGTGCTTAAAGCCTAAAATCAGAGTAGTAAGGATAGGGTTAAATCCTCATCGAACTTAGGTTGAGGATCCAACTCCCCAAAGCTCTGATTTGACCTTCATGGAGTAGTAAGGATAGGGTCTAATTCTCATCTCGCTTAGGTTGAGAATCCGATTCCCCAAGGCTTCTATTTTGCCCACTCAAGAACTTGAAATTCCAAAGCAAATATTTTTCATTTCATCATTAATATTGGATTGGAAGGATCGTACTACATGTCCCTTGCAAGGATGGGTAGTCATCCCCAAGGTCCAAGAAATTAAAAGTAAAGCCAAACCATGGATTATGGGGTTAATCTCCACCGGGGCTATAGACGCCTGGCTGGCAGTGGAGTATGCTCATGCGTGGCAACACGTCTTGTCTAAAAGCAAGACCATCGATCGCTCAAACGGACGAGGCTAGCCTCGACAGTTTCATCCATAACAGGTTAAATCATTTTGTTCAAGATGAGGTAATGAACTCCAGATCGAAGTAGTAAGGATAGGGTCAAATTCCCATCTCGCTTAGGTTGGGAATCTGATTCCCCAAAGCTCTAATTTCACTTACACTTGCACATGGGTTCAAGATGGTAGTGGCACATAACCAACTTTGGGATCTAGTAAATTAATTCGAGTATACATATATTTGGTCCTAAGAGGGTTTGAGAGTTTTAATATGTTTGTTCATGATACTAGAAGGTCCGAGCCTTTGCAAAGCAAGTTGTTATATCTCTAACATAGTTGTCATACGTCAAATCCTGCACAAATCATTCATAGCCTTGCATACGAATCATAAGTGAAACTGACAATGGAAAGTTGAACGAGTTTCAAACGATAGGGAATGAAGCACATTGCACACACCGAGCTGATGCTTAATAATTCTAATGCTTCATGTATTTCTCGTCTAGTTTCATTCTTGGGATATTTGCTGATGCTTGTATTTGAGTCTGTGTGTTTTCAGGTTGAGTTCTCACCAAAATGCTCGGGAGCATTTCCCAGCAGAAGTCACCATTTGTTGTGGCTGATCCACAACGTACCCCAAAATTGGGGACCCACCTTTTTTGCATGTGTTCCAAGAAGACCGAAGTGGCCCATATGCTAAAGATCAAAGAAAAAAGCAAAAAAACCACAAGGAGAAAAAGTGTCGCGATATCGCGACATGTTGCACTATCGCGGCCAAAGGAGAAAAAGTGTCGCGATATCGCGACATGTTGCACCATCGCGGCCAAAGGAGAAAAAGTGTCGCGATATCGCGACATGTTGCACTCATCGCGGCCAAAAGAGAAAAAGTGTCGACATGTTGCACCATCGCGGCCAAAAGAGAAAAAGTGTCACGATATCGCGACATGTTGCATCATCGCGGCCAAAGGAGAATCTGACATGTTGCATGTCGCGACCAAAATAGAAAAAGTGTCGCGATATCGCGACATGTTGCATCGTCGCGGCCAAAGGAGAAAAAGTGTCGCGATATCGCGACATGTTGCATCGTCGCGGCCAAAAGGGAAAAGGTGTCGCGATATCGCGACATGTTGCATTTTCGTGATTCAAAAGGGGCAGGCAAGCAGAGAAGCATAAAGTGTCGCGATATCGCGACATGTTCCATTTTCGCCAAGGTAACAGACCTGCATAGTGATGTGGACATAAGGACAAAATCCAGTGAATAAGACAAGCGTTACATAAGGAATCTTTAATGATTTGAAATCATTTAAGATGGTCGTTACACACGAAAGGAAACGGACGCAAGCTCATGTGGATAAAATGAAACGAAGGGCCACAAAATAGAAAGGAAATTTTTTTCTTGGAAACCAAAATGCACACATGCGCAAGGGAAGGTGAAACGAACAGTCAGGGAAGGTGAAACGAACAACCATTGGAAAATGAAACGAACAGGTCATGGAAGGAGAAACAATTATTTTTCAGAAGTTTAAATACGCCATTCAAAGAGGCTAGAAGGGGTGAAAAACTGTTGCAGGTTTGAAGGCAAGATAGCCATTTTGGACCTAGTTGGGCTATTTTTCTTTCGTAGACTGGTTTTTCTTCTTCATGGACATGGGTTGGAAATTGCTGCAAGCAGAGTTGCAGACTTGAAGGCGATGAGGCCATTCTGGACCTGTTTGAGTCGTTTTTTCTTCCATGGATTGGTTTGGGAAAACCAGAAATTTTTGCTATTGTAAAATGACATATTTTTAATGCAGAAGTCTTCAGAAATTTGCATCTTGTGGGCAAGAAAGAAGGAGATTTTCTTTGCATGCTATGGATTTAATGTTTATTCTTTCATTTTTTCAGATTTCGAATTTATAGATAATGTTAATGCCATTTTTTTGGGTTACATTAGGCGAATATTTGAAATCTGAATTTTATTTCGTACCCTAGGAACCAGCACTTAGTCTATCGGGATTGTGCTTGTTTTGCAAGTCCAATAGGTTAGGTTGCATGCATGGAGACCTCACATCTTCGGTTTTGTCGAAATAGGATAGCATCATACTGAATGCATTTTATTTTCAGTTTCTGCATTTCATTTTCATTTTTCTGCATTTTATTTTTCCAGAAATTTTGACTTTTAGGCATTAAAATAAACATTTAAAAAATTCAAAATCCAAAAAAAAAATGAACAATCACTAAAGTTTCATGGTGAAATAAACCAACATTGCCCCTTGTTTACAGTTACTTGCAATCACTAAGGTGTTCCAAGCATTTAAATTGAATATCTTTATTTGAGATTACTAATACACATATGCAAATGCTAATACAACGGAGACCTTGGAGAAGTTGTTTGTTTAACTTCTTTGCAAGAGGGGATTTGGAACCCAAATCCTAAAGGAGAGTGTACTTTCACAACTGGGTGAAAATACCACTCAACAAGACCTTTGATTTATGTGGATTTAATTAAATGGACCTTTGATTTATATGTGAAACATATATTAGGATTTAATTAAATGGACCTTTGATTTATATGTGAAACATATATTAGGATTTAATTAAATGGACCTTTGATTATATGTGAAACATATATTAGGATTTAATTAAATGGACCTTTGATTTATATGAGAGACATATATTAGGACCTTTGATTTATATGTGTGAAACATATAGTAGGTTTTAATTAAATGGACCTTTGATTTACATGAGATATATAATGGGTTTGATTGAAAAGGAACCTTTGATTTATATGGGATATGTAAATGTTAGGTTTTGATTGAAAAGGAACCTTGAATCTTAGGGAAAGATGTGAAAGGTTTATTTAAGGAGAACCCTTGGATTAATGTTGATTATCTTAGGAGTTTTTTAAATGGAATGAGATGTGGATTTATTCTTTAAGCTAAAGTTATGGGGCTTTGGTTTAGGGAATGAAGAATGATTGTTCTAAAGGTTAAGGGTATGGGACTTTAATGCTTTAGGACATGAATGAAATGAAATTAAGTTAGACCTTAATCTAAGTAATAGCATGTTTGGATGACTCTCCAAGGGGATTTGGGAGAGGTGAAAATAAAAGTAAGGTTTCTTTTATGATGTCCATTATGCATTAGATGGTTAGAGACTTAATGGATTATTGTATAGTTGCAATTTGGCATAGTAGATGAATAGATGCATTTAAAGGCATGCCTATCCTGAACCATGAGTATCCTGATCCCCTACTACCCTCAAAGAACCAAATGGAAGCAAGGAGAAGCAAGGAATCGAATGGAAACAAAGAATAGGTATGGCATCTTACGTTGATTTACTTATGTTCCATAGATTAGAATTGTGGGGAGATATCCCCAATGCAGTTAATGTGATACCTTTGAGTAGGAAAGGTTTATTATGCAAGTAAAGTTGAGGTATTCGTTATTGGGTTGTTGAAAGTAATTTTACTATATTTTTGTATTTGATTATGCCATGTATTAGATTCTATTTTAGAGTTAATCTTGCTTCATTTTCTCTATTATTGTTTGATTGTTTTATGATGTGGTAGCATAGATGTATTATCGTGTGATTGCTTGATGATAGGGAATCTAGTGTAGAGTTCTAGGGTGAACTCAGAGGTAACCTAAGGGAATTGAGACCCCCTTAGGGTGAACATAGGAGGACCTAAGGGAATTGAGACCCCCTTAGGGAGATAGAGGACTAAGTAGGAAGAGATTACATCTGAGTTAAGATAGCTCATCATGGAGATGAGATGGATAGCTTAACTCATGGTACTCATAGCATACCTACACATAAGGATTTGTGTATGGTATGGAGATGCGTGTACACCTTCGATGGATAGAGGGTGATAAGTCTAGCTCATCGAGGATGATGAAACAGATGGACTTATCCACAGTAACACATTATACGCCTACATAGATGGATTTGTGTTAGGGTAATTCATGAGATGTAACTTCCAGGGAAACTTAGGAGAATGAAACTTTAGGTTTTTCTAGTGGATTAGGGGTTCATGAAGGGTTCATGTACCTCTCTCCTTAGTGAAAAAAAAACTTTTTCTATTTTTGTATTTTTTTGTTTGTGTGTTTTTGGGTCATTACATTTGGTATCAGAGCTCTAGGTACGAGGGTATAGAGCTTCTATGTGTGCTAAAGGGAAATTAGATGCATCCAATGAAGGCTCGCTTATGGCATAGGCTAAATCTGGGATGATCTAGGATACCCCAATTGCTAGAATCTAACGAGAATTAGCCCAAGGGAGCGTGGAGTGTCAGGATACCTTAGTATGGGCTTTGGTATCGGTGATGCATCCCAACCCAGGGTATTGCCCTAGTTAGGTTGATGATGCATATAGCAAGAGAACTCTGTATTATGGCTTGATTAGAGATACAACTTAAGATGAAACTGTAATCTAATCCCCTTGCTTGGATGGAATCAGGTTAAGATGCCACCTAAGACCAGAAGAGGGAGGCCTACACCTAGACAAACTTGACAAAGTGAGGTTGAAGAAGAAAACCAAGATGAGGAACCAACCAACCCCAATAGGGAGGTAGAAGACCTCACCGCTATGGTCGCTGCTATGCAGGATCAGATAAGACAGTTGCTTGAAATGGCTGCAAATTAGAATTCGCAAGTTCAAGGCTCAGAGGTTGGCCTAGATAGTGGACTAACTACAGAACAAGTACAAGCCAGAGCCTTAGCAGAAAAGGAAATAGCTAGGGACATGAAAAACATCAGTATCTCAAATTTTTATGGAGAAGGTGATGGGGATGCAGTGGAAGCATGGCTGAGAGAGGTAGAGGTTCATTTTATGGTAAAAGGTTACTCATCTAGAACCCGGACACTATGGGCTACGATTAACCTAGAAGGAGCTGCTCTGGAATGGTGGGAAACCCACTATGAGGAAACCAATATTGAACCCATTGATACTCCATGGGAAGAATTTATAAACATATTCAAAAAGAGATTTCTAACAGAGCATTTCTATGCCCTAAAATTTGAAGAATTTGCTAGTCTTAGACAAGGAACCAACATAGTAGAAGTGTACTATAAGAAGTTGGTAAGACTATTCAAATATGTACCTATTTATAATGAGAAAATGTGAGTTCATAAGTTCATCCTTGGATTGGAATCTAGGTTAAGGCATGATGTGGAGATGCAGGAGCCCAAATCACTACAAAAGGCATATGACCTAGCAAAGAAAGCAGAGTCACACTTCTGTTATAAGTATGCCGCTCTACCCGAGCAAGCGCGACAAGAACTAAAGAAGAGGAATAGTAATGGGTTTGTAAAATGGGAGGCTGAGCAAGAGCGAAAAGCCAAGAATCCCCAAAATCCTGAGAAGAAACCCTATGGGAATCGAAATAAGTTCAAGAACTTTTGTAAGAAGGATAACAAGCCCAACGATATGAAACCTCAGCCACAGAAGTCGCATACTCCAACTCCAATAGCTAAGAATGGGAATGAGAAGTCTGAGAAACAACAAGGACCCAAGGAAGGGTGCTACAATTATCGAGGACCTCATTACTATAATCAGTGTCCATATCGAGCAGGGACTAGCTCGGCTAGTGCGAAAGGGAAGGAACCAGAACATCGGATCTATGCCACAACCGGGAAGCAGAAGCTAGAGGGACAAGCCACCCCATTACTTGTGAAAGGTAAGGTTTTCAATAAGCAAGTAAACATTTTAATAGATAGTGGAGCCACTGACAGTTTTATTTCATCTAGTCTAGCAAGGACTATGTCGAAAAGGCCTAGGTATTTGGCTCAAGGGTGGAAGGTAGAGTACGGTTCTGGGAAAACCTACTCGGTAAACCAATGTTACCCTATGGCAGAAGTTACTCTATCTGAAGGGACTACATAATGTTGTTTATATGTAGCTCCCCTACATGCCTTTGATGTGATTCTTGGGATGGATTGGCTATAGGCTCATAAAGCCTTAGTCAATTTCCAAGACCATTGGATTGAGTATTCAAAGAAAGGCAGAGAAAGACTAAGAGTTCATAGTGATCAAGAGGCTTTTGAACCTCAAATGTTGTCCGCTATGCAAGTGAAAAAGGCCCTCAAGAGAGGAGGAATAGTGTATGTGGTAAAACTCAATGAGGTGGGGGACCAAGAGAAAGGAGAAATACTAGGACAACATCCAATCCTATAGGATTTTTAGGACGTATTTCCAGAGGACTTACCTGGATTACCTCCTGTACGGGAATTTGATTTTACAATTGAACTTATGATGGGAACTAAACCTATTCATAGATCCCCGTATAGAATGAATCCTACTGAAATGCATGAACTGAAGGTTCAATTGCAAGGGTTATTGGAGAAGGGTTTGATAAAACCAAGTGTGTCACCGTGGGGTGCACCGGTTCTATTCGTGAAAAAGGATGGTTCACTAAGACTGTGTATTGATTACAGAATGCTAAATAAGGCTACAATCAAGAATCGATATCCTTTACCTAGGATCGAAGATTTATTCGATCAATTGAAGGATGCCAAGGTGTTTACCAAAATTGATCTGAGGTCAAGGTATCACTAGTTGAGAATTCGTGAGGAAGATACTCACAAAATGACATTTAAGACTAGGTATGGGCATTATGAGTTTACAGTTCTACCCTTTGGGCTGACTAATGCCCCAACCACTTTCATGAACCTAATGAACAACGTGTTCTAGAGACATTTGGACCAATTTGTTCTGGTATTCCTAGATGATATCCTTATATACTCTCGAGATAAAGAAGAGCACGATAAGCATCTTAGGATCGTGTTGGAATTGTTGAGAAAGAATCAACTTTATGGAAATCTGGCTAAGAGTGAATTCTATGTTCCAGAGGTAAGATACCTCGGACACGTTATATCGACAAAAGGGATTTTTGTGGATCCAAAAAATATAGAGGCTATTCTGAATTGGCCACCCCCGACTAATGTCACTGAAGTGCAAAGTTTCATGGGGTTAATGGGCTATTATAGATGTTATATAAAGGACTATTCCAAGATTGTTGGACCCATAACGAACCTTCAGAAGAAAGGGAAATAATTCAAGTGGTCAGAGAAGTGTGAAGTTGCCTTTGAGCTATTAAAGCATAAGCTTACTACTGCACTAGTACTAAAGGTTCCCGATCCTCAAGGGGACTTTTTAGTATGCACAGATGCATCAATAGACGGGTTGGGTGGGGTACTCTCACAAGAGGATTCAGTAGTGGCATATACTTCAAGGAAGCTTAAGAAGCATGAAGTTAATTATGCTACGCATGATTTGGAGCTGGATGCAGTGGTGCATGCTCTAAAGGTTTGGTGCCACTACTTGGTGGGAAGGCCCTTTGAACTAAAAATAGACCATCAGAGTCTACGATATATATTCACCCAACCAATACTTAATGCAAGGTAGAGAAGATGGGTAGAATTCCTTGTTGAGTATGATTTTGAGATTGAGTACATAAAAGGAAAGGAGAACAAAGTGGCTAATGCTTTAAGTAGAAGGAGATATATAGCAGCCATCACTAGAGCTCACATGGATCTGATGGATCAAGTGAGACAGAGGTAATCTCAGGATGAGTATTTCCAAGGGATTCGAGTCAAGATGGATAGAGATCCTAAAGGAAATAAGGAGTTTAGTGTGAAATATGACTTTTTGTGCTATAAGGGAAGGGTCATTATACCAAAGATAGGTGATTTGAGGAACTTGATAATGCAAGAAGCTCATAGATATCCTTATTCTGCTCATCCGAGAGGGACCAAAATGTGAGAAAACATGAAAAGAGCCTTCTTTTGGGTAGGAATGAAGAAGGATATCATAGATTTTGTTGCTCGATGCCTCGAATGTCAGAAGGTTAAGGTAGAATGCCAGCATCCTATAGGAAAACTTCATCTGCATGAGGTACCTATGCAAAAATGGTAGGTCATATCCATGGATTTTATTGTGGGATTACCCAAGACTCGGTACCAACATGATGCCATATTTGTAGTGGTCGACAAGTTGACTAAGGTTGCCCACTTCATACTAGGAAATACCAAGGATGATGCTCAGGTAGTAGCTAGCAGATTCATCAAAGAGGTATTCCGATTGCATGGGTTTCCAAAGGTAATCATCTCAGATAGAGACTCCAAATTCACTTCTGAATTTTGGAAATCCCTTCATAGTGGAGTTGGTATGAAATTGAATATGAGTTCAGCATACCATCCCAAAACCGATGGACAAATAGAGTGGGTAAACCAAGTTTTAGAAGACATGCTCCGCATGTACTGCATGGATCATAAATATCAGTGGGAATACTGTCTACCTTTGGTAGAATTTTCCTACAATAATGGATATCACTCCTCGCTAGGAATGGCACCTTTTGATGCCTTGTATGGATGAAAGTGCAGAACACCATTGTCATGGGACAACCTAGAGGATCGAGTTGTGATTGGACCAGAAATGGTCAGGATAATGGAAGAGCAGCTAAAGGAAATTAGGCAAAGGCTTAAGGAAGTTGTGGATAGACAGAAGAGTTATGCAAATCTAAAAAGGACTCCCAGAGAGTATTCTATTGGAGATAAGGTGTTCTTAAGGGTTAAGCCAAAGAAAAGTGCTATCAAATCCATGAAGTTGGATCCACATTTTGTGGGGCCCTTTGAGATCACAAAAAATATCAGATCAGTTGCATACCGACTTGCATTACCACCTAATCTATCCAAAATCCATGACACCTTCCACATATCCTTGCTTAGGAAATATGTTGCTGACCCTGAACATGTGTGGGATGTTTCTAAATTACATATGGCAAATCCAGAGGCCATTGAAGTACTACCGGTGAAGATTCTTGAGTTTCGATCCAAATATCTATGAAATCAGACTCTCGATCAATGTAAGGTCTAGTGGGACCAGTTCTCTGAGAAGAATGCCACTTGAGAGAAAGTGGAGGTTATGCAAAAATATTTTCCCTTTTTGTTTGAAGTTATATGATGTAATAATTTTATTTTCTACTGAACAACAAAAGGAAAACTGGAAACACCGAGGACGATGTTTAATCCTAGTGGGGGAGGATGTCATGACCCTCCCTAGCTGACTTTAAGGCACAAGAAAACAATGTATTAACCGAAGATGTGGTGATACTTAGTTTGAACAATTGAACCAACTATGTGATGTTTAGTTGATTTATAAGGGCATGTTATTGCTAACATATTGCCAAGTGTGCAAGATCAGGTACACTCATAGGTGGAACAAGCAGAGTTACCCACCAGAAATGAGGGTACCAAAGATCAGGGGAAATGATGATTAAGGTACTCAAAGGTAACATGGATAGATACCTTCATATAGGCATGCATTGATGGAAGGGATAATCATCAATAGTCGATCACCTGGAGCTTGAGTTGATAGCCTAGTAGCTATCATAAAATCTCTGGCTAAGATGGGTGATTGAATTGATGGAAAGACTCCCTCTTTGGTTAATTGTATAAATGTGTTTGTTTTCTACTGCATCATAACTTGAGTAGTTTGATGATTTAGCTCCTATATAAGAACCACTGCAAGATGATTATATATGCTTAAGATTAATTGGCATATTAAAAAAATGAAAACAAAGCATCCTTTTTGTGAAAGAGAACAAATTAAGTTATATGCTGAATTTAGATGCTTTTGAATTAATTGATGAAGTTTAGGAAAATGATGATTGGCTCATTAGAGCTCATTTGTAAACTTCATTTGCAAGTAATTAAGGAGTTTTCATTTTAATTAATTAAAAATAGATATTTTAATTAATAGTGGTTATAATCCATTTGAGATTAATTAAAAGTGATTATTTTAATGATAAGAGAAAATTCATTAAAAAGTTTTAATTAATTAAGAATAAATTGAAAGAGGACCTTTCTTTTAAATGAAAGAATAATAGATATATTATAAAAGTATATTATAAATATCTTATATAATATATTATAAATATCCTTATTATTTTAAAAGATATGTCGTGATCCCACATCCCTACATGGTGCAACCTAAGGTAAGGCCTACGATGCTTAAACTTGCCAAAGAAGGAAAACATGGGAGAAATGCACAAGGGATAGGGGACGAGCATTGAAGGGAAGGCGGTGGCGCAAGCTTCGAGAAGGTGGCGAACGGACCACCAAGGTGAGGGGGCACGTAAGGAGGAGGCAGAACAAGAGGAAGAGGAGAACGAAAAGGTGGAGAGAAATGGAAGGGAGAAATAGAGGAGGGAGGCGAAGGCAGAGGATAGTAAGCACACCAAAAGCCAAAAGGGAGGCAACAAACCTCATCGGGCGTACATCTCAGTAGGTTGGGTTATTCTAAGCTATGCTTGGTGTTGTTTAAATATGTTTTAGAGATGCCATCCTTTGCTTGGAAGCGTTGTGCACTGTATTTTGTTTGGAACCACCGTGAGTGGGGAAAACGATACGTTTTGTTGAAGCCATCCTTTGTTTGGAAGCACTATGCACTGTATTTTGTTTGGAACCACCTTGGGTGGGGAAAACGATACGTTTTGTTGAAGCCATACTTTTTTTGGAAGCGTTGTGCATTATATTTTGTTTGGAGCCACCATGAGTGGGAAAAACGATACATTTTGCTGAAGCCATCCTTTGCTTGGAAGTGATGTGCATTGTATTTTGTTTGGAACCACCGTGAGTGGGGAAAATGATATGTTTTGTTGGAGCCATCCTTTTTTTGGAAGCGATGTGTGCTATCTGCGTTAAGGGGTATATTGGCGGATCTACTTGGAATGATCCAAAGCAAGTTAAGGAACCAAATTCATACCAATTATAGTTCATAGTGGAGAGAACACATGACCCAAATTTGAAGGCATATGGACAAATAATATGGAAGTTATGGGGTCCACAAAATGATAGTTTCACACTTTTTGACAGCTGAAAATTCTGGTAAAAATATGTGTTAGAGGTCAAATTGGCAGCGATGTTGGGAGCAATTCCTGGGGATTTAAAAGCTGAAAATTGAACCATATGTAATTCATATAGCCAATAACATGTGGGTAAAATTTGGTGTACATTGAAGTTACGAGGCAAACGTTATAAGCACTCCAAAAGGACAGTTGGGCATGTTTTAACTGCTGTAAAAAAACAGGTGACAGTCCATACAAATTCCAGCCACCTGTCACTATGAAGGAAGGCATGGAATTTGTCAACTAAATATGAGGTAAACACTTGTAAATAGTTGAGGTAGTCTAGGAGTGACTCTTTATCCACTTGAAAACACTTCCACATGATCCAAATAGAAGCAACCAGTCAAAAATATTGAATTGTAGGAAATCTGGAAACAGTCATACAAATTCCAGCCAGCTATCAATAAATAACATGGCTTAGAATTTGTCAATTCCAGCATGTAAAATCTATAGAATTGGTCTTCTAAGGACTTAGGAAGACTACCTAGCTGGTCAAACTCACTTTTATGCGCATCTGGTGTACGGATAAGGGTCAAAATGGTTAGACTGCCAGATATTCCAGAGCAGCTCTGGAATGAGCAAAACAGGACCAGTTTTGGTCAAAACTATAAACAAAATGGTCAGAAAGGTGGAAAATGGTGATATGAGGATGGATCCATATGTATAAGGAGTTTTCTCACCCATTAAAATGCATTTCTTCCAATGGATGACACAACAAAAAAATGGATATGTTTGTTGCATTTCAGGAAGACTTCTTCAGAACAGATGCTAAATCCCTAAAAGGCAGCAACAGAACGGATTGGCATATGTAATAGAATGTTATAAATAATAGGATTCCATGTTGGTTGAGCCAAATAGAGAAGTAAATAATAAGGATAGGACTTGTGGTAAGAAAGTAGATTTGTGGCAAATTGTAGTTTTAAGCAGGTTTTCCTGTAAATATTGTAATGTTGCTTAAGACTAAATAAAGTGCAGGATTTCTCATTCATATTTTGTCCGATTAAATGTCTGAGTGTTTAAGTAGTTAAGAGAGAGTTTTTCTACCTTCTTCTAGAATAGGGGAGCAAGGGCCACTTCCAGGTTTAGAAGAACGCTTATTGGTGACAGGTTTTTCTACAACTTTTGCTGTAGTAGATTAAGCAAATACTTGTCATATTTTATTTTTTGTTCATTAGCTGATAGTGCATAGATATTTATGATTTGAACCTAGGTTAATGATTGTGAGTGTTAATTGGTTCATCAACTTGCAGCATTATTGAATTTCCCTTATTTCCAGCAGATTATTTCCCGCTTTAATCCATTCTATTGATCAGTTGTTAGCCTGTGTTTCATTTTCTACTATTTCATATTTTTGTTATTTTTTTCATTTTGCAAGAGTAAAATAGGTGACATTTCTGCAAATTTAGTTAGATTTCAGTTTCCTGCAACTACCTTTTCTTGTCATTTACATTCTGCAATAGTAAATAGGTTTCATTCTGCAAAAGTAATCAGGTTTTATTCCTGTAATTTTGATTCTGCAAGAGTAATTAGAATTTAACTTTAGTTTATAGGATTAAAGTGACACCAAAACCCCCAAGGTTCACTTTTCCCACCAATAAAGCTTATTTTTTGAATGAGCTAATTTTCAAGCTGTCTATATCTCCTTTCGTATATAGCCTTGGACACCGCCCTAGATTAACAGTTGTAATGATTAAATGGTGTGATTGACGACACTCATCAACCATAGTCTTTTTTTGTTACTATCCTTATACCCCCACTAAGCCATACCATCACTCATCTTATTCCCATTGGCCAACCTAGCCATAACCCTCATACATCAACCTCATTCCATAATTCCCCATATTTTCATCAACAATCTCCCATTCATCAATTTTCATCAAATTCACCTACCCATCATTACCAATCTCATCATCACTTAGTCACTCCACAACATTTCTCCATCCCACCACAAAATCATCAGGTAATTTAGGGCTTCCACATTCCTAAGGAAGACCCTCGAATTAAAGCCATGTAGAAATAGATAGATCAATTGATTCAATATACTCCTAGTTTTTTAAACAAAAAACCGACCTTACGGCAATTTATCAATCAACTAATTCATCCTTCGATACCATCACCACCATATCCATAATATTTTATGATACCAAAGTTTGATAAATTTAAGGGAGCCAAGGATCCCAAAGAACATGTGAGCACTTTTGTACATGCATGCTTTAGAATTTCAAATGACAATGCTCTCATGCTTCAAACTTTTCCTCAAACATTAAGAGGAGATTCCATATAATGGTACAATCAATTGCCAAGCCATAGTATTTATAATTTTGAGCAATTTATTGATCAATTCTTTGATTGTTTTATCCTAAATGTCAAAAATAAGATCTCATTGTTTGATGTTTATGCTTTAAGACAACATGATGATGAATCTATCTACGATTTTGGAAACCGTTGGAGGGTTGTCATCACTAAATTGCCATTGACCCTACCAATGGATGATCTAATTAATCTATTCACCAAGAGTTGCTTAAAACCTATCTCTTGGATGCTTCAACTATGAACTTATCAATCATTTGAAGAAGATTTAGCTTAGGCTAGTGTCATTGAGGAGATAAAAATCCAAGAAGGCATACTTAAGCCTAAAAATAAAGAATGGAAAAACAAGGGCCAATACAAAAGCAACTATTCAGGCCAACAAAAATCAACATAGGCTACCCTAGCCAATCAATCCAATCAAGTTAATCAAGTGGTCATGAGCCCCGAGATCCTAAGTCTAGGCAGTGGGTTTCTTTTCCTCTAGGGCCCATATCACCTAGAGGTGTGACGCTTACTTTCCCATGTCTTACAGGATTGCCCAATCTTAGGTCTTCTTTAACCTGTAAGACTTAGTGCATACATGCTCGAGCTAGACGATCAACCACTCGCCCTGAAGCATCGTCTAGGGTCTTACCAATGTCCTCCATGATTGACTCAAACTTATTGAATATATCAAAAATAAAGATTTAATTCATAACGCATAAAATCTTATGATGTTTAGGTCGCAGTTATCAAGGTCTCGAGAATGGCCTGACCCCAGATTTCATAAACATTCAAGGTCATAAATAGATACGACATATCCTAATAAATCTTACGATCTAATAGATCATGAGTCTACTATTCTAAAATGAGCACCAACTCTTTGGCTGAAGATACTCAATTAGCCAAATCAAACAAAAATACCAAAATAATGCAGAATTTAATGCATATTAGAGACATAAAATGACACCCACGACTGACCCCAAATCGAGATGGTTTTGAGAGCAAGGGAGACCACGGTTTTCAAGACAATGTTGCATCATTTCTCATGTGCAAAAATAAATCCATTTGTTATTCCCAACCAACTTTGAGCACACAGCCCCAAATGGTAGTAAGGTTTACGTTTCAACACTAACTCATATAGAACAAATTGGGTGACTACCGCAATGGACTGGTTTTCCAAACATTGTCAAGGGATTTGGATCACAATGACATAAAGGCTTTGATTTGAATTTTAAAAACATATACCGGTTTCCAATCAATCAAGTTTCTTTACTTGGGAAATCGAGTGAAAATAATTACAAAATCAAATAGATATTTCACTGGTTAATGAATAACCACAGGTGACACCCACAGCAGCAATCATTTGGTGTACTTTAAAATAATTCTACAAGGACGTAGCAGAAGACTCGATAAATATTTTAATGCCCTATTTATTATTTGATTTTTTTTAGATTTATTCGACATATCTCCATTCTTATGGTTAATTTGAATCCGTTAGATGAACTTAGGAGTCATAGCAATATTATCCAATATACCTATGGGAGGATTTTAATAACTATCTTATTCTAATCTGTAAGTTACTGGATAAAATAAGACTACCAACATAACAATGGTGTCAACTTGCATCTTTTTCGGGATTTAGTCTTTCACCATGAGCGAACTTAGCAGGCAACAAAACTACTATGATAAATAATATTAATTTTCTCTATCTTTAAACAATCCAAGACGCGTTCTAAAAACTAAACCAAGAGTTTTGATAGGGTTTACTTTTAAGTTTTTGACCATACAAGAACAAAGGCAGTGTAATTGTCGCGTATATGATGTATGAGCTGAATTTGATAGGCAACGAATTTAATTTCACAACATACAAGATCATCCACCTTTCAATTACCAGAATTACAAGCCAATACTCTTTAAAATGTACATAATAGGAAATAGTGTGTTCACATACACAGTGTAACATTCCTCATAAGCTTCAGGTGTACATAAATTAAATAATAAAATTATTTTTCCCCCATTTGCAGTTAATATAAACAACGATATACTTTTAACACGATTTCAACAATGGTAGACTTACAATATAAATATATACATCATCCTATAAACCTTAGGTATATATGATTGGAAGCAAATTTTACCGATACCGAATATACAAAAGACATCATATTACTTTCGAAACAACCTTTTTTCCTGTTCTCATAAATATAATCCAAGGAAATACTGAAAAAAATCCAATCATATACTAGACAGAAGGGATAACCCATTCAAATATTCTCACAGAAGGTGTTCTAAAAAAAATACATCTGACATGGTATTGAGAATACATAGCACACATAATAAGCATAATGAACACGGCAGCATTATTGTCGAGCTTTGAATTCTGGTAAAAGAGTCTATCTTCATCCAATCGAAGCTATATGAATAGGGTTTAAGGAGAATCATCAAGACCAAGGGATCAAAACGACAACTACTACGAATGCACACTACCCTGAATGCACTCACATCCAAAGACTATGCAAACAGAATTTCTCTTCATATCACATCGAGACCCACACAAAATGCATTTTAAAGGAGAAATACAAAGGCAATACCAAATTTCCTATTCCTTAATTTCAACGCAGAAGCCATACAATATGCATTCCCAACCAAATAGATTGTAGATGGAATTATCTTGTTAAGGTTACCAAGCAATGCACTCGCAGTCAGGAGTTTCTCGTTAAGTTTTTCTAGATATGCATTTATAGCCATATGGATTCCATATTAGGTTTTTTCAAGAAATGCTTCCACAGTCTAACGAAAAGCAGACAAATTTACTTATTAAAACCAGTAGAAAGTAGACAGACAAATATCGAAGAAATATTCAATATTCATTTTAACACAGAGTTCCAAGCAAGAAAGTTTTCATTTAAAAACTATTATAAATATGAATATATTTTAAAAACCCATCACAAGAAGTCTGACCTGACCAGAAGTTTCACGACGTTCCAGTTTTCCTTTAGTTCTCCCCAAATCCTATTGTCAATTCTCCTGCACCTGCCCTTTTCCCCCCTTCTAATATTTAAATAAAGGACGGAGATAATTCGTGTGGTGCCACTTGTAAAACACATGCATGTCCTTTTCCACCAAGGCTTTCCAGGTGTGAATCAATTTCCATCCGCCATTCTTTTGATTATATGTTGGCCTTATAATTTCTAAGGTCTATTATGGGATATGCATTTTATTAATAGTATTATTATTATTAGTTATAATTATTATTATTTATAATTGTAAATAATATTTTTGTTATTATTATTATTATTATATTTATCATAATCTTATATATATATATATATATATATATATATATATATTATTGTTGTTGTCACCCTAATATTTTTTTCAAACATTTAAACATAATAATAATAAATTTTTGAGAATCAAAACAAAACCCTAAGATGCAACTACTTGGATGCAACTACATGGACCGTTGGCGAAAGGATTACCAGTAGGGATTTAATACCCTAACACAAGCGAAAAACTATACCGCTCATCATATCCCCAAACTTACATTTCCCTAGATACCCTTGCTTGTAGTTTGAAGAAGATAATGATGCCTTGTGATGCTCCCGCCAACGTGTGCATCTATTCTTACATCCATAGATTGATTTACAACACCATATTCTTGTAGATAAATAATTTAAAACAAGAGCCATATTTTGGAGGGTTGTTACAGAAAAACAATCTCCAAATATCTTGGATTTGGTAGGCTTCTTCTATCTTCATTCTCCTTCAACCTTCTTGTTAAATTTTGACTTCAAATAAGGTCTTTTTCTAAAAAAATTTAATGTCTTGAGGTCTTTGCTATTTTCCTCCTCCAATATTTGGTACTTCTTACCAAATTATTCTCTTTTTGGGATTGTTGTTGAATGGTGATAATTGTGCCAAATGTTTCACTATCGGGTTCTTCTCCTTGGTAGTGAATTTCTCCAATGATATTTTCTAGGAACTCCTTTGTTGGCTTCAATGAATTCTGCAATAAGGCTCTCCAAGCCTTTTTATTGTTTCTCCTTGAGACCTCTCCAATATGCTTAATCTTGCAGCTTCTTTGGTCTTCTCAATGAGACCTTTCCTTCAACATTCTATTGTGGAAGTGTTGGCAATGAGATCTTCCTCTCGAATCTCTAAAATATGCTACTTTTGAAATTAGGTACAAGACCTTGCTAGTCCTTTAATCTTCCAAAACTGGAATTTCTTCAAAGGGATATTTTATAGATCTCTTAATATTGTTGGTCTTATTTCTTCAGAGTTATGTCTTCAATATTCAATGAGACCTCATGTGGAACTTCCTTAGCTTCTTTTGGTAGAAGTATTTAATCTGCTATATGCATGCTTCAATGGAGATCACCAATTTTCTATCTTATTTTACACTCTTCTCTAGAGTCTCTTCTCAGATCTACAATAAGGCTCTTGTGGCCTTTTCTTCTTTTGCAATCTTGTTGGTTTGCAGTATCTAGCAATGGGACCTTTTCTATAAGCCTCAAAATCTGGAATCTTCCAATTGTTGCTTCTAGTTCTGGATTGATTTTGAAGATGACATTCTTCCTAGCTCTCTATAGGAAGCTTCATATCTTTCTCTGAATCTCATTTTCCTACAATAAAGTATTAGTATGATGATTCTAAATTTAGCAATGATGGATCTTGACTAGTTGATTTGTCAATATAGTGGGATGAACGTTGAGTCGTAGTCTTCATGAGCTTTTCTGCAACTTAGTGGAAAGACTCTAGCCAAATGCAATCTCAAAAATTTTGGAACTAAGATTTGCTTCTCTCCTCTCAATCTCTCTTGTGGCTCTTCATATTCCTATTTGATCTACCGTAGCTTTGATACCACTGTTATATTTTGATAATAAATGACATGGGAGAAAGCAGTCATAAGAGATAAGAAATGCAAAAAAGTAAGATAATGGAAATATGTAAGAATGTTGAAATATGCTATTAATGGAGAGTTACAAAAATAATACAATGCAATGTAATGGAGGAAATGAACACTAACTACATTGTACCTCCTCACAACTCCATAGTAATCACCTCTATCTCTCTATATCTATCTCTCTATATCGTGAGGCATATATATAAGAAGATAAGTTGCTTGGCCCTCACTCTTCCTAACTACCTTTCCTATGACTCATGTACAAGTGGATTCTTTGTACATTTACATCATTGCACATTGACACTTGTGCATTTATTACTTCTTCCTCAAGTAACCTAAGATAATCCCCTAATATAATAATGTACCCAAGGTGGTACATTGACATGTATCCTAATAATGTAATATACTCTAACAAGCTCTATAATATGTAACTCAAATAAGCATTTTTTTATTAGATTAATAGGATTTTTTAAAGGATTCCCACAACATTTTACAAAAAACCCATGGGAGAGCACATAGACCAGAGGTCATACACTAACCACATACTATCTAAAGCAAAATAGAAAAACATAACCAACCCATATCTGACCATCCCACGATCCCACCCACAAGATCCCCCTAGCCCACTGAGAGGAGATTAACATAGTCAACAACTAGTCCCAACACAGAGAAAGGATAAACAGTCTCCCTAAAAGCAAAAATAAATCCAACCAAAAAAATAACCCTAAGCCTTGGGGTTCCCTATCAAATCTCTAGTCTCTTTCTTGTTAGGTGTAGGATCCTCCAGAATCTAACACAAAAGGTGGTTCACCTCTTTTGTGAACTCCACTACAATCTTGAGGATTCTGAAGAACACAAGCTTATAATGAGAGGGGGTTGAACAATATAAGATCAACTTTTACTTTTCTTTCTCAAACAATATTATACAATATATCAATGGCAATATCAACAACAATAATCAGAGCAATGTACAAATCATCACACACAATAGAAACACCAATTTAACATGGTTCACCCATTGTGGGCTACTCCACGGAGAAAATATTTCACAAAAATTTTCTCAACAAATCTCTTGGGAATCCTTCCCTATCACAATGTTTATGGACCTCTGTCCAAATGAGACATTAATACCCTAATGCTATGCTTTGTGGATCTCTATCCATAGGATAACTCTTTCCCCTTTTTTGGTTCATGGATATCTATCCACAAGATAACTCTTTCTCCTCTGCTCTAGTTGGTGATCTTCTATAAGACTATTGCCTCCACACCACTAACTTGTGGATCTCTCTCCACAGAAGACCTCTATCCTCAATCAAAATACCTTTGTCCTCACTGCCCTAGCTAATGGATCTCTATCAACTGGAGACTACAGTCCTCTACTCTATCACCTCCAAAGTATGCTCTCAGCTCTATCTCAAATCTATACTAAACACTATCCTCGATCTAGCACAAATCTACTCACAAGTCTGTCTCTTATTTGGTACAAATATGCCCTAAAATTTGCACCAAACTCTGTCTTCAAATATGTACTCAAGCCTTAACACAAATCTTGATCCAATCATAAATCAACTATGCTCATATCTACCCCAAGCCTTAACTCAAAGCTTGAACAAATAAATCAATCAACTCTACTCTCAAGTCTTCTCAAAGACTTACCTCACAAGTCTTCACCAAGACTTACCTTAAATATTTCCAACAAGTCCTCCCTAGAACTTGTCCAATCCACTCAACAAGTCTTCACCAAGACTTACCTCAAATATGCTCAACAATTCTTCACCAAGACTTACCTTAAATATGCTCTACAAGTCTTCACCAAGACTTGTCTCAAATCTGCTCAACAAGTCTTCACCAAGAATTATCTCAAATATGCTCAACAAATTTTCACCAAGGCTTGTCCAATCTGCTCAACAAGTCTTCACCAAGGCTTACCTCAAATCTGCTCAACAAGTCTTCACCAAGGCTTACCTCAAATCTGCTCTACAAGTCTTCATCAAGCCTTGTCTCAAATCTGCTTGCAAGATTTCACAAAAGCTTACACAAATAATTGTAAAACTTGCATACAAAAATCAACTTAATCTCTTTCATAAAACCTCTTCAATCACACAAACAAGTTTCACTCAAAATCTTGTTTAACCACATAAACATATAGAGAATGATCAAAGACTCAATATGTTTCACTCACAATACACTCAATCACTTTCAAACTCTCTTTCAAATTAATTCAGAATAAAGTATAATTTATTTCACAAAACTTGAACTATTACTCCAATGTTTTCAATCAATAATGCTCAACCAAATTCACTCAAACATTTACTTCAAACCTTGACTTAAATAATTTCCAATATCACATAACAATGATACTCATGTTCTTTCACAAACTCTAGTTCAAGATAGTTCTCAATCTCACATGACAATGATAATCATGTTCTTTCGTAAACCCTCTTAAGATAGTTCACATAACAATGATACTCATGTTTTTTCAACATCTACAAATCATGCACATGAAAACTCACTCAAACATTTCTAACAATTCTTATAAAACAATCCTTTTCACTCCACCTTTGCATTTCACAACTTTCAATCCAACAATATTTCACTCATAAGGAAGATGTGCCCATACCTTTGTTTTGATGGAGATATGCCTTCAAAACCTGTATTAATCATAATCAAATTCTCTTTGCCAATTTCAAGGTTAGATAGCAGTAGTCTAACTCCAAATCTCCACACAAATATTTTCCTCAATAATTATTTTACCATACAAAATATCAAGTCTCAAGTACACCTTATTATCTCCAAAATTTTCAAAACAATATCCAATACATAAAAAATCAAATTCCTTTGTTAACACCTTATAAACTCCAAACTTTACAAAATAATATTCAATACATAAAAAATCAAATTCCTTTGTTAACACCTTATAAACTTCAAGCTTCAAGCTTCACAAAATAACATTCAACATATAAAAATCAACTTTTTGTGTTAACATCTTATAACTCCAATCTTCACAAAATAACATTCAACAAATAAAAATTAAATTCCTTTGTTAACACCTTATAACTCTAATTACCTTATTTATATTTCTAATCAAAATAAAATATTTTAACCAACCTTATGATTGCAAAAATAATCACGTGGCCTCTATGTAATTTACGCCTCCCAAAAACCTTGGCAAAAATTAAAATCAAAGTGCTTACCTTATTAATGCTAGCCCACCTTCAACAAAAATTATTATGCCCTTTATGATTGCACCCAAACTCGAACCCATGACCAACCACCGCCGTAGTGCCTTAGCCCAAGGCTAAGCTACCATTGGGCTACACGCCCACACAACACTCAAAGTGCACGAGCTACCCTTTATGCCTTACCTTCTACGATTTTCGAAAAACAATCAAAACTTGTGTGCCAAAATGAAGGGGATGGGAATCGAACCCTTGACTTACCTTGCGTGAACATCTTAACCAGAATCTGACCACAGTCTACGCTACCCAACGATTTGGGATCGATTTGGCGCTCCACATGGATTTAATGCAAATTCTACCTCCTTAAACTTTAAAATACGTGAAACCTCTTCTTCCTTTTCAATGCAACGCATGATTAATTTATTCTCTTAGGCATTCGAAAATAGCATATGATGGTAAATGAAAATCATTGCCCCCTTCTTATACATTGTTCTTTGCACTCCAACATGTTGGCTTATGTGATTCAAATTTTAATTTGAATTTAAATTTAAACCTTTGGCGCCTTATGATTTATTTAAATTAAAATTTTAACCATAGGTTAAAATATTTTAATTTAAATAAATTAAATAATAACCTTTAAAATATGCTCAATGGGTCTTTTCAAGGATTTATTTTTTAATGATTCCTTGGACCTCGTTTTTCTTCACCTCATCCTTTTGCCTGAAATATTATAATATTATTATTTATTTTTAAACCTGCTTCTCCTTCCTTGGGTCTTCAATATTTTTAGACCTCTTTAGGCATATAATATTTAAAATAAATATTATATCCTTTTTTCTTTAACCACTTCCTTGCATTTTGGAAAAATACCCTTATGACATTAATGATGACAAAACTATACACTAAACCTTTTGACATCAATGCCAACAAAACTTGTTCAAATTTCCAACATCTCCCCCTTTGTCATTGATGGCAACCCTTTTTCCTTTAACCATTTCTTTTACCTTTTTCAGTTCTGCTCCCCCTGAGAAACTGCTCCCCCTGACTGAATGCTCTCCCCTACTCAAATCTCTCCCCCTATGACATCAATGGCAAAGGGCCACATTTGGGGCTAAATATAAGACTCTTAGCTCAGCCTCCTCCCCATTTCCTCTCCTTGAGGTGGTTAATTTTGAGGTGGGAGTATCTCTACTCCCAGCATACCATGCTCTTTTTATTTATCCACCTTCTTCCTCAATTGATCCTTTTGATTCCTCTGAATATTCTTGTTCTTGCTTGTCTCTGGAAATTATATTCTACACCACTTAGTCATATGCCCAATATTATTGCACTTATAACACTTAATGTTGTGGTTCCTTAAGGGTGCAAATGTCTTGAAATTCCTCCTGGTGAAGCCATATCCATTCCTATCATGAACTCTGTAATTTACTGTTTTATGACCAAATTGATTACAAGAGTAGCAATATCCTTGAAAAAGATGTCAATTTCTAAAATATCTATTGGTGAAACCATAACCCTGTCTTTCATGTGTCCTGCACTGCATAGCCTTGTGACAAAACATGTGACATGAGAAGCACCATCTATTAAATAAACCTTGCCTTGGCCCCATTGGTCTCTTAGTCTCTTCTTCCCTGTGATGTTTCATGTTCCATCTATTCCTTGTGCATTGTTCTTTTTCTTGTTGAACTTTCTATTTTCCAACTTATCTTTAAAATTCTCACTTTCTCTTACACTCTCTTCTTCTAAAGCTTCTTCTTTTTTGGTGTTTGAGATTGAATCTTTTATGTGTTCTCTATCCTCCTCAAAACCAAGTCTTCTTTTGTTTGATGAAGATATTTGTACCTTGATAATCCTATCTAAGGTCTTTGAACTTTTCCCAAACCTGTGTAGCTTGTCTTTAGACTCTTTTACTTCCTTCCTTAGTGAAGCTGCCTCATGCTCTAATCTTGCATATCTCAAATATTTACCTCTAACTTCTCTTTAAACTTCTTGTCTTAGCTATTGAGTTTGTTAGATATTGTATAAGCTTTCCTTTCTCTTCATCACATTCTTGAAATTGAAGCTTAAGTTTTGAGTTCTGCTTTCTTACCTTTATTAATTCCTTAAGAGCAGAAATAAGCTCACCTTCAAGATCAACTTCTCCTTCCTCTTCATTTTCTGATTCTTTGTCTTTTAGATCATCTTCATTCCTTTATGATTTATCTTCAATAGGAGCACTTCCTTCTTCTTCTATTGCCAAAAGAAGACTTTCTTCTTCTAGACCTTCAAGAGCATCTTCAAATTCATATTCACTAAAATTGAACCCATTCCTTGTACAATGATTTTCAAGATGACAAAAGTTACCACACCTAGAACATTTGAGAGTTATTGTTTTTATTTTTACCTTTTTCTTAACATCTTATTTTCTACTGTCATAAATAGAATTTCTTCTTCTTCATTATTTGAGGACCTTCCATCACTATCAATTGAACTCTTACCTATCTTATCTACATAAAAACTCTTCTTATACCTTTGGAAAAACTTCTTTCCTTGCCTACCTTGTCCATCCCTACTTTTATTTTGATATATGTATTTTCCTGTTTCCATTTTCTTATGATCCTGTTTCTTTTCACCACTGCTATTTCCAGCTTCTAGATAGTTAAATGCATAGTGATCGTATTTACCATAATTGAAACACTTAATTTTTTTTGTACCTTTATACTTTCTTGTGTCCTTGTTCCTTCTGCCATAGTTTGCTTCTTCATCACTAGATAACTCATTACTTGAATATGACTTCTTATCCTTTTTCTTCTTTGTAACTTTGAAAGCTATGGGATAGGATCCTTTCCTATTCTCATCTCAAAAGCTTTGAGAGTTCCATGTAACTCATCACTCGTCAAAGTTTGAATATCTTGTGTTTCTTCTATTGTTAAAACCTTTTCATTATACCTCTTAGGGAGTGACCTTAAGATCTTTTGACAAACATCTATTTAATCAACTTTAAACCCAAATTCTTGCATGGAGTTAACAACCTCATCCACACGAAGTAAGTATGTAGTAATGTCTTCTTCATCCTTCATATTTAGGTCTTCAAATGTTTTCTTGTGATTTTGCAATTTTGTCATCTTGACCTTTTTGTCTCCCTCATATGTTTTCTGCAACTTTTCCCAAATATATTTTTCTGATGTGCAATGCATAACTTTTACAAACTCTGATTCACATAAACCACTTAATATTCCATTCATTACCTTTTAATTATTCATTTGTAGGAGCTTACCATCTTTATATGTAGGTGTAGTAGCTGGCATTATGTACCCATCCTCAACTGTTTACCATATATCATTTCCTTGTGTCATTATATAAACCTTCATTCTTACACTCCAAAATGCATAATTGTTCCCATCAAAGATCCACTCTAAGAATACATTTGTGTTCCTATAATATTTTCCTTCAAGTTGTTAAACTCTTCTTAAGGAACCTACTCTAATACCAATTGAAGAACACAAGCTTATCCTGAGAGGGGGGTGAATAGTATAAGATCAACTTTTATTTTTTTTCTCAAACAATATTATCCAATATATCAATGGCAATATCAATAGCAGTTTTCAAAGTAATGTACAAATCATCACACACAATAGAGACACCAATTTAATATGGTTCACCCAATGTGGGCTACTCCACGGAGAAAATATTTCACTAAATTTTTCTCAACTTCCCTATTACAATGTTTATGGACCTCTATCAAAAGGAGACACCAATCCCCTAATACTCTACTTTGTGGATCTCTATCCATATGATAACTCTTTTCCCTTTGCTAGTTCATGGATATCTATCCATAGGAGAAATCTTTCTCCTCTACTCTGGCTAATGATATTCTAGAAGACTAATACCTCCATTGCACTGGCTTGTGGATCTCTCTCCATAAAATACCTCTATCCTCAAACATAAGATATCTGTCCTCACTTTCCTAGCTAATGGATCTCTATCCACTGGAGACTACTATCCTCTGCTCTATCACCTCCAAAGCTTGCTCTCAGCTCTATCTCAAATCTACACTAAACATTGTCCTTAGTCTAGCACAAATAGTCTCACAAGTATGTCTTTGGTCTAACATAAATCTTCTCTCAAATCTACACCAAAATCTATCCTCAAATCTATTCTCAAGACTTAACACAAAGATTGATCCAATCACAAATCAACTCTGCTCAAATCTACCCCAAGCCTTAAATCAAAGCTTGAACTAATCAATCAATCAAATCTGCTCTCAAGTCTTCTCAAAGACTTATCTCAAAAGTCTTCACCAAGACTTGCCTCAAAAATGTCCAACAAGTCCCCCCTAGAACTTTTCCAATATGCTCAACAAGTCTTCACCAAGACTTACCTTAAATATACTCAAAAATTCTTCACCAAGACTTGTCTAATCTACTCAACAACTCTTCACCAAGACTTACCTCAAATATGCTCTACAAGTCTTCACCAAGACTTGTCTAATCTGCTCAACAAGTCTTCACCAAAACTTACCTCAAATCTGCTCTACAAGTCTTCACCAAGACTTGTCTCAAATCTTCTCAACAAGTCTTCACCAAGACTTGTCTCAAATTTGCTCAACAAGTCTTCACCAAGACTTGTCTCAAATCTACTCAACAAGTCTTCACCAAGGCTTTTCTAATCTACTCAACAAGTCTTCACCAAGGCTTACCTCAAATATGCTCAACAAGGCTTCACCAAGGCTTGCCCAATCTGCTCAATAAGTCTTCACCAAGGCTTACCTCAAATCTACTCAACAAGTCTTCACCAAGGCTTGTCCAATCTGCTCAATAATTCTTCACCAAGGCTTACCTCAAATCTACTTTACAAGTCTTCACCAAGCCTTGTCTCAAATCTTCTTGCAAGATTTCACAAAATCTTACACAAATAATTGCAAAACTTGCATACAAAAATCAACTTAATCTCCTTCATAAAACCTCTTCAATCACACAAACAAGTTTTACTTAGAATATTGTTTAACCACATAAACATATAGAGAATGATCAAAGACTCAATATGTTTCACTCACAATACACTCAATCACTTTCAAACTCTCTTTCAAATTAATTCAGAATAAAGTATAATTTATTTCACAAAACTTGAACTATTACTCCAATGCTTTCAATCAATAATGCTCAACCAACTTCACTCAAACATTCACTTCAAACCTTGACTCAAATAATTTCCAATCTCACATAACAATGATACTCATGTTCTTTCACAAACCCTAGTTCAAGATAGTTCTCAATCTCACATAACAATGATACTCATGTTCTTTCACAAACCCTCGCTTAAGATAGTTTAAATAACAATGATACTCATGTTCTTTCAACATCTACAAATCATGCACATGAAAACTCACTCAAACATTTCCAACAATGCTTATTAAACAATCCTTTTCACTCCACCTTTGCATTTCACAACATTCAATCCAACAATATTTCACTCATAAGGAAGATGTGCCCATACCTTTGTTTTGATGGAGATATACCTTAAAAACCTATATTAATCATAATAAAATTATCTTTGTCAATTTCAAGGTTAGATAGCAACAGTCTAACTCAAAATCTCCACACAAATATTTTCCTCAATAATTATTTCACCATACAAAATATCAAGTCTCAAGTACACCTTATTATCTCCAAAATTTTCAAAACAATATCCAATACATAAAAAATCAAATTCCTTTGTTAACACCTTATAAACTCCAAACTTTACAAAATAATATTCAATACATAAAAAATCAAATTCCTTTGTTAACACCTTATAAACTCCAAGCTTCACAAAATAACATTCAACATATAAAAATCAACTTCTTGTGTTAACACCTTATAACTCCAATCTTCACAAAATAACATTCAACAAATAAAAATTAAATTCCTTTGTTAACACCTTATAACTCCAATTACTTTATTTATATTTCTAATCAAATTAAAATATTTTAACCAACCTTATGACTCCCTATTCATTCCACCTTTGCAAAAATAATCATGTGGCCTCTATGTAATTTGCACCTTCCAAAAACCTTGGCAGAAATTAAAATCAAAGCACTTACCTTATTAATGATGGCCCACATTCAACAAAAATTAGTGTGCCCTTTATGACTATGCCCAAACTCGAACTTGCAACCAGCCGCCCTCGCATCGCCTTAGCCCAATGCTAAGCTATTATTGGGCTACATGAAACAACACTCAAAGCGCACGAGCTACCCTTTATGCCTTGCCTTTTGCAATTTTTGGAAAACAATCAAAACTTTACTGTGTACCAAAATGAAGTGGATGGAAATTGAACCATTGACATGCCCTACGCAAATGTCTTAACCAGCCTCCGACCATCGTCTGTGCTACCCAACGATTTGGGATCAATTTGGCACTCCAAATGGATTTAATGCAAAGGATACCTCCTTAAACTTTAAAACACGCGAAACCTCTTCTTCTTTCTCAATGCAGCACATGATTAATTTATTCTCTTAGGCATTCGAAAATAGCATTGGATGGTAAATGAAAATCATTGCCCCTTTTTATACATTGTTCTTTGCACTCCAACACGTCGGCTTATGTGATTCAAATTTTAATTTGAATTTAAATTTAAACCTTTGGCGCCTTATGATTTATTTAAATTAAAATTTTAACCATAGGTTAAAATATTTTAATTTAAGTAAATTAAACAATAACCTTTAAAATCTGCTCAATGGGTATTTTCAAGGATTTATTTTTTAATTATTCCTTGGACCTTGTTTTTCTTCACCTTATCCTTTTGCCCAAAATATTATAATATTATAATATTATTATTTATTTTTAAACTTGCTTCTCCTTCCTTAGGTCTTCAGTATTTGTAGGTCTCTTTAGGCATATAATATTTAAAATAAATATTATATCCATTTTTCTTTAACCACTTCCTTGCCTTTTGGAAAAACACCCTTATGAAATTAATGACGATGAAACTGATCACTAAACCTTTTGACATCAATGACAACAAAACTTGCTCAAATTTCCAAAAGGTTCCAAGAATTAAATTTGGTTTGTCATCCACCAGTTAAATCAACTAGATGTCATTACAGGACCCCACCATGCTGGGATAGGAGGGGTAATCTCCTCTACAGACTTGGATTTTTTCTTCACATGGAATTGGTCATCCATGTCCACGGTAATAGGTGAGACCTCTTTCTTGATTGTCTTTGCAAACAGCCTTTTGGAGCATCTCGCCCTCCCCCCTCACATTCCTAGAAGACACAGATTTGCCGCTTGATCTTCTACTCCTTTTAGCCACCTTGGGGGAGGCTATGGGGCTCTCCTTTTTGTTAGACTTCGTTGAGTCACTAGAATTCGAGTGCGACATCACCTATGGGGGATTAATAGTTGGTAAAATATCTTGAGACTCAATATTGTTGATGATTTTGTAACCTCCAAGCCTTTCTTTTTAGCCACATACTAAAAAATCAACATGGCTAGACCTTGGTGAATTAGGTCCAAGCCTTTTCTACCTCTCACATAAGTCATGGATTTCTCCATCAAATTAAACAGAAAAGATAAAATATTCATCCATATTTATCTTCTTATTTGATTAAGGAACATCATGTGATAGCTCCCCACAATTTATCTAGATGAATCAAGTATAAAATAATCCATAAATACTATCACAACCTAGTCCCAAGGTTCCTTTAGAGCCTTCACATTGAATCCATTCATTACATTTGGGAGGTAATCACCCTCATCCATGAAGAAATTTTATTCTCAAATAAGGGAGTGTTTCTTCCTATTGTGACAATGGTGCAGGAGGGGAAGGCCCATCACTTTGACAATGAGAGTCAGTGATTTCAAACAATAGATATCTCAACTTAACCCATCCCTTGTCCCATGAGTGAGCCATACATTTGGATAGGCTCAGATTGTATGCATGGAACTTTTGGATACAACCAAAAAACCCTTATTTCCTCAAAATTTTATTAACTTCATCATTTTTTTCCAAGGTTATCGATTCCACTCATAGTTTTAGGAAGGGGGCTTCAAGATCGATTGCTTGCCCTTTTCCACTAATGCAAATTTATTGGCAAAGCAATAAACACCCCTCACAGGCTTCTCTATGAAGAATTTATCATATAAACACCCAAAGAAAGAGGTCTCACTCTAAATAAAAACTTTGACAAAGTTGTTTGAGGGTCCCCAACAACAAGTAGAGGAAGAATAGAAAATCCACTCTGCTTCATGGTCACTGATGTTGATTCCAACCAATACTTATCTTGATTTGGGCTTGGTACACCTTCCAATGCAAGTTGGGATAATAAGGGTGAGAAACTAGTTAACTAACCAAGGATAGACCCAATACCAATTTCAAATTTTCAAACTTGTTCTCCTTCAAATACTAACTACCATATCTCGTTACTTACACAAGCCAAAGTCTACCCACGTTGAGATGATGCCAACGTTGGGGTAATAAGTTTGAGCTAATAATTCTCCTTAGTGCATGCACCCTCAGAATTTGGTGCCACTTCATTCGACCATGGAAAAAGCATCTCACTCTAATTGGAAAAGCAAAAATGGCACACCACTCAAAGATCTAGGTTGTGTGATAGGTCCAATCACCCCTAAATCAAATATTTATAGATGAGGTGAGATCATCCCAAATGATCATCATGTCACTCCACCTCTGTAGATCACCATCCAAGACTAGAGAAATCGAATCTTCTTTATCATGATTTTATTGTTAGGTAGGGGAGAGGTTGATTCTGACATGAGTTAATGGATGGGTTTTTTACATGAGAAATATAAATCTTCACACCCACCCAAGGTGCCAAAATTCCATATAAGGAATTTACATTTAAAAATTAAGCTTGGAAGCAAAGGACTCAACCACTCTTGGGGGAACATGGGAAAATTTGTAGGTTTTCAATAGCCACCACAAACAATTGATTATAGATCATCCTCTTCATTTTTAATCTGATTAGCTCTTGTGGAAAATTGGATCTCTAAACAGGAAATCCTTGCTAAGATGTACCCAAATTGGCCATGCAATCTACCAATTTATTACCTTCTCTAAAAATGTGGAGCACTTGAGTATCTTCCTTATCTTGTAGGATTCTTTGCATTTCCATAACCATGTTGAGGATATTCTAGCTTGGAGTTTTATCTAACTTCATCAAATTTATCAAGTTTAAAGAGTCACCTTCCACCATGAGTCTCCTCACCCCCAACTCTTCAATTAATGTTATCCCTTGAAATGCAGCTCTAGCTTTCACAAAGTGCAAAGTTTGGTAAGATAGATATTCAGTAAAGGCCACCACAATATCCTCTCTATCATTTCTAATTACACATCCCACTACGGCCATCCCAGAGTTACCTTTTGAGGCTCCATAAAAAATAATTTTGAGCCAACCACAAGGGGGGAACACAAATGGACTAAAAATATTGGGTTAAAATTTGGGCTAGGTGGATGAAACTGAGTGAATCCTAAAACCAACTCCAAAGCAATTTCAAAGGGAGGGCTCCCTTGGAAGCCTTTATCCAACTCAGGGAATGTATTGCAAATATTCTCCACCAAACTCCAAAAAAATCTTAGACTTAAAATCAACTGGTTATGTTTGGAGTTTTTAAAGGCTCTATAATTCCTTTCTTTCCATAAGCCCCAAAGAATATGGGAGAGGATGAACTTCCATAAACATCTAAGTCTCAGAGAATAAAAGGGAGGGTCCAACTATAAATAGAAGTCTTTGATGGAGTTTAAGAGCACCCAACTTACCCCCAATCTCTCCATAATAGAGGTAAAGGAGTCATGAGAGAAAGCACATTGGGAAAACAAGTGATTCATCATCTCAATATTAGCTTCACACAAATAATATTTGTTGGGGATAACCATTCCCTATTTTTGCAGATTTTCTATAGACAGGATCTTAGTCTGAATTCCCAACCAAAAGAAGATATTAATTTTAGGTAAGAGGTTCTTGATCCAAAATCTACAATCATGGAGCCAATATTGGGTCTTTGATTCCATAATAGCTAAAGTTGATCTAACAATAAAAGCCCTATCACTCTCTCCTTTCCAAATTACATTATCCTCCACATCTACCAAGTTCAACACTTTGAGTTTTAGAGCTTTAGCAATAATATCCTAGATCAATTGAATTTCTCCATTTTCAGTGACCATTGGTAGATCCTTCCCTGATTTTTTTCTATTCTCTTGAAGCATAAAGCCATCAAATTTACATTATCCCAAGGCTCTGGAGGAGGGCTCAGTTATAGCAATACTCAGGTCCATAAATAAAGGCTCCTCCATTAACCATGAATCATTCCAAAAATTGATATTTCTTCCATTACCAAGCAACCACCTACTTCCTTTAAGCAATAAGGATTTTGACTTTAATAAACTCTGCCAAAAGAGGGATCCATCAATTGGTAGAGGATCCAAGAGAAAGTTCCTAAATTGGTATTTAGCTTTTAGAATCCTGACCCAATCTACCATCTCATTTTTTACTACCTTCCAACCATGTTTGGCTACCAACACTTTATTCATTCTCCACACATATTTAAGGCCAAGATCCCCTCTCTTCATCTGGCTACAGGCCTACTCCCAAGACACCATATGAAATTTGCTTTTTAAAGTTGGACCTGCCCAAAGGAAGGCTTTGAGAATACTTTTCAATTAAGAAATTACCTTTCTAGGAAGCCTAAAAATGGACATGAAATAGATTGGTATACTTTGAAGAGAGTTTTTAACAAGGACAACCTTTTTGGCTTGGCTTAGAAAAGAAAATTTCTATTATACCAGATTCTTCTACATCCTCTCAATAACAAGGTTCCAGAAGGTATCCAATAAGCACCCATGAAACAAAGGTAAGCCAAGAAAAACAATAGGAAATTTTGTAATGCCACAACCAAAAATACCTACAATTTTTCTTTTTCTCTCAAAGCGAGTATGCAAAAAATATAATTTACTTTTGAGTTAATTGACCTTCTACCCTGTTTCTCTCTTAAAGTTATTCAAAATCCCTTTGATCTCCCTCACCTGAATCACTGAGGCAAAATATGAGAGCAAGGTATCGTCCACAAACTAATAATGGGAGATCGGATTACTTGAAAGGGCTAGTCTGAGGCCTTTGATGGAAGTATTCAGAGCATTTGATATCCCTAATACTTCCACCATCAAGAGATAGGGAGAGATAGGATCCCCTTGTCGAATACCTTGAAAAATATGAAGAGGATCCCCATTGTATTTATGTATTAATTTAGTATATTTATGAATAATATTGTGTGAGATTTATATTTGAAATATTATGAGATTATTTATGATTATGATCTTTAGGAAATAGCATTGGATTGTTAACAATATCCAACTTGCATGAATTTTACAATAGTTTTATAGGTTGAATAGTGTCCATTGGAGAATCCTTGGTGGAGTTCTTGGAGTAATGGGGAAATTTTTCTAGTTTCAACACATCTCAAAAGGACTCTATCAAAGTTTCTCTAGAATAGCACTCCACAAATAAAAGTGTAGTGAGTATTTTGCAACTTGTATGCCCTTCTCTGAGTTTGGATTAATTCTAGTTAGTACCAACTTTATTGTATATAATAAATCCAATCTTATACCTAGTTTTGGGCTTCCCTAGTATTAGTGAAGAGGCAAGCCACAATATCTTGGGCTAGATTTTGGTATAATGCTCTACCTCTAATAAATTTAGTTGGCTTGATTTCAATATCAAATTCAAGGATCCTTGTGATCCATTTGGCTCTTTTCTAACTCATCTCTCCACTCAATATAATATTTTATATTTGAATGAATGACATTAGCAATAATTTTGTTGTTTTAAATCAAGTGCTTAAAGTATTTAAAATCTAGATTAGAGCATATACTTGTTTTTCTACAAAATCATACCACTCCTCATAGCCCTTTAGGGTTTGGTTAAAGCTATGATATGTTCATTATTCTCATCGTCCTTTTGAGTAAGGATGACAACTATACTGAGCTTTCTCCCATAGGAATAGAGGATGAAATACTTGCTAAAATCTAAGTTGACCAACATCAAGGCCTATATCAAGGCCTATTTAATTTCCTAGAAATCCCCCTTGCCTTCCTCGGTCCACTTAAAATGTTATATTATCTTCAACATCTAGGTAATTGGCTACACTATGGTGGAAAAATATAGTATGAACCTACAGATAAAATTGGTCTAACTTGGAAAATACTAAAGATCCCTTTAATGTTGTGGCAGTGATAGATTGAAAATGGCCTTAACCTAGTCTAGGTCTATGGCTATTCCTATCTTGGACACAGTGTGTCCCAACAACTTGCCTAGTGGTATGTAAAAATACACTTTTTTGTATTTAGGCACACCCCAAACTCTTGATAGTGCTCGAACACTTTCTCTGTGTTTCAAATATTCTTATTTTATTTTTTAAAAGATTTTGAGATCATCTAAGTAGACTATGACCATTTATTAAGGAGATCACTAAAAACAATATCCATATCCCTCCAAAATATGGCCCCAATATTGGATAGACTAACATTCATGCACTGATAAGCAAAAGTACCCCACTTGGTAGTGAACATTGTTTTATGTTGATCTTTATCTTTAACCCATACCTGATTGTATCTTGATAAACCATCCAACAAAGAAAATTTCCCAAAACCATAACTTGCAAGATTTGATCCATGAAGGGGAATAGATAGTGGTATTTTAATGATGCCTAGTTGAGGTCCTTGAAATTTCACACAACCATATTTCCTCATTCTTCTTATTTATTGGTACCAAATTAGATACCCAAGTGGTATGCTTAAGTAGGTATATAATCTTTGCTTCTATGAGCTTGACCAACTCTTTTCTCATGAGGGGTTTGATCTTTGGATTAATTCACCTATGATTTTGTCTCACAGAATTGAAATCTAGATTCAACTCTATTGTATAATGGATGATCTCCTTATCATATCCCTTTAGGTCCTAGTAGCTCCACACTATCACTATGGTATACTTTCAACATAATTCAACTAGGCTTTTGCTCTCTTCTAAAATATCTACTTTTTCTTGTCTGTAAGATTTATCCAGTTGTCATATTTACCTCTCGATAGTCATATTTATCCATTGTAATGCCTTTATTACCTTTGAAACGATATCATGTTTGAGCAAGGACTCAAACATGACCAAACATTTAGGGATTTTATTGCCTTTACGTTGGATAATTTGGTCCCCATAAGCCTCCTGTCTCTTCAAGGCCATTTCTTCTATGAATTTGGCTTCTTGCTAGAAAAACTAAACGATCCATTCATTGCTATAAAAATTTGCTAATATACCACATTGTTTGGAACTTCTACCTTAATGATGATCTTCAAAGGAATCATGTCTTTACAAGTCACTTGACCAAGATGATTGATTTGGATAGTTCAAGATGTTAAATTTTGTTGTATGGCAAGTCCTATTACAGTTGTGATTTCAACCATTAATAGTAATTGTACATCTATATCGTGTGGAGCAGTCCGACCATAGTGAACTTCTTAGAGAATCAATATGATAGCAATTCTTTGTTAGCATGTGATGAATCACTATATTTGATGATTTGATGAAGATTTCATAGAAGAAAGAAAATTAACACCTCATTCCTGTGGAGAAGTCCAGCCGCAATGGTCTTCTTAGGGATTGAAGTGAAAATATTTCAATTCAACGATGAATAATTTGGTTTAAATAACCTTATAGTAATTTATTCATCTTGTCAGATTGCATGAAGTGCAAGTTGCTGCAACCGCTAAGTGTATAGGGTAAACCACTAGATACGAGATACACTTGAATTTTTTTTTATTTGATTTTTTTATTATTTTGATGATTGTTGAAGATTATGGATCGGTAGATATGCATTAATGTCCATTTTGAGGCTCCTCATGGTGAGCAATTGAGAGCATTTATTTCTGCTTATCGGTTTTTTGATGAATTTATGGATGCAATACCTAGATTATGATGTGATTATGCTATATGTATGGGATGTACTGATGACATGCACTAGCTAGATGATATATGTATGAGTAGATGTGATCTAGATGTGTAGATGCAGTATTATGTATGCATATATGGATGCAAGGGTGAATGTTAAATGCATGTTTAATTTGTTTCAATTTTTTATGCATTTAATCGATGTGATATGACATGATAGATGATATGTATGGAATGCATTAATTACATGAGGATGATCTAATACAAATGAACCTGTATGTTTTAATCATTGAAACATAAGGAATGAATCTAATGTGTTTAACAAACTACTGGATGACACCATAGAATGTAGGAAAATCATGAATAAAAATGATAAATATTTTCGTAAGAAATAATCATTTAAGCATTCATATGTGAAATGAAATGATGTGAGATGTATGGGTTTTCCTTATAAGATTTTGTAAATTAAATGATATGCAAAAAATAGTCAGTGGACATATAAATATCATTGTTGATATCCATCTGATATCTATCCTATTTCATGAACATTCTTTAATATTTACAACCTCGTAAAGAAAATTCTTATTGATTGATGAGATGATTTGTTGTTGTAAGGGATTTTTGAGGTTTTCCATGAGACTCAAACACCCTGGTTGATTAATAAAAAGTTGTATAATGACTGCACAAGACTCTTGAAAGATAAAAACTTTTGTTATGAAGACCAAGTTATTCATTATCCCTCTGTGTGCAAGTAAATATATTAGATGAGACATAAAACTATCGCATAGCCAGGCGGGATTCATTCAGTCCATTTTTGTAATGAGGATCACCAAATGTTCATCATGATCCTAAGTTTGGACGTAGTTGGATTATACTACTAGGTAATACAAGCCACCTAAAGCTAGCCCATCCGTAAATTGCTAAGAACTACTCCATTGCCATGCAAGATTCATTCAGCCCATTGTTGTAATGGGGATCACTCAATGGCTTTCTAATACTGACCACTCCAGGTATTCAAGCTCTTCACCCTCTTATTTTCTTTTCATTGATTGGGATACTTGCTCATGCTTAGTGATGAAAATCACTATTTATTTTGCATTTTATTTTTTTGTTGAGCAAGGGATTTGCTTAGTGATGAAAATCATTGTTTATTTTGCTTTGCTTTATTTTGAGATTTTTATTATTTTGTATGAAAGCAAGGGATTTCTTGGGTAGGGGGGAGCTTGTCCTTTTTTCAATGATTGGCACTCTAGACCATGCGCATCACAAGGTAAGCAAGTAAAAACCTTTCGCTTAAGGTGACTAGAACCACTTCATAGTGTTCATATTTCCTTGTTCAAACTAGGATTGTTAATGTTTAAATTGTGATAGGATTTTGAAATATACAAGGTACTATCAAAACTAGATCTCATATTTTGAAAGTGAATATAGCTTTCTACAAAATCTGATAAGATCACTAGGTATGGCTGAATGACCAGAAAGCCCTAGTATATTCATTATAGCAACTAATAGGGTTGTATTGAAAAACACAATTACTCACAAGGTATGGTGGATGATGATGATGTAAGGATGCATGATTAGCATACAAACATGGTGTCATTTATAAGATTATAAACACAACCTATCCTAATGCAAGTGCAATGGATGAAAATGCCTAATGCAATGCAATTAAATGAATGCATGTGCAAAATGTAAATGCAAATGTACATGTTTTGTGTTTTTGATGTTTTAACTTGTTTTTGGATTTTGAAATTTTCAATTGTTTTTGCATTTTAAATGCTTTTCTGATTTTTATTTGATTTTTTTTTACATTTTATGCTTTTAGGGGGAAGGTACGCTACCTTAGGTACCCCCAGTGTGTGTGCCACTCAATGAAAATGAGGAAGGTGTGATACCTTTGGATTTCTCACTTTGCTTCATTGATCTTGATGTAGATGGTGGGGAAGGTGTACTACCTTGAGGACCCCCATTGTGTATGTCATTCATCGCAATGTAATAAACTTGGTTAGGAAGAGTGACAAAAATCAACTCTCCTTGTTGGGGTATAGGCCTCTATGAGGTACCACTATTTTGATGGGATACAATGAGCGATCTGTTTGCACGGAGATCATTCTGTTCTAGCAGGTTTTCAACCACCTTCCTAAATGAATGGCAGCCATGGATGTCATGCCCATGCATGCGATGGTAGATACAATAATGGCTTTCATTAGGTGACCTAGGTTTGGGTGTTCTTAGTTTGACCTCTAGTAATATGAATGCATTTACCTTGTATAGCTTTTGAAATAAGGCCGCAGTAGTTATTTCAAATATAACTACTCATTAATATGGCTTATTAGACCTACGAGGATGTGACTAACCTTGGGGTTGCACATGGGATGATGTGGTCTGAACTGGGGTAGGCAAAGGCACTATGAGTGATCCATCTATGGATAAGATCTTACTATCAATAAGATCCTGAACCACATTTTTGAACCCATAATAATTGTAAATGCCATGGCCCTCTATTCGATGATAGAGGTAGAAGTTATCCTCCCTATAACCTTTAGGTTTAGCTTTGTTTAGGTCTAAAGGGGGTATAGTAGGTAAGGTGATGACCTTAGCTTCCTGTAGCTTTTGAAAAATAACAGATATAGGTTCGTTTAAAGGAGTCCAATTGCGTTGCTAGTGTTTTGAGTGTGTAGCACGCCCTGGCTTAGTTTGATAACTAGGTTGAGCCCTAGGTATGTCAGTTGCTTTCTTAGGGGCTCTTCTTGCTTTTTTGGTGCAAAGGATGGATTTCTAACTATGATTATTTGTTGGTTGACAACCTGAAGCTGCTTCTTTTCAAGCATGTTGGATACTATGGTTTTGAAATCTTGACATGATTGAATATTACGATCGTTTTATCTATGATATAGATAGTGTAACTCTTCCTCATACCCTTGGGATTTCAGACAATTTGGATTTAACTGGTGAACCTTAGGTAAGGTGATGACATTTGTGCTGCATAATCAATTAGAAAACAATATCGCAGGCTCGGGAAATAAGGGATACTTGCTAGGTTGTTGCGGCGTCCGAGTTGGTGCCTATTATTACTGAGGCTTTTCTTGGGATTGTACAGGAGGTGGATCGACCTCGGATAGGGGTTGCTTTTGTATTTCCTAGCTCTCAATTTGGATCGTGATAAATTGCAATGCCTTATTCTATTGATCCATCTACACCTCTAGATTAGTCACGCAATCTTGTATATGTTCCAAGACTGACAAGGCTCTCAGGTGTATTGCTAGAGACTGGTTTGAAATACCATCGTCGAATGAAGGAGGTAAAAGAGTGGGTGCTATAGAACCCTTAGGTAAATGCAAATCACCCATTTTCTCCATTTGAGATGATTTCGATGCTTCTTGATGATCCACTTTGATAGTGGTATCCACATACTTATGTTTTTTACTCAGTTCATATTTCTACTTCACTTTGTAGTGTTGAAGTGTGCGAGCTTGAGTACCCCCAGTTTAACGTGGGGAAGATACTTGTTCTTGCTCTTTAGAAGGTGCTATAAGAAATGAATCGAGGTTGACTAATTTTAATGGTTTTGGTCCCTTCGATTTGGAAGCAACATCGGATAGCATCATCTATTATTTTAACTATTTTAGAGTTACTGAGCCCTCTGTATTGATGTTGATCATTCCCACGAACTCATGAGGTGTTTTTGATTTCGTACCATTTTTGGGTCGATCATCAACTGGCCAAGATGATTTTGTATCAATTATATTAATTGATGTTTTGTTTTTCTCATCAGATAGGGTGATACCATGAGTTTTGTTGATGGTATAAGGTAGTGATGGCTTAATGCAAGCTTTGGTCAAATATTTTTTTATTTCATCCGAGTGAAAAATTTGAAGCTTACATGTCACAATATTTTCTTGTGGCTCTTTGATCACTTTGTAATATTTGAAAGGTTCAAGATCATTGGGGAACATACACTTGTCCTTGATGTATGAATTTAAGGTTTTGGTGCACTATGGAAGGCACGCATTCCATGTCCCTCATCCACGGTTTGCCCAATAGGATATTGTCCTACCTTTCACCCCAAAGATGTGATACAACGTAGGCATGATCTTCATTCCCACTTGGATAGGTAATATTATTGTGTCGATTATCGGGGAAGTGGCATCATTGAAGGCTCTCAATGCGAATGTTGAGTCCCTAATTTGTGAAGGTGGAAAATTTAAGTGTTTCAAAGTTGTAGCCATGATGATATTGATAGATGACCCAACGTCAATCAAGATTCTTTTGTATGGAATATGATTGATGCTCACTATGATGTGTAGCGGTGGATCGGGTTAATCTCTAGAGATTGGATTGCTATTCTGCTTGTGAAAGGTAATCACAGGGTCCTTGTGTAAGTGAATTGAATTCAATGTTGGTAAGGACCGTGATAGATTTTTAGCTTTAGTTTTATTATTTGGTGCGTTGGACTAATCAAGGCATATTTTGTTGTCCGTTGCAGTATTGATACCAATAAAACCCTCCTTAGGCAGGTCTATGTGCACCTCATTGACATGCTCAACTTCATTTTTGTTGGTCCCATGATTGGGCAAAGGGTTTTTGAATATGTCAATATTTTGATTATCGAAATCTAAGGGGCTATCTATTTGCAAATAGTTTTTATCCAACATATTTTGCACCAGATTCTTGAATGCGATGCAATCCTCGATATCATGGTCATTTTGTCAATGATAAATACAATAAAGATCTTTCTTATACCCCTTAGGTTTGGGGCGATTAGGATCCAAGGTGCGTATCTCGGGTAAGTTCAAAGACTTGGCCTTTTCAAAGGCAGTAGAAGATTGACCTTAACGATTCAAGAAATGGCGTATAGTTGTGAGGTGGAAATTTTTATTTGTCCTTGCCTTGGTTCCTGTTGTGCTAATTGTAAGTTTGATCCTGATAGTTTTGTGGTTGTTGGCTCTATGCTGCTTTTAGAACATTAACACAATTTGATTGATATGTGTAGGCTTGACCTGCTACGGTTGATGTTGCATGTTCTTGTTGTTTCATTATTTTTTGGTTTGGAGATTCAGGTCTTCTTCTAGCTTGATATCTTCAATTACCTTGTTGCAGTTGAAGCAACAATGATATGTGCTTGGCACAAATTTTTGTAAACATTCAGGTGATTTTAGTAGTGGGAATATAGAGCTGGTAATTTTACCATTAGTTTTCACCATCTATTCTCATAATCCATGATTGGCTCATCATCATATTATCATAGATTGGCAAAATTAGATAAATTAGTCTTTTTCTTGATGCCATATGAGAAGTTTTCAAGAAAAGCATTTGCTAGCTGCTCAAAATTGGTGATGTTATACCTTGTTAATTGGTTGTACCATTCCAGGGTTGTGCTTGCAAGGGTAATTACGAAATTTTGTAATAGCAAGGCATCATTGTGCTATAGCTAGAAACACGCATTCATAAAGTTGGTTATATGATCTTGCATGTCTTCATCACCCTTGAACTTGTCCAATTTAGACATCTCAAAATATTTCTGATAAGCTGGACTTGGTACTGACAAACACAAGGGTTGATTGTGGATTTTTCTTAGGGTGGGCTTTTGCCCCATCATACCTTGTTTTTTGAGAGATTTGGCTCCCTCAATAAGAACTTTGTAGGCTGGAGAAGAAATGATTTCTTCCTCCCTAAGGGATCTTCGAGATGCAAGCGGGGGTAGATTTATTTGAGCTCAAAGTGGTCAATTGTACTCATTCTCCACGTTTACAGAAGATAGTTCATGATACTGCCGATCCTGGTAATCTCGTTCTAATTCTTCATATTGACTATGCTTTGGCCAATTTTTTGCTAAACTCTTATGTGGTCGAGAATCATGTTGAGAAGTATGGTGAATATGATTGTCTCTGTTAGGATACTATCCTAACATTAATTAATAATAATAATACATGTTATCCTATGGTTATATTAATAAATAATATAATAATTAATTATATTAATTATTATATTATTATAAGATTAGGGTTAGGGTTAGGAAGCATGGTGACTCTTCACTCATAACCCTAAAGGGGTATAAGACACTATGTGATTCTATCATTTAATATATCCATGAATATGAAATATAATACAATTTATTGAAGGGACTTCTCGACAATCCAAAAGCGATTCTTTTAGTTTTAGGTTATTTATTTATCAATTTATGTGCTAGGAACCCTAGGTTCCTACCATCTGGTATCAGAGCCTTATGGATCCAACCACATTGGTCAAGGAAATGAAAAATGATATTACAAAAATTAGAAGAATTATTGAACAAAAAAAAAAAAAACAAATGGAACGTTTTGATCGTATTATACAATATTTAATGGAAATGCAAGAGGAGACCCTAGCCATGGAATCTCAAGTAGAGGAGGATCCCATAGCCATGGAATCCCAGGTGGAGGAAGAGCCCATAACCAGGGAATCCCCGAGGGTGCCCATTGCACTCCCCAAGAACAAAAAAAAATCCAAACCCTAAAAATATCTCCAATATTGTTTGCAATATCCCCAATGTTGTTTGCAATGTTCTTTTTAATGCAGAGGAAGAAACGAAAGTTTCTAAAAATTACAATGCATATCAAAGTGGAAGCCAACCTAGTATCACCTATGCAAACAAAATAGAGGCTCAAGGTGCTCAATATCATAAAGTTATTTCCATTGCACTAACATCCACTAAAGCTCCTTATTTCTCTCCTTCACCTGGTGCTACTAAAATTGTTTCTCAAAATTTAGGAGGTCCAATCCTCGTGAAAGGCATCATTCCCAGCGAGGTTACATTTGAGTATTCTCATAGCTCCAAATTAGTTGCAGGTGAATTTCAGATTGCAAAAGCAAAAGAAACAAAATCTAAGGAATGCAGCCCTACCCGTCCGCCTCCATGGCCACCTCCGCCATTTCCCATTTCCTATGCAGTGTCAATGATCCTTCTTTGTGGAATTGTCTAGCTGCAGTTGAATTCGTATTTAAAAATTATAAAGCACCATTATTGAAATGGTCGCTCGGCTTGGTGGTAATTCAAACAATTGGGCACATAAAGTGAAGGACTTGTCAAACTTTTCTGAATCTACATGTGAGGACCAACGCCATGCACTGTCATTCATTCTTAGTGACATTCAATATGAATCCTTTCATCATCAATTTTTGGTTTTGAAAAATGTGGACAGTATAAAACAATGGTTCACGTCTTTAATTCGGTTCACAAAAACCTAGAACAAATCACAGATAATGGACAGAATATAAAGCTTTGTGAGCATCCATCTCAAATTCAATGCCATATTTTAGAGTTTTTTTGGGTAGATTTTCGTCAGTAACTCAAGCTTACTCTTCTTCGAAAGGGAAATCGAGCCTGAGATATAACAAAACATATGTGTTTAAAAATGTGAGGAACCACAGGCTTTATGGGAATCACATCATCGAAGCCATGTTCAAAGCCTAAGCCCACCATGACCATCCAAACCAGGAGACCAGTGCTGATGAACGATCTCTCCACTTCAAAGATGAAATCTAGCAGCAACTCGGTCCAGAAATTGCAGGCCAACCGCATACCACACCAACCACATCTGCCAAGCTAGATGACTGCTCAAACGTAAAATAAGAAATTAAAAACAAAAATACATTTGGCTTCCCTTAAATTCTAAGTGCCATGAAAAAGTTCTTCCTTACAAGCTCTCACACTCCTGTGTTGCGAACTAACATCAAACACAGTAGTCGGTTATAAAATACATCGATTAAGTTATGGGTGATAATATCTATTGTGCGCATACTCTGCCATACATGGAGAACGAACAAGGGATTTGTCTATTCAAAATAATTTTTTCTATCTATTCATGGATTTCATCCTAGGGATGTCTTTTTGCGGCATCTCATGATCATTGAAAATTTTGAACGAGTTTGAGAAGAAAAGATTAATGGAGGTGCCAATAGAGCATTAGTTCAATGATAACATATAAGTGATGGGATACATTAAAGTTGAATCAGAATGACAGCAAATTATCTCAAAAATAATATATCGTAGCCTACGTGCAAAAAAGGCCGCCCTTTTTCGTTGTGGTGAACATTAGTTATTACCGGTGTTCATCAATAAGATTTAAGATGGACTCTTATATCACTGGCGGTTAAAATCAGTAAAGTTAAAAGAGAAGCTTTCTAACCGTTGTCTCTTCTTATAAGGTTAAAATGGAAGCTTTTTGTATACAATTTAGAAGGACAATTAGGTATCTATATCATATTTTGTCTACGTTCAAAAAAAAAAAAACTGAAGTGAAAACTGTTCCATTTTGTTTGGATACGAGATGAACTTTAAAATAAGATGATATAAAGACTACTGAGTAGTGACTACTAATGGAAATAATGATTGTTGATAGATGGGTCTGTTTTCATTGAAAGTGTACGTAGTTTGCAGGTATTATGTGTACAGCTTACCGACATGTAAGCTTACAAGCATCAAGCCACATTGAAGAAATTCATAGGCACATGGCACTCAAGTTGGTAATAGACACTTGGTAGATGGCCACACTTAACGAATTCATAGAGCCCTTTTATTTCATCAAACATACTATGGAGGAGAATCACACAATCAAATTAACCAACTATCACGATCACAACTTAGAAGAAAGACCATCTCCATAGAAGATTGCACATCATTTTTGTCCTATGCACTAAATAATTTAGAGCACTGTTATTCTAAAAAAGAGGAAGTTCAATACCTGTCATACTCATTTTATAGCATTCCTCGCTTGTCACCTTTTCCTAGGACCACATTGGAAGTCCTCAAATAATTTACCCGTAATATTGGGGGTTGCGGGAGGTGTGATTCTGACACTGGCCGCATTTCTCCTTGGAGTTCCAAGTAAGAGATTATATCAATATTCCCTGGGAAATTCAAATCCTATTATAACGGGCATAGAAACTATACAAGGAAGAAAATGTTATGAATATCATGGATTGGACAGTTAGGGGAAGTTACTCCGACGAAGAAGCCATAAGATGCATTTGCATTGGGCTTCTGTGCGTACAATATGATGCAACGATCCATCTAGATTGTGCATAGACGTCACACAGGTAGTCGTTGACAGAAAGAAGTTGTGAATAGACGAGAAGTGGCCGATGTTAATGTGCATTATAGGTGACAATTGAGTTTTTTTTTAAAAGACAAACTTAACTACAAGAAGCCTGTGATGTTGAGGACAAAGCTCTTCAAAGAGGGATGGCATGTTAGGATACTATCCTAACATTAATTATTAACAATAATAATACATGTTATCCTATGGTTATATTAATAAATAATATAATAATTAATTATATTAATTATTATATTATTATAAGATTAGGGTTAGGGTTAGGAAGCATGGTGACTTTTCACTCATAACCCTAAAGGGGTATAAGACACTATGTGATTCTATCATTTAATATATCCATGAATATGAAATATAATACAATTTATTGAAGGGACTTCCCGACAATCCAAAAGCAATTCTTTTAGTTTTAGGTTATTTATTTATTTATTTATCAATTTATGTGCTAGGAACCCTAGGTTCCTACCAGTCTCCTTACCTAGTTTGTAGCTCAGGGTGCGATGTAGCATGTCTCTTGTTGTGTTGCTGCCTATACTCACTATGAGGAGGTAATTTTGATCGATCCAATATGTTTGATTGCTCTTCGCACTCCTTTTTATCAAGGAGGCATTTTTCCTCTAGGTGGTGTTCATATAACCATTGTTGGTGCAACCGTTGTTGTTTTATGCTTTCTCATTCTAGCCTTTCTAAGTGCTCCCGCTCCACATGCAAATCCTCCAATTGATCTTGGATCATTTGTTCTCTCTAAATTACGTTTGACCTATGTGATCGATCTAATTGATTTTTCGTATAAGGTCTTTGGCTCCATAAATTTTTGTGAGGGGCTTTTTTTACCTCGAATTGCGCAATAAGGTTTGTAACTCTATTCCCTCGATTTATCAAGGTTGTATTGACATTGTTCTCTTCCCTAGGGGTGCAATCCTCCTGCAAGGATGTTGTAGGGGTGTTGTGTGTTTTCTAGGAACACTCACTGCGGATATGGACAGGATGCAACTGAGTTATAGTTCCTTCATCCACGATGTACTCTTCAGTGGATCCAATAGATTCACGAGGGGTATGATCGCGGTATATGCTTCCATGTTCAACTGTTCCATGTTGCGATCTTCTAGAACCTTGATCTAAGAAGTCAAGGTGATGGGTCTTCCAAGGTTGAGCAAGAGGTGTACCTTCTTCACCAATTTTGCAATAGGATAAATGACAACCTCCATGCTCGAAAGGATTTGTCATTATTATTGGCATGTGAATGCTCGTACCCCCTCTATCTCACCTATCATTGGGCTGACTTGGCCTCTCAGTGTGATGAGATGTAGTATGCCTAGAAATGATCTCTTCTGGATCACAAGAAAATTTATTATTGATTCTCCTAGATGAGGTTTCTTGATGAGAACCGTCGTGAGTGGTGTTGTCTCCTCTGAGACTACTTGAAGTTTTCTCAGGTATGTTAGGGGCATGTGTGTTGCCTCTAGGGCGTTTTGGGCCCTCTAGTGCATTGGGTGTCGCCTCAGTCATGGATCGAGGGTGGCCCCATGTAGTGACCATAGCTTTATGGGTTATATCTTATGTAATTATTAAGACAAACAAAGTATACAAAGTGATTATCTCATTCAAGTTTTCTTTGTGTTTCCTAACACTACACTGAAGAAAACCCACACTGAAGAAAAATTTAACTTCCAAGAAAGGTCATGGGTGTTATATACCAAAACGATTAGTGTCATGAGCTAATCACAATGGGCTAGGACTCCAAAAAGTGGCTTCAAGATCAAAATTTGTATTTTTGGAATTTTTGGCCAACTGGGGCTTGTGAGAAAATAACCAATTTAAGGAATTTTGGGCAAATGAGAAGCCAAGCCTAAAAAATGCTATGATAGGTGCATAAGGGGCTAACTAAGACAACAAAACAAATTTGACAATTTTTGGGGTTGTCTAGGTCTATTTATGACTGTTTTAGTGTATTTTTTCCCTATTTGTGGCTTAAAAATCACTCAAAAATCTAGTAATCATAAAACCAACCTAACTTTTTTGTTATAGCTTTGATTTGCAAGATTTTCAATTTTTTTTGAAAAATTAGGATTTGGTCCCAGATCGGATGGCAAGATCTTATCTTGATTACACAAGAAATAAAAAAACACTAAAGTAGACAAAATGATTATCTTGTTTAAAGACTAATGTGTGTCCTAAGAACTCATTTTGTGTGTTTTTGATTTGTTGTGAATACAATCTAAAATCTTATCATGTTTGCAATAGTTGATGTAATTCTTAGATTGTCTAAGGTTTTCACCTATACACTCACAGTGACAAACCCGGTAATGACATCTAGGTTGTCTACCCACCAAAATATAGAGATGAAATCCATACCCGATCAGGGAGAATAGGTACTACCGATTCTCACCCAACACACCATGGTCAGTGATACACCCCTCTGAAGAGGAATGCATGCAATTTTCCATGGATAGGATAGTTCTTGAATTGGCCTTGGCCACGGATAGGTCCTGATGATACAATGTCAGACATGCCAACCGAGTGGTAATGACTTCCACTATTGGTCTTAATTAGTGGGTTGGATGTGAAGGCCCAACGACATTGATGTTTACTTTTGGATCGTGGTGTGTGGTGTGTTCATTTTAATTTGCATAAAAAGAAAAATGCATCATACAATATTTGATGATTTTTCACCTATATGCATGAAAAATACGTTTTATTTTTAGAAATAAATGCATACACAAATGATATTTACAATTCAAAGAATGCACATGTAGCTAAAATGATATAGCCTTTGATCAGGATCCAAGTAAACAGACTAAAAAATAGTTCTAATAGTATCCACCTCTATGATTAGTGGGCCACCATTGTAGTCGTACACAGATACAGCTAATATCCTAGTTGTTGGCTGCTAGGGTGGCTGGCAATAGTGGTTGTTTTTCCTATCAGCGGCTAGCAGCATATACAAAATTTTCTAAAATTTACCTTTACGGTTTCACTATGTGGTTTAATTATTACTGAATTTATGCTTCAAACACACAAAGAGTAGGTAAAAACCAAAAAACACAGAGAGGGCTACTTATCTGTAGATCCTTATTTGATGAAGAAATAGTTGTTGATTGTTTTTACCACTTTTCTCCTAGCCAATGTCAATCAGGGTAGCTATGACGCTATCCATTGTTGTTGTCGGTGGTTGAGACTGCTAATCGTTGTCTATCAGAGTGGTTGTACCTGCAGAAGGAAAAAGGCAAATTGAAACAACACATAAACCTTAAAAATTGTGCATCTATGCTATTTGCAACATATAACAAATTGAAAGTAAAGAATCATGTAATCATTTGCAAGATAAATATGATACAAAATAAGGTGCTCTTTATTAATCACAAGGAGTTTTATTACAATATTTCCCTCTTAGGGAATCCCTAAATTTGATACAATTGTTACACAGATTGTGGCCCCTCAAAGGGGAGAGATGCACTCAAATGATCTTCACATGTCCACTACTTTGCTTATAAGAGGGCTTATTAGCTGCCTCCTTCTTTGATGTCAAGAAGTATGACCTTGATGATGCTTAGATTCTTAATTATCCCTGTCACCTACACACAAAGAAACTAGAAAACACATCAATAACACATGATGCCTCTCAAGATGAGGCTAATTTCTTGAAATATGCAAATAGGAAAGAAATGCATGAAATGATAAAGAAATGCTTGAAAACATGAAATAATGCTTGAAAGACTGAATATAAAGAATGAAAATGTTGCTATACTAGGTTAGAAATCCAATGAAAATACTACTAATCTAATATAATGGCTAAAAATAGGGGAAAAGAGACATTAGATCCTAGCCACTATCAACCAGAGCAGTTGGCTCTGCTAGCCGCTATCAAATTTGGTGGCTAAGCTTGCAGGCCACTATAAAAGACAACGACCATGAGGAAATATTTATGCTCTCTAAATCTTAGGCCTAGCATCAATCAATTCTGATGTAAAGGGGATTGACATTCTTGGTGCATTCTCTCAAAATGACTTTGGGTGGGAAATTGGCTCAAATCATGTTGAATTGAGTGTTTGAATAGCGGTTGTTCTTCTCAAAATTTAGAAATCTCCATTGGTGGATAGGCACTTGCCATTTCTCAATTGGACAAACTTTGTTACTCCTCAAGGGGATGTGAAGTCACTCTCCAAACCGACAGGGCTTCGCTATAGCAAATGCTCATCAATTCTCTACGATTTTCTTGATAAATTTGGGGCCTTAAGTATACTCCCACATTCTTTGGTCTAGCTTCTCTAGGAAGCCAAGATCAAGAACCTATTGAGCTGGAATGGTTAGATGAAGCTTTTGGAGGCTTCTAGAACCCAAACCATTGCTAATTCATTAGATACAACTGATTTTGCTTGATCCAAGGGATGCAAGTTTGTTACAGGGCTAGCCACTATCGACTAGGGCAGCTAGGAATCTAGCCACTATCGACCAGGGCATCTAGGAAGCTAGATGCTATCAACCAGGGTAGCTAGGAATCTAGCTACTATCAACCAGGGTGGCTAGGAATCTAGTTGCTATTGACATCAGCGACTAGAGCTTCATAAGACTAGGTTGCCCTAAATGAGTGGTTAGAACCATTGCTGGGTCTTGGAAAGGTCTAAATTCATTCATATGGTCTGCAAAGGTGCCCGTATGAGTAGTCTCCTAAACATGACATTTTTTAGGTGTCTACGTTATGTTCTTAATTTCTTCTATTTTCAAATATTGTGGATTAATATAATTTTGATTTAGATATGGAGAGGGTATCTACACCAAAACTAGATTCTTGGGGGAAGGTAAATGGAAAGTGGTAGGTTTCATAATAGGTTATTGATGGTATGATGGTTGAATATTCAAAAGGAGGGGTATAGGGGCCTAGGAACTAGCTTCCCTATTTGAATTAGGCTCTTTTTAGGCTAAACAAATATCTTATAAGTTATTGGAAATGTGTTCCACCTCTGAATTTTGCCATCATGGCTATGTCTAAATCAAAAGCTCTTAAATAAAAAATGAGGCCATAACGAGGGGCAATATGATTTCATCAAGGATCCTATACCAAGTCTTGTGGAATCATATATTTAAATAATTCATGGCTTCCATAGGATGTCTTTTTATGGTTTCTAGCTACTCTAAGAGGGATACTCCATTTTCCTTCCCTTTGCAAAAAGTTTGGCAACTTGATCCCAATTAGTTATTGAATCTATAGCAAGTGAGATATACCATTTAAATGCTTTCCCCTTAAAATATGTGGCTAATAATATTAGTGCCATATTTTATTCTTTGATATTATATAGTGAGCATAGATTGACCATATGCCAGAGGTGTTCCATTGGTGTTGTCACATCTTCTTTGATGAAGAGATTTATTCAGATACTAGAATATCATCCCATATATCAAGTGGAACTGGTGGCTACAATGGACCCTTATCATTCTAAGGAGGTAGCCTTATTTGATGCAAGTTCTATGGTGTAACCATGTTTTACTATCGATCTCTACTTCTACGACTATGATCTAACAATGGTATCAACAACAATGGATTTACATTTGTGTTAGACCTTGTGATAGGTCCAAAGCTCTTAAATCACTAGGTTCATATTCTACCAATCGAGATGATACTTAATGAGTCCTTGGACAAATGGAGTTGCTAGGTGACTATTAAAAATGCTTAAAAAATAAAATAGGCTATGATTTTTAGTAGGATCTGTTGGTCCGGCTTTCATGCACACCCCGGGAAGGATGAGCAAGGAAGCTCCGGAGACATCCACGGGACGAATCCCACTCACTTTAGGATCTAGCTGGTTATCCAAGGTGCGAGTTACAGAGTTGGGTCGAATGGCTATTCACTCTTTTCCGCTTCTGGAATAGATTTCAATATGGACCGCTCTGTTACCTTACAGGGGGTTCCCGAACTTGTTTAGTAGTTGCAGAAGTTGTTATTTGTTTATCAGATTTAACTTGAATTCTTGATCTAGCTCTCATGGGTCAGTAGATTTAAATAAAAGACAAATAAAGAAAGTAAAAATGGATCATTTCACCGAAAACAAAGAGAGGGTAGGGTAGGGCAGAAAGATAAGTTTATCAAACATCAACTGTAAAACCCTGAACTATCAATTTTATCTATGCTACTAGCTTCACAACAGAACAAATCCAAGAAGAAAGTGTCCAGTAAGTCTAAGATCACTTTCAACTAAGAGCACAAGGCAGAGTAGAACAGATCTAGCAGAAAATTATAAATCCAAAGGCAACTGGTTAAAACTGGTATCTTTCACCGGCAGCCTAGCTCACACAGTGAAGACAGAGCAATTAGAACAAACTTGAACCTCAAATCTGTAATTTCTCCTAGCAGACAATAGAACAACTGAAGCCTAACAACATATTTAAACTTGATAACTCAGATTTACAGCATATATCTAACAAACTTAAATGGAACGGATAACAAAAGAAGATACACTTATCACACTCTGCAAAAGATTAGGCTCCTGGCCATGCTATCACAGAAAAGCTAAAGCACATCAACTCCAAGTCCAGAAACAAAGGATTTCACAAAATTTGCAAGAAATTGCTTATAAGCCTTTTATTTCTAAGTCTCCGCCTTCCGCAATTACATTGGGAAGAAGTATTTATAGATTCAGGACAGACCCTGATCTTTTCAGAAATATCTTCTTCCCATAACTGCAAATATTATCACATCTAAACCCTAGGACCCGGGTTTTACAATAAAAATCCATTTAAAATCAAAGTCCAGATAGAACTTAACCCTTCGGCAAATCAGGGGAGTCAGATGCCATAAATGGAGAAGATAAAATCTAAAGCCACTTGCATTCATCCGCAGCTGCAAATAAATGCCTCCATTAATTCTGCTGGTGAGCCGGATGAGTCACCACTTCTCCATCAATTTGATCTCCGCAAAGCCATCCCGAGTTGAAATTATCTCCATGCTATTAATTCGGTCATAAATTTGTCATTGAATGCCTTCACCGGCATCTTCTCCTCTAGCATGGCGGTCCTTGATCAAATCTGCACTTTAACTTTGACTTTATGGCCTTTCCCGGTTGTCCCGCAAGTGCCAGATGGAATCCTGCATGAAAGACAAAAAAATTATATTAGTACTTTAAAATCATTAAATCAGAAGCTTTAAAGGTTAAAACAGATTAAATCAGGCTAAAAATCGCAAAACAAGCTTGCATGTCGGCTTCTGTTTGTCTGCCTCACGCTTTGACACGTGTCGCTACCCCAGGATGCCTTCTGTTTCCCGCTGGAATGCACTTCTGGCTCATTTGAGGACTTTCTCTCTCCTGCCACGAAAATGCGACATGTCGCGATTTCGCGACATGTCGCGAAATCGCGCCTCCCTGGCCTCCGTACAACTTCTTGATCCAAGCATGTCGCGATTTCGCGACATGCTTGTCTTGCAAGACTTCCTCAAAAGGTGCAGCGCATCGCTACCATTTTCACCCTTCGCCTTCGAAACGTGCAGCGCGTCGCTACCATTTTCACCCCTGATTTCGAAACGTGCAGCGCATCGCTGCAAGCTCCAGCCCGCGATTTTGAAGCACGCAGCGCATCGCTGCACCCTTTACCTCTCGACTTCGAAACATGCAGCGCATCGCTGCAAGCTCCAGCCCGCGATTTTGAGACATGCAGCGCATCGCTGCAGCTTTCTCCTTTCCAGTCGTGAAAATGCGACATGTCGCGAAATCGCGCTGTTCCGTACTGATTTCTTCTCTCTCCTCCGGCAGACAGCGATTTTGCGACGGTTTCCATAAATGGAAACGTCGCGATATCGCGACACTTCCATAAATGGAAACGTCGCGATATCGCGACACTTCCAAAAATGGAAACGTCGCGATATCGCGACGTTTCCAAAATGGAAACGTCGCGATATCGCGACACTTCCAAAAATGGAAACGTCGCGATATCGCGACACTTCCAAAAATGGAAACGTCGCGATATCGCGACGTTTTTCCGACTTGGCCGATTTTCATTCTCTCAAGCCCATTTTCTCTCTCTTGCCGCGAAAATGCGACATGTCGCGATTTCGCGACATTTTTCTCCCCGGCTTTCTCTTTCCTCATCCTGCAGCGATTTCGCGACACTTTCCAAAAATGGAAATGTCGCGATTTCGCGACACTTGCAAAAATGGAAAGTGTCGCTATTTCGCTACGCTTTTCGACTTAGCCGCTTTTGCCAAAATCCGTCGCGATATCACGACATTTTCGAAAATGGAAGTGTCGCGATATCGCGACACTACCAAAAATGGAAAGTTTTGGTTTTCAGTGAATTTTCTATCTGTTTTCAGCATTTTTCTCGGTACCGGTGCGAGATTTTCTTTGTGCATGAATGATTCTAGCATGTAGAAAGTTAAGCTTGAAATAACAATGCTAGAAAGACTTGGAAAAAGGCACAACTTTAACAAAGAGGCAAGCAAAATTGGATTTAAACCTGAAAATGATCAAGAGGGTCCCTGCTGCAAAAATGGAATTTCAGAGTTTTCAAGAGGATGGAATCTCATTTTTCAGTGGGGGTGTGTTGCTTCTCAACAGGATCTTAGCTCAATATCTTTAGTTAGTGAGACAACTATCAAGATTCATCCCATTGGGCATGCTAGAAAAACTACTGGGTTTATGCTCAAAATACAACAACCATCCATTGTAATAGTTAGATGTTTTCGATGCTTATGCATTATGGAGAGTGCATAGTTCTAGTAGTCTTGATATAATGAAATAAAACTCAAAGGACAACCTCTAATATTATTTGCAATGTTGAATCCTTGTTAGGGTGTGATCTTCAATACTTAAGTTTGCTAAACTCCTAAGCTATCGTTTTGTTTTGAGGAAAAATGAAAGGGAAGGAACATAAATTAATAATCTTAAGCTAAAGGTGGTGATGTTCCTATGATCATAAAACCTTTTGTATATTAATGGGATGAATGAACACATGCATCAATCATGCCACCAATAATAAACACGGTTTTAAAACAACATAACCATTTGCTCATAAAACTTGCATAAAGACCAAGACATATACTAGTTATAGCTCCTTATACAAAGTGGCATATATACAAAAACAAATATACGAAACAAGTAGTCATAACACTTTTATATATATGTACTTGAAAATGCTCGTATACATATACCAAAAAGAAAGAGGCTTAAATAACTATACATGAATTGACTCAATGATCAAGTATAGATCAATACACATAAGAGAGTGAATGAAAATTTATATCCAAGGAAAGATATTAGATATAAAAATACAATTCTTCTTCTTATCTTAGGCTCAAAGTCAAAATTTCATCAATCTTGAGACTTAATTTGCTTGTGTGGTTCCTATATATTCATTTTCTATGGTTGTAGATTATCATTTCCTCAAGTTATCTACCTGATTTGATTGGTATATGTTGAATCTTACTTGAAATACTTGTGATCAAAATTTGTGTGTGATGCAATCCTTTATATGCTAACAAAACCTTGTTCCTCCCCATTCCATCATTGTTATTTTGCCAAACTTTCATAGTGGTCTTTCATTCATACTTCATTTAAGAACCTGATTGCTTTGGTTTCATGTTCTTATTGCACTACCCTTTTTTTGAAAACCCAGTTTGATAAGGAACTTGCTACTAGATTTTGTATGTAGTGAAAATTCACTACAATAATTATTGCAAAAATCTATTATAATGTCCATCTGGACTTATTGTTGATAGAAAATGAATCTACATATATACACCAAATTGATTAAACATCTAAAGTAGAACTAAAAAAGTAAATGAAATTAACACAAGTTTCCTTTTATTAAAAATAAAAGGAGGTGTTGTAAAATTTACAAGGAACAAACAAGTAAAGCTTCATACCAATCCTGTTAATGGCTAGAAATGGTAGGTTAATACCTTTGTATATTTTCCCATATCTAATTGGCCACTCTATAAGACCAAAAGGTATGCCTAATTATTTTTTGTCAGCCACATACCACATCTTGGGTGAAGCATCCAAATCTTATAAACAAGACTTTGGATGGAATCCTAAGATTCATGGCTTGCCAAGCTAAGATCTTAAGATAATTTTCCCTTTATTTCTAGCACATTGCATTGATCCTACACCCTAACTCTTCAAAAACATAGACCTTATGCATGGGGGAACAAATGCTTGCACAAATTTCTAATCATTAGGGTATTGATTCTTCCATCTAGCCACTATTAGAATTTAAGAGTGTTATATTCCATCATGGTTGATATCTTAACATACATATTTGAACCAACTATTTCTTAAATAGTATAGACCACATATTTAATGTGATATGGTATAAAAATGGTGTTTAATCTCTTGCAATAATTTCTATTTTTGAAGAAAAATATTTGATAAATCAATAAACCAATGTACATCCCTTTTGAAAAACAACTTACATTTATATTTTGGATCAAAGACCAGATGTGACCATGTATATTCCATCATGGTTGATATCTTAACATACATATTTGAACCAATTATTTCTTAAATAGTATAGGCCACATATTTAATGTGATATGGTATAAAAATGGTGTTTAATCTCTTGCCATAATTTCTATTTTTGAATTAAAATATTTGATAAATCAATAAACCAATGTACATCCCTTTTGAAAAACAACTTACATTTATATTTTGGCTAAAAGACCAGATGTGACCATTGCTTAATAATAACTGATTTCACCAAAATAAGGATGTGACAAAACTAAATCCTTGCCTAAGTGAGGAACCATCCCATATTAGAAATAAAAAACCAATTTCTAGGCCTACAAGAGGCATATTTTTTTTAATTGGTTGAAAGAAGGGGTTTTGAAAGGATTCCCAAATATTTTACAAAGAGAAAGAAACAAAATTCCTAGGGGAGAACCCAAAAACTACAAAAAATGACACTATCCCAAGCAATGGTAAAAACCACCAAATAAAATTACATATCCATAGTGAGATGAGAAAATAACAAAAGCAAAATAGTCGAAGGCCAACCAACTACTGACCCCTAAGAAGAACCAACTCAAGAAGCCCACCACCAAAATAGCTAATCTAAGTGGGAAAATCTCCAAAACAGAAAGATCCACCAAACAATATAGGAACTAAGAGAACCACGATGAGGATGTGGTCAATCCATTAGGTCACCATAGCCACATCCTTAACCATATCAAAATACCTTGGGGCCCCTTGATCCCATCCCATCATAATTTTGATCTCTTCACCACATGAAATGACCACATTTAGGATACCAATAAGAGATCCCATGAACTCCAACATCATATTTTTGCATGACCTCAAGGTTTTGGGGAGATCCTTAGGCCTTAGGAATTTTACCTTCTTCTTTCCTGCTAGCCCACATGAGTGCTAAGCTTTCTTTCTGATATAATTTTAATCATCCAAGTCTGAATCCTTGACGTAGAGAAGGGTCTTTTCAGCCTTTATTGTTTTATAGAATAGGCGTTTAGACCGCCTTGATTTTTCATCACTTCTATTAATCCTTTTAAGAGTTTTGGAGGCTTCTCTTTGCCCCTTCGGTGAGATATCTTACCAAGTGAACCCTTTGAATAAAAATACTTAGCACTCAAAATATTATCAAGTAAAATATTCTTTTTGTAGTGAGATTTCACTACACTAGGAAAAACCAACCTCGAGGATAAATTTTGAGCAAAACATCCATCCAAGGAAGAGCTAATATGAGAGGACTTGAAGATCCTTCAATCTATCATGTAGTTGATGCTATAAATATGTCAAATATGCTAACAAGGGAAGGCCTATATTGAAAGCTACTACTAAATTCAAAACTCCTATACCATGAGGCGATGTTGACCAACCAGACCAAAAAAATAAAAGCTTATAGACTTTCTAGTGACAATTAAGTCAAACCTCCCTATTGGTAAGAGTCTCGAAGCCCTTTCAATGATAGTTAAAAGAGATCTACAATTAGCAAGGTCTAGTCCCCTATAGTGGTTGTGTAATCACTCATCACTTGAATGGGTGGGTTCAAAAACCAAGCTACCCTTTATATCCAAACGTTTGATATAATGCAAATATTATAAGTAATAAGGTCAACTTAGGCTTCAAAAGTCATTGGCATGACTAGAAGTGTACAAGTGGCACACAAGCAATCCATAAGGAGGGTGAGGTAGCAAAATATTAGATTAGAAGGCATTAGCATAAAGAGCACTTAATAACTAGTAGAAGAGTAGTTAGGCCATGTGTTAATTGTTAGAGCAAAAAAATGACAACCGCCTTAGCTAAGCATAATGGATGATCTTGCAAATCATAATCGCTTGACATAAGACATAGAAGATACTAAGTGATGCTATCTCATCCCCAATAATGTAGATCCATTTTTATCATAATTGTATATGATAATTAGATTTATTTTAGCTTAGCAAAAACTATAAATAAGGAAATACCCCTCATTATAAAGTGTTAGATGTTTCAGTGTTTGCCTATGTCAAGTTGTTTGTTTATGCTACACTAGAATACAATCAGGAGTTATTTGACTTACCCCAATTAATGTTTATAGATCTCTTTACATAATATTTGCACTTTCAACAATGCTTGTTAGCTTTGATCAAAGTCTTTCTATTAGGTATAATGTTATTTGATATTCCTATGGTCTATCTATTAGGCTTAAACTATTTGGATTTCTTTGGTTCAAGCACTTGTGATGATGAATGTTGTAACATCTAAGGATAATGTATTTTCTTCATAGCTTTAATTGTATAGTTTGTTAGGATTTGCTTGTACTAGATGGCCTATGCTCATGTAGCTTAAAGCAATGTTGTTACTTGAACCTCAACTACATTTAATTCAATATTTTTAATCTTCTTCTCTCTTTTCCCTTATTCTTTTCATTCTTTAGTCTTTTTCCAACATATCTCACAAGGTACTAGCCTTCTTTAGAGGTTGGCTCAAAAGAAATTTTGAGCTATCTAATCTTGAATCTAGTATAGGGTGCAAATTCATACCTAGATGAATCAAAGCACAGATTTTTTGGCACACCAAATTTTATCAATGACCCACATTCAAAATATTTCATATAGATACCAAGTAGAAGAATCATTGGTGGGACCAAATCTCATCAACTCACATTGAAAAGATTTCATGTAGATATCAAGAAAAAGAAACATCAATGGTATGTAAGCATAATAATTACCTAATCAAAATGTATACCCACCATGTGTATAAGACTTTTTGGCATGCTTGATGGAACCAAATTTCTTCAATTCAGCTCACATTAAGAAGATTTCATGCATATGTCAAGTAGAAGAATCACCAGTGGGACATAAGCATAATATTCACCCAATCAAGAGATAAAATCATCATGTGCATAAGAGCATTTGGTATGCCTACATCTCTAAATAATAAAAAAATTAGTGAATTTCTTGGTCTCACAAAGTGGATAATAATTCATTCATTTGATGACTCAACTATTGAAAGAACCTAAGATTGGTGACTCTATTGAAAGATGCAACCCTCAAATTGTATTATTACAATATCAAAGACTAATAAACTAAAAGAACCCCTCCAATTTGCTTAGCTCGCTATCTTTAGGAAATCCTAAGGTAAATATCTTTCACCAATTTGGAATTCTTTCATTCAAAGCACCAATCCTTTAAAGGATATATCTCCATAATCACCCATTAGATCCCCATCTAGAACTATGTTTGGATGCATATAACCTAGTTAGAATAGTGTTAGACCCATTGATTTTCTAAAAATTCATGACATTCCTTAGTCCATAGTAGACACCCAATTTTAACATGTCTATCAACCCTTGACTCTAACAAAGACACCAAAAATCATAACTATAGTCAATTAGCTTAACCTAAAAATCTTAGACATCAATTTATGCCATGTCAAAAGTGCCACACTTGTCAATAGTACAAATGGCACTATTGCTAAGTGGTATTTTTGCAAAATGACTATTTTTTAGCATTTTGACTAGTCAACTTAACCATTTGTCAAAATTGCCACTCGATAAAATCTTCCATTGTGTTAAAGGTGCTTTTGAAATAAAACAAATCTCCTAGCATGAGCTAGAAGCACATGGATTTCTCAATACCACTCCTTGCTTATATCACACATGCTTAGACCACTCCTCAAGCCTACAAAATTTAAATTTTGGTCTTATCCTAATGGCATCTTTGACCCTCTTTCCCTCCTTGGGTCATCCCTCCCAAAATATTTAAATAGGTCTCTTCGGATGGGCATTGCATAACACAATTTGTGATAGCTATGACATTGGAGCCAAGAGGAGGTCCTTCTAGGTAGTAAAATCCCTAGCTCCATTCTCTTTCCATCTCTCTTTGGTTATTTTCATTTTTCTCTTATTCCAAGCCTTTCTAATGTAGATACTAAAATCACATCATATGGAGGAGACTACCTGTAAGAACTCCTTTTAGACCATATGACCCACCTGGGGAAGCCTTAGGGCTAAACAAATGATTTTCACCACTCAAACAAGGATATTTCCCTTTTACAATCATGGTCGTCCCCCTAAGGGATGGCCTCTAGAGGCCATCTCACCAACAGACGACCCCTAGGTCAGGGTCATCTCACCTTGATATGATCATGACAAAAGTAGAATAAAAAAGAGTGGAACATAAATAGTAGCCAAAATTACTAGTTAATTCCATGCATGATCTTGTGTCGCGATTATGAGTTTGCATGAACCAAAATAGAACAACTGCATGACACAATTAGTTGCATGATATTTTGAAGAGAGGCATTCACTTTTCTTAATGCAAAATTTCTCTTTGTTTTTCATGCACTAGGTTGTGCTATTATTAGATTTATTTCAAGAAATCTATATAATAGCACTCACCTTTCAATTTGAACCCCTATTTTTTTTATTTTCCCTAGTTTTTTTAGTTTTTATTGAGTTATAGTATCCAACATTTGCAAACCTTCAAGTACCAAAGTGCTACCAAAATTTGACCATGGATCCTCGAGCTTTTGTATACTTCTCGTTGTAGAAGTTGTCACTGGTTTGCTCTAAGGGTTGAATATCGTACCTTCATATTCTCTGCATAATCAAAAGCTTCTGCTTAGAAGATTCATCTAGATGCACTAGGTCGTTCCCCACAAATGCACCTAGATCGAGCCCAGAAGTCGCCCTAGCATCGGCCTCAAAAATGCAACTTCAGGATAACAGTCGTCTCTATTAAAATGACTCGTAGGAATGATAATTCGGCATGAAGACAACCTCCAAGGTAGAGATCTATTTGTTTATTTTTTTCCATAAGAAGTTCTAGAAGCATTTTTATTTATTGTTTTAGCATAGCTAGGCTTTAATTTACGCATGCATTTGTTACATTTTAGTTTTATTTACCACTTTTATTATCATTATATCGAGCCCTATCTTGAAGGGCTCTGCACATGCTACTAATTGATTTGTCTTTCTTGTGTGTGGAATACAGGTTCTTACATAGGAGGAGGAGCACAAGATTCATACATCACTATTCATTGTGGTAGTCTCAAAAACTTGTTCCAGATCATTTTATGGGTGCAAGAAAGATCCTGTGAGATACACCTAGATTATGTTTATTTTGTAACTCATTGTATCAAATTGGTAGCAATCCCTTAAAGGGATCTCATTATAACCGCTTTGAAAGACAAATTTAATATAAATAAGACACCATTATTTTCATTATATTGTTTGTCATTATGGTTACATATTTGGTACCTATTTTGATCTTTATTTCATTGCATAGGTGTACGGTTTTTTTTTGCATTTAAATGGTGATCATAGTGGGACCATGTCCCTATTTTTTACACTGCTAATTTTTGTGTTTTTTTTTGTTGCAGGTTGTAAGTTTAATTGTCTAACACAAAGATATCCCCTATTCTGAGACCGTCTAACCCTAATATGATATGTGTTTGCAACCATCCCTGATCATAATGACCTCAGATCATAGAGAAGAGAGCAAAGAGCAAGATCTTCATCAAAATTAGGCCATCAAGGTGAGTAGATATGTTCCTTTTTTATGTCTTTTTAAAGAAATTGCAAAAAATATTTCGATTATGAAGAATAAAAAGAACAAAATTTTAAAGTGTTCGGCTCTGTTTGTGACCATCTCTAGTCCAGATAGTCCCTGTCTGAGATTATCCTTGGTCTATATTACCCGCATTTGTGGTTGTATTTGGAATATATACCCTCTGTCAGTAGCCATCTCTGTTTGAGATGGCTCTACACTTACTACTTTGTTTGGTATGCCTACCTAAACGCTGATCTCATGTAGCATTTGCATTTTAGAAGTTTTGTTATTTAATAAGATTTCTAAAAATAAAATGTTATTTTATGCATTAGTGAAATATCATTGAATGCTTCTTGATTTTACTTTCTTTTGCATAGTAAAAGGAACACCACACGCCATGATTCATTTAAACATAAATGATTTGGAATTCATCACCAACCATTGATTGAGACCAACGACGATGGGCTTCATCTCCACCCACTAGCTCACACCATAGAAACATTAGTGACAAAAAATGAGCGGCTTTCTAGATTTCACCATCGAAAATTCCCCTACTCTTGGGTGCATCGAGAGTGGAAAAGATTAGTGAGTCCCTTTACCATAGGGTTCTTAAAAATAATTAGTGGATCCAGCTATCGTTATTGTGCACGCCTTAAACGTGTGGGTTAAGCAAAAGCGAGGCTTCATCGGTAGTAGCACATTATATAGTGTAGCCCCTTCAAGGGTTAATTTTTTTCCCATAAGGTTACCTTGAGCTACATCCAACAAGAAGCCACTTTGGTCTTTTGAGTTGCACTCATCGATAGGGGGTGTGCTCGAACTACCTTTAGTAGTTTTCTATTTTTGACCCCTAGCTTTCATAGGCATAAGGTATTACATCAAAACACACTCAAACAATTATATGGACTCATAATCAAAACTTAAATGAGATAATCACATTGTCAACTTGTGTGTTTCTTTACTATTTTTTTAATACATATCATGGTAACAACACGCAGGCAAGCTCACTTACGAGCTAAAGCTGCTAAAAAATGTTAAGGAGACATGAAATATCTTCGATTACGTCTAGAGGATATGACCATCCCAAAATGACATCCTAGTGCTCATCATGGGGAATCCGATCTTTAGGATATCCCTATTCAAGATGTATATATAGGTCCTCAACATTATCTTAATGATCAATTTCTAGATCTATAATAGTGCTTGATTTTTACCAGAGACATCCGCCCATTGAGGGGCCTAGTAGGGTGGTGCCATGGGTACATATCCTGACTCAATCCACCCATCAATATGAATATGAGCAGGAGTATACACCATGGCCCAGCCTAGATGAGGAAGCTACTCCACTTGATCATGCATGGATGAGTAAAAAATATGCTCATCTAGATAGGTACAACACTCACCATCATAGCAAGACAACCACATCAACTCACACCTTTCTTGAAGATGAGGAATAGGAAGACTCAGGTCATCCTTTTACTCCTGATAAAGAGTATTCAACACATGCATGTTGTGCTTCTACACTGCTTGAGTATGCAGAGCTTACATTCAAGCCCAAATAGTAGGTCAACATGGCTCCCCTCGATCATGGGAAGTATGTAGCCAACCCTTTTAGGATCATAGATTAAGCTAAGACCCTTCATATTAACACGAAGGCCAATAGACCCCACAAAGCTTATCAAATAGAACAAATTTCTAGGAAAAATGTAAACAGACAAGAGCAACTACACTAGCTATAATTGGATCAAAAATGTCTAGATCAAGATCAACTAGATCAGATAACTCTTTCATTTTATAATATATATACAATTCTAGTCGTCAAATAAAAGTAGAATCAAGGTCCTATTAGTGATAAAAAATTTGACCCAAAGATTCATGAGAAAGGGTATGCTTTACTAAAAAAAATGTTTTCATTTTGTGGAAAAAAAAATGTCAATCTAATCAAATCAAGATTAAATTTTAAGCATATTATGGAAAGGATAAATATCTCCACTATTTTTTATCAAAATCCATCCATTTTGTAACTAAAAATAGCATAATATAATGTTTGTCTATTTTTTGGAAACAACTTCTAAAAAGAGAATAGTTTACTTGTAGAACAAGAAAGCATGGAGATGTTTTAAAATAATGATATATTATGCTTATTTATTCCTATATTTAAATAGAAATAGTAGATATTTTTCATATATTAGTGGTCAATTTTATAGTGCAACTTATGAAATTTTATTCATATATGGATGAACTTAAAGAAAGCACAAAACAACCTAAAATTATGCATAGGGGTGCATAAGCTATATAACCTAGAGAGTTGCTTCCAAGAAGATAATGGAGAAGATAGATATGGAGGCATTATCTTATGTTGTAGCACTATTATTGGATTCCATATAGTTCACTTGTTCATAGACCCTCATAGCATACTAGAGATATTAGCTCGGTGAGCATAGAGTTGATAGTTTGATAGGTTGATGTCTTGCATATATGCTTCTAGCCCTAGCAAGATTTTGACTTGGATAGATTGGAGTTTTATGTTCATTCTTATAGATCATGTAATAAATTTATTTGTATATAGACCAATGGCCTTTGTCCCTTGTATGGAGTAGAATGTAACTTTTGTTGAAGATTCATCTAATCAATAAGATTTTAACTTTAGGGTTCTTACTCATGTCATTTATTTGTGTGTGTGTGTATGTTTTCATTTATTTTTATCTTAAAGAACTAAAGTGAATTGTGGTGCCCAATGGATCATGCTACTAGAAAAATTTAATGTTTATATTATTTCTTTCTTCTTTTGTAAAAAAATAATTTATAAAATCTTCTAACTTTATTTTTATTTTTACTTTTATTTTTCAATGTTTGATCCATTTCAATCGGTCGCTTTAATTATGTGATCACAATTAACCTAAAGTAGGATGTTGCAAAACCTCAAAGGTGTCTTGCTTATCCTTAGGGTGACTTCGAGGAACAACATTTTGCTAAGTTTAAGTCATTGGTTCCTTTCATAAAATTGTCCCAATATATTTATGGTTTTTTAAGTGTTACAATTGTTTTAATGATGTTAGACTTTCCTTATTAATATGATTTTTTTTACTTTAAAAACTTGTTTTTTTAATTGGTTATATGGGATTGAAATGAGGTCCACATGTATTACATTATCACCACATAGTGGTATTACAACAAATCTTGGATATTATTATCCATGTATTGCTTGGTAATATTTGAACGTAGGTCTCCCCATTGAATGCTTAGGAATCTAACCAGTTGAGCTAATATCATTTGATTTACTGTAAAAACTTGTTATAATTCCATGCTTTTGCAATAAAATTTCAATAAGAGGTAAATAGAAATAAGAAATTCAAATGTAAATTTTAGACTTTATTGGTTTGAAATTGCTAGGAATTGAAGCTAATTGGTAATATAATGGACAACTTGCAAGAGGTGGTTATTTCAAAGATATAATTTAATTGAGTTAATTAATTGGCTACTATCAAAGCTTATCTTCTTCAAATAATGCAGGATATAGATCTTTCGTATCAAGGAAATAAAATTATTAGTAGATGTATGTAGATTTTGCCCATAGTTATGCTTTGATCTCTGATAAGATTTTTTGTAAATCTTATACAAACTTTTTATATGTTTTTTTAGTACAAAAAAAGAATAGTTTAAATCCAAGTGAACCTATACTCAATGCACCATCCTTCAGTTTACATCATGCTATTGGAATCGTACATCAATTGTAATATCCTCTTTAAATGTCTCTGATTCAATTTGGTACTAGACTCATATCCCAACAAATACTATAATTACTATTGGAAACTTATTTATGAGAATCTATAATTAGTTTTCAATGATAGAATCTTGGTCTTGACTACACACATTTCTCTCAAAGGATGATTTGATGAAAATTATAAGCTGTCTTTGATGTCATTTCATTCAAGTATTTATTTTGTAATCATAAGATGTTCTAAATTCCAAATCACTCCTCAAAATTAGATTTAGCACTTTGATATTTTTGAGGGTTCATAATATATTGAATTACTATGCAAAAGTTATATGTATTATGAGGTAACCTCTATGAATCTCTCTAAGGATTCATATTAAATTGGGCTAGTATATAAAATTTATATATTTCATGATACTCACAAACAATATCCTATCAAGTTGCTTCATTTACAATCTATCACATGTTTATGCCTCTTGCCACATATTTATGAAAGTATATATTGTGGGTTTTACTAGTTCTAGGTTCATTTTATTAATTATTTTGAATTTGCTTTTGTATAATTATGAGAAACGTATATTGTATAACTCATACAATATCATGTGTGGCTTAGAAAAAAAATAATTCATTGGTATGAAGGAATCAAACCTAAAATACTTTGTACAACCTCGTGATCCTTCAAGGTTTTTCTAATTTTTGGGTGAATAGCTTCTATAACTACATTGTTGTCTACTTTAGATAATATCTACAAGTCAAATAAATGCTTCATTACTAATTACTCAATCCATGATTATAAACAAAATTCTTTAAATTTGTAGAAACAAATAGTATGCTCTAGAGAATCAAATTTATAAAATAGTAATCTTCCCAATTGAAGCATATTTTGAGTCATTACCCCAACTTTCTACTAATTACTAGCTCCAAAAGAGCAATGCCATAACTATACTTATTATATTTCTTAAGCCTTACTTCTCTTACATAGTCAAAGTCAATGTAATCAACACTACCTATAAAAAATGGAGGTATGATTTTTGGAAGAGAGTATACACTTAAAATGCTAAAGTCTAACAAAGTATTTTAAAGTTATAATATGTGCTAGTAGTATTGTCATCTCTATGAATTAGGCATGGATTACATTTATAATGGAGACATACTAATCCATAGACACGATGGACAATCTTTAGACAAGTGTCTTAATCCTAAACTAGCTTATTACTCTTTATTGATCATTTATAGAAAATTCCATTTTAAATACTCCATAATATGAAGGTTGAAATATTCATTATATTATATTACTTACAATTATAAACTCTACAAATATGTGTATTTATCACATTGAATTTCATTAGAGTAATCAGAGGGACTAAGTATATATGCATACGCAAAATTACAATATCTAATGCTTCCAACTAATTTTAACTCTCTTTCAATTGCACAAAAGTTTTGTTGGTAGTCATCATATAGTCCATTTATAAAAATTAGCTTACAATTATTTTTGTTGCATTTATAAATAGTGCTTGCAGCACCATATCCAATTATATATATTTTCATTTAGATTTATTGTAATTTTACTTGTGTTATAATATATAAAATGCAATGTGCATGTGCAATATATCTAGGCTTGGGAAACTCAAGAAGAACATGCAAATATCAATAAAATTAATGCATCATTTTTTAAATTTTGTGTGGACTATAGGAAGACACGAAATCATGACTAGCCATGTTGGTTGTATTAACTTTATTCAGTTTTTTTGCTAGGCATCTTGTAAGTGGAATGGGTTGATTCAAATAACAAAAGAACTATAATAATCATGAATATTAGCATTATTTAAGCCACGGAGATGCAAAAAATAATTGGTTTTCAAGTAGAGGTTGTTTGTTGACATGTTCTTATAATTATTTTTGGTAATGGTGAAACAAAAGGGGTTTTTGAGGGGCCCAACCCTATTACAAAATTAAGCTTTCCAAGATTACAAGATAAATATAAACCTCCCTAGATAGCATGAGGCAAAAACAAAGGTGCAGCAAAATTCCTAGAACATAACCAGATAAAAAATAACACTCTAGCTAATATTGAAAACTATTTCTAACAAAGGGGCAAAGGTTGATCCAATTGTTGTTTATTCCTCCCTTCCACACCAACAGTAGTAGCAATTGCTCTGATTCTCAATAATAGGTAATAGAAGCAGCAATAACAAAAGCAGAAGTACACTACAGTAGCATTCGCTAGAACTACAACTACTATAATAACAACATACAATCACATCGAGAGTACAAAAAGACCCTAAAAGCAACAACAATACCAACAATATCAAAAGATAACACCCCGTGGAATAGAATTTTCTTATGCCTTTGATGAGTTAATCCTTAAAAGAGAACAAAAAATTATTTTCCCATATATTCCTTTGATCAAAATGAACTCCAATGTTTGCCAAACTATCAATTGCAATATTTTCTTCTTGATATATATGTAATATCTTCACCTATGCCATTTCTTTTAATAGGGATGAGGTATCCTTAATTAAACTTGATACCTACCAATTATCATCTTCTTCTTTCTTAAGTTCCTTGAGAATATTCATAAAGTCCCCTTCTATGATGGCCTTCCATACACTTTTATGTCTTAACAACATAACACCAAAGTATAGAGCTTTAGCTTTCGCATAGTGATTGGTTTGTATCCCATAATTTTATTTATAAGCCCATAACACTTCACCTTTCTCATTTTGAATGACACCTCCTCCCCCAACTCTACCTAGGTTACCTTTCATAGCTTCATCAAAGTTTAACTTTACCCAACCCTCCTCCAATTTTAGCCATCTAGTGTTTACTCTTTTCAAACTGATTGGCAAAGGTGTTGCTCTAGGTTCTCCCAAGTTCCATTCTCTAGTGATCCTCTTTTCCAAATTATTCTTAAAAGTTTATATTGTTATCAAAGGTAAGCAAATTCTCCCTCACTGTAGTTTTAATTCTATTAGACATTGGGAGATCATCCTTACTTTTCTCCTTGAATACTCTCTGATTTCTTTCGCACCAAACACCCCACAAAAAATAAGGTAGCAGTTTATTCACCAAAGTTTTGATAACTTTTTGCTACTAAAAGGTCATCTCCATTGGTTAAAAAGTTGCCTAAAAGTACTAGGGATCACCCAAGAGCAAAATATAGCTTCCATTAGATTATTAAGTACCTTACTTGTAAACTCACAATGAATAAACAACTAGTCAACTAATTCAACATCCTTCATGCAAAGCCAACAAAAATTTTTCATTTGAAAACCTCTTTTACTCAAGTTAACTAAAGTTAAAATCTTGTTTTATAAGCATAAACAAAGAAATAAAGCCAATTTGGGGATTAGCTCATTATTCCAAACCTTAATTACAGGAAAGTCCCCCTCCACACCTCTAAAATACATAGTATAGCCTGATTTCATAGAGAATATCCCTAAGGAAGTAGGGAACCAGATAAACGAGTCATTATCTTCATTCTGGGGTAAGTGGTATTGCTACAACAACCTGTTAATATTTAGCAGAGATTGTTGGAGTTCCAAATCAATAAAATCCAGAGTTAGCTCTCCAAAACCTCTGACCTTCCCCAAAGTCTATGTAATTCTTGACTAAGGGTCCATATAATTTGAACCAAGGGATATTTTAGTCTTCTAAACTCCTACACCTACTATAAAGGACTATCTGCAATCCAAGTGTCTTCCCAAAAAAATATTCTCTTGTCTTCTCCTACCATCCATCTTAGTCCACTTCTCAATAATTTCCTAGTTTTTGAAACTCCATTCCAAATTGTTGATCCTTTAGGAGGGTCTAAAATTCTAAAGAAGGGTATGGAACCTTCCAAGTACTTACCTTTAAGAATATTAGCCTAGAGTAGATCTTGTTCCTTGGTCAATCTCCAACTTATTTTAGTTAGCAGTGCTTTATTGAAATGCTACAATTTTCTTATCTTTAGACCACCTTCCCTCTTCAAAGAGCAAACTCTATCCCATGATACTAGAGAAAGCCTCTATTTTTCTTCTACCCCTACCCAAAGAAACCTTCTGAATATTTTCTCTATTTTATTTCTGACCTTGTAGGGGATTATGAAAAGTGACATGTAGTAAATTGGGATGCTTTTTAATGTTGCCTTTAGAAGTTGTAATTTCCCAACTTGAGATAGCATATTACCCTTCCACCCCACCAACTTTCTTTGAATCCAATCTATGATTGAAGCCCATATTTCTTCTTTCAATCTACCTATGAAAAGAGGTAATCCAAGGTAGGTAGCTAGAAATTTTGCTATGTTGCATCCCAAAATCCTAGATATTCTTTGTTGCACCTATCTAGCTATGTTGACAAAATAAACATGGCTTCTCCTAAAATTGACAGTTTGATTGGAAGCTCTTTCATAAATATGTAGGATATTGAGTACCTCTTTTGCTTCTCTTATTGAGGCTTCACCCAATATGATAGTGTCATCCAAAAATTGTTGGTAAGACATTGTTGCAACATTACCTACAAGTTTAATCCCTCTTATCTTTGTTTTGGTAGTGGTTGCACCCAAAGTTTTACCTAAAGCTTCAGCCATGATAATGAATAAATATGGGGATATAGGATATCCTTGTCTTAGACCTCGTTGCCCTCTAAAGAAACTTGTTGATCTACCATTAACTATGATCGAAAACTTTGTTGAATAGAGACATGTTTTATCCACTATCTCCACTTAATGCCAAAACCAAATTTTTGCATTACCTTATCCAAGAAAATCCATGACACCCGATCATATGCTTTATTCATATCTAGTTTAAACAGGACACCTGCAACACCCCTCTTATCCATTGAATGCAATGTTTCATGTACTTTCATTACTCCATCTATTATTTATCTCCTTGAACAAAGCTTTTGGCATAGAAGATATGATCCTTGGAAGTACCTTGTTGAGTCTATTCGCCAATGTCTTCGTGAAGATTTTTTATATGGAGTTGCAAAGACTAATAGGTCTAAAATCGTTTAGGGAAGAGGCTCCATGATTCTTTGGGATAAAAACCAGAAATATATTAATCTAGTCCTAAAGTAAATAATTAGAGACTTGAAATTCTCATATTTCCTGTACAACATTTTTTCCTATTATGTGCCAAAAACTCTGGAAGAAGCTAGCTGAAAAACTATCCAGACCTGGTGCCTTATCTTTTAGCATATCAAACATACTTTCCTTGACCTCTTCTTCCAAGAAGGGAGTAAGTAATAGGTTGTTCATTTCTTTTGAAATCAATGAGGGAATGTTGCCAAGAAGGGAGTCCATTATTGTCTCATCTTCATCCTGATCTTTAGAAAATAGAGTTTGGAAGAAATTTATTGTAGTCGTTGCTATTTCCTTCTCCTTTTTCACTACATCACCATTATCCAGCTTAAGCTCATTTATCCTATTGGCACTCCTATACCTTATGGTTGAGAGATGGAAGAATTGTGTTACGATCTCCTTCCTTTAGCCATGTTGCCCTTGATTTTTGCTTCCAGTGAGTTTTATCCTTTGCTAAAACACTATGAAACTCTACAAAACCCCTCTTTCTCTTTTATCTAGGTCCAAAGTTCTTCCTTCCTATTGAAGCTTCAATTCCACTTCCTTTAGGTTATCTAAAAGCTCCTACTTTTGCTGGAAAATGTTTCCAAACACATCTTGGTTTCATTTCTTAAAGATTCACCTTTATGATTTTTAGTATTGTCTTTGTAATAAAAGCATCTATTTTGAACTCAAACTACTAAATTTAGTTTTAATTTATATATTTATGGCTAGAGTGTATTCCACATATTGATTCAATCCATACAAAAATAAAGACCCATGATTCTCATGAATCTAAACGTGATTATTTACATCAATCAACTGCATAAAACCATCCATAATAAGAAATAAAATATTATTATAACGTATGGTATGTTTTGGTTATATTTTTTTGGAGAAAACTTTTAAAAAAATTAAAGAAATTACAATGAAAATGCATTCAACGAATTGTTGTAGGATATGTTTGTGTTAAATAAGTAGATCATTTATAATCAAGTGGAATTAGCTCAACTAGTTAGATTCCTCGACATTTTGAGGAGACCTAGGTTTGAATCTTTCCAAAAGATGCATGGATAAGATCCCAACTTTGTTGTAATACCACTATGCGGTGATGATGTAATACGAGTGGGGCTCATTTCAATCCCATATAACCCATTGAAAAAAAAAAAGTAGATCTTTTATAATATCATCTAGTAAAGGGGAGAGAATACTATTTACATATAACATCAGAAGGATATGAGAGAAAAATCTCATTTAGAGGAATCCTCAAAAATGTGTAAGACCAAATCAAATAATCAACTAGAATGACACTTCTCTTGATAAAATGGTATTTTCAATATCTTGTATATAATCCATTCCCATTGTTATTTTAGCATTAATGCAAATATTATTTCAATTTTCTTTTTTGTTTTTCAGGAGCAATTTTTTTTTTTTTTTTTTTTTTTTTTTTTATTTATACTTTTGGCTTTGCTAAATGAACATGCATTTTTTCAAATTTTAAATTATTAGGACCTATTAATTGATTTTTATAAAGACCATTGTGTTAAAAATATCATACATTAATTTATTATTCTCTTGAAGTAATAAATGCCTATAAACTATAAATTATAAAATATTTACAAGTCTTGATTTTTGTAATAATAATGTGATATGAATAAGTTGCATATTTGGTATGCTTTTTAAGTTTCCAAACTCTTATAGGAAAAACTCATTGAGCCTATTTCCACTCATGTCCATTGAAATTTGTTCGAAAGTAGCAATAATGCTTTGATAATAAGAGGACACCAATTGAAACTTAAAATTATGGAATTGTATACTCAAAATTATAAAGGTAAGGATCAAAGCCCCTCCATAAAATATTGTATACCCAGTAAAATGAAAAAAGAAAGAAAGAAGAAAGTTTATTGAACACATAATTAGAAATAAGCATTATCAAGTTAATACATCATTCGACCATAGAAATTGGAGTTCATGAGCTTATTATCAAGAAAATTTTGTTTGTAAAAGACACAATTTCAAATGTTCCAAGCCCCATTAGAACTTAGAATGTGTCAAAAAATCATCATCATACATGTTCCAAAAATTTAATCCAATTTAGTTATGAATCAAATATATGGAATTTGTTCATAGAGACTTTTTACATAATAAACATGTCCCCAAAAATTCAAATCAAATTAGATATGAATTACATATATGGATTTTTTTTATAATGACTATTCACATGATATGTTTCTACTCAAATACAGTGTTAAAAGGATCTTGAGGACATTATCTAAAAATTAGAATGTCTATAACTCATGGTGTTTCTAAAATTATGATATGTCCCAACTCAACTTACCCCTTTGAATAATTTGAGAAGAGAATATTGGTTAAATCTAAAAATAATAGTTTTGTTACTCTCATTATGAACTTATTTGAAGTCAACTAGTACAATACAAATGTGTCTTCAGTGTTCTGGAAGTTCTTCAAGAGTTTATTTGTGCATGACTGATCAACGATATTAGATGTGGTCAGGAAAACTTAAATATAGTGATCCAAGCTTCTCAAATCTTAGAGACATCATTTTTTGTTTAGAGGAAAATCTCTTAACTATCCATATAAGAGAAATAACAAACAAAGGTTCTATAGAATAGATCCTTTTGACTACCTTCCTATTATATTTATAGACATAAAACACGCATCCTTATTGCTAAGTGCTTCGTAAGAGATGTCAAAAGGCATCAATTCATAATTTGTACCTACTACTTAGACCAATATTTTTTAATGGTCATTTGTTACCAATGTCCATAACTTACATTCAAACAACACTACCTACTTCTCTATTATTGGAATTTCAATCCACTCTAGTGCCCTATTTTTCTAGCTTTAGTAGAATATAGATTTTAAGTCGATTAAGTTAGTTACTTGCATATACACCTCTATAATTAATGAACACTAGATGGAAAATTATTTATCATGATGATTAATAGTTGTTTCCATGTGTACTAATGTAAATAAAAATATAAATTTATTATAAATCATATTTATGTCATTTCCTCATTTCAATAGAACAGGCCTTCTAAGATTATTGTAATGTAGACGTTGAAAAAGCAAAGTTTTTATGGCAAATATATTATGAAAATAAATCATTACAAACAATCAAATAGGATGGCTAATAATTCAAGAAACTTTCACTCTCCCTTTGTAAAGTGCATTCCATGTTGTATCATTTCAATAAAAATATCATAACTTAGATATGTACAAGTAAAATAAACACATACTAAACAATATTTTACTCTTAAATTATCAAGTGGCATTAGCTCAACAAATTAGATTCCTCATAATTTCAAGGAGGAGACCCAGGTTCAAATCTTACCAAACGATACATGGATAATATCCAAACTTGATTATAATACCACTATGTGGTGGTGATCTTATATGGGTGGGACCAGTTTCAATCCTATATAACCCAATATATATATATATATATATATATATATATATATATATATATTACTCTTAAATTAAACTAGAGGAAAGATCTAACATAAATCAAGGAAAAACATAATTAATACATGTCATAGCAAAAAAAAAAAAAAAGATCTTACATAAGGTCTATCCCTTTCAAAAGCCTTCTTGTCAATTTGCTTCCTTAAATGACCTAGAGAATTTACTCAATACTCCTATAATTAGAAAATTTGTCTTATAGAGGACGAAAACAATTAACAAATCTATTAAACATGTAGACCATATAGACCATCAAATGAAAACTCGAGTAACCCACATGTTCTCCTCTTATTAAATATTGAGTAGAAAATTGGGATTAAGGGGCTATCTTTGTTCTAAATTTGTTTTTATACAAGAGATATAAAATGAAAAAATGTAGTAGATAAGGTAGAGAGGCATTCATAACGATCTTGAAGATATTGATGGATGCAATATATTGGAAATGCCAACATATTTTCAAAGAAGGATATAAGGTGGTGGAGGAATTAGCCAATCACAATGTAAACTTACAGATGATGGAATTAAAATATTGGAAGATAATTGGATGATGCAAACCCTATCTGTAATATCAAATAGTTAGCAATAAAAATAATGACCTGATAAGTTGGAAGAAAAGAGAGGTAGAGAAAATTGGTGAGCCATAGATGATTCATGGAAATATTCTTGGCCGAAGTTTAGTTGACCTTATGGAAAATGTATATTTTGTTAAATGGGAGTGACCCTTTAAATTATTGAGCAGAAAATTTTTTATACCTATTGGCTATAAATAAAATATAATCTAGTGTTGGATTTCACAATATGTTGAAGGAATGAACATAATCATCACATTACACAAATAATTACATAAGAGAAATAGATAAAGCAAAAGAGATTGAAAGAACATTAAAAGATAAGGTGGATGGCCTTACGAACACTGAAACAATAGACCACACACTAATAAAAGATATATGGAAGAGAAATATAATACTCATATTATTACACATTTTAATAAATAGAAAACCAATGTATTATTAGTTAAATTATAAATTTTGCTTTACAAAGTCAATTGCATCCCATAGGCTTATATGATAAATCTTATATTAGATTATACAATGTTAGTCTGCAGGCTTGCATAATATGCTACATCATATAATGTCGAGCTTGATCAATGAGTGACATATTTCATACTTTAACATACCCATTTAATCTAAACTAAGGGGCCAAGGAGGGAAGGTATTATTCAATTCCCCTCTTAATGGAATCTCTACTACAATTATACACTCATAAATGAAGAGGATTCAAACGATTACCTTTTTTTATCATGTAGACTACCTCCATAAAGGTCACCTTCTTAAATTTAGCTTGAATCCTCTATAATCCTACAAGGAAATTATTGGTAGGTTGACCTTCCCTTTTACAATATCCATAAGTGGATTTCTTCTTTGGACACGTTGACTCATCCTTGGGCTACTTGATCTTGGTCTATATAGTTTTTAAAGCTTTTGCATGAACTTACTTGTAACGAGTCACTACAATCTGTTAGAGCTACCTAAAACTATACTAGAAAAGATAAAAGCTCACCAAAGGTTAGATTTTGTGATCCTTCAAAAACATAGGAACCAAACCAATCCAAGCATTTAGTTCCTAGGTTATCTAAGCTAGACAAGATTCGCAAGAATCATGGGATCAATGGGAATCAAACCTGAACCTCTTAGTTCCTAGGTTATCTAAGCTAGATAAGATTGGCGAGAGCACATCTACTTTGTGCAGGTGTTAAACTTGATGAAAACCAATGGTCTATTTGATCTAGCTAATTTGGCACAATTACACATCATAGTGTGACCCCAAGAGACACCCTCATATCCTAAGTGGGAAATGGTTATCTAAACCCACCATATAATGTGTTCCCAAAACTTTGACCTTGCAAACCCAATATTCTCAACAAATCATGGCCACTTTGCGTACATGGAGTGTTGGATGTAACACCTTGATGAAGATCTTCCTCCTGCCAATTACTTCCCTACAAGCCTCTAAAGCACAAATAAATTGGGAAGGATATTTGATCCTAAGACCATCCAAGCCCAATGAACACACCAAGCACAAGAACACCATTGAGCCTATAAGCTATCACGAGGGTGTCAAGTGTATCACCTTGATAAAGATGTTTGTCCTATCTTTGCACCTCCATGTATTCTTCCAAAGCAAAATTATGAACCCAAGGGGAAACTCAACTCCAAGGTCGCACGCATTCAAAAGGCCCAACCAAAGCAAAGATACCTACATGGGCTCCTAGAAGGGCAAGGCACATGTTTATTGCACATACTTATTCATAAATGTGCCAAGCTCCTTTTGTTGATTAGAATATGCACACCTCCTAATGTTTGTGAATGGTAAAGATGGTGTCTTACAATGCCAAAAAAAATCAATTTTTTATATAAAAATTTTAAGAATTCCCTCCATTTATTTTCTAAGACTAAACATCATGTAGATAAAAATAGTTGAATTGGACCCCTATATATGCTAAATTTGAATAGATGCTTATGTAATAAGCTTTCAATGCAATATCTTTTAATTATGTTAGAAGATGGAGTCCTAAGAAAATTGGCTGCTTCCTTTTTCACCAAATAACATCATCATTTTGATGCTTTAAATTAAAAAACAAATTGGAAAATGAAAAATCACCCTGTCATTTTGGAGTGATTTATAAAACCTTGAGGGAAAATTCATTTTGTTGTCCCAAAAATATGAATACCTCTACTTGACCAAGTAATGAAATGGTGTTTTATACTTGCTTTCATACCATGTTGGAATTCACACAAATATTGAAGAGGTATGCACAATACATTAATCTATATAATGTCGGTCATGGAAAATAGAAAAGAGATTACACATTTCAACACTCAATCATCATTGACCCAATTTTTTTTTTTTAATTTGAGGGGAGGGGGGTTTACATAGGGGAATCCATAACATCTTTGCCTAATACGAGATTCGAACCGAAGCACCCAACCAATAAACACTGGACCACTACCAACCAACCTATATCCCCTTATCATTATTTGAACCTAGATCTTCCCAAAGAGAGCCCAAAGCCCTTACCACTACGCTATCCTTGCAAACTAAAATATTAGGATAAATCATGGTTTTTTGAATGGATTTCAATCTCCTTGTATCGGGTTTGAACTTGGGTCTTTAGGTGAAAACACAACGACATACTACTTCGATATCTCTTATAGGATCATTGACCTATATTATTATAATACTACTACAAGCATATTATTGTTTGATGTATTTATGCTCACAAAACGACCATTTACAAACATACAATGTTGAAGGGACTCACATAAGTTGATTCCACAACAATTCATGCAAATAACCCTAACATAAGATAACAATAAATATTTCTAAACCTCATTACTAGTGTTTTTATTTCTATTTTTTCAAAAGGTTGTTTGTCTAAACCCATTATTTTGACTTCTTATAACCATATAATAAATAAATATAAAAAACGTTCTATAATTATGAATACAAAGTTCAAAGAAAAGCATACATTAAAAAAAGAAATCTAGATATTAGATTTATAAAAAGAATAGTTACTCATACAAACTAAAAAAATAAAAAATAAAAATCTACTCAAAGTAGCAAAGAAAGTTTGGAACTAGACAAAATAATTAAAATAAGCTTCTTCGATATGAAAAATAAAATAGAAAAGAGAATGAGTAAATTGAAGAAGAGCTCCTTCGGTTGTAACTCATCCAACCACGTTGAACAAACTCCCTCTTGAGTCAACAAGAGAGGAAGATTACACAAAAACAAACCACTAAGTGACATTTCATAACTTTTTCATATATTTTTAAAATTAACATTATTTTAAAAGCATTTACATAGTACTAAAACAGAAGCAAATGTTACAGTGTCGATAAGCAAATTTTATGCCCTTGTGTTAACTTTTTTCAAGTATAAATTTAATATCACTAACCATAAAAAAAAATGTTACTATTTTTTAAAACATTATGGATAGTAAGAGACATGTTGAGATAAATTGATATGAATAAAAAAAACTATAAAATTTGGCAAAATAATAAACATATAAAATGGATATTTTGATAAAATTAAAAATTTATACTATCATACACATTGTCCATATTAAAAATTAAGTTTGTAATTCAATATGAATATGCAATTCATAACAAAAATACATTTGATCAACTCTCTCAAAATATTTCTAATTTGTTCAGCCCTCTTAAAATAAAATATTTCATTAAAAACCATATAAAGTAAATAAAAATACATTATTATTTATCACCATAATAATACTTGTTCAGATTTCATTGAAAATTATATCAAACAAATAAAAGTACATTAATATTTATCACCATAATAATAATTGTCCGTTAAAAACCTGAATGTCTTAAAAAATGTCTCACCTTCAAGAACTTGTCAATACATTTCATTTATAATACGAAGGGCCAACTTGCAGACATCTAATCTATGTGTTTTAACTTTAACATGTTTTATTTGAAATGAGTCAAATCTATGTGCAAGCTCAATTGCTTTAGCTTGCAAGCTAATCAAGTTTCCACTTCGACATTTATATTCTCCCGTCATGTGTTTGACAACTACCTGTGAGTGTGAACTAACAACAATGTTTTGTACATTATAATTAATTGCACTCTGAAAACCATCAAGCAAGGCATAATATTCTGCTTGATTATGAGTAGTCTTTGCATTTCCAACAATAGCACTGTTCTCTTCCTTCTTCTTTCCCTCCCCATCATATAATATATAAGATGCTATTGCAATGTCCTTAATTTTGTTGTTCACTCCATTAACCTGCAATTCCCACACTGAAGACATGTTGTTTGAACTCCCCTGTACAATGGTCAACAAGAAATACTTTTTAACTACCCAACAAAATATTTACAAACAAAAACCTCAAATGCATTGATAGTAGTAAAATATAATTTGTAATTTATTTCAAACAACTTATACCAACTAAAATACTACAATCACCTAAAAGAAACAAATCTTTGCATGATTACATTTTTCCCCCCACTTTTGGCATCTATTGTTTCAAAACCTTTTACAGCTTTACAAATCGTTTGAGGGTTCTAAAGGTAATTATTAGTTTAACATTGTAATCATTAAAATCTATACTCAAAATATTTTGGTTAAGCCTCACCGGAGGAAATCCATGGTTGTAATTTGACACAAGCTTGTGTTTTTTTTGTTTCAGTTGCTTAGAGCAGTTATCAGTGTTGTTTGCTCCTATGTTGGATAATTCTCTAGATTTAGCTTTACATGGGCTTGTCTTTTCTGTTCCAATTGGACAATACAACTATCAACATATTTTATTTCTATATTGCATAAGGTAAAGTGCAATTGGTTTATCACCCTTTGGTGAAGTTGTTCAATCATATTAGTAATTTGGTTCCTACCTATATAAAAAAATTGTTTCTCTCAATTGAAAGAATTTGCAAATTATGAAAGAATAAATCTGCTATCTTGACTTTCTTATCAAACAATTTTTAATCTGAATACCAAATTTTCTGAGTATAAAGGTATTATCCATATGATTGTGAGATTGAAAATTGGGCTTGAAATATTTCGATGGATGCTACTCACAGATCATCAGAAAAACACCACTTTATCTCTTTTGCTCCAATTGAAATTTTGACATTTGATGTCTCAAATTAAGTAGCTTGAATAAGACTTTTTGCAAAAGTAGAAATTGTTTTGTGTTGGTTAGTTTTGTTTTATACTCTTAATTTTTATTTTTGGATAAAACAAAAATATTGCTATCATGAAATACTTATTAACTAATTTAAAGCAAAATTGCTTTTGCAGATAAAAGTTGACATGGAAGTCTCAACTACAAATTTAAAATACATTTTCGATTATTAAGCATTCAAATTATTTTTTGAGCTCGTTTCCAGCATCTAATATTGCACAGGAGGATCCTTTGTTGTTTTCCAACAAGGAAGACTTTGAGGAATATAAAGGATGCATATTCCAAACATTTGATTTTGTCTCACCTGGTTTATCTACTCATTAATAAACATAGTATGCTAGTATTCCAGTATATCTCATTCTCTTTCTACCCAGGAATACACTGCTTATCCAAATGGATGCATATTCCAACATCGTTTTGGTCGTACTTGTTGTATCCATTGGATATTAAACATAGTATTCTAGTTACCCCTCTTATACAAGCTCTTGTTTCCAATGGCATATTCCTATAATGGAGTTTCATTCCACTTTTATATTTGTTCTCATTGATTAACATACTTCTTATTAAAGCTTGTTTATATTGTTCATTCTTGTATACGTTGTAACAATATAATTTTTCACATGTTCATTTATATGTATTGGATGCATACAATTTTGAGGACTTGTTAGCTTAACATGTTCATATTTTCAGAGTGAAGATTATTCAAATTGAAATTACTATGGCCATAGACTACTAATGATAAGAAAGTATTCCTAGTATTGATTATTATTCCTATGGATATTTTAAAAAATGCTTCCCATATATTCACAAGAGTGCATTGCTTTGAATTCAGTTAATTAATTCATATGTGATGTGCTTCATTTTCTCTATCATGCCTACTAGTTTTGAAACTATATAAACTTCACAATATACTTGGAGTGTCAAACCAAATATTGTGACCATACACTCATTTTAGCTAATTGTGCAACGGGGCTTTATGATGAAGTTACTTATTAGATGGATGACAAATAAAAGAAATTTAATAATTACATTTTATAGTGTAGAGAAAAGAGTGCAAAGTGATTTGGCCAAATGAAGACTAATGTTTGTTGTCCAAAACTCAACACTATTAATGCTAAGAAAATGGACAATTTAGAGAGTAGTGGTAGTATTTTATGAAAGGAAATCCATTGGATGTTAGCTTTGATGACATCATGTTTAACACCTTGGTATCTGTCCTAAGATAAAAGAATGCATAAGCCTATTAATTTTGTTTATATGTTTATAAAGCCATGTGGAGTTGACCCAAGTCAACAAACACATAGTGCATTCAATACAACTTATTATGGTAGACGTAAATTAGTCCAACAAGCATTATCAAAATATACCAAAATGTAGACATGAGAATATGCTCCTGACCTTTTGTTGTTTTAAATGCCTTGTCTAGAGAAAGGTGTTGTCATAGTAGAAAAATTGTTGCTTAATCGTAAAAATTTCAAGGAAACCTCGTTAATTTCTCAGCTCGAGAAATCATGATTTTTTCAAGTCATGTCCATTTGTCACAAATATTTGGTAGCAAATCTAGTATAAATTCTTTAAGCTACCTACAATCCTTCCCTTTATCACTGAATAATAGCAAGGATGGAAGAAATCTCCATTCTCGACACCTAAAACACAGGAAACCTGGCAGCTTACCCCCAGCTATTTAGTGGCAGATATTAGGATCTTAGAGGTTGCCCCCAGATATTATCAAAATATACCAAAATGTAGAAATGAACATATGCTCCTGACCTTTTGTTGTTTTAAATGCCTTATCTAGGGAAAGGTGTTGCCATAGTAGGAAAATTGTTGATTAATCGCAAAAATTACAAGAAAACCTCATTAATTTCTCAGCCCGAGAAATCATGATTTTTTCATGTCATGTCCCTTCATCATAGATGTTTCGCAACAATTCTAGTATAAATTCTTTAAGCTACCTGCAATCCTTCCCTTTATCACTGAACAATAGCAAGGATGGAAGAAATATCCTTTCTCAGCACCTAAAATATAGGAAACCTAGCAGCTTGCCCCCAGATATTTAGTGGCAGATCTTAGGATCTCAGAGATTGGTTTATCCGGAACATGGTTGAATTCTTAAGAATTTAAAGGAAAATTGTCCATCCTTCTAGGGCAAAAATTGTCAGAACCAACTCTTGAGTCTTTCTTTGTGAAAAATATGGGATTGTCTTGCCCCTTCCAGGTCCCCCAATGATGAGGTGGCTAAGAACCCCAAGAATGGGAAGTGGTAAATTGGCTAGGAACATGAATTCCTCTTGCTCCCTAACTTATGGTGAAAACTTAAATCAGATGGCACATTTGTAAGGGTAACAAGAGGGTTCCCAAGGCAGAGGGATTTTATAGGGATCATATGGGTATATATCAATACTCTGGTTTATGGAGGGGCCAATCCAATCATATTATGGAAGATATTGGGAAGACATTGGAATTTGTACAACTCTTTGGATGACTTTGACTTCTAAAATCAACTACATCATAGAGGAAACATATTTTGAATATTAGCTTCCTATCACAAAGGAGGAAGTAGTAAACATCCAAACAATTAGTGTCTAAATAATTTGTGGGTTGACTGAATCCTGGAGAATGGAATTTTGATAAGGAAATTAATACCCTTGATTGCAAGATTATAGCCCAAAATGAAGCTCAATCCTCACTGATAGGATTCCTCATAAAGATCTTCATTGCTGATTATAAGGGGTCAAGCTTTTACCTTCTCTTTATAAGGTATATGGTTTTGGTTAGTATTGAAAGTGTGAAGAATAAAGAAGACACGAAACTAAACATTTCCAACTCTCTTCTTAGGATCCCATCCTAACATTATTTTGTAATTCTCATTATTATGTAATGACCCACTTCCAACGTGGGGGATCCCATTATAATGTTATTTTGTAATACTTTGTAATGTATGTGGCAAGTAAGGCACCTAGCCAAGTGGTGCCATCTCATGTAACCGTTATCAAGATTGTAACCGATGTTTGGTAGAAGATTCCAGCTCGAGTGGCATTTTGCATGTAAGCCAACTCTTGAGCCTTTAGGTAGGGTTGCATGAAGCTTTCTCTTTAAAAGACATGAAGCCATGTACGAATGTATCTTTTTGCAAGTTAATGAAATATTGAAGGAGGTTGCCCCCTCGAAGAGGCCTGCGATTCTGAGTTATTTGTGAGATTGTTTCAATTTTACAATTACTTTCTGCATAGTGTTATTATGTTATTGCATGTATTTCAGTTATCTTTCAGTATTTTGTATGTGTGAGCTTTATTTCAATAGTAGGTTCTTTACAAGTGGTATCAGAGCGCTTTCCAAGGCCAAGTTCTATTGCGATTACGACAATTCTTGCTCAGCCATTTCCGCTTGTTAGGTATAATTTTCCTGTGTTTTTCATTCTGTTTTCCTTTATTCAAAAAGCCAAAAAAAAAATTACAAAACCCAAAAAAAATACAATTTTTTTTTAGTAGTTGAGTAGGCTAGAAACCTTGTGTCGGGGGTTTTAAAATATCGTGAAGGAGCTGTCGTTATTGGCTAAGCTAGATAGCCCATAAAGCGTCTAGTGAAGTGAGGGGCGATCAGGCTCCAATACCCAGGCCTTAGACAACACTCGTGCACGGAATCGAGCTCCCACGCATCTTTGGGTGTATCGGGAGACCATTCTAGGTTAAACAAAATTTTATCCAGTAGGAAGCTTTTCGACCTTGTATCATCCATAGTCCACGGGACACAACATCCCGGACGATTACCCTCCCGTACTATCAAAGAGGTAGATAGTGTGCTCAAGGGTATGTGTGGAATCCTCCTTGGGTAGTGGCTTGAAATATTGGTCCGAGCACTATTGTTCGTCACTACGGTATAACAGAGGGCCTATGGGTGTTACATACTCCTCTACCTAGCATACCCTAGTTCTGTTAAAAACTTCAACCTGCAAAAACAACATCTCCCTGTTCTACTGAACCTGCATTCACGATCCCAAAAAGTGAGCATACAAAGGACTTCCCTATCACAGAAGAACACACTTTGCATGCACCAACAGTCAAGATAGAGTCTACAAGTGTCTATAACAGTCTAAAATATTCCAATACCATTCGGGTCAATGGCAGCAACAATCAAGTCAGTGACAATACCAGTCGGGTCAGTGACAATAACAGTCGGGTCAGTAACAGTAATAGTAACAGTTGACTGTAACAATCAAAAAATATAGGTGGTCAGGGTTAAAGATAGAACCATCAATGTTAGTAACTACACAGTACAAAGAATCCCTGGGTCAGTGACGTGAACAGTGTCAATAATTGCAATACATGTGATAGGACAGTGACAAGGTGGTCAGTTGACAGAACGCACAGATTAGAGACAGTTGATCCAGTACCCAACTTTTGAACCGTAGCTCCAAATAAAAAACCGACTGCACCAGTAGACTCATCAAAACAAAAAAAAAATAAAGAGTATTTTGCTACTTTTTGATTTTGCACTCAAAAAATAAAAAATCGTGCAAATCGGAGCTATAATGAAGAAGTTGTAGTGGTTTTATAATTACTCTATTTTGAGTAATTTTTAAACCAAAAATAGGGAAAAATAGCACTAAAAAAGTCATACAAAGCCCTAGACAACCCCAAAAATCCTCAAATTTGTTGTGTTATCTTAGTTAGCCCCTTCTGCACCTTTCACAAAATTTTTGAGTCCTAACTCCTTATTTTCTCGAAATTCCTCAAATTTGTCATTTTTCCACTACCCCTTTTTGGCCAAATATTCCACAAATACAAAATTTGATCCCGAAAACACTTTTTTGAGTCCTAGCCCATTGTGATCAGCTCGTCGCACTGATCATTTTGATATATCACACCCAAGCACTTTTTTGGACTCCTTACTAAAAATAGTAACTCCTAAAAACCACACTTCTATTTTTAGTCATTCAGTTAAAGAGGTTCAAGACTATCCAAAATGGTTGGTGGCACTCGTGGACAACAAAAAGAGATAGATTTGGTCACCTCATTGTTGGAAAAACTCCAAAGCACCATTGAAAACATGCAACTTTCAAGTCAAAACGTGATGACAGAGCTTCAAAATCTTAGAACTGATCACGCTAACTCCAGAGCCCGCATAGAAGAACAACTTGCAGAAGTTGAGTCCAAATTGCAAGGTGGTCCAAGCAAGACTGAGTACCATACTAAACACTCGTATTTTAACAAAGGTAAAGGAAGGACAACAAATGACTCTCATCCTCACTATGATCGTGATCCTACCTTTAAGATGCCCAAATTAGACTTTCCTAAGTTTAATGGGAAGGATGTGGATGGGTGGTTATGTCGTGTTGCTCAATTCTTTAGCCTCCATGATGTTCCCATATATCACCGAGTTCAAATGGCTTCCTTCAACTTGGAATCTGAAGCTTTGCAGTGGTACCAATGGTTGCAAAAAACTCACCCTAATCCTTCTTGGGAAGACTTTGAGTCTCAATTACTCACTCGCTTTGGCCCTAGTGAGTATGATGATTTTACAAGACAGTTGACAAAGTTGAAACAAACTTTGACAGTTAGAGATTATCAAATACAATTTGAGAAATTGGCCAACAAAACTACGGGAATGAATGAAGGGTTCTTTATGAGTTGTTTTGTCAGCGGTTTGAGGGAAGATCTCCAAGCTGAGGTCACTATGTTTAAACCACAATCCATGATGCAGGCTATCAAGTTGGCTCATTTGGCCAAATCCAAATTTGCAGCTCAGAGGCGGATATCTAAATTTCCATAGGCTAAAACCTCTTTTCCTCCTAGATTCCAAAATCAGAATGAACAAAAACATGTTGCACCCACTGCTGCACCCAAACGTCTAACCACTGCCGAAATGGATGCGTGACGCACCCAAGGGTTGTGTTACAATTGTGATGAAAAATTTTCTCGTGGGCATAGGTGCACCCAAAAGAAGTTGTTCCTCATAGATGTTGATGAGCCTGACACCAGTGACCACAGTGATGATGACACAAAATCAATCGAGGAACCACCCAACCCGATGGAAGACAACCAAGATGAACCACAGGCTGAGATTTTTGTTCATGCTCTTGTTGGCATTACTACTCCCCAAACCATGAAAGTTGTGGGTTACTTCAAAGGCCTACGTCTTACCATCCTGATTGATTCTGGTAGTACACACAACTTTATTGATCCCCGCATTGCCAAGCAGGCAAATTGTTACGTACATTCATGTAATTCCTTTGAGGTTATGGTTGCCAATGGTGGAACCTTACCTTGCAAAGGTAAATGTCATAATGTTAAAGTCAATATTGGGGGCTATGAGCTCAAACAAGATATGTTTGCACTTCAACTAGGGGGATGTGATATCGTGTTGGGAGCTCAATGGTTGGGCACATTGGGAACCATCTCATGGAACTTTGTCGAGCTTTGGATGTGATTTTCACAGGATGGATAGTCCCACACTCTTCATGGCTCAAAAGCAGGGCCTTCATAGATTATCAGTTCAAGCCGGATGGAGAAGTTGTTGAAAAAATCATCGTGGGGTGTCATAGCTCAGATATTTGTGATCCAACCTCACCCTTCAGAGGAGGATTCCATCCTCGTAGATTTGCAACTTGTTTTGGCCAAGCACAATTTTGTGTTTGCTGAACCATCAAAATTACCGCCTCACCGCTCTCATGACCATGCTATTCCTTTGTTACCTGGAAATGCCCCACCCAACATTCGATCGTACCAATATCCTCATGCTCTTAAGTCCAAAATCGAGAAGTTAGTACAAGAATTGTTAAAAGTCGACGTCATTCGACCAAGCAACAGTCCTTACTCTTCTCCAGTTTTATTGGTGCACAAGAAAGATGGGTCCTGGTGGTTGTGTATTGATTACCGTGAGCTCAATAAACTCACCATCAAGGATAAGTTTCCTATTCTGGTGGTGGATGAATTACTGGATGAACTACATGGGACTATGTACTTTTCCAAATTAGACCTTCATTCTGGGTACCATCAAATCAGGCTCAAGGATGAGGATATTCCCAAGACTGCTTTTCATACTCATGAAGGTCACTATGAGTTTTTGGTGATGCCATTTGGCTTAACTAATGCTCCTTCCACTTTCCAAAGCCTCATGAACAACATTTTTTGCCCATTCCTTCGAAATTTCATCCTAGTTTTCTTTGATGACATTCTGGTATATAGCCGCTCATGGGAAGAGCATCTTGTTCATGTGGATCAGACTCTACAACTATTGGCACAACATCAACTCTATGCTAAGTGGTCCAAGTGTTCTTTTGGGTTGATAGAAGTGGAGTATTTGGGACACATTGTCACCAAGGATGGCATCAAAGTTGACCCCAAGAAGATCCAGGCGGTTCAGGAATGGCCAAAACCTCGCACTCTCAAGGGTCTTCGAGGATTTTTAGGACTCAAGGTTATTATCGTAAATTTATTCGTAACTATGGTAAAATTGTAGCTCCCCTCACTTCCATGTTAAAGAAGGACTCTTTTACTTGGTCGGGACCCGCTGAACAGGCTTTCCTAGAGTTGAAGCATGCTATGACCACCACTCCAGTCTTAGCCATGCCAGATTTTTCCAAATCTTTTGTCATTGAAAGCGACGCTTCTAGTCGTGGTATTGGTGTCGTGTTGATGCAAGAAGGGCAGCCCTTGGCTTTCACTAGTAAAGCTCTCTCCAGCCGTAATTTGGGAAAATCCACTTATGCCAAGGAGATGATGGCAATTCTGCATGCAGTAACCCATTGGCGACCGTATCTCATTGGGCATCATTTCTCCATTAAAATGGACCATCAGAGTCTCAAATATTTTTTGGAGCAATGGGTTGCCACCCCCGAACAACAAAAATGGGTCTCTAAACTCATGGGCTATGATTATGATATCACCTACAAGAAGGGCAAGGAGAATATTGTGGTTGATGCTCTCTCTCGCCAATTTGAGGCTCTCAGTATGTTGTGTGCACTTTCATCACTTGTTCCCCAATGGATCGATTCCTTATGCTAGGAGGTACTTCAGGATTCTGATTTGCAAACTTTGGTTGCCTCCCTATCCATGGAGCCTACTTCATGTCAGGGCTACACTTGGGATGGCCATGATTTGCATTACCACCAATGCCTTGTTGTTCCCCACAAGTCCCCACTTCGAGAACTCCTCATGCAAGAACTACACGCTGCCCCATCTGTAGGCCATTCAAGATTTCTCAAAACATATGAACGACTTAAGCGCACTTTTTTTTGGAAAGGTATGAAAAAGGACATCCAAGATTTTGTGGCAGCTTGTGATACCTGTCAATGGATGAAAGGTGAAACAATGCATTCTCCAGGCACTCTTCAACCCTTGCCCATTCTTGACCAGGTTTGGACAGATATTTCCATGGATTTTATTGAAGGGTTACCTAAGTCTGGAGGCAAATCTGTTATCTTCGTGGTAGTGGATCATCTTTCGAAGTATGCTCACTTTTGTTCCCTATCCCATCCTTACACAACCTCCACCGTTGCCCAAATTTTCCTTGATTCTATTTTTTGCCTTCATGGTATGCCTACCTCCATCGTGTCTGACCATGACCCCACCTTTACTAGTCATTTTTGGCAAGAATTGTTTAAGTTGCAAGGAACTCAGCTCAAAATGAGTTCAGCATATCATCCGCAAATGGATGGCCAGACCGAGATTGTCAACAAATGTTTGGAGACCTACCTTCACTACTTTGCATCTAATCATCCTACTCACTGGGCGAAGTGGCTTCCTTTGGCCGAATGGTGGTACAACACTTCCTATCACACAACAACCAAGGTTACCCCTTTTGAGGTAGTTTATGGGCACCTTCCACCCATGTCTTCCTCCTACATCCTAGGTAGCTCCAAGGTCCATGCAGTCGACACTACTCTCAATCAGCATGCCTATTTCCTCCATCAATTGAAGCTGAATTTGGATGCAACCCATAATCGGATGCACCAACAAGTTGACCAACACCATTTCGAGTATAGTTTTGATGTGGGTGATATGGTTTTCCTCCACTTGCAATCCGTACAAACAGTTGTCCCTCCAACTTCGTAGGTGCCAAAAACTTGCTATGAAATACTATGGGCCCTACCAAGTGTTACAACGGATTGGTGCCACAACCTACAAATTGGCCCTTCCACCTACATCCAAACTCCACCCTATTTTTCATGTTTCCTCTCTCAAAAAGGTGGTGGGCACTCAGGTACAGGTTCAATCTGCACTCCCAGAGTTAGATGAAGAAGGTTCTATCTTGCTTGAACCCAAATAGTTGTTGGATCATCGGACTCGCACTCTCCGCAACCACACCATTACTGAGGTCCTTGTTCAATGGCATGGACTCCAACCATAAGATGCTACATGGGAGTCTCTCCATCAGCTCCAACACTAGTTTCCTCACCTTCAACTTTGAGGACAAAGCTTTTTGAAGGGGAAGGACATGTTAGGATCCCATCCTAACGTTATTTTGTAATTCTCATTATTATGTAATGACCCACTTCCAACGTGGGGGATCCCATTATAATGTTATTTTGTAATACTTTGTAATGTATGTGGCAAGTAAGGCACCTAGCCAAGTGGTGCCATCTCATGTAACCATTATCAAGATTGTAACCGATGTTTGGTAGAAGATTCTAGCTCGAGTGGCATTTTGCATGTAAGCCAACTCTTGAGCCTTTAGGTAGGGTTGCATGAAGCTTTCTCTTTAAAAGACATGAAGCCATGTACGAATGTATCTTTTTGCAAGTTAATGAAATATTGAAGGAGGTTGCCCCCTCGAAGAGGCCTGCGATTCTGAGTTATTTGTGAGATTGTTTCAATTCTGCAATTACTTTTTACATAGTGTTATTCTGTTATTGCATGTATTTCAGTTATCTTTCAATATTTTGTGTGTGAGAGCTTTATTTCAATAGTAGGTTCTTTACATCTCCCTTGTGGGATTAGCAACCTTGGGAGAATTATTGTATTCCCTTATCTCATTTTCTTTGATTTTAGAAAATAATCGTGTAGAGATAAGTCAAATTTGTACTCTATAATATTTTACTGTATTTTGCGATGGATGGGGCAACCATATAGAAGGGAATGATTGTTAGGAAGGGCAAACTTCAGACCCTCTACTTGATGACATGGAGTGTTGCTTGGGTCATGGGTACCCAAGACCATAAAGATCCTCAATGTTGATTGGAAAGGGTCAAGATTTTACCTTTTCCTTTTAAGGTATATGGTTTTGGTTAGTATTGAAATTGTGAGGAATAAAGAAGACAACAAAGTAAACATTTCCAACTCTCCCTTGTGGGATTGTTAACCTTGGGAGAATTTATTGTATTCCCTTATCTCATTTTCCTTGATTTTAGAAGATAGTTATATAAAGATAAGTGAGATTTGTAATCTCAATCTTTTATTGCATTTTGCAATGGATGCGACAACCATATAGAAGGGAATGATTGTTAGGAAGGGAAAACTTCATATCCTCTACTTGATGACATGGGTACTCAAGATGGTTATATTAATGATTTTTCCTTATCCATACCTTAGCCTCTATATGTCATAAACTATGTCAGTGTTGCATAAATAAAAATAATTGCCAAGGAAGAGTATTTTAGTGATATCTTTATTTTTAGTGTGGAACCTGTTATTTGCAACCTCCCTCGCATCAATTTCTTTATTTTTGTTGATTTAAATAGTGTCCCTATTAGGAAACTTTATTCTCATTAACAAAAATCATTCACCATTATGCAAAAATATCAAATCTTTTATCCACAATAACAATCCACATAATGAGACAAAGATAGATAATACCCTTCAAGCAAGGTAACACCAATGTTATTCTTCAAGGTACCACTCCACAATATCTCCCCAAATGAGATCAACTCCACAAGCAAAGACTATTACAAGAGAATATTTGATATGATTTTGATTCATTACAATGACAATCTACCTTCTTTATATACCCATCTTCTATTTCTACTTTGGAGACCCAACTACTAAACCCTCATCCCATTCATTATAATAATATAATTAACCTTGGGTTATGTGTGGCCCATGCCAACTATCCATAATACCCATATACAATATAATATCATATCCTTCCTAGGTCCATAGTATTCCACCCTCCTTACAAATGTTTCATCCAATAAGATCTAAGCAATGTTGACAACTAGTACCAATCCTGATAATCCATCCATCCAAGTGCAATTTTGATTGATGGTGGTCTTCAATGATGCCAAACTGCCATTGTGCCACTTAAATATCCATAACTGCTCTATTGGCTCCATGATTTTGCTGCTCTACTCTAATATTTTGAACAATTGGTGTTATTGTTCCCTGATGTTGTTGCGCCCCTTTGAAACCCAAAATCACTAAGCTTTTTTGTTTTCCAAACATTTTCATACTAAGTGCCTTTGACTCCACGTTGATCCATAATAATAATATCGATGCTCTAAGCCATGCCTCCAATATTGTTGTTGCTCAAGGTGGTGTGGGTGATGATATGTTGCAACCTTAACCTAACATTTTATTTCCTTTGATTCTTTAGCATTTTGTTTCTCTATTTTAAATTATTCCTCATGCTTTTCTCTCTTGTGCCCTTCTTTTGGTGTGTCCTTGTGTGCTTCTAACAAAGCTTCCCTGGACTTTGTTGTTGTTTTTTTCATGGACTTTATTGTTGCTGCTACTATAGATTCTACTTTTGATTCTTTTGTTGGTTCCTTAAATTATTCCTCCCCCCCTATCATGATTGCTTCTTGCTTCTCCTTGAATCCTTCCTCCTTCGGCTAAGAAATATCCAACAGTGTTATCTTATTTTCTTGTGCAATAACTTCATAAACTACTTTTGCACACTAACGTTAACTGTACCCAAAGAATCCAACCAATAATAACCTAGAATAATATACACATCATCCATCTCAATAGCATGAAAATTATATTTATCCATGGTGATCTTCAAATCTTCAAAAAGCTTAACATTCTCTCTCAATTTGTATGTCCTTAATTTGTTGTTGTTTAAACTTGCAATATCTTAGCCAAAGTAATATTAATGAAACTATACCTATTGCTAGGATTTATAGTAATAAAAACCTTTTTCTTTTGAATGAAGCCATGAACCTAGAAACTAGAATTTTTAGATCCAAACAAATCCTTTTGATCATTATTTGGCCTGTCTGGCACCGAAGTTGTGGTTCCCTCACCCTATACATTAACATCAAAAAAATTTCCTTCTATCATGTCCTCTTTATTCATTTTTTTTTGTTCCCCCTAAGCCTTTTTTATTTCTTCTTCATATCCCTTGATGATGACCTTCAAACTAGCTATCTTTTTATATGGGTCCCACTAACTCAAGAATGTATGCTCCATTTTGTCCTAAGTGTACTTATAATTATTTTCCTTAACAAAACTTCCCAACCAAAAATAAGCTTCAGAGATCTAAACTTCATCCACCATTCTCGAACATCATATCGTCCTCTCCAAAAAAAATGTTTAACTCAACGAGTTTACATTCACAATAAGTAAAGACAAAAACTTGGGTTTCACAAAAATATATATTCCCATATTTTAAAGATAAAATTCCACATAAATAATTAGACCCCAAAAATAGCAAATGATTTGCTTACCATAACTAACATAAATCTCAAAGTTATTTTTTTGGGAATAAAACACGATTTGAAAAATCACCACTTCCCTTGTTTCAAACGACTAACTTTACATAGTCATATCTCCCTCAATACCGCTTGTGTTCATTCATATGACCACTTATTTTAAAGTTATTCAAGTTTTGAACAAAATGGCATAAGAATCATCAAAATTGGACAATTTTACACAAATATATAGCTCTCGAAAATTAAACATTTCCTAAATAAAAAAATTGCCAAAATTATGCAATCCATAAAACAATTTCCACTTTGCCAAAATAGTTGCTCTAATACCACTTGTTAAGAACCTTTATTCTCATTAATGGAAATCATTCACCATTAAGTAGAAACATCAAATCATTCATCCACAAATAGTTATCCACAATAACAATCCACACAATGAGACAAATATAATACCCTTCAAGTAGGGCAACACCAATGTTATTCCTCGAGGAAGGAACCACTCCACAAAATCTCCCCAAATGAGATCTACTCCACCGCCTCTAAGATTGTTACGATAGAATACTTGATATGATTTTGAGTCATTACAATCACAATCTCCCTTCTTTATATACCAATCTTCTATTTCAACTTTAAATACCCGATTATTAAACCCTCATCCCACTAGTCACTATACTATAACCATGGGTTATGTGTGGCTTATGCCAACTATCCATAGTACCCATAAACAATATAATATCTCCATATACCTATTCGTAGGTTCATAGCATTCCACCCCCTTACAAAGGTTTCGTCCTCAAAACATGAGAAGAGCAATAGGACCAATAGGACCTAAGAATAGGTATATGGTGATATGATATTATGTTGTATATGGGTATTATGGATAGTTGGAATGGGCTACACATAACCCAAGGTTGATTATTTCGAGAAACCAGACCCCACAACCACATAAAAGCAAACGTACGTTCTCACACTCCCTGCCTTCCAAAGGAAGCTCAAGCAGAAGCTCGTTTACTTATGTTTTCTCATATAAATCTCTTGTCTCCAGCTATTGGGGATCCCATTTGCATACCAACTCAAGATCTTTATATCTTTAAGAGGTTGATATCCTTTAATACAATACTTGGGACCCTTGCCCCATCAACCCTAGGTTATTTGTGGCCCATGCCAACTATCCATAATACCCATATACAATATAATATCAATTCCCCATATACCTATTCCTAGGTCCATAGCATTCCACCCTCCTTACAAATGTTTCATCCTCAAAACATGAGAATAATTAAATAATATGATCTTCTAAGCAATGGTGACAATTGGTACCAATAGTGATTGGTGGTGGTGGTCTTCGATGAAACCAAGCTACCATTATGCCACTTGAATATCCATAAGTGCTCTATTGGCTCCATATTTTTGCTGCTCTACTCGAATATTTCTAACAATTAGTCTTATTGTTCCTTCATATATGCTTTGGACCTAGGAATAAGTTATGGGGATATGATATTATGTTGTATATGGGTATTATGGATAGGTGGCATGGGCCACACATAACCCAAGGTTGATTTTATTATTATATTATATTATAATAATGAGTGGGATGAGGGTTTAATAATCGGATCTCCAAAGTTGAAATAAAAGATGGGTATATAAAGAAGCAAGATTGTCAATGTAATCAATAAAATCATATCGAGTATTCTCTTGTAACAATCTTGCTCATGGAGTGGATCTCATTTTGGGAGATATTATTAGAGTGGTTCCTTCTTTAAGGAAGGACATTGGTGTTGCCCAACCTCAAGGGTATTCTCTATCTCTATCTCATTGTGTGGATTTTAACTGTGGATATTTATTTGTGGATGAATGATTTGATATTTCTACATAATGGTGAATGATTTCTACTAATGAGAATTAATAATATAATCAACCTTGGGTTGTGTGGCCCATGCCAACTATCCATAATACCCATATACAATATATTTTCATATTCCCATATACCTATTCCTAGGTCCATAGCAGTCCTTGGCAAAAGAGTTCTTAAATTTTAGGAAGATAGAAAAGGGTTATGTTAGCAGGAAGGCTACCACCATAAGCAATAACAAGAAACATATGACCATAAATTACCTTCTAGTGCAATGGGAGAAATCAAAAATAGAAAATAAATATTGATCACTAACAAATTGAGGTTCTTGAACAATATGAAAATTAGGCAAGGAATGAGTTGTCAGCCATAAGTCAGCAAGACGAAGCAAGGTCCCAAGTCATAGTAATGGATGAAACAATGTTTTCTTCTTTAAGGACACAATAGTCAACGAGACCCTCAAGCAGTTTCTATCAAAGTACTTTGGCAATTGTACAACTCTCAAGTCCCATTGACCTCATTTGTCATTCGAGTACATTAATATAATTTCATTCTTCCTTTCTTTCTTTTCAAGGGAGTTATGAAGAAGCAGGAAGCTTGTTTGGAAAGGTGGATGTAGTAACTGCTCAACATATTAGAACCTGTCTAGAAGAAGTCAAGGCTTACTATTATCTTTACAAGTGGAGGGAAGGATTTGGCATGCAACTCTTTTGCCAAAGCCACTACAACTATTAACCTAAAATCTGCTAACATATAAAATTCATAAGCTGGAAGCCCAAGTCAAAGCTGCCAAGATGAATATGGCTGAATCAAGTTTCATGAAGTCACTAGAGGATTGGACCAATCTATGCTGGTGTGAAAGCACTTGGAAACTGAACAGACACTTTGTCCTAGGCTGGTGTGAGAGCACTTGCATACTTTCTTCTAGCTGGTGTTTGAAAATTATACAGACTAATGAACTAAGAAAATATCATACAAAACCAACTGTTGAAGAAGCTCTGAGAAGTTGAAAATGTTCACTTCCATATGTTGAAGGAATTGACACTGAGAATAACACAAAGGGCATAAAATCTGGGTGCTGGAATCCCAAATTGAGGCTGCCAAAATGAATAGGGTTGAACGGAGCTCCATGAAGTCACTTTGGGCAAACCAAGCTGGTGTGCATGGTAATCAATCCTGACATTTTCAATACACTGAAGGATATTGTGAATAATGACTGTAATACGGTGGATAAGAAAATGTTGAGGCAAAGAATTGTTGTCAGTGTGCCTCTCCCATGTCGCTTATCCCCAACAGGAAATTGGCCAGGCCAAAGAGGCTTCTTCTTCCCTTGAATTTGATGTGTGGCTTTTCATGGTTGGACACCTGTTGTGATTGTTGTTGGAGTGTGACTGTGTACTACTTCCCTAGAAAATGTGATGCTCCTTTCTCGGTATTGTGAGTTTTGGTGGAGGTGCTCTAAATCCTTCGCACTGCATATGGAAGCCTAACTTCAGGGAAGATACAACCATTTTGTCTTGGATCTATTAGAGACTGGTTTGGAATTGGATAGAAATCAATTTATCAGTTTACCAGCGATGCTATTAGTACGTATACAATTTTCTTTCCACATATACTACCAAAAATCATAAACTATCTATAAATACTTTAATTGACCTTGATGGATCAGGAGTCTTTGAAGCTCACTCTGTTGTATATTTTCTTTAACACTTTGATTGCTATATGCTTCTAGAAACATAGAAGATCCAGAAGCATAAACTATAACTCATATGGCTTACGTTCGGATAATATAATATTATTTTTATTTCCAATTAACAATGCCCCTTGCCCAAAGAAAAATAAAAACAAAAATGAGAGAGAAATATTCTTTAATAGTAAGCATAGCTTCTCACACAAATAAAAAAAGGATACACAGTAAATGACTGGAGAATTTATTAATTTTAAATGTCATTTAATTAAATGACATTTCGTGCACAACAAATCTAAGTTTCACATTGTAAAAATGGTAAATTTGTCTTTAGTAACAAGCAGGGAACAATACCAAATTAATTTTTTTTCTTCTTAAACAAAACTAGGATTTCATTAAAATAAAAATAAAAAAAGCAAACATTGAGCAAAGAAAAAGACCTCTGAAGAACATCACCTGCTACATTGTTGCATGTGTTGTTATAAAGAACAAACAATATAGACTAAAACAAAAGTAACACATGTTCAGATGCAAAGTTATGTGCTAGCAAATATTGTGGCTGATCTAGCAGTTACTTGGTCTCAATAGTCATCTACTGATAAGACATCACACTAGATTATTCTTTGCCACCCTTTCCTATAGAATCATAGCAAATGATACTGAAATTATTAGAAGTTGCATCTTGTAACTTTTAAACTAGACAAAAAGGTGGGTTTATATGTCCCAACCTAGCCAGCAGACATAATTGGTGTAGGAGATTTCCAAAGGAAGTTTTTACTTGTCTTATATTATATAGGCTATATTTTGTACTTCTTTGGCTTTCAAACCTTTGACCAAAGTTATGGTAAATTAAGCCCTGCCAATCCATCTGAGCACAAGTTCTGCTGATAAACAGAAGATTGGCTTTGGTTTTGAGAGAACACTCGTATTCACCATTATTTTCAAATAACATTACATTTAAATGTGGAACTTGAGCTTTCTTGTTCTTAGAATGACATGTCAACAGAATTGGATATGCACAACACAACCCTGATACATATGATTACCTTTTAGATAGAGTTTAGAAGACATGGATGGAGGGCCTCCACTGTCGATTTAGCAGGAAAAATGAAGGAAACAAAGAAATATATTATATTAACATGTCCTTGGATGACCAAACTAGGTCAATGGGACCAAAAAATGTAGTATGTTACAATAGACAGTAACAAGGAAGAAAGAACCCTAAATACTTGAAGAAATATAAGCTACACTATAAAAAATGAACAATGGTAAAAACCTAGATCATGTATACCCAATTCCAGATGAACTGCAAGTAGATAGATAGAATGAACCTTGCATAATCCATAAATTGATTTAGCAAAAATTATAACAGAACTATTAGCCAAAGGAGTATAATCATACCTGTGGAGCAACAATTTCAAATGTCTTTCCCTCAGCTATAAAATCCTCTCCTTCAATAATCATAGTACCACAGCCAGATGTTCCTGTGCCTCTTGCATGTGACCCGTATACGCATATAATCAATTGTTACTTTTTTTATTAGTTAAAATATAGAACTGTGACTTTCTTATGGCCTAGTGTTTAATTGTCAATATCAATAAAACTTCATGAAAGGGATAAATGCAATGTTTACAGGTGTCAACCACTGATTTTATTCAAAAACTTAATATATATTACAGAGTATTCAAGGAGAATTCCACTATGTGCCAACCCACCCAAGATACTATCATCAATTTGTTTACATAAGGGAACTAGAAGGCATGAACTTTAGCGAATACAACAAGGCCATTAAGGATATTGAAAATGTCAAAGTGATAGCACCTTGGGGATATCTCGCCAAGAAGGTCATAGGTGCTACCATACTGATCATGAGCTATTGATCTAGCAAGATAATGCAATACAAAGGAATTCTTTGGTGTCCTATCATACCAAAAAAAAAAATGCACTTATCTTGTGAGATGTTGATGGATATGGATACTCAATCAAAAGAGTGTAATAAACTTGTGTCACAAAGATTGCTATTACAACCAACAATGTTAGCAGCAACGGTAACTCTGGGTATACAATCACCATATACAAGGACAAACTTCGCATAGATCAAATTCATGAGGACCTGGGAATACTTCTAAGGGGCAGGTTTCACATTGATAATTAACGATTTAGCATTTGAATACACCTTGGGCGTGTAAGAAAATTTCAAGATTTTGAAAAACTTAATGCATTTCCCATGGGTAAGGAATGTGTACAAATTGATATTGAAGTGAGGCAATCAATTCTCCATCTCACACCTTGGAATCGGGAAGGGAAAGAAAAATGGAGGCAAAATTTGGAAGGGAATTGTTTTTGTGATTAAGTTGACTCACAACATGGGGAATATTCTAGCCCGTTTTCTCCAACTCCAACGGTGAAGTGAAGTTGACCTTCCATTTATATAAGGGAAGAAAAGTAAGGATCTTTGGATTTATTTGGATAGAATGTTATCTTCGGAGTTTTCCTTATCTTTTTTTTTTTTGTGCCACCACTATATGCTTTTTTCTACTTATTATATTTCGTTGTGAGAATCTAATCCAAAGATACTGGTTAGCCTTCTGGCACTTTGAGACTTGTTGTTCTTCCTTTTAATTGATAGCTGGGATTTTTTGCTTGTATATTTTCGACTCTCTATTTTTACATACATTTGGTTGATATAAAGAGCATATGTCCCAAACAATGTTATGGGTTCTGTTTTTGTGTTTTATTTCATTCTCATCTAGTTAAATGTGGGTAAATGTGATGTAAGTGTTCCTTTTATTTATGTGTTTGTTTTTTTGGTTTTCTTTTTTTCATTATGTTTTTGTATTTTTTTTTTTTTTGACAAATTTGGGTTTTTTTTCTAGATAATAGATGTCATGGATCTATGAATTGGATTAGATCACTTACATTTCTTGTGATTTATTTTTTTTTCTTATCAATGAGGATGAAGTTGAATCAATGGTTTTTATGATCATTGTTAAAATAATTGTGGTTTGTTTTGGTTTTCATGTGTTTGATGTTTCCAATATTAATGAATAGAAAATAGAAAGATGGATATAAGATTTTATGATTTAATTTAGTTTATACCATTGGAAGGAGAGTTGTTCTTGACATATGACTAAGTGTTATAAATGAAATGTATTGTTTGATTTATGAATTAGTTAATGGTGGTCATAGGTGTTTCTGGTATTGATCTAGTAGTGTAGTAAAGGTTCTTTGGTGACCTATCATACCAAACAAAATGCTTATTGGTGTTGATGGATATGGATTAATAGAGTATATTTTTAATTTCTTACAACCACAATGTTAGCAAAATAACTACTAGGTATACAATACCATATACAAATTATAGTAGATATGGAGGAATATTGTAGGAGTTTACATTGATCATTAAATTTAACATTTGAATACACTTGCGGGTTTCAAATTTTTTATGATTTCCCATGGGTAAGGAAGTGTAATTATGATATGAAGGGGACTGCCTCTATCTCAACACCTATTGAAATTTGGAGGTAAGGGAAATCGTTTTTATATAAGTTGTAGATTCTGTTTTCCTGCTCACGGTGAAGTGGGGTTGACCTCCATTTATAAATTCAATGTTTACAGCTGTCAATACTGATTTTATTCAAAAGCTTAATATATATTACAAAATATTCAAGGAGAATTCCACTATGTGTCAGCCCACCCAAGATGCTATCATCAATTTGTTTAGATAAGGTAACTAGAAGACATGAACTTTAGAGCCAGAAGGTGGCACTCACAAGTTCAAAATATGATCACAAAAGCACATACTAAAACGTAATTTAATAACTTAAGCCTAAATTATATATATAGAATCGGAAGACACAACATGGAATCATAAAGGCTACCTGTAAAACAAAATCTTGTGGGATTCCAATGGCTTAAAGTCTAGTAACAATGAACGAGGGCACTCCAATTACGACTTGGGTTCCAGCCCCATTGCACAGACTCCCTATATAAATGCAGTTGTAATATCACAAGTTGGGCCATACCTAGATGATGTTGGGTGAATGTTGCATAAAATAATAACAATACCAATAGTTCTTGTGGGAATCGGTCTAGTAACAATGCAAAAGGCCACTATGATGATGACCTGAGTTCAAGCCCCACCATGCAAGCTCCCTATGTTAATGCAGTTGTAAAAAGACAAGGCAGGCCATACCTGGACAGTGTTGGATGCATGATGCATAAACTAATACTACCAATAGTTCTTGTGGAATTCAAATGCATAAGTTCAAAGCTGGTTGCAAACTTGCAATGTAGAAATCATACAATTAACCAGGACTACTGTGGGACTTGTTGGCACTGAAATTTTGTCTGAACAGATCAATGCCTTGTAGTGAGGTTTCCAGATAAGTTAAAATGGAACTTCTACAATATCTTGGTCTCTAGTTAGTATATGTTCTGAATACTTTTATCTATTGCTCGGCCCATTGCAAATGTACTCCTTTTTGTCAGATTGTCTATGATGATGTGTGCTGAATTAAAATTTCACAATATTGTATTTTGCCAAAGACAAATTCCTGAGTTAATTCCATGAAGATATGTGGCATTACTTCCTGTAGCCTTTCCATAAGGACTTGGATTGTAAAACTCCTTTGCATACCATTTGATTGGAAATAAATGACGGCATTAATGACAACCATGACAATACCATCTGCCCCATTGTCAGTTTCAAAAGTAGACCTCAAGTTGATTAGTTGGACTGGGAGATCAACCTCAAAAGGGCAAACCCCAACCATGTAGAAATGGAAAAAATAAAATCTGAAAAGTATGAAGAGGCCCAAAAACAGCCCCAAGATACCCAAGGGCTTCAACATCAGCAGAGTGCAGGAACAGTTGAAGAGCCAAGTGGCCCTCCAAGACACCAAGGAGGAGACAAGGACAAAGATAAAGGCAATGACAGGGATGACGATAAAAAGAGAAAAGAAGAAAGCAAGGGCCAAGAGGAACCTGACCCAAAGAAGATAAGAGTGGGAAAGTCTGAAAGTCAAGAGGGCCTCCCCCAAAGGTTAGTTCTACCTTGTCCTCAACCCCAAGTGATCCTGTTGCAGCAATTATATTGTTGGATTCTCCCAAAACTCCTCAACATTCTCCATCATCATCCCAAATTGGTCAAAATACACCAGGGTTCCTTGTTTATCTTCTTTTTAGTTGGTTAATTTTTCACACATCCGAGGGATTGTTGGTTTGAAGGATACTGGTCAGGAAATGATGATATAGATACCAAAATGTCTGCCACAAACACTCCATCATTTCAATTATGGCAAATAGCAAGTCCAATTGGGGAAACTTTTAGTTGAAAGGTCCAGTCTGAGAGAGTTGAGGATGTGAACAAGGAAACATCTACATCCCCTAATTTTGTCGAACCATAATGGAATTTCATGATCGGGAGATAAGAAATTTGAATATAGTCCAACTGATGCCAAAGATAAGCCAAACTAGAGATCAGATGATCTCAACAAATTATGTATGTGGAATTCCTGCTAATTTAGTAGAATTTCCATTAGGGGATGTAACCAATTTCCACAAAGAAGTAGCCCTGAAGAGAACAGTTGAGCTTGAGAAGAGGATGGAGGCAGAGAGGAAGCAATATAAAGCCTATGAAAAGAAGATAAAGCACATGGTGGTGGACATCACTGTTGTAGGAATTTCCTCCCAATATAAACACAACCCATACATAGCCTCCACGAAAAGATCAGAGACTTCAATGCAAAGCTGGATAAACCCAAAAAAGAATAGACCAAGGGAGCATCCAAGGATAGAATAAAGGATATGCACAAAGAACTCTAAAGATAAGTCCAAAGTACTTTTGAAAATTTATCAAAGAGGCTTTCATTATATTGATTCATTGATAGAAAAGTGCAATACGATTAAATGTGAAATAACCAAGGTCTCCAAGGAGATTTCCAAATAATAGCCCATTGGCAGATGACATTCTGAAAAACTAAATCTAATAGTAGAATAAAAGCAACCAAATTGGTTGATAATGTTGTAGAGAAAAATTATGTGTTTAAAGGGACAGAAACTACCCTTCAAAAATGTGAATTTTTTATATTGAATATGAAAATAAAAATAAGAATATTGTTGGATAAAATAAGAATATTGTTATCCAAAGAACTTCCTGTACCTTGGGATAATAACGGTAGATTGAAATCAAAGGAAGAATACAGCAAGGCCATGAAGGATATTGAACAAATGTCAAAGTGATAGCCACCTTAGGGGAGAAATCATCAGCCAAGAAGGTCATAGGTGCTATCAGACTGATCATGAGCTATTGATCTAGCAAGATAATGCAGTACAAAGGAATTCTTTAGTGTCCCATCATACCAAATAAAAATGCACTTAACCTATGAGATGCTAATGGATATGGATACTCAATCAAACGAGTGTAATAAATTTGTGTGTCATAAAGACTGCTCTTACAACCAACAATGTTAGCAGCAACGGTAATTGTTGGGTATACAATCACCATATACAAGGACAGACTTTGCATAGATCAAATTCATGAGGACCTAGGAATACTTCTAAGGGGCAGGTTTCACATTGATCATTAAAGATTTAACATTTGAATACACCTTGGGCGTGTAATAAAATTTCAAGATTTTGAAAAAACTTAATGCATTTCCCATGGGTAAGGAATGTGTACAAATTATGATATTGAAAGTGAGGCAAACTCAGTTCCTCCATCTCAACACCTATTGGAATCAGAAAGAGAGAGAAAAATTAGTTGGAGCCAAAATTTGGAAGGGAAATCATTTTGGTGATTAAGTTGACTCACAACATTGGGAATATTCTAGCCACGTTTTCCTCCACCTCCAACAATGAAGTGAGAGTTGACCTCCATTTATAAATTCAATGTTTACAGCTGTCACTACTGATTTTATTCAAAAACTTAATATATATTACAGAGTATTCAAGGAGAATTCCACTATGTGTCAGCCCACCCAAGATGCTATCATCAATTTGTTTAGATAAGGGAACTAGAAGGCATGAACTTTAGCGCTAGAAGGTGACACTCACAAGTTCAAAAGATGATCACAAAAGCACATACTAAAATGTAATTTAATAACTTAAGCCTAAAATCTATATATAGAATCAAAAGACACAACCTTGAATCCTAAAGGCTACCTCACAAGTTCAAAAGATGATCACAAAAGCACATACTAAAATGTAATTTAATAACTTAAGCCTAAATTCTATATATAGAATCAGAAGACACAACATTGAATCATAAAGGCTACCTCACAAGTTCAAAAGATGATCACAAAAGCACATACTAAAATGTAATTTAATAACTTAAGCCTAAATTCTATATATAGAATCAGAAGACACAACATTGAATCATAAAGGCTACCTGTAAAACAAAATATTGTGGGATTCCAATGGCTTAAAGTCTAGTAACAATGAACGAGTGCACCCCAATTACGACTTGTGTTCCTGCCCTATTGCACAAGCTCCCTATGTAAATGTAGTTGTAATAACACAAGTTGGGCCATACCTAGATGATGTTGGGTGAATGTCACATAAAATAATAACAATACCAATAGTTCTTGTGGGACTCGGTCTAATAACAATGCAAAAGGCAACTATGATGATGACCTGAGTTCAAGCCCCACCCTACAAAATCCCTATGTTAATTCAGCTGTAAAAAGGCAAGGAAGGCCATACGTGGACAGTGTTGGATGCATAGTGCCTTATAGAGAGGTTTCCAGATAATCTAAAATGGAACTTCTACAATATTTTGGTCTCTGGTAAGTATATGTTCTAAATACGTTTATCTATTGCTCGCCCCATTGCAAAAGTACTCCTTTTTGGTAGATTGTCTATGATTATGTATGCTCAATTAAAATTTCACAAAACTGTATTTTGCCAAAGATAAATTCCTAAGATCATTCCATGAAGATATGTGGCATTACTTCCTACAGCCTTTCTATAAGGACTTGGATGGTAAAACTCCTTTGCATGTCATTTGATTGGAAATAAATGACGAAATTAGTGACAGCCATGACAATACCATCTGCCCCATTGTCACTTTCAAAAGTAGACCTCTAGTTGATTAGTTGGACTGGGGGATCAACCTCAAAAGGGCAAACCCCAGCTAGGTAGAAATGGAAAAAATAGATCTAAAAAAGTATGAAGATGCCCAAAAACAGCTCAAAGATACCCAAGAGCTTCAACAGCAGCCGAGTGCAGGAACAGTTGAAGAGCCAAGAGGCCCTCCAAGACACCAGGGAGGAGACAAGGACAAAGATAAAGGTAATGATAGGGATGATGAAAAAAAGAGAAAAGAAGAAAGCAAGGGCCAAGAAAAAAAGAGAAAAGAAGAAAGCAAGGGCCAAGAGGAACCTGACCCAAAGAAGATAAGAGTGGGAAAGTCTGAAAGTCAAGAGGGCCTTCCCCAAAGGTTAGTTCTACCTTGTCCTCAATCCCAAGTGATCCTGCTGCAACAATTATAAAACTCCTTAACATTCTACATCGTCATCCCAAATTGGTCAAATTACACCAGGGTTCCTAGTTGTTTCACATTTTCATCTTCTTTTTAGTTGGTTAATTCTTCACACATCCGAGGGATTGTTGATTTGAAGGATACTGGTCAAAAAATGATGATATAGATACCAAAATGTCTGCCACAAACACTCCATCATTTCAATTATGGCAAAAAACAAGTCCAACTGGGGAAACTTTTAGTTGAAAGGTCCAGTCTTAGAGAGTTAAGGATGTGAAGAAGGAAACTTTTACATCCCTTGATTCTGCCGAGCCAAAATGGAATATCATGCCCAGGGGGATAAGAAATCTGAAGATAGTCCAACTGATGCCAAAGATAAGCCAAACCAGAGATAAGATAATCTCGACAAATTATGTATGTGGAATGCCTGCTAATTTTGTAGAACTGCCATTAGGGGATGTAACCAATTTCCACAAAGAAGTAGCCCTGAAGAGAACAGTTGAGCTTGAGAAGAGGATGGAGGCAGAGAGGAAGCAATCTAAATCCTATGAAAAAAGATAAAGCACATGGAGGTGGACATCACTGTTGTAGGAATTTCCTCCCAATATAAACACAACCCATACATAGCCTCCATGAAAATATCAGAGACTTCAATGCAAAGTTGTATAAACCCAAGAAAGAATAGACCAAGGGAACATCTAAGGATAGAATAAAGGATGCACAAAGAACTCTAAAGATAAGTCCAAAGTACTTTTGAAAATATATCAAAGATGTTTCATTATATTGATTCATTAATATAAAAGTGTAATAAAGAGACTTGAATGAAAAGTTGGATAAACCCAAGAAAGAATAGACCAAGGGAGCATCCAAGGATAGAATAAAGGATGCACAAAGAACTCTAAAGATAAGTCCAAAGTACTTTTGAAAATATATCAAAGATGTTTCATTATATTGATTCATTAATATAAAAGTGTAATAAAGAGACTTGAATGAAAAGTTGGATAAACCCAAGAAAGAATAGACCAAGGGAGCATCCAAGGATAGAATAAAGGATATGCACAAAGAACTCTAAAGATAAGTCCAAAGTACTTTTGAAAATTTATCAAAGATGTTTCATTATATTGATTCATTGACAGAAAAAGTGTAAAAAGATTAAATGTGAAATAACCAAGGTCCCCCAGGAGATTTCAAAATAAAGTGCCCATTGGCTGATGACATTCTGACAAACTAAATCTCATACAAAAAAAATTGAATAAATTGGGCTTTAACAGTAGAATAGAAGCAACCAAATTGGTTGATAATGTTGCAAAGAAGAATTAGGTGTTCAAGGGTACTAAATCCGTCTTTCAAGAATGTGAATTTTTTGTATTGAATAAGAAAACAAAAATAAGAATATTGTTATCCAAAGAATTTCCTATACCTGTGATGATAACGGTAGACTAAAATCAAAGGAAGAATACAACAAGGCCATTAAGGATATTGAACAAATGTCAAAGTGATAGCCACCTTAGGGGAGAAATCATCAGCCTTAGGGGAGAAATCATCAGCCAAGAAGGTCATAGGTGCTATCAGACTAATCATGAGCTATTGATCTAGCAAGATAATTCAGTACAAAGGAATTCTTTGGTGTCCTATCATATCAAACAAAAATGCACTTATCCTGTGAGATGCTGATGGATATGGATACTCAATCAAAAGAGTGTAATAAACTTCTATGTCACAAAGATTGCTCTTACAACCAACAATGTTAGCAACAACGATAACTACTAGGTATACAATCACCATATACAAGGACAGACTTCGCATAGATAAAATTCATGAGGACCTGGGAATACTTATAAGGGACAGGTTTCACATTGATCATTAACAATTTAACATTTGAATACACCTTGGGCGTGTAAGAAAATTTCAAGATTTTGAAAAAAACTTAATGCATTTCCCATGGGTAAGGAATGTGTACAAATTCTGATATTGAAAGTGAGGCAAACTCAGTTCCTCCATCTCAACACCTACTGGAATCAGAAAGGGAAAGAAAAATCAGTTGGAGGCAAAATTTGGAAGGGAAATCGTTTTTGTGATTAAGTTGACTCACAACATGGGGAATATTCTAGCCACATTTTCCTCCAGCTCCAACAATGAAGTGACAGTTGACCTTCCATTTATATAAGGAAAGAAACAAGGCACTGTAAGGATCATTTGGCAATTTATTTGGTTAGAATGTTATCTTCCTAGAGTTTTCCCTTATCTATTTCCATTTTTTTTTTTTTTGTGAATCCACCTACTATATGCCTTTTGTTTCCAACTTAATCCATGTTTCAGTCATGAAGCATCCAATCCAAAGAAAACTAGGGTTAGCCTTCTAGGCACTTTGAGACTTGTAGTCTGGTCTTGCTTTTAAATTGATATGCCTAAGTGGAATTTTTTTCAGCTTGTATATATTTCCTGACTCTCATATATTTTACATAACATTTGGTTGATATAAAGAGGCATATGTCCCAAAACAATGTTATGGGTTCCGATTTTTGATGTTATGTAATTTCACATTCTCAGCTAATAAAATGTGGGTAAATATGATGTAAGTGTCCCTTCTATTTATGTGATATGAATATGTCTGCTATTGTGTGACTTTCTCTTTCTTTTCATTATGATTTCTATGCATTTTGTGTGAATATCTTCTTCTTGAATAGAAATTTGAGGGATTTATTTTTCTAGATAATAGATGTCACAGGTCTATGAATTGGAATTAGATCACCTTAAATTTCTTGTGATTTGTTATATATTTTTCTTATCCATGAGGAATGAAGTTGAATCAAATGGGATATGACTAATCATTGTTAAAAATCACTTGTGAGTTTATTGTTTTGTTTTCATGTGTTTCACATGTTTCTAAATGATAATGAATGGAAAACTAGAAAGATAGATCTGAGATTTTATGATTAAATTTGGTTTATACCATGTTGGAAGGAGACAGAGGTTGTTCTTGCACATATGACTGACAAATGTTATAAATGAAATGTAATTGATTCTGATTTATGAATTCAAGCTTAAGCAAATGGTGGTCATGAAAAAATAATCAAAAGCACTTGCACATAAAGGATCATCTATCCCAGTTGGATACTCCTAAATAATACTTTTGCTTATAAATTTAATTGGTTAAATGACATAGAAGACGTTTTCTTGGAGTTGAAAAGACAAGGATTTTATTTAAAATAATAGATTTGGGCATCAGGTCCTTACATTGTTACTTATAATCGCAATTTTTAAAGAGGTTGTTAATGTTCTTATCTGAACGAAGAAACATGGTTGCATAATAAATGAGCAAATCCATACAAGATATGACATCTGATTTATTATTTTTATTCCTTTTTTGCACTTGATAGAATGTCCTATAATGTACTTCAGCATCATCATTTATATATATTGATTAAAAAATTATTTGGACTCGAGCTTGACATCATACTTCAATTACATGACCGTTTGATTTTAACATGATTCTAAGACACTTATTATACACACACGTGTGTGGAGAGGCAAAAAGATGAAACAATGTGCAAATCCCAAGGACACATTAGCGAAAGATTCATCCCTTGACATGAACTCGTAAGAAACGATTTTGACAACCAAAAGAAAATATTTAAAAAAAGTATTAGGTAGATTTATTTTAATGCTTTTCTAGGCATTTTGCATTTTTGTAAAAAATATGGAACATATGCTAGATTTTATATTGTTCATTCTTGTATAAGTTGTAACACTATAATTTTTTTCCCATGCTCATTTTTATCTATCTATTGGATGCATATAACCCATATACCAATTCAGACAACTTGTTAGCTAGACATCTTCAAAATTTACCCCATATTCATGTTGAAATTCCTTTGGCAATGGGCTGAGTGAAAGTTGTCATTTCTTACTCTTGCTAAAAATATTACTATAAAGAGAAACCATTCTCAATATTGACTATTTACTTTTATGGATATCCAAAGAATGCTTCTTATATATTCACAATAGTGTGGTGCTTTGATCTCAGTTAATTAATTCATGTATGTTGTGCTCTTTCTTATTTATCACACCCAATAGTTTCAACACTATTCAAACTTCAGAATATTTCTTGATTGTCAAACCAATTATTATGCCAATGTACTGAATTTAGCTAATTGTACAATTAGGCTCCATGAAGCAGCTACTTATTGGATAGATGAGAAATAAAGCAATATAGACTTATGTGTTTATACAAACAATTTTGATATGTACATTTGGTAGAGAAGAGAGTGCATTGGAGTCGTTTGGCCAAATTAAGACTAATGTTTTTTGTCTAAAACTCAACACTTTTATTGCCATTATTTCCATGAATGGAAAAAAGGACAATTCAAACAATGGTGGCAGTATTTCATGAAATGAGAACTACTTAGTGTTACAATGATGACATCACAATTAACACACTAGTGTCTATCCATGGGATAAAAAGAATGCATAAGCATATTAATTTTGTAATGTGCTAATGAAGATGTGTAGTTGGTCCAAGTTGATAGGCATACAATGCATTCATTAGAGTTTATTATGGCAAATATAGACTCATCCAACAAGCATCGTCAACATATACCAAAATGTTGGAAAGAGCATCTACTCCTGACCTTTCCACTTATAAATGTTGTTTTAAATGTCTTAAATAAAAAAGGGTATTGGAAGGAGGCAGAAGCTATTCTTGCACCCTTGGAAAAAAACACAATTTCCCGCCTTTTTTTTTTCTTTCCCCTCGTCTGGTCTGTTTTTTTTTTTTTTTTTTTAAAAAAAAAAATAATAAAAAAAAAAATTTTTTTTTAATTTATTTTTTTTTTTTTTTTTTTTTTTTAAATAAATTTTTTTTTTTTTTTTTTTTTTTTTTTGTTTCCTTTTTTTCCCTTTTCTTTCCTTTTCTTTTCTTTTTTTGTTTCGATTTTCTCAACTATGCTTGCACCTATGAGTGGCAAAGGTTAAAAATGAAATGTAATTGCTTATGCTTCATGAAGTTGAGATTATGCAAATGGTAGTCATGAAAAATGATTAAAAGCACTTCCACATAAATAAATCATTTATCACATTTAGGTACTCCTAAAGAACACATTTGCTTATAAATTTAATTGGTTAAAATACAAAAAAATGTTTTTTTAAAGCTGAAAAGACAAATTTTCTCTTAATCAAATGTTTGTCTTGTTACGTATAATACAATTACTATATGTTATTTTGACCTTGCAAAATATTTGAAGAGAATGTTAATGTTCTCTTTTATATGAATAACCATGGTTGCATGACAAGCAAATAGACCTATATAAACATTGTAAGTGTTTACTATAAATTTTTCTAAAAAAATAATGAGGCATATGATTTGTTAAAGAAACAAATAATTGAAAACAATTTAACCAGATTTAGTAATGTCTGCATACAAAGAGAACAAATTCATTACCATTGGCATAGAACATCCAATCATTTGCTTGTCATTAGCTACAATTCTAGTTTCATCCTTATTGTCTAAATCTAACATATTTTCATTGTTAAAAAATGTTCTTTTTTCAAAATTAAAAAATGTTATTGCAAAAAACTAAAAAAATAAACTCAACTCTTGACCAAAGACATTGTTGTTTCCAAGTTGCAAGGTAGATTGATGGACTCCTATGCATTCACTCTCCCTATTTATCTTAGTTTTTCTCTTAGTCCTAGTTTCAATCTTTGTTTGAATCTGAATTTAATATTAATTTTCTTTGATAAAATTAAAATCTTATACAGATTTACTCTAATGTTTTTTTTGGGCATTTTAAAAACTATTCAACATTTACATATTTTTAAAAATATGAGAACATATGCTAGACTACAAATTGTTCATGCTTAGGGGCATTTTAAGACCTATGCAACATATACATATTTTAGAAAACATGAGAACATATTCTATATTACGTATTGTTCATTCTTGTGTAAGCTATAACACTCTATAATTGTTTTCTCATGTTTATTTATATCATTGGATGCATAAAACCCGTAATAATTGAGAGGACTTGTTAGCTTAACATCATAATTTTCTTCCTAAATATTATCCAAGTTGAAAAACCCTTGGCCATAGTTTGAGTAAAAATGGTGTCATTTCTTACATTTTTATTGAAAAGACTACTATGATGAGAAATTATTCCCGATATTGACTCACGTTTAAGTTTTCTGGTTATCAAAAAAATATTTCTCATATATTTATAGCAGTGCATTGAATTTAGTTAATCAATTCATGTATAATGTGTTGTGTCTTCTTAATTATGCCCATTAGTTTTAAAACTATTCGAACTTCACAATATATGGAATGTCAAACCAAATATCATGACCATGTACTGATTTCAGCTAGCTGTATTATTGGGCTTTGTTATGAAACTGCTTATTGGATGAATAACAAATAAAATATTACACACGGATATGTTTGCATAGAAAATTATTATTTATGTGTTTGACAAAGTGGATAGAGAAAAGAGCACATTGAAATCGTTTGGCCAAATGAAAACTCCAAACCTTAGCACTTTTAATGTAATTATTGTCATGTATAGGAAAAAGGCTAATTCAAAAAGTGATAGCAATATTTCATGCAATGAGATTTGTTGGCTGTTAACATAGCATCATGTTTAATGCCTTGGTCTCTATCCATGGGATAAAAGAAATATATGACTATTAATTTTGTTCGTATGTTGACGAAGGCACGTGAAGTTGTTCCAATTCAACAAGAATACAATACATTCACTCAAAGATGCATATTATTCCAATGGACATCATCAATCTATGCTATAACGTTGAAAGAATAATTTTCTCATAACCTTTCCACTTACATTGTTTTTTTAATACCTCATCTAAACAAACATGCTAGAAGGAGAAAGAAGTTGTTCTTGCACATATGACTGATAGAGGTTATAAATAAAATGTAACCGTTAATGCTTAATGAATTCAAGCTTATGTAAATTGGTATCATGAAAAACGATTAGAAGCACTTGTATATGAAGGAATTGTTTATCCAAGTTGGATATTTCTAAAGAAAAATTTTGATTGTGATTTTAATTGGTTAAAACAAATGAAAAATGTTTTTTTTGACCTTACAATGTTTGAAAATGGCATTAGTGTTCTTGTTTATGTGAAAAAACATGGTTGCATAACAAATAGACAAACCTATACAAACATTGCGTAAAAAGAAATAAGGAGATATGGTTTTGTTAACAAAAAATTAATTGACCAAGATTTTAACCAGATTTACTAGTGACAACACACAAAGAAAATAAATTCAATGATAATATCATAGAACATCTAAAAAATTGTTTGTCGTTTTCATGATGCTTCAATGATATTATTATAAACATTCAAAAGTTTGTTTATCTTTTTCATGATGAGTAGATGCAGTTGTTGCGTGCTAACTGTCTGAATCTGACATTCCTTTACAGTGGAACGGGGTCCATGCTCAACTATATTGGTTTGATCCTTGATAAACAATGTAGTGCATACAAGCCCTGTTTGGCAACTTCCTCAATCCTCATTCCACTTAATCCTTTTGTTATTTAACTATCAAATGTTTTAGTTATTTAACTATCAAATGTTTTCGCCTTTATCTTTTCTTATTAATCCCTCCATGGGTCTATACTACCCTACTCAAGATAATATTTTAATTGTGGATTTCCGAGTGTCATTAATATAGTTTTTTAAGGAACCCGTAAAAGATACCATAGTAGTAAATCTTTTGGTTTTCATCTAAAAGACCCAAGTTCAAACCCCAATACGAGGAGGTCGAGACCCCTCTTAAAAACCCATATAAACTCAAATTTTGAAGTTGCAAGCTTATTGCAGTGGTAAGGGCTTTGACCTCTCCTCTCTTTGAGAGGTCCAAGGTTCAAACCTCACTTAGTATGAGGAGACCAAAACCACTTAATATGAGGAGACCAAGACTCCTCATAAAAACCTATGTACACTTATCGTTTCTTCCCTATTCTAACTTATCAATCGTTGCAATTTTTTTTTATTTTGTTTCTATTCAATTTGTATGCATCATCCTTTGACTTTATGTCTGTAAGGAACCACATTAAGAAGTGGGAATTTGAAAAAGAAAAAAAAGTTGACTTTAACGGATATTTTGAGAGCTCTGTTATGTACTGTGCACAACATTGCCCAATAAATGCATTTATATCTCGATTATCCCATTTTTGCTACATGCTTTACCTGAGTGTACAAAAATGAAAAAACACACTATAAATGTGTGTTTCATGATCTGAAACTTCTTGTAAATGAAGAGCTTACAAACATTACACCAGTATCTTACTTTCAAATTGTTTTTGGTCAAACCCATTTTATGGAGAACAATTATCACATTCTTCTAAATGATAGAATTGATGTAACATACAAAGTTGAAAAACTAAAATTTTATTTTTATTTTTCTTCTTAAGTATAATGGATGGCACAACTCAGGCCACACTCCCAAAGGCACAACTAAAACCTTTTTCTCGTGATTCAAACTTAGGTGTCCTAACAAAGACAATTTTTTTTTTCATTGGTATCCATTTTTAATAGTTTATATGTGCTCTCATTCTTGCACATGCACAACACATGATTGCTGTCAAATTGTTGGACTGATGTGGTAGTAGTGTATTGGATCTACGTTTCCATGTCGCCATTAAGGTGGGTCATCACAGGGCAATTTAGGATGTTGATCCTAGTAGCGGGTTATGGCCTGCTCAGGAGCTAATCCGAAGGTCAGGCGATGTGAGTATAAACTATAACATTGCTAAGGCCTACTACAGTTCAAACCTCACTTAGTATGAGGAGACCAAGACCACTTAATATGAGGAGACCAAGACCCCTCATAAAAACCTATGTACACTTATTGTTTCTTCCCTATTCTAACTTATCAGTCGTTGCAATTTTTTTTTTTTTTTTTGTTTCTATTCAATTTGTATGCATCATCCTTTGACTTTAAGTCTGTAAGGAACCACATTAAAAAGTGGGAATTTGAAAAAGAAAAAAAAGTTGACTTAAAAGGATATTTTGAGAGCTTGTTATGTACTGTGCACAGCATTACCCAATAAATGCATTTGTATCTCGATTATCGCATTTTTGCTACATGCTTTATCTGAGTTTGCAAAAATGAAAAAACACACTATAAATGTGTGTTTCATGATCTGAAACTTCTTGTAAATGAAGAGCTTACAAACATTACACCAGTATCTTACTTTCAAATTGTTTTGGTCAAACCCATTTTATGGAGAACAATTACCACATTCTTCTAAATGATAGAATTGATGTTATCTTCTCCTATATAACATACAAAGTTGAAAAACTAAAATTTTATTTTTATTTTTCTTCTTGAGTATAATGGATGGCACAACTCAGGCCACACTCCCAAAGGCACAACTAAAACCTTTTTCCCGTGATTCAAACTTAGGTGTCCTAACAAGGACAATTTTTTTTTTTCATTGGTATCCATTTTTGATAGTTTATATGTGCTCTCATTCTTGCACATGCACAATACATGATTGTTGTCAAATTGTTGGAATGATGTGGTAGTAGTGTATTGGATCTACGTTTCCATGTCGCCATTAAGGTGGGTCATCACAGGGCAATTTAGGATGTTGATCCTAGTAGCGGGTTATGGCCTGCTCAGGAGCTAATCCGAAGGTCAGGCGATGTGAGTATAAACTATAACATTGCTAAGGCCTACTACAGTTCAAACCTCACTTAGTATGAGGAGACCAAGACCACTTAATATGAGGAGACCAAGACCCCTCATAAAAACCTATGTACACTTATTGTTTCTTCCCTATTCTAACTTATCAGTCATTGCAATTTTTTTTTTTTTTTTTTTTGTTTCTATTCAATTTGTATGCATCATCCTTTGACTTTAAGTCTGTAAGGAACCACATTAAGAAGTGGGAATTTGAAAAAGAAAAAAAAGTTGACTTTAACGGATATTTTGAGAGCTCTGTTATGTAACGGATATTTTGAGAGCTCTGTTATGTACTGTGCACAACATTGCCCAATAAATGCATTTGTATCTCGATTATCCCATTTTTGCTACATGCTTTACCTGAGTGTACAAAAATGAAAAAACACACTATAAATGTGTGTTTCATGATCTGAAACTTCTTGTAAATGAAGAGCTTACAAACATTACACCAGTATCTTACTTTCAAATTGTTTTTGGTCAAACCCATTTTATGGAGAACAATTACCACATTCTTCTAAATGATAGAATTGATGTTATCTTCTCCTATATAACATACAAAGTTGAAAAACTAAAATTTTATTTTTATTTTTCTTCTAAAGTATAATGGATGGCACAACTCAGGCCACACTCCCAAAGGCACAACTAAAACCTTTTTCCCGTGATTCAAACTTAGATGTCCTAACAAAAACAAACTTTTTTTTTCATTGGTATCCATTTTTGATAGTTTATATGTGCTCTCATTCTTGCACATGCACAACACATGATTGTTGTCAAATTGTTGGACTGATGTGATAGTAGTGTATTGGATTTACGTTTCCATGTCGCCATTAAGGTGGGTCATCACAGGGCAATTTAGGATGTTGATCCTAGCAGCGGGTTATGGCCTGCTCAGGAGCTAATCCGAAGGTCAGGCGATGTGAGTATAAACTATAACATTGCTAAGGCCTACTACATTTTATTGTTGCTTCAACCACAACCGCCAAGAGGCGTTAGCCTAGGAATACAGTGCAACTTGGGAACACACACTATCATACATCAGTCATCACCATAAAGATAGCAAAAAAACTAAAAAGTTATTGTAGCTATTTTGAAGTAAGTCGGGACAGGTTGCTGCGATCTTTGCTTGCAGTGAGACAGTAAAAATACCATTGGAAGGCTTCAGAAATACAGAATACGATGGAAGGTGTGACACTCCGTTTCACCGGTTTTGATCTCTATAATCCATTGTAAAAGGAAAGAGAAAATTTTGTCATAAAAGTGGCTCCCCTTAATTACAGCACCAAACTGCCATTAAACCTTTCATATCAGCACCAATGCAACAAAAGTGGTTGGGATATGGTGCTAAACATTTAGTAACTATTGGAGATGAATCACTTCGTCTCCCATTGATATCTCATCATCTTTCTGTTTAGAGAGTTGTATAAAATTACAGTGCTTGACTGTGAAAATATGTTCTACACTACAACTACACGTCTTCTTAGAGAGAAGGAAAGAAAGAGGTTTGTATAAATGTTCGTGAGTGGACTCAAATAACACTTGGTTACAATAGAAGAGATGGAACTAGAATTTTTTCAAAATTGAAAAATACAATTGTTAAAAATAAATAAACAAACAAATTTTATTATTTTTAAAAAATATTTATGAAGATTAAAAATAGGAAAACCCGTACCTAAAAAATAAGAAAACCCGTACCTCTTGAACGAAGCCACTGCTGCCTACAGTGTCATTGCCTTTGTCATGGACTAAACATTTTTTTGTGTTCCTCCTCTTTTTCTTTTTCTGTGGACTCAAATAACACTTGGTTACAATAGAATAGATGGAACTAGAGTTTTTTCAAATTTGAAAAATACAATTGTTAAAAATAAACAAACAAACAAATTTTATTATTTTTAAAAAATATTTATGAAGATTAAAAATAGGAAAACCAAGAAAACCCGTACCACTTGAACAAAGCCACTGCTGGCTACAGTGTCATTGCCTTTGTCATGGACTAAACATTTTATTGCGTTCCTCCTCTTTTTCTGTGGACTCAAATAACACACTTGGTTACAATAGAATAGATGGAACTAGAATTTTTTCAAATTTAAAAAATACAATTGTTAAAAATAAATAAACAAACAAATTTTATTATTTTTGAAAAATATTTATGAATATTAAAAATAGGAAAACCTGTAGCTAAAAAATAAGAAAACCCGTACCTCTTGAACGAAGCCACTGCTGCCTACAGTGTCATTGCTTTTGTCATGGACTAAACATTTTTTTGTGTTCCTCCTCTTTTTCTGTGGACTCAAATAACACACTTGGTTACAATAGAATAGATGGAACTAGAGTTTTTTCAAATTTTAAAAATACAATTGTTAAAAATAAGAAAACCCGTACCTCTTGAACAAAGCCACAGCTTCCTACAGTGTCATTGCCTTTGTCATGGACTAAACATTTTTTTGTGTTCCTCCTCTTTTTCTGTGGACTCAAATAACACACTTGGTTACAATAGAATAGATGGAACTAGAATTTTTTCAAATTTAAAAAATACAATTGTTAAAAATAAATAAACAAACAAATTTTATTATTTTTATAAAATATTTATAAAGATTAAAAATAGGAAAACCCGTAGCTAAAAAATAAGAAAACCCGTACCTCTTGATCGAAGCCACTGCTGGCTACAGTGTCATTGCCTTTGTCATGGACTAAACATTTTTCTGTGTTCCTCCTCTTTTTCTGTGGACTCAAATAACACACTTGGTTACAATAGAATAGATGGAACTAGAATTTTTTCAAATTTAAAAAATACAATTGTTAAAAATAAATAAACAAACAAATTTTATTATTTTTAAAAAATATTTATGAAGATTAAAAATAGGAAAACCCGTAGCTAAAAAATAAGAAAACCCGTACCTCTTGAACAAAGCCACTGCTGCCTACAGTGTCATGGACTAAACATTTTTTTGTGTTCCTCCTCTTTTTCTGTGGACTCAAATAACACACTTGTTTACAATAGAATAGATGGAACTAGAATTTTTTCAAATTTAAAAAATACAATTGTTAAAAACAAATAAACAAACAAATTTTATTATTTTTATAAAATATTTATAAAGATTAAAAATAGGAAAACCCGTACCTCTTGAACGAAGCCACTGCTGCCTACAGTGTCATTGCCTTTGTCATGGACTAAACATTTTTCTGTGTTCGTCCTCTTTTTCTGTGGACTCAAATAACACACTTGGTTACAATAGAATAGATGGAACTAGAATTTTTTCAAATTTAAAAAATATAATTGTTAAAAATAAATAAGAAAACCCGTACCTCTTGAACAAAGCCACTGCTGCCTACAGTGTCATTGCCTTTGTCATGGACTAAACATTTTTTTGTGTTCCTCCTCTTTTTCTTTGAATGAGACAGGAAGTAATGATACGGACGAGCAAATCTAAGAAACTGGCTCGTCTGCCTTACTCTTTTCATTTTGATCTGCAATTCCAATTTTCATTTTCATTTAAACACACCCAATTGCTTTCAATTTCTGTGATGCCGGTATATTTCAAATATAAATATTCAAAACTGAAATTGATAAAAGCACAGCTAAAAAATCTTAACCCAAAAAAATTGAAAAAAAAAAAAAATCAAAAACAAAACCACTTGAAACTTAGGTAAAATCTTTGACTTAAATAAATTAGAAATAAAAAGAATTCAACTTCCTCCCCTACTTACCCACTTTTCTTTCGCCGCGTCCTAAATTTTGAATTCTTTGTTTTTTTCCTCTGCATCTTTCAAAAACAAATTCCAAAGTTGTCTTGCAAAATAAGAATTAAATTTTAAAAACGAAATAGGACAATTCGACGAAAGTTAACGTTTCTTAGCAAACTGTTACAATTTGAGAAAAGCAAAAACCAGAAACTTACCTATCTTGCAATTCTACAATGCAAACACAAATGATAGTGCAAAGGGCCATCTTAAAATGATGAAAAGAGAAAGAGAGCAGGCGAGACGTCATATCACATATTTAATTACACCACCACATTCACATCATCCCATTACTTGCGCAGTCGTCTTAACTATTTAATTTCTTTCTGTTCAAAGCAGCCACTTCGTACATCCCTTAAATTCTTGGATTCTACTAACTCATGAATGCGGGTGGAGAAAATGCTTTTAGTGTTCATTAATTGGGCACGAAATAGCCATATTCATGGCCCAGAAGAAGGTAAATTTTCTTCTCAAATATCCGTGCCAGGTGTGCATGCAATAAAGACTGTACAAAGTTTGGCCAAGTAACAGTAAAGATTGCATTTGGTATTAATTTTTTGTGTATTATGAATTGCTTAAATACAGCGCACCTAGTTAAAATATCAAATAAATGATAGAGCGCAAGTTGATATCTTTCATGAGTGTTGTGGAAGTGGACGGGGTTTCTCTTGCTTTCCCAAAAATATATTTAGCCCAAGAAAAACTAACCAAAAAATACGAGGACGATATTATTAAGAGCTTAATGAGACGAGTTTAAGGGAAGTTAGAACTACTTTATGTCCACAAAACAAACCATACATATTAATCTTATGGAACTGGACGCCCTTTATACCCCATGATGATGATGAGCTTGCTTTGATCTTGAACCTTGTCTCATCTAACTTACTATTTATAAACATTTTTTAATTTAATTATTTGATTTTAGTTTTTATGAACTTTAAGTGATATAGTTTTAGTTTTTTATCTTAAAACTTAAGTTCATAATTATGATGAAGTATATAAGTTTAGTTCAAATTTGATTATTTAATTTTAAGGATTCGTGTTTATGCTTATGTTAGTACAGTTTAGGGTTAAGAGTGCCAATTACGTGAGTTTGCAATTAAAATAAATAAATAAATAAAAATAATGTATTTTAATATTAAATTTTTATATTATAAGTAGTATTAATTTAATTAGTTAAATTTTTCAATATTTTATTAAAAAAATCAAGTTCTGTTTAATGATATATGAGTAATATTCAAATAATACCATAATATAATATAGTGACAATATAATACAAACTTTACAATCTTATCTTTCTTTGGCTCCCTTCAAGGAGGCTTTTTGCGTTATATATTTATTAAAAGTATTTACTCAAAATATTAAAAAAAAAAAAACTTCACAATTTTATATAACCTATTAATAAAAAATATTAAAAATATATATTAAATTTTTTACTATGAAAATCTAGAATATGTGAGTTTGTATTTAAAAAAACAACCCATTTTGGGTTCAACCTCAGAGCGGATATGTATATGTATAAGAAGTATTTACTCAAAATAGTAAAAATAAACTTCACAATCTTATATAACCTATTAATAAAAAATATTAATTTTTTTAATATGAAAATCTAGATATATGTGAGTTTGTATTTAAAAAAACAACCCATTTTAATATCAGGTTTTCAATATGTAAGTTTCCCATCTTTAATAAACAATGCTATTTTATATCAAGTTTTCAAATAATAATTTTAAGGATGTCATTTGCATTATGGGTGATGTGACCTTGGTTCAATCCCCACGGCTGATATGTATATTGTATAAGAAGTATTTACTCAATAAAAATTAATTTTAACGACTCGTGTTTATGTTTATTAGGAAAGTTTAAAGATAAAAAAATTGTTTTAAAAAAAAACATTATATTATAATATTATATTTTAAAATAATTTTTTAAAAACTAGGTTTATGTTAAGACAGCTAGGGTTAAGAGTGCTAGGTATAGGGTATGTGTGAGTTTGTATTGAAAAACAATGTATTTTAATATCAAATTTTCAAGTAATAATTTTAAGAACTTGTGTTTATATTAACATAGTTTGAGGTTAAGAGTTTGAGGTATGTGTGAGTTTGTATTTAAAAAAAAGTTGCAATCTTAGTGCAATGGTAAGGGTATTGTTTTTTTTTAGTTTTTTTCCATATAAGAGTTGGTTACAACCATACTATTTTTTAGTAATTGTTCAAGCACAAGGTTCAAACCACAAGGTTGCTCTCATCAAACCTATTTCATATTGTTGTTATTGATTCGACATGAGGGGAACCACCGGTCACTCAGGATTTGTACCATCGTTGTTGGTCTGACGTGCACTCGAAGGATTCAGATCAAACTATTACCTTTACAAATAGGCTGCCTCCAAAGTTTGAACCTAGGTGTCCTCTTTATAAATGACTGGCTAGACAAGCAACTACCAATCCACCTAGTCCCTCGGAACGGCATTGATCTCTCTTTAAAAGGTTCAAGGTTCAAACCCCATTTAGTATGAGGGGATTGAGACCCCTCATAAAAATCTATGTAAACTCATTGAAAATTAAGAAGTTTTAAAATAATAATTTTAAAAGACTCATAAAAGAATATTGGGTTAAGAGTGCATGGTATAAGTTATGTAAGAGTTTATTAAAAAACTAGTGTACTCTAATATCAAGTTCTCCAATAATAATTTTAAGGACTCAGCCCCCAAGGACTAGGTGGATTGTTAGTTGCTTGTCTGGCCAGGCACTTTTCAAGAAGACACCCAAGTTCAAACCTTGGGGATAGTCTGTTTACAAAGGTATTAGTTTGTCTAAATCCTTTGAGTGTGTGTTAGATCGATAATGGTATGAATCCCGAGTGACAAGTGGTTTCCATACGTTGGATCAACAACAACGAGGTGAAATAGATTTGGTGGAAGTAGACCCTGTGGTTTGAATTGAGGGCAGCCTGTTTGCAAAGGTATTAGTTCGATCTGAATTCTTTGAGTGTGTGTTAGACCGACAACAATATAAATCCCAAGCAACAAGTGCTCTCCCTCAAGTTGGGTCAACAACAATGAGGTGGAATAAATTTGGTGGAAGCAGCCCATGTGACACTTGATAGTTACTAAAAATTATGTGGTTGTAACCAACTCTATCAAAATAATAATAATAATTTTATGGACTCATGTATATGTTGGAATAGTTTGGGTTAAGAGTGCATGTATCTATTTAAAAAAATAGTATAAAAAATAATGTGGTTGCAACCAACTCTCCTTTGTCTTAAAAAAACCAATGCATTCTAATATCAAGTTCTCAAATATTGTCTCGGTGGGCAAGGCAACTGTTCGGGCTTTGGATCTTCTTTGGGAGGTCCAAGGTTCAAACCGCGACGTGGGTGAGTGTGTGAGTGTGTGAGAGGGTGGGTGTGTGGTGGTTATGTGTTAGATTCCCTATTGATAAGCATAACTCTCATATTTACAGAGGTCATGATTGGGAGGATACTGCCTGAGCATTGGTTGTAGGGTTTCTCACACTAACCAAATAAAAATAAAAAATCTCAAATAATAATTTTAAAGATTTGTATTTATGTTAGGATGGTTTGGAGTTAAGAGTTTGGAGGTACATTGATACTTTTCAAGTTGGTTTCAAATATTGTAAGATCAAACATTGAGAGTTCAAATCTTGTAAGATAAAAGATTGAATTTCGGTCTGGTTGTCTTAAATCTTTCTTCGTAGATGTGATAAAAAAATTAATATAAGAAATTATTTTTAATTAAAATTTAGGTTCATTGGTAGAGACTGTAAAACTTTGAATAAGGGTTTAAGGTTCAAATCTTATAGACATAAGGTTGTACATGATTCGATAAGAAGATGGTTGGATAACCATATATTAAGCAAACAACATTCTTTGCAAGTGTAGTCTCATATAGCCTATGGTCTTGTGAACATTAAAAAAATGTACCTTTTTACTTTAAAACTTTTAATATTAAAATATATTATTTATTTGAAAGATAAGTTGATAATACAATTAATAGATTTTTTTATGTTTTAAAAGTTTAAATTCACATGAAATTAAAATTCCAATCTCATAATAATAGATTTGATTTTTTATGGTTTAAATTTACATAAGATTAAGGGTTCAATAGCATGATTAAACCTTCAATTTCTTAGCTTGAAAGGTTTGCAATAAGTAAGGAGAGTAAAGAGTTTCATATAAAAGTGTCAACCGCACACCTTACTAGAACTAAGGTTAAGTGATTCTCTATCATGTATACTAGAACCAAAACTCAAACTACATTGAATTACATATGCACACACATCATGGTTTGAATCTTGGACTTCCCAAAGAGATACCAAAGTCCTAACCACTGTGATGTCCCCATTGGGACAATTGAGCTAATTTTGAAATCAAATATCTTTATGAAAATGTATTATAGTTTTTTTATTAGGGTAAAAACGGGATTTTGAAAGGGCTTGAACCCTTTTACAACACAAATTCAACCCATCAATTACATAGTTGCCAAGGGCAAATAGCTAGAGATCCCCTGGATGCAAGATAAATAGTATCCATCCTAGACCCCAATTAGTTGTAGTCCTCCATTGTGAAATTTTCTAAGTCCTCATGGACCACCCCATGGGGGATCCATCTCATATCCTCTTCTTTAATGGCACCAAATTTCACTAGTCAATATGCTAGTTTGTTACCTTCTCTATAAACATGAACAAAGTCAACTTCTTCAAAATGTTTTACAATCTCTCTAATATGTTGCACAATGTAATCAATTTGCCAATTAGCTTCTCTCTCCTTTTTTAAAAGATTGATAATATTCAAGGAGTCTTCTTCAAAGATAATTTTTTTAGCATCTAGATCCTTGGCTAGCTTTGCACCCAGATGTAAAGCATTAACTTCAATTTTATGACTAATAGTAATTCCCAAAAACTTGCAAGTTACCCCCACCAATCTACCCTGATTGTCCCTCAATATTGCTCCTATTTTGGCCTTACCTGGGTTACCTTTGGATGCCCCATAAAAATTTATCTTCAACCAATCATCTCGAGGTGGTTGTTATTTTACATCAATTATAACATGTACATTTGCCTCTCCACCACTAATAGGTTCCAAATCCCATGCCTTAGCTATCATAGTCTCTTCAGTATTCTCTGGCTTGATAGGGTACTTGATAGATTTAACATTCTCCTCTAAAAAGTGGATGATACTTCCAAAACTTCTCATTGCAGACCTTTTTTTCCCTCTAAAAAATTTCTTGTTCCTCTCTAGCCAAACTCCCCATACAAAATGAAATGGATTCAAGTTCCAAATTATATTAAGATGAGGACTAAAAATGGGTTCTCCCATTGTTGTAACCATAGAACCATATTAGAAGGCATCACCCAAGAGATGCCCATCCTGTTGAAGAGGAGATGGAAAATATTTAGAGCATAGGGATATTCCAAGAAGATGTGTTCCACTGATTCTTTAACCTTTTCACATAAATTACATCTATTAGGAAACTGAAAATCTCTCTTCTTAAGATTATCCACTGTTAGGATATTATTTTGGACTGCTTCCCAAAGAAAAATCTCTAGTTTAGGAATAGTTTTCTTACCCCAAATTATATTCCAAGGGAAACCATTATCTACAGCAGAATCCAAAATATCATAGGTTGTCTTCATGTTGAATTCCCCATTCTTGGTTTTGCTCCAAACCACGGAGTCTCTATACCTTACAACACTTAAGTAATAAGCCTTAGTTTAGATATAAGGAGGTTTAAAGGTTCCAAATTATTAGGTTCTACCTCTAAATATTTCCAATTCAACTGGTTATCCAATAAAGTCATGTAATCATAGATCTTTTTACCATATCTATCTTCTAGATCCTCTTTCAGATTAGAGAAAATATTATTGTTGGCTAAAGGGTTGTCATCTAACCAAGCATCTTTCCAAAAACTTATAGAGGCCCCATCTCCAACACACCATTTCACACCCTTCCACAAGGCCTCCCTAGCCTCCACCAAGTGGTTCCATAAAGAAGAGCCACAACAAGGGTCCTAAATTGTGAGAAATATGGTATCCTCCTGGTTGTCAAAATATTTTAAACTTAGAGGCCCCATCTCCAACACATCATTTCACACCCTTCCACAAGGCCTCCCTAGCCTCCACCAAGTGGTTCCATAAAGAAGAGCCACAACATGGGTCATGAATTGCGAGAAAGTTGGTATCCTGGTATCCTCCTGGTTGAAAATATATTATAGTTAGTTGATTGAAATTTTCTTTAAATTCTTTTATAGTAAATGGAGAGAAGATATTCTTATTACTATATGGAAGAAGATTATAGGAATCACTTTGGATTATGAAGTAATTGATTATAAGTTCATTAACCATTACACTTTTATATTTTTATTTATTTATTAATTACTTTTTATTAAATATTTAATAAGCCATGTAAGGTTTAAATAAATAAATAAATCTTCCTTGTATGATTAAAACGAGTTGTATTTATATTCCTTTGTCATAGTATAGAAGTATTACAATAATATTTTGAAAATTATGTATGTATCATCAAATAAGATTTAAATACGGGTTCCATCCTTGAAAGACAATGTATTTAACTTTTTGAGCTCATGTTATTTTTCTTAACTAAAATTTATTAATTTTGGCTTTATTAGTGGGTCAAATGTTTACATGGATAGCCAAGGGGTATTATTACAACAACAGGGTCAAAATAATTCAAGCATAGCTAAGGTATGAAATTACAAGGCTCCCCGTAAACTTTAAACCTTTCTTTGGTTAGTGCTCCAAAATAAGATTTTGACTAGAGACAACCTCATCAAGAGGAATGCCATGGGGCCTCATATTTGCCATAGGTGTCTTAAGAACAAGGAAACAACATCATATATGTTATTTCAGTTTATAGAAGTAGTTAAAATCTATATTGAAATAACCCAAGAACTAAGATTAGTAATATCAAGAATCTTCAACTCAAAAAATTACCTAACTAGTTGGGACCAAAAGTAGAAATGGGAACTAAATAATAAACACCTTATTAGTCTAATTTGGTATTTAGTGCCAATATTCAGCATTTGACACATGTGGAAGGACAAATATATGATTTATTTTATGACAAAAGAATCAATTTGTGAGTGTTAACCAATAGAGTGTTGAGGGAGATAGTTTTGAATACAAAAGCTATATATCATAAACAACAAGACATTAGGAGATTAAGAAAAAATGAGATACAATTGTTATGCCAAATAGAATCTCAAAATCTCTTGAATTCTAAGCCATAGGTTAGAACAATCAAAACGCTAGAGATAAATTTCCTTACACTTTTCTTTGATAGAACCTCTAAATCAAACCCAAGCTATGCAGTGGTCGGTGATGTGATACTAGTGGCACCACATCGTGAAATGCTCCAATTAAAAATCAATTTCTAGAAAACAACCAATAATGTTGTAAAATTGATAGGCTATGAAATAGGATAAAAATTGGCTTAGGAACAAGGCATTAAACAACTCCATGTGTATGGTTATTTGAGACTTGTGATCTCTACCCTATCTAAGGGGAAGGAATTTTCATTAGTCCAACTAAAAATAGTTCATAGAAGACTAAGAGAATTGGAGTAGAAGTTTGAATATATACAATACTCTCACATTGGAAGGAAGCATAATATGGTTGTTGATTGCCTTGCAAATGAGGTCGTAAACATAGCCTGATTGCATCTCAGAGTAATAAGGAGAAATAAAAGCAGACAACATGAGTGGCATAGACAATGATTCTAAAGGATTTTGGAGTGTGAATATTTTGGCACCCTTGGAGATTCAAATGTCTTTGGACAACCTTAGAACATTGTGTCGTTTTGGATCTTTTTGTTTTTTTAGGTTTTCTTGGTGATTATGGCATGCTTTGCATCTTTGGCATGCTTTGTATATTGGCACACTTTTTGGAGTTTTTTAATTTGTTTTGTTGCTTGTTCCTCCTTTTGGATAACAATCTTGTGACCTCCAAGTTGGTTGTTGGATAATCCTTTGTTCTTTACAAATTTTAATATATAACTCATTTATTTAAAAAGAAAATAATTTTTTTTAATTTTTTAAATATTTATTATTATTATTATATAGACATGTATGTAGCTCATAATTAGCAATATAATAATTGATTACAATTAAAGGGATCTAAATCAAACATTTAAAAGTGAAAAAAAAATTACACCTTAGACTCATGCTTAAAACCCATGGGCAAACCTTAAAATTTTAAATCCATAGGCCTAAAACAATTAGCAAAAATAAAGAGTTTCACACCCTTAACTAAGGTTCAAATCTTGTGAACCTTAATATTTATCAAAATAGTATGAGTAAAAATAGTTAAACCTCAACCTTTAAATAGGAGACCTAGATTCAAATATTGTCATGTGATATACGTATAATTTTCAAAATGTTGCAATATAATCCCAAAGACTATTATAAACTAGTGTTCTTAGAATGCTTGAATTTCATATATGACTCAAACATATTATTTTTTATATTTAATAATAGTAAACCATATTGATTAATACTCTTATATGTGTGTGGACATATACCATATTTTAAAATGTTTAAAATTGTGATACATGCACTCGTTTAATTAGGTGTAATCCACTCAACTGAAATTAGCTTAATTATTTATATTCCTCAACTTTTAATGAGAAGACCCAACTTCGAATCTTGTCAAGTGACACATGTATAATTATCAAATTATTATAATATCACTATGTGGTCATTTATATAATACAAGTGGGGTCATTTCAATTCCATATAACTAATTAAAAAACTAGGTACAATCCAAAAAAAGGTTTATTAGGTTGTTTTATTTCCATGTAAGCATCATGTTTGGTTCTCCTTTATTCATGGTGTTTAATTTTATTATAAATATTGTATTTATCCTCCATAAAGAATAAGAGAAAGTATAATCCTAATCATTATATTCTAGATACATGGAAGAAAATTATGAATCTCTAGAGCTAGGGCAATTTTTTCATAAAAATACTCATCTTTCAGGAGCCATATCTTTGCTTAGAGTTGTTCGATCTAGATGATTCTTATGACATTTTGTGCGAAATTTTAAGAGCTTTGAAATGAGTGGTTATATGAAAGAATCCAAGTAGTATTGAAGGAGATACAACCATGTGAATATAGTCCTCCAAAATAAGGGTAACGTTAGGACAATTTAAAATATATGTATCTCATCTTACGATAGCCATATATTTGCAAAGGGTTGTCTTATTCATATGATTCTTACACCAATTTGTGCACAATTTAAAGATATTTAAAACGATTGGTCATATGAAGGAATTTGAATAATATTAGGGGAGGTATGACCCTATGAAGTCATATATCTAGAATAAGGGCAATGATAATTTTTCAAGTTGTTGAAAACAAAATTGTAGATAGTTGTCAATCAAGGTTCATATGATGAGAGGATCAATGGAGGGTTAGGAAATTAGTGAGATAATACATATTATTTGAGAATAGACTTTTTCAACTAAGTTTCATATATCCCTTCATTTTCTTAGAAGTTCAACACGTAGATTATTGTAGGTTTACTTTCAAATAATATAATTGTTATAGGATATACTGGTAATTTTTAGTAGATATTGAAATATAGTTACCTTCCCATAAACCGATTTATAACTAAATTCTTAGAATCATCCCTAGTAGTAGAGGTTAAGGAGGACCTCATAAAGCAGTGATCCTTGTTGCTTCTAAATAAGGCAGTAAATATATGTTGGTAAATTGAAGAGATCTTGGCCAAGAGATTTGGCTTTGAGAAAATGGATTGATAAGAGATGGAAGTCTCTAAAGTGAGTCTTTCCTTTCTTCTTGTTGTTGTCTCAAAATGCATCGACCTGTTGAGATAGAAGCCTAATTTTCCAAGGACACCCATGTCTCGCATAGAGCAAAATTGCAAGACATATCGGGGACTCAAAGTCAATTCCTCATTGGATTGAATCCTTGACACATGGAGGACTTCATAAGATAAGACCAAGGGGGTTGCAAAGAAAGGAATTGCAATAAAAGTAAAAAATATAGGAAAGTAAATTGTGCATAAAATTAAAATCTAAGCTATGGGGGTGATGCACCCAGAATAAAGTTTTCTCTTTTGACTAAAATAAGTGACTATAAATGAACACAAGATCTATTATCTAATAGCTAGAATGAACACAACTAAAAACAACACAAGTAGGAATAAAATACATCATAGAAGGATAGAGCAAAATTAGTTATGAATTCCATTAATGTGTCAAGAATGACTACAAGACATGCATCCTATATAGGCTTGATGCTCCTTAGACAGTGGCTTAAGGCTTGAGCTATGCTTTTAATAATTGAGAAGAAAGGGGGTGAAAGGAAGAGGCCACAAGGCTAGATACTGAGCACAAACAAACAACTCTTGATACTTTTACAATGCAAATATGGGTCTATTTATAAGCCAAGAGAAGGGCCCTTTCCCTCCAAAATTATGTATAGAAGGTTAACAAATTATCCTCTGCTTTATAGTTGAAATCCTTCTACAACTAAAATCAATAGCTTTGAGGTCTCTAGATCCAAGGCCATAAATATTGAGAGGTTTTGAGTCTTTAAATGACAAATCATCACTAACATATCCCATTGTTGTTGTGTTGGGTATGGTTGCACTATTAAGTCTTTGTCGCATTTCTCCTAGAGTGTCCCACTTATTGACATAGTGGGCATGGTCTTCTTTATTAGCGTAGTTTGGTAGGGTAAGCTCAAGCATATAATGGGCAATCACTACATCTTCCATGCATTTGGGTTTGATAGGCTAGGCCGCTCAAGTTAACCTTTGTTGCCAATGGTGAGTGCTCTCTTAAATTCGCTTTTTTCTACCTCCTTCTATGTGCACATAGTTACCATGTGTCCTTAGTTGAGGTGGGACCTACTTTGGCCAATGGCATGATTCTTTCATATGGGTATTGACACCTTTCTCCTTGGGTTTTCAACTAGCCACCATGTATCTGGCCTTGGATCTCATTAGGGCATTTTATCCTTTTTGTGTTGTCCTTTGTCGAAAGGATTGTGTGGACCATTGGATGGAGAATCAATGGATCATAAGCCTTAATGTCTTTAATGTGTTGGTTTGGGGTGTAAGATGAGTGTTGACCATCGATGAAATATCTAATGGTTGACACAACTTCTAGACTTGTTTGCCTCCTTCTTGATGTCACTTCCTTCCGACTAAAGGCAGGAAGTGTCTTTCAACTATCTTCTTCTATGTCTCGCTTTTGATTAAGTCATATTTAGGTGAAGCAGAGTTGTAGGGAAAAAATCCCTACAACTTTGGCAACTTTTAGGACTTTTATTCTATTAAAAGAAGTGAATCCAAATTGGTTGTCTTATCCTTGGGTGTGGAGTCAAAATTGAAAGTTGGAAATTAAAAAAAGATATAATTTAATAATAAAAGAAAAGGTGATAAGGGAATGAAGAATGTTACCATATCAAGCTTGAGACTCTTAAGTAGGAATTGCCTTTTGAGTTTAGAGTGAGAAAATATTTAGCAGTTCCAAAATTTACCTATGTTATCAAGGTAGTATTCTTGGAAGGGTTATAATTTTGGGTGATTTTTAGCCTTGAATATTAGCTAAAGTTTTTTGATTGGCTTGTCTCCCAAGTCCAATAATACTACCTCTTGCCTCAACCTTACTCCTTGCTTAATTTTTATGCCTTGAAGCTACCACTTTACCAAGTTTGCTCCCCTATGCCCTTCACCATAAATTATGAGGAGATATTTTAAATGGTTTAGCAATCTTTGACAAGTTTACTAACCTAAACCTTCTAGCCAAAGATCTTCTTCTTGTTTTCCTTTCTAGTTCCTAGATTTCATTTTTTGGGTATGTTGCTCATGTTTTATTGCAACCGCCTTGGGATACACGTGTCTTCAAAATATTGTCATAAAGAGGAAGTGGTTATCTTCTTGGTCCTACTCTCTTGAATGAGAGGATGGATTTGAGGTCATCACGTATTTTACAGTCTAGTCAATGTCAAAGCCCCTTTTGATACCACCAAAAAGTTTTTGAGGTTCTTAACAATAATGGGTTCTAAATTTATTATTATCATAAAGATTAAATTCCTTTGCTTGTCTAATCCGAATGGTTATCGTTGCCTTGTGGTATGGGGAGTTTTAAATTTATCAAAATCCTCTTTTGAAGGTTCTTTCTTATTGGCATATTTGGTACCAAATATATTTTAGAAGCTTCAAGTCTTCTTTCTCCACTCATCCCATACGTAACAAACTTGGTTGAAGTCTCTTTTCCTACGTGGGAATAACCCATTGTAATGAAATATCGAAGGAGAGAACACTCATCTTAGAAGCAACTTAACTCAGGGTATATAAGGAAAAGTGAAAGGGGTCCTTTTATACACCTCTCTATTAGGAAAGCCATCAAAGTCCCTTTCCTTATTGATCCTCTCCTCATGATTGGTACTCCTTAAGAGGTGATCTCTCTTGCAGCATTAGATTAACAAAGGCATGATTATCCATTATCTCTCCCTTGTGTTCCATCATGACAATTGTCTTATCATCTTGATGGATCTTCTAGGTAGTGTGTGGTGGTTCACAAGATCCCAAGGGGATTTGTTGTCTAACTATATCCCTTTTGCATGGCCACTTTTCCCTAATCCAATCCACCTTCAAGCACATAGCTTATTTTATTGGAAATCAAGCATAGTTGCTTGCTCTTGAGAACTCTAGTACATGTATCCTTATCGTGGGTGGCTAATTTAGGTGTTAAATGTTCCTTGGTTCTTGTGAACAATTTCATCCATTATATTTATATACCTATTGCACAAATTTCTTCCAAACACACTTTTGGATCTAGCTTATACCTTCCAAGTTTTAGCCATTATGACCTTTCAAGATTTGCTATACGATAAATATCAAGGTACATTTCCATAAGCAAGGATAAAACATTGACATATTTTGACAACGTGGACTTGAATCATGTGCCACCTAAATCTTCCATAAATTTGGACATTTGTATGTTGATGACACTTTATCCTATTATAGGCATTGTCTAGTCCTTAACACACTTTTACTTTTGGTTCAAGGTCGATGTGGATCTGCAATGTGTCTATCCGAGGGCAATGACACCTTGCAACTTCAAAAATATTTTTCCTTTGTTGATATTTAATCTATTAATTCAACACTCCTTAGCAAAATATTTTTGGAAGATGCTTCCTCATGATTGGGTTGGTGATGGGGCATCTTAAGCTTTTATTTGTAGGTCAAACATTATGCTTTATGCCTTGAAATATTTTTTGATCTAAAAGGGTTTCTCTTCTCTAGAAAATTACACACACACACACACATATTGAAAAATATATATATTGAAATACTTGGGTTGATGGATCATCCAATTCTAGTTGGCTTGAAGGCTTTGTCAAAGTCTATCTCCCATGTATTGAATACCTATTGCTCTAGACAATCATAAGGGATATATGGATGAGCCTTGTCCAAGAAGTAATCATATTCTGATAGCTCTTCTTTGTCCATGTAGGTTTTCTCTTCCCCACTTTCCTTGAAAATAATTTGCTCTATGTGGTACACGTAGAGGGATTTTGAACTTAGTCCCATATATAGTTTAGAGTAGCATATGAGTTTAGTCTAGTGACATGTATCCTCCAATATTAGTGGTGAAGCCTCTTAAAAGGCATATTCCAAATGTGGCTAGAATATTGATCACCACTTTGTCTTGGCAAACCATTACGTTGGGGCATGCTTGAAGTGCCAGAGTAAGTTCCAAAATTATCCAAAATACTAGCACCAGAGTGCCATCTAACTAGGCTACCATGTTTTTTTTGTGCTCAAGAGATACACCAAGTACTTTTGCTATCATTTTTGGTATGATTGATGTGATTAACCCTGAGTCCGTCATGTAGTTGTGTATCAAATTATCTCCATATATCAAGGTTAGGTAGAATGGCATAGGCTTGGGACTATCGAGCTCTAGACTAGCAATTTGTAGCATGGCAGGTACCCTTGTCTGCTTGGTTATTTTTATTCTTTAGGGTCTCCTAAAAAAAATCATCTATTAGGAGGACATCCTAAAGAGGCATAGCTATAGTTGACTTCCTCAAGTGCTCCAATAGTTGACTCGTTAATATTGAAGAAACCAATAGGATTTGAATATCGCTCGGGGAAAGGCCATGAAGAGAGAGGGGTTCTACCATAAAAGGATGAGTCCCATATAGGGAAGTAATTCATTCCAAGAATGATGACCAAAGAAAAACATTCCCCATAAGCCCACATCACAATGGATACCTTACACTATATGGAATTTCAAATGCCGATGTGGATACAGATGTAGTGAGACTTACAATGCCACTTATGGAAATTATTCTTATGAGGAGCTCCAATGGGGAGAGAGCTCGAGTTGGAAATCCACCATGCCATGTGAAGCCTTGTCCTTGGAGGATGCAATAGTGGATGTAGATGAGTAAATAAGCCTATAGAAAGTTCAACTTGACCTTATGATTTTGATGAAAACTTTTTATTACGAGGATTGCTCATCATGAGAGGATGATTAGTCAGTCTTCCTTGACCGCTGAGAGGGCAGTGATAAGTATTGCTTATGGCTTAACACTTGGCACAACCCACCTGCATAGCCCAATTAAAGGAGAGTTGTTTTAGTTTCATGGCGATCAATGAAAATACCTCGGGGAAATTGGTTGAACCACGCTCTAAGGTTGTCCTTGAAAGTTTCTAAATTTTTCATGACATCCACTGCTTTGTTTCCTTCTCTATAGGTATGTTGGATGATCATGTTTCTATAATTTCTTAACAGTCTCTTAGAATCCTCAACCATGTTTTGCAGATTATTGGTGCTAGGACTAGAGGTGGATTTGATTGCATTGATGATGTTGAGGGAATCACCTTCAATAATGATGTTGGTGAAGTGGAGGTAGCTAAGGATGGAAATACCTTGGTGAAGAGCTCGACCTTTCACCACGTGGTTTGACTGGATGTCAATGCTCTCAGTAAAGACCAAAATGACTTTTTCAAGATCATCTCTGACAATTCCTCCTCTAATGGCTCTGCTTGGGTTTCCTTTGGAAGCTACATCAAAATTGAGTTTAATCCACCCAACCAGGGGGGATCTAATGCATGGATGAGCAATCGTGGGAAGAAGAGTGTATGTGGGCAACCTCTCTAGAGAGGTTGAAGTGGGCAAAAAGAGAAGATTTGATACCGCCACCTGGAAAATCATTAAAGGGTACAAAATGGGCATTTTCAATCGTAGAACTAAGGATCTACAAGAGGATGGAAATAGAGTAAAAAAGGGACCTATTAAAAATTGATTTATTCCTCTCAAGCCAGATGTGCCAAAAAAAGTGGATCTGACAGAAAGCCCAAAGGGACGAAGGTAGGGATGATGGAAGGGTTGAGGCCATTGGATGAAGAGGTCAAATATGGAATTGGGTTAGGCCTAGGACACATGGAATAAAGTAAAGATGAAATAAAAAAGGGACAAGAGAGGAACACATGGGAAATAGACTCTCAATCATTGGAACAAAGTACACAACGATTGGGGAGGACCAAATCTCTAGAGATAATATTGTCAATCATCAACATGTGATTCTGAAAACAAGATAGGAGAAGAAAGTTATTTTGAGAATAAAGCGAGAGAGCCAAATAATATTCAAAGGAAATTCAGGAGGACACAACTCGTCCTGTATGAAGTAACCAAATTTAACAGTGAAGGCTCCATATTTAGTGGAATTCTAGAAAGGGGAATTAGGGATGGGAGAGCTAGGAATAATAGTGATTCTGAGGGATATGGATAAGGACCCAGTTGTAGCCACTTGAGCACTTGAGAGGTCTTACATGGGGATATATTTCCATGTTCGAGTCAGACCAACCTCTATTAAGTTAGAAACCATTCTTCCAAATATGCGATCAGTAACTTAGTTGATGGGGGAGAAGCAAGGGAGAGATGATAGGGGGTCTACTTTTAGCCATGGGTCTTCCTAAAAATGGATTGAGTGTCCATCACCTAGTCTCCACCTTAGGCCTTTCCTAAGAATGTACATTATATTTGAAGAACACAAGCTTATACTGAGAGGGGGGGATGAACAGTATAAGACCATTTTTAAAAATTTTTCCTTTTACTTCAGAAAGCAATGCAATGAACCAATAGCAAAATCAAAGCAGTAATCAAACCAGTGTACAAGTCATCACACAATTGAGACACCAATATAACGTGGTTCACCCAAGGTGGGCTACTCCACGGAGAAAATATTTCACTAAATTTTCTCAATCAAATCCTTTGGGAATCCTTCCCAATTACAATGTTTATGGACTTCCTATCCAAAGGAGAATCCTTCCCCTAATCAAATATTTATGAGCCTCCTGCCCAAAGGAGATGTCCTATCCCCCAAAGAAGTATTTATGAGCCTCCTACCCAAAGGAGATGTCCTATCCCCCAAATATCTAGAAATGATACTTCAGAAGATCACTGCCTCTTCTGCCGCTAGCAGGTGGAACTCCTTTCCACAGAAGACATCCTATCCTCCTTGCTCTGGCTCTAGAGACTTTTGTCCTCATTGATCACCTCCATAGCTACTCATCAACACCTATACTAAACACAATCAGTCGATCCAGCACAAGTCCTCTCAAACTCTGTCACAAATCTACACCAAACTCAGTCCTCTAGTCCAACACAAATCTGCTCTCAAATCTCTGTCAGATCTATCCCAAGCTTAAGCCAAAAGCTTGAACAAATCAATCACAACTGCTCACAAGTCTTCACCAAGACTTCATCAAATCTTTCCACAAGTTCTTCAACAAGAACCTGTCCAAATCAGTCCACAAGTTCTCCACAAGAACCTGTCCAAATCAGTCCACAAGTTCTCCACAAGAACCTGTCCAAATCAGTCCACAAGTTCTCCACAAGAACCTATCCAAATCTGTCCTAGCAAGCTCACCAAGAACTTGCCCAAATCAGCTCAAGCAAGTTTACCAAGAAACTTGCCCAATGTGAACACACAAAGAGAATTGTTAGAGACCCAATGTGTTTCATCCAATCATATCAAATCAATCTCATAGAAGCATAAAGAGAATTGTTAGAGACTCAATATGTTCTATCCTTCAACTCTCAATCTCAACTCAAATAAATCTCATATGAGTAGTATACTTTCACAAGATCTTGAACCACAACCCAACAATTGCCAATAATGCAATATCAAGGAATCAACTCCTCCAACATAGAACCATAACTTGCTATCAAACCCTAACCAAGTTAGTTTTCAAGAACTCAAAGCAATCTCTCTCTAAGCATCAAAAATGGGTTCAAGATATTTCCAACTTCTCTCAAATGGGAATGCTCAACTTAACCACACAACCAAGTTTATCAAGCAAAGTATAACTTGATAAAATCAAATCTCAAAGGAGCAAGCCCAACTCATGTATCAAGTAAAGCATAACTTGATCAACTCAATCTCAATGGAAGCAATCTCAAAACCAAACTCTCAACAACCAAACAATTCAATTAGGGTTTCAACAACTTATAGCAATGGCATAAGCTTCTCACTCAAAAACCCTAAAGTAAACTTCAAATGCTTCCACTCTCATAAACCAAAATTATGCAATAACTCATAAACTCATCATGATCTCATAATGCATAATCAATACTTCCACTTTTAGAAAATAAGATCCACTCCAAATAAGGAAACTTAATTTAATCCTTTTCACTCCAAACTTATTTTTAGAAAACCATCAATCAATAATAACCATGGAATAATGTGCCCATACCTTTACTTTGATGAAGAAGGAGAACTCAAAATCTGTCACAACACTAACTCTCAATTTACCACAAATTAGAGTTAGCAACAATGGAATAATGCACAATGATAAGAGTCCTAATAACACCTTATCACTCCAACTCATCAATAATCAAAACTCACAAATATACATATCAACAATATTCCTTTACACCTTATAACTCCTACTTAATATATCACAAAATAACTTCAACCTCAAAAATAATTACAAGAGAATATCCACTCAATAACTCCAAAGGCTCTCTAACCCCAATATGACATTAAGCACAATTATTCCTTAAACCCTTATAACTCCTAAAATACATTTACTTCTAAATGCATTTTCCACATAAACATTAAGCATCAATAATAACAATGTCAAAGCAATATTTCTATTTAACCTTATACCTCCATCCAATTACCAACAATAATTGCCAAGTCAAATCAAATATTCCACATTATCAACAAAAGATCTACCTTGACCAAAAATCAATTCTCCAACCTTAGGAGAAGTGTGGAGACACCAACATAAGCACCAAAGTGCTTCCTCCTCCAAACTCGTGGCCCAAAGCAACTGTCGTACCACGTGCACAATAACTACGACCAAGAAAAAACTAAAACATGCCTGTCGTGAATCGAACTTGGCACCTCTGCTTAGCGAGCGCCTTCGCTCCACTGCCTCCATCGTTGGAGCACAAGTTCCCAACGAAACTCTCAAGCGCTACTCATCGTTTTACCTTCCCTTTGATTGCAAAAGACAACAAGAATTTCCTTCCTCACAAGCGCATGAAATCCAAATTTAACACAGACCAGATTTGTCTTCCTCACTAGCGCACGAAATCAAAAATTAACATAGAGCAAAACAAAACTTGAAAATCATAGAGCAATCCAAAATCGAAGGTCATAGAGCAATATGAAATTGAAGATCACAAAGCAATACGAATTCGAAGGTAATCGCGTAAATCGGAGGTGTATTGAACCTTAGGAATTAATGCCCTTTAATAGTCCTTTGCATCCCATGCAAATTGATGTTAGCACTCCTTTCAAACATTGTGTTTTTCATCCCACGCAAGTTGACGTCGAAGAGGTAAGTCTTTTACATGAGCGCCGCTAAGGGTTTAGAAACCCTTTCAATAATAATTATTAAATTAATAATTATTATTTTATTAATAGTAAACTTAACTTAAAACCTTTTCAAAGGTTTGAGTTAATTTATTTATTAATAATCAAAATTGACTTTTAAGGTTTTTTCAAGGAGCAAAACCTTTTCATTAAGCCAAGATGGTTTTAATAAAAACCCTTAATGAGTCCAGATGGTTTTAAGAAAAACCTTTAACCTTGTCACCATGGTTTTAATAAAAACCCTTAAACAAACATCATGGAACTTTCAAGATATTTTTGGCACCAAACTCTTTTTGACATCAACACAAATTCCTTTTGACATCAACACAAACTCCTTTTGACATCAATGACAACTCACAAACATGAAGCTAGGTAACATACCCAAAATTACCAACAATCTCCCCCTTTGTCATTGATGGCAAACCACTACTGAAACCATTGCCAACTGTCAAAACTGAAACCAACTAAAAACCATCCTCTGAATCTTTGCTCCCCTTGACTCAAGGCTCTCCCCATTACTCAAATATCTCCCCCTTTGTCATCAATGGCAAAGGGTCACCTTTGGGGCTCAAGGCTAAGAATGAGCCTCTTAGCTTAGCCCCTCCCCCACCTCCTGTTGAGGTGATTAATTATGGGGTGGGAGTAAAAATCCCATTAGGCATTGATCATCATCAGTGTCCATAGCTGCCTTTCCATGATTTTTCCTGATATCCTTGTCCATGTTCCTATTCATGTTCTTGTTCATATCCTTGTTCTTGTTCCTGTTCATGTTCTCATCCCTATTTATGTCCAAGCCATTATTCTTATTCTTATTCCTACCATTATTCTTGTTCCTGTTCATAGCCCTGAACCTGTACCTTGGAACTTCTGCTCTACACCATCTAGGTGTATGTCCTTAATTATTGCACTTATAATATTTGACAATGTTATTCCTTTGAGATGTACCTATTTTTTGAATCCTCTCTGTTGGACCAAACATGTTCCTATTGTTAACCCTGCAATTAACTGCCTTGTGCCCAAACTGATTACAAGAGTAGCAATACCCTTGAAATAAATTACCATTTCTAAAATTTCCATTAACCTGTCTTGCTTGAGCCCTGCACTGTGAAGCCATGTGTCCAAACCTGTGACATGCAAAACATCTTCCATTGAAATTTCCTTGCCTTGACCTCATAGGTCCTTTAGTATTTCTCCCCTTATGTTGATTCTTGTTTTCTGATTTTGTGCTATCTGAATTACCATCTGAAAACTTACTCTCTAAAGTACTCTCTTCATCTGAACCATCTTCTTCTTGGGAGCTCATACTAGATTCCTCAACCTGTTCCTTTTGTTTCTTTCCAAAACCAAGACCTGTTTTATTTGTTGTCCTTATTTTATCCTTGATGATTGATTTTACCTTCTTGGAACTTTCTTCAAACTTGTAAAGCTTCTCCTTGTACTCTTTAGTTTCCTTTTTCAAGGAAGCTACTTCATGTTTTAACTCTTTACACTCAAGATACCTAGCTGCCAACTCTTCTTTGAGTTCCTATGTCTTTTCTATAGAGATATCAAGATTCCCTATAAGCTCATCCCTTTCATAACGCCATTCATCAAACCTATCAATGAGTCTAGCATATTTCTTTATTTCTTTCTTTAACACATCAAGAGCATTAACAAGTTCAGCCTCAAGATCTACTTCTCCCTTTTCTGAAACATCCTCTATTTGTTTACCTTTTGAAACATCAATATCCTTTTTTGATTTCTTACCACTAGAGGTGCTACCTTCATCTAAATCCATAAGAAGATCTTCCTCATAATTTTTTGAAGCATCCTCATACATAGTATTACCAGAATTCAAACCATCATTTGTACAATCATCCTCAAGGTGACCAAAATTTCCACATCTAAAGCACTTAAGCACAACAAATCTATTCCTCTTTTCTTTTCCTTCCTTTTCTGTTAGAAACAACATCTCATTTCTATCATAACTTGAAGAACTTCCATCATCACTACTAGAAAACTTACTTGCTTTGTCTGTGTAGAAACTTTTCTTGTGTTTTTGGAAGTACCTCTTCCCTTGACTGTTTTGCTCATTTCTATTCTTCCTTTGATACCTGTGCTTCTCATATTCCCTGTGCTTATAATCCTATTTTTCTTCATCACAATCATCCTTGGGTTTCGGACAGTCAGTAGCATAGTGACCAAACTTTCCACAATTGAAACATTTAACATATTTCATACCTTTGTGCTTTCTTGAGAACTTGCCTTTCTTGGTAGCTTTGAAAGTTTGCTCCTTCTTAGGATCAGGTACCACTTTAGTTCTTAACTCAAAAGCTGCAAGTATACTATGAAGCTCATCCTTTTTCAATTTATCCAAATCCTTGGATTCCTCAATAGCTGAAATATTTTCACTAAATCTATTTGGAAGAGACCTCAAAATTTTATCACAAACATCATTTTCAGCAAGCTCAAGACCTATTTCCTTCATGGAATTAACAATCTCATCCATATGAATCATATAGTCACTAATATTTTCTTCATCATTCATCTTGAGTTGTTCAAACATACCTTTGTAATATCTCAATTTTACTTTTCTGACATTTGCATCACCTGTATGAACCACTTGCAATTGATCCCAAATTTCCTTTGTTGTATTACAATGAATCACCTTTGTAAGATCTGCTTTTTGTAGACCTTTCAGAATTGCATTCATTGCCCTTGAATTGCTGTGATGTAGAATTTTCTCATCTTTAGTAGTAGGAGGGAGCTTTGGAATAGTGTACCCAAACTCAACTACTTCCCAAACTTCATTTCCAAGAGCCATTAGATGAACCTTCATCTTTATGCTCCATAGACCAAAATCTGTCCCATCAAGAATAGGTGCTGAATTACCACTTGTAAAATCCATTGTGTTCTTTTCAAGCTTTTCCTTCAAGCTGTGAAACTCTTCTGAAGGAACCTTCTCTGATACCAATTGAAGAACACAAGCTTATACTGAGAGGGGGGGTGAACAGTATAAGACCACTTTTTAACTTTTTCCTTTTACTTCAGAAAGCAATGCAATGAACCAATAGCAAAATCAAAGCAGTAATAAAACCAATGTACAAGTCATCACACAATTGAGACACCAATATAACGTGGTTCACCCAAGGTGGGCTACTCCACAGAGAAAATATTTCACTAAATTTTCTCAATCAAATCCTTTGGGAATCCTTCCCAATTACAATGTTTATGGACTTCCTATCCAAAGGAGAATCCTTCCCCTAATAAAATATTTATGAGCCTCCTACCCAAAGGAGATGTCCTATCCCCCAAAGAAGTATTTATGAGCCTCCTACCCAAAGGAGATGTCCTATCCCCCAAAGCTCTGGAAATGATACTTCAGAAGATCAATGCCTCTTCTGCCGCTAGCAGGTGGAACTCCTTTCCATAGAAGACGTCTTGTCCTCCTTGCTCTGGCTCTAGAGACTTTTATCCTCACTGATCACCTCCATAGCTGCTCATCAACACCTGTACTAAACACAGTCAGTTGGTCCAGCACAAGTCCTCTCAAACTCTGTCACAAATATGCACCAAACTCAGTCCTCTGGTCCAACACAAATCTGCTCTCAAATCTCTGTCAGATCTATCCCAAGATTAAGCCAAAATCTTGAAAAAATCAATCACAACTTCTCACAAGTCTTCACCAAGACTTCATCAAATCTATCCACAAGTTCTTCAACAAGAACCTATCCAAATCAGTCCACAAGTTCTCCACAAGAACCTGTCCAAATCAGTCCACAAGTTCTCCACAAGAACCTATCCAAATCAGTCCACAAGTTCTCCACAAGAACCTGTCCAAATCTGTCCTAGCAAGCTCACCAAGAACTTGCCCAAATCAGCTCAAGCAAGTTTACCAAGAAACTTGCCCAATGTGAACACACAAAGAGAATTGTTAGAGACCCAATGTGTTTCATCCAATCATATCAAATCAATCTCATAGAAGCATAAAGAGAATTGTTAGAGACTCAATATGTTCTATCCTTCAACTCTCAATCTCAACTCAAATCAATCTCATAGAAGTAGTATACTTTCACAAGATCTTGAACCACAACCCAACAATTGCCAATAATGCAATATCAAGGAATCAACTCCTCCAACATAGAACCATAACTTGCTATCAAACCCTAGCCAAGTTAGTTTTCAAGAACTCAAAGCAATCTCTCTCTAAGCATCAAAAAGGGGTTCAAGATATTTCCAACTTCTCTCAAATGGGAATGCTCAACTTAACCACACAACCAAGTTTATCAAGCAAAGTACAACTTGATAAAATCAAATCTCAAAGGAGCAAGCCCAACTCATGTATCAAGTAAAGCATAACTTGATCAACTCAATCTCAATGGAAGCAATCTCAAAACCAAACTCTCAACAACCAAACAACTCAATTAGGGTTTCAACAACTTATAGCAATGGCATAAGCTTCTCACTCAAAAACCCTAAAGCAAACTTCAAATGCTTCCACTCTCATAAACCAAAATTATGCAATAACTCATAAACTCATCATGATCTCATAATGCATAATCAATACTTCCACTTTCAGAAAATAAGATCCACTCCAAATAAGGAAACTTAATTTAATCCTTTTCACTCCAAACTTATTTTTAGAAAACCATCAATCAATAATAACCATGGAAGAATGTGCCCATACCTTTACTTTGATGAAGAAGGAGAACTCAAAATCTGTCACAACACTAACTCTCAATTTACCACAAATTAGAGTTAGCAATAATGGAATAATGCACAATGATAAGAGTCCTAATAACACCTTATCACTCCAACTCATCAATAATAAAAACTCACAAATATACATATCAACAATATTCCTTTACACCTTATAACTCCTACTTAATATATCACAAAATAACTTCAACCTCAAAAATAATTACAAGAGAATATCCACTCAATAACTCCAAAGGCTTTCTAACCCCAATATGACATTAAGCACAATTATTCCTTAAACCCTTATAACTCCTAAAATACATTTACTTCTAAATGCATTTACCACATAAACATTAAGCATCAATAATAACAATGTCAAAGCAATATTTATATTTAACCTTATACCTCCATCCAATTACCAACAATAATTGCCAAGTCAAATCAAATATTCCACATTATCAACAAAAGATCTACCTTGGCCAAAAATCAATTCTCCAACCTTAGGAGAAGTGTGGAGACACCAACATAAGCGCCAAAGTACTTCCTCCTCCAAACTCGTGGCCCAAAGCAACTGTCGTACCACGTGCACAATAATCACGACCAAGAAAAAATTGAAACACGCTTGTCACGAATTGAACTCGACACCTCTGCTTAGCGAGCGCCTTCGCTCCACTGCCTTCACCGTTGGAGCACAAGTGCCCAATGAAACTCTCAAGCGCTACTCATCGTTTTACCTTCCCTTTTCTCGCAAAAGACAACCAGAATTTTCTTCCTCACAGGCGCACGAAATCCAAATTTAACATAGACCAGATTTGTCTTCCTCACTGCGCACGAAATCAAAATTTAACACAGAGCAAAATGAAACTTGAAAATCATAGAGCAATCCAAAATCGAAGGTCATAGAGCAATATGAAATCGAAGGTCACAAAGCAATACGAATTCGAAGGTAATCACGCAAATCGGAGGTGCATTGAACCTTAGGAATTAATGCCCTTTAATAGTCTTTTGCATCCCATGCAAATTGACGTCGGCGCTCCTTTCAAACATTGTGTTTTTCATCCCACGCAAGTTGACGTCGAAGAGGTAAGTCTTCTACATGAGTGCCGCTAAGGGTTTAGAAACCCTTTCAATAATAATTATTAAATTAATAATTATTATTTTATTAATAATAAACTTAACTTAAAACCTTTTCAAAGGTTTGAGTTAATTTATTTATTAATAATCAAAATGGACTTTTAAGGTTTTTTCAAGGAGCAAAACCTTTTCATTAAGCCAAGATGGTTTTAATAAAAACCCTTAATGAGTCCAGATGGTTTTAAGAAAAACCTTTAACCTTGTCACCATGGTTTTAATAAAAACCCTTAAACAAACATCATGGAACTTTCAAGATATTTTTGGCACCAAACTCTTTTTGACATCAACACAAATTCCTTTTGACATCAACACAAACTCCTTTTGACATCAATGACAACTCACAAACATGAAGCTAGGCAACATACCCAAAATTACCAACAATCTCCCCCTTTGTCATTGATGGCAAACCACTACTGAAACCACTGCCAACTGTCAAAACTGAAACCAACTGAAAACCATCCTCTGAAGCTTTGCTCCCCCTGACTCAAGGCTCTCCCCCTTACTCAAATATCTCCCCCTTTGTCATCAATGGCAAAGGGTCACCTTTGGGGCTCAGGGCTAAGAATGAGCCTCTTAGCTTAGCCCCTCCCCCACCTCCTGTTGAGGTGATTAATTATAGGGTGGGAGTAAAACTCCCATTAGGCATTGATCATCATCAGTGTCCATAGCTGCCTTTCCATGATTTTTCCTGATATCCTTGTCCATGTTCCTATTCTTGTTCTTGTTCATATCCTTGTTCTTGTTCCTGTTCAAAACCCTATTCCTGTTCATGTTCTCATCCCTATTTCTGTCCAAGCCATTATTCCTATTCTTATTCCTACCATTATTCTTGTTCCTATTCATAGCCCTGAACCTGTACCTTGGAACTTCTGCTCTACACCATCTGGCTGTATGTCCTTCATTATTGCACTTATAACATTTGACAATGTTATTCCTTTGAGATGTACCTATTTTTTGAATCCTCTCTGTTGGACCAAACCTGTTCCTGTTGTTAACCCTACAATTAACTACCTTGTGCCCAAACTGATTACAAGAGTAGCAATACCCTTGAAAGAAATTACCATTTCTAAAATTTCCATTAACCTGTCTTGCTTGAGCCTTGCACTGTGAAGCCATGTGTCCAAACCTGTGACATGCAAAACATCTTCCATTGAACTTTCCTTACCTTGACCTCATAGGTCCTTTAGTATTTCTCCCCTTATGCTGATTCTTATTTTCTGATTCTGTGCTATCTAAATTACCATCTGAAAACTTACTCTCTGAAGTACTCTCTTCATCTGAACCATCTTCTTCTTGGGAGCTCATACTAGATTCCTCAACCTGTTCCTTTTGTTTCTTTCCAAAACCAAGACCTATTTTATCTGTTGTCCTTCTTTGATCCTTGATGATTGATTTTACCTTCTTGGAACTTTCTTCAAACCTGTAAAGCTTCTCCTTGTACTCTTTAGTTTCCTTTTTCAAGGAAGCTACTTCATGTTTTAACTCTTTACACTCAAGAGACCTAGCTGCCAACTCTTCTTTGAGTTCTTGTGTCTTTGCTATAGAGATATCAAGATTCCCTATAAGCTCATCTCTTTCATAACGGTATTCATCAAACCTATCAATGAGTCTAGCATATTTCTTTCTTTCTTTCTTTAACACATCAAGAGCATTAACAAGTTTAGCCTCAAGATCTACTTCTCCCTTTTCTGAAACATCCTCTATTTGTTTGCCTTTTGAAACATCAATATCCTTTTCTGATTTCTTACCACTAGAGGTGCTACCTTCATCTAAAGCCATAAGAAGATCTTCCTCATAATTTTTTGAAGCATCCTCATACATAGTATTACCAGAATTCAAACCATCATTTGTACAATCATCCTCAAGGTGACCAAAATTTCCACATCTAAAGCACTTAAGCACAACAAATCTATTCCTCTTTTCTTTTCCTTCCTTTTCTCGTTAGAAACAACATCTCATTTCTATCATCACTTGAAGAACTTCCATCATCACTACTAGAACACTTACTTGCTTTGTCTATGTAGAAACTTTTCTTATGTTTTTGGAAGTACCTCTTCCCTTGACTATTTTGCTCATTTCTATTCTTCCTTTGATACCTGTGCTTCTCAGATTCCCTATGCTTATAATCCTATTTTTCTTCATCACAATCATCCTTGGGTTCCGGATAGTCAGTAGCATAGTGACCAAACTTTCCACAATTGAAACATTTAATAGATTTCATACCTTTGTGCTTTCTTGAGAACTTGCCTTTCCTGCTGTAGTTTACTTCTTCATCACTAGAAGACTCATCACTGTCTTCTTGTTGTTTACCCTTGGACTTCTTGGTAGCTTTGAAAGTTGCCTCCTTCTTAGGATCAGGTACCACTTTAGTTCTTAACTCAAAAGCTGCAAGTATACTATGAAGCTCATCCTTTTTCAATTTATCCAAATCCTTGGCTTCCTCAATAGCTAAAATATTTTCACTAAATCTATTTGGAAGAGACCTCAAAATTTTATCACAAACATCATTTTCAGCAAGCTCAAGACCTAGTTCCTTCATGGAATTAACAATCTCATCCATACGAAGCATATAGTCACTAATATTTTCTTCATCATTCATCTTGAGTTGTTCAAACATACCTTTGTAATATCTCAATTTTGCTTTTCTGACATTTGCATCACCTGTATGAACCACTTGCAATTGATCCCACATTTCCTTTGTTGTATTACAATGAATCACCTTTGTAAGATCTGCCTTTTGTAGACCTTTTAGAATTGCATTCATTGCCCTTGAATTGATGTGATGTAGAAGTTTCTCATCTTTAGTAGTAGGAGGGAGCTTTGGAATAGTGTACCCAAACTCAAATGCTTCCCAAAATTCATTTCCAAGAGCCATTAGATGAACCTTCATCTTTATGCTCCATAGACCAAAATCTGTCCCATCAAGAATAGGTGCTGAATTACCACTTGTAAAATCCATTGTGTTCTTTTCAAGCTTTTCCTTCAAGCTATGAAACTCTTCCGAAGGAACCTGCTCTGATACCAATTTAAGAACACAAGCTTATATTGAGATGGGGTTGAACAGTATAAGACCACTTTTTAACTTTTTACTTTTACTTTAGAAAGCAATGCAATGAACCAATAGCAAAATCAAAGCAGTAATAAAACCAGTGTACAACTCATCACACAATTGAGACACCAATATAACGTGGTTCACCCAAGGTGGGCTACTCCACAGAGAAAATATTTCACTAAATTTTCTCAATCAAATCCTTTGGGAATCCTTCCCAATTACAATGTTTATGGACTTCCTGTCCAAAGGAGAATCCTTCCCCTAATCAAATATTTATGAGCCTCCTACCCAAAGGAGATGTCCTATCCCCCAAAGAATTATTTATGAGCCTCCTGCCCAAAGGATATGTCCTATCCCCCAAAGATCTGGAAATGATACTTCAAAAGATCACTACCTCTTCTACCACTAGCAGGTGGAACTCCTTTCCATAAAAGATGTCCTATCCTCCTTGCTCTGGATCTAGAGACTTTTATCCTCATTGATCACCTCCATAGCTACTCATCAACACCTGTACTAAACACAGTCAGTCGGTCTAGCACAAGTCCTCTCAAACTCTGTCACAAATCTGCACCAAACTCAGTCCTCTGGTCCATCACAAATTTTCTCTCAAATCTCTGTTAGATCTGTCCCAAGATTAAGCCAAAAGCTTGAACAAATCAATCACAACTGCTCACAAGTCTTCACCAAGACTTCATCAAATCTGTCCACAAGTTATTCAACAAGAACCTGTCCAAATTAGTCCACAAGTTCTCCACAAGAACCTGTCCAAATCAGTCCACAAGTTCTCCACAAGAACTTGTCCAAATCAGTCCACAAGTTCTCCACAAGAACCTGTCCAAATATGTCCTAGCAAGCTCACCAAGAACTTGCCCAAATCAGCTCAAGCAAGTTTACCAAGAAACTTGCCCAATGTGAACACAAAAAGAAAATTGTTAGAGACCCAATGTGTTTCATCCAATCATATCAAATCAATCTCATAGAAGCATAAAGAGAATTGTTAGAGACTCAATATATTCTATCCTTCAACTTTCAATCTCAACTCAAATCAATCTCATAGGAGGAGTATACTTTCACAAGATCTTGAACCACAACTCAAGCCAATAATGCAATATCAAGTAATCAACTCCTCCAACATAGAACCATAACTTGCTATCATATACTAGCCAAGTTTGTTTTCAAGAACTCAAAGCAATCTCTCTCTAAGCATCAAAAAGGGGTTCAAGATATTTCCAACTTCTCTAAAATTGGAATGCTCAACTTAAATATAAAGATTCCCTATAATCTTATCTCTTTCATAACGACATTCATCAAACCTATCAATGAGTCTGTCATATTTCTTTATTTATTTCTTTAACACATCAAGAGCATTAACAAGTTCAGCCTCAAGATCTACTTCTCCCTTTTCTAAAACATCCTTTATTTGTTTACCTTTTGAAACATCAATGTCCTTTTCCTGATTTCTTATCACTAGAGGTGCTACCTTCATCTAAAGCCATAAGAAGATCTTCCTCATAATTTTCTGAAGCATCCTCATACATAGTATTACCAGAATTCAAACCATCATTTGTACAATCATCCTCAAGGTGACCAAAATTTCCATATCTAAAGCACTTAAGCACAACAAATCTATTCCTCTTTTCTTTTCCTTCTTTTTCTGTTAGAAACAACATCTCATTTCTATCATCACTTGAAGAAATTCCATAATCACTACTAGAACACTTACTTGCTTTGTCTGTGTAGAAACTTTTCTTGTGTTTTTGGAAGTACCTCTTTCCTTGATTGTTTTGCTCATTTATGTTCTTCCTTTGATACCTGTGCTTCTTAGATTCCCTGTGCTTATAATCCTATTTTTCTTCATCACAATCATCCTTGGGTTCCGGATAGTCAGTAGCATAGTGACCAAACTTTCCACAATTGAAACATTTAACGTATTTTATACCTTTGTGCTTTCTTGATAACTTGCATTTCCTGATGTAGTTTGCTTCATCACTAGAAGACTCATCACTATCTTCTTGTTGTTTACCCTTGGACTTCTTGGTAGCTTTGAAAGCTGCCTCCTTCTTAGGATCAGGTACCACTTTAGTTCTTAACTCAAAAGCTGCAAGTATACTATGAAGGTCATCCTTTTTAAATTTATCCAAATCCTTGGCTTCCTCAATAGCTAAAATATTTCACTAAATCTATTTGGAAGAGACCTCAAAATTTTATCATAAACATCATTTTCAGCAAGCTCAAGACCTAGTTCCTTCATGGAATTAACAATCTCATCTATACGAAGCATATAGTCACTAATATTTTCTTCATAATTCATATTGATTTGTTCAAATATACCTTTGTAATATCTCAATTTTACTTTTCTGACATTTGCATAACCTTTATGAACCACTTGTAATTGATCACACATTTCCTTTGTTGTATTACAATGAATCACCTTTGTAAGATCTACCTTTTGTAGACCTTTCAGAATTGCATTCATTTCCCTTGAATTGTTGTGATGTAGAAGTTTCTCATATTTAGTAGTAGGAGGGAGCTTTGGAATAGTGTACCCAAACTCAACTACTTTTGAAACTTCATTTCCAAGAGCCATTAGATGAACCTTCATATTTATGCTCCATAGACCAAAATCTATCCCATCAAGAATAGGTGTTGAATTACCACTTGTAAAATCCATTGTGTTCTTTTCAAGCTTTTCCTTCAAGTTGTGAAACTCTTCCGAAGGAACCTACTTTGATACCAATTGAAGAACACAAGCTTATACTGAGAGGGGGGGTGAACAGTATAAGACAACTTTTTAACTTTTTCCTTTTACTTCAGAAAGCAATGCAATGAACCAATAACAAAATCAAAGTAGTAATCAAACCAATTTACAAGTCATCACACAATTGAGACTCCAATATAATGTGGTTCACCCAAGGTGGGCTACTCCACAGAGAAAATATTTCACTCAATTTTCTCAATCAAATTCTTTGGGAATCCTTCCCAATCACAATGTTTATGGACTTCCTATCCAAAGGATAATCCTTTCCCTAATCAAATATTTATGAGCCTCCTGACCAAAGGAGATGTCCTATCCCCCAAAGAAGTATTTATGAGTGTCCTACCCAAAGGAGATGTACTATCCCCCAAAGCTTTGGAAATGATACTTCAGAAGATCAATGCCTCTTCTGCTGCTAGGAGGTGGAACTCCTTTCTAGAGAAGACATCCTATCCTCCTTGCTCTGGCTCTAGAGACTTTTGTCCTCATTGATCACCTCCACAACTGCTCATCAACACCTGTACTAAACATAGTCAGTCGGTCCAACACAAGTCCTCTCAAACTCTATCATAAATCTGCACCAAACTCAGTCCTCTGGTCTAGCACAAATTTGCTCTCAAATATCTATCAAATCTGCCCTAATCTTAAGCTAAAATCTTGAAAAAATCAATCACAACTGCTCACAAGTCCTCACCAAGACTTCACCAAATTTGTCCACAAGTTCTTCAACAACAACCTGTCCAAATCAGTCCACAAGTTCTCCACAAGAACCTGTCCAAATAAGTCCACAAGTTCTCCACAAGAACCTATCCAAATCAGTCCACAAGTTCTCCACAAAACCTTGTCCAAATCTGTCCTGGCAAGCTCACCAATAACTTTCCCAAATTAGCTCAAGCAAGTTTACCAAGAAACTTCCCCAATGTGAACACACAAAGAGAATTGTTAGAGACCCAATGTGTTTCATCCAATCATATCAAATCAATCTCATAGAAGCATAAAAAGAATTGTTAGAGACTCAATATGTTCTATCCTTCAATTTTCAATCTCAACTCAAATCAATCTCATAGGAGTAGTATACTTTCACAAGATCTTGAACCACAACCCAAGCCAATAATGCAATATCAAGTAATCAACTCCTCCAACATAGAACCATAACTTGCTATCATATCCTAGCCAAGTTTGTTTTCAAGAACTCAAAGCAATCTCTCTCTAAGCATCAAAAAGGGGTTCAAGATATTTTCAAATTCTCTCAAATTGGAATGCTCAACTTAACCACACAACCAAGTTTATCAAGCAAAGTACAACTTGATAAAATCAAATCTCAAAGGAGCAAGCCCAACTCATGTATCAAGTAAAGTATAACTTGATCAAATCAATCTCAATGGAAGCAATCTCAAAACCAAACTCTCAACAACCAAATAACTCAATTAGGGTTTCAACAACTTATAGCAATGGCATAAGCTTATCACTCAAAAACCCTAAAGCAAACTTCAAATTCTTCCACTCTCATAAACCAAAATTATGCAATAACTCATAAAATCATCATGATCTCATAATGCATAATCAATACTTCCACTTTCAGAAAATAAGATCCACTCCAAATAAGGAAACTTAATTTAATCCTTTTCACTCCAAACTTATTTTCAAAAAACCATCAATCAATAATAACCATGGAATAATGTGCCCATACCTTTACTTTGATGAAGAAGGAGAACTCAAAATCTGTCACAACACTAACTCTCAATTTGCCACAAATTAGAGTTAGCAACAATGGAATAATGCACAATGATAAGAGCCCTAATAACACCTTATCACTCCAACTCATCAATAATCAAAACTCACAAATATACATATCAACAATATTCCTTTACACCTTACAACTCCTACTTAATATATCACAAAATAATTTCAACCTTAAAAATAATTACAAGAAAATATTTACTCAATAACTTCAAAGGCTTTCTAATCCCAATATGACACTAAGCACAATTATTCCTTAAACCCTTATAACTCCTAAAATACATTTACTTTTAAATGCATTTACCATATAATTATTAAGCATCAATAATAACAATGTAAAAGCAATATTTCTATTTAACCTTATACCTCCATCCAATTACCAACAATAATTGCCAAGTCAAATCAAATATTCCACATTATCAACAAAAGATCTACCTTGGCCAAAAATCAGTTCTCCAACCTTAGGAGAAGTGTGGAGACACCAACATAAGTGCCAAAATGCTTTCTCCTCCAAACTTGTGGGCCAAAGCAACCATCGTACCACGTGCACAATAACTGTAACCAAGAAAAAATTGAAACACGCCTGTCATGAATTGAACTCGACACCTTTGCTTAGCGAGTGCCTTCACTCCACTGCCTCCGCCATTGGAGCACAAGTGCCCAATGAAACTCTCAAGTGCTACTCATCATTTTACCTTCCCTTTGCTCGCAAAAGACAACCAGAATTTCCTTCCTCATAGGCACATGAAATCCGAATTTAAAACAGACTAGATTTATCTTCCTCACTGGCGCATGAAATCAAAAATTAACACAGAGCAAAATGAAACTTGAAAATCATAGAGCAATCCAAAATCGAAGGTCATAGAGCAATACAAAATTGAAGGTCACAGAGCAATACGAATTCGAAGGTAATTACACAAATCGGAGGTGTATTAAACCTTAAAAATTAATGCCCTTTAATACTCTTTTGCATTCCATGAAAATTGACGTCGATGCTCCTTTCAAACATTGCATTTTTCATCCCATGCAAGTTGACGTCGGCGAGGTAAGTCTTTTACATGAGCACCACTAAGGGTTTAGAAACCCTTTCAATAATTATTATTAAATTAATAATTATTATTTTATTAATAATAAACTTAACTTAAAACCTTTTCAAAGGTTTGAGTTAATTTATTTATTAATAATAAAAATGGACTTTTAAGGTTTTTTCAAGGAGCAAAACCTTTTCATTAAGCCAAGATGGTTTTAATAAAAACCCTTAATGAGTCCAGATGGTTTTAAGAAAAACCTTTAACCTTGTCACCATGGTTTTAATAAAAACCCTTAAACAAGCATCATGGAACTTTCAAGATCTTTTTGTCACCAAACTCTTTTTGACATCAACACAAATTCCTTTTGACATCAACACAAACTCCTTTTAACGTCAATGACAACTCACAAACATGAATCTAGGCAACATACCCAAAATTGCCAATAATCTCCCCCTTTGTCATTGATGGCAAACCACTACTGAAACCACTGCCAACTGTCAAAACTGAAACCAACTAAAAACTATCCTTTGAAGCTTTGCTCCCCCTGACTCAAGGCTCTCTCCCTTACTCAAATCTCTCCCCCTTTGTCATTAATGGCAAATAGTCACCTTTGGGGCTCAGGACTAAGAATGAGCCTCTTATCTTAGCCCCTCCCCCACCTCTTGTTGAGGTGATTAATTCTGGGGTGGGAGTAAAACTCCCATTAGGCATTGATCATCATTAGTGTCCATAGGTGTGTTTCCATGATTTTTCCTGATATCCTTGTCCATGTTCCTATTCATGATCCTGTTCATGTTCTTGTTCATATCCTTGTTCTTGTTCCTGTTCAAAACCCTGTTCCTATTCATGTTCTCATCCCTGTTTCTGTCCAAACCATTGTTCCTATTCTTGTCATTATTCTTGTTCCTACCATAATTAATATTCCTATTCATAGCCCTGAACCTGTACCTTGGAAATTTTTCTCTACACCATTTGGTTGTATGTCCTTCATTATTGTAGTTATAACATTTGATAATGTTATTCCTTTGAGATGTACCTATTTTTTGAATCCTCTCTGTTGGACAAAAAATGTTCCTTTTGTTAACCCTGCAATTAACTGCCTTATGCCTAAACTGATTACAAGAGTAGCAATACCCTTGAAATAAATTACCATTTCTAAAATTTCCATTAACCTGTCTTGCTTGAGCCCTACACTGTGAAGCCATGTGTCCAAACTTGTGATATGCAAAACATCTTCCATTGAACTTTCCTTGCCTTGACCTCATAGGTCCTTTAGTATTTCTCCCCTTATACTGATTCTTGTTTTCTGATTCTGTGCTATCTGAATTACCATATGAAAACTTACTCTTTGAAGTACTCTCTTCATCTGAACAATCTTCTTCTTGGGAGCTCATACTAGATTCCTCACCTGTTCCTTTTGTTTCTTTCCAAAACCAAGACCTGTTTTATATGTTGTCCTTCTTTGATCCTTGATGATTGATTTTACCTTCTTGGAACTTTATTCAAACCTGTAAAGCTTCTCCTTTTACTCTTTTGTTTCATTTTTCAAGGAAGCTGCTTCATGTTTTAACTCTTTGCACTCAAGAGACCTAGCTACCAACTCTTCTTTGAGTTCTTATGTCTTTGCTATAGAGATATCAATATTACCTATGAGCTCATCTCTTTCATAACGATATTCATCAAACCTATCAATGAGTCTAGCATGTTTCTTTCTTTATTTATTTAACACATCAATAGCATTAACAAGTTCAGCCTCAAGATCTACTCCTTTTTCTGAAACATCCTCTATTTGTTTACCTTTTGAAACATCAATATCCTTTTCTGATTTCTTACCACTAGAGGTGCTACCTTCATCTAAAACCATAAGAAGATATTCCTCATAATTTTTTGAAGCATCCTCATACATAGTATTACCAGAATTCAAACCATCATTTGTACAATCATCCTCAAGGTGACCAAAATTTCCACATCTAAAGCACTTAAGCACAACAAATATATTTCTCTTTTATTTTCCTTCCTTTTTTGTTAGAAACAACATCTCATTTCTATCATCACTTGAAGAACTTCCATCATCACTACTAGAACACTTGCTTTTTCTGTGTAGAAACTTTTCTTATGTTTTTGGAAGTACCTCTTCCCTTGACTATTTTGCTCAATTCTATTCTTCCTTTGATACCTATGCTTCTCAGATTCCCTGTGTTTATAATCCTATTTTTATTCATCACAATCATCCTTGGGTTCCAGATAGTCAGTAGCATAGTGACGAAACTTTCCACAATTGAAACATTTAACAGATTTCATACCTTTGTGCTTTCTTGAGAACTTGCCTTTCCTGCTGTAGTTTTTTTCTTCATCAATAGAAGACTCATCATTGTATTCTTGTTGTTTACCCTTGGACTTCTTGGTAGCTTTGAAAGCCGCATCCTTCTTAGGATATGGTACCACTTTAGTTCTTAACTCAAAAGCTGCAAGTATACTATGAAGCTCATCCTTTTTTAATTTATCCAAATCCTTGGCTTCCTCAATAGCTGAAATATTTTCACTAAATCTATTTGGAAGAGACCTCAAAATTTTATAACAAACATCATTTTCAGTAAGCTCAAGACCTAGTTCCTTCATGGAATTAACAATATCATCCATACAAAGCATATAGTCACTAATATTTTATTCATCATTCATCTTGAGTTGTTCAAACATACCTTTGTAATATCTCAATTTTACTTTTTTGACATTTGCATCACCTGTATGAACCACTTGCAATTGATCCCACATTTCCTTTGTTGTATTACAATGAATCACCTTTGTAAGATCAGCCTTTTATAGACCTTTCAGAATTGCATTCATTTCCCTTGAATTGTTGTGATGTAGAAGTTTCTCATCTTTAGTAGTAGGAGGGAGCTTTGGAATAGTGTACCCAAACTCAAATGCTTCCCAATATTCATTTCCAAGAGCCATTAGATGAACCTTCATCTTTATGCTCCATAGACCAAAATCTGTCCCATAAAGAATAGGTGTTTAATTACCACTTGTAAAATCCATTGTGTTCTTTTCAAGCTTTTCCTTCAAGCTGTGAAACTCTTTCGAAGGAACTCGCTCTAATACCAATTGAAGAACACAATCTTATACTGAGAGGGGGGGTGAACAGTATAAGACCATTTTTTAACTTTTTCCTTTTACTTCAGAAAGCAATGCAATGAACCAATAGCAAAATCAAAGCAATAATCAAACCAGTTTACAAGTCATCACACAATTGAGACACCAATATAATGTGGTTCACCCAAGGTGGGCTACTCCATAGAGAAAATCTTTCACTAAATTTTCTCAATCAAATCCTTTGGAAATCCTTCCCAATTACAATGTTTATGGACTTCCTGTCCAAAGGAGAATTCTTTCCCTAATCAAATATTTATGAGCCTCCTGCCCAAAGGAGATGTCCTATCCTCCAAAGAAGTATTTATGAGCCTCTTACGCAAAGGAGATATCCTATTCCCCAAAGCTCTAGAAATGATACTTGAGAAGATCACTACCTCTTCTACCACTAGCAGGTGGAACTCATTTCCACAGAAGACATCCTCTCCTCCTTGCTCTAGCTCTAGAGATTTTTGTCCTCACTGATCACCTCCACAACTGCTCATCAACACCTGTACTAAACACAGTTAGTCGGTCCAACACAAGTCCTCTCAAACTCTATCACAAATATGCACCAAACTTAGTCCTTTGGTCCAACACAAATTTACTCTCAAATATATGTCAGATCTATCCCAAGATTAACCCAAAAGCTTGAACAAATCAATCACAACTGCTCACAAGTCTTCACCAAGACTTCATAAAATATGTCTACAAGTTATTCAACAAGAACCTGTCCAAATCAGTCAACAAATTCTCCACAAGAACCTATACAAATCAGTCCATATGTTCTCCAAAAGAACCTATCCAAATCAGTCCACAAGTTCTCCACAAGAACCTATCCAAATCTGTCGTTGGAGCACAAGTGCCCAACAAAACTCCCAAGTGCTACTCATCGTTTTACCTTCTCTTTGCTCGCAAAAGACAACAAAAATTTCCTTCCTCACAGGCACACAAAATCTGAATTTAACACAGACCAGATTTGTTTTCCTCACTGGTGCACAAAATCAAAAATTAACACAGAGCAAAACAAAACTCAAAAATCACAGAGCAATCTGAAATAGAATGTCACAGAGCAATACAAAATCGAAGGTCACAGACCAATAAGAATTCTAATGTAATCGTGCAAATCAGAGGTGTATTGAACCTTAGGGATTAATGCCCTTTAATAGTCTTTTGCATCCCATGCAAATTGACGTCAGTGGTCCTTTCAAACATTGCATTTTTCATCCCATGCAAGTTGATGTAGGAGAGGTAAGTCTTTTACATGAGCACCGGTAAGGGTTTATAAACCCTTTCGATAATAATTATTAAATTAATAATTAGTATTTTATTAATAATAAACTTAACTTAAAACCTTTTCAAAGGTTTGAGTTAATTAATTTATTAATAAACAAAATGGACTTCTAAGGTTTTTTCAAGGAGCAAAACCTTTTCATTAAGCCAAGATGGTTTTAATAAAAACCCTTAATGAGTCCAGATGGTTTTAAGAAAAACCTTTAACCTTGTCACCATGGTTTTAATAAAAACCCTTAAATAAACATCATGTAAATTTCAAGATCTTTTTGTCACCAGACTCTTTTTGACATCAGCACAAATTCTTTTTGACATCAACACAAACTCCTTTCGACATAAATGACAACTCACAAACATGAAGCTAGGCAACATACCCAAAATTACCAACAATATCCCCCTTTGTCATTGATGGAAAACCACTACTGAAACCACTACCAACTGTCAAAACTGAAACCAACTGAAAACCATCCTCTAAAGATTTGCTTCCCCAGACTCAAGGCTCTCCCCCTTACTCAAATCTCTCCCCCTTTGTCATCAATGAAAAAGGGTCACCTTTGGGGCTCAAGGTTAAGAATGAGCCTCTTAGCTTAGCCCCTCCCCCACCTCCTATTGAGGTGATTAATTCTAGGGTGGGAGCAAAAATCCCATTAGGCACTGATCATCATCAGTGTCCATAGGTGTGTTTCCATGATTTTTCTTGATATCCTTGTCCATGTTCCTATTCATGTTCTTGTTCATATCCTTGTTCTTGTTCCTGTTCAAAACCCTATTCATGTTCATGTTATCATCCCTATTTCTGTCCAAGCCATTATTTCTATTCCTATCATTATTCATGTTCTTGCCATTATTCCTGTTCCTATTCATAGCCCTAAAATTGTACCTTGGAACTTTTTCTCTACACCATATGGTTGTATGTCCTTCATTATTGCACTTATAACATTTGAGAATGTTATTCCTTTGAGATGTACCTATTTTCTTAATCCTTTCTGTTGGACCAAACTTGTTCCTGTTGTTAATCCTGTAATTAACTTCCTTGTTCTCAAACTAATTACAAGAGTAGCAATACCCTTGAAAGAAATTACCATTTCTAAAATTTCTATTAACCTGTATTGCTTAAGCCTTGCACTGTGAAGCCATGTGTCCAAACCTGTGACATGCAAAACATCTTCCATTGAATTTTCCTTGCCTTGACCTCATAGGTCCTTCAGTATTTCTCCCATTATGCTGATTCTTGTTTTTTTATTCTGTGCTATCTGAATTACCATATGAAAACTTACTCTTTGAAGTACTCTCTTCATCTGAACCATCTTCTTCTTGAGAGCTCATACTAGATTCCTCACCTGTTCCTTTTTTTTCTTTCCAAAACCAAGACCTGTTTTATATGTTGTCCTTCTTTGATCCTTGATGATTGGTTTTACCTTCTTGGAACTTTATTCAAACCTGTAAAGCTTCTCCTTTTACTCTTTAGTTTCATTTTTCAAGGAAGCTACTTCATGTTTTAACTCTTTGCACTCAAGATACCTAGCTACCACCTCTTATTTGAGTTCTTATGTCTTTGCTATAGAGATATTAATATTCCCTATGAGCTCATCTCTTTCATAACGATATTCATCAAACCTATCAATGAGTCTAGCATATTTATTTATTTTTTTAACACATCAAGAGCATTAACAAGTTTAGCCTCAAGATCTACTTCTCCCTTTTTTGAAACATCCTCTACTTGTTTACCTTTTGAAACATCAATATCCTTTTCTGATTTTTACCACTAGAGGTGCTACCTTCATCTAAAGCCATAAGAAGATCTTCCTCATAATTTTCTGAAGCATCCTCAAACATAGTATTACCAGAATTCAAACCATCATTTGTACAATCATCCTCAAGGTGACCAAAATTTCCACATCTAAAGCATTTAAGCACACCAAATCTATTCCTCTTTTCTTTTCCTTCATTTTCTGTTAGAAACATCTCATTTCTATCATCACGTGAAGAACTTCCATCATCACTACTAGAACACTTACTTGCTTTGTCTGTGTAGAAACTTTTCTTGTGTTTTTGGAAGTACCTCTTCCCTTGACTGTTTTGCTCATTTTTGTTCGCCCTTTGATACATGTGCTTCTCATATTCCCTGTGCTTATAATCCTATTTTTCTTCATCACAATCATTCTTGGGTTTCAGACAGTCAGTAGCATAGTGACCAAACTTTCCACAATTGAAACATTTAACAGATTTCATACCTTTGTGCTTTCATGAGAACTTGCATTTTCTACTGTAGTTTTTTTCTTCATCACTAGAAGACTCATCATTGTCTTCTTTTTGTTTACCCTTGGACTTCTTGGTAGCTTTGAAAGCTACCTCCTTCTTAGGATCAGGTACCACTTTAGTTCTTAACTCAAAAGCTGCAAGTATACTATGAAGCTCATCCTTTTTTAATTTATCCAAATCCTTGGCTTCCTCAATAGCTAAAATATTTTCACTAAATCTATTTGGAAGAGACCTCAAAATTTTATCACAAACATCATTTTCAGCAAGCTCAAGACCTAGTTCCTTCATGGAATTAACAATCTCATCCATACGAAACATATAGTCACTAATATTTTCTTCATCATTCATCTTGAGTTGTTCAAGCATACTTTTGTAATATCTCAATTTTGCTTTTCTGATATTTGCATCACTTGTATGAACCACTTGCAATTAATCCCACATTTCCTTTGTTGTATTACAATGAATCACCTTTGTAATATTTGCCTTTTGTAGACCTTTCATAATTGCATTCATTGCCCTTGAATTGATGTGATGTAGAAGTTTCTCATCTTTAGTAGTAGGAGGGAGCTTTGGAATAGTGTACCCAAACTCAACTACTTCCCAAACTTCATTTCCAAGAGCCATTAGATGAACCTTCATCTTGATGCTCCATAAACCAAAATCTGTCCCATCAATAATAGGTGTTGAATTACCACTTGTAAAACCCATTTTGTTCTTTTCAAAATTTTCCTTCAAGCTATGAAACTCTTTCGAATAAACCTGCTCTGATACCAATTGAAGAACACAAGCTTATACTGAGAGGGGGGTGAACAGTATAAGACCACTTTTTAACTTTTTCCTTTTACTTCAGAAAGCAATGCAATGAACCAATAGTAAAATCAAAGCATTAATCAAACTAGTGTATAAGTCATCACACAATTGAGACACCAATGTAATGTGGTTTACCCAAGGTGGGCTACTCCATAGAGAAAATCTTTCACTAAATTTTCTCAATCAAATCCTTTGGGAATCCTTCCCAATTACAATGTTTATGGACTTCCTGTCCAAAGGAGAATCCTTCCCCTAATCAAATATTTATGAGCCTCCTACCCAAAGGAGATGTCCTATCCCCAAAAGAAGTATTTATGAGCCTCCTGCCCAAAGGAGATGACCCATCCCCCAAAGCTCTGGAAATGATACTTCAGAAGATCACTACCTCTTCTGCCGCTAGCAGGTGGAACTCCTTTCCACAAAAGATGTCCTGTCCTCCTTGCTTTGGCTCTAGAGACTTTTATCCTCACTAATCACCTCCATAGTTGCTCATCAACACCTGTACTAAACACAATCAGTCGGTCCAGCACAAGTCCTCTCAAACTCTGTCACAAATCTACACCAAACTTAGTCCTCTGGTCTAGCACAAATTTTCTCTCAAATCTCTATCAGATCTGTCCCAAGCTTAAGCCAAAAGCTTGAACAAATCAATCACAACTGCTCACAAGTCTTCACCAAGACTTCATCAAATATATCCACAAGTTCTTCAACAAGAACCTATCCAAATTTGTCCACAAGTTCTCCATAAGAACTTGTCAAAATAAGTCCACAAGTTCTCCATGAGAAACTATCCAAATCAATCCACAAGTTCTCCACAAGAACCTGTCCAAATCTGTCCTAGCAATCTCACCAAGAACTTGCCCAAATCAACTCAAGAAAGTTTACCAAGAAACTTGCCCAATGTGAACACATAAAGAGAATTGTTAGAGACCCAATGTGTTTCATCCAATCATATCAAATCAATCTCATAGAAGCATAAAGAGAATTGTTAGAGACTCAATATGTTCTATCCTTCAACTTTCAATCTCAACTCAAATCAATCTCATAGGAGTAGTATACTTTCACAAGATCTTGAACCACAACCCAACAATTGCCAATAATGCAATATCAAGGAATCAACTCCTCCAACATAGAACCATAACTTGCTATCAAACCCTAGCCAAGTTAGTTTTCAAGAACTCAAAGAAATCTCTCTCTAAGCATCAAAAAGGGGTTCAAGATATTTTCAAATTCTCTCAAATGGGAATGCTCAACTTAACCACACAACCAAATTTATCAAGCAAAGTATAACTTGATAAAATCAAATCTCAAAGGAGCAAGCCCAACTCATGTATCAAGTAAAGCATAACTTGATCAAATCAATCTCAATGGAAGCAATCTGAAACCAAACTCTCAACAACCAAACAACTCAATTAGGGTTTCAACAACTTATAGCAATGGCATAAGCTTCTCACTCAAAAACCCTAAAGGAAACTTCAAATGCTTCCACTCTCATAAACCAAAATTATGCAATAACTCATAAAATCATCATGATCTCATAATGCATAATCAATACTTCCACTTTCAGAAAACAAGATCCACTCCAAATAAGGAAACTTAATTTAATCCTTTTCACTCCAAACTTATTTTCAGAAAACCATCAATCAATAATAACCATGGAAGAATGTGCCCATACCTTTACTTTGATGAAGAAGGAGAACTCAAAATCTATCACAACACTAACTCTCAATTTACCACAAATTAGAGTTAGCAACAATGGAATAATGCACAATGATAAGAGTCCTAATAACACCTTATCACTCCAACTCATCAATAATAAAAACTCACAAATATACATATCAAAAATATTCCTTTACACCTTATAACTCCTACTTAATATATCACAAAATAACTTCAACCTCAAAAATAATTACAAGAGAATATCCACTTAATAACTCCAAAGGCTTTCTAATCCCAATATGACATTAAGCACAATTATTACTTAAACCCTTATAACTCCTAAAATACATTTACTTCTAAATGCATTTACCATATAAACATTAAGCATCAATAATAACAATGTCAAAGCAATATTTCTATTTAACATTATACCTCCATCCAATTACCAACAATAATTGCCAAGTCAAATCAAATATTCCACATTATCAACAAAAGATCTACCTTGGCCAAAAATAAATTCTCCAACCTTAGGATAAGTGTGGAGACACCAACATAAGCATAAAAGTGCTTCCTCCTCCAAACTCATGGCCCAAAGCAACCGTCGTACCACATGCACAATAACCGCGACCAAGAAAAACTTAAACACGCCTGTCACGAATCGAACTTGGCACGTCTGCTTAGCGAGTGCCTTCGCTCCACTACATCTTCCATTGGAGCACAAGTGCCCAACAAAACTCTCAAGTGCTACTCATTGTTTTACCTTCCCTTTGCTTGCAAAAGATAACCAAAATTTCCTTCCTCACAGGCGCACGAAATCCAAATTTAACATAGACCATATTTGTCTTCCTCATTGGCGCATGAAATCGAATATTAACACAGAGCAAAATAAAACTCAAAAATAACAGAGCAATCCAAAATTAAAGGTCACAAAGCAATACGAAATTGAAGGTCACAGAGCAATACGAATTCAAAGGTAATTGCACAAATCAGAAGTGTATTGAACCTTAGGAATTAATGCCCTTTAATAGTCTTTTGCATCCCATGCAAATTGACATCGATGCTCCTTTCAAACATTGCATTTTTCATCCCATGCAAGTTGACGTCGATGAGGTAAGTCTTTTACATGAGTGCCACTAAGGGTTTAGAAACCCTTTCAATAATAATTATTAAATTAATAATAATTATTTTATTAATAATAAACTTAACTTAAAACCTTTTCAAAGTTTTGAGTTAATTTATTTATTAATAATAAAAATGGACTTTTAAGGTTTTTTCAAGGAGCAAAACCTTTTCATTAAGCCAATATGGTTTTAATAAAAACCCTTAATGAGTCCAGATGGTTTTAAGAAAAACCTTTAACCTTGTCACCATGGTTTTAATAAAAACCCTTAAACAAACATCATGGAACTTTCAAGATCTTTTTGTAACCAAACTCTTTTTGACATCAGCACAAATTCTTTTTGAAATCAACACAAACTCCTTTTGACATCAATGACAACTCACAAACATGAAGCTAGGCAACATACCTAAAATTGCCAACAATATTGACCACAGAGTTCTAAAACAATGAGTCTTCGAGAAGGGAGCTATCATCAAGGAAGGAATTCCTTTGAAGATGCTTTCTTTGGATGATTTCCACCCATAAGGTTTTGGCATTAGAGAGGATTCACCAACCTTGTTTTGCAATAATTACCAAGTTCATTTTGTCGATACTTTGAAAACCTAGCCCTCCTTATTTCTTAGAGGAACAGACTTGATTCCAGTCCACAAGGTGAATTTTATTCCTATTTTCAGCTCTAGAGCATAGAAATATTTTTTGGATTTGTTCAATATTTTTCCAAATGGAGACTGGAGCTTTGAAAATAGACATAAAGTAGATAGATTATGCTTTGGAGGATGGACCAACACTACTTTTGTTGCTTTACTGAGGAGGGAACCTTTCCACCCAACTAATTATTTCAAAAACCATGTTCCACATGCTTTCAAGGTAATTGCCAGTAAGAAGGGGAAGGCCGAGGTAGGTGGAGGGTAAATCTAAAATTAGGCAACCCAAGATTCTTGTTATCTTTATTTGACGGTGGATAGCAGTGTTGATGAAGAAGACTTTAATTTTTTGGAAATTGAACTTTTGACCTGTAACTTCCTCATAATAGTTCAAAACTTTTTTAATGACTTTGGCTTCAGGAACAGAGGATAACGAACTACTAGTGGGTTATGGATTGAGTGGTGGACGAAGATTTTATGCCTAAAATAGTTCCCATGGAGGAAGAAACCTTGAGAGATCTGCCTAGATATTCAACAAGAATAATGAAGAGGAAGGGGGAGAGGGGATATCCCTGATGAAGCCCCTTGAAACTTATGAAATAATCGATGATAGATTTGTTGATGAGAATAGATAACAAAGAAAAGGAGACACATTATTGAATGAGTGAAATCCACTTAATGTGAAACCCAAAGCATGAAAGAACAACAAAGAGGAAGTCCCAAAAGACTCTATCGAAAGCTTTGTTCATGTTGAGCTTGAGGAGAAGGCCTACTCTTTTACTTTTGGAGAGAAAGTGGATGAGCTTATGAATAGTAATCACTCCATTGATGATGAGGTGACCTTTGACAGAGCTACTCTAATAGGGATCAATGATAAGGGGGAGAATTTCTTTCATTATGTTAGCCATGACCTTGGTGATGATTTTGTAGATGACGTTGCATAGTTGATGTGTCTATAGTCAGACATGGACCTACAAACCTGGATCTTTGAAATAAGTGCTATGAATGTGGATTTGGCATCTTTAGGCATGAGCTTGCTTCTCTGAAATTATTGAATTGCAGCAGTCAGGTTAGAACCAATAATATCATATAAATATTAAAAAATATTCGAAGGAAATCCATCCGACCTCAGAGCTTTATCAGGCCCCTAGAGAAAATCATCTCTTTAATATCATCTTGAGAGAAGACTTCAAGAAGTTCGGCATCGGACTCTGAGGAGATAACTTGGGGAATATTTTGAATAAGAGTATTCCAAGATATATCTAAGCATGGAGGACAGGGGCCCAGGACTTCCTCAAAGAAAGAACTCGCTTCAATTATGATGTTAAAAATATTGTTGGTGGAAGTGCCATCTCTTTTAACTAGCTCTCTAATTTTGCTGGAACTTTTGTGTCTTAGGGTTGGTATTGGAATTGTCCTCTTTCAACCATAAAGCTTTGGATTTCTATCTCTAGAAGGTTTCTTCCTTAGCAAGTATGTTGTGATATTTGGTAAGATATTTTTCTTTAGCTCTATATTTTGGGAAGGGAGTTCCCACCTGATCATTGTCCTCCATGATTTTGAGCTGGCTAACAATGTGTTGCTTAGACTAAAAAATATTGCCAAATACTTCCTTGTTCCATATATTAATGTTGTCCTTAATGAACTTTAACTTCTTAGAGATCTAGGAAATACGTGGTCTAGAAATTTTTTTATTCCACTATTAAAAAAATTTAGTTCTTAGCTCTGGGTGTTTTAGCCACAGATTCAAACCGAAAGGGGTTTTGAACGAAGAGGCTAGCCTTAGTCCTTCAAAAATGAGGGGGTTTTTGTCATAGCCTATCCTAGGGAGAGAATGAATAGTGATATCACCAAACAACTGAATGGCTTCTCTAGATAGGAGGAATATGTCCAATCTAATTTGAATGAGTTGGGCTTCAATCCTTCAGTTTGACCATGTGAATTTGGAACCTCTGAGCTGAATGTCCATGATCTTGTTGAGGTGGATGAATTTGGAAAAACCTTCGTAGTAACTAAGGGTTGAAGGACTACCTCATTTTTTGTTTGCGGGATACAACAGGGTGTTAAAGTCTCTCGCAAGCATCTAGGCTTCATTTTGAAATATCATCCTCATTTGGTTGAGAGTGTCCCAAAGAGATAGTCTTCCTTAGGGGTTATTGGGGGCATAAATGTTGGATAGGACCCAACTAAATTTGGACTCCTTGTAGTAAGAAAGAACATTGGTAATTTTGTCAGAAGATGAAAGGATTTTACCTCAAATTTTGGATGGGTCCCAGAGGCAAAGAAGTCCTCCCAAGGCTCCATGAGCATGATTGGCGATGAACTCACAGTCCCTCTATATAAATTTGGATAATTTTTAGGAGCTTGCTTCATCAAGCTTAGTTTCCTGAAGAAGAAAAATATTGGGCTTGAGATCGATTCTCATTGAAGACACTAATCTCTACTTGGAAGGGCCATTGAGGCCTCAAATATTCCAGGATATGATCTACATTTGGATGGTTTTGATGAAGAGTTTCTCCCTCTACCTCTAATATTGATATTGGGAGGTCTGCCTCTTTTCCTGAAAAAGTCAAATGGTTTAGCAATTGAATGATCAACCCAAGAAGAAGGGATGGTAGATTGTAAGTCATTGGCAATGTCCTCATCCGCTTCTTTTCTTCTAGACTCTTGATTCGAGGGACGTCCTTTTTTCCTTTCAAAGACAATGTCGGTAGAATGCTTCTTTTGGCTTTTGGTGACAAACTTGGGGGAACTTGGGGATTACAAAGAATAAGATCCTAAGGAGGAAACAGGGCTAGGCACAAGCTTCAACTCAAAAAGTAGGAGGATCTTAGAAGGAGGGCGGTTTCAAAGGAGAGGGATGACAAAGGAGAAGGGACATTTGGAGGAACAAGGAGGGAGGTAGACCTAGCCAACTAAAATAGAGGAGAGGGTTTACAAAGGGGAACAAGTGGAGGGAGCAGGTCAGAAGGGGTTGGAACAACGGTCGAGGCCAGGGAGGGGATAAGGGATATGGGGGAGGTTGTAGGAGGCTAGGGAGGTGGCCCAGAGGAAACCTTAGGACAACCAAGATCCATAGGAGAACCCTTAGGAAAAACTTCAAGATCAAGGGTTGGGTCCTTAGGACCCCCATATAGAGGGGAAAATAAATTAGGATCGATAAATAAGGAAAAAACTTGATTAGAGGGCCCAGAGGAGGTTGGGGATGCCATAGCTTGCTTGCCTTTGGAATTGGAAGCACCCTAGGAGGAGGGAAAAACGTTGATGCTAGAGTGCATCTTTGAGGATGAGGGTGGCTGCGCACCTACTGCTGAGATTTATCCTAAATTTTTTTGGGCTTGAGACCATCAACTTTGGTTTGCTCCTCAATTTTTAGATAAGGGCAATGTGTCGTTAGGTGGTCTTATTTGAGGTATTCAATGTAGAAAGTTGGATTACTTTCATACTCAATAGGTTGGTGTCTTCACCATGATCCTACCACCAGATCAATGTGCGAAGGCAGATCCATATCCAATTTTGCATGGAAATAGAGGCGGGTGAATACCATCATGGATTTGACCTTAGTGGCAGGATCAAAAGCAACAAGTTCTCCAATGACTTTACAAATCTACCTTAGGATTAGTTCCTACCAAAAATGAATGGGTAGATAAGGTAATCATATCCAAATCAAAGCAAAGTTAATATTTTGGGTGTTGAGGTTGAAATCGACATCCCAATGATGGAGAAACATGCGTTGATGATAGAAGAACCATGAACCTCCTGTAAGAATATGGTTGGTATCTGAAGCATTGTCGAGTCTTATCATAAAAAGCCTCTGGACAAAGCCACCAACTCCAAATTACCATTGGTTACCACCTAGAGATTACCCATTTACGAATGGCTTTCATATTAGGACTGGAGCCTACAAACTTCCCAATAAGATATAAGTAGTCTTGTGTAGCAAGGGATGCCATAGCTTCTGGAGTAAATATTAATTCTTTGTGATCTATAGATAAAGTCCCTTTGCACAAGGATGAAGGTAAAAAGGGTATTCAGGAGCCCGTCAAGACTGTTTTCGCAAATGAAACAAATATGTGATTGAAAGGTGGGTCCGAGGAAGGGTCCCCATCGATACCTGTAGTTTCCAATCCATATTCTACCTCATCCAGAGCACTTGAACCATTAATTCTTGGTCCATCATCACTTTCACCAAATTTCCCACCTTCACCAGTTTCAAATTGAGGAGTTGAGTTCACTAGAGCTGAGTTCGCTAGAGTTGAGTTCACCATTCAAAAAATGCAATTTTTAGTCACACATTACTTGTCAATTTCATAATATTATTCCACCATCATGTAGATCGTTTCAATTACTATAAAAATGAGTGGTTATATACCAAATTTTGAGTAATATTTAAGAATTTATGGTTGTTTGAAGTTGGGCTATCAATGTTGTTTTTTTATCATGCGCAAAAAATCGTCAAAAAAAAGAAGCAAAGTCTATTTTTAGAAAAGAAAAAAATGCAACTTGTTTTTAGAAAAAAAGGGTGCTTTATTATTTTTAAATGTGCTTTATTTTAAAAAGTGCTTCTTTTATGAATTTGTTTTTACAAATGTGCAATTGTGATTGTAAATAAGGTGCATTTTCAGCAAAGTTCGACACCTTTATTAGTTTTCTTCCATTTTTTCCAAGTTTTGTAGGTAATATTTTACAACCATCTCTTCTACAATGTCTCCTAAGTGGGTTATTCATCATGAGGATACTTTTGAAGTATTAGTGAATATGAATATGGTCCAACAAATTTTAGCAGAGAGCCACAATCGTTTCATGCAAGATATTATGGCAATATGTCAAGCAATGCTCCAATATTTAGAGCTTTGTATCACCCATCCACTATAGAGGATAACATTGGGTAGTTGATACCCTCTTTATCAAGAATTTAGTTGAGCGTTACTTAGATATGGACACTTATGTAGAAAGCCAAATTAAGTATGTTATAAGTACAATTATTAAATAGGGAGGACAATAATTATCCCTCCCTATACAAAAAAACCATCAACAAATTCAAGAGTCATACTCTCAAGTGTAACCATCTCAACATTCCTTACACCAGTTTGATCATCATCTTCAAACAACACAAGACAAGGTTCAACAATAGTCTTGGTTCCTCATGTGCATCTCAACTATCATTATCCTTGTATGTTCAACTACTAGTTTCATAGCCTCATGTGCAACCACATATAATGTCTAACATGCAACAAGTTCCTTATTATTTAGAAAAACAAAAACCACATTTATCCCTACCTACTCTTCATCAATAGTAGGATTTTTTTGTACCTGCTCTTCAACAACAATTGCAACAACTATCACAACCACAATAATAGTTTCACTATAAGCACAATCACCAACACAACAACAACCATTGTTGCAACACCATGCACTACCACAATCCTATTCTTATTTCTAGTAGCAATAGCATCCGAGTACCATGGCATACTTGGTTGGTCATATAGGTACAGAAACAACCCAAGCACAAAGGGGTCTCTATGACATATTTTCACAACCTTTTTTATTCTAGCAAAAGTGGAGATACAAGCATGGAGGGTCTTTGTGCCATATTTTTATAACCTTTTATCCCTATTCCAGTGAAATTGGGAACTCTTTCCACTAAACAAGGAGGATTGATAAGACTTAGTCTCTATATAAGACCTATTTCTTATATAGCAATATTTTATTTAGTTGATTTTTTGTTTAGTATATTCTAAAATAAAGAGCATGTCACATTTTAAAAGCATGTCTTATTTTAAGAATCATGCCTTATTTTTAAAAAGCATACCTTCTAAAAATAATTATCATTGTACTCTTTTAAAGAACTAGATATCAATAATATTGAGTGCATGAATTTTCATGAAGAAAAGCCTCTCTTGTTCTCTTTCTATGTTTCTTCTTTGAATTTTCATTGCCAATTCTTGCTCATATAAGGATTGCCTACAGGGAAACCTCTAAGGTTTTTAAACATGGCCAACTCCTTGTTATATTGAATCCTTGACACACAAAGGCCTTCATGATATAAGGTCAAGGGGTTTGCAGGGAAAGGAATAAGTATAAAAGTAAAAAATATAAGAAAGTAAATTATGCAAAAAATTAAAACATAGGAGTGATGTGCCAAGAATAAAGTTCCCTCTTTTGACTAAAGTAAGTGGTCATAAATGAACACAAGATCTATTTTCTAATATTTAGAATGAACATAACTAAAAAAAATACAACCAAGAATAAAAAACACATCATAGAATGAGGACAAAGAAAAATTATTCATGGCTTCCATTAATGTGCTAAGAACGAATACAAGCCATGTGACCTGTAAAGGCTCGATGCTCCTTAGACAATGGCTCAAGTCCTAAGCTTCACTTATTACAATCAAGGAGGAGTGAAATGAAGATCCCATAAGGCTATATGTTAGGCAAGAAAACAACTCTTGATGCCTTTACAATGCAAATATGAGCCTATTTATAAATAAAGAGGAGGGTCCTTTCCCTCCAAAATTTTGTGCAAAATGTCTTGGAATTATTCTCTGTTATGTAGTCGAAATCTTTCTACAAATAGAAGTAGTAGCTTCAAGGTCTTTGGATCTATGCCCATTAATATTGGTAGCTTTTGAGTCTTTGGATGACAAATCATTGTTGACATGTCATGTTGTTACTATGTTGCGAATGGTTATGTCATTAATTCTTCATTGCATTTCTCCTAGAATTCCCTACTTGCAGATATAGCAAACATGGCCTTCTTGATTAATATATATCTATAGGGTAGGCTCAAGTGTATGATGGGTACTTGTCGTAGCTTCCATGTAGTTGGATATAATAGGCTAGGCCACTCAAGTCAACCTTTATGACCCATGGTGAGTGCTCTCTCAAATACCATTTTGCATGTTTCATTCTATGTGTGTGTGGTTTCCATGTGTCCTTGACCAAGGGGGGACCTCCTTTGGCCAATGGAAGGTTAACTTTGTACGGGCACTAACATATTTCTCCTCAGGCTTTCAAATAGTCATCACATGTCTAGACTTATATCTCAAGGCCTTTTCTTCTTTCCATACTCTCCTTTGGAAGGACCACACAAATCGTTGGATGAAAAAGTAATAGCTTACACTGGCTTGGAGCAAAAGATAAGCATTGACCATCGGTGGAAGATCTATCAATAAATACACTTTTGGACTTGTATATCTCCTTCTTGATGTTCCTTTCGATTAAAGGCAAGAAGCACCTTCCAACTATCTTCTTCAGTGTCTTAGTTATGATTGATCCTTCTTTAGGTGAAGCGAGGTTGTAGGAAAAAACTCCCTACACTTCCCAAAGGTTTCTTCGTAGTCATTTTATGTTCTAGGGAGGATAAAAATAAAATCCTAAAAGGGGGTCCTTGGCTATGGGAAGAGTAAGACTCTTTTGTACCTTCTAGTATGAAGGATTTGCACCTAAACATGTAAATATACCCCTAGTACCATTTTTGGTCAGGATGTATCATTTATCCATTAAGTTCTAGGAAATGGATACCTTCAAGGCAATAGAAAACACTCAGGAAGAATTCCTTGAGTTTTTAGAAACCACAAAAGACAGAGTCTTGGCTACTTATGCTCATATATTGGTAATGATTGATATAACTAAACCTTTACCAAAATTATTCTTAAGTATGGCGGGAAGTTGTGGACCCAAACCGTGGATTATGAAAGCATATCTTTCATATATAGAATATATCATGAGGTGGGACATATTGAGATATCATACCCTAAGAAGAATCTAGTAGAAATATATGTAGAAAATTGCAAGAGAAACTTACAAATGAATATGGATGAGGATGGTTTTCAACTTCTAAAAAATAGGTCTAGATAGATGAAAATAAATAAATAGTGGAGACTAGTAAGTAAAGATATTGGAAGAAATACTAATTTTTTTGAGGCTTTAGCCTATGAAGAAAAAGTAGATCAAATATTAGAGAACATGGTACAACATGATCAAAATATTAAAAAGGAATTATCTACTCAGTATGATCTCAATTTAGGGATTAACATTCTTGTTGAACCTAAGGAATGTACTTCATCAAATTTTGAACTCTCATGAAGTACCATGCACCATTTAAAATAAGGAAAGTGTTAGAGAAAACATAATGTTAGTTGTTAATACCTCTTCCATTAATAAGGAAATACCATAAAATGAGTAGGATATGTCAAAAGCTTCCTTAGAAGAGCTAGGAGAGGATAAATATAATGAAAAGGAAATTAATGAAAGAATATTAATGAATAGAATAATAAGACCTACTCCTAATACTTTTAAGGAAAAAAGAAAAAAACCTTCAAATTATTAAGCAAGATCCATGGAAGCAAGAGCAAACATCGATAAAGGAACACAATCTAAGTTGGTTTAACTTCTCTTTATCAAATAGTAAAATTATATTGGTAATTCATAGGTGGGGCCAACAACCCCTAGTGAGATATGATCACCATATCATGGAATATAAGGGGTGTTAATTCTCTATCAAATTAGAGGTGTATAATGCACCTTTATTTAATTAATAAACATGGTTTATGTATATCTAGAAAACTATAAAGACAAAGGAATAAGTTTTCAAAATTGTGAAAGTAGTATGTGCAGGATGGGAATGGGATGTTGGGGATTCAAAAGGAGTGGCTATGGGAATTCTAACATATTGGAATCTAGTTAGAACCTCCTATTAAACCAATTATAAAACTAGGCATTGGATAGCTTTTTAGTCATTTTCTACTTTGTAGATATTTATTTCGTTCTTATCAATGTCTATGGACCTCCAAATCAGTTAGGTAGATCAAAATTTTGGAGTGGTATTGAAGCCTTTATGAGAATTAGATACCCAAAAACTCTATTCATGGTCATAGGATATTTTAATGCCATAACCAAGCTGGATGAAATTTTTTGGGGAGTTAGGAAAATAACCCAAATTATAAGAGATTTCTCAACTTTTAATCAAAACAATAATCTACATAAGGTTGAGTTTGAAGAGGATAACTATATGTGGACTAACAATAAGACATGTTAGAACCTAATAGAAAAAAACTTAGATAGATGCATACTCTCTAAATAATTGGCTAGATGACGAGATTTGTTGTAAAAGTAATACCTTGATAAGGATTGGTTTAAATTATTTGCTAATAGTGGTAGGTGAGATGTGGGAAGACCATCATTAGTTTATTGGTATGATAGCACTAATGTGGAATTCATTAGGAAGCGATGGGTTGTGTACACTTCCAAAGTCAATGGCATCTAGATTAAAAGAAGGGAATAAGAACACATTTGGAAATATTTTTTTAGAATAAATAAATTGAAGAGAATCTTTCAAAATTCTAAAAAAGTGAGCATAATAATCCAAGCTTGAAGGAAAGAGAGTTTCTTAGTGAATATCATGATATTTTGAGTAAGGAAGAGAAATTTTGGAGATTAAAATCGAGACATAATTGGTTAAAAGAAGGAGATAAAAACACAATTTTTTTAGAGGATGGCAATAGTACATAGATCGACATATAGAATTAGTAGAATTAAATTAATAGGAGTTTGGATTGAAGACTAGAGTGAAAATAGAAAGGAGGCAAGGTGTTTTTACAAGGAGATTGAAGTTATTAATGATAAACCACTACAAGAAGTACCTTCAATTATAATAGATGAATAAAATAGCAAACTGGTGGAGCCTATTACTCTAGAAGAAGTAAATTTAGCTCTTTTCTCTTTTGATAAAGATAAATCTCTAGGTATGAATGGGCTCTCAATAGCATTCTATTAGCATTAGTAGAAACTAGTGAAGGAATATTTATTTGTGGCAGTGAAATAATCTAGGGTAAAACAATTCATACCTTATAAAATAAGTGAAACATATCTTACATTGATTCCAAAAAAGAAGGATGCATAATTATTTGATTGATTTAGGCCCATAAGCCTAATTAATATGGAATATAAGATCATCTCCAAAGTGATGGAAAATTGATTAAGACCATTGTTAGAAAAAAATATTTCAGAAGAGAAATAAGGATTTGTGAAAGGGAGACAAATTTTGGATGATATCATTGTAGCACATGAAGTATTGACTTCAACAACTTTAAGAAAAGAGAACAATGATCTTAAAACATAATATGAATAAAGCCTATGATAAGGTTAAATGGGATTTTATTTTTTTAGTATTATAAATTTTAGATTTGAGAAGAAATAGATCAGATAGATTAAGCTTGTGTCTCTACAATATCATATTTAGTGCTGATCAATGGGCTAGTAACATTATTATTAAAGCCAAGAGGGGTCTTAGACAAGGATATCCTCTATCACCATATCTATTCATTATTATGAAAGTTGAAGGAGGCATATAAAAATGGGCTAATAAGAAAACCTAAGGCTAGTAATTGTAGACACTAAAATAACGTCATATTGGAGAGACTACCTAAATCAACCTCTTTGGGACCATATAACTCACTCTAGGCAGTCTTAGGCCTAAAATAGTGGTTTTTACCACTTAAATAGGGACATTTCCCTTTGTAGCCCCCTTGGCCACTCAAGCCCTTTCCTACACTAAGCCCCTGGTCACCATATGACCACCCTTCCATAGGTTGACCTTAGGTGCATGCATGACCTAACCTTGGTTTAACCTAACCTAGGGACACCTCATCACCCCCCTCACCTTGCCCCAAAGGCTATAAATACCCCTCTCATTTGAGAGGAAGATATAACGAGAAGAAAAGAGAGGAGAGGAGATTGAGAGGGCTGGAAGAAGTGAATGCTATTGTTATGTTGCTTGAATATTTATGCATGTATGTGAATGCTCGTTATCCATTTCTATTCGCATTAACCATTTTCTAGTTGCATATCTCATCTTTGTTTGATCTATCTTAACAGGTGCTACTAAATATTTTTATCTATTTGCATGTGTGTAGGTTTCAGATTCAAGGATTCCAGGTTCCAGGTTCAAGATCACATCGATTCAAAGTTTCCAAATCCAAAGATACAAATCCATTGCGGTGGTCATGATAAACCCACCTTCCACTCTGAATGTAGCAGAAATAAGATCACGTCACCATATTTCATTGTAAAAAGGGGATCATCTCCTTTAGCAGTTGGATTGTAAAACTACCCTTTTCAAAAGGGATCTATTGTAACGAAGAGTTTACTTTCAATATAATAAAAGATTTTTTGTTTTTACATGGTGTTCTCTTTTCTTTGGCTTACAAATAGCTATCACGGTTTATGAACACTAATCTTATTTGTTTTTGTGTTTTTCTTTTTATTGTGACAGGTTTGTTGTCCAAAAACCAATCTCCTTGCCGAAAAGGTATGCTTTCAATTTTTTTTTTTTCATTAAAAAATATATATTCTCATTTATGTTTTTTTAATTATTATGTTCTTTTAAATCTCTCTGTTCTTCATTATAAGAAAAAAATTACATTCTTTTAAATCTCTCTGTTCTTTTTTATAAGAAAAAAATTACATTCTTTTAAATCTCTCTGTTCTTCGTTATACGATTTTTTTTTATGTTCTTTTAAATCTCTTTGTTATTTGTTAAAAAAAAAAACAACCCTCGCACAGGCTGCACAACGCAGCCCATGCCAACCCAACCCCCCCATGCAAGCTACACAACACATTCCATGCCAACCTCACTCTTTCCCTTCCACTTCCCTCACCTCCCATTCCTCTCCCACAACCCTCTGTGTGCAGCTAAGCCAACCCCTCACTCTTTTAAAATTAATTTTTATTTTTTAAACCTTAGAATTAAAAAAAAAAAAAAATAGTATTAAAATATTAAATTTTAAAAACTTAGGAACCAACAAAATAAAACAAAATCAGAACTTTAGAAAACCCAAAAAAATATTTTTTTTTTCAAAAAAAACTTTAGAAAATCCAAATTTTTTTATTTTCAAAAAAAGAAAAGAAAAATAAATTGCTACTTTTTGATTCTACATCCAACAAAACAAAAATCATGCAAATCGGAGCTATAACGAAGAAGTTATTTTGGTTTTATTATTACTCTATTTTGAGTGATTTTTTAGCCAAAAATAGGTGAAAACAACACTAAAATAGTCACAAAAATCTCTAGACAACTCCAAAAAACTTCAAATTTGTTTTGTTGTCTTAGTTAACCCCTTCTGCATATCTCACAAAATTTTTAAGTCTTAACTCTTTATTTTTGTGAAATTCCTCAAAGTTGTCATTTTTCCACTAGCCTCGGTTGGCCAAATATTCCACAAATACAAAATTTTGATAAAAAAATTGAGTCCTAGCCCATTGTGATCTACTCATCACACTGATTATTTTGATATATAAATTAAAAAAAAAAACATTTGTTTTTCGTAGTTTGTATGCTTGCTGCTTGTGACTACTCATGTAGGGTGCATCTTAGCTTTCTGAAATTAAAATGTTATTTTCCTTAGGATTCTGAATGTAAAACATCATTTATGCATTAGTATAAAAGTCATCGTTTGCTCTATGATTTTATTTTTTTTGCATAAAATGAACCCCACACACCACGTCCTACTTTAAACATCAGGGAGTTGGACTTCATACCCAACACCTGATCAAGACCAATAGTGGATGTCATTACCACTAGTTTGGCTTGCATTGTGATCTTCGAACCCTATTTTTGGCCAAGGTCGGCTCCAAGAACCATCTTAGCCATGGAAAATAGCATGCATTCCTCTTCGGAGGGTGTATCACTACCCACGGTCAATATGGGTGAGGACTGGTAGGACCTGTGCTCCCTGATCGGATATGGGTTTCATCTCCATATTTTGGTGGGTATGGTTGCTTGGACTTCATCACCAGGTTTAGTCACTGTGAGTATACAGGTGAAATCCTTTAAACAAATTGAGAGTTACATCAACCATTTTCAAACATGATAAGAGTGAAATTCAAATTTACAACAAATCAAAACACACCAAACAACTTAGGGATTCACATCTAAAACTTAAAAGAGATAATCACATTGTTTGATTGGGTGTTTTCTTTGATTGTTTGATTGTGTGTTGCTAAAATTTAAAGGAGATAATCACATGGTAACTACACGTGGCCAAGCCCGCTCAAGGGCTAGTGTCATAGATGATTTCCAAGGAGGCATGGAATGCCTCCACTTCAGTCCTAAATATTTGGTCATTCCTGCTTGGCATCCTGGTTTTTACATAGAGCCTATCCTAGAGGAAGTCCCCATCCCAAATGCATCTACTGATCCTTAGTACGATCGCAATGATGACTTCCATAGCCAAGATACTTTTCATGCTCACCATAGACAAACCTTACAACATGGAGAAGGTCCTAGTAGGGTAGTGCCATTAATCCACATTCCGGTTCATAATATATACCAAGTAGAGAATGATCAACAATATACACCATGGAAAAGGTTGGATGATCATGCCACTCCTTTTGACCATCCAGGGATGAGTCGACAATATGCCTTTTCAGATAGGTATGGCACTCGTCATCCTGCTCGAACACCCATGTCAGCTCACCCAATCCTAATCACTGAGGAAGAAAGGGATTTTGATCATCCCCCAACTCCTCAAGAAGAGTATTCCATGCAAGCACATTGTGCCTCTATGCCCCTTGAGTATGTCGAGCTTACCTATAAGCTCGAGCACCAAGTCAACGTGGCTTCCCTCGATCATGGGAAATAGATAACCAACCATTCTAGAGCAAAGCTAAAGTCCTTCATATCAACACAAAGGGCAATCGGCCCCATACTGCTGACCAATGAGAGCAAGCCCTTAGAAAGAATGCTGACAAACAAGCAATATTGAACCAACTATGGTTGGATAAATAATGCTTGGATGAGCAGTATCAGCTAAGCCAATAGAGACTACAAGAAAATAGGGTGTACCAAGAAGCAATATACCAAGAAAAATTACAAAAATCCATGCAAGAGGTGGTTCCTACACCACGTACACATAGGCCGTAGATACAACAATAATGCATGGTGCATAAGCAAAACCTACCACCTAGACCTAATCATAACCATCCTCCTTGTCCCCCCCCCAACAACATAGGCCTCTCCAATATCAAATCAATAATGCTCCATCGAAGCATGTAGCCTATGAGGACTTAGGGTCAGATTACCAAGATCAGGGGTACCCCGAGTCACATTATGAGGATATGGTAGATGACCATGATCAACCACCTCACTCCACTAGGCATCTTCCACCTCCCCCTCCTCGAGGGCAAAGGCATGAAGATGAGTTTTTTTCCTCCGAAGCTTACAAGGTGCTCACTGAGCATATTCAATCATTGGAAAAATAAGCTTTGGGAATGGGTTACAAGAAACCCACACTAAGCCAACTATGCAACAAACTGCTACATCCTTCTATCCCATATCCCCCATATCTGATGCATTTTGAAATGCCCAAGTTAGACAAGTTTAAAGGGGATGATGATGCACAGGAACATGTCACCAGTTTTATGAACCTATGCTTTCAACTTCAGGATAACGATGCCTTGTTGCTAAGAACCTTCTTGATAATGCTCTCGAGCCCAGCCCTAGAGTGGTTCAATCACCTCCCAAGGCACAACATTCATAGCTTTGAATAACTTGCCAATGCATTCTTGGAATGCTTTGCATTCAATGTTAAGAAGAAAGCTACCTTGACTGATTTGTATTATCTTTGATAATTTGATGATGAACCAATCTTGGATTATGGAAATAGGTGGTGAGCAATCATGTCCAAATTACCTTTTACCTTACCTATAACTGAGCTCACTCGGTTATTCACAAAGAGTTGTTCAAAATAGATTTCATTACTATTACAACTCCAACAATATCAGACCTTCGAGGAAGCTTTAGCTTAGGCTAAGGTCATAGAGGATATCAAGATTCAGGAAGGGGAGCTTAAACTTAGAAAGAAGGAATGGAACAAAAATTCGAAAGGCAACCAAGTTCAACAAAAATCCATAGTGGTTAATCAAGTTGTCTTAAATGTTCTAGGGCCCACAAAGCCTAATCCATCACAACCAAACAATTATCAGGCCCAACCCCCTCCTATGTAGTACAATCAACCCCAACAAAATCAGGGGCAAAGGCAACAATGTCATCCACCTCACAATTATACGCCATTACCTGAGTCTTTGGCATCACTCTTTAATCGATTATGCGAGGCCAAGGCTATCAACTTGCTAGAGATCCACCCCTTAGATCCTAACAGGCCCAAACCAAAGTGGTATCGAGAGGATCAATATTGTGCTTATCATCGGGTAAATGGACATGACATTCAATCATGTATCAATTTCAAGAATATAGTACAGGATATGCTCGACAAGGATGAACTCCAAATCACCAATCCTCTCACCACCAATAATCAATAGATGGGCATATTTAAGGATCCATTGCCTACACATGAGGTACCCATAGGTTAAATCCTGTAGGTGAATGAAATCCATACAACCCCACCCATGCATGATTTTGTAGGGATGATTAATATTGTGACACAAAATAGGAGATATCCAACTTAGGCTGCACCACCTACAGCTCCAATAAACATCCCTTCCACATCGCATCCTGCATCATCAACAAATCCTACCCTAGGTCCACCACCTCATCCAGTGGTAACTATTAGAAGTAGGCTTACTCAGAGCCTACGAACCGCATCAGCCAGACTTTCCATGTATGAGCTAATACAATAGTCGCAGCCACATCGTGAAGCTCTAATGGAGATTTTGAAGTCCGTTGAATTGCAAACCTAGGATCCCAACTCATTTGTTAATTTTGTGGGGCATATTCAACATTGTAGAGAGCCTGTCATTACATTTCATGATCATGAGATCAAGGCAACTCCCACTAATGGGCTCGATCCCCCACTACACATCATTGCTAGTGTGAATCGGATTCCCTACAAGTGGGTGTTGATCGACACAGGTTCCTCAATCAATATCATAACAACTGATGCGCTAGAGCACCTTAGCCTTCCAACCTCGCATGTCGTAGCATCTACATTCACCCTTCGAGCATTTAATGATGCTTTATGCTCCACCATTGGCACAATAGTCCTTCCTATTCAAGTTGGGCTAAAGACTATTCCGACATTATGCCATGTCTTGGAGGGTGCAATGCAGTATAATATATTGTTGGGAAGGCCTTGGATGTGAGACATGAAATGCATCCCATCCATTTTGCATCAATGTCTCAAATACATACATGAGGGGCAAGTCCATGTGGTTCATGCCGATATTGAGCCCTTCAAGTATTGTAATGTGGTCCATCACCCACAAGAGTCTACCTTGCCATCCATACATCTAGACATTAAACCAAATCACCCCATCAAGAGTCCAGATCTGGTGCCACATTCCACCATTAAAACATCTCCATCCCTGCCATCGCCATCGGTTTCTCCCGATATCCCTTCTTCCTCCTTGAATCCTTCAAGCAAGCAAAAGTTGAAGGGACCAATCGAGGAGATTCCTCCCTCCATTTCCACCATCCTAGTAGAAGATGCTCCAACTCCTATGGATGTAGAAAAATAATTTGCTACTATCGATGGCTGATCAAGCCATACATCCCTCATCATCCTCCACCCCACCGTAGGTCATGATTCATTTGGCCAATCCTGGACTCATTGAGTATTTGGTACAAAATGTTATATTCACTCCACTCATTGAGTCTATGCAAGACATGGGTAGGCCTCACTTGCCATCGCTACCCATTGGTACCATTGTACCCTTGGGGGTCCCTTCAAATCAGATAAATTTTATCTATGGGGGCCTTGTTGAATCCACAAGTCTGTCACCTATGGTGGTAGACAATGTTGAGCTATTTTCTGGGAATGTCACTTATCTTTCAAACCTAGATTTTACCCTATGATACTTTCATCACTACCATTGGCATGGGAATGGTCTTGGTCAGTTTGAATAGGGTCTTCGGATGCCTTACCAACCATAGTATCAACTCCCTACAGATAAATTTGGCCTAGGGTACTCTGTGCGTATGCTAGATGAACTCCTTATAGATTCCCTCTAGTGCCTAACCTTAGGTTTTGAGGAAGAGATCGATGAGAATGATTACGTTGACCTAGGATATTTTCATCTGTTAGGAGACCATATCCTTATTACAATAGTTTCTATCCAGCCTCCTGATTCCCTCAATGATACACTAGAAGAGTATGAGGATGAGATAGAACTTGCGTACCTCGATCCTCGCCATAGTCGATAGCCTCTCGATTTTATCAATGAGGTATCTGAAGAACTTGAGGATGAGATGAAATTAGCCTACCTAGGCCCTACCCACATGCGATGGATTGGTGAGAAAATACGCATGAATTCTCATTTGTCCTCTAATCGAGAATACATCAATAGTTGGATCCCTAATACAAAAGGAGAGACTGAAAAGATTGGCTTGAAGAGGGTAGTGGATCCACTCAAGATCAAGATGACATATCCATTTATTCCTCTTACCATGAGTCTGATGCAATATCCATTACTTCAGATAGCTCAGAGGGTGCAACAATAGTTATTGCTCCTATCAATGATCTTGAGGAATTCTACCTTCATCTGTTCCCTATGGGGATGCCCATTTTTCTAGCTACCACCACCACAAGATCTAATCATCTTAGCTCCTCCTAGGCCTCATCCAGTCATTCCACTTCCACCTCAACCACCTTCGATGCATTTGAGGCCACCCATTTTTGATAGGCTCCATCCACCTACGAATGGAAATCATCCACCATCCATCAATATGATTTCCATTGACCTAACCATGCCACTTCATAATCCTAGTGACCCTTCAAAACCATTGCACCTCAACCTTGAGGCCATTGATTTTGATCGCACCGCAATTCCCCCATCACCTGTAGAGTTCTTCCCTTGTGAAGAGATGTTACAACCATTTCATTTCTCCCAAGGATTGCCTAAAGATGTGTGTCAAGCTGAGATCGAACCTGATGAAGAGATCGATTCTCCAAATCTAGCTGATGACATCCATTTGATCCCTATGCCTCATCATCTCGAGGAGGGATCCCACATGTCAATTGAGGAAATAATTGACGTAGATATCGATATCGATCCCACCATTCCTAAAAATGTCAAATTGGGAATTAGTCTATCCCTAGAGGAACAAGCTGATATCGTAGCTCTCCTGAAAGAAAAGAGAGAAGCTTTTGCTTGGTCGTATAAGGACATGCTAGGTCTTGACCCGAGTTTGGTCATGCACAATCTGATGCTCGATCCAAAAGTTAAACCATTCAAGCAAAATCTAAGAAAGATGCATCCAACAATTGCATTAATGGTAAAAGATGAACTTCAAAAATTATTGAATGTTGAATTCATCCAACCCATCGATTATCCTCCTTGGATCTCCAACATGGTACCCATCAAGAAACCCAATGGGAATATTTGCATATGCACAAATTTTTGAGATCTCAATAAAGTGACTCCTAAGGATGAATTCCCCTTCCTAACATCGATGCTCTAGTCGACGCAACTGCAGGACATGAAATGTTATCCCTCATGGATGGTTTTTTAGGCTACAATCAGATTTGGGTCAATCTCGAAGATCAACCCAAAACAACCTTTACCACACCTTGGGGGACATTCTGCTACAAAGTCATGCCTTTTGGTCTCAAAAATATTGGTGCCACATATCAGCGGGCCATGACATACATCTTTCATGACTACATGCATAAAATCCTAGAGGATTACATAGATGATCTAATTGCTAAATCTCTATTGCATCACGAGCACGTAGATGTTCTTAGGAAGGTCTTTGATCGCCTCATCGAACACAATGTTAGACTTAATCCCAAGAAGTGTGTCTTTGGAGTTACATCTAGAAAAATCTTGGGTTTCATAGTCTCAAAATGAGGCATCGAGGTTGATCCCACCAAAGTCAAGGTGATACTCAAAATGCTTCCCCCTACAAACCTTAAGGAGCTTCGCAGCTTACAAGGAAAGGTCACATCCATCAAACGCTTTATAGCACAATTATCGGATAAATATCGACCCATGAATCGACTCTTACACAAGGGGGTCCCATTCAAATGGGATGATGAGTGTCAAAAGGCCTTTGATGAGATTAAGCAATATCTGGCATCTCCACCAATTTTAGCTCTATCTCACTCGGGTGTGTCATTTTTACTATACATAACAACTACAAATTTTGCTTTAGGGACCATGCTAGCCCAAAAGAATGAAGCACATAAGGAACAAGCTATCTATTACATCAGTTGCACCCTAGTGAGCTACGAGCTTAAGTATGCATACATTGAGAAGCTTTGCCTAGTAGTGGTATTTACCACTAAGAAGCTACACCATTACATGCTCAATCAAACCATGTATGTCATATCTAAGGAAAACCCTTTACGGTACATGATGAGTCGAACATATCATAATAGTCATACCACAAAGTGGATCATGCTATTGATAGAATTCGACCTTGAATTCATAAGTCAAAAATCTATCAAAGGTCAAGTAATTATTGATCAATTAGCGGAGGCTCCTCTTCTAGACAATCAACCTCTTACCATCGAGTTGCCTGATGATGCAGTTTTTGCATTATCCAACTTACTTGAACTAGAAGAACCAAAAAATCAAGCTGATATGATGTTGTTCTTTGATGGTTCCAAATGTGAGCAAGGGGGTGGCATAGGAATCATGTTCTTCACACCACAAGGGGCTCCTCTACCCCTATCATTTAAACTCGATTTCCCATGCACCAATAATAATGTTGAATACGAGGCCCTCCTTTTGGACCTTCAAATAACTATTACCATGAAAATCATGAAGCTAAATATCTTTGGTGATTCCTTGCTCATTGTCAACCAAGTTAAAGAGATCTATCAATGCAAGTGTCCAATATTGTAGTCTTATAAAGCCCTTGTGGATAAGCTTTTAGCTAAGCTTGAATGGTATAACATCGAGGTAGTCCCTCATACATCTAATCATTTTATGGATACCATGGCCTCTTTGGGATCTTTAATTTCGTAGAACCCTTCAGATGACCTTACAACCATTCATGTCAAAATACTTTTGCAATCAATAATTTTGCATGAAGCTTCCAAAGATGATGAAGTTGTCCACATGATTCATATTGAACCACACCATGACCGGTTCTCTCACATACATGACTTTTTGACACATGCTTCTTGGGGGTCCTTGATCCCCAACAATCCTTTTGAGAACAACACAATGATTCATCTTAAGGTTGTGTCCCAATCAACATTCGTACGGGATGACCCTCAAAAGGAGCAAGCAGTTCATTCAGTCGAGACTCAACAATATCAAGATTGGTTCACCCAAATCAAATATTTCTTGAAGCTTGGTACTATCCCTCGAGGATTGTTGCACATCCCCAAATGAACATTCAAGTAAAAAGTGATAAAGTATGTCTTGTTAGGAGACATTTTGTATCATCGAGGCTATGATGGTCTTCTCCTTCATTGCCTAGAGCTCCACAAATCTGCTTGGGTAGTTTTGCAAGCTCATGATGGTACTTGTGGTGGCCATTTCAATGGCATGGCTATCACCAAGCACATCCTTTGAATGGGCTATTATTGGCCTACTATGGAGAAATATTATTGCACCTATGTCAAGAAGTGCATGAAATGTCAGCATCATGCTAATATTTTGCACGTACCTTCTCAGGCCTTGCAACCGATTCATTTGGTGTGGCCTTTTTCGCAGTGGGGTTTTGATTTAATTGGGAAAATATCACCCCCATCTTCTAGCCATCACACGTTTATCTTAATGGCCACAAAGTATTTTACCAAATGGGTGGAAGCAATCCCTCTTACCACTATGACTAGACCAAGAATTGTGGAGTTCATACTCCATAATATCATATGTCATTTTGGTATTCCATCCAAGATTATTTTGGATAATGGGCCTTCATTCAAGAATAAAGATATGTGAGCTTTGACTGCAAAGTACAACATTCAACATAGCTTTTCTATGCCCTACTATCCACAGGCCAATGGGCAAGCAAAGGCTTCAAACAAAATCGTTATTACCATTCTTAAGAAAATAGTCAAAGATAATCATAAAGATTGGCATCTTCAATTGCCTCTCGCATTATGGGCTTACAGAACTAGCATCAGGACTCCCACTAGGGCAACTCCTTTTTTGCTAGTATATGGTGTAGAGGTGATATAGAGCTACGCACAACACACAGCAAGAATGCAGAAATTAACAATGCACAGGCAAAATTCCAGCAAGCTTCATTAAAAACAGAGGTCTCTCCTCGAATACACAGCAATTTCCCCAAAAATAAATGGCCAAGAGTCCTTCAATACAATGCATGCGCGCCTTTTATCCTCGGCCGCCACCTCCTTCTCTATCATTACGCAAAGTGCGGGCCTTTTTCTTTATCCCCAGGCCCGACTCTCTTTGGACCATCATTACCTTGAATGCGAGACTCCCCATACCGCCCGCACGAATGCTCTGTCCCGCCTGCATGATGCTGCCAGGTGCATAAAAAAAAAATCATGGCCTGTAGTGGCGGCATGCCCTGCAGCCGCCTGTCGATCCACTGCCAAGTCAATCATTCACAAGAATGCGCCATGGCCGTTTGCAGTTGATGCCACGTGTCCTGTTGCCATGCTTCCTGTAACCGCTTCATACTCTCGGGCCACCTGTAACTTCACGCCACGTGTCCCTCTGCACTGGTCCCTGCAGTCACCGGCTGGTCAACGTCGTGAGCGCCCTGTCGCGATATCGCGATGTTTTGACGTTAGGCTTCTCTCTCCTCCTTGGGGCCGCGATTCCGCTACACGTCACGAAATCGCGACGTCTAGGCCTTTCTTACTCGCTTTCCTCCCTTGGGCCGCGAAACCGCGACATGTCACGATTTCGCGACATCTTTGCATTCCGTACGTCTTGGCTCGGAAGTGTCACGATTTCATGACATCTTTGCATTGTGGAACCTTGCCTCCGGATATGTCATGATTTCGTGACATCTTTGCATTTTCGTACTCCTTGGTCGGAAGTGTCACGATTTCGCGACATCTTTGCATTGTGGAACCTTGCCTCCGGATATGTCATGATTTCACGACATCTTTGAGCTCTGCCTTCGAAGGTGTTGCGATGTCTTTATGCTTCCAAGTCTTGCCTCCCAGAAGTGTCACGATTTCGCGACGTCTTTTAAACTTTATCTTTGAAGGTGTCACGATTTCGCGACGTCCTTTAAGCTTGCCTTCGAAGGTGTCACGATTTCATGACCATTCTTGTGCCTTAGAACCTTTTTGCCAAAGATGTCCCTGTGCTTTCAAACCCTGCTTCCAGAAGTGTCACGATTTCGCGACCATTTTGCGTCCAGACCACGTTGCAATAGAAATGTCACGATTTCACGACAGTTTGGCGTCCCGACCGTGCTTCTTCAGAAATGTCACGATTTCATGATAGTTTGGCGTCCCGACTGCGCTGCTTTAGAAATGTCACGATTTCGTGACAGTTTGGCGTCCCGACTACGCTTTAGAAATGTCACGATTTCGCGATAGTTTGGCGTCCCGACCGTGCTTTTCAAAAAAATGTCGCGATATCGCGACAATTTCAAAAAGCGTCGCGATATCGCGACAGTTTTAGTACTTAAGAAAAAAAACACATTTTGGGTGATGCAAGATTGCAACTTCGCCACCGGATGCTCCTGCATCAGACACCCGGGGTGAGTTTGAGAAGTGACCTCACTTCTGATCTTTTCGAGGTAGACCCAGGCGATCAACCTCCGCCTTGGATAGCCAAGTCGCATCTTCTATGGGTCGGCCCTTCCATTTGATTAAATACTCAGAATAACTCCTGTTTCGAGTACTGCGACCCTCACGCGTATCCAGAATTTCTTCTATCTCGTCCGCAATTGGGGTGACTGCCGGAATGCTCCACAAATCTGGACTGGGTACCTCACTGCTTTCTCCTTCATGATACTCAACCAAATCTGAGATGTTAAACACGGGGGAGATGTTAAGTTCACTTGGTAACTCCACCTCGTAGGCATTACCCGAATCCCGTTTGCCAATGATTTTGCATGGCCCAAATTTCTTCATTTTGAGTTTGTTGTAGGTCTTGGCAGGAAACCGTTCCTTCCGCAGATGGACCATGACCGAATCTCCTACTTGGAACTCCTTAGCTCTGCGTTTTTGATCCGCCCTTGTCTTGTACTGAACGTTCATCTTGGCAATGTGTTTTGTCACTTCCTCATGCACTCCCTTCGGGTGTTCGAAGAAAGTCTTCTACTTCAACGATCGCATTTCTCCCTTGTATCTAGCCTTCTTAACTCTGAAGCGTTCCTTGGGCTGTTCCCATAGATAATCTGGAATGGTGACTTGTTGGTACTCCGATTGACCGAGCTGTTGTACGCAAACTCAGCTTGCGGCAGAATTAGATCCCATCCCTTGGGCTTGTCCCCTACCAAGCATCGCAGTAGGTTGCCCAAACTCCGATTAACCACCTCTGTTTGGCCATCTGTTTGCGGGTGGTAAGCAGAACTGAACTTTAACTCCGTCTTTAATTTCTTCCAGAGGGTCTTCCAAAAATAACCTACAAACTTGGTATCTCTGTCCGACACAATGCTTCTTGGCAGCCCATGAAGGCGTACCACTTCCTTAAAGAACAAACCAGCTACATGGACCGCGTCGCTAGTCTTCTGGCACGGGATAAAATGTGCCATTTTCAAAAATCTGTCCACTACCACAAAGATGGAATCATGCCCCCTCTGCGTCCGAGGCAAACCAAGCACAAAATCCATACTAATATCTTCCCACGGCCGCTCAGGTATAGGTAGCGGTTGATACAAACCAATAGGCTGCCTCACACCCTTTGCCATCTGGCAAATCCTGCAACTCTGCACAAACTTTGCCACATCCTGCTGCAATTGTGGCCAATAATAGTTTTCACTAACCAATGAGATGGTCTTGTCATGACCAAAGTGTCCAACTAAACCCCCACTGTGCTTCTCTTTAATGAGGTTCTCTCTCATTGAGCTCTTCGAAATGCACAACTGGTTCCCCTTAAACAGCATTCCATCTTGAATCAGGTAATCCAACCATCTAGTCTTGTCCAACGCAACAGGCGCAGTGCAGGCTTTCCAAGCTTCTACGAAATCGGGGTCTGCAGGGTATAAGTTCTTGAGCTCAGCAAACCCTACAACCTCCACTCTCATTTTTGTCATCAGACATTGCCTCCTACTCAATGCATCTCGCCACCCTATTGGATCTTCCACTTCGATGCTTCAACACAAAGGTATAGCTCTGCAGGAACTCTACCCATTTCAGGTGTCTCTGATTCAATTTTCCCTGACTGTTAATAAACTGCAGCGCTTGATGGTCGGTATAGAGAACAAACTCTTTCGGCAATAGATAGTGCCTCCATTTCTTGAGTGCTTGAACTATGGCGTAGAACTCTTGATCATATACCGAATACTTTCTCCTGGCATCATTGAGCTTCTCGCTGAAATAAGCTACAGGCCTACCTTCTTGGCTCAAGACGGCTCCTATCGCACTGCCACTCGCATCGCAGTCTACCTGAAACACCTTATTGAAATCTGGAAGTGCTAAAATGGGTTGCTCAGTGACCTTCTTCTTCAGCATAGCAAAGCTTTTATCTGCTCCAACTGGTCCACTTGGAATTCCTTCTTGTTTCCCTTCATTGTCTCGGTAAGAGATGCACAAATCATCGCTGAAGTTTCTAATAAATTTTCTGTAGAAACTGGCCAGACCATGAAATGATCTAACCTCGGTCACACTCCTTGGGACAGGCCATTCTAGGATAGCCTTCACCTTTTTGGGGTCCATCTTGAGACCATTTGCTGATATGACAAATCCCAGGTATACCAACTCCTTCTTCACAAAGTTGCACTTCTTCATATTGATCAATAACTGCTCCTCCCGCAGTTTCTCAAGAACCTTCCTGATGTGCATCAGGTGCTCCTCTAAGGTTCTGCTAAAAATCAGTATATCATCCAAGTAAACAATAACAAATTTGCCCAAAAATTCCTTCAGAACTTCATTCATTAACCTCATAAAGGTACTAGGTGCATTGGTTAATCCAAATGGCATAACTCGACCACTCATACAACCCTTCTCTCGGTTTTGAAGGTCTGTCTTCCACTCATCCCCTTCTCTAATGCGGATCCGATGGTATCCACTTTTCAAATCAATTTTTGTGAAGTACTCAGCTCCACTCAAGCAGTCCATGATATCATCCATTCTCGATAGGGGGAACCTGTATTTAATGGTGATCTTGTTGATTGCCCGAGAGTCGGTGCACATCCTCCATTCTCCATCCTTCTTGGGTGCTAATACTGCTGGTACAACACATGGACTAAGACTCTCCCTTATCAGGCCTTTCTTCAACAGATCTTGAACTTGCCGATTTAATTCTTCAGTTTCCACCGGTGTCATTCGATGTGCAGCCTTGTTTGGCAAGCTCGATCCAGGCACCAGATCTATGTGGTGACTGATCTTCCTAACAGGTGGTAAACCTTCAGGAACATTGTCAAAAATGATATCAGGGAATTCTTCTAACAGTCCCATGACTTCCATTGGAATCTCCTTGCATCCTTCTTCCCTAACTCTGGGGATTATAGCATAACACACATGATCCGGCTTCAGGCCTTCCAAGAATCTTCTGCCATCAACTAGACAGACTCGTGCACTGCTGCATACTTTCTCATCCGCCTCTTTCAGGGGTTTTAACTTATGGCGAACTCCATTCTTTGATAGAGAATATGTGTTGGCTCGACCATCATGAACAACACTTCGGTCAAACTGCCATGGCCTCCCAAGCAGCAGGTGACATGCATCCATGGGCAAGATGTCACATAACACTTCATCTTGGTAAGTTCCAATGTTGAACTTCACCAGACATTGCTCACTCACCAACACCCGATGGTCCTTTTGCAACCATGCAATTCGATAAGGGTGTGGGTGTTTTCTCCTTTCCAACCGTAGCTTGGAAACCATTTCCTCTGAAACCAAATTGTCAGTGCTTCCATTATCAATGATGATATTACAGACCTTGCCTGCGCACTTGCATCTTGTCCGAAATAGGTTGTTCCTTTGGTCTGCCTTTTCCTCTTCATTCAACAAGACTCTTCTGATAATCATGGCTTCCCCTCTTTCTGCCTCCTCTGAATGCTCAGACTCTACACCTTCGTCTGCTACAGCAGCTCGGGCCTGACCCTCTGGTCTTCGATTTGGCCTCTCTTGATGTTGTGGGCAGTTGTATGCCCTGTGTCCTTCTTCACCGCAGTTGAAGCAGGTTCCTCTAAAGACACCTCTTCCAAACCCTCGCCCAGACCTACCTCTTCCTCTTGGGTAGTTGTTGCTCTGATTGCGTGGGCGTCGGTCATCCTCCTCTTTCACCTCTTTCTATTTCTGGCCGCTGCTAGCTTCACCAGTTTTCCCAAAATCTTTGTATCTTCCACCACTGCCTCTTCCACCAGCTCTTCCACCCCTGTCCTTCCCTCTCTGCTTGCCATCAAACCTTCTATTTAGTTTCTCTTCCACTTTTAATGCAAACTGATATGCATCCTCCACTGTGCTCATTCTAACCAGCCCCAGCTCTTCTTGAATGCTGGTTCGCAATCCATTTATGTAACGTGCGACCTTCTCTTTGTTCGCCTCCGAATGGCCGGTTCTGATAGAGATTTGATAGAACTCTTCAGTATATTCCTTGACAGACTTACTAGCCTGTCGAAGACTCTGCATTTTCTTCAACAAATCCAGCTCATAATCTGCAGGGATGAACTGCCTCTTTAGTTTCTCTACCATCCTATCCCATCTGGTGATCCTTTCCTTTCCCCTCCTGTTCCTTTCTAACTGCACTCCTTTCCACCAGATGCTAGCATGCCCCTTCAGCTTGGTTTTTGCGAATCTGATCCGATTTGGATCTGCGATCTCTTCGTATTCGAAGTACTCCTCCATGTCGTTGATCCAGTCTATTAATTCCTCAGGGTTGAGGTTTCCAGAGTAAGTCGAGACGTCAAATTTTGGCTTCTTCCCAATCTGGGAGATAGCCCTGTACAGCCTAGCCTCTGCTGGGTCCAAGGCCTCTTTCGCATCAGATGGAACTTCTTCTTCCCACGCTTCATCTTCGCTGGGTTCTTCCCTTCTCGGCTCGACTCCTCTTCTAATTTCCTCTTGCAGGGCCTCAACTTGCCTCTGTAGGGCTCTTAGATCGACCTCCTCCCTTCTTGCTCGTCTGTGCCTTATACCACCACGGTCTCTTCGCGGAGGCATCTTGCTTCTTCTTCACAACCCCACAACCACGGTCCTGGCGCAAACTGCCTCTCTGTTCGGCGATCGGTTTGCACTCTCAGAACCAACCGGCTCTGATACCACTTGATATAGAGCTACGCACAACACACAGCAAGAATGCAGAAATTAACAATGCACAGGAAAAATTCCAGCAAGCTTCATTAAAAACAGAGGTCTCTCCTCGAATACACAGCAATTTCCCCAAAAATAAATGGCCAAGAGTCCTTCAATACAATGCATGCGCGCCTTTTATCCTCGGCCGCCACCTCCTTCTCTATCATTACGCAAAGTGCGGGCCTTTTTCTTTATCCCCAGGCCCGACTCTCTTTGGACCATCATTACCTTGAATGCGAGACTCCCCATACCGCCCGCACGAATGCTCTGTCCCGCCTGCATGATGCTGCCAGGTGCATAAAAAAAAATCATGGCCTGTAGTGGCGGTATGCCCTGCAACCGCTTGTCGATCCACTGCCAAGTCAATCATTCACAAGAATGCGCCATGGCCGTTTGCAGTTGATGCCACGTGTCCTATTGCCATGCTTCCTGTAACCGCTTCATACTCTCGGGCCACCTATAACTTCACGCCACGTGTCCCTCTCGCATCGGTCCCCGCGAGTCGTCGATTGGTCAACGTCGTGAGTGCCCTGTCGCGATATCGCGACGTTTTTGACGTTAGGCTTCTCTCTCCTCCTTGGGGCCGCGATTCCGCTACACGTCACGAAATCGCGACGTCTAGGCCTTTCTTACTCGCTTTCCTCCCTTGGGCCGCGAAACCGCGACATGTCACGATTTCGCGACATCTTTGCATTCCGTACGTCTTGGCTCGGAAGTGTCACGATTTCGTGACATCTTTGCATTGTGGAACCTTGCCTCCGGATATGTCACGATTTCGTGACATCTTTGCATTCCGTACGTCCTTGGCTCGGAAGTGTCGCGATTTCGCGACATCTTTGCATTGTGGAACCTTGCCTCCGGATATGTCACGATTTCGCGACATCTTTGAGCTCTGCCTTCGAAGGTGTTGCGATGTCTTTATGCTTCCAAGTCTTGCCTCCCAGAAGTGTCACGATTTCGCGACGTCTTTTAAACTTTATCTTTGAAGGTGTCACGATTTCGCGACGTCCTTTAAGCTTGCCTTCGAAGGTGTCACGATTTCGCGACCATTCTTGTGCCTTAGAACCTTTTTGCCAAAGATGTCCCTGTGCTTTCAAACCCTGCTTCCGAAAGTGTCACGATTTCACGACCATTTTGCGTCCAGACCACGTTGCAACAGAAATGTCACGATTTCGCGACAGTTTGGCGTCCCGACCGTGCTTCTTCAGAAATGTCACGATTTCACGACAGTTTGGCGTCCCGACTGCGCTGCTTTAGAAATGTCATGATTTCGTGATAGTTTGGCGTCCCGACTGCGCTGCTTAAGAAATGTCACGATTTCGCGACAGTTTGGCGTCCCGACCGTGCTTTTCAAAAAAACGTCGCGATATCGCGACAGTTTGGCCCGCTGGCGCCCTTCTTCAAAAAGCGTCGCGATATCGCGACAGTTTTAGTACTTAAGAAAAAAACACATTTTGGGTGATGCAAGATTGCAACTTCGCCACCGGATGCTCCTGCATCAAGAGGTCATTATGCCCTTAGAGTTTAAAATTCCTTCATTGCGCATATCACTCCAAGAGTTCATCGATGATGATATTGCGTGACAAGCTCGCCTTGATCAGTTGACCCTTCTTGATGAACATCATGTTAATGCTCTTGAGCACCTCCACATTTATCAAGATTACCTTAAGCAAGCTTATGATATGAAATTCCATATTAGGGATTTTAAATTTGGAGACCTTGTGCTTAAATAAAATTAGCAAAACTCCAACTTGCCACTGCACATGCATGACAAATTTATGGTAAACTAGTTAGGCTCATTTATCATCACATAGGAGATAGGGCCTAGGACATATCAGTTAGCATCTCTTGAGGGTGTTGTGGAGCCTAAACCTCTCAACATACTTCACCTGCAGGCATTTCATGCGTAAGACCCAACTCAAAAATCTCCAAAGGCACTTAAGCCCTTTGGTCAACTAAGGAAATCCCAAAAACAAAATAAAAATAAAAATCAATCAAAAACATCAAAAAATTGCAAAACACAAAAACATCGCATCATCAATCACATTACATCGATCTATTAGATGCATTAGGCACATTCCTTTTCCATTAGGATATGTTGTTCTTGCATTTTCCATAATTAAGCACCACACTTGTATGATTGTCATAAGTCTTGATCAACCTTATCTACCATCATCATTTGTAGTTTTTCTTATGAGCTCTTGCTTATTAAGGGGTCTTCGTAAGATAGGGTAGATACCGAATGAACATCAACAATGATGTTTAGACAACCATTGACTATTTTATGAACATCCTTTAGTTTGCAAGAGATTATAGGAAAATCCCCCACATCACAAATATCATATCATCTACATTCCCCTTTGTGAGTAACTATGTTTTTCAACACAACCACTCAAGTTGCTATGGGGTGTTCACTAGGATTTCGATCATTCAACTATTCCTAGTTTTCCTTTGTCTTGATTTTTGATGGTAGGATCTTACTTTTTTTATACCATATCTTAAAATCCCAACACAAAATCACACATTAAAATCCAATTTTGCACAAGGAAGGATGAACCTAAAACGTAGTCCTTGCCACATTAAGAAAAAGGCTTCCCTTGCTCATCTTATTATGTGCACGGTCTAGGATGCTAAGAATTGATAAAAGGACAAGCTCCCCGCTAACCAGAAAATACTATTGCTCCTCCACAAAATGAGCAAGTTCTCACAAAATACAAGAAATAGTGGTTTCCACCACTAACAAAATCCCTTGCTCAAAAAAACAAACAAATAAACCAATAGTGGTTTTCACCACTAAGCATGAGCAAGTATCCCAAATCAATCAAAATAAAAGAAGGGGGTAATGAACTTGAATCTCTAGAATCCTCAGTCATTCAAAAACCATAGGATTATTTCTATTATAGCAATGGGTTGAATGAAACCCACTTGGCAATGGGTTAGTCTTACACGTGGTGATATGTCTATCACATTGCCGATCTTTTTTTATACAGACCAATGTCATCTTGTGGATGAGCTAGCTTTTGGTGGATTGTATTTCTTAGTAGTCAAGTCCAACTAGGTCCAAAATAAGGATCATGATGACCATGACGTGATCCTCATTACAACAATGGGTTGAATGAAACCCATCTAGAAATGGGGTAGTCTTATGTGTTATCTTAAATAAACATCACATGCACACACAGGGAAATCAAATATCTTGGTCTTCCTAGAAGAATTTTATCTTTCAAAATCCTATATAGTTAGTATGCATATTTTGACCGGTTAACTAGGGTGTTTGAGTTTCATAAAATCCATGTTGTTCCCTTGTAACATCTTGCTGATCATCCATCAATAATCTACATGTTTCATCACCTTACATATGGTTGAATTTTAAATGTCTGACTTTGGTTGTAAAGGTTAAAATTTTGATTGATAATGTTTATACATCCCATGGTGCTTACATTTAGGTTCTTTTTCATATTACAATGTCTAGGCACACATTCATCATCCATAATTACATCCATCAAGTTCATCCATGTATCATATAAAAAAAGAAGCCCCAAAGGCACTTAAGTCCTTTGGTCAACTCACCATCTAAAAGCCCCAAAGTCACTTAAGCTCTTTGGTCAACTCATCATCTAAAATCCCCAAAGGCACTTAAGACCTTTGGTCAAATAACCTTCTAAATGCCCCAAATACACTTAAGCCCTTTGGTCAACAATCAACAGGCTCCAAAGGTACCCACATTCCTTTGATCAAATTCATCCAAAATGACCCAAAGGCACTTAAGCTCTTTAGTCAACAATCATAAGGCTCCACATATGCCTCACCTTTTTGGTCACATAAATTTGAAAAAATTAAGTGAATCTTGTTTCTAGTAATTTACTCTATAAACCTGGAGATTGTAGCAATTAGTTGTCCATGAAATTTGGTAGTATGAGTAAATTACCATAATATCACTTGCCAAAAACAATAATAAATGGGTTAATTCAAGGTTATAAAGGGGCATGCACCTTCTAAATTTTGTAACGATCTCAAAAAGGCTACATCAAGTCATCTTGGTCCAAGGACTCATCACTTTCATCATGTTATTATTTTCTCATTGACTCATCACTTGAGGAGGTAGTCATACATCACACAATTCATAATCAAATCAATAATCAAACACTCAATAATGCAAGTTTCATTCATTTAAGAATCATTGCCAGAGACCATCGTACATTGCCCTATTTACTGGGGCAAAATCAAACATTTTGATTAAATAAATTATTGGCATTTTGTGTAAGCATGGAGGCTCAAGGACCCATAGTGTATCCCCATGACTGAAAAGTCTGCCAAGATCAAGTATACCTCAAAGTTGTAAATCCTAGCTAAGAGGTTCACTAAAACCAAGTTCTTTAAACTTGTCAAAATCAATGATTTGAAAGTGTATGCTCATTTTAGGATTGGGTCATTTAACATTGATTAGACCCATAAACATCATCAACCGGCAATTTGACTCAAGGTCATCTATTTTTGCTTCACGTTGTGTTTTCACACAACGCATCCCAAAAAGGGGTATCTGTAGACACCAAAATCATGTCATATTGGAGAGACTACCTAAATCAACCTCTTTGGGACCATATAACTCACTCTAGGTAGTCTTAGGTCTAAAATAGTATTTTTTACCACTTAAATAGGGACATTTCCCTTTGCAGCCCCCTTGGCCACTCAAGCCCTTTCCTACACTAAGCCCCTGGTCACCATGTGATCACCCTTCCATAGGTTGACCTTAGGTGCATGCACGACCTAACCTTGGCTTAACCTAACCTAGGGACACCTCATCATTCCCCCCTCACCTTGCCCCAAAGGCTATAAATACCCCTCTCATTTTAGAGGAAGACATAATGAGAAAAGAGAGGAGAGGAGATTGAGAGGGCTAGAAGAAGTGAATGCTATTGTTATGTTGCTCAAATCTTTATGCATGTATGTGAATGCTCATTATCCATTTCTATTCACATTAGTCATTTTATAGTTGCATATATCATCTTTATTTAATCTATCTTAACAGGTGCTACTAAATATTTTTATCTATTTACATGTGTGTAGGTTTCAGATTTGGGGATTCCAGGTTCTAGTTTCAAGATCACATCGATTCGAAGTTTCCAAATCTGAAGATACAAATCCATTATGGTGGTCACGATAAACCCACATCCCACTTTGAGTGTAGCAGAAAGAAGATCACAACACCATATTTTATTGTAAAAAGAGGATCATATCCTTTGGTGGTTGGATTGTAAAAATACCCTTTTCAAAAGGGATCTATTGTAACCAAGAGTTTACTTTCAATATAATAAAATATTTTTTGTTTTTGCATGGTGTTCTCTTTTTTTGTCTTACATTAATAACATCAACATCACCCATCAACAATTTGTAGATGATACAAACCATTTTGGGAGGGCAGGGATAAAAGAGATCAAAGCTTTGAATAGCTTGTTAAAGGAATATGAAAGAGTGTCGGGGCAAAAAGTTAATAGGACAAAATCTAAAATTTACTTCCTAAATACTCTATATAGAATCAAAGTAGGGATATGCAAGTTACTTCAAATGGAGGTAAATTTATCAACATATCTAGGGATGCCATTATTTAAGGGAAGAATGAGGATATAATTGTGGAATCCAATTATAAGTAAATTTAAAAATAAACTATTGGCATGGAAATGCAGATGGTTATTATTAGCAGAAAGAGTACAACTAATCAAATAAGTGTAGTGAAGTATTTTTTTTTGGTAGATAAGAAACTATAGCATTAATATCGGGTTTTACAGGTTGACCCAAAACCTTTTACAAAAATCAGCCCAGGGTTGTTGATGAACATATCCTTACTAAGGATCCTATATATGTAAAATCTACATGCCGCCAAATCCATTACATCCAATAAGGCACATAGCCTGTTATCAAAAAGAAACTTCCCATACAATATTTTGGGTATACCCAAAGAAAACACACATGCATCAAAATTATAAAAAAGAAACAGACACAGATCCCTTCCTTGAGACAATGGAGAATCAAAAAGCTGCAGACACACAACAAAGTATTGAAAAAAACTCCCACAAGCTCTGTATTGATAGTTACTCTTAATAATTCTTTGGTAATTGCTTTCTTCCATATATGACATGCTTTGGTACCACATACTATCTTGGCCAATCAACCTTGGATAAGTGAACCTACTGGCTAGATTTATGGCGATGGCTATCTGGTGGTCCATGTGGCTTTGGTTCGAAGTCTTATATTGTCATTACTTTCCTTCCCTGTGATTATAAACCAACCTCAAATTACTAAGATGACTAGGAGCCATGTTATCTGACATGTGACTATCCCCATTAGTCCTTATGGTATTTCCAAGCAACATCCACAAAGACTGATAGCTTAGATAATTTTTATTGTGAGTTCATTTCAAAAAAGAGATGGGAATATTCCTAGCCTTCGAACTTACAGTGCCTTCCCTGTTGGTAAATTTGTTTATCATTCTTGGTATTCTTGTTTAATAAGCTCCTCTACTTCACTCGAGACACCATGTTACAATTTGAAAAGTTTGTCACCATCGACACCCAAATTGGCCAGCTTATCAACAATTTTGTTAGCTTCCCGAAAGACATGTTGGGATTTTATGTCCTGTCTTACCTGGAAAAGGATCCTAGCCTCTTCAACAATTGTTTTAATCCTCCAAGGAGGTGTTTTCCAATTGTTGAAGATATTTATAACATGCATAAAGTCTCCTTCTACGATCAAATTGTCTTCTAAGTCATGAGTCATTTGAAGACCTCTCTACATAGCTCTAGCTTCAGCTTCGTTGTTCGTCCTTGTTCCCAAATATTTGGAAAATGCAAGCATCATATTTCCATTATGATCTCGCAAAATGCCACCAGTGCCTGCTCTGCCAGGATTGTCCTTAGTTACTCCATCAAAATTAAGCTTAAACCAACTCGTAGGAGGTGAAGACCACTTAACATTGGCTCTAGGGTTGACTACCGTAGGCACAGACTCATCTAACAAGGTTAAGCTTAAATATTGAGAAATTGTGGTCTCCTGTAGATGAGGTTTACAACTATCAAAAGGGATAAGGTTCACATTCTCATTGGCAAAGGATATGATCCTGGCAATGATAGTTTGATGATCATGGATAGACTAATTAAAGACTCTATGGTTCCTTTCTAACCACACCTACCAAAGATAGTGATTGAGACAAATTTTCCACATGTATCTAAGTATTTGGCTTGAAAAGGGGTAAGGCCACTAGATGAACAAATCAAGTACGATGGCTGGTTTAACCCATGAAATATTGAAGGCCTAAAAAATCCCACTTAGGACAGTTAAGGAAAAAGGGCACTCAAGGAAAATGTGATAAATGGTCTCCCAATTAGCCCTGCATAGATAACAATGATTAGTGATACAAATACCTTTACGCATCATATTATCAATGGTTAGAATTCTTCCTTGGATAACCAACCATGAAAAGACTACAATTTTTGGAATTAAATTTTTATCCAAACTAAGTCCTTTTGGAGGATAAAATCCTCGTCATCAAGAAGAAGCTTGTAAGCTAATTTAATAGTGAACTACCCATTTTTTGTAGGAGCCCAGGTCACTTGATCTTCCTTGGGTCTCATGGGGATAAACTGTTGCTCGAGAATGTTACAAAGATCATTTGATTCTACTTGAAATCCCTAAATTCTTATTTATTTCCACTTCATTCTACCTCTGTCCTCAACCATATAATCGGATACTTTTCTGCCAATGAGTTCTTCCGTGATATCTCTGATTCGGGCTAAGTTAGGATATTGCGTCAGTGGTTCGTCCTTAGCCCACATGTCATTCCAAAAATTTATCCTCTCACCATTACCTAAAACCCATCTTAAACCTTTTTTGATGATTTCCTTACAATTGAGAATTGCTTTCCAAAAAGCAGAACCTCTGATTGGAACTGAGTCACTTAGAAATTCCATATTTTGAAGATACTTTTGTTTGATGATAGCTATCCATTCATTTTCTTCACCAGAAATGGGACACCACGCCTGCTTAGCTAGTAAAGCTAAATTTATATGGGCAATTATCCTCATACATAAGCCCCCATTTTCCCTGGGTCTGCACACTTTGGTCCATCCTACAAGGTGTATCCTTTTTTTCTCCTCTGATCCAGTCCATAAAAATTCTTTTTGGAGTTTATCAATTTTTTGGAAAACCTTCACAAGGGCTTTGAAAATGGAGAGGAAATAGTCTGGAATGCTCTGAAGAGAGGCCTTAGTTAGGGTCAACTTTGCTACTTGATATAGAAGATGACCTTTCCATCCAACAAGTTTTTTTTGAATTCTTTCAATAACCCTGTCACACATTGACTCTCTCGGAGAACCAATGAAAAGAGGGAGACCAAGATACGAAGTGGGGAGGTTTTCTATATCACACCCTAAATTTTTTACAATCCTTCCTTACCTCTGAATGGGGGTGTTCAAGAAATATAACTTGCTTTTACTAAAATTAACTTTCTGACCAGCAGCATCCTTGTAGAGTTGCAGGATGTATTTAATTATTTTGGCCTCAACCACTAATGCCTTAGTCAAAATAAAAGTATCATCGACGAATTATTGGTGAGAAACAGCCCTAGTGAGAGATGTTGCCTTGATTTTCGATATTAGCCTTGAAATGCAAGCATTTTTTATGGTTCTTCCTAAATCTTCTACCATAATGATGAATAACATGAGGTGATAGGGTCCCCCTACTGAATTCCTCTATGACTTTGAAAGTAACCAGTAGTTTTTCCATTAACTAGAATCAAGAACCATGCTTTAGAAATACATTATTTGATCAAATTAACCCATTGGTGGTGAAAACCAAACTTAAGGAGGATAGCAATCAAAAAGTCCCAATTTAGCTTGTCAAATGCTTTGTTCATATCAAGCTTGAGGGAAAAAATAGACTTGTTAGTCTTATGAGCAGAGTGCAGAGCTTCATGAACTGTGATAACTCCATCCAAGATTGACCTTCCCTGGACAGAGCTTCCCTGGCATGGATCTATGATGCGGGGCATAATATCTCTCATTCTATTTGCAATGGCTTTAGTTAGGATCTTGTAAGAAATATTACACAGACTGATTGTCCTGAAGTCAGCCATATATTTAGGGGTTTGCTTCTTAGGAATTAGAGAAATAAAAGTAGAGTTGATACCTTTTGGGATATGATTACTTGCTTGGAATTCTCTGACAGCATAAATTACATCCTCACTTAAGATGTCCCAAAAAGCTTGATATAAACGAGGGGGAAAGCCGTCAGGTCCCAGGGCTTTGTCTGGCTCCATGCTAAACAAGGCTTCCTTAATTTCTTGATCAGAAAAGGGAGCTAGAAGCTTAAGGTTTATATCCTCATTTATTATGCTAGGAATAGATTGCAAGAGAATATCTTTGGCCTCCTCATTGCACTGCGATTCCTAACCAAGGATAGAATTGAAATAAGTTACTGCCTCCTTTTTGATTTTTGTTAAGTCTTGAGTAATAGAACCATCTATTTTTTTTTTTAATTTTATCTTGTTAAGTGTAGTGAAGTATCACTATAGTGGAAAAATCTTGTTCTTAGTGGTAATTTTGACCAAGAGCACCTCCCTAAAGTCGATGAAAGGGCCCAATGTTCCTACTACATACGATTTAGTCAAAGCCAGAATATTGTCCAATATGCAACTAAGGAGGAACCATCATCGCCAATCAATATTATTTCTAAAAATTCCCCCATCACGTGTCTTAGCTAAGACACTAGACCAATATGCAACTAAACATTAAAACCTTTCGATAATAGCTAAGGAGAACCTTAATGATAGAAATGCCCAAAATCCTTTTTGATGTTATCTAATGGAGAACCACTTTCGCTAAGGCTCTACCCCATCTAGGATTCATGGATAAGCCTCCCTTTTAGCTAAGAGGGACCCACAACCTATCCTTCCTTCAAATTATTGGGTAACCAAAATCGAAAAAAGATTTGGGTTATTTGGGTGGACCTAGTGGGAAGAAGACCATAAAACCTCTCTCTTACCCAAAGAAAGCTTAAGGTTTTAAGACTACCCAAAGCCTATTAACATAGACCCCCTGGGTTGTGAGACTTTGATCATGCTTCATGGTTTCTTGGCCTTGGAAAGGTCCAGTTTGAGAGATATGTCGGAGGAGCAACAGAGGGCACAAGAGGAAAATGTTACCTATTTTTTGAGTGCCATATGCCCATGTAAAAGGAAGTATCCTCAACCTCCACAATCACACCAACATCAAGGGAGACTTCCAAGAGTGTAGATGAATAAGGCTTCGAACACTAGAACCCCAAACAAACCAAACTTGAGGGAATGGATGATAATCTAGTTTTGGTACTAATAATCCACAACTGGACGTAGTTCCCCAAGCAATAGTTGAAGCATTAAAAGAAGCAATAGGTAGGATAGCCCAAGGGGTAACACATGCTCAAGGTATTAATGATAAATAATCATGTATATTTGTTATGAACCTCCAGAGCCTCTATATCATTCATAGTTGATGCCAACTAGTCAAAGCAAAAAGTTTTAAATTCAAATTTTGAAATTTTGCATGTATTTTGGAGGGAATCTTCTCCCATTTCTTCTTATAAATATATCTCTTATTCTCTTCTAAAGAGGTGCTTTCCTTAATTCTCCTTTGTGTATTGACTTAGACCGAGCCTTACATGACTCGTTAGGTAGTATTTGAACCTCTTCCCTATGTACGCATGTAACTCGAAGTTCATGTTAATAATTTTTTTTTGACTATTTTCTTATCTTTATCCTGGTTCTAGCATGGGTGTTTTGTTTTATTGCATGCTCTCAAAAGGGTCCTATGTTCCTTGTGCACTATTGACCACCATCCATGTGTTCATCCAAAGCCCTCTAGGGAACTGAGGGAGTCTTATTATTTTTTATTTGGTACATCACCACCCCTTAGTCTTGGCTAGATAAGTTTACCACTTTCCTTTACTTTTTTTGCATATTACCACTTTTTACAATTTTATTTACTTTCCATCTTTCCCTTTTTCTCTCTTCTAAGTTAGCCTAGGCCAAGAGTAGATTAGAGTAGCACAACAGGAGTAGAATGGAGTGAGCGCAAAAGAAGAAATCCATAGACAAGGAATTAGCCTTGGGTATAAAACCTTAGAGGTCATCCAACAAATAAATGTGTACCATGCTCCCCCAAACTTCCTAGGACTAGTGCCCCCACACGAGGCGTAAGGCACCAAACGCACTTGCTTGATCAAAGGCAGCGATAGACACCGAGGCCGCAACCACGGGGGTCATGATGCTTGGGGAGTACAATGGGGTCACTCCTACCCCACAAACAATAAGTCTTATAGTCCATTCCAACACATTATATGTCTTTCTATATTATACCAAAATTGATAGAAAAAAGTTTAATTTGTACTATGCAGTCATAGTTATGGTCAGGATTACATGATAAAGGAATTTTTCTTTGATGAAATGAAGTAAGGTGTGTGATGATAAAATTGAGGGAGGTCTTCGTTTAAGAGTTTTAATGGATGTAAACTTATTTCTAAGGGGATAAATAATTTGGAGATTGTACAAAGAAAGTTAAAGACAATGGCCAAAAACTATTCTAAGTACATTGATCCCAATGACCCAAGCTTAATTTTTAAAATATTCTCACTACCATATGGTTTTGCCCTATCAAACAATTTAAAAATTTAATTGATCTAGTGATTAAAGGTCTAATATGGGTGGTGAGAGCTGGAGAATATTTTTCTATTTGGATGGATACTTGGTGTGATTCAATCTAGATTCAATTTTGAAACCATGGATGAGATCACTAGAAGATAAATATGGTGATAGGGTTTTAAAGAGAAGATATAAGTGGAAAGAAATTTTTTTACAAGTATAAAATACATTATTTTTTATATTGATTGAAATAAGGGGTTTGAAAGGCTCCCTGAACCTTTTACAAATGAGGAGCTTCAAGAAAAGGGCTACCAAAGAGCATCCAAAAAGCTACAAAGATAATATCCTCCATGATCCAACTAAATTAGAAGGGTCTCGAGAACCAAAAAAAAGTGAGAGAGAAAAATATAACTAGAGTCTAAAAAACAAGGTGAACCACCCAAGGTTAGGTTTGATCAGCACCAACAATAAGGGCATCCCCTATATCATTGGGATCAACATCATAAAATTTCTTTTTGTAATCCTCTAGTAGGATGACTACTTCTTTTATGTAGGTTATGGTCATCTTTCCTTGTTTATACAATTAGGAAACAAGATGACAAATCTCTACAAAAGGGATTTCAAGGTAGGGAGACACTACACTACATGGCCACCTTTTGGGAGGGAGTACACAAGTGAGTAGAGCTTCCACACTTGATTGATCGTGGGATGGGGGTGGAGTCCCAAGAATATTCAAAATTTTATTTTGAGGTAACTTGGATGGGGGAGAAACTCCTCTTCTTGAAACATGTCAGATAAATTGGGCCCCACAAGCAAGATAGGACATCAAAAATCCATGGAGGAGGGACAAAGAGAAAGTCAACCAAGAGATGACAAAACTTTATTGTTACAGGAATGCAAGAGGGTAGGAGGGAAGTTTCTACTACAAACATAGAGGTCCTCCTGAAGGATACCAAGGCTGGCTAAGGATTCCATAACTTTATTGCCCTCTTTGTAAACATTCTAGATTAGATATTTTCCCAGCTGCAAAATGGATCTTTTAGCCTCCTCTAATAGGTTTTATATGCTCCAAGTTGAAGTATGAGATCCTTTTAGCGTATTGATGATGTTCATAGAATCTCCTTTGATGATCTCTTCCTAATTGGTATTTTTCCAGAAGCTTTATTCCTTAGAACAAGGCTTTTGCTTTAATGAAATGACTAGTATGAAGCCCCAAATGTTTTACATAGGCTAGAAGAATTTGGCGATTTTCCTCTTCGATAACATATCCAACCCCAAAGATTCTCGATTTGCCCTTGGAAGCTCCATAAAAATTGAGTTTTATCCAACCAGGTGGGGGAATCCATTTGACTTAGAAGCAATCAATCTTGTTTGGATTTAGATATTGAAGAGGACTTTTGGGGAGACCAAGTGGGTCAACCATACGAGATTCAGAGACAAGTTCCTTCCCAACTTGGAAGGGGATCAAAGAGGCATTTTATTTAGTAGCTTCTAGGATACTAATATCAATAGAGAGGGGGTCTTATGCTCATTTTGGAACACCTTGTTTTTCCTTTCCTTCCAAATCCCCCAGAGGAAATGAGGTAAGTAAAATGACCATAGAGAATGTAACCTCTCACTAAAGAAGGGGGGGAACCACTACAGGCATAATTCTTCAATGCTATTAGGTTGGACCCAAGAATAGTCACATGAGCTTAGCAAGAAATGAAGAACAAATTGGGAGAAGGGGTAGGCCAGGAAAAGGTACTGAGTGGATCACAATTGGCTATACATAGGTGGCATATACTAGGGATGACCATTCCTTTGGACTGGAGGTTATCGATAGTGAGGATTTTGTTTTGGACTTCTAACCAAAAGAAAATTTTGATTTTTGGTGTAAGATTGTTTATCTAGACCTGTTTGATAGGGAACCACCCCATCCCTCATTTCTCCAAGAAATAGGTAAATTTAACTAAAAAGAGACCATTATTATTTTCCTTCCAAATTAGAGAGTCCTTAATCTCTAAGTTTTGGATATGAATTCCAAGTATCTTGTAAATTTTTATTTCTAGCCTCTTCTTCCCTATCATTTAGGTCCAATCCACGGATAGACTTCTAGAATGTTCTTCCATTGGTTCTTTCTATGAAATGTGAGAATCTATAACCAAAGATGTGGGTAGTGAGGGCTTCAAGAACAACCAATTATGGTTTGGAGATGAGAGTGGAATCCATGATCCGAGAGTCTCTTTAGAAGTCTATCCTCTCTCTAGAGCCCAATTTCCATCTTACTCATTTTTGGATGAGATTTATTGTCTTGAGGTTGTTCCAAAATGTAGAACCTTTGGGAGGAGAGGGGTCCTCTAGGAATTTTATTCCCTTCCATAGATATTTTTATATGAGAATATGGATCCATGTTATGTTATCTTGTCTTAACAACTTTCATACTTGCTTTGAAATTATGGCCCTATTCATATGCTTGATTTTCCTAAAACCTAGACCACCTTATTCCTTCTTGGAGAAAACCTAGTCCCACACCACTAGGGGGATATTTTATGGATTTTTGAGCCATACCAAAGGAAATATTTTTGAACTTTGCTCAATTATTTTGCCAATGATAACAGGAATCTTGAAAAGGGATGTAAAGTAAATTGGTATGCTTTGTAGTGTGGCTTTGATCAATTGAGCTTTTCCTGCTTTGTTGAGGAGAACATCCTTCTATCCAACCAAATTTAAAAAAAAAAATCAAGAATAGAGGTTAAAAGGTCATCTTGCATCCTCCCTTTGAAAATAGGCATTCCAAGGTAACTTGAGGGGAGCTCTAAGATTATACACCCAAGGATTTGAGATATTTTTCTTTGTCTTTTAATGGGTGTGTTTAGGAAGAAGATTTTGCTCTTTAGGAAATTGACTTTTTTCTTGACACCACTTTCATAGAGGCTCAAGATATCTTTGATGGATCTAACATATGAAATTAAGGAACTCATGGTTAGGATAGTATCATCAGCAAATTATTGATGGGTTATTGGATTGAGAGAGGAGGCTGACTTGATTTCATTGATGACCCCTTGGGCAAAGGCCGATTTCAAGGATATCCTCAGGGATTCGGTCTCAATGATGAAAAGATAAGGGGAGAGAGGGTATCCTTGGCTTAGAATTTTGTAACTCCTAAAGTAGCTTGTAGCAGAGCTATTGACAATAATAAAGAAACTTGTCAAGCAGATGCATTCCTTGATAAGGTTGATCCAATCCTTTTGGAATTCAAAGTTGGATAGGATCTTGAACAAGAAGTCCTAGGAGACTCTATCGAAAGATTTGTTAGTTTCCAATTTTAGGGGGAGACCTACCTTCCTACTTTTGTCTATGGTTTAAATAAGTTCATGGATTGTGATGATACCATCTATTATGAGCAATCCCTCCATAAAGTAGCCTTGGCAGGGGTCAATGATAAGGGGTAGGATTTTTTTTAGTATTTTAGCCATAGTATTAGAGAGGATCTTGTAGATGGTGTTGCATAGGCTAATGGGTCTAAATTCCTTTAATTATTTGGTCCCTACCAATTTGGGAATGAGAACAAAATAAGTGGAGTTTACATCTATGGGGATATGATGAGTTTTTTGAATTTTGTGAATAACCTCCATTGCCTCTACCCTAATGATGTTCCAAATTAAAAAAAAAATATAGCTAGGAATCTATTAGGTCCCAAAGCCTTGTTCATATCCATGGATAATGTGGTATTTTTCACTTCCTCGACTGATAAGGGGCTGGATAAGAAGGTATTTATCTCATGGGAGAGGATGGAAGGAATGTTGGCAAGGATTCTACTCATAGCTTGATTGCTGCTAGGCTCCCTAGGCCCCAATATTTTTCATAGAAACTAACAGCTTCAATATGAATTTCCATAAAGTCCTCAGTTAAAGTTCCATAAGCTTTGACAACTTCCCTAATTTTATTAAAATAATTATGCCTAAGAGTGGAGGCATGGAAGAACTTGGTATTGCATACCCCATACTTCAGCTTGAGGGTCCTATATTTCTACCTCCAGAAGGATTCTTCATAGGCCAGGGTGTTATGGAAATTAGCCAAGAGATCATTTTCTCTAAGTCTAGTGTCTTTCGAGAAACCTCTATCTAGGATGGAAGTTTCTATGTAAATCAAGTACTTTTTCAGAACTTGTTTCCTGTGAAAGAGGTGCCCAAAGACAAATTTATTCCACCCTTTGAGATTGGTTTTAATAAAGCAAAGTTTTTTTTACTATTTGGAAAACCAAAGGACCTAAGAAAATCTAAGCCCACCAACCAGCCACCAAGGGAAAAAGGTCCCCATGGTGGAACCACATGGCTTCAAACCTAAAGGGGTTTTGAAAGGTCTAACTAGTAGAAGGGTTTCCAAGACAAACAGGTTGTGGTATGATCCAATTTTGGGGAGGGAGCTTAGTGTGGCATCCCTAAAGGGAGGGAATCCCTTCTTTGGATATAAGGATCCTGTCGAGTCTAAGCTAAATTAGTTGACTACCCATTTTCCTATTGTTCCAGGTGAATTTTGAGCCTCTCAGGTCCACATCCATCAACTCATTATCATAGATGAACTAGAAAAAATACTCTAGACTTTTGGAAGTAATATGATTACCTCCATTTTTGTTTAAGAAGTAGAGAGGATATTTGAAATTCCCTACCAACATCCATTCCTCTTAACTAAAAATATTTTTCATCTGGTTCAAAGTGTTCCATAAGAAGACTCTCCCAGGGATAGAGTTTGGGGCATAGAGTTTGGATAGGACCCATATGCACTCTCTCTTTGTAGAAGAACAAGATATTAGAAATTCTATTTGAGGAGGATATTAGTATACCTTCTATCTTTAGAGGGTACTAAAGACATAAAATTCCTCCCAAGGCTCCCTAGGTAGGATTTGCTAAAAAATTAGAGTTCTTCCATATAGCTCATGGTACTCTTACCAAATTAGATTCCTAAACTTTGGTTTCTTGAAAAAGGATGATCTGGGGGTTTAAGTCTTTCCTCATGGATACCAAAATTTTTTTCTTGGCTTTACTATTAAGGCCTCTCACATTCTAGGAGAGGATCCTCATTTACAGAGGTTGGATTGGTGTTTTTCCCTTTGCCCAAGGAATAGGAGGATTTGTTTCTATGCCCCATTTAAAGAATGGACTCCACTTGAAGGTTATATTTTCCACTCAAAACCAACATATATTATGATCCATTTTGCAATTTCCACCTTTGTTTCTATTTTTTAAAGGTCCTAGTTTTAGGGCTTGGCTACCTTTTAATCACTGTCAATGTTTGCACTCATTTTTTTATATTTTTTGCTACAAGGCATGGTGTGTTTTGCCTATTACCTTATTTTGGTTCTAAGATAGATGAATTTGAGATATCATATAATTTCATTGATAAGGTCTCTTTTAGGTATAGTACACAACTAGGAGGTAAATGAACAAAAAGATAATAACAATGATTATTCTAAGGGGAGACAAGGATAAGATAATTTGGGAGTTGAACAACTCAGGATAATACACAACAAGAAGTGGATATAATGTAAAGCACCAAAAAAATAAAACTACCACAAGAATATAGAGAGATATTTAGTATAGCCCAAGCATTCCAAAAGTTTAAATGTTTGTATGGCTAGTAGGTCTAGGAAAATTTTATCCTGGGATAACCTAATGAAAAGGTATTTTGATGGCCCCTCACAATGCGTTCTATGTAAAAAGGGGGAGGAAAGTATAGACCATATCTTGGGTTAATGTTCAATAATGTAGGAACTATGGAAAATGGATTCTTAATATGTTTGGTAAATGCATGGTGATGAATGGCATAATTGAAGAATGGTTAAAGCAATGGCAAAGAACTTTTAAAACTGGGATATTGTAGACAATCTGGGATATATCAAAAGATATAATACTTTGGATTGTATGGTTGGAAAGGAATAGAAGAATATTTAAAGGAAGAGAGATTAGTTTAGAATTAATTGAAAGAAATATTTATTTATCTGTAGAGGAGTGTAAACCAATCCAATCAACTCACCCAATCCCTAATATTGAAGCAACTTGATATATGGAGTCAATTCATCAAATGGAATTATGATTTTGGGTATAGGAGAAACAAATTAAAGGCAAAGAATATAAAGTTGAAACTACTAGAAGTAGAATTGGTCAAATTGAATCTTCATGAAGCATCCAAAGGAAATCTAGGACTAACATGAGGAAGAATAATAAAAAATAATAGGGATGATAATTTGTCTCATTACACTTTAAATAGTTGATTTAAGATAAATAATTAAGCTAAGGCTTGAGTGGCTTTGGAAGGGTTAAAAATATGTAGATAAATAAAATGGAATAGAGTATGGATGGAAGGCAATTCACTAATAGTAATAAATACAATTTTGAGGAAAGCAAATTGTAGAAATACAAGACCTTGCCACAGAGTTTGAATAAATCAAGTTTACACATACATTAAGAGAAGGAAACAAATGTGTACATAGGCTAGCTACTAGAGGGTTTTTAGTAGAGGATCATGAAGTTAAATTCTATTTTCTATGGTTATAAAAAATAGTAAGTTTAGCTATAGTTGACAAGAAATATCGACTGCTTGAATTAATTAATGATTAATATTTACTTTAATATATTCCATTGATAATATTTATTTTCTTTTATAATATTAATGTGTTTTTATATAAAATATTTATTACAATTCTTGTGGTTGCACTTATGATTTAGGAGGGAAACTAGTAGTCTATATTTGAAAATATTACTCTACTAAGATGCAATGCATAGATAGTAGAGATGGATTTTTGGTATTGTGAAGGATACTGCATGAAAATTTGAAGAAGGATGTTGAATTTTGGAATATTTATATTTACAGAGAAAACTGAAGAAGATCAAGAAAATAAAAATGAAGAATTTAGACTTTTTATGAAAAATGTAGGTATCTAGCTATCACAACTCAATTGATATGAGAATTGAGTCTATTTGTAAACTCTCAAGCTCTAAAGGAGAGGGGTTGTTATTTTTCAAGTATGGGAGACTTGAATACAACCATTTTTTCTCTAGGAAAAAAAAAATGCATAGATACAAGATTTTAAAACCAATGGAATACTATATGAGCAAATACAACTATATAAATGTATGTCAAACCCCTACATTAAGCGTAAAGGGTAAATAGACCATATGAGACAATCCTCAAAGAGGATGCTATTTTTCCAATATATGGTTATCCAACCATATACTTTGGTTACAAAAGTATGGTAACCAAAGGATGTTATTTTCCCAAAGCATGGTAAACAACCCTCAAAGAGGATGTTATTTTCCTAATATATGGTTATCCAACCATCCTATGGTTACCAAAGCATGGTATACAACCCTACCCTTGTAGGATTCAAAACTTTAACCTCTATTCAGAGTTCCAAAGTCTCTACAATTAGGTTACTTAGATTGTACTAGAAAGTCCAATTCTAATCCTAGTGTAAATACATGCAACATTTTGAAGTCATCAAATTATGGAATATCATATGATCCACACCAAATACATATATGTATGTGGAATCAAGACTTTTCTTATTAAAATATGTGGGTTCCAAGTAGAAATTCATGAGTTATGAGCCTTATGTAATTTAAATTAGATATTTTTATTTTTATAACAACAAAAAATATTGATAGAGATTATTTTGAAGATGAGGAAATTAAAAAAGTGACCTTTTTCATGGAAGGGTTGAAAGCTCTGGGACCAAATGACTTCTCTCCTGTATTCTTCTAGAGATACTAGCACATTGTGGGGAGAGATATTGAAAATTCTTTAAAAGAGGTTTAGAGAACATGGCATATTTTAAGGGATGTTAATTCCATATTTTTGATACTTATTCCTAAGTATCACAGGATAAATAATTTTAATGATTCCATACCTATTAGTCTGTACAACATTGTGTATAAAATTTTCTCCAAGGTTTTGGCTAATAGATTAAAAATTTTCCTCTCGAAGATCATTGATCCAGCTCAAGCAGGTTTTGTGGCTGGAAGACAAATATTGGATGGGATTATTGTTGTGCATGGAAGCATTCAATATGTGGATAAAAGTGGTGTAGACACCTAAAATGCGTCATGTCGATGGCGGCTACTCATATGGGACACGCTACAAGACCATATGGAAGAGCTTGGACAGACTCCAAGATAGAGCAGTGGTTTTAACCACTCGATTTGGGTTCCTTGGTCTAATCAGCTCAAACCACTGTTGAGACATGTGGTCTAAAGCCTGAACCACTGCTGACACCCATGGTTTATAGTCTAGACTGTAGCTATCACCCGTGGTCTAGAACTAAAGTTTAGTTGGTCTTCATCTGAGCCAAATTGGTTTGAACGACCATTTTTTCTAGAATAAGGTAGTTGAAGGATGGAATATTCCAGAGGCTTCCAATCCAACTATCCCAACCACCTCTTCTTGATATTGGCTTCTCCATGAAGCCACCCCTAGCCCTTAGGTAATCCTATAAGTACCCCTCAAAATTAGGGTAAACTATCAAGTGTGCATTGGATATTAAAGTAGTGAAGCCCTGTTGGATTGTAGACTCACCTGAGTGTACTAAGAGAGTTTTGTTTCCATTCATTTACCAATTCATCAAGCATCATTTCAAACTGTGTCATGGATGCCCTAAGGAGTTAGAACACCAAAAAATGCAAATTTGGGCAAACAGAGGCCCAATTGTGCAATTCAACTGCCAAATCAGTCAGAGGACATCAAGGCAATCCTTGACCATCAATTTTACAAGGAAGATCAAGCCCATAACCTTTGATTTGGAGGGAAAAACTACTTTGTTGTCCGTCACGGCTAACAACCACGGTGTACAGTGCAGACCACTCATTTGAGTCACAGTTTGCAATCGATGAGAGATCTCCTGACTGTTATTTTTGTAGTGTATTTTAGTAGGTTAGATTAAGAATATTAGTGGTTCATTTAGCATTTTACAGACTCTAACTGATAGAATTAGGGATTTGAGTAGTGTATTTCATGCAATCAATCTGTTAGATAGATAGTTGTACTTTCTAGTTATATGTTTCAATTAATATTTTCAAGTATTGCATAGGGTTAACATGCTTTATTCGCTTTCTTGATTTTATTAGTGTTATGGCATCTTTATGTTCATATTACCTAAAGGGCCTCATCAAGAGAGGTTACCTATGCTATTAATGCTTTTATGTTGTTTATTGATCACAGGAAGCAGATTTGAAGGAGACTCAACCATCTAATTTCTTCCTCAACATGGAGAAGAGGGTCAACTCCACCCTAGAGTAGTTCGTGTCACCCCGAAGGGCCTAAAACTCACATTTACCCTTGATAGGGAACATTGCTTTTCCTATTGTAATGAAAGTATCAAAATGGTATCCCTAAGAGGGACGCAATTTTAAATGGAATTGGCTTCTTTATAATGGAATAAAAGTGTTTTTCTTCTTCTCATTTGTTGTCAATTTTGCATGCATCTACTTTTTTTCTCTTATTTCATTTTATGCAATAGGAAGCATAGGTGTGAGGCCATTTTGGTAGTCACAGAAGGCAATCACGATGGGACTATTTTAGCCTCTGATTTTTTATCCTTTTGTGTTTTTGGATATCAGGTGCAAACCGATATTGACAAAAATGGTCTCATTGTTGGCCCGTGACTTCAAGACGTAGTCTACAGTAGCAACCGTGTAATAGAGCCATGGTTTGTAGCAGATACAATAGAAAATAGGGATTGAAAGCTTTATCAGATGAGGATCGAAGGTAGGTCCCATATTTAACCCCTATTTTTGTTTTTACTACCTGTGTTTTTTTGGTTTGCATGAAAAGGAGATTTAATTAGGACACATAAAATAAAATGAAAATGGATTAGGTCATAGGGTTTCAATTCTTTTCATGTTTTAGCTAGGTGCATCTAGGAACAGTGGACCTCTAAGTGCAGTCCGCCCTAGAATCCAATATGCTAGATTAAATTGTGTGTTGGTTTGCATGTCTAAGGCCCAATCAGTGGCCATTTACATCATAAAATACATTTTTGAAAAGAGCATGTAGGATGTAGCTTGCATTTTCTGAATTTGAAAAGTTCTTTCACTGTATAGCACTTAGGAAATGAGCATGAATGTTGTATGATGCATTTTATTTTCGTGCAACAACTAAAATTAACCACACACACCACATTTCAATTAAATGCTAGTGAGTTGGAAGTGACATCCAACCATTAGTAGGGTTTCAACGATGGTGGGGGTGATTTCCATCTATTGGCCCAAATCCTGCATACCCTATGTTCTAGACCAATACCATATCCAAGGACCTTTCGTAGCCTAGAAAATTTGCATATACTCCTCTTTAGAGGGTACGATGATGACTGGGTGAAAATGGGTGAGGATTTAGGAGGACATGTGCTCCTTGATCATGTGCGGGCTTCATTACCACATATTATAGGTTGGATTACGTGGTCTGGAGTTCATATCCAAGTTGTTCAGCTACGAGTATACAGGTGAAAGCTAATTAAACTGAGATTATCATCCAACAAGATTTCAAACATGATAAGAGCTTCTAATACTGATACAACAAATCATGAAACAATATCAAACAGTTTAGGACTCACATTTAAAATTTAATTCAATATAATCACCATTGTATACCTTGTTTGCATAATAAAACATAAATATAGACACTAGGTACACCATGGTGGAGACATAGGGTGGTCATTAAAGGCTTAAGCCTGATGCCATTGACCAAGCCCCACCAAATTTACAATAAAATGTGTTGAACCCTCGCCCACATGAGCTTCCCAAACGTCATTTGATGAGCATCAGAGGAGACAATTCGACATGAGGAGACACCATTGAGCGTACCCTCGATAGAGGAGTTTTTGTACACTCTTCTAGACATAGGATAGAGCATGGAGTCTGTCAGCATGAGGGTGCTCCACTTAGAGGCCATTATCGAGATCATAGTGCACGTGCATCAATGGAATCGGTCGATGAGTATGTCATACAAGGGGCCAAGTTGGTACCCCTACGTACTAGGTCTAGAGGAGGTTCCATACCTCCACCTTCAGAGCATAGACGAGATTAAGATCCACCCATTCAGGGGTATGCCAAAAGGGCTCGCTTCCAAGCATAAGCCTATTCACACTCCCATGTGTAGTGAACCTCGTAAGATCACTATCAACATATCCAAGGTGGGAGCCAATGGTACGCCATCAATTGAACCATGGTGATCTAGAAAGTTGGATGGTTTAGGTAGCATTCTTGAGTAGTTAGGCTATAAGCCTTCAGCTTCACCCACTCGTGCTCTAAGTGAGCATAGTGGGAGCACTATTAGGACTACCAGAGAACATGGGGAGGTTTCCAAGCACCCTAATGGTTTGCATCCACCATCCACACATGGTGGCACACAACACATGAATTATCATGATGCCAATGTTATCTTCATGAACAAAGATAAAAGCATAGCAAATATGTCAGATGGGTACAAGACCCATAAGGTCGCCCACATGGAGCACACATAGCAGAGGTCTCACATCCGATCATATTGATAGATCGCATAGACTGGTATCCGAGTAGAGATGGTAACTCCTCCAAGATCAATTAGAGGATGCTCGTGCAAAGAGGTAGCGCATTGAAGATAAGAATCTTCAGGCATAAAGGCTCATTAGAAAAAAATTATATGAGCAATGTATGCATGAAGAATGCATCATTACCCAAAAGGATCATGTAGAACAAGAGGATAGGCTATCCAAGGCTGGTTTATTCACTCATGTTGAAAACAGAGAGCGCACTCATAGAAGGGTTTTTTCACAAGCCGACGTGCATGAGGAGCGCAAAGATGCTCACACTCATGTCAGTGCCCAACAAAGATAATAACCACCACCATTCAAAGATCAGAGGCAAAGACAATATGAGGAAGAAAAGGGAGATGGATCTGATCAAGGATATCTTGAAATCTCCCAAGTTGAAGAGGAGGAAGATCAACATCATCCACTTCGATAAAGGAAGAATGTACCTCCAAGACCACTCCCACGTCAGCTTAAGGAGGACTTTATATCCTCACAGGCCTATCAGTCCTTAGTAGAGAAAGTGAAATCAATCGAGATGCAAGGCACGACTTCCCAAAAGTTGACATTAAGCAAGATTTATAATGAGCCTTTGGACCCCTCGGTGCCTATTCCAGCATATCCTGAGCATTTTGACATGCCCAAGCTAGATAAATTCAAAGGTGATGAAGACACACAAGATCATGTCACAATATTTTTGGACATGTGCTTCTAGATTGCAAGCAATGATGCCTTGATTTTATGTACATTCATCACAACCCTCTCAGGCCTAGCTTGGGAGTGGTTTAATTAGCTGAAGAGGCACAATATAACCAGTTTTGAGCAACTAGTTGATGCCTTTCTTGAATGCTTTTCTTTTGGCATCAAGAAGTAAGCTAACCTTTTTGATTTGGCCATGCTAGCTCAACACGATGATGAGCCAATCATAGAATACGAAAAGAGGTGGAGGAGATTAATGGAAAAGTTTCCATTCCCTATTCCTTCTAAAGAATTGACCTGGATGTTCATGAAGAGTTGTATCAAGCACATCTCATTATTGTTGCAACTGCAACAGTACTAGACATTCAAGGAAGATTTGGTGCAAGCCAAAGTAATTAAGGATATCAAGTTACAAGAGGGAAACTTGAATCTCAAAAATAGGAAGGAGGGGCACAAGAAGAGCTCCACAAAACATCAAGACAAGAAAACCCATGTCAAGCAGGTGGTGTTAAACCTCCAAAGAGCGGATAAAGGGTAACAAAATCATAACTATCAGGACCAACCTCCTCCTACGCAATACGAGTAGTGCAAGAATAATTACAAGGGAAAAAATAAAGGAACATGTTGTGGCTGCTCCACAACGTACCCCAAAATTGGGGACCCACATTTTTTGCATGTTTCCAAGAAGACCGAAGTGGCCCATATGCTAAATATCAAAGAAAAAGCAAAACACCGCAAGGAGGAAAAAGTGTCGCGATATCGCGACATGTTGCATTTTCGCGGTCCAAAGCAAAGAGAAAGAGCAAGGAGGAAAAAGTGTTGCGATATCGTGACATGTTGCATTTTTATGGCCAAGAGCAAGAGAAGAAAGAAAAGTGTCACGATATCGCGACATGTTGCATTTTCGCGACCAAACGAGAAAAGAAAGAACAAGAAAGAAAAGTGTCGTGATATCGCGACATGTTGCATTTTCGTGGCCAAGAGCAAGAGAAGAAAGAAAAGTGTCACGATATCGCGACATGTTGCATTGTCATAGCCAAAAGAGAAAAAGTGTCACGATATCGCGACATGTTGCATTGTCATAGCCAAAAGAGAAAAAGTGTCACGATATCGTGACATGTTGCATTGTCGCGGCCAAAAGAAAAAAAAGTGTCACGATATCGCGACTTGTTGCATTGTTGCGGCCAAAAGAGAAAAAGTGTCATGATATCACGACATGTTGCATTGTTGCGGCCAAAAGAATAAAAGTGTCGCGATATCGCGACATGTTGCATTATCGCAGCCAAAAGAAGAAAAGTGTCATGATATCACGACATGTTGCATTGTCACGACCAAAAGAAGAAAAGTGTCGCGATATCGCGACATGTTGCATTGTCACGGCAAAAAGAGAAAAAATGTTGCAATATCACTACATGTTGTATTTCCACGATTCAAAAGGGGCAAGCATGCAGAGAAACAATAAGTGTCACGATATCGTGACATGTCCGATTTTCACCAAGGCAACAGAGTAGTTGACAGTGCATCTGATAATAGTGACGTGGACATAAGGAAAAAATCCAATGAATAAGATAAAACATTACATAAGGAATATTTAATGATTTGAAATATTTTAAGATGGCCGTTACACACGGAAGGAAACAGACGCAAGCCCATGTGGAGAAAAGGAAACGTTCTTTTGAAATCAAACGAAAAGTGAAGCCAAACCATGGAAATGAAACGAAGGGCCACAGAATAGAAACAAAAAGTTTTTTTTGGAAATCAAAACACATGCATGCACAAGGGAAGGTGAAAATGAACAGTCATGGAGGGAGAAACAAATTTTTTTTCAGAAGTTTTAAATACGCCATTAAAGAAGTGGAGAGGGGCTGGAAATTGTAGAAAAAAAACAAAGACTATTTTTCGGAATAAAGGATTTTTTTTTGGCAAGAGCAACTCTTGTGTGTGAAATCAAAAGGAGATTGAAACTAAGACTGCGGCTATTTCTGTAAATCTTCCCTTTGCATTATTGTTTCTTGTATCTATTCATTTATGCCATAAAGTGGGTTACGATAGGTGAATGATAGAATGATGCAATTATTTGTTTCCTTAGAATCTTGCATCTGATCTAATTTGATTGTGTTTATGTTGCAGGTCTGTTAGGTCAGGTTGTTTTAGAATTTCATCTCATAACTTGGGGTTTTGCAGGGAGGAGATTGCTAACCAAATTAATGTCTTGTTTTGTTTTTCCAGCTAACTTTTGTAAATAATGTTTCTGTTTTAGTTTTTTGATATTTAGATTAGTCTTGCTTTAAAATCTACTATTTCAATTCGGGTCCATTCCAGAATTTCTGCATTTTTTTTCATTCTTGCATATCCAAACACCTTCATCTAATTTTCTTAGCTTGTTAATTTACTAATTTTTTGCCAACATTTAATGCTAACATTACTAACTTTACTAACACCAAATGCTAACATAGGGATAGTGGAACACTGTTAAATGAAGATAAAATGAACTCGCTAACTCTAACAATGAATCTCATGTTAAAGGAACTGAGCTTAAAATGAAGTAGCTTATACCACACACTTTCTCATTTGGAATCTTTTTAAGCTGAAGATAAAAGAGGTTACTAACTGGGTTTCGAGTAGATCACTTTAATCTCAAGAACATTAAAAGAAGCTATCTTAGCATTTGGTTGATTTAATGGATTATGGTTGTAAAGTACTTCTTTGAATCATTAAAGGCCCCTTGTTAACAGTTACTTGCATGGTTTAAGTTATTCTGGTATACATTCGTTTATTTTCTTTAGTCTTGATTGATTATATGCACATGAATGTTTGTTCACAAGAACCTTGGAGAAATGAATAATGCTACTTAATTTATTTGCAAGAGAGAGTTTCCTATTTGAGACTCTAGTTGTGGTGATCATTTTGCTATAGGGAAAAATATTCACTCAACAAAACAACGCCTGCCTCACCAATTCACGCCTTTGATGAAATCGTTGATATCAATATTCCATCAATTATGTGAGGCTAAGGCAATCAAGTTGCCCGAGATTAAGTTGTTTGATCCTCACTAGCCCAAGTTAAAGGGGTATCAAGATGATCTATTTTGCATCTTCCATCGCATGAAGGGCCATGACATCAAAGTGTGTTGGTCCTTCAAACATATAGTGCAAAATATGATCGATAAATGTGAGCTTATAGTGTCGAATAATCCATAGGTGCTCAACAACCAAAACATGGGGATTTATAAAATTCCATTTTCAACCCATGAGGCATCACACAACAACATTGTCCAGGTCAACCAAGTGCACATCGAACCACCTATCTAGGGGTTCGTAGGTATGGTTAATGTCGTTACTAGACATGGGAGGTATGAGCAACCAAATCAACCTCATGCTCCCATCAAGATACAAGCTATGCTGAATCAACGACCAGTTTAGAATATTCTAGGCCCACCAACTAGACTGGTGGTGACCATACGAAGTAGGTTGGTTCAAAACCTGTAGATAACTCCTATGAAGTTCTCTATTTATGAGCTGATATAGCAGTCCCCCAGGTACAGGGAGACTCTCATGGACATTTTGAGGTCCATTGAGGTGTACTCCCAGGATGCTCAAGAATTCACCAATTTTGTGGGACACGTCAACAGTGCCAGGAACCTATGATTCAATTCTATGATCATGAAATTAGGATGGTTCCTATAGATACGACTGACCTACCGTTACATATCATTGTGTGTGTTAATCACATGCCATTCAAGAGGGTTTTGGTCGACACTAGTTTGTTGATCAATATTATAATGACCAAGGTATTAAGTCATTTAAAGCTACCCAAGTCACATATTGTGCCCACCATATTCACATTGAGAGCGTTTAATGACGCACTATGCTCAATGGTTGGCATAATCATCCTACCTATTTAGGTGGGCCTAAAGACCATCCCCATGATGTGTCATGTGATCAAAGGCACCATGTAATATAACATCCTACTTGGGAGGCCTTGGATTCGAGAAATGCATTGCATTCCCTCCATACTACATTAATGTGTAAAATACATTCATGAGGGACAGGTTCATATGGTGCCATCAAATGAAGAGCCCTTCAAATTCGTGAACCTAGCTGATTTTCTAGGGGGTTTCGTACTCCCATAAACACACCTAGACGTTCAACCAACATCGTTGGTTAAGAATCTAGGAGGTAAACAAAAAGTGCATGCTCAACCATCAACATCTATATCACACAAATCCGAGCACACTATATCAACTTCTTTGAAATCGACTGCATCATCAATGCTTTAGGATGAAAGGAAGCTAAAGGTAAAAATGGGCAAAAAAGAAAAGAAGCATGTGCCTAAACCAGTCGCCAATAAGTCTCCCACTCCCATGGAAGTGGAGGAAGCCCAGGACAAATCCAAGGAGGTACCTCAGCCTACCTCGCCTACATTTTTAGCAAGGTCATCCAACCCCATATGACTATTCATTTGTCCAACATAGGGTTAGGTGAATATATTATGTAGAATGTCACCTTTGGACCAATCCTAAAGACTACACAAGAGATGGGTCAACCGCATGCTCATCATTTTTTGGTTGGATCAATAGTGCCATTGGGAGAGCCACCCAATCAAATAAACTTCATCTATGCTAGGTTGGATCATCTTCCTACTCGAATGCCCATGGATGAAGATGATGATGAACCATTCACAGTGAATGTTTGTTACCTATCCAACCTTGAATATTCCATGTGCATTTTTGAATTATATCATTGGCATGGGTATGGCCTTGGTCTTTTTGAGCAAGGATGTAGGACTTCGCTTGAGCCACATTATCAGTTGGAAATTGATAGGTTTGGGTTAGAGGTTGCAAATACGAGGACAAGATGATTTGCTTACAACATCTTTAGACCGCTTATACCTTAGTTTGGGGGGTGAAGCAGATTTCAATCCTTATCACCTAGTTCCTTCCACTTTTCAAGGGATAACCGGATGGTGTCTTACATCACCATAGAACCACCTGAGACATATCACAAGGATATCTTGGTGGATGCCAGTCTAGATGATCTACCAAGAGAAAACTTGGGTCAACAAATCCATGGGGTAGCCGATGATACAGGCATGCAGGATCAAAATGCTATCGCAATGATAGATTCTAAGTTGGAAGGGCATTCTGATGAGGGCATAGTAGAGTCCATCTTTGAGATAGGTGGACCAAGCTGAAGTATAGGAGAGGACAATGATTCCTAGCTCGACGATCAATTAGAGGATGAGGCTGAGCCGATTTATGAGGCAATATCATATTTATGATGTTTATACCCAATTTTTTGAGATAGTGATGATAGTGATCAAGATATAACCTATATGGGGCCATATTTTCTAGAGTGTTCCACTCCTAGGGGAGTGAATGATGGAATGTGGATTTTTGATAGTGACGAGGAAGATGAGACAAAGAGGGCCTATCTTGGTCCCCACTATTTATGTCACCTTCATCAGCCCATCGATATGGATGAGGTTTATCATCAGCTACATGTTGGTCCTCGCTTGAGGGTGAGATGACCAACCCTGGATCAAATATATCAAATGGTTAATCCACCTCCTTCAACCTACATGGAACTCCTTGAGCCACATGATCCTATTTTGCAATTAGTGCATAGGGAAGACCCGATCATATCGATGGCACTTAGAGAGGATCCATTTATACCCGTACCACTAGAGCTAGATCTAGGGTATGGAGGGTGCACATATGTAGAGTCACATGCATGTGGTCCTGGAGATATGATCCATTCCATCAATATGATCTCCATATATTTGACCACTCTACTCTGTAATCTAGTCAATATGTCCAAGCCATTGTATCTAAATGTAGATGCTATCAATTGGGATCATGTTGACTCACCTGTTGAGCCTAAATATTTCTTCCCTAACGAAGAAATGCTACAACCATTTCATTTTGTGCTAAGCTATTCTTATGATGTCTATCATGCTGAGGATGCTTCCAATGCGGAACCTATAAACCCAGAAGATGACATCCACTTGATCCCTACACCTCATCAACTTGAGGAGGGATCACACATGTCAATAGAGGAAACCTTTGATGTGGATATCAGTAATGATCCCACCAATCCAAGGAAGGTTAAATTTGGAGAGAGTCTCACTCCCGATGAGCATGCCACCCTCATCCCTCTACTGAAAGAGAGACCCAATATTTTTTCTTGGACTTACAAAGATATGCCTAGTCTAGACCCAAAATTTGTTACCCATAACCTTTCACTAGATCTTTCAAAGAAGCCAATCAAGTAGAAGCTTAGAAAGATGCATCCAATAGTAGCCTTAATGGTGAAATATGAATTGCAAAAGTTGTTGGACGTAGAGTTTGTCATTTCCATCGACTATCTAGAATGGGTATCCAATATGGTGCCTATAGGAAAACCTAATGGAAGGATCCATATTTGTATGGATTTTAGAGACCTAAATAAGGCAACACCAAAAGATTCATTTCTATTGTCGAATATTGATGCTCTTGTAGATGCAATCATAGGTCATGAGATGCTCTCCTTGATGGATGGTTTTTTTGGATATAATAAAATTTGGATTAAGCCCGAAGACCAACATAAAACCATATTTATAATGCCATGGGGGACATTCTATTACAAAGTTATGCCATTTGGCCTTAAAAATATTGGTGCCACATATCAACGGGCTATGACATATATCTTTCATGACTACATGCACAAGATCCTAGAGGATTATATCGATGACTTGTTGGCTAAGTCATTGTTGTGTGATGAGCATGTTGAGGTCTTGAGAAAGGTCTTCGATCGTCTGATAGAGCATAATGTCAGGTTGAATCCTAAGAAGTGCATATTTGGTATAACTTTAGGAAATATCTTAGGATTCATCATTTCAAAATGAGGCATCGAAGTTGACCCAACAAAGGTCAAGGTTATTCTAGAGATGCGTCCCCCCATAAATATCAAGGAATTAAGAAGCCTTCAAGGCAAAGTAGCATCCATAAAGTGATTTATCACTCAATTATAGAATAAATATCGACCCATGAATTGATTGCTACACAAGGGGGTCCCATTAAATTGGGATGAGGACTGTCAAGCAGCCTTTACTAAAATCAAGAAATACCTAGCGATGTCGCTAGTGCTAGCTCCACCAAGGCCAGATGTGCCATTTCTACTATATATCGACAACTGACTTTGCATTAGGGACCATGTTAGCCCAAAAGAATGTGCAAGGTAAAGAGCAAGCCATATATTATATTAGCCAAACCTTGGTGAGTTATGAGCTAGGATATGCATATGTGGAGAAGTTGTGTTTAGCAATAGTGTTCACTACAAAGAAATTGTGGTACTATATGCTAAGTCATACGACATATGTAATATCAAAAAAAAATCCTTTGTAGTATATGATGAGCAAGACATATCATAATACATGTACTATGAAGTGGATCATGCTACTGACATAATTCAATTTGGAATTCATAAGCCAAAATTCCATTAAGGGATAAGTCATAGCTGATCATCTAGTTGAGGCACTACTATCAAATAGTAGGCCTCTTACCATTGATCTTTTGGATGATGTGGTCTTCATTATATCCAAAGCTCTCAGAACCTGAAGAACCAGAAAATAATGTTGATATGACCTTGTTCTTTGATGGTTCAAAGTACGAGCAAGGGGGTGGTGCAGAAATAGTGTTTGTCATGCTACAAGGAGCTCCAATGCCCTTGTCATTCAAATTAGACTTTCCTTGCACCAATAATAATTCTGAATATGAAGCCCTACTTCTAGGCCTCCACACAGCCATTGCCATGAATATTAAAATATTAAACATCTTCGGTGACTCCTTGCTCATAGTCAACCAAGTTAAGGGACTCTTTTAGTGTCGATGTCCCATGTTGAAAGCTTATAAAGATCTTGTTATTACATATTTGGCTAAGTTGGAATGGTATGACATCGAGGCAATCCCTCATTCATAAAATAGGTTTGCAGACACCATGGTATCTTTGGGATCCTTAATCCCTCAAAATTTATCTACGTTTTACTACCATTCATGTTAAAATGCTCTCGCATCCTACGATAGAGCGCAAAGCCTTTGATAATAAAGAGTCAATCAACATGATTAGCGTGGAACCAAAAGTTGAATGGTTCTATAGAGCTAAAGACTTTCTAAAGAAGGCACCCTAGGGGTCATTAACCTCTTAGAGTCCTACGGGGAGTGGCACTACCATTCACCACAAGGTTGTTTCCCAGTCTGCATTTGCACATGTAGATATGCAGGGGGAGCAAGTCATCTTGGCAATCGAAGCTGAGGCTTATCAAAACTAGATGTCGTAAATCCAAGACTTCTTAAAACTTGGTTTGATCCTAGAGGGATTTTCGTGTGCCACAAAACACACATTCAAGCAGAAAGTGACTAAATATTTCTTTTTAGGAGATATTTTGTACCGACGAGGTTTATGATGGAGTTCTCCTTCATTGTCTAGAGCCCCAAGAGTCATCTTGGGCGATTTCACAAGCTCATGACGATACGTGCAATGGCCATTTCAACGACATGGCCATCGTCAAGCACATCCTTCAAATGGGTTACTATTGGCCCACCATGGAGAAGGATTGCAATGTATATGTCAAGAAATGCATCAAATGTCAACATCATGCTAATCTTACGCACTTGCCATCACAGGCCTTACAACCCATCCAAGTGGCTTGGCCATTTTCTTAGTGGGGATTGGATCTCATCGGGAAGATCTCTCCCCCATCATCGGGTCGACATACATTTATTATCATGGCTACTGAGTACTTTACAAAATGGGTGGAAGCAATACCCTTAACAATGACGACTGGAACTCGCATAGAGGAGTTTATACTTAAGCATATCATATGTCATTTTGGGATTCCATCCAAGATAGTTTTGGATAATGGAACATCATTTAAGAATAAAACTGTGAGAGCTTTGACATCTAAGTATAGAATCAAACATAGTTTTGTGACTCCATATTATCCATAGGTAAACGGGCAAGCTAAGGCCTCAAATAAGATAGTGGTTTTCATCTTGAAAAATATGGTACAAGAACACCACAAATATTGGTATATCCAGCTACCCCTTGCATTATGGGCTTATAGGACTAGCATTCGGACACCCACTGGGGCAACTTCATTTTCACTAGTATATGGTGTTGAGGCCATTATGCCCTTAGAGTTGGAAATTCCAATATTGCGCATCGCATTGAAAGAGTTCATCGATGATGACATCGCATGACAAGCTCACCTAGATCAATTGATGTTGCTTGATGAATGTCACGTGAATGCCCTAGAGCATCTTCACGTTTATCAAGAGCGATTAAAATGAGATTATAATAACAAAGTCCATCAGAGAGACTTTGAAGTTGGGGATCTTATGCTGAAAGAGAACCAATATAACTCTAATTTACCTCCAGATATGCAAGACAAATTCATGGCTAATTGGCTAGGACCCTATATCATATCTAAAAATATTGGTCCGGGTACCTATCACCTAACGTCTCTAGGGGGTGTTGAAGAGCCTAAACCTCTCAACATCATCCATCTTAAGGTGTTCTATGCTTGAGAGCATAGCAAAAGGCACCAAGGGTTCCTAAAACCACTTGGTCATGTTAGTTAAAGGCCTCGAAGTTTTGCCAAAAATCACTCGATCATCGTAAAAGGCTCCAAGCTCTCTTGTGAGTAGTTTTATCAATCAAAACGTTTCAAAGGTATTTGTAAGCTCTTTGGTCAATTGGTAATTGGTAAAAGGACAAGTTTATTCCCTACCCAAAATCCCTTGCTTATGTTAAAATGAGCAATATCCCAGAGTGATATCGCACATCAATCCTCAATATTGATACCACGATCGATATCATAGATTGCATCCCATATTGATATCCCATTTTGATATCATAAGATCGATATCCTCAATCGAAACAGTTTCCCAAAGTAAAATCCCCAAAGGAAGTTTTTGAAGAAAATTATCAAATGTCAATTCTAGAAAGTCAAGTCAAATGAAGACAAATTGTACAAGGAAATTCAAATCAGTATCAAATCCCTTGCTCAAGAAAAGAGAAAAAAAGAAAAGTACAAAATAAACAGTGATTATTGTCACTAAAGTACAAAAATAAACAATGATTTTTATCACTTTATATGAACAAGTATCCCAAAAAATTGAAGAAAAGAAGGGAGCGAACTTGAATCCATGGAATTGTCTAGCACTACTATACCTTATGCATGATGATATGTTTGATGCATTAGCACCTCACTTATGTATAGACCAATGTTTGAATGTGGAAGAGCTAGCTTCAGGTGTCCTGTATCGCCTAGTGGTCTAGTCCAACTAAAATCTAAACCTAGGATTGGATAAACATATGTGGACCCCCAATCTTAGCAATGGGCTGAAATAATCCCACCTGACATCAGGGTATGCTTATGCTTTATCTTAATATACTCATTTGCACACACAGGGATAATGAACAGTTAGGGCCTATCCTAGCGAAAGCCTTACATTTTAGAAGTCTAGTTTGGTCAGTATACAACTTTTGATAAGTCAACTAGGGTGTTTGAGTCTCATGGAAAACCTCAAAAATTTCTCTAATAGCAACAAAATACCAAAGATCACAAACCATAAAAAATAAAAGTCATTCAATCATCAAATTGCAAAGTATCGAATCCGTGATACATCATTACATTGAGCACAATCAAGATATAGGATAGATATCGGATGGATATCAAAAATGATATTTAGATGACCACTGACTATATTGTGCATATATTTCAAATTGCAAAAGGAATATAGAGTGACATATTATATCATTCGCATCATACCGCTTCATATCATTGCATTTCATATATGGGTGATTAATTGATTAAATTCTTGTAATGAGGATTTTCAATTACATTCATGATTTTTACACATTCTATGGTGTCATCCATTAGATTGTTAAACACATATCACATTCATTCCTTATGTTTTAAGTGATTAAAGCATACAAGTTCATTTACATTAGATTACCATCATGTAAATAATGCATTACATACATTGCACCAACATATCGTGACATCGTCATAAATTAAATGCATACAATACAAGCAAAATTAAATATGCATTTAAAAGTAAACATTGCATCCATATGCATCCATCATAAATAGCACATCTAAACATCTAGATCACTGCATATCATCATCATCATAAATTAAATAGCTATCTAGTGCATGTCATCCATACATCACATCATATAAGCATAGCATCAATATGAACATCTACATCCATGTGCATAACATAAACATAAAATCAAAAATAAACAAGTACACATAATGAGCCAAAATGATCAATCTCATATATATATATATATGTCCAAAAAGAGTACATCAAGGGTATATCAAAATGCCCACAGGCTACAACTATGTAGGTCCTCGACCTTACACTCAAAAATAGTACAATAAAGTATCTCTAAAGATCTATACTAAACAGGGCCTACGCCCCTAGTCTATGAGGCACCTCCGTCACCTCCACCATCCCTGTGAGTCCTCTGCGAGCTAGCACCATGAGTACTCGAGGACCTGTGAGTCCTCTCAGTCTTGTGTGTCCTATGGCTAGAGCTAGCAGAAGACTACCCTATCTCCCTGGTCCTAGACCTGGTCCATTGGGTCCCTATAGTGTGGGTATCCTCTGGTACCTCCCCACCTATCAGTCTGATGTGGCCCTCCAGCTAGGAGATGTGAGTCACATGCATTGTATCTCACTCATTACCCTCCTCCATGAGGGAACAAAGCCTCCTGATCTCTTCCATGGGGTCACGACCTACTGGTAGTAAAGAAGATGGTGCTATCGAAGGTGGCATGACAACCTATGTAGCTGAGGGGCCCCCATCACTGCCCTCAGTAGGTCCCTCTCAGTAGTCATGGCACTCAATTGTGCCTATGCCACATCCCGCTGGCTAGTGAGTTGTACGATCTGAGTGTCTATAGTGGTAGACTATGCATGAAGAGCTATCCTCTCCTCCTCATATCCCTACCACTACCTCTCACCCCATGCTAGCTTCACCTCTAGAGTGGTGATAGATGTATCCCTATGCAAAATCTGAGTCTACAGTCTCCCAACCTGGCTTTGGAGGTCGGCAATATGGGCTCTCAACTACCCAATCTCACTGTCAGGAGGTGCCTCACCCTCCTCAGCTATGTCCTCCTCTACCTCAACCTAAGGAGCCTCCTCTATGGCAACCTTTATACCCCATCCACCCTCGGTATGTTGGCACACCCTGCACCCATCTGGATCAGCCTCTACGCCATCATCTATCCGGCCGAGGGGCCCCTCTCCTCACCACTATAGAAGTGACCACCAAGTGTCATACTTTGTTGTGGTGCTAGCTCCATCCATGCCTAAATCCTAGAAGTCATCATCCTCATTACCTAGCGATGTTGACTGAACCTATGGTAAATCTCACTTTAGTACTAGACATTTATAGATAATAGGAACCACTAGAATATCTTGAATAATCCTAAATTGGTGTAGGATACATGAGTAGTAATGGTACTCACAAATCATGATCTTATGGCTAAGTAACCATCGATCCCTCCTCACCTGGTGTAACCACTCATCAGCCTCCTACCACGCGGGGCAATCCATGTATGGGCACCACTCTATGTCATCCACCCAAAGCTATGCAAATCTAGCAATATAATGGTTCAGGTCCCCAGCGTGAGACCTACTCTAGAACCCCTCCTCCTCATGGGGCCAGCATGTCGCATAGCACTGTGCATGGTAGCAACAAGAAGTAATCCTGAGTGGTAGGTCTATGGGCCTCTCGATTCGAATGTGTTGCCAACCCTAGATCTGAAGCAGTAGGCTACAGCTAATGCTAGACCCGACTCCTATGGGTAATCTAAAACAACTCTTGATAAAGCTGAGCTAGCAGCGTGCTCCCCCATGCTAAGATCAAAGGCCACTATGTAGAACTCTGAGTAACTCTCTTGATGATGGCTAGGAGGTTCCAGGGGATCCTCACACCCGAGGAGTCTAGAAGCACGATCTAAATAACTAAGTGCATGAATATGGCCTCTCGGACTGAGAAGACGCCCTCCTCATGCCAATATCCGACATGGATACCTCCATGATCAATCCTATTCTGAGCATCCTGGCTACGCCTACCGAAGATGGCATCAAAAATAGCTCCCTTGCTATTGAATGGAGTGGAGGTGATGGGCTCCCCATCGATCGAGATCCTAAAGATCCGGTAAACATCCTCTAGTGTCATAGTCATTTCACCTATGGGTAGGTGAAATGTGTTGGTCCGTGCATCCCAATGTCGGGCCAACGCAGTCATGTATGTCTGGTCTACCCTGATCGTGGGCAGATCAAGTACGTATCCAAATCCAACTAAACCAAACCACTCCCTCTTCTATCCAATGAGCTATCTACAGAGGGTCTGAAGGAGATCCATATCCCTGGATCTAGAGGTCAAGGTCTGAAAAGAAGCAATGCATAAGGAAAAAAAGGTGACTAAAAATAACTAAAAACAGCTAAAAATTGACCTAAAAATGTCAAACAAATCTAAAAAATTGCTAAAAATACAAAAACATGCAAAAAGTGATCAAAAATTCCAAATAAAAATAAAAAATGCATCTCAAAAGTGCAATAAATGGCATTAAGTTCTAGTAAAAAAATCAAAAAAATCAAATAAAAATTGATTTTTTTTTCAAAAGTTTTGGAACCGCGGGTCAAATCTACGGTCCGCATGATGGTCAAAATTTGACCGTTGGGATTTGAATCCCATCGTGGCTGACAACCATGGTTCCCAATATAATAATTGGGAGCCACGTCTGCCAGCTGCGGTCTAGGAACGTAACCCTTTTAGGGTCACTTCCTAGCCTGGCACCCAAAAATTAAAAGTCCTAATCTAGCCTAAACTAATGTGAGGTTCATTACCAGCAGTTTAGTGAAGTTAATTTGACCCATTACTTAATGTGGTTCATTTTTTTAAGTTGGTAAGGAGTGCGAGGACTCGATTTTGAGTTACCTTTCCCGCACCAATGCCTCTGCTGGATGAAGGTTGCGTAGGGTCTGCCATCGGGATGTGTGGGAGGTCGTAGGTAGTTGTTTCAGTAGTGTTTCATGTCAAATATTGTTTCCTCACCTCTCAGAGCTCTCTAGTTGCAATTGCTTTCAAGGAATAATAATGAAATTTTCAAATGGAAAAACTTTATATACTTTTCTTAATTTCTTCAGACCACAACTGACAATCGCGATCCTGGAATTAGGGTTTTTCGATCAGTGATTCTGAGCCATGGTTCCCAAATTTGATATTTCCAACCACTGCCCATGCGTGCGGTTCGCAACTGGCATTAAATGCACCAAAATCCCACCGTGGGAAGGTTTTAAATGATAAATTAATGATTCCTAATGGATCAAAATCTCAATAAGAGCAATCAATTTAGCAAATTTGGTGATTTTCAAGCACCAGGATCAATTAAAAACTCAAAAAGTCAAAAAAAAATTATTAAACAAGTCAAAAGCCAAATGCACCTCATATTCAATTATTTACCCTAGACACTCGACGGTTGCAGTGACTGATGCTCCATGCAATCCGACGAGATGAGTAAATAACCATAAGGACATTTGGGGAAAAATTATCATCATTGATTTGATATGCTTCTTTTCAATCCCGAAGAAGGCCTTCGAGGCTAGACCACTCCATGGGAACGAGGCGTTTCATGTCATTTCTCCTATGACATATTTTCAGTAGATCATCGATAAATTGATTCAACATAAATCTAATTGGAATTGTATCATTTTGATTCCCTAAGAAGGCTATTGCAGCCCGACCGCTCCATGGGATAGAAATGTGCAATTACTATTAATAGTTGCAATCATAAGTTGAACTAGGCCTAGCCAAGTAATTAAATGCTAAATTCTAAGTTTTTTCAGATCATTCATTGTGGTCAAGTGACACGTCACTTCATTCATTGTCATTACCCTCATCGACTCATCGCTTGAGGGGGTAGTCATACTTTCAAATCATAATCAAAATCAGTAGAAGATCCCTTGATCTTGTCAAATTGCGTTCGTCCTTGTGAATCATTGTCAACAACTATCATAAGCTTACCCCTTTGCTTGGGGAAAATAGCATATATGATAGTTTATTTGTAGCTCTCCTCATTTCGGTTATATAGGCCTAACTCCTATTGTAGCACCAAAGCTACCCGAATGCCTGATGATGAGTGCAAACTCTTTCAAATTTAAGCCTTTCATCGAGTTGGAAGCAATGATTCTAGGATGTGCATCCTTTTGCAGGACTTGGGGCATCTAATGTTGATCAGACTAATGATCATCATGCAACCTTCGACATCATTTTAGGTGGTGTATTTTTTCTCACGTGTTGTTCGATCTCACAATGCATCACAAAAGGGGTATCTGTAGACACCTAAAATGCATCATGTCGATGGCAACTACTCATATGGGACATGCTACAAGACCATATGGAAGAGCTTGGATAGACTCCAAGATAGAGTAGTGGTTTTAACCACTCAATTTGGGCTCCTTGGCCTAATCAGCTCAAACCATTGTTGAGACCTGTGGTCTACAGTCTGAACCACTGCTGACACCCATGGTTTACAGTCTAGACCGCAGTTGTCACCCGTGGTCTAGAACTAAAGTTCAGTTGGCCTTCATCCAAGCCAAATCGGTTTGAACGACCATTTGTTCTAGAAGAAGGTAGTTGAAGGATGGAATATTCTAGAGGCTTCCAATCCAACTGTCCCAACCACCTCTTCTTGATCTTGGCTTCTCCATGAAGCCACCCCTAGCCCTTGGGTAATCCTATAAGTACCCCTCAAAATTAGGGCAAAAAGATCAGAGTGTGCATTGGAGATTAAAGCAGTGAAGCCCTGTCGGATTGTAGACTCACCTGAGTGTACTGAGAGAGTTTTGTTGCCATTCATTTGCCAATTCATCAAGCATCATGTCAATTTGTGTCATGGATGCCCTAAGGAGTTAGAACGCCAAGAAACGCAAATTTGGGCAAACAGAGGCCCAACTGTGCAATTCAACCACCAAACCAGTCAGAGGACATCAAGGTGACCCTTGACCATCAATTTGACAAGGAGGATCAAGCCCACAACCTTTGATTTGGAGGGAAAAACTACTTTGTTGCCTACCGTGACTAATAGCCATGGTGTACAGTGCAGACCGCTCATTTGAGTCACGGTTTGCAATCGGTGAAAGATCTCCTTACTGTTATTTTTGTAGTGTATTTCACTAGGTTAGATTAAGCATCTTAGTGGTTCATTTAGCATTTTAGAGACTCTAACTGATAGAATTAGGGATTTTACCAAGTTTATTTCATTATGGCAAATAAGACATAACTAGCTCATTTTCATGTTATCATGCTTCATTTCATGCAATCAATCCATTAGATAGATAGTTGTACTTTCTAGTTATATGTTTCAATTAATATTTTCAAGTATTGCATAGGGTTAACATGCTTTATTCACTTTCTTGATTTTATTAGTGTTATGGCATCTTTATGTTCATATTCCTTAAAGGGCCTCATCATGAGAGGTTGCCTATGCTATTAATGCTTTTATGTTGTTTATTGACCGTAGGAAGCAGATTCGAAGGAGACTCAACCATCCAATTCCTTCCTCAATGTGGAGAAGAGGGTCAACTCCACCCTAGAGCAGTTCGTGTCACCCCGAAGGGCCTAAAACTCACATTTACCCTTGAGAGGGAACATTGCTTTTCCTATTGTAATAAGAGTATCAAAATGGTATCCCTAAGAGGGACGTAATTGTAAATGGAATTGGCTTCTTTATAATGGAATAAAAGTGTTTTCCTTCTTCCCATTTGTTGTCAATTTTGCATGCATCTACTTTGTTTCTCTTATTTCATTTTACGCAATAGGAAGCATAGGTGTGAGGCCATTTTGGTGGTCACAAGTGGAATATTGGGTCTTTTCTCAAATTAGATATGAACAAAGCTTATGATCGTATCTCCTGGGAATTTTTGATAAAAGTCATGCATAAATTTGGGTTTCATCAACAATGCTCCTTCTTATTAAAGAATTTATTTTGACGTCTTGGTTTTTAGTCTTAGTGAATGGATCTACAACTGGGTACTTTAAGAGCCAAAGGGGTATTCACTAGGGATACCCTCTCTCCCCCTTTCTATTCATCCTTCTTGTTGAGCTGCTCGATAGAGCCATAAAATTTGAGCCAAGTATTGAGAGTATTAGTTTGACTTTACACTCTGATCACATCTCTTATAACCATTTTGTACATGATACTCTTCTATCCACTATGGTATCCATTCCCTAAGTCAAAAAGGTCAAAGATATTTTGACCTTTTATGAAAAGGTGGTGGGTTAGATGATCAGTTTCCATAGGCAAAGGAAGATTACCAAAATTTTGGGTTGTGAGATTGTGGCTCTTCCATATTCTTATTTAGGGATGTCCCTGTTCAATGGTAGAATGAAAGAGAATATTTGGGATCCAATATTAGATAGGATTTTAAAAAAATGTGTTTTCTGGAAAGGGGCTCTTCTTAGCTAGGCTAGAAATTCATAGTTAGTTAAGGCAACTCTATAGAGCATACCAGTCTATTTCCTCTCTATTTTCAAAGCCCTGATGAAAATAGTTCAAAATATTTATTAGCTTTAGAAGTCTTTCTTATGGTTTGGTTTATAGAGTAAGAAATATTTCATCTTGTCTTGTGGGAACAAGTTTGTAAAGAAATCAAAGTTGGGGGTCTAGGTTTCAGAAGGGTCAAGTGGATGAATGAAGCTAAAATGAAAAAACAAGCATGGAAGTTGTTTAAGAAATAAAACATTGGTTGGGTGAATATTGTGTTGGCTAAATATATTTCTACTAGCTTTAATTTCCTGAATGATCCTTCACCGGCCTCAAGATCGACCTTTTGGCTCAAAATGAAAAGCATCATTCGTAGAGGGCATAGATGGGTTATGGATAGTGGGAATGCTATCAATTTTTGGAAGGATCCTTGGATCCATGATCAACCTATAATCTCCTCCTAAGAATTGGTTGAAGCTAAACATATAGCCACTATTGTGATTGGTACTAAGGTGGTTGATTATATGCAGATTCAATAGGGGTAAAAGATGGAAACTGCTTAGAATGCAAAATTTGAATATATTGGAACAGATAAGTTTCAACCTCATTGAAGACTTATTAAGACTGTAGGTTATAAGGAACACAAAAGATGAAGACAACTTAATTTGGAAGAATAAAAGTGATGGGTTATTTTTTTAAGTCAACCTATAAGATTACTTCTGATGTGTTAGCTTTTGATGAGTATATGATATAGGAAACACAACCACAAGATGCAAGATAAGAAAGCTATGATATCTATATGATAATGACACTATAATATGTAGGAAAATAAAGAGATAAAATTTTGCAATAACTCAAAAATATGCCATTAATGAAAGCTCATGAAAATAGTACAATGCAGTATAATGGAGGACATGAACACTCCATAAATTATTTTTAAAGGAACTACATTGTACCACACTACCAATCTATACTATGCACTCTCTATATTCTCTACTCTCTATTTCACTCACTATAAGACCTTTATATAGGAAGATAAGCTCCTTGGTACTTACTCTACCTTTGAATCAATCCTATGACTAATGTACATGTGGACTACATGCACATTTACATCATTGCACATTCTTACATTTGTACATTTATTACATGTTGAAGTAACTACTTAACTTTACTCTAAAGTAAAATCCTACTCTAGTAATGTACCAAAGGTGGTACATTGATATGTACCCAATAATATAATATATTCTCTAACACCCCCTTGTATTACATTATTTGGGTATTAAATACTTTAGTCTTCAATATGGATCTTCATCTTGGTTCTGGAATTTGAGCTCTTCTCTCTTGCTTCCTTCATTGTCTTCTTTGTTTGAATCTGGATGAGTATCTTGTTTTGGTTCTTCTTCTTCTTCTTTAGTTTGTATATGGCCAAGTAGTGCATAGTTTTGTTGTCCTCTCATTCTTTTAATTTTGAACCTTCTATTTCTTCTTCTGCTTTTATGATATATAGGTTCTTCATTCTCACCAATATGTTCTTCAGGAAATGCATTAGTATTGTTTTGAAATACAACAATATCTTGTGAAGTTTCGATAGAATCTAGAGCATATATATTTCTATGGATTGATCTAGTGGCTTCAATCTCATTTTGATTTATAATGTGACACATATTAACTCCATTTATGTGTCTGAAATCAATTATCCTTTTTCTCTCTACTATATTTGCTACTAAAATAAGATTAGATGATAATCCAGGGACATACATTACATTATGTAGTAGAAAATTTGGAAATAATTTACTAGGTGTTACACACCCATATCCATGTATGTGATAGAATTTTCCATCTGCAATTTTCAACCTGTAATTGTTAGTGACTTCAAGACAATCAAACCATTGTAGATTTCTTGTCATGTGATGACTTGCACCAGAATCAATATACCAAATGTCCTTTTCATTTTGACCTATGAATTTGTTTGAGTTTGAAGTGATTTTGCATCTTTGATATGGTATATTGGATGGATTTTGATCTTGAGTCCTCTTGTAGTGTGCATTGTGATGAAATGTCCCTCTTGTTATTTTTTCCATTGTAGTATATGATAGGATTCCTTTAGCTCTTTAGTATTTTAAGAACACTTTTGATAGATCCTTTGTAGTAGACTACCTTATGACTCCCTAGTTTAGAGTATGTGAACCATTTTGATAAAACCTTTCTAAGACTTAGGTTTTGTAGGATCCTTATGTCTTCCTAGTGATTAGAATATATTCTAACCTTGGTAATAGTTCACCTTTCGAGTTGATTTGGTAATGTTTTGAGAATGATAATAATCAACTCCTATTTCAACTTATTTCTTCTATTGAACTATGCACTTATCAATTTGATGGAGTTATCTATGGTTGGATTTCTTTTGTCTCTTTAATGTGTCTATGAGACAAGTATAAGCAATTAATTCCAACTCTTTCAAGCAAACAATAATTTTGCTTCTTTTCAACCTTTAGTTCTCAATAGTTCAATTTTCTAAAGTTTGGTGTAGTATTCCTTATAACTCCCTAATGTAGAAATTTAGAAGATAATAATATTTGCAAACTAATATTTCAATTATCCAATGTTGAAAACCTTATATCTCCTACTATGAATATTTGCAAATATTATAATATATATGTACTTCAACTAATGTACCTTGAAATGTCACTTGAAGATATAAAATTGCTTTATAATTCACTAATGCTTGGTTAATTCTTATTGCTCCAATGCAGTAGTAAATTTAACCTTATATGGTTCACCTTATAACTCATTTTAACCTTAATAAAAGCAAGTAATTAATTTGATATTACCTTTATAATGTTGCACATGATATACCTCTATCTTCACTCTTCCAACAAATCCTTCAAACATTGTATTTGCTAAATGATGGTGAGCATTCAATGCTCCTATTTTAATGGAATTTGACATCCCTGTGTATAAGCACTTTGATGTTGGCTAAATATCCACTTCCCCTTCTATTTTGGCTCTTTAATACTTCATGTCTCGCTTTGGTATGTGTGACAAATGGCCTCTGTCTTGCTTTGGAATGTAAGTTACATGAATCTGAAGCATTACAAGCTATAACCATGTTGAGACAAGTGGCACAAGTCTTGTGTGAAGTGCTTAGGTAAATGAGATGTTACTCCAATTGTAGGTGCTCTCCTCTCTTGGATGAGCATTACTCTAATTTTTTGTGCACTCCTCTCTTGGACGAGCATTACTCTAATGGTTGGTTCTCTCTTGGATGAGCGTTACTCTAATGGTTGGCTCTCTCTTGGACAAGCATTGCTTTGATGAGTGCATATATTTGAGTGCCAATGTTATGAAATATTTGCCTTCCTTTGTGCCAAGTGGAACAATATTTCTTATGTCGTTGTGACAAGTGTATGACCTTATGCATGCAAGCTACCTCCAACATACCAATTTGCTTAAAGCTTCTTCAATTCCTATTCTTGCCAACTATTTACAAGCTTCTTTGGCTCCTTTGATAGCAAACACTTTCTCCTTCTTGCCAACAAGTGCAAGTTGTTCTATCGATGATGATATTGCCTCTCAAGGTTGGCTCTAGCTATGACGATCCTAGGATGTTGGAATGGAGGTTTTATGGTGCTCTAATGGCGGATTTAGGCACTTCCTATCGATAAAAGATTCTTCCAAGTTGTGACTTGGGTATTGCACCTTCGTTTTTACCCTGTACCTTGCCCTTTTATACTTGCAATATGCTATCCTTAGTGTTATCTTTGTAGTGTGCAATGGATGATAGCTTACGTAGATAGTTTGTGCTATCCTTTACGTAGGTACCTTGTGCTAGATAATCTATTTACGTAGATGCCTTATGCTATGCAATAGATGATAGCTCCTTTATGTGGATACCTTGTGTTGTAGGTTTGGTGAGCAAAAAATGGTGTTCTTGAAAATAGTTATTTTCCTTCCATTTAATTTATCAATCTGGGAGTTCATAAACTTGTTGAGTACCTATGCACAGTATATGCCTATAGTAATTGGGATATGATTCCTATATATTATTAGTTTAGTGAGGGTGTGTTGTTTGTGTAGTTAGGTTTATCCAAACCAATAAAAACTAAATATAAAAAATTAAAATACACAACTAAAAGAAATTGTAGGAAGTAAATTGATGAAATTAAAATACTAATATCAAACATAGGACTGAAAGGGAAATTGCTAAAATTAAAAACAAATTGAAATAATATTGCAAAAATTTAAATACACAATCGAATTAAATTAAACAAAAAATAAACACACTACAAAATTAACAAAAATTGAGAAATAAAATAAAATAATAGGGGAGGATTACTGCCTAGAGTGGGCCCAAGCTCCTGTAGACGGTTCACCCAACTTGTTATGTAACACTCACTCTTTCGAATACATGCAAATAGAGAACACTCAAAACTTTATTTTTATATTATGCAATATAGAATAAAAACACTTAACATATTGGAAAATTAGATCCTTTATCTCAAGAATGGTCTGTGTTTTGTACAAAATGTGATCATCCTCTGTTACAAAAATAGGTTCTAATTTAATCATGCGACGTGATTCACTATGGTTAGTTTTTACACAGTTACAATTGGGATCTAATAAAAGAGTGGCCATGTCTAAAATTAATCGTGTAAGATAACGATGACACTTCCTAAGTTTATATAACCATTTATTTCTAAATTTTGTGCGGTCTCTAAGTAAATTAGTTAATGCATAAAATAAAGGTGCTTTATTCTCATCGGATATATGTGCCTTTCAGCCTATCATCGAGATATAAGCATCGAGATATAGACATTTTTTAACTATCAAAATATAGTAGCTTTTTCTACCATCAAGAGATAGTCATCTTCCTACTACCGGGAGATAGTCATCGAGAGATAGTAGTTGGGAGATAGATGTATATCTACCATCGAGATATAGGCACCAGCATATACCCAATATATAGACATCGGCCTACACCTAGGACATAGGCACTGTCCCTTAGCAATATTTAGATGCTCATTCTTGGCTCCATAATAATCTTCATTCCTCAAGAACATTATGATTGTTGTGCAATGTCAGTCCATACGGGACCTTGACTAAAAGATGTGCAAAAAGTAATGAAAATCTACATCTACACACATTTTCCACTAAAAATATCGATCAAGCATAATACATCAATTTCCATTAAATATATGCAATAATTACACAAAAATACACTTCTAGTGTTAGTAATGCCACACAATACCCCATTTAAACATGCATAAAAATGAGCATTTCTAGTTCTCATCATCCCCCATGCCTAAGTATTGATATGTCCTCATGTCACTCTATACTGATAGTTCCTTGTTTTTGTAATTGTTGTCTAGTATGTCTTATTTTTAAGTCTCCTCTCTCAAGTTGTGGCCTTATATTTTTCTTTTTTTGTTTACATTGGCCACATTTCTTAGGTTAGCTGGGATCTACCTCTACTGCTAGTTTCCTCTTACGTTGACCATGCTTAATTATTTCCTCTATTGTCACCCTAGTATTTGTGAATTGCATTGCATTCAAGGGTTGGTTCAGCTTACTACCATAGGAAATGATGCTCCGGGAGTTGCACTACTATTTTAATTGCTAGAGTATCCCACAACTAGAATTATGATATATTAGCTACTTGTTATTTTAGTAGAAGTGCCACCAGTGGGTCCCCTACAAGTAATCCTTTATCTACAACATCCTCTTCATCTTCAAACTACAAAGGTTGAGGTGTTCTGATTAGAGGTGACACCATGGGTTCTTTTTCAAACAACCCCATCTGCTAAAAATATTTTATCATTCGTAATGGATGTCCACCAACAGTAGCATATAGGGCCCAAAATTACATTAGGTGTGTAGGCCTCACATTGATGCTCGACTCCTTGGTCATCCTCTTATGGGTTCACCATTATTTCTTTCTCTTCTTCAAGTTCTCCTTAATCTCTGCAACCTACTTCCAGTGGCTTGCAAAGGTGTTAAGCGATGCAACCCACTCTTCATCAGAGTTGGGATCATGCTGCACTTTTCTCCTTCTTTGTAATGGCTATTTTTCCATGTCCTTCTACTATAATTTCTTTATGGATTTTGGGGCCTCTACATCTGTTGGCAGTACTGTGAGAGCAAGAATCACTTCTATCATAGGAGGTGACACTTCTTGAACATTTGGTGGCTCTGTCTTTGACGTGCATTGGTCCATCAGTGCAACATCAAGGGGTTTAGCTCCTGGTTGATCGTCATACTAGCTAGCCATGGTTTTGTTAACCTCTAGTTGACCAGCTGACTTGGTAGCTAGTGAAATCTCTCTAGACTCCTCTACTAATTGTGTCACCTTACCCTACTCAATCAACTCCTCAACTAATTGGGTAGCATTATTGCATGCAGATGAATACCCAATTGATTAGGTAACATCTACTTGTGCTGCTACCTCCCTAGCTGAATGGGTATTCTCTAAAAATTCAACTTTAGGTTGACCAGTTGTTTGAGCAGTCTCTTCCTTCTCACTATTCGATATTTTAACAAAAGGGACCCACTCTACAAAAAAAGCTCCCCTATTTCTGGGAAACATCTACCATAAGGGCTTATGACTGGTCCCCTCCGTTAGACACCTGGGAATCTGATGCCCTCCTAGCATAGAAGTGATACTCCCTATCGAAATTACCTTCTCCTTCGATTCGACAAAGGAATTATTGGGTCCATGGCCCAATCTATCTGTATAGCAACATCAACTCGATTTTCTTTTATGACAAGCAATTGTTACACCATGATCTCTAGTTTTTTCATTGTATCTTTCAATTATCACACAATATGGTTAGAATCTTGCTGCTCTACTATGGCAGCCCATAAAAAATCCTGAAACTAGGCTTGTACTGCATTAAATATTTCCTCCCAATTAGCTGGCTTGCACTTTTATGTTCCTTAATTGGCCTTGGAGATCTTCCTCTAAATATTTAATACAAGGCACTTCAACAAAGGCTAAACCCTATAATACCTAGGTGGATTTTTTTTCCACCATCATATAATTCTCATTTTCCTCTAACAAACTGTAGTTCACCAAATTCTTTATTGCTGCTCTTCTCCTTGACATAGGTGATGATATCACCCAAAACGAGTTCAATTCAATCTACTCTACCTCCTCTTCTAAATGGCTATTTTGGGAGGCAAGCACCTCTACTTTTTATCCCTAATAGGTTCATGTTACCCACTAGATAATTTAGATGCATCTCCCTCTGCTACAATGACTAGTAGTGGCGGTGTAATCCTTCGTGCTTTTGCATGCTAAATTAGGGCAAAAATCAACCTGTGATATCCTAACACCGTTGTTGTGCCTAACTGGTATCTTCTGGCCTCATCTCGAAGGGTACTCATAAAATAATATGGGATATTGATATGGTTCCCATGCATCATATGGTTCAAGAATTGAAGGTGGTTGGCCTTGAGCTGGAAATATTTTCTAGTCAAAATGAATAACTTGACCAATTGCTCGAACTCCTATTGTCATATCTTTAGGACATACTATTTTGGTAACCTCAATCACAATAATTGCATCATGGGTTACCTATAAAATATTTGAGTGCAACGCTCTATATTATCCCCCTTGTATGTTTGATCCCCTATGCATGGGAGGTCGATGAATTTTGCTACATATTCTTTCATGACTGGTATTACCAGCCCCCACATCTATACAATACCATAATTCATTGAAGTTATAAATTCTTGTGTTACCGTAAGGTCTTGGCCTTGGCTAACCAAGTGGTAATAATCCATCCATCTACCAGCCTCGAATTGATCCCATATAAATCTTGTAATGCTCGAGAGATTCATGGGCTCATATATTTTTTGCGTATGATTTTGTGAAGGTCCTCCCATGGCATTTTCTCTATTTTATTTTTATTTTATTGTAAAATAGATACCTATATTTATTTTAAACATGCCAAAGCATGCGATTATATATGTGCATATAGTGGGCACCTATATTCTTGTAATCAACAATAATTATGAAATCCACATAACTAATCTTAAATAGTGTACCAAAATATAGTTACAATATTTCCCATTCCTAATTGGTGCGACATGCTTTATTGCTGACATGGGGTTGCATGGACAACAAAATCATGGGGCATGTGCTAGCATGTAACACAAAAATGTTTTTTGTGATAACTATGTACATAAATAATAGAAAAATCAATACATACCTGGGTGATTTTTCATGAAACATGATGTGTAGATGCCTGATGGTGCAACTTGATTAATTAAAATGTTGATTACAGTGTATCAGGGAAAATTAGTGGCTTGCATTTTTTGTGCAGTATAATCTCATCAAAGTAATGTTATTGGGTGCTATATTTTTATTAGTTTCGAGGTCTCATGCTGAAAATTAAAAAATCATGATTATTTTATTTATCGTGGGATGACACACATCCCCCTTGAAAGTTGATGTGCTCTATTATTCATGTCTCGAGAGTATGCATATTTTATCAATGGGAATAAGTGCACTTAGATGATAAAAATTGGGGAGTAAGCAGATTTCATCGCTGGAAATGGGAAAATAAACATACTCCATCAAAGTGCTGCTAAATATAGGTGCCCTTTGCTTCAGAATATAAGTCCACTCGATTTGGAATATAGGCACCTTCACTAATTCTAGAATATATATGCCTTTGCTACATTGACTCTATAGATAGGTTATGCTCTCCTGATGAGTAGGCACCCATGCTCTGGTTCGAATATAGGCACCACCCTCCTAGTGGAAGATAGGTGTCTCCTTGCTCTAGTTCTAAATATAGACACCTATGCTACTCTCGATATAGATGCTTGTGTTATAGATATAGGCACCTGTGTTCTGCCTCTAAATATAGGTGCCTTGATTTTTTTTTTTTGAAGATAGGCACCTTCTATGTTAGCCCGCATACAAGTGCCATCCTCCTGGTGGAAGATAGGTGCTTGTCTACTAGCCCAAATATAGGCATCAAAACATAGGAATTGGCTTGCACCCAATATATAGGCACCAACCTACGCTCGATATATAGGCACCATTTTCCACATTTCTACCATCCTAGAAAGTGGGAAAATAAGGTGATGGGGAGCCAATTTTAATAACAAAGAAAAGACGCAATTTTATTTCAAAAGACGCAATTTTATTTCGAAGCATGGAAAGCTTTACAATTCGAAACCATGAAAAATTACACAGTAAGAAAAATGCCAAAAGAAGCCGCAGCCTTCCTCTCTCCAGCCTACGCAATCCTTCAAAAAATCCCTTTTTATCATCAAAGATTCTTGCTGTAAACGTCGTTCGCAACCGTCCCTGTAACCGTTGCAACGGTTTCCTGGAACTGCCTTAACGGCTTCTGGAACCGCCAACTGTCGTTCTGTAACAGTCCACGAAAACCCGCCTTCTCTTTCTTAGCCAGGTCACGAAAATGCGACATGTCACGATTTCGCGACACTTTTCTGCCTTTGGCTCTCTTTCGCCAATGTGTCGCGATATCGCGACACTTTTCTGCCCTTCGACCTTCTTTGTCGAGGTGTCGCGATATCGCGACATCTGCATGTTAGCTCTTGCTTTGTTCTAAGTCCGTCGCGATATCACGACACTTGAGTTTTGCTTCCGCCCTTGATCGGAGGTGTCGCGATATCGCGACAACCTTTGTGTCGCGATATCGCGACACTTGGGTTTGCGCCCGTCGTTGTGTTGATGGTGTCGCGATATCGCGACAACTGTTATGTCGCGATATCGCGACCATTAAGTTTGCGCCCGCCGTTGTGTTGTTGGTGTCGCGATATCGCGACAACTGTTATGTCGCGATATCGTGACAACTTATTTTGCGCCCGTCGTTATGCTGATGGTGTCGCGATATCGCGACAACTTTTATGTCGCGATATCGCGACAACTTATTTTGCACCCGCCGTTATGCTGATGGTGTCGCGATATCGCGACAACTTTTATGTCGCGATATCGCGACACCTTTGAACCTTATATATTTTTTCTCAAACTTAGAACTTTTTTTGCTTGTTTCTTTTGTTTGTCTTTTTTTCGGTGATGCAAGATTGTTGTGCTGCCCTGGATGCTCCTGCATCAGACACCCGGGGTAGATTTTTTTTAGAAGTGATCCTCACTTCTGGACGGTCAGAGGAAAACCCAGACGATCAACCTCTGATTTGGACAACCATGTGGCATCTTCGACAGGTCGGTTCTTCCACTTGACCAAATACTCCGAATATTGCCTGTTTCGGGTACTTCTGCCTTCGCGAGTGTCGAGTATGTCTTCAATTTCTTCTTTGTCGGGAGTGGATGCTGGAATGTTCCACAGATCCGGACTGGGTGGTTCGCTACAACTGCCTGCATGATATTCAACCAAGTCTGAAATATTGAAGATGGGTGAAATATTCATCTCACTCGGTAGATCTACTTCATAGGCATTTCCTGAATCTCGTTTACCTATGATCCGGCATGGTCCAAACTTCTTCATTTTTAGCTTATTGTAGGTTTTGGTAGGAAAACGTTCCTTGCGCAAATGAACCATGACTTCATCTCCTATCTGGAATTCCTTGAAACGTCGCTTCTGATCTGCTCGGGCTTTGTAAGTAGCATTCATTTGACTGATATGTTGTTGTACTTCTTCATGCAAATTCTTCATGTGTGCTGCAAAGTCTTCAGCTTCAGCACTGCGCTTGTCACCCTTATCCATCGGCCTCAACTCAAAAGCGTTTCTCGGGCTGTTCCCATGCACTATCTGGAATGGGGATTTACCAGTACTGCGATTGATAGAATTATTGTAAGCAAACTCTGCCTGTGGTAAAATCAGATCCCATCCCTTGGGTTTATCTCCTACCAGACATCGTAGAAGGTTACCCAAACTTCTGTTGACTACTTCGGTCTGTCCATCAGTCTGCGGGTGGTACGCAGAACTGAATTTCAATTCTGTTTTTAGCTTCTTCCACAGGGTTCTCCAGAAATAACCCACAAATTTGGTATCTCTGTCCGAGACAATGCTTTGGGGTAGACCATGAAGGCGCACAACCTCCCTGAAAAACAAGCCTGCAATATGAACAACATCACTTGTCTTCTGACATGGAATAAAATGAGCCATCTTCGAAAACCTGTCAACAACAACAAAAATGGCGTCATTTCCACGTTGTGTCCTTGGCAGACCAAGAACAAAATCCATACTGATGTCCTCCCATGGTCTCTCTGGTATAGGCAATGGCTGGTACATTCTTGTATTCTGGTTGACTCCTTTTGCCATCTGGCACACTCTGCAACCCTGCACAAATTTGGTCACATCCGATTGCAACTGCGGCCAATGGTAATTCTCACTAACGAGAGCAATGGTCTTATCTCGACCAAAATGCCCTGCTAGTCCTCCGCTATGTTTCTCTTTGATCAAATTTTCCCTCATGGAACTGCGTGGAATGCACAACTGGTTCTGCCGAAACAGCATCCCATCTTGGATCATAAAATCCAACCACTTAGTACGATCCACAGTAGTAGGAGACACACATGCCGTCCATGCCTCTGCAAAATCTGGATCTGCTGGGTATAAACTCTTGAGTTCATCAAACCCAACAACTTGCACTCTCATTTCCATCAACAAATTATGCCTTCTACTCAAGGCATCTGCAACTCTATTAGATTTGCCACTTCTATGCTTGAGTACAAAGGTATAACTCTGCAAGAATTCAACCCACTTCAAATGCCGCTGGTTAAGTTTACCTTGACTATTTATATACTGCAAAGCTTGATGGTCAGTATATAAAACAAACTCTTTGGTTAGCAAATAATGTCTCCATTTCTTAAGAGCCTGAATTATAGCATAGAACTCTTGATCATAAACAAAATATTTCTTGCGAGCATCATTCAATTTTTCACTAAAATATGCAACAGGTTTACCTTCTTGGCTCAATACGGCTCCAATGGCGCTGCCACTAGCATCACAGTCAACCTGAAACACTTTATTAAAATCTAGAAGTGCCAGAATGGGCTGTTCTGTCACTTTCTTTTTCAATATGTCCATACTGGTACCTGCCTTGGCAGTCCACTTAAATTCTCTCTTATCCCCTCTCATAGTTTCTGTTAGGGGCGCACAAATACTGCTAAAGTCTCTAATAAATTTTTGATAGAAACTTGCAAGACCATGAAACGATCTTACCTCTGTTACATTTCATGGGGCAGGCCATTCAATGATAGCCTTCACCTTTTCAGGATCCATTTTTAGACCCTCCTCTGAGATGACAAATCCCAGGTAAATCAACTCTTTCTGTACAAAACTGCACTTCTGTATATTAATTAATAACTGCTCCTCACGCAGTTTTTCAAAAATTGTTCGAACATGCATCAAATGCTCTTCTAATGTTTTACTAAAAATTAAAATATCATCCAGATAAACTATCACGAACTTTTCCAGGAAGTCACGCAATACCTCATTCATCAGCCTCATAAACGTATTGGGTGCATTAGTCAATCCAAATGGCATAACTAACCACTCATACAAACCCTCTCTGGTTTTAAAGGTTGTCTTCCATTCGTCACCCTCTCTAACACGTATCTGGTGATATCCGCTCTTCAAATCAATCTTAGTGAAGTATTTAGCTCCACTCAAGCAATCCATTATATCATCCATTCTGGGTAATGGAAAGCGATATTTAATGGTAATTTTATTAATGGCTCGGGAATCAGTGCACATTCGCCATTCGCCATTCTTCTTTGGTGCAAGTACTGCTGGCACTGCACAAGGGCTCAAACTTGCTCGAATCAAACCCTTCCTCAACAATTCCTGAACCTGGCGGTTCAATTCTTCATTTTCTATAGGAGACATTCTATGGGCAGCCTTATTGGGTAAGCTAGATCCTGGCATTAAGTCAATCTGATGACTAATCTTCCTCATTGGCGGCAAACCCTCAGGCACATTGTCTGATATAATATCAAGAAATTCTGCTAACAACTGGGTAACTTCTGCTGGAATGTCAGTAGTTTCTTTTCTCTTTACAGCAAGAATTAATGCATAACACATTGAATCCCTCTTTAGACCATCCAAAATTTTTTTGCCATCTACTAAACAAATTCTAGCATTATTGCATACCTTTTCCTCAACCTCCTTCAATGGCTTCAGTTTGTGGCGTACTCCGTCTTTTGTCAGGGAATAGGTATTTGCATGCCCATCATGCGTTGCATGTCTGTCAAATTGCCATGGTCTTCCCAGCAACAAATGGCAAGCATCCATCGACAAAATATCACACAGGACCTCATCCTGGTATCTTCCAATTTGAAACTTGACCAAGCATTGTTCACTGACCAATGCTCTATGGTCCTTCTGCAACCACGCAATCCGGTATGGATGCGGGTGTTGTCTTCTTTCTAGCTTTAACTTAGCTACCATTTCCTCAGAAACCAAATTATCTGTACTACCATTATCAATAATAATATTACAGATTTTACCTGAACATTTGCACCTCGTGCGAAACAGGCTTTTTCGTTGATCTGGTTCCTTCTCTTCGTTCAACAAGGTTCTCCTTGTGATCATCACTTCTCCATGCTCTGCTTCTTCAGAGTGCTCAGATTCAACACCATCCTCAACAACTGTAGCTCTGGCATTACCTTCAGGCCTTCTGTTCGGTGTTTCTTGGTGTTTGGGACACTCATATGATCGATGCCCCTCTTCTCCGCAATTGAAACAGGTTCCACGAAATCTGCCTCTGCCATATCCGCGTCCACCTCTACCTCGTCCCCTTTGATAATCATTGTTCTGATTACGGGGTCGGTAAGCATTCTCCTCCTTCTGTTCCTGGTGATTGTTGGTTTCACCAATCTGCTTTTGGTCATCATATTTACCTCCACTGGTTCTTCCACCAGTTCTTCCACCACGACCTCTTCCTCTTTGTTTACTGTCAAATCTACGGTTCAGTTTCTCTTCCACTTTCAGAGCAAACTGGTAAGCATCTTCAATGGTGCTCATTCGGACCAAACTCAATTCTTCTTGCACGCTGGTTCTCAACCCATTAATGTAATGGGCTACTCTCTCTTTATTTGCTTCTGTATGGCCGATTCTGATAGAAATTTTAAAAAATTCCTCTGTATATTCTTTAACAGACTTGCTGGACTGGCGCAAACTCTGCATTTTTCTCAGCAGATCTAATTCGTAATCTATCGAAATAAACTGTCGTTTCAGTTTTTCAACCATTCGATCCCACCTGGTGATCTTTTCTTTTCCTCTCCGATTTCTTTCCAGTTGCACTCCTTTCCACCATATGCCAGCATGGCCTTTCAACTTTGTTCTAGCAAATTTAATTCGATTTGGATCTTCAACTTCCTCATATTCAAAATATTCCTCCATGTCATTAATCCAGTCAATTAATTCTTCTGGATTTAAATTTCTAGAATATGTGGATACATCAATCTTCGGCCTTTTCCCAATTTGAGAAATAGCTTTAATCATTCGAGACTCTGCAGCACTCATTGCTTCTTCTTCTTCTTCAGACGGGTCTTCAACTCCGCAAGCTTCATCATCGCTTTGGTCTTCTCCTCTTGGCTCTACTCCTCTACGCAATTCTTCTTGCAGGGCCTGCACTTGCCTCTGCAATGCTCGAAAGTCTCCTTCAGGAACCACGTTCCTTCCAGCACCACGATTTCTTCGCGGTGGCATTCTGCTTCACTATTTCTCAGAACCCGTAACCCCAGATCCTGGTGCAAGCTGCCTCACGTTCGGCGCTCTGCTCACACACTCAGAATCTTACTGCTCTGATACCACTTGATGGGGAGCCAATTTTAATAACAAAGAAAAGACGCAATTTTATTTCAAAGACGCAATTTTATTTTGAAGCATGGAAAGCTTTACAATTCGAAACCATGAAAAATTACACAGTAAGAAAAATGCCAAAAGAAGCCGTAGCCTTCCTCTCTCCAGCCTCCGCAATCCTTCAAAAAATCCCTTTTTATCATCATAGATTCTTGTTGTAAACACCGTTCGCAACCGTCCCTATAACCGCTGCAACGGTTTCCTGGAACTGCCTTAACGGCTTTTGGAACCGCCAACTGTCATTCTATAACAGTCCGCGAAAACCCGCCTTCTCTTTCTTAGCCAGGTCGCGAAAACGCGACATGTCACGATTTCGTGACACTTTTCTGCCTTTGGCTCTCTTTCGCCAATGTGTCGCGATATCGCGACACTTTTTTGCCCTTCGACCTTCTTTGTCGAGGTGTCGCGATATCGCGACATCTGCATGTTAGCTCTTGCTTTGTTCTAAGTCCGTCGCGATATCGCGACAGCCTTTATGTCGCGATATCGCGACACTTGAGTTTTGCTTCCGCCCTTGATCGGAGGTGTCGCGATATCACGACAACCTTTGTGTCGCGATATCGCGACACTTGGGTTTGCGCCCGCCGTTGTGCTGATGGGCGCGACAACTGTTATGTCGCGATATCGCGACCATTAAGTTTGCGCCCGCCGTTGTGCTGTTGGTGTCGCGATATCGCGACAACTGTTATGTCGCGATATCGCGACAACTTATTTTGCGCCCATCGTGATGCTGATGGTGTCGCGATATCGCGACAACTTTTATGTCGCGATATCGCGACAACTTATTTTGCGCCCGTCGTGATGCTGATGGTGTCGCGATATCGCGACAACTTTTATGTCGCGATATCGCGACACCTTTGAACCTTAGCATATTTTTTTCTCAAACTTAGAACTTTTTTTGCTTGTTTCTTTTGTTTGTCTTTTTTTCGGTGATGCAAGATTGTTGTGCTGCCCTGGATGCTCCTGCATCATAAGGGCGATGTAGTTTCATGCCTGATACGCTTTTTTGACCCAGATGACTACAACTTATAGCTGAATCCACGTGGCCTTGTAAAATAAACACACAAAATAAAAGAAAAATAGGGATCATAGCTTCATGCCTGATAGACTCGATTGGTTTGGATGCTTAAAAATTGCATTTGAGTCCACATGTTGCTAAAAATAAACACGCTAAAACAAAACAAAAAATTATTCTAAAAATATGTTAGAAAAATTATATATATATATATATATATATATATATATATATATATATATATAATTGTTTTTTTTTCGTGAACACATAAGCGTTCGTCAAACTGCTAAATATTTTTCATTAAATGGGGTCTCCCCCATGCTTGCATCTAATCCGATCACATGGATTGGAGGTGCATGGTATGGGCGTAGGTGGTGGTCGTTGACTATTAAAATGATGTCGCTACCATCAATGGTTTTAATACGGATAGCATCGTTATTAATTACTTCAACCACCTCATACGGGCCCATCCACCTCTGCATGAGTTTTTCCTTGTGCTCCTAGAACTAGGAATCATAAAGTAATGCCCAATATCCTTCTTTAAATTATTTTGGTCGTATGTGGTGATCATGCCACATGGCCCTCTACTTTTGCATGATTTTTGTGCGTTGTAATGCATCTTGCCTATATTCATCCAACTGATTCAGTTGGTGAATATGTTCCTATTGTGCAACATCTAAGTTCAGGTTCAATTTTGCAATAGTTCATAGAGTTTTTATTTCAAATTCAATTGGCATCATTGCATTTTTTCCATACACCAACTAAAATGGTGTAAATCTCGTAGTTGTTTTCCAAGTAGTCCGATATGCCCATACTACTTCCGATAGGCATTTTTTCCAGTCCTTCTTGTGTTGTTGCATTGTTTTGGTGAGAATGTTCTCCAACTCCCAATTTGTAACCTCCACCTACCCATTTTCTTGTAGATGATAGGGGGTGGTTTTTTTGTGTTGTATCTGGAACTACTGCATCAATTCTTGAATCATCTTCGAGGTAAACTAAGTTCCTTGGTTAGTGGTAATCTCCTTGGAAACACCGAACCTGGTGAAAATGAATTCATACAAGAACTATGCTACATTATCTTCTTTTGCATTTTGTAGTTCCTACACTTCAACCCACTTAGTCACATAGTTAGTACATACTAAAATATACCTTTTACCGTTAGACTATGGATTGATTGGTCCAACAAAATCCATCCCCCATTTATCAAATGGTTCAATATGCACATGGGGCTGAAGGGGTATTTCATCTCATGGAGTTGGTCTACCCATTCTCTAACATTGATCACAATGGCTAACATATTTTATTGCATATTTGAATAATGAGGGTCAATAATACCCTGTTTGCAAAATTTTAAATGCAGTTCTTCATCCTGCAAAATATCCACCACATGGTTCATCATGATAGGATTTTAAAATTTTTGTGGTTTCATTTTTCGCAACACATCTACGCATGATTTGATTGGGGTCCAGTTTTAAACAGACAACCATCAATCCATGAGAAGGCTGCACTCTTTTCAATTAATGTTTGAGCTTCTCTAGGTGTGAGTGCAGGTGATATTTTTTTGTTGCTAGGTAATTTGCCATATCGACATACCATGGTATTTTTTCATCAAGAGCAAAGAGATGCTCATCCAAAAATTGGTCTTCAGTGGCAGTGTTGTCTTGAGATATTAACCTGGAGAGAAAATCTACCACAACATTATCCTTGTCGGGTTTGTCAATAATGGTTACATCAAATTCCTATAGAAGTAAAAGCCATCTAATAATTCTACCACTTATCGTAGGCTTGTTCATCAGATATCTGATGGTTGTATGATCAATGTGTACAAATATTTTATAGCCTATGATATAATGGTAAAATTTATTTATAGCATGTACTACTGCAAGGAATTATTTTTCCGTGATAGTGTAGTTGAACTTAGTGCTCGTAAGATTTTTACTGACATAGTAAATGGCATAAAATTCATTTTCATCTTTCTACCCTAGTGCTACCCCTATAGAATTGTTGGATGCATCTGCATAAATGTGGAAGGGGAGGTTCCAATTTGGACCTCTCAACACAGGAGCAATTGTCAATTTTTCTTTCAAGGTCTGGAATGCTTGTTCACACTCACTAGTCCACACAAATTTGACATCTTTGGTTAACAATGTGTGTGCAGTGGTTTGGTAGTTTTGCTAAAATATTGAATAAACCATTGGTAGTATCTAGCAGAGCCTAAGAAACTATAGATATCTCTTTGTATTTGGGGAGTAGGTAAGTTTTTAATCACTTCTATTTTCCTTTTATCTACCTTGATCCCCTCAGCAGAGATATGGTGTCCTAAAACTATCCCTTCTTGCATTAACATGAAGCATTTTTTATTACTGAGGGACGGGTTTGTTTCTTGATAGTGTTGAAATACTTCATCCAAATTAGTTGTAGCTTTTTCAAAGGTTTCACCGTATACGATGAAATCATCCATATAGACTTCTACAGTCTCTCCTACCATATCTAAAAAATGCTAAGAACTACCCTCTAGAAAGTGGCAGGTGCGTTACATAACCCGAATGGTAAGACTCGGTAGGAAAAGGTACCCCAAGGACAAGTAAATGTGGTTTTTTCCTGATCCTCATCCCCTATTTGGATTTGATTATATCCACTATACCCATCAAGGAACGAAAAATATTTTCATCCTGCCAAGGTATCGAGGACTTGGTCTATAAAAGGTAGGGGGAAATGGTCTTTTCTAGTGGCTTTGTTTAACATTCTATAATCCACACAAATTCACCACTTGCCATTTTTCTTGGGCACTACCACCAAAGGTGAAACCCATTGACTATCCAAAATGGGATAGATGAATCCAGCTGATAAAAGTTTTTGTAGTTCAACTTTTACTATTTCCTTCATTGTTGGATTCATCCTCCTTTGAGGTTGTCTTACCGGTCTTGCGTTATCTTCCAAATAAATTATGTGCATGTAGAATTTGGGTGCAATACCCCTCATGTATTTATAGTCCCACATGAAAGCAATTTTATGGTTGACTAGTATTTCTTTCAACTTGCCCTCTTGAATAGTTGACAATGCATTGTCAATGTTCAGTGTTCTACCAGGTTCTATCTCTATCTATTTAACATGATTTTCCTTGTTGCCTACAAGTGGGGATTCTATAGGAGGATGTGAAGATTCTCCCTGAAAGAATTTTGTTATGACTACATCTTCATCGATTTCATCTTCTACCTCATCTAGGGCCATCACTTGTTGTAGCATTGGCAAGGCATCAACATTTAGAACTTCAGAATTTGGTTCTCCCAATTCATCGATGGATTGTGTAGGAGGATAAATGACTAGGTTTTTAACATTTTGTCCATCCAAAATTGTCATTTTTCCCAGTCCTACAACTTATGTAGGCATCAACTATTGCCAACCAAGGACATCCTAATATGAGTGGATAACCACCCAATCCTGATCTAGACTGCAAAACTAGAAAGTCTATCAGATATTCCCATGCATCTATAGTTACAATCACGTCTTCTAGCATTCCCTCTAGGAGTACTATAGACCGATCAACCAATTGTAAAACTATTTTGGTTGACCTCATATCTGTTAGTTGTAGTTTTTGCATGGTTTCTTTAGGCATGACATTTATAGTTGCTCCTAGATCTACCAAAGTGTTGGGTAACCTTAAGCCTATGATTTGAACTGTTAAGATTGGGCTTCCTGGATCAGAGTACTTTGGGTGGTAGGTGTTTCCTAACATTAAGTCAACTAACTGACCTACCACATGCACTACTTTCGATGATTGTTTCCATCCTGGTTTCTTAAGACATAATTCTCTAATGGCCTTTGTGTAAATTGGCACATCTCTTATGGCCTGATAGAGGGGAATTGTGATAGTTAGGTTTTTCAACCCTTCCATTATGTCAAATTTTGGTTGCAATTTTTTCTGGGTTCTTGTAACCTTTTGGGGAAGGGTGGAACCCCTTCATTATTGGTTTGTTCAATAGTTACATTTTCTTCCACCCCCTCTACCAGAGGTGTTTGTTCTTCTACTTCTACTTCTATTTCCTCTTCCTCCACTATTGGAGGTGTGGGAGCTACTCCTAATTGTCTACCTGACCTAAGTTGTATAGGATTACAATCTATACTAATATGATACATAGGGTACATCCTCGTGTCTACCTAATATGTGGGTTGATTTATCTTATTATTTGGATTTGGGGTTGGTTGTGCCGGTAGTTGTTGTGGCCTAGAAGTAGGTGGTGTCGACAAACTAGGCAACAATGGTGTTTGTGTTGTGGTTTGTGGAGGTGAAGTCCACGTATTATAATTTTACCACTGCATTCCAGCTTGCTGGTATGGCATCCATGGATAAGGTGTGTAGGGAGTAGACCCTTGGGTGGCATTCATCCAAGGTGGTTGACCCCACCATCCCATATTGGGTGGTTGAGCTTGTCCTTGGTTCACAAAATTGGATCCCCCATATTGTGGTACTACTCCTAGCATGCCACCTCCCATAGGAAACTATTGCCAATTTCTCCTATTACCCATGAAGTAAGTTTCTACTACTTCTAGTTCCTCTTTCATGTTTGCTAACTTTGGGCACAATTTTATTTTGTGATCCATTTGACAAATGGCACACACTCTGACCTTGTTTTCTGGACACTCATTCTTGGGGTGTTTTCTTCTACATCTTGGGTAGAAAAAGGCTAGTGCTGCTTCAGTTTCCTGCTTCTTTTTCTGAAGCTAGAATGTGTCTAATTGAAGTGCAAGAGATGATAGAATATCACTCTTCATGTCTTCCAAAAAATTACCTATTTTTGCCTTAGTTATAGAGGTTGTGGTTTTTGTTCCTCGGTTGATGGGTTTACCCTTTCTTCTAGAATAATTTTGATAGAACTATTGAATATCCAATATTTGGTGTTGGTAAATGTCACCTCCTAATAACAAGTTTAAGGCTTCTAAGGATTCATTTGTGAGACCCCTTAAGAATATGCTTCTCAAGGATTTCTCACCTAGTTTTGCATGGGGTGAACATTGAAGATTGAAATTAAATCTACCCTAGTAATATTCCAATGACTCTTCCTCCCTTTGCAACATATCTAGGACTTCTTCCCTAGCATCTCGTGCCCTACCAAAATCTTGGTATTATTCTAGAAATATTTTCTTCATGTCCTCCCAGGTGGTAATTTGTTTGTTCCCTAGATCGATAAACCAACATAATGTTGAATCATCTAACGTAGAGGGAAACAGTTTTAGTTTTTGGGCATCAATTTTATAGTCCACTAATCTACAAAGCACATCAAATTTGAAAAGAAATAGATCAGGATCCTCAGTTGGTAGTTGATGAGCACCAAAAATGCTCATTTTATATACACGGTTAAGGAGAATTATCACTAGTTCAATTAGCATATGAAATGTATTTTATATAACTTATGCATATAATTGATAGAAAATCCGGTATTATGCTTGATTGGTGTTTTTAGTGGGAAATGTGTATAAATGCAAGTATTGGTACTAATATGGTGTTTTCCAGTCTACATCCACTTGGACCCGACATACTTCTGCTTACAGAGACTAAGGCAAGAGATTAAGCGCCTTCCTCTTCAAGGAAGGTGCCCAATAGAAGTAGGCGCCTTCCTACAACCGGAAGGCACCCACAGAAGATGATCACCTCCCTACAACCAGAAGGCGCCAATGGAAGACGAGCACCTCCCTGCAATCGAAAGGTGCCAATGGAAGAAGAGTGCCTCCCTACAACCGAAAGGCATCGACAGAAGACGAGCGCCTCCCTACAACCAAAAGGCGCCAACGGAAGACAAGCGTCTCCCTGCAACCGAAAGGTGCCAATAAAAGAAGAGCGCCTCCCTACAACTGGAAGGCACCGACAGAAGACGAGCGCCTCCCTACAACCGAAAGGCGTCGACGGAAGACGAGCGCCTCCCTGCAATCGAAAGGCGCCAATGAAAGACGAGCACCTCCCTACAACTGGAAGGTGCCTCCATGCTTTCATACTTTGCAAGATTTACCAAGTCAACTTTGAATAGTTGACCAAGGACTATGGAGGAGGTTGCACGTGAAGACAAAGGAGATCTATTTTAATCATGCATTTATTAAATAAAATAAAGTGTTTGTTATTATCAACCGATTGGCCGGTTGACCTTGTAAAGCTCTTAAAGCATATTATTATTTTTAGGATGCATTAGTTTAGGATTGGTTGTTACGTACACCTAAGGATGTTTATATTTATCCTTCTGGTGAACTAACATACTTTCAAATAGAAGAATAAAATATGTGTAGAATAAATTGTAACTAAATCACATCACGTGATTAAAATAGACTGATTTATTATTGTAATGAGATTTGGCTGCGCTTTATATAAAGACGCAGGCCAGATGAACAGGGGAGATCAATGATTAATTTTACACAAATTATTTTATTGTTTAATTAATTAAGAGTGCAACTCCTCTTATTCGAGCAAGCTCTACGTAGCTAGCCGAGCGGACTATCTGCGGGAGCTTGGGCCCACTCCCTGCAGTAGTCCTCCCCTATTTATTTATGTTCTTTATTTTTTGTAGATTATTTTATTGCTTTAGTTCTTGCTTTATTTAATTTAGGTGTGTGCTTTTATTTTCAGCATTGTATTTTATTTATTTAAATTCTCTGCACTCAGTTTATTTGGTTTGGTTGGAATCCAATTACACAAACCTCCCCACCAAACTAAATAAGGTACAACCAGATTTGTTCCCCAACACTGCAGGCATATACTATGTGTGACACTCATAAGTTTATGAACTTACCGGATTGATAATTTATGGAAGAGAAATGAATGTTTTTCGGGACATGAATTTCTGCTCACCAGTAGTCCTTTAAAATAAGAATGTGTATAGGAGAGATATGTTTGATTTTGGTATCTCCTCTTAATTATTCAAAAGGAAAGTCAAAACTAGTGGAAGCCTCCTCATTTTTAGCCATAGTTTTAGATGATATAGGTGTTAAACCCAATGCTTCTACAACAACTAATAAATCTTCACACTTATTTATGGTACCTTTAAATAGTAAATCTAAATAAAATTATGAGGTAAACCCTGTTTCTAATTTTTTCCACCTTGGATCATTTTTAAAGAAAGTTTGTCCAAATATTGGATTAATATGCCAAGGTGTCTCTGGTGGATATGATGGTGTAGCTTTAGGAAGTGTTTCAGATTCTTCAGAAGGTATTTTAGAAGTTTTTTCAAGTATTTCAGAGTGATTTCTTATTTCCTAATAAAACATCCACCTGATCCTCTTAGTCTTGGTGGAATCATACATTATCAAGTAAGGGATCTATGGGTAAGATAGTTTGAACAATTATTTTTAGGTTGACTAACCTACAAATCCTAGAATACTATAGTTGGCACTCCCTGACAACGGTGCCAAAATGGTGAGCAAGAAATGGTGTTCATGAAAATAGTCATTTTCCTTCCATTTAATTTATCAATCTAGAATATTTCAAACTTGCTGAGTACCTATGCATAGTATATGCCTATAGTAATTGGGAGATGAGTCCTATATATCATTGGTTTGGTGGGGGTGTGTTGTTCATGTAGTTTAGTTTATCCAAACCAATAAAAACTAAATATAGAAATTTTAAACACATAATTGAAAGAAACTATAGGAATTAAATTGCTAAAATTAAAATACTAATATCAAACACATGATTGAAAGGGAAATTTTTAAAATTAAACACACAACTTAAAATAAAATTGCAAAAATTTATACATGCAACTAAATTAAATAAAACAAAAAATAAACACAATACAAAAATGAAGAAAATGAGAAATAAAATAAAATGATAGGGGAGGATTACTGCTTGGAGTGGACCCAAGCTCCTATAGATAGTTCACCTAGCTTATTATGTGAAACTCACTCTTTTGAATACGTGCAAATAGAGAACACACACAAGTTTATTAATAATTATGAAGTACAAGTTGGAAAGGAGATCTATTCTCTTAAGCAGGCAAAGTAGTTTTAACAATGGCTTCACTTCAAAGTATACCCGTTTACTTCCTATCAGTGTTCAGAGCTCCCAGCAAGGTGTATCACAAAATTGAGCAGCTTCAAAAAAAATTCTTTGGTCAGGGACTGAGGATAAGAAAAGGATCCATTTAGTAGGTTGGAACAAGGTTTGCAAACCTAAAGCTAATGGGGGGTTAGGATTGAGGAGAGTTGCTCATCTCAATATAGCTCTGTTAGCCAAACAAGCGTGGCGGTTATTGACTAAGGTTGATAATGAATGGATAGCCATAGTTATGAGGAAATACCTCCAAGATGTGAACTTCCTTAATGAAAACTTAGAAAGCAGGGGGTCTGCTTTTTGGAAGGAAATCCTCACGAGCAGGGATCTTATCAAGAAAGGTCTTAGATGGATTCTAGGAAATGGGCAAACAATAGACTTTTAGAAGGATAGATGGGTGAGAGCTGAGGAGTTATCCCAGAATCCTCGTTTGGCTAGGATTCAAGATCATATGGAGCAGCATATTGGGAAGAAGGTTGCAAATTATATGTGGCAGGATATAAATATCAACAGGTGGAAAAAAATCAGAGCATAGGGTTTTGAAGCGGAGTCTAAAGAGCTTTATAACATTTTAACTTAGCAAATTATTCCCTCTAGAGAGGATGAAGATCACATTGTGTGGGCTGAGACTACAAGTGGTGACTTCACAGTTAAGTCTGCCTATAATTTACTTCTCAATGTGGAAGGTCAACAATTTCAACCGAGTTTGGTTTGGATCAAAGGCTTAATTCCTAAAATATCCTTTTTTTCATGGTTGGTGATTCAAGGAAAAATCCTCACTATGGACAATATGTTATCCAAAGGTATGGTTATTGCTAACCGTTGCTACATGTGCAGGGCAGAATGGGAGACTACCCAACACTTGTTTCTGGAGTGTCCAATAGCGGAGTCCATCCTGGATGAACTTTTTCAAGTCTTTAGGATCTCGTGGGTTAAGCCTGCTCTTATATCCAAAGTGTTCCATCAATGGCCTCAACCCTTTGTTAGCCTAAAACTTAAGTACCTACGAAAAATCTGTTGGCATAATTTTCTCTAGCATATTTGGCTAGAAAGGAACCATAGAGTCTTTAAGGATACCATTCACAACCCAAAAACCATCCTCAACAGGATTATTGTCTTTGTGAAAGAAAACCTTAGCACCTTAGTGGATGAGAACCACTTAATTCCTCCCCAAGAAAAACAATTAGCTCGGACCTTAGGTATTGAGGACAAACCTTCCATTCCTTTGCCCAATCCCAAAAATGGGATTTCTTGGAAGCCACCCCCCCAGGGTTGGTTTAAACTAAAATTTGATAGTGCAACCAAGGAGAACCCGGGAAGAGCTGGAGCTGGAGGAATAATCAGGGATCATCAAGGAAATTTTGTCAAGGCCTTCACTGAACCATTGGGAATCAAAACTAATAATGAAGTAGAAGCTAGAGCCCTTTGGAGAGGGTTGCAAGTAGCCCAAGCAACTCAAGGTAACTTGATTATTGAAGGTGATTTGATGAACATCATCAACCTGTTAACCAATGGCAAAAAAACTCCATGGAGAATCGAGGGAGTCATCCATGAAGTTAGAATCCTTTTTATAGCAAGACAGAACAGGAGGGCTTGTCACGTGTACCGTGAGGCCAACAGGTTAGCTGAAAAATTAGCCAACATAGGTGTTGATGTTGGTAGTTTGGTGACATGGACACAAGGTGTGCCACGTGAAGTGGAAAGCATTACTAGTCATGAAAATAAACCTACCCGTTAAGGAGAAAGATGAATGGGTGTTCTTTCCCCATGGAGTTGGTAATAACTATGGGGTTTCCCTCTAAATCATACCAAATCAGAAATGAAGGTAATAGGGTGTAAGCCTTGGAGGATTCCGATAGAGAATAGGAAATGGGCAAGCAACAGGTTTCACAAGTGCAAAGTTCCAAACTTCAATTTCTTGTCAATGTAAGTAATGTTTACAGTTATGTTTAGGTATGGGTGTGCCTTATTAGTAAGGTGTTGTAGGGGATTCAACACAAGTTATGGTAAGAAAGTTTCAAGGATGACTAGGATCTACAATATTAGCAGAAGGCTGGATATTGTAATAGGTTTTGGGTTAACCTACAAAACTCGATAATTAATGAAGACTTTTATTTACCAAAAAAATAATAATAATTATGCAGTACATAACAACAACACTTCACGGATTGGAAAATCAAATCCTTTATCTCAGGAATGACCTACATTTTATATAGAACGCGACCATCCTCTATTACAAAAATAGGCTATTCTAATTTAATCATGCGATGTGATTCGCTACAATCGGTTTGTGCACAATTACAAGTGACATCTAATAAAAGAGCAACCATGTCTAAAATTAATCATGCAAGATAACGATAGTGCTTCCTAAGTTTACATAACCATTTATTTCTAAATTTTGTATGGTCTCCAAGTCAATTAGTCAATGCATAAAATAAAGGTGCTTTATTCCCGTCAGATATAGGTGCCTATCAACCTGTCATCATGATATAGGCACCTTTTGACCTATTGTTAAGATATAGGCATTGAGAGATAGGACCTTTTCAACCATCGAAAGATAGTCACTTTTTTAGCCATCGAAAGATAGTCGTCATCCTACTATCGAGAGATAATCATTAGGAGATAGGTACCTTTATGGCATAAGGATATAGGCACTAGCCTACACCTGGGATATAGGCACCATCCCTTAGCAATATTTAGACACCCATTCTTGGCTTCACAATCTCCTTCATTCCTCAAACACATTATGATTGTTGTACAATGTCAGGTCCATATGGGACCTTGACTAAAATATGTGCAAAAAGTAATGAAAATCTGCATCTACACACATTTCCCACTAAAAACACCGATCAAGCATAATACATCAATTTCCATTAAATATATGCAATAATTACACAAAAATACACTTCTAGTGTTAGTAATGCCACACAATACCCCATTTAAACATGCATAAAAATGATCATTTTTGATGCTCATCAAGGTTGATGCTACTGCAGGTACTAGATATAACAATAGAAATAATGTCTTTAGACACCTTGAAATCCAACTTTGTGAGCCCCTTTGTTGGCTCTCTACCTTGCTCGAATTTTGCTCCTCAAACTTCACTAATGACCGCTTGGAGACTGCACTTTGCTACCTGTTATAGTGTCTTTAAGACACTCTTTCTTTTGTCCTTATTTGTTGTATTTGAAAGGACAAAATTGGTGCCAATGTAATGCAAACACCTTTGCAATATATAGGATAAAGTCCCTTATTTTACACCAAAGTTATATGTCTCCTTTTGAATCTATTCCTTGCTTATTAGATATGGAAGCTCTTTGCTCTGATACTTGAGAGAAAATAGTAATGTACTGTTGCCTTCCTTAGTAGACAACACTAACCTCTAACTTCTTTTCTTGGATAACTTAGTAACAATGAATCCAAACTCTTAGCCATGCAACTAATATGCTATTTTAGAGGTATAACTTTGCACTAGTTTTCACTACAACTAAAGTACTTAGTGCACCTTAAAAAACTCCCAAGAACAATTAGTATAGTGCAATATTGATCTCACCTTATCACTTCTATAAAATAACTTGTAATATGTATCAATAATAACTCTTAAATGCACTATAATCTCTGCAACTTTCACTTAAGAGTAATGTCTTCTTTGCTTCAACTTAAACAATAGGAAGATGATATTTTTCTTTCTGTAAAAATATATCTAACTCCTATTTTAATGTGTAGGTATTAACCTTAAAATAAACTATCTTCTGCACTCCCTTGAAGACTATAATATGCAACCTTCTCTTTGCAAATTTTAACTCTAATATGGTGCTTAATGAATCTTAATAATGAACCAAAAATCTAAAGTTCAACTAATGAACCTTTTTCACCAAAGTTGCTTACCTTAACAAACTCTATAGATGAAGGATTACAAGGTGATTAGATTCACCTTATTGCTGCCTTTTACTAGATGAATTGTAGCTCTTATTTTACTGTCCAAAATAGCTTATCAACATACCAATTTACAAATTTGAACCTCCTTATATCTTGTTACATGATACTATAGTTTGGTGGCTTCAACCTTCAGGATGTATCCTGAAAATCTGAAACTTAGCAGCTATTGATGCTGCCTAAGTTGTTGCTTTCTTGCTATTCTCAATTCTAAAATTTTTATATTGTAAAGTAGTCAATATCTCCACTAAAATGTTGTCCTTGAATCTTAAAAATTTGGTAGGAAACTCCTCCAAATCGTAGTTGAGATTTTCCTTCAAGAACCCTTCAGTTTTTTATTGTAGAAACTAGCATATCTCCTTTCTTCGAATGAGCCTTCTAGACTTTCAAATGTAATATTAATACCTCTCAGGTTTGGTAGTAATATCTGGCTCTATTGAGTGGAAATTTTTCCCAATTACAAAATCACCATCACAGTCAATATTTTAATTAGAAAACCCTCTCTTGCAAAGAAATAGAAATTTCTCCAAGGTTCCTTTTACTTAATGTGTGCTTGTAATCTTGTGAAGATATATCAAATAAGTGTTAGGAATACCTTAGTGATTTGCAAATAACTATTAACAAGGGGCCTATGTTGGTATTATTTTATTGCTATACTAGTGATTATTCATGAAACTTAAAAGAAAAGTAAAATGTGATTGGCCCTCATATGACCACGATGTAAATTCCTTAGTTCATTTTATCTTGAAGTATTTTAGGTAGATTTTATCTTCTTTTGGTTAAGCAAATTTTAAACAAGTTTTATCTTCCTTAAATCCTGCTTTGAGCATGAAACAAAGATTAAAATCTCTAAATGTGAACCTTAAAATGATGATTGGATTCATTTTAGATTACTTTGTTAAATTTTAAGCATGAAAGAAAATAACATAAATGACTAACTCTAAAATGTAATAGCCTTTGATATGCTATATAAATTACCCCTCTTTAATGAAATTGTAATTTTCATAAAGAGAAGTCAATTTATTGCTTTAAAAACAATGGCCTTTGGAATGCCATATAAATTACCCCTCTTTAATGAAATTGTAATTTTCATAAAGAGAAGTTAATTTATTGCTTGAAATTGAAATGCAAAGCTTAAAATTTGATTTACCTTCAAAATATGAAATTATTAACCCACGTGCTATAGGTGAGTTGGAGAGGGTAGTACAATCCTCCATGGAAGGTCCCTGGTTCGAATCTCCACCCTATCAAACGCACATCGGGTACCCAAAATCCAATTGATAATGTTGGTGTGGTCAAGACTAGGCATGACTCTTGGGTGATTTTGATGGTGTAGAACCCCTTGGTCGTGGTTTCTTAGACCAAGGCGGCCTCGCAAGGGGTTTTTTGCTAAATTAAAAAAAAAAATTGAAATTATATCCAATTTCAAAATTACAAAATTCCTTATAAAACAACTTTGAACAATTTTTATAATTTTGAAATGCGTTAAAGCTTATTTTTCACACTCGTGCATCCATTTTTGGAATTTGTATTTATTTTTATTTTTATTTTAATTGTTGAAGCTTTAAAAAAATTGCAAAAAGAAGGTTAGAAAAAATAAAATAAAATCTGGAAAATGGACCAGAATACTGAAAATACTAAACGACAAAGTACTAACAGTGTAATGCTACCTTATCCTACAAAATCGAAGATGTGAGAGATTTTTACATGTAACCTAGTTTATCCGAAGTTGCATTTGCACAGTTCGAAATAAACTAGGTGTAAGCTTCTAAGGGAAAAAAATGAGTTCCATGTTTTAAACATTCAATAGTGCAACCATAAAAATGCATTGAACACCATCTATAAGCCTAAAACATGAAATAAAAAGATAGACAATTAATTCCACACATCCAAAAATAAATCTCCTCCAATTTTGTTAACAAGGTGTAAAATCCTATAGCCTTTTGCATTAAAAATAGAAAGATAACAATCCCTATTTTACATCAGAATTTCAGCCTTGGCCAGCAAAAATTTCCAGCCCCTTTCCTATGTTACAATGGCATTTTTAAAGGCTTCCATCCGTTTTTCATTTCATTTTCTACCCAACAAAAGAAACTCTTGATTTTTTATTTTCACTTCCTCAACCTTCTAGATCTCGTAATGCTCTTTGTTTCATCTCCTCTTCTTCTTTATTGTATTTGTTTGTAACAACAATATTTTTAATTATTCCCATTTAGTAACGCATTTACAAGTATATCAATACATAACATTTAACAAGCGTCATGAAGGTAGACTCTTTTAATAATGAATTAGATGGAATATTTAATTGCCTCTCATTGTGCCTTTTATTTTTATCCAAATGAAGTCTACCTATTTTGGTAAGGTGGAAGTGTACAACAATGCATCCCCTTAACGGTTAGTATTCCCTTACCACCATTTATAACCATCACGAGGTCACTTTCCTAATGTAATGTTTTGGGCAATGTGCATGTGGATATTTTCGTGCTTACATGACTGCTCTCATGTGCTACACCACATATATATTTTTTATATCTAAGAAGATATCTTTGTCTATCAAAATATGCCACTCACCACTTGGCCTGAGAAATAATGACACATATTCACTGAATACGGTTATGCAAAGCACTTGCAAACAGGTAGGTGAAGCCCCAGCCCATAGCCCATAAACACACGATTTAACTACTCCCATTTTGATCTTGTCCACTATATTTGGTTCATGTTTGCGCTTTTCACATAGTCAAACTACTACAATACCATGGTGTTTTCTCCATATTTAATGTTTGCATTGTCTACCCAATGTCTATGTCTTCATTCTATCCTAAATAGTTGTTCAAATCCAAAACATAATGCGATATCGATGTACTCGACGGTTATGTAGTAGTCCAAATTCCATGGCTTATTCCCCCCAATACTCGCACCCACCTCACCAATACCCATCCCCTTCATATCACCAATCATCCACCTCTACATATCATCACTCTCAACCCACCTATCACCAAACTCCACCTACATATCATCAAACCCCCTTTAAAACAAATTGTCCTCAAAGGACCACCACAACAATAGGTGCACATCTAGGCACCTCCTAAACAAATTGTCCTCAAAGGACCACCACAACAACAAGTGCACATCCACACACCTCCTAAATAAATTTTCCTCAAAGGACCACCACAACAATAGGTGCACATCGAGTCACCTCTTAAATAAATTTTCTTCAAAGGACCACCACATCAACAAGTGCACATCTAGGTACCTCCTACACAAATTGTCCTCAAAGGACCACCACAACAACAAGTGCACATCCAAGCACCTCCTAAACAAATTATCCTTAATAGACAACCACAACAACTGGTGCACATCCAGGCACCTTCTAAACAAATTCTCCTCAAGGGACCACCAAAGTAATAGGTGCACATTTAGGAACCTCCTAAATAAATTATCCTCAATGGACAACCATAACAATAGGTGCACATTCAAGCACCTCCTAAACAAATTATCCTCAAAGGACCACCACAACAACAGGTGCACATCCAAGCACCTCCTAAGCAAATTATCCTCAATGGACAACCACAACAATAGGTGCACATCCAAACACCTCCTAAATAAATTATCCTCAACAAACAACCACAACAACAAGTGCACATCTAGGCACCTCCTGAACAAATTATCCTCAATGGACAACCACAACAATAGGTGCACATCCAAGCACCTCCTAAACAAATTGTCCTCAAAGGACCACCACAACAATAGGTGCACATCTAGGAACCTCCTACACAAATTGTTCTCAAAGGACTACCAAAACAAGTGCACATACATATACCTCATAGAAAAATTATCCTCAAAGGACCACCACAAAAATAGGTGCACATCCAAGTACCTCCTACACAAATTATCCTCAAAGGACTACCACAACAATAGGTGCACATCCAGGACAACCACAATAACAAGTACACATCCAGGCACCTCCTAAACAAATTATCCTTAAAGGACTACCATAACAATAGGTGCACATCTAGGAACATCCTAAACAAGTGGTTCTCCAAGGACCACCACAACAATAGGTGCATATCCAAGCACCTCCTAAATAAGTGGTTCTCCAAGGACCACCATAATAATAGGGGCACAACAAAGCACCTCCTAAACAAGTGATTCTCCAAGGACCATCAAAACAATAAGATTACACCTCGACACCTCCTAAGAAAATTATCCTCAAAGTATAAACACAACAATTAGTTTACATCCAACCACCCACTCAATAAGTGAATATCAAATTACTACCTCAACAAGGGTACACATAACCACCAATTCAACAAGGGCCTATCCAAGCACCACTTAATAAAATGCACCAACAAAAAAGCTAGACCATGATTGGTACCCTCAGGCACCCCAACAACACACACACACTCTCATGCCCACACACATGCCCAATCATGAAGGGTACAACCATGTGCCCCAACAACAAGAGCACACCTAGGTATCATCTCATGAGGCACATGACCAAACATCTTATCAAGAATTCATTCCTACCTCGAGGTCTTCAATACCACCAACATGCCTAGACACCCCACTTATCTTGGTTCTCATGACTAATTTAAATTTAAAATAGTTTGTCATGTACAACATGCATATCTCCACTCCTAACATCCAAAAAAAGCAATCTAGCATCACCATGGCTTCATACTAGCAATCTAGAATTGGCATGGCTTTGTGTCAGCAACCTAGCATCAACATGGCTTCATGTTATCAACATAGCATCAACATGGATTTGTGCCAGCAACCTAGCATCGACATGGCCTTATACCAATAACATAGCATCAACATGGTTCCACACCAATAACCCAACACAAACATGGATTTGTGCCAATAACTTAGCATAAACATGGCTCCATGCCTACCATTTAGCATATACAAGGTTGAATACCACCATTATAGCATAAACACAGCTCCACAATACTCTCAATCTACCATCAATATTCCTCCATACTTCTTCTAGGACTCCATGATCCACTTGGAGTCCCTTGACACTTCTAAAGATCAGCTCAAACAATAATTGCACAATCTCTTAGTCAATTCTGATAACTTTGAAGATGTGTCATTCCCCATCATTCCCATAATTGAATAGCCTACCAAAGACCCTAATTGCCTTTGTTTGTTCCTAATTTTATTGCCCATTCTTCCTATCCTCCTCCTAGAGGAGCACCCACAACCACCACCACCTCGACTTGTTCATCCCCCTCCAATTCTATGCCCACCCTTACCATAACCACAATTCTATAACAAAAATTATAAAACAAAAATCAATTGTATTCACATTGTATTTCATGCTTCCATTCTTGTATTTATAACTCATATATTCACACATTCATATAATTTGCATCCATTCATATCACCTGGCATACTAGTCATTCACTCACTTTGGATAATTGTTAGTCCAATAAGTCTTGTTGCCTTAATTAGGGGCACCTTCGGTCTAGCATTAGTCCCATTTCACAATCCAAAACTCATGCACCTCTAAGTGTTTTTTGGTCACTCAACCACTCCTAGTGTTTCAAGCAACCTCCATTGAATGTCAAGTTTTCTCTTGGACCAAAAGCACACTTTTTCACTAAGAAAATATTGAGTTTTGGGAGTTGACTCTACCATTCTTGAACCAAACACATACCACACTTATTAATAACATCTTGTGTAATAGAGGGATTATACCATGATCTGGGTTGAACCTTGAGGTGAAAATTTCTTCTCACTTGTCCCATTATGCACATAGTCCAAAATAATAATGAAAATAGTGGTCTTCACCACTTACAAAACTTTACAAAAATACAAGATAGAGTAGTAAGGACAAGGGTAACATTCTCATTAGGACTCAATTTGAGTGGTTGAGAATTTGATTCCCCAAAGCTCTAATTCTTGTCACAATAAAAATACCATAATAGCATGAGTAGTAAGGATAGGGTTAAATCCTCATTAGGACTCGATTCAAGTGGTTGAGGATTTGATTCTCCAAAGCTCTAATTCAATTTGTAAACACATAATAACAACTGGGCTTCAAGTAGTAAGGATAAGGTTTCATTCTCATTAGGATTCAATTCGAGTGGTTGATAATCCAACTCTCCAAAGCTTGGAGCTACTAGTATTGGACTATGTTCATGCATGGTGACACGTCGCTCTTGAAGAGACCTCTAAACACACATAAGGACAAGCTAGCTTTCTTGTTCCTTCCATGTCTAGTTTAATCTCACCTTACTCAATATGGGTAAATGAATTCATTTGCACACATAGTGGTTCTTAATTGGCTTGAGTTATTACCATGCTCATGATTGGTAAATAAACATCCATTGCACACACAATTGGTCCTTGAGAAATTTGACTCTGCTTTACCAGATTAATAGATGAATTTGTTTAAAATCACTAGGATGTTTGAGTCTTTTCAAAATAAATCTAAATTATTTATCCCTAAGACAAACCAAGTCATAGGTAAGCTTATATTCCATATCATCATTGCATCATTACATAAGTTTCATAATCCACTTCACATTTCACCATTACATGTTGGTGTCCCTGATTAAGCAATAAAGGCAAAGTCTGCTAAACAATGGTCCATAACCTCCTCAAATGATAATTAATGAGGCAACACAATTCATCCTCACCAATTGCATTCATTCATAATACATTCATTTCATCACATGCATACCAAAATTCAAAAATGCTCCAAAGGAGACACACCCCTTTGGTCAAATCAATTCAAAAGGCTCCAAAGGAGACACACCCCTTTGGTCAAATCAATTCAAAAGGCTCCAAAGGAACCAAAAATCCTTTGGTCAATTTCAATTCAAAGGATCCAAAGGCATCTATCTCCTTTGGTCAAATCAATCAAAAGGCTCCAAAGGCACTTAACCCCTTTGGTCACATTTCAATTCAAAAAGCTCCAAAGAGAACTGAACCCCTTTGGTCACTTTAAAAAGCTCCAAAGGCACCAAATCCCTTTGGTCAACATTTAGAATAACTTTTTATTTGTAATAGCTTAGAGTTTGCATTATGGTCATAGATTATAGTCTTGAGTGAATCTCGTATATAGTGATTTACTATAGACACCTGGTGGTTGTAGTGATTGGTTATCCATACAATCTGATAGGATGGGTAGATCAACAGAAGGATATTGTGATTCCATTGATATTAAAAGATCCATGTTACAAGAGGGACATGATGTCATTTATCCATTTCTCTTCCTAATAATGTTACAATAAATTTTATGTCTTCTTCGATCGCCCCTCAGTGTAGGCGGGCTTCTTTGTATGTGGTCCATCGTTGGGTTGCTATTGATTTGATGTTACTTTCCCTATTCAGATTTTCTACATAACCTATGAATAACTTGCAAAAGGGTGTTAGTACGATGGGGGACTTGCCTTAGTCAGCCCCCATATTTATGAAGACAAAATGACCATAAAAATAGAACAAAACATGAAGTAAACTATGCAAAATGTAATACCATGATGAAATGGAGCTTACCTCCCAAATCTGGAGTGATTTGGGGCCTGTAGACCCAATTCGCCACCCGAGGGGTGAACTGAGGCCAGATTTGTGGGGCAAGAGGGGATCTAACCTGTGATGCTTATTCTACAAAATTCTTTTAGTGGGTCAACTCCTAGGTATTTGGGGTGCCTCTGTGTATCGTTGAAATCTGACTGTGTGCACCAAGAATTGACTGTTTAATATTGGCTTTCCATTTCAGTAGAGTAACTATGCTTTGTTGAATTTTTAAGAGATTTAATTAGGGTTTTAGGACCCATTATTTATAGGCAAAGGCAAGGTGCAGGAAGGGGTTAGATAGACTAAACCTAGGTTTGATTCTGACTAGGGTTAGGTTAAGAAATGCAATGTGGCAACATCACATTCCTTATGAGAAATATCTCATCCTCACACATGTGTGAGGATGGATTAGGGCTAATCCTAATTAGGAGGTGCTTAAGTCAATTTAGGACATGATTAAATAAATATCCTAACAAACCCTAATTTCACACATGTGGGAGGATGTAATTAGTGTTAATCAATATTACAGGTTCTTTTAATTAAATTTACCCTAAAAAGGTGACTTAAGTGAAGTCAACATTAAATTAGATTTAGGTATTGACTTATTAATTATTTTGGTCAATTAATACCCCATGGGGGCCTCAATCAAGTTTAAGTAGGTTTTAGAGGAATATCCCAGTGCATGGGATGTTATTTTGAAGGCTTGTGAGGGTTTAGGACCTGAAATCTGATGGAGTAGTATATGGGAGTCTACACGATGCTATGAAAATCTATGGCGATCTACACAAGACTACACATGACTACGACCATCTATGTATGACTACGCATGACTACAACAATCTATGCATGTCTATGAGGATCTAAAATAGTCTACACTAGTCTATGATAGCCTAGGGATACCTAGGATGGCCTATGTAAACCTCTAAGTGTCCAAAAGGATCTACAAGTACATAGGTATAGCAATGTGCAACTTTTTGCTGTCTACATAATGAAATAACTTTTATATTTAACTTTGTGGAGCCTTAATCTCCTTTTTACAATGCTTTGACCTAAGTGCATAACAGTATGATTACAATGCTTTTGTTTTTTTCTTTAAATTACATTAAGATAAAGGGGTAATATGCCTCTTTTGCAGTCACAAATTATTGGTAGTGCCAAATGTCTTATTTTATACAATCGATTTATGTATGAGCTTTTGTTATCCTTGCAAACCATCCATCGCTTCAATAGCTTCCAATGACTTGTCACCTACACCTGTAATAATACAAACAACATAAAAAGATCAATAGCATATGAGAGGCCTCCATTGTGTGAGGTCCTATTTGATATAAACAAAAATCTACAAACCCTAATTTGAATGCTTACAAACTATATAACAAGATACAAAAGACAAAAAAAATAAACCAAAATTACCTTGCTTATTCCTGATTTTTATATGTGTCTCCTAAGGCTAAAAATATCATCAACCAAGCATAGGGCCACGTCTAAAGACCTGGCTAGGCACATTCCTGCATATGTTAGATGTAGAGTTGCATTTGGGACTTGTCTGGATCTAAATTGCAAAATCGATGTGAATTGATTCAAAAATTTGGTGACTCAATCTCCAAGCTTCGATTATAATCTCTCTCACGATATCAATTTAGAATTTTAGTGCTTTTTTAGGGCCTTAATTCACAAAAGTGAATCATGTTTTATAACCTTCCACAAGGCTAGGGTTAGGTTTTATAAGTGGCACGCTAACTTTACCAAGTGGTATGCTAGGATTGAGATTTGGCTAATGGCTTGGATTACCACATGGTAAGTTATGATTGTGATTTAATGAATGATTGTGATTTAACATCGTGATGAGAGGCTAGGATTTATATATATATTTATATATAAATAACAAATGGTTAGGATTTGGTGTCTACAAATGCTTCTTTTTGCATTGCGTTGTGTAGAACCCAATGTAGTGTAAAAATAAGAGACACCTAGTTTTATGAAATGGAGAAATGGACTCTTTTCTCAATGCACAAGAAGAATGATTTTTAAAAACATTGATTTTAGCTTGCTCTCTCAATTGACAAATGGGTGAAGAATGAAACCTATGAGTTAATTGACCAAATATGGATGATGAAGAGGTGCAAACATGATGAATGCAAATATTAAAAAGTAATATCAAGGTAATTACCCCAATTTTGATTTGGACATGTATTATCGAAACTTTACTTTTGGCAGAATGGTGAGCAAATTCGTAGTGGTAAATGAACTAGCCATTAAGGGTATGCATATGATACTAATTTTTTTTGGAGGCTATTTTACCTCAATTGCATCCATCACATGTTCAACCCATCTCAAAATGGCATAGTGCATAAAATTTTTATTTTTGTAAAAGGTTTCCACTTTTACAACCCCGCAAAAAGGGTTTATGATAACCTTGAGCAAATTTTCTTGAACACAGTTGCATTTCAAAATTGAGGGACCAAATTGATTTGATTTCAAGCAATATGATATAGCATGATGTTTTGTATGTATTTATAAATTTATTTGATGATTTTATGAAAAAATTGAATAGTTTTAGGTCATTTTGAAGCAATTTGGGACATTTTGTGACTATTGGTTGCATTCAAAAATTAGGTGTCTTAATCAATCCAAGTTACCACAAAATGAGATATAGTGATGGTAATAATGCTTGGATGAGCTGATGTGATGATTTGGTGGGATTTTGCACTATTTTGTAGCCTTTTGAAGAGTTTTGCAACATTTTGAGGATAGACATAGGACCATGTTTATGTCTTCCCAGATGCAGAGGTGCATCTAGTTGTCTACAGATATGGAGATGCATTTGCATGTATCCTCTAGACATAGGGTCACATCTGGATGCCCCTTACAGATGTGAAGGTGCATCTGTGAGATCAATTTAACATATAAAATGGTTGTAGGGGTCATTTTCACTTCATTCTTGTGTTTGAGCCTATCTTGGAGTATGGCAAACGATGGAGAGTCATGTTAACCAAACTCCCCTTTACTCTCCCCACTATGGAGCTCACTCGAATATTCACAATGAGTTGTTTAAAACACATATCTTTACTATTACAACTCAAACATTATTGCACACTCGAGGAAGCTTTAGCACAAGCCCAACTCATCGAAGATATCAAAATCCAAGAAGGAGAAATCAAACTTTAGAAGAAAGAGTGGCCCAACAACAATGCCAAAGGCTATTTCAATAACCAATCCAAGCCCTATTTAGTCAACCAAATTGTACTCACCACATCTACCACTCATAATTTGCAACCTCATCATCCACCCCCACAACAACCACCACCACAATAGGTGCACATCCAGACACCTCCTAAACAAATTATCCTCATAGGACCACCACAAAAATAGGAGGACAACCAAGCACCACTTCCAAACCCTATCCCTATCCTTCTAGATGGTTAAAAAATATGATTCACTTTTGTGAAGGAGACCCCAAAAAAGCACCAAAAATTTGAACTAATATCGTGAGAGAGATCATAACCGAAGCTTGGATATTGATTCACCAAAGTTCCAAATCGATTCACATCAATTTCACAAGTTAGATCTATATGTGACAGAGTGTCTACATAGTCCTATAAGTGGCTTTTCATATAATAAATGTAGTACTATACCTAGTCGGGTCCTCAAATGTGGCCCTACACTTGCTTAATGATATTTTTAGCTCTAGGAGACACAAATCAAAATCAGGTATAAGCAAGGTAGTTTTGGTTTATTTATTTTATCTTATGTATCTTGTTATATACTTTGTAAGCATTTAGATTAGGTTTTATAGATTTTCATTTATATCAAAGAGTGCCTCACATGGTGGAGGCCCTTCATATGCTACTGATCCTTTATGTTGTTTGTGTTCTTGCAGGTGCAGGTGACAATTCATTGGAAATTTTTGAAGTGACATATGGTCTGCAATGATAACAAAATCCCATCCACAAATTTATTGTATCAAATAATACATTTGGCACTACCATTCATTTATGATTGCAAAAGGAGCATCTTCTTAATTTTTCTCATTGTAATCTAAAGAAGCAAACAAAAGCATTGTAATTGTAGACACCAAAACTTAGGCATTCAAAAAATCACATATTGCATCCCACCACACAAATATACATAATAAAATATATGCCTAAGTCCAAAATTAGGCATATAAATCCTGCACAATAAAAGTATTTTCTAGATTTTATAAATCTGGAAAATCTATCTAGGATACCCTGCCTAATCACTAGATATGTGTCCTAGCCACCTCACCACCATCACTTGCCACATCTCACACACTCATGTCCCCTTTGTCCCTTCACATGGGATATCCCTCACACCTCACTCCACTTGCAGCCACATCACCCTAGTTAAGTGAGACACCCTAGGTGACTCACTCTAATTGCCCCTTCCATTTGGTAGCCCTAGATTACCACTTGGCAATTCTAGCTTGCCACCTCCCTTTCCCTCCAAAACCTTAAAATGGCCTATAAATGCAACCCAACCCCATAAACCAAGAGGATGTTGAGAACATACACCGTCAAGCTATTGCAATAGCACCAGGAGCTCACACGCATCTCATGGAAATAAAATATTTGAAGCCCTAGAGTCATATTTTGGAGCCTTCTGCAATTCAACCTCAATCGCATATTTGTAGTTAAATATTCAAAACTACCCTTGTGTGGTTGCCTAACTACCCATCCACGGTTGACCAGATAGAACCACGCATCCATGATTGCTCATAACTATAATAGCATGACAAGCAGATTGATAAAAATTGATTTTCAGCAAGGTAGTTCATGCTTTTGTTTTATTGTTTTCTGTATTGCATTTCATGCTTCTATAACTAGGGTTTTGTAGTGATATTTGCTATCTTGATCAATAGGTTCTAGTAATCCTTTTTTGGCTTTGTCATGTGTGCAAGATACAGGTATTTGGAGAGCTATTGAAGTTGGAGTGGTCCCATTGTTGGATATCAGAAGCCCACTCACCCTTGGAGCTATAGCACCATATCTTGTTGAAGATTTGGAAGACACCCATTTTATTAATTAATTATATTCAAAAAATAAAGATATCATTGTAAAATTACCCCCACGACATTGGGGCAAGATCAAAAAGCATTGTAAAATCAGAGATTCAGGCTCCCCTATATTAATACAAAAAGCAAAAATTATTTTTATCACATTATAATCCTCTCTTTTTTTTTTTGTACATTGTTGTGTTTAGTTTTTTGGCTATAGTAATCATACCCCTACATACTTGGGATAAATCACTATAAAAAGGAGATCAAGGATCTAAAAATTTCAATACAAAAGTCATTTCATTACAATCGCTTATGTTTCTTTATTGTATTTATGTAGTGTCATTTTATTTATTTACAAAATGGTGATCATCATCATCAAATAAAATGACACTAAGAAAATACAATAAAAAACACAATAAAGAAACAAATAAAGTTATTCCATATCATCATCACATCATTACCCACTTCATATATCAACATTAGATGTTAGTGTCCCTGATTAAGCAACAAAGATAAAGTTGGTCAAGCAAGAGTCTAAAAACTTTTATGAGTGACCATTAGAACATGATACCATTCATTCATTTACATATATCAAACAATCATCAAGCAAATTGGGGGTGTTCAAAGTTTCACACCATCCTCGCCAATCAATCACATCAATAAATCAGAATTGAACATTCAATCGAACAAACCTAATGAAAACTAGGGGTGTTCAAGGTATTACACCTTCCCCCAATAAAACAAGTAATCTAACAACTTGGGGTAATAAAGGTAGTATACCTTCCCCACCAAAAATATAATTTCATTCAATCACCAATAAATCCCATAATCATCAACCAACACATCATTTGCTAGGTTCAAAAGGTTGCATCCTTTTGTCAAAGGTTGTGCCCTTTTCCTCACACTCACATCAAATTAGTTATCGGGTTTAAAAGGTTGCATCCTTTTATAAAATATTGTATCCTTGGCCTTGCATTCAATCAATAAACAAATCAACTACCAGGTTCAAAAGGTTGCATCCTTTTGTCAAAGGTTGCACCCTTTGCCTCACATTCAATCAATCAACACATCATTTGCTAGGCTCAAAAGGTTGCACCCTTTACCTCATCATATACAAATTCAAATTCCAGTTCAAATGCCCCAAAGGTACCTAACCCCTTTGGTCATAGTTTCAATCAAAAGGCTCCAAAGGTACTTAACCCCTTTGGTCATATTTCAATTCAAAACACTCCAAAGGCACCTAACATCTTTGGTCACATTTCAATTAAAATGCTCCAAAGGCACCTAACCCCTTTGGTCACTTTTAATTTGAAAGGCTCTAGAGGTACCAAACCCCTTTGGTCAACATCTATAATATCTTTTTCTTTCTTGCACTAGCTAACTTAAATTCTCAAGTGAACCTTGTATATAGTGATTTACTCTAGACACCTAGTAGTTGTAGCGATTGGTTATCCATGCAATTCAGTAGGATGGGTAGATCACCATAAGGATGATTGTTCAAAAAAAACATCTATTTCATTCTAATTATTTTCACCTTTGTCATCCGCTTCATCGCTTTCATCATTTTATATCTTCTCCATTGACTCATTGCTTGAGAGATTAGACAATCTACAAATTATAGTCTCAAATCATGTCAATACTCAAAACACTCAATATTAGAAATTGTGTTTGTTCAAGAATCATTACCAAATACTATCATACACCCTTTTTGCTGGGGTAGATAACAAGCAAAAATTTCAATCAAACAAACACTTGGTATACCTAAAGTCTAAAGTGTAGACCTCTCCCTGTATGTCTACCTACAATCGAAAGGTTATCAAGTGTAGGTAGACCTAAAGCCTAAAGTGTAGACCTCTCCCTGAACATCTACCCATGGCTAAAAAGTTTACCAAAATAAAATACCATCAATGTGTCAAAAGTAATGATTTGATGATGTGCATCTTTTTCATGATTATGGCAACCTACATTGACTTTTATTTGTGACCATCTTACACAACTCCCTTTCAAATGCAAATGGCTTCAAAAGCCCCCAAACAATCAAAATTTCATAAAATCATCAAATCAACCCATCAATTCATCCAAAACATAATTTCATATCATCTTGCTTGAAATCAAATCAGTTTGGTCCCTCAATTTTGGAATGCAACTACATTCAAGAAAATTTCCTCAAGGCTATCATAAAACCCCCTTTACAGGGTCGCAAAAGTGAAAACCATTTAGAAAAATAAAAAATCTATGCACTATGCCATTTTGAGATGGGTTGAACATGTGATGGTTGTAATCGAGATAAACTAACCTTCAAATTATTTTAGTATCATATGCATACCCTTAATGGCTAGTTCATTTACCACAATAAAATTGCTCATCATTCTACCAAAAGCAAAGTTTCGACAACACATGCCCAAACTAGATTTGGGATAATCACCTTGATTTTGCTTTTCAACATTTGCATTCATCACATCTACCCCTTTTCATCATCCACATTTGGTCAATTGACTCATGGGTTTCATTCTTCACCCATTCATCAATTGAGGGGGTAAGCTAAAATTAATTTTTTCAAAATCATTCTTCTTGCACATTGAGGAAAGAGTCCATTTCTCCATTTCATAAAACTATGTGTCTCTTATTTTTGCACCGCATTGGGTTCTACACAACATGATGCAAAAAGGAGCATTTGTAGACACAAAATCCTAACCATTTTTTATTTATATATATTTATATTTATATTTATATATAGATAAATCCTAGCCACTCATCACAATGCTAAATCATAGCCATTCATCAAATCGCAATCCTAGCTTGCCATGTGACGATCCTAGCCACTAGCCAAATCTCAATTATAGCTTACCACTTGGCAATGCTAGAGTTGTTGTGGTTAAAACCAACTTGATTATTCCATTAACACAAAAGGCATATATAAGCCCAAAAACATAACAAATACCCCTACAAAGGAGCAACAAATTTCCAGACTAGGAAGATCAGCTCTCATACAATGGAGGTTGACTACATCAATCCAGCTAACCTAATCTAGAAGGCGGCTAGCAATTATTACATGAGCACCAAGTCTCACCAAATACATTAACAATTATTATAAATTGGACTAAGCCCCTAACTAAGACTTAGCCTACTAAGGTTTTATTCAACCTAGGAACATAAACCTTAGATTATTATTTGATACCCTCATCATACCTCCCCACAAAGGAAGCATTGGACTCCAATGCTTATATAATAGTAGTGGGTTTAGGGTGAATAACTCGATCTAGAGAGAGCGAAAGTGAAAAATCAGGTGTCGAATGAGCAGGGGCACTAATGATGTCAAGAATGCCAAGGGGTGCCTATGCTGGTGGACATCGCCTAGTCACTACTTGAGTTCCAACTTGAGTGAAAGCCTGTGGATGAGGTGGAGGATGATTCTCCTATGGTATCGACTACAAAGGTTGCTTCATTTCAGGAATATAGTGCCTCTTCCAAACCCCAACCCAAGCCTTCTTGAGGGTTATAAAACATTATTCACTTTTGTGAAAGAGACCCCAAAAAAGTGCTAAAAATTTGAACTGATATCGCAAGAAAAATCATAACTGAATATTGGAGATTGAGTTGCCAAAGTTTTGAATCGATTCACATCAATTTTGTAAGTTAGAGCCAGATGCAACAAAGCATCTACACTATCCTAGACACAACTCTACATCTAAAAAATGTAGGACTACACCTATCCAAGTCCTCAAATGTGATCCCATGCCTGCTCGATGATATTTTCAGCCCTAGGAGATATAAATTGAAATTAGGTGTAATCAAAGTAGTTTTGGTTTATTTGTTTTATGTCTTTTGTATCTTGTTATATACATTGCAAGAATTCATATTGGGGTTTATATATTTCCATTTATATCAAAGAGGGCCTCACATAGTGGAGGCCCCTCATATGCTACTGATCTCTTTATGTTGTTTGTATTTTTGTAGGTGTAGGTGACAAGTCACTGGAAGCTGTTGAAGCAATGAATGATCTGCAAGGATAACAGAAGCCCATCCACAAATCAACTGTAGAAAAGAAGACATTTGGCACTACCATTCATTTGTGACTGCAAAAGGGGCATCTTCCCCCTTTTTCTCATTGTAATCTAAAGAAGCAAACAAAAGCATTGTAATCATACCCCTATGCACTCGAGGCAAAGCACTGTAAAAAGGAGATCAAGGCTCCACAAAGTTCAATACAAAAGTCATTTCATTACAATCACTTGTGTTTATTTATTGTTTTTGCTTAGTGTTATTTTATTTTTTTACACTTATCTTTATCTCTATGCTCTGGCTCTCACTCTACTTGAAGTTTAGATTTTAAATATGTTCCTTTATGCTATTCCTTATGCTTGTTATACTAAAAAACACTTCATTACTTCATGAGAATATTGAATTATCAATACACATTTCTAGAATGTATTCCTTGCTTTTATTTGGATCCATTCCTTCAAAAATGCAACTCTAATTTTAAATCCTTTGGAGTGCAAATCCTTATAGATCCAAAAGTTAATTCAACAAACAATTTTAATTTTTCTAATTTTCTTTGGAGTAAAAAAATATATTTCTCCAAAATTTCAAATTGCAAACTTAATTTGCAAATATCAAATTTGTAAAATTTTAGGATTTGAATTCCTTGAATCCCTAATTAATCAATTCTAAAATTTTAATTTTCAGTAACCTCTTGATCAATTTCAAATCAAATTACTTCAATAAATCTTATTTTCACTTTATATTGCACTTTAATTTAATTTTGACTTTGAGCGCTTAAAAGGGATACTTCAAACCTTATAAAAACACTTGCCACTCTTTTCTTTCCAAATTATATGATATTGGCATGGATTAAAGCGATGAAAAATCAATGCTTTTTGTTTACCGTTTCAATTTGCTTTGAGGTTCCATATTTGCACGTGTCATATTCTAACCAAGTTAAGCCGAATGCGTTAGACAAATCATCTTCAATAATATATATATATATATATATATATATATATATATATATATATATATATATATATATATATATATATATATATATGTATGTATGTATGTATGTATGTATGTATGTATGTATGTATGTAAAGATTTGAATTCACTTTTTTCCACCAAATGGAGTTTATAATGTCATTGCTCTAGGATGTTACCAACGCTATCTAACATTAGCATTTCAATTTCCTTAAAGCTATAATGTCATTATCAAATATGAAATGTATCTTCTTTAACATTACAATTTTGTTGTATATGCAATTCTTTTCAGACTGACTATATTTTCACTTATATGCTCTTCACAATGTGACTCTTTGGCATTTCAATCTCTAGAATATAGTTGACTTCAGACATTGTTCCAAGTGCTTGTTGTACTCCTTCCTTTTATAGGCTATGCAACTTGCTTGGACTTTGTGGGTAATGGATATTTTTAGGAGCTTAATCTGATTCAATAATAATTTTAGAAGACTTTGAATATGTGCCCATGTTTTCTCTTTAACTTAGGATTATATACTTCTCTTTTTCCTTTCATTTTTGCTCAGGTTTCACCCTAAGATCTACACCATTGTCTACAATCCTTTCTTTAACTACAATGTTATTATTCGTAAGTCTTTCCCTAAGTTCTCTAATTCTTTTAGAATAATTTTTTTCTTTCTCAAGACTTAGATGGTTATTCTAAGGCTTCTATCAAATGCAATTAGGAAACTTAACAAATAGATTTCCTCCACATCTGCTTCAACAATAAAGGATGGACTAACACAGATTTATCCTCCTTGCCTTCCTTCGTAAATTTGGATAAACTATTACATAAATATTATTTTCTCTCTTCCAAAATAGAGATGTTTCTTACCTCGAACAATTGGAATGTGTTGATTTCAATCAGGAAAACCTTTTTGAATTGTTCTCCCTTTTTTTTGTTCTCTTCCTTTTAGCTATGGCTAGCATGCCCTACTAGCTCAACCCTATGTTCTTAAATTAAAGTTGCTCCTTTTTTATGGATATCTTCTATTTGGGAAGCTTCAATAGCTCCCTTTATTCTATTGTAATGTCTCTTTAAAATTTTATTTTTCTTGGTGGATTAACCACTCTTTATTTGGTTCTCTTTTTTCAATAAATTATCCTTTATCAAGGTGACTTTGACTATCCCCTCACATCCAATTTCTTTAGAGTTGGCTCTCTTAAAATATGCTTGCAGTCATATCCTCTTAGATGCTGCTATATGCTAGAATATCATTGTATTCAATGTATTAAGCTCCTTTAAGACACTCCCTTGATATACACTTCTTCTTAGGCTTAAAATTTTATTGTTACTCTTGAGCAATGGTGCTTCCAAGGCCCTTCTTAGAATAAAACATCCTTTAGTGTTGCTCTCAATTTTTTTCAATCACTCTTGCCTATGTTTCCTTTGCATGGCTCTATCTAAATTAACTCCAAAGTTCTATTCCCTAATGCTAGCTTCTTATTCTACAACTTTTATCTTCAAATATTTCTCACTCAAAGTGAGAATAAAAATGACTCTAATAACACAATTCTCCAAGCTTTATCTTGGCTTAAATATCAATTTGTTAGATAGTTCTACCAAAGTTTCTATTTCACTTGAATGTCAATTTTGTAGACTATTCTCCAAGATACTTGGCTTAATTTTATCTCTGTCCACTTAATGTGGTTTTGAGTAGATACTACTTGCAATGGATTTGAACCATTGTTGGATTTTTAGCTAGATTATCACAAGTCCCAATGTCTTATTGAAAATATGTTGACTATTTTCCATGTTATTCTTATGGGGTTAACTCTAAAAGTTATTGGACACTCTCCATGTATCCTCATTAGGGTTCAGGACTAGGTCAGGCCCCGAGTAGGGGTTCAGGACTAGGTCAAGTCCCGAGCAAGGGTTCAATGGTGGTAGTCCCCGACTGAAGTTTTAAGGTTTCTTAAGCTATTATTATATCCATATGGGCTATTTAGGGTTAAATATTTGAACCCATAGTTTTTCGCCCATGGTATTGTAAAATTCATTCTTGAGGTAATTTTATGTATATAAAATTAACATTTTATGAGTGACTTGTGCTTATCTTCTTTAGATAGTGTACCTCCTTATGGTTCCTAGGTCTAAACCATCTTCACATAATTACATTATTATTCTTATTTCCTCCTCTTGTTGGAGAATTCTTATAGTTGTGTGCAAAGTTTCCCCACTCTTGACATCATCTACATTGAATGATCAACCTCCCATCAAAATCATATTGTAAGCATCCTTCACTTTTATGTCCTATAATCTGATTGCTTTTTATGGTTGCCTTCTTCCTTGGTGGTTGTTCCTATATCTACCACTCGTCGTTTCTTGTCCACTCTTTGAAATTTTGATTTTATCCTCTTTCTTTTCCTTTTGCACTGTCATTGTCTAGTATCACACACTTATTATATTGAACAAGCAATGTACAACATGTCCTACAATTTTATAAATATTGCAATATGCTTTCTTTGGACAATTGATATTGGTATGGCCTTTTGATTTTCAATTAGAACACCAAATATCCTTCTTCTCCTTCTTTTTTTCCTTCATGTTATTCATCATTTGCTCCAAGTCCTTTCACATGGCCTAGATTATAGCACTAACATTATCATAATTGTCATCTCGCTCATGGCTCATACTTCCTCCTTTTGTTGTTGTTATCTTCATTTCCCTCTCAAGGTTCAATACTCAATCCAATACCTTTTGGTAAGTGGTTGGGAGAACCACTTTTATCTTCTAATAATACCTTTGTAGCAATCTATCTAAGGACCATTGCTTTTGTATCTCATATGTTGGCTTAGCCTCCATCTTGCTGATAAGTTTCTTTAGACTATGATTATATAACTTGATATTTTCATCTTTTTTTTGCTTCATTGAATATATCTCCCCCATGATATTTATATCATCTTGAATTAGTCTAAAATACTTATAAAATTCATTCTTCAACTTGGTCCAATCTATTAAGGATTCATCTCTCGTCAAATACCAATCAACTACTACTCCATGTAGCGTTTTTGATAATAATCTCAACCATGCATCTTATTCATTAACTTCATTTTCCTTCCATATCATCTCACACATTTTTATATGGTATTTAGGATCTCTTCTATCTCCAATAAATTTTGGTTACTTCTGCTTGCTCATAACTGCACTAATATTTTCATTAGTGGTTGTTATTTTTTAATCTTATCTATAATAAATTAACCTTTTGTTGATGATTGATTGTCTATAAATAATCCTTTGCTACTTACTTGCACACTTACACTCTATAACCTCCTTCATGAATACATGAGTGTAAATTTTGGTCTTTTAAATACACTCTCTCATGGTTACCCTTATGCTTGACTATTTTACTCTACATGTCTAGGCACTCTCTTTTCACTTGTGCTAGAGTCACCAATTACTTTGTTTCATTCTATACATGAACCACATTGGAACTTCCATCACCACTTGTGCAAGCATTCTCCTCAGCCTGATATTTGTTTTTAAATTACAAGTTCACTTACACATCATCCTTAATCAATAGAAATAATATTGGCTACCTTTCATGTCCTTCATTTAAACTTCCCTCCTCCTAAGGGTTCCACACTCACTCCACCTTTGGCGCATATATCTCCTCGCTAGAAAATTTTGTTATTAATCCAACACATCAACATGTAAGTTCTCACCAAAATGTAGCTCCTCACCACTAAGATGTAAGTTTCCTATGAGCTCCATACATCCATTTTGTCCTTACTCTTACTATTGTGTGATCCTTGTGTTTTATCTTGTTAGTTGTTCATTGTGTGCATGTCTCCTATGTCCTCATGTCAAGCTATATGTCATTCACTTGTCTCATCTCCAAGATGCATGTAGTTACTAATTTGAAATTCAAATTATAACAACATCAAATGTACCAAAGTGTGGTATTCCATAGTTGAAGGAACATATAATATATGATAGAGTTAATCATCAAAAAAATTCCATTTTTTGTAGTAGTGGAAAAATAAAATTACAATGTGCAAAGGATTAGGGTTTTTTCCTAAAAACTATCTCATTTTTTGGAGCCATATCTTCACAAAGAGTTATTTGATTCAGCTAATTCTTGGACCAACTTTTGAAGAATTTGAATAGCTTTAAAATGAGTGGTCATATGCAAAAATCCAAGCAATATTGAGGGAGATATGATCCTATGAATTCAACCATTTGGAACAAGGGTAGTGACGATTTTTCAAGTCATGAAAAATGAAATTGCAAATATTTTCCAACAAGGGTTTGAATTATGGGAAGAGAAATGAAATGCTAGGACTTCAGTGAAACAAGAAATGCTATCTAGACAAAGAATTTTTCAACTAAGTTCTTTTTTCCCTTTATTTATCTTAGAAATTGTGTATTAAATTTTTATAAAGTTTTCATCAAATATTATATTTGCTATAGGACTTTCATATAAATTTCAATAGATTTTGAGTTTCATTTTCCTTTCCATGGAACGATTTATAGTTAAATCCTCAAAATGATTCCTAGTGGTAGAGGTTAGTGAGTGCACCTCATAGAGATCCTCATTTCTCCAAGATAGGGCAGTTTTTGGTAAATTTAATGGGTATTGGTCAGGGGCTTTAGCCTTGAGAAAATGGATTGATAGGAGTTGGAAGTCTCCAAGAGTGATTCTATCATTTCTTCCTAAAGGTTTCTTCCTAGACATTTTTTTTCTAGGGAAGAAAGAGAAATAATCCTAAAAGGGGGTCCTTAGTTTATAGGAAGAGTAGGGCTCTTCCTTACCTATTGGTATGAAGCCTTTTCACCTAAAAATGTAAATCTATCCCTAGTACCAGTTTGGATCATGATGTTTGGGTCACCCATTGAATTTTAGGAAATAGATACCTTCAAGGCAATAGAAAACACTCTAGTAAAATTCCTTGAGATTTTAGATATAATAAAAGATGGATTTTTGGCTATTTATGCTTGAATATTGGTCTTGATTGATATAAGTAAAGCTTTACTGGAAGAAATCATTCTTAAGTATGGGGATAAGATGTGGATCCAAACTGATATGCATTGTTAACAATATCTAGGTGCTGCTAGCTCGGCGATTTGGCGGGAATTCTTCTGAACTGTCGGAGGCCGAAGCTCTTGGATTCTGGCTCGCGGCTTCTTCCTGGATCTCTGTTGGTTTGACCTCGTTCCCCTCTGCAGGCTCGTTCGTTTCCCAGGGAGGGCCCCATGGGGTCTCCTCCAGGTTCTCTTGACGGGAAGAAGAGCTCTTATGCCGAGATTCTAAAAGAAAATTTTGCGTCTTCTTCTGATGAAGCCCAGCGGGGTGCTTACCAAGCGCTTCTCAAGAATGTTGGCAAGGGTTCTTCTGCAAACAGAATTAATGGATGCCTCCCGCAATCAGCTTCCAGACCTAAGATAGTCATAGAACCAAATATGGTTGAGGATACGATCACCTACCGTGCTAACCATGACTTGATCTGCAAATTCATGGGAATCCGACCCACTTTGCACTTTCTGCACACCTGGGTTAGACAGAACTGGGAACCTATCGGTGAGTACTCCTTATGGCCTATAAGCAACGGGTATTTCATTATTAGTTTCTCTTCTTCGATAGATAGAAACAGAGCATTTGAATCCGAGAAGAGGACCCATGGCCCGGCAGGGTTATTTGTCCAACCATGGAGAGTGGGTTTCGATCCTTGCATTGAGCCCACGGCTATTCCAGTGTGGATCCGACTGTACGCTCTCTCGATGGAGTTTTGGGGCGAGCAGATTCTTGAGATGATTGGTAACTCTCTAGGTAGATTTATGGGAGTTTCCAAAGATACCATAGAGGGAAACACTGCTGTCTTTGCTAGAATCTGCATTGAAATGGATATCAGTCAGCCACTACCAGCTAAGGTGGAACTGGAGTTAGCAGGACAATCCTGGATACAGTAGTTAGATTACGAAGCCCTACCTTTTAGATGTAGGGTCTGCCATAAGCATGGCCATTTGGCTAGGTTCTGTCCGAATACCTTGAGCACAAAAGCGGAGGCCCCGCTAGGAATCTCAAATCGACCCAGAGAGGGTAAGTTCACCCCGGTCAAAGAATCACAAAACACCCCCCAAGGTTCTGAAGCCCAGAAAGATGGCTTTGAACAGCAGAAACGAAGAAGAAACAAAAAGAGAAATGGCAAGGACCAAGCTTCACTCAAGCCAACCAACCGATATGAAATCTTTAAATCCCTGGTGGATCAGGAAGACCAAGTTATGGATGGAGTGGATGGGAACATTGAGGATTTTAACATCCACTCTCATGTTTCTCCCTCTTCAACTCCTGCCCGTGAGCAGGTGCTTAAACCCACTAATTTTTTACAGCCAGAGAACCCAGGGGCATTGGTTATCCATCCCTCAGCACAGCCAGTTATTCAGGATGTCATCATGGGAAGTGCCGAAAAGAATAGAGAAAGGCCAGCCCTGGGGATTACCCAGGTGGAAAAACGGTCCAAGAATAACATTTCTCAAGGTGCAAGCAGGAAGTCTAATAAGGACCTAATAGCATCGCAAGGAGACAAGCTGGTCACTGATGGATCGGTGAGAACAATTGACTCTTCTTGCTCTCAAGGTTTCCAATGATTATTCAATCTTGGAATGTTAGGGGTTTAAGCAATGAGAACCCATCAATCTGCTTGTTCAAAGACTCATAAAGAAGGGTAAAACAGATTTTTTACTCCTCCAAGAGACAAAAATGTCTTTAGATCTTATGTGTAGAACAGTTGGTAAAATATGGAGGGGAGCTGGATATATGGATGTGGCAGCTCAAGGGGCCTCAGGAGGAATTGTTACTTTTTGGAACCCCCTGGAATGGTCTGCTTTAGAACATATAGCTTGGAGGGGTGTTCTCACATCTCTTTTTAGGAATAATATCATAGCGGAGCAAGTTTTAATTACAAATTTTTATGGGGCTCAAAGCCATGATGGCCAGAGGCTTCAATGGAAAGCAGTTCACAACATGAGGTCCTCAAGTCAAGCTTTTGACTGGATCATTGCTGGAGATTTTAATGCAAAATTATCTGTTCGGGATCAGGAAGGTGGTTCCCCTGTTTTGGATCTGGGGGATCGGCTTCTGATTGCCCAGGTTCAAGCTTTTCACTTAGTTGATGTCCAAGGTCCTGGAACTTTTTTCACTTGGACTAACAAACGGAGGGATCCACACTGTTGTAAGGTAAATTTGGATCGCTTTCTGGTCTCAGAGGAGGCTTTTGTTAAGTGGAATGTGCAATTACAGATTTTGGACGGTCCTGTTTCTGATCACTCTCCCATCATGCTGAAGGGTGGGACTACGACAGGGCAGTTCCATAAACCGTTTAGATTTGAGAATTTACGGCTTCAGAAGGAGGACCTTCATGAGGTAATTCCGCAATGGTGGGAAGAAGGTCGCCCACCTTTTGGGACAGCAATGTTTAAATTTCACAAACAACTTCTTTTTGTCAAATTTAAATTGAAACAGTGGAGGCACGCCAATAATTCGGATTTCAAGCTGCAAAGAGCCCCCTTGTTGGCCCGCTGGGATGAGGTGCAGAAACAATTTAGGGAAGGTTTAATTTCTGAACAACTTAAAACTGAAGATGATGCCTTGCGCAAAGCTGTTGAGGACATTGATAACCAAGAGGAAATTTACTGGAAGCAGCGGGCTAGAAATTCTTGGCTTTTGGAAGGAGATAGAAATACAAAAAAATTTCATCGTTCAGCATGTGCTAGAAGACAGATGAATAATATGGCAGTTTTAAAAGATGAGAATGGTCACTCCTTTGATACTCTTCCAGGTATGCACTCCCACTCTGTGGATTACTTCTCCAAGCTTTTTGCAGAAAACAGGGACCAATATGTGGGGGCTCAAAATGAAGTTCTTGATGTTATTCCCCCTATTATCACTCCAGCAGAAAATCAGGCTCTCCTCAGACCTATTGATCATGATGAACTAAAAATTGTGGTCTTTGGAATGAGCACAGGCAAATCTCCCGGTCCAGATGGTTTTCCTATTGAGTTTTTTCAGGCCTTTTGGGACACCTTGGAGGAAGATGTTTTGGCTGTAATTGAGGAGTCCAGATCTAATAAGAGAATGCTCAAGGCTCTAAATCATACCTTTATCACGTTAATTCCAAAGGGGGAGGAAGGAGTTCATATCTCTGACTTCAGACCTATTGCTTTATGTAATGTAATTTATAAAATTATCACAAAAATTATAGCTGAACGTCTTAAACCTCTCCTTCATTACATCATTTCTTCAGAACAGGGGGGATTTGTTGAGGGTAGACAGATCTTGGATGGAGTGATTCTTGCTCAGGAGGCTATTCATTCAATGCAAAACTCTGGTAACAAAGGAATGTTCATCAAACTGGATATGTCTAAGGCTTACGATCGGGTTGAGTGGGGTTTCCTGTCAAGGATGTTGGCTGCCTTTGGCTTTTCCCAGGAATGGATTGACTGGGTTATGAGTTGTGTTTCGACGCCTTCATATTCGGTTCTCATCAAGGGGATTCCCTCGCCTCCCTTTGGAGCCTCTCGTGGCCTCCGACAAGGGGACCCTTGCTCGCCCTATCTATTCCTTATCTTAGCTGAAGGATTAGGCCGACTCTTCTTGAGAAGAAGACTTCAAGGCCTGATAACAGGTATTAAGGTTGGGGATGAAGTCTTGACTCATTTACAATTTGTGGATGACACTGGCTTGGTTGGAGTGGCTAGTCTCAGGGAAGCTAGGGGAATCAGAGACTCTCTTTCTGTTTACCTTAGGGCCTCCAATCAAGTTATCAATGACAACAAATCTAAAGTTGTCTTTTTCAATCTTGCCCAACGGATGCAGGACAAAATCTTAGAGATTTTGGGCTTCTCTAGATCATCTCTTCCTTTACTCTATCTTGGGGTTCCTTTGCACTTCAAGAAATTGAAAAATGACATTTGGAAAGATCTTCTGGATGGCATCAAAGATAGAATGAACCACTGGTCTCACAAATGGTTAAGCTACGGTGGCCGTTTAACTTTCTTACAGTCAGTTATTCAGGCCATGCCTATCTATAAATTTTCTATCTTGGCTGCTCCTCTTTCTATTTGGAAAGAGCTGGACAAACTGGCTAGGCGATTCTTATGGGAAGGAGCAAAAGGTGGGAAGAAATGGGCCTTGGTTGGCTGGGACAAAGTTACTCAGCCCAAAGAAAAAGGAGGGCTGGGTTTGAGAAGCTCTATTCTCAACAATAAAGCCCTGGCAGGTAAATTGTATTGGAGATGGATCTCCCAGCCATCATCTTTATTCAGCAGAATCTTGACCAGCAAATATTTGGGTAACATCCACCCCCATGAAATTTGCCGTTTCCCTCTGGATGGTAATGGTTCCCTAGTTTGGCAAGCTCTCAAGTTGGGCTCTCAAGTAATTAAAAATCAATTGTTCTGGAAAGTGGGAAGGGGGGAGAAAGCACGTTTCTGGACTGATTCATGGGACCAGTTTCCATCCATCATTGCGGAGTTTCCTGAACTGCTTCCAATTAAAACTGCCATAGAATCCAAGGGCTGGGTCACTATTGAGAACTATTTCTTCACTAGTCAATTGGGTGAGTATAAATTCAAGAAATTTAAGCGACTTGAGGAGTGGCCTGTCACTATCCCTCCGGAGCTGGCAACCACTCTGACCAACATTTTGTCTGCAAGATTTCTCACGGGCAGAGATGAAGAAGACGAGTTAGCTTGGGGTCATGGGAATCTTGGAATTTACACTGTGAAGGCTAGTTATGATCAGCTTCTCCCAGAGCCTCCCTCACATTTATTTCCGGTTCATGACTGGAAGAAAATCTGGCATTCCAAGTGCTGGCCGAAAGTGAACTTCTTTGTCTGGCAGTTTATGCATAATGGCATCCTCACCTACGATAATCTCAGAAGCAGAGGAATTATTGGTCCTTCTCAGTGTATTTTGTGTCGTAAGCATGAAGAGACTGCTGACCATTTGATGTTCGAATGTTCCTTCACTGGGCAGATCTGGAATCGATGGTTCTCTCTTTTTAATCTCCAGGGTAATGGTGCTCTGACTCGGAATAATATCTGGCAAAAATGGAAGAAAGTTAGATTTAAATCAAAAGCCCTTCGATTGGGGTGGGAGCTTGGTCTCTTCTTCATCTGGTGGCAAGTGTGGCTGGAAAGGAACGCTCAAATTTTCAGAGAAACCTTCTCCTCTCTTGATGGAATTTGGCAGGTTATCTGGAGCAAAGTCACTGAGACGGTTGCCTTACATGCTGAAGAAGATATTCTGGTTGAGCTGGGCCCACAGGAAGAGAGAGTTGCTGCTCACGTTAGAGAAAACATGGTTAGTTGGAAACCCCCCCCGGTTGGCTGGATCAAAATTAACACGGACGGAGCTGCTAAGGGCAATCCGGGCAACGCTGGAATCGGTGTTGTGTGCCGTGATCATACTGGATCTGTTCTTTATTGGGAACTCCAAGGTATGGGAAGAGCCACCAATAACGAAGCCGAAGCTTTTGCCATCAAAGTTGCTTCTTTCTGGGCTGTCTCTCAGGGATACGAGAAAGATAATCCTTGAGACTGATTCTCAAATTTTGGTTGGCGCTCTTGATTGTATGAGAAATTTTGCTTTGAAAGCATGGAGGATTCAGATCTTAGTCTCTCAAATCAAGGTCCTTTGGAGGGAACTTGAGGATGTGATCCCTATCCATGTGAATCGGGATTCAAATTCGGCGGCCGATTTCCTTGCCAAGTTGGGTGCGGAAAAGGAGGTTGGAGTTCAGCTGCACAGTAACATGCCTGTGGAAAATGCTGTGATTAGACAAGGTCTTGCAAAATTTCTGAGCGAATGATTAATTCTATCTTGGGAGTTTTTCGTCATGTTTTCATGACCTGCTGTGTTATCGCGACCCTCGATGGCAACCTGTCGCGATATCACGACAGGTTTTGTCGCCACGGCCTTTGGAGACTTCCTGTCGCGATATCGCGACACTTTTGGCGCATTGGTGGCATTTGGAATTTGCGTAGCGATATCGCGACAATTCTGAGGACTGTTTGCTTTGTGATGTTCCCGTCGCGATATCGCGACATCTTTTGTGGTCGGGAGCAGCTGGACTTGGTGGTCGCGATTTTGCGGCATGTCACGATTTTGCGACATGTCGCGATTTTGCGACATGTCGCGAAATCGTGACACTTTTGGTGCAAAAGTGGCAACTGGAAAATTCGTCGCGATATCATGACAATTCTGAGGACTGACAGCTTGGTGATGTTTCTGTCGTGATTTCGCGACATCTTTCGTGGTCGGGGGCTGCTGGCTTTGGCCGTCGCGATTTTGCGACATGTCGCGATTTCGCGACATGTCGCCAAATCGTGACACTTCTGGAGCATTGGTGGTATTTGGTTGATTCGTCGCGATATCGCGACAATTCTGTGGACTGACCGCTTTGTGTTGGTTCGGTCGCGATATCGCGACATTTTTTTGCGGTTGGGGGCTGCTGGCTTTAGCTGTCGCGAATTCGCGACATGTCGCGTTTTCGCGGCCAGTTGTGCGGTTGTGACCTCGGCCGGCTTGTCTGTCGCGACATCGCGACATGTCGCGATTTCGCGACATGTCGTGATTTCACGCCTTGTTTGTCTCTTGTGCTTAGTGTTGGTTTGTGCTGCCCTCTCTCTCTCTGCTGAGGTCTTGTGTCTCTGGGTTCTTGGTTGGGATGTTCTTGCTCCCTCTTGTACCTGCTCTTTGTTTTAATACAAGATTTTCAATTTTTTTCAAAAAAAAAAGATGTGGATCCAAACTATAGATTATGAAAACATATCTTTCATATGTAGAATATTTCATGAGGTAGGGCATATTGAGAGACCATGCACTAAGAAGAGCCTAGTAGAATAATTTGTAGAAATTTGTAAGAGAAATTTAAAAATGGTTATGGATGAAGATAGTTTTCAAATTCCAAAAAATAGATCTAACAAAATAAAATAAATTGAATATTGGAGACCAATAAGGAATGATATTGGAAGAAATACTAACTCTTTTGAGGCTTTAGCCTATGAAGAAAAAGTAGATCAAAACTTAGAGGACACAGTACAAAAATTTTACCATATTAGCAAGGAATCATCTATTTAATATGATCCTAATTTAAGGAAGAACATTCTTTATGAACTGAAGGAATGTGTCTCATAAAATTTTGAAGACTCTCTTGAAGTACCATGCACCATTCAGGAGAAAATAATTGGTAAATAAATTGCAGTTTTAGAAGTTAATACCTCTGCCATTAATAAAGAAATACCAGAAAATGAGTAGGAGAAGTCAAAAGCTTCTATAATAGATCTAGGAGAGGATAAATATGTTGAAAATTAAAATTGTCAAAGAATATTGAGGGATATAATAATAAGACCTACTTCTGATATATTCAAGAAAAAAAGTGGAAAATCCTCAAATTATCAGGCAAGATCCAGGGAAGCAAGAGCTAACATGGATAAAGGAACACAAACTAAGTTGGTTGAAATTCTCTTTACCAGATAATAAAATGATATTGGTAATACACAAGAGGGTCAAAAAGCCCCTAATGACACATGATTATAATATCATGGAATATAAGGGGTGCTAATACCCCCTCAAAGCATAGGTGTATTAGGGACCTGTGTTTAAGTAATAAACCTGATATTCTCTGTATCCAAGAAAATAAAATGATAAAAGAAGTTTAAAAAACTATGAAAGTATTTTGAGCAATATGTGAATGGGATGTTATGGATTCTAAAGGATCAGTAGGGGGAATTATAACTTGTTGGAATCCTTCTAGTACCTCTTGTGTAACCATTCATAAAACTAGGCATTGGATAGCCTCTTTAGTCACTTGTTACTTTGCATATATTCACTTCATCCTTATTAATGTCTATGGACCTATAACTCAGTCAGGTAGATTAGAAGTTTGGAGTGGGATTGAAGCCTTTATGAGAAGTAAAGACCAAGAAACCCAATTCATGATCATTGGAGATTTTAATGCCATAACCAAGCTAAATGAAAATTTTGGGGGAATTAGGAAATTGACCCAAAGTATGAAATATTTCTCAGTTTTTATTCAAAACAATAATCTATGGGAAGTTGAGTTTGAATAAGACAACTATACTTGGACCAACAATAGGAGAGGCCAAAACCTAATAGCAAAAAAAATAGATAGATGCATTATCTTAGATCATTGGCTAGATGAAGGAACTTGTGCTAAAATTAATACCTTAACAAGGATTGGTTCAAATCACTAGCCAATAAGAATTAAAATGGTGGTAAGTGAATTAAAAAATATCATATTTTAAATATGAGAAAAAAACGTGGAATTCTTTAGGTAATGGTGGGTTGTATGTTCTTCCAAACCAAATTAAATCTATGACATGTATATTAAAAGAATGGAACAAGAACACCTTTGGAAATATTTTTGAGAAGAAAGAACTAAAATATAAACTTTCAAAATTCCAAAAAGGTGATGAAAATAATCCAAGCTCGGAGGAAAGGGAGTTGCTTAGTGAATATCATAATATTTTGAGTAAGGAAGATAAATTTTGGAGATTAAAATCAAGACAAACTTGGTTAAAAGGAGATAAAAATACAAAGTTTTTCATAGGATGGCTATAGTATAGAGATCATCTTCTAGAATTAGTATAATTAAATCAATAGAAAGGGGTTTGGATTGAATATCAGAGTGAAATTAGAAAATAGGTAAATTCGTTTTATTAGAATATTCTAGGTTCAGAGGAGACCACGGTTCTTAATGATAAACTTCTTCAAGATGTTCCTTCAATTATAACAAATGAAGACAATAGGAAAATGATGGAGCCTATTACTCTAGAATAAGTTCATTTAACTCTTTTATCTTTAAATAAGCATAAATCCCCCGGTCCAGATAGGCTCTCTGTAGCTTTTTACCAACATAATTTGGATAAAGTGAAGAATTGTTTATTGGTGGCAGTGGAACAATCTAGGATAAAACAATACATTCCTTATAAAATAAATGCAACTTATCTTACCCTAATTCCAAAAAAGAAGGATGTTGAGTTGTTTTATTTTTTAGACCCATGAGCCTATGTAATATGGTATATATGATTATTTCCAAAGTGATGATGAATATATTATAAGGCCATTGTTAGACAAAATCATTTTAGAAGAGCAAGGAGGATTTGTGAAAGGGAGACAAATCCTGGATGGGATCATAGTAGCTCATACAATTATATATTCAACAGCTTCAAGAAAAGAGAAAGCTATGATCTTAAAAATTGATATGAGTAGAGCCTATGATAGTGTTAAATAGGATTTTCTTTTTGCAGTTTTAGATAAGTTTTATTTTGGTAAGAAATGGGTTAGATGGATTAAATCTTATGTCTCTACAGTTTCTTATTCAGTATTGGTTATTGGGTTAGTGATAGAATCTTTTAAATCCAAGAGAGGCCTTAGACAATAAGATCCTCTATCTTCTTATTTGTTCATTATTATGGTAGAAGTTTTGAGTAGGAAATTAAAGAATTCTTACAAATATGGGCTTATAAGTGGACTTAATTTTAGTAATAACATCAATAGCATCACCCATCAATAGTTTATAGATGATACAACCCTTTTTAGAAGGGCAAGGATAAATGAGGCCAAAGATTTGAATAACTTTTTAAAAGAGTACGAAAGAGCTTCAGGGCAAAAATTTAATAGGACTACATCCAAAATTTACTTCCTTAACACTCCTACTAATATCAAAGCAAGAATTTGTAGGTTTATTCAAATGGAGGAAGCAAATTTACCAACAATTGATGCCTTTATTTGAGGGGAGAATGAGGATAGATTTATGGAATCAAGTTATTAGTAAAGTTCACATTAAACTTCCAGCTTGGAAACGTAAATAATTATTTTCAGTAGGAAGGGTGCAGTTAATTAAGTCAGTATTACAAGCCATTCCAACATATTATATGTCATTGTATTATATGCCAACATCAATTGAAAAAAGTTTCATCTATATTATGCGATCCTTTTTATGGTCAAGTTTACATTATAAAAGGAAATTTACTTTGGTGAAATGGAGCAAGTTGTGTGATGACAAAACTAGGGGAGGTCTTAGTTTAAGAGCTCTTACAAATGCAAACTTAGATCTTAGGGAAAATTTTATCTAGATATTTTATAAAAAAAGTCAAAGACAATGGGTAAAAAATCTTCTATGTTGATCCTAATGACCCAAGTTTAATATTTTTTGCATTCTCTCTTCCAAAAGGTTTTTCTCTTTTGAATGGTTTAAAAAAATGTATTTATCTTATGATTAAAGGTTTAAGATGGGTGGTGGGAACTGGAGATAAAATTTCTATTTAGATGGATACTTGGTGTGATAAAACAACCACTCAATTTAGATCTAGTTTTGAAACCTTGGATGAAATTGCTTCAAGATAAATACTGTGATAGGGTTTCAAACATTTTGTACAAGGATCGAGAAGGAAGATATAAATGGAAAGAATATTTTTTTACAAGTATATAATACATTGATGCTAGGAGGAAATCGAGTAGAAAGATAACAAATGTGATTATTTTGAGGGATGTGAAGGATAAATTGATTTGGGAGTTGAATATCTCAAGAGAATACACAACAAGAAGTAGATATAATGTTCAATACCAACATAATAATAATATCACTAGAATATAGAGAGATATTTGGGATAGCCCAAGCATTCCTAAATTTAAAATGTTTGTTTGGGTAGTAGGTCATAGAAGAATTTTATCCTGGGTTAACCTTATGAAAAGTAGTTTCCATGGCTCCTCTCAATGTGTTTTTTGTAATAAGGAAGAGGAGAGTATAGACCATCTCTTGGGACATTGCTCAATAGTCTAGAATATATGGAAATGGATTCTTAATATGTTTGGTAAATGCATGATGATGAATAGTATAATTGAATATTGGTTAAAGCAATGGAAGAGCACTTATAAAAGTGAGGCTTTATAGACAATATGGGATATATCAAAAGATACAATACTTTGGACTACATGGCTAGAAAGGAATAGAAGAATATTTAAAGGAAAGAAAAGTAGTTTAGATGTAATGAAAAAGAAGATATTTTTAGCTATAGAGTAGTCTAAACCAACCCTATCAACTCACCCAATCCCTAATTTGGAAGCAAAGAGTCTCGATAGATGGAGTCAAGTCATTAAATGGAATTATGATGTTGGGTACAAGAGAAGCAAAAATAAGGTAAAGAATATAAAGTGGAAAACACAATATGTGGAGTGGGTAAAGTTGAATTTTTATGGAGCATCTAAAGGAAATCCAATACCAATAGGAGGAGGAGGAATAATTAAAAATAATGGAGGAGATATTTTGTCTCATTATGCTTTCAATAGTGGATTTAAGACAAATAATTAAGTTAAAGTTTGGGCAGCTTTAGAAGGGTTAAAAATATGTAAACAAATGAAATGGAATAGAGTATGGATGGAAGGTGATTCTCTCATAGTATATAAATGCAATTTTGAGGAAAGCAAAGGCTTCATGGAACATAAAAGAGATAATTGTGGAAATTCAATATCTTGCTAAAGAGTTTGAAGAAATCAATTTTACACATATATTAAGGGAAGGAAACAAATGTGCAAATAAGCTAGCCAATAGAGGGGTTTTTACTAAGGATAGTGAAGTTAATTTCTCCTTTCCATGGTTAGAGGAAGTAGAAAGTTTAGTTGAAGCTGACAAAATAATGTTGATTGCCTAAATAAATTAATGATTAAGATTTACTTTAATGTTTTACATTGGTAATATATGCTTTATTTTGTAACAATAATATGTTTTCATTTAGACTATTCATTATAATTTTTGTGGTTACACTTGTTCTTTAGGAAGGAAACTAGCAATCCAGATTTGGTAAAGTGGACTATGATAGTGCAATACTTTGGAAATATTACTCCTAAGATGCAAGACATAGATAGTAAAGGTGAAGTTTTGGAAATGTGAAGGCTGCTATAGGAATATGTGAAGAAAGATGCTAAATTTTGGAGTAATTATATTCGTACAGAGATTTGAAAAGATCCAAAAAATGAAAATCAAGAATTCAAACATTTTATGTAAAATGATGTAGGTTTATAGCAATAGCATCTCAATTGATATGATAAGTGTATCTATTTGTAAAATCTCAAGCTCTAAATAAGAGAGATAATTTTTCAAGGGTGGCGGACCCCAGTACAACCCCTTATTATCCAACAAAAAAATCATCAAAACAATTCATCATGTAGTCTAAATAATAGTTAGGTGGTCTAGTATCTCATTCCAGATGACCTACTTCATTCTTGATGGTTGTGCATAACACAAGCTAGACAATGTTGTCTAAAATTCAAATGACCCTGGGTTTAGTTCATAGATGGTATTAGCTTCTTTTTTAGATGATCTTGTCTTTACATGGGATAACCCAAGGAAATATTCCAGATGATCCAATCTATAGTCCATAGCAAACTGAATCAAGTGGAAATAGTTTGGATAATATATCTACAATAATGACATAAACTATAATCACATGCATAATGTTTACATAGTCTACATAACAATGGTTGGGTAGAAATATTATTATCAACAAGAATATGTATATTATACAATGCAAGTATCTCCTAATACATGCTTGTATCCTTCTATACTCTCTCTCGTCTCTTTGTACATGCCTCTATACATGTGCCCTCTCAAATGAATAAGAGGTTTTATTTATGTATTTGGGAGGTAGTGACTCCCTCACCTACTTGACACCTCACCATATCTTTCATCACTATTGTTATCTCAGATAGCACCTACCTAGATCAGGTCAGGGAGGGCTCAACAAGGATGAATGCACCCACATATCATATAGAGCTAAATATCAAGAAGTACCATGGACGAGGAATTCACCTACGGGATGACATTTGGGGTTTTTAATCAAGGTTATATCCTCATCGAACCTAAGTCCTTGATGCATAATTACCTCTATGAGTTGAAGCCATGGGAAATAATTGCAATGAAAGTAAAAGACAATAAAGTAAATGCTTGTAGGAAAGTAAAGTCCTAATCTATAGGATTGATGTACCAAAGAATTAGGGCCCCCAATTTTTGACTGCAACAAATGGCAAATGAACATGAAAAATGTCATCTATGGCTAGTGAACACAACCAAACAAAACATATTATCAAGAATCAAAACAAGTCAAGAGAAGGACAACAAAATTAATCATGACTTTCATTAACATGCTTAAATGATTACAAGATGATGAGGCTTGAAGGGATCAATGCTTCATAGGCATGAGAAAAGGTTTTGGCTCCCCTTGTTTAGTAGGAAAAAGGAGGTGAAAGGAAGATCCCACAAGGTAGAGTACTAGGCATGAGTAAACAACTTCCAATGCCTTTTATAATATAATCAGGCTTATTTATAAGCTGAGAGGAGGGTGATTTTCCTCAAAAATTCTATGTAGAAGGCCTACAAATATCTTCTATTATTTTAACTAAAAATCCTTCTACAAATTGTGTAACAATAGCTTTGAGGTCTTTAGAATTGGGGCTATAAATATTAAAAGCTTTTAAGCCTTCAAACAACCAAGTAGTCTGACTCGACTCTCTATTGTTGTCTCAGGGTGGCTACACCGTTACTCTTCCATCGTGTTTCTCTGAGGGTGTGTCACTTTATTGATATATTGGACATGACCTCCCTGACTAACATAGATAGACATGGTAGACTCATGTGTATGATGGTTAGTGTGTGGTTGGCTCTGACAGGCTTGGCCATGAAATTCAAACTTTGTGGTCATTAGTAGATATCTTCTTTAATGTTCTTCTACTTGATTTTTTCTTACAAGTATGACTTCCATGTGTCCTCTAATAAGGTGGAACCTCCTTTGGCCAATGGCAACCTTCTCCTTGAAGCACTAGTTATTTCCACTCTCAAGCTCCTAATTGGTTTCTATGTGTCCTACTTCAACTTATGTTAGAGCTTCCCCTTCTTGTATGCACTTTTCTTCATTGAAAGGATCGTGGGCTATTGGATTGAAATTCAATAATTTGCAGGCCTCAACACCTTTTATGGTTGGATATGGATAGAATATGAGTTCTAGTTGTAGAAGGGAGATCTAAAAATTGATGTGGATTCTAAGTTTTTTTATCTTACTCTAAAGCTACTCTCTTTCAATTGAATGCAAGAAGCACCTTTTGATAGATATGTCTTGGTTTATCTTGCTTTTGATCGATCTAGCTTGGACTAAAGTAGGATTATATGGAAAATTTCTCTACAACTTTGGTAGTTCCCAGGGTTCCTCAACCTACTAAAGGAGTAAACCCAAACTTCTTTCCTTATCCATTGGACATGAAGTCAAAATTTGAAAGCTAAAAACCAAGCAAAAGAAATAGCAAAATTTTGGAAAAGCGGGTATATATATAGTATTTCATTTCACCTTGATACACCTTCTAAGGCTTATTCTTTGGCAAAGTTTTCTTGGAGTGAGGTCTTGATTAAGGTGAAGGACCCTTGAGGTGACATTTATGGGAGCACTATGACTTCAGATATATTTCTTGTCTTCTCAAGTTCATGACTGTTGGAAACATTTCTTTCATCCATAGGATTTCGATTGTCACACTACAAGAAATCATTTTAAACCAATGAGTTATTACATGCTCTGGTCAACCTACCTCTTTATTCTGATAAAAGAAGTATTTCTAAAGAAAAATTAATAGAACGGGTAATGAAACACTAGAGATAATTTATGATTTTACAGATATTACACACTCATGATTTTAATTATACATTACCTATATAAAAATTACCAAGCAAAGACAACGTAGTTATTATGCCTTATGTAGACCGGTGCCTATCCAATTGGGCTTTATAGCAATTTAACAACGAAATCAACATGAACAGAAAGAAATGGGAGGAGGAAAATTGGTGCTTTCAGGCTTATTCGAGTATCATAATAAACCTAAAAGTTAACCAATGATAAAAATGCTCATAGCACATTCAAATAATGTAATTTTCTATGCAATAACACACAAATCTGAAGATAAAATTAACAAAACAACACCCCAAAATTATATTAATATTTCAAATATCATTATATGCAGAGTTGGCAGAATGCCATTGAACTCTGTTATAGTTTGTAATACAATGAGGAAATATTGTTCAAATAATGTAACAATATTCCTTTAACTTCTCCCGTTCCAATATAGCAATAGGAAAAATATCTGAGTTTCTGGCTCAAAAAGATTGAAAATAATCTCAGCTTCCTAATCTCAATTCTACCAAAACCTGCACAACAAAAGGGAATAATAAGGGATGATAGAAAAAGAGACACAAGGGAATACAACAACACAACTCTCAAGGCACTCAAGTATACCTCTTAGCAAAAATGCTATCTCTAAATGCTTGATCTAAATTCTGAATGCAGCTGGTGTCCTTCTAGCTCTAGGTTCTTGAATCTACTATTTATGGTCTAATATTGGCCTTAAACTTGTCATCATCTGGTCTAATCTTCAAAATTGGTACAGCTGGTTTCTATTATTCTCGTCTATTCATACTATACACTCCGCTTTGACTTCTTAAGTCTTAACTTGTTCAACCAGTGATCTCAGTGCCTGGAGGGTCCCCTTCTTCTGTTCCTCCTTCTATTTCTCCCTCTATTGTTTCTCCTTGGCTATCTTATTGGCTTTCTACTTTGGACGTTTCCCCTTCCTGAGCAACTTTCTCTTCATCCCTTGGGGGTGAGCTCATTTCCAGTTGTAAACTGCACATTTTAATTTATTTACCTTTCTTGCCCTATTGTAGCCACCTGATTTATTTCCAAATCATCCTCCAGGCATCTATGTTAAAAGTTATAGAGAATATCAACATGTTCATTTCTTATAATATCATATTTTTTTACATTCTGATATAACTCTTGCTTTTTCATACTAGGTGATTAGCATTTCCACAGTATTTACTAGAAAGGTGGTTTGTCTGGCCATTTCCTATTCATCATATGGTTCACAATAGAACTCTTCTATTTTATTTTGAGGAGATCTTCTACATTGGAAGTTTCTAAGAACTCTTCCAAAGACAACCCAATATAAGCTAATTTCTCCTTTATGTCATCCAACAGAGTGAACATTTCTACAACATCATTACACCACATTTCCTTGTTTGACCCAAACATGGCTGCTTTCATAAATTCAATGTTATTTGTGACTTCAATACCATTGTTTAATATTACTTCTTTGCTCTGCATCTCCTCAAAATATTTTGACATCAAGTCGAGTGTAGGGTGAATGGTCTCGAAGTCTCCTTCTCTATTATAGATTAAGAATTCAACTTCTTGAGCCATAATATGGATCACCTCAATCTATATGAACATCGCAGTGATCCCTTTAATCCTATCTTGAATTTTAAATGACATTTCCCTTTTTATTTTGGTCAAATAGTTTGTATAATTGGTTATTTTTATCACCAAGGGAGACTATGTTATCGGGGCTGTCTATTGTGCAAAATTTTCTTTTAGACTCTTAATTAAGGCTTGCATATTTGCCTTTTATTTATCACTCATTTCTAGTTGGCTCCTCAACTATATATTTTTTGATGTAGTTGGTCCATAGTTTGCTCTTAAAGTGCTTTAACTGCTTTGACCATATCTCCCTCTTTTCCATGAACTGAAAACCCTCATATTTTCTTGTAAACTTTGAGAATGAAAGGTTCTTGTGGGGCAAGTATGTATACTATTGCCATATTTTATTTTGACATCTCTACTCCTACTCCAGCTATAGATTTGTCTCCTATACCACCTATTCCTGCAACTACCTATAGCTCATGCTCATTGGCAGCACTAAAAACTATTTGTTTTTTCTTTTCTCTCCAACATAACCTTTGTTGATGACAGAGACAACTTGGGCTTATTTGTTTTTGGGACAGATATAGTTGTTTGCATTTTAATCCTATGATCTCTGAAAATACCTCCAAATCCACCTGCTCTCCTAATGTTCATTTGTATTAATGATGGAATTTATATCTCCTTGTTATTTATTTTCAGAGAGTTGGGAATGGCTCTATGAGCTAATTTCCTCACACTAGTTATCGCTGATAGCTGGTCAAAAATAGGAATTAAAGCTTACTTCGAGGTAGTGAGCTCTTGGGTAGGTGTGGTGGTGACTTCTTTTCCCTTTACTGTACTCAGTATTTCAAATATTTCTTGGGAAGTGTTGGGTGTTGCATCTATCCTGAGGCAAGTATTATTAGGGGCTTGGACTTGATGTTCTACAATGTCCCTTATGCTCATAGTGGCTTCCATCTAGTCAATGCCTTGATCCTCTATCAACTCCAATATAGGGTCTTCTCTAATTTCCTGGGTGACTTTTGGTAAGAGAGGGGTTACAGATTTCACTGAGACTCTTTTGAATGCAACCAACTTCAGTGGGTAATCATAGGGTTTATGAATTTATGAATTGCCCCTTTTATTGAAGGGGAAAGTATCCCATATGGTCTGCAAATCTTTCCCTTTTTCTATGACATCCAATAATTCTTATTCATAATATTTCCTATACTCAACCTAGGCATAATCACAATTTTTTATTAACCTCTCATACTTTTTGTCTGGATCGTAAGGTCTCCAAGTTATTTCTTCAAAATACATGAGATCCAAATCATACATCCCCTTGAACAAAGTTGGATATCCTATAAATATGTAATGTCTGTATATACAGGGAACATTGAGCCACGAAACTCTATCATGCTTCTTCACCAGCCTCATTTTGGCCTCCTCAACCACTTGTCTACACAGCTCTAGGGCAATGAGAGCTAAGGAACAATACATAGGTAACATTTAAGGAGAAATCTTAGCTCCATAGAGTCGAATGTATGTGAACCCCTCAAAGAAGAAATAATCTCCTGTCTTTTTACTTAATGAAATCTCTTACCCCAAGCCCCAATCTCACAAGGAGGAAGCCGGTTAGGAGCCAGTGAATTTCCAACATAAAATTATCACAAAACCAACCCATGTGAGTACGCCCTTCATGTATCCTCCAAAAACTAGACTAGACGTAGGGAATCTCAATGGCCCCTACCCTTTTTTTCCTTCCTCTCCCAATTTTCCCTCTAGCAGGTGCATAAGAATGAAGTAGTGAGAAAAATACGGCATCTCCTACCTTTTCTCCAAAATAGCCTTTCTCAATGTTGTCAACTGCGTGTGTATTTGTTCACTCAATTCTTTCTCTTATACGTAGAATGGGGTGTTTATTTTCTTGTTACTCTATGCCGCTAGATACAATACATTCCTACCCACAACACTGAGTTCTTGTACTCCTAAAATGATATTAGCCATATCACAAAAATATTGGATCCATGGCTTTAAAGCAGTTTTTCTAATGGGAAAATTAAAAATTATAGGTTCATGATCTTCAAATAATGACTTAAAAACATCTAAATTTGTTAACTTTCAAGATTGCCTTTCCATTACTTGTTGAATCAACTAGGTATTTAAAGGTGCTAGTTTGAAGACTTTCTTGATATGTTTGGCTACGACACTGAACACTGTTTGATCTCTATTGTCTCGAAATGTTCTATTTTTCTCATCGTAAGCCACAACTAACCAAGCTAGTAGGTATGAGGAGTAGTATACTTTGGGACATATCAATTTTCCTAGGTTATTGGTCCATCTCTTACTCCTGGGAAAACCCTTATGTTGCAGCCTCTTTGCTTTGTGGAATAAATCAGCTAGTAACCAAGGGGCTCTTTGTTGGTTCTCCATTGTGGGTGCAAAACTTTGGATGCAAGTGTTCTTGATTTTGTATTGCTACATGAGAGATTTTTTTGTCGACCCTGCACTATTGGGCGAAATCATACATCGTGCTCCCAGGCATAGCTTTTCTGGGGAGTTCGGCATATGGTGATTGGTTTGTGATAAACTTCACCACTTCTTCAGTATCCTTGGGTACAAAATCATTTCCCCAAGTTGCCATTTCACCCACAATAGTTATTCTAGCTCACTGAAATAAGTCCCCCAAGTTTTCTCTTACTCTCCACTCCTTAGAACCAGTTACTTGATTGATATTACTAGGGTGGTAGTGTCACTTGATAGTGGAGGTTTAAATAATTGATGGATAAGTGGGCTCACTACCATCACACAAGTTACCATTAATACAGCGTTACCAACTACCTTTCCAAATTTGCCAATGGAAACTTGCCAAAGTATCATATTCTAAAGTCAGATAGTTATGGTAGGTGGCTTTCCTTGGCCTACACATCCATGAGGACTTTGGTCTGTGTACTTGCAATTATTCATAACTTTTCCATTGGTCACCAAACAGATCCTCCCTTTGACATGGAATGATGAATGTGGTGGTGGTGGTCTTTCACAGGAAAGCGTTCTACCACCTTGGACCTAAAGGATATTTTGCCTTGGAAATAGTTACACCGTTAACAAGGTGGTGATCATTTTGGGGATCTGCTATCAGATTTGGTCATTGAGGTGCATGCCCATTGGATTCGCCAACTCATGATTATCATTGGATGAAATACGCATTATGTACCTTCGTTTGATACTTTTGGACCTACATAAATGTTAGTCCTACAATATAGTAGACATATGTCAATGGTGGTCACGTATTTAATAGAAGATACCAAAATTTATTGGTTAGTTGATTTTACAAACTTATATTTTGCAAATAATAACTATCAAATTGATATTAAATCAGGGCCTTAACCTTAATCTAATATTTATTTATTATAGGTTAATCAAAGTGATTAAAAATTTACTAACCTCTTATTAATACATAACCTTTTATAACCTTATTACATTGTCAATAGCTCACTATTCTATCAAATATATTATCTAGTGTGCTGCCAATTAATTATATGACAGTGAAATAAGCCATATTCCTTAACATTCAGGTGACTTTGACATGTGCTATTGTTGGATCTAGTTGGGGTCCATCACCATCGTCAAACTGGGTAGAGCTACGTGCCCTTTGTCTGGCTTTTATTTTTCTTTGATAGCCTCGATCAAGCACAACCATTAGATTTATGTGAAGATAAGCATGACCATATGATCTGGTTCGAATATAACTCAGTCATTGACCATTTTGTCATTTTTCATATTTTTTAGCTAAGGCACCACCGTCAGATCTAGAAAAATCAAGCGCAATCGTTTGATTTGATGAGATTGCACCCTTTCTACCATTTGATTGCTTCGATAAATCATCGTCATTGGATCTTCGATGAGAATGTATGTGATCATTGATGTATTTTGCTTTTGATTTTTCTTTAAGCGAAGCATCGCCGTTGGATCTATTTAGATCAAGCACCACCATTGGATTTCACTTTGACCATCGGTCTTTTGACGATTGTTCCTTTGATCTTTGACTACTTGAGTGAAGCACTACCATCTGATCTATGGTGGATTGACACCACCATTGGATTTTATCAAATATGGGGATAATTTTGTTTAATCATGATCTTCCAGTTTGTTGGATGAGTGGTTGCAGGCACTACTGTTAGATTAACTCAGATCACGCACTACCGTAGATCTTCATCAACCTTTTTTTTAAAAGGAGGCCCTTTTTAATATTTGATCAACTTTCTCAGAGTGTGACCGTTAGATCAATTAGGCTCAAGCACAACCGTTAGATCTTCTTGAATACAGAGGCATTTGAATTTGACTTGGATGGGAGCTTTTAATGATTTATTGTCTTGTTATGCGTGTTGTCATTGGATTACCTCTAAAGAGGGTGCATCCGTTGATGTTCCTCAAATATGCATATACTTTAAAACATGAGTATGAATAATGCTTTCGATTAACCTTGGTGGTTTGTGGTAACTGCGCATCCGTTGGATCAGGAGTGGGTTAGGCACAACCGTTGGATTCATCTAGATATGCTCAATATTTTAGCAGATCTAGTGCATATTTGAAGTTGCTTTCTTTGGGAAAGGTGCATCCGTTGGATTAACTCTCAATCATGCACAACCGTGAATTCTTTGTGACATGTTAACTTCATAACCTAAAATAAACCTTGTATTTAGCAAAAAAGGGAAGGGATTAGCAACGTATGATGACCCTCACTAATATTTCTTAGTGACTTTAATTAATATTTTGATATTTAGCCCATTTAATGATGACATTATGAACTTCCAAGAGAGCACGATCGTCCGATTAAATCATAATTGAGCACTGTCCTTGGATCTTCTAAAATAGCTCAATGTTTAATCAAAGGGGGCACGTACCCTCAAGGATTTTATTAAATTCAATCACTTAAACCCGGGGTTATAATCCCTTTGACCTTTTGACTTTGAATGACTTATCCTTTGGGTAACTTACGAAAGTGCATTCATTAGATTACTGGAGAATTAAGCACTACCCTTAGATCCATTTGATTAGTTTGATTTTTAATCGTAAAAGGGGTGCATAACCCTAATTTGCTTATGTGAAGATTTATCTTTGACTGTTAGACTTATGAACTTAGGCCTAGAAGTTTTAATGAATTTTATTTGTGGCCTATAGACTTAGGGGTTTTCTTTAGCTTAATTTTTATAACCCTTTCAAGATTTAGATAATATTATCGGTCACAAAGGTACTTATATTATCGGTTATGGCCAAAAATTTAGACTTTGGTTAAAATGAATATTTTTATAACTGCTCCTGGCGTTTAGCTCAATAAGGATTACCTTTTTCAAAAATCATAGCAATAGAGACCAACCAAAATTTGGGGGAACCTATTGAAGCCAAAATTTTGAATTTAAGGGTGTCTGATGTTGATTCAAATTTAGCTCCAACATAGGCTCTGACTGGGACAATGTGCTAAAAATGTGAGGCACTTGAGAATTATAGAATCTCCTGGTTTTATTTCCATCCTTGGACATAATCAAATCATCAAGCCTGATAAGCAAAATTGAAAAATAAAACACAATAACTTTTAAACTAGAAAGTTGTAGTAACAACATGATATCAAAAGTAATAGAGTATTAAAAATTGTAATTCTTTTTATTCAATTTGAAAACAAGAGTTAGAATTTTAGAATCATATGAGCTCTTTAGATATATTGTTATGTTTGTTTAGCAAGGTCATAGGGTATGATTACACATAATTTGTCAAATCTACTTGTTCCATCGTGTTTTAGCCCATGTGTGTATTAGTGAATTCATTTTGATTTCCATGTCTTCCATAACTTTGTCATGTTTGGGAAAACAGTTAATCTTAGTATATGATTTCACTCTTAAATATGTTCACCATTCTGCAGGGCTCCACTATGAGTCAAGCGTCTATAGCCTCAGTGGAGTTTCTTCTAATCCCATCCGGTTTTACCCTATTTCCAGTCAAGCGTCCATAGCCTTGGTAAATGTTTTCCAAGATATCTCAGGCAGTGACCCAACCTACATTATTTTTATTTTCTTTCTCGTTTGAGAAATATTTTGATATAAGCAAATTGTACAATGGGTATGTCTGAGTTGAGGATTAGTTTCTGGCTAAAAAGAATGAGTGTAATGATTTTAGATCAACCACCTTACCAAATGTAACCTTATTCTTTGGACCTTGAAATAACTTTAAGTACTATTTGTAATGTGATGCTTCAACATGGTGTCCCAATCAACTCTGATTTCACTCTATTTTATCTCATATCATATGACCATTGCATGAACAGTCATATTTGAAAAATTGTAAACATCATCGAAGTCTAAAATAAATTTCCGTTCTTATTATTTGTTTTTTGAGGAACCAATAGTAAGGAATACTCATTATACTAAGAAAATCATGTGAAACAACATAACACAGAACAATACAGACAAAAGAAAAATGCTTAACTGGTAAACAAAACAACACTAAAAAAACATCACTCTATTTTTGGGGTTTTTGAATTTATATATATATATATATATATATATATATATATATATATATATATATATATATATATTATTGTATTTATTATAATTATTATTATATTTTATCAACAGGGCACTTCCTCTTTCCTGACCCCACCACAGGGATTGTACATCTTGAGGTGTTGGCCATTAATAGGGATAATCATTGGTTCTCCTTGTAAGGTCTGCACTTTGTAAGTATTCTGACCAACAACGTAGGTTATTTGGTATGGACCAATCCATTTAGGCTCAAGCTTTCCCTTTTCACCATGCTTATCATTTTTAGGGTCCCAATAGATGACTATATCTCCTTGAGAGAAGGGAGTACCTTTGGCTTTCTTATTAAACAATTTCACAATTTTCTAAGTTTGTTCCATCATCCTATTAAGGGTTTCTCTTCTTTGTTCTTCTAATAGGACAATTTGATCTAGCCTTCTTTTTAAGGGTTTGGGGTCCTCATGATCTTGTAATAAAAGGGATAATATTAATTTCTCTATCCTAGGAGATAACAAAACTCTTTCCCCATACACCATTTCATAATGGGTTCTTCCTGTGTTTCTTTTGACAGACAACCTACCAGCCCAAAGAGAAAATTTCAGTTCACTGTCCCATCCTCTTTTGTTCTTACCCAATGATCTTTTTATTCTGGTTATTAAATTTTTATTTGATGACTCGGTAAGACCATTACCTTGGAGGTAATAATTAGTAGAATGGGAAAGTTCTATTCCATATTTAGCACAAAATTCTACCATCTCATATGAAATAAAATATTGTCCATTATCTATTACCAATTTTTGAGGAACTTCAAACCTGGTTAGAATGTTTTCTTCCAAGAATTTGATAATGGTGGCGGTTGTGGAGGTTCTTAGAAGAGTAGATTCTATCCACTTTGTGAAGTAATCTATTACAGTTATTATCCACTTATGTTGGCTTGATGAGTTAGGCTTCATCTCTCCAATTAGTTCAATGCCCTATTGGGTGAATGATGCTTCAATGATTACTAGTTTGAGGGGCATGGTTTCCAGCTACTTCTTTCCTGTAAAAACCTGGTAGTTATTACAGTTCCTAACTTATTTATATACATCCTTAAAAAGGAAAGGCCAATAATATCCTGCTCTCATAATTTTATTAGTTGTGGCTTTTAGAGAAAAATTTCCTCCATGAAAACCATCATGGAATTCATTAATTATTTTTAGGACTTCATTTTCATAAAAACAAACTAATAACACTCCATCAAGGTGTCTCCAATAAAGCACATTTTCCTGCACATGGTATTTCTAAGCTTGAAGTTTTACTAACCTCATTCTATTTGTTTACATATCTCTAGAAAAAGATAGAGTTTGTAAGTATGCCAGAATTTCATCACACCATTTCCATTCTGTATTATTGATTCTCTTGTTATCATGTATTTCATCTATTGTGATGATATTATTAGAGTCTTCTCCTCTATATTCCAGGTACTTTGCTAAGCCCTACCCTCTTATGATTTTGACTATTTTGAATTCTGCATCATACTGTAATAGTTTCACCATCCATCTTGCAGGCCTTCCTAGTGGCTCAAATTGGGTGAAGAAATATTTTATTGTTATGAAAGGGATACAACAATAAAATTTATTTGAACCGAATATACTTTTGAAATGTTCTAAAGATTGAATTACTGCATAAGCATGTTTTTCCAATAAGGTATATTTTAGGTGTGTCCCTTTCAATCTTGAACCCATGAAAGTTATTGGCCTTTCATTATTTTTATCATCTTTCTATGAAAGAACTGTAGCAATGGAGTGCTCGAATGCATATGAGTAAATGTTAAAGTCTTTAGAATAATCAGGGTAGCTTAGGTCTGGAGTAATAGAAATAGTTTCTTTAATTGTATTGAATGCTTCCATGTTTTCTAATGTCCATTTTATTTCTCCAGTATTTTTAACCATTTCATTTATGGATTTGGTCATCTCTACAAAATTTGGAACAATTCTTCTGACAAAATTTATCTTGCCAAAGAATGACCCGACTCCTTTTAAGTTTCTAGGAGGGGGAATTTTGGAGATAGCTTCTATTCTTTCTGGGTCAATACTTATCCCATTTTTTGAAACTATGTGACCTAATAATTTTCCTTGTGTAGTCTCAAATATGCATTTCTTGGGATTTAGGAAAATTTCAAATTCTTTGCACCTGGAAAAAACTGCAGCTAAATGTTCTAAGTGATCTTTTGGATTTTTGAAAAAACTGTTATACCATCCAAATATACAACGACTATTTTGAACATTAAACCTTTGAAGGTAAAATCCATTGCCCTTTGAAAGGAGTCACCTACATTCATTAGGACAAAAGGTATTCTTAAATATTCAAATGTGCCCCAGGGTCTGGTGAATGTTGTTTTATGCATGTCTTCTAGATTGATCTGGATTTGGTTATATCCAGGAAATCCATCCAACAAGGATATTCTAGATGAACCAACTACTGATTACAATAGTTGCTCCATATTAGACAATGGATAGTTGTCCTTTAATAAACTTTTATTTAAATTTCTAAAATCCACACAGAGTCTAATATCCCCATTCTTCTTTCTAATCGGTACTAAATTGGATATCCAAGAGGAAAATCTTACCTTTTTGATTATTTTGGAATCCAATAATTTTTGTACCTCCTTTTGCATTATTGGGTGCAGGGTAGGATTATATTTCCTTTGTTTTTGTCTGAATGGCTTGGAATCTTCTTTCAAGGGTATTATGTGTGTCATTACATCTGTTTTGAAAGTTTTAAGATCTTCATAAGTCCAAGCAAAATGTTCTTTGTTTTTCTTTAAGAACTGATATATCCAGCTTTTTCTTTTGTTGGTAGAGTTGTGTCTACTTTTACTATTCTGGGCTCTCTCATTGTACCAATATTAACATCTTTAGCTATTGTCTCTTTCAAGGGAGATTTGAATGCCTTATCAAAATCATCAAATAAACTTTCTAGAGAAACTAATCATTTTGGTATTTTGTTTGTTTGCGGTTGGATTACTTCTACTAGTTCACCTATTTGGTCTTTGAATTTTTCTTCATCCTTTTCGTCACCAATTATATCTGCATATTGATTTTGTAAAGTCATGAAATATTTTATCTACATCATCTTGAAAGACCTGTAGGTAAACTATGTTATCTGGCACAAAGGGCTTATAGACTGAAATGGTTGGGAACCTATCCATATACTCTATAGTAATTTAGGGATGGTCTAGGCCTGATGCATTCATAGCTAAAAGGTCTGCAATACAATTTTATTCTCTAGGAATAAATGATATATTAAAAGCTAAAAAAAAATCAATTTCTTCCAACACAACATTTTTATAATGTTTCAACCTAGGATGCTTAGTTTGATATTTAACTTTTATTTGTTGTATAATTAGTTTTGCATATCCTGTTACATTCAAGTAATTAATACCCAATTCTTTTGCTTTCCTCAATCCTAGCAATAAAGCCTTATATTCAGCTACATTATTTACGCAAGGAAATTTTAGTCTGTAAGGAATACCAAGGTAGTTTTCTTTTATGTTAGTCAAATTAACCCCTGCACCTACTCCAGATTAGTATTTAGCTCCATCAAAAGTCATGGTCCACATTTCTTGGATTAACACCCTATCTAATTCAACATCAACTATTTTCATAACTTTTGGATCCATGTTCTTAGCCTCTAGTACTTCAACTAGGAATGGGTTATACCATATTGAATAAAATCCCATCCCTTTTTCTTCCACAAAATTCACTATGTTTATCATGGTTTCATCTGTTTTAATTAACTCTACATAATTTTTATTAAAAGGTTCTATCTGTAGAGTTACATTTTATTTATCTGACATTGGGATGGTAGCATAAGACCAATCCAACTAGATTTATCCCCCGAGTTGTTCTTCCCAATTCCTGCTTAGTAATAGTGAGAATAAAGGATCAACATCCACTACTGCAACATCCATAACTCTTCCCTTCTTGGGATATTGGTCTAGAAAAACTAATAATCCAGTTATCACCCCACACAAGGAATTTATATGTTGTCCATTACTAAAACAGTGATAGAGTCTCTTGTACAAATTAACCCCATTTGGTCAGCTATCATTTGGGGCATGATATTATGTGAAGCTCCATTGTTTAGCATACAATTATGAATCACATACCTTTATATTTCATCTAAATTATACCTTAATGATACGTATAAGGGTTTGACAGAGGACAATGATCTTGTATCATGTTTATTTTGTCTAGCAGCATGGCAATTTGGATCTTCTTTTTGTTCAACTAATCCAAATGCTCTGCAAACTTGTTCTCTATACTGCTAAACTTTCATAAGCTCTCCAAATGTTATGTTAACTTTCTATTTACTGAGTTCTAACCCAACATCAAATTCTATATTTTTTATATCTAGTGGCCTGTTGCTTTCTTCTTCTAATTCTACTATCTCAGGAATAATCTTTTTGGAGGTTCTATTAGTTTTCTCTTTACTGATATTTTTATTTGTGAGAGTCTGTTTCTTGTTTCACTTGTAAAATATTTTTCTATTCTGTCAGGTACAATTATGTTTCTTAAATTTAGAGTATTGATAGCTTCTAATTCTTCCACTTCCTTAGAAATCAATGGTGATTAATTTCCCTTGCTTCATTTTGTCATATATTGACTCATGTGGTTTTTGCAGGATTTTAGTTCCTTTAGCTACTAAAATTTGAGGATGATGATTTGAGCATACTTATCTATATTCTCTTCGAATAGCCTTTCTTTGGACTCATATTCTAGATACCAGTAGGCATTAATTCTTATATCTTCTTCTGAATCGTCATGTAAATCTATGTTGTGTTATTCACTAAGGTAAATCCCACATCCATCTGGGTTATGAAGTGCATCACAAGAAGAGCAAAAATAGGGAAAACCTTTTTCTATGTTGACAAATGGTATAGAAATTAGGAACGTTATTTAGATCTCTGTCAGACTCTCTATTCTTCCAATTATTGTTTCTATTGTTCCTATTCTTGTTTCCTTCCTCAAAGTCATTGTTGTTCTCTCAATTTCTATTGAAGTTTTTCTTGAAAGGAGGGCGATTATCAACATGTGGTCATTATTTTTATTATGTCTCAAAATTATTACCATTATTTATTTAAATTCTTGCTAACCTTTTGTTCATGGTATTAAACATCTCAGCCATTTGATTAGTTAGTTTTTCCATTGTATCTACTTCAGTTCTTCTTTGTATATCAAATGCTACCCTTTTGGGATTTCTCTCAGGTAGATTGGCTTCCAGAGAGTAAGGTTTCATATTACCACTATCAAGCATATTTCTTTCGATATCCATTGTCTTTTCTATACAACCATCAAAGGTGGTGGCTTGTTCTTGCCTTAACTTATAGTTAAACTCTCCTTGAAAAGCATTTTTATAGAAACAAATGGACTGAATATCACTAGGCCTAAGGTTAGTAGGAATCTTATTTTTGGTTTTTGAGAACCTTCTATTAAAGTCACTAACAACCTCATTTTCCTTTTTCTTCATAGTGTCCAACTCGGTTAACATAGATTGTTCATTTTTCCTTTCTCCATATTTCTTCAAGAAAATAGCTTCCATTTTAGTAAAATTTGGGATATCATTGTCTGGGAGAGAATTGAACCATTCTCTAGCATATTTTTCTAAAGTTTGCACGAATAGTATTAGGAATACGTATTTGTTTTCAACCTCTAGGCTATCCATTGCATACATTGAACTTTTGATATGGTCTTCTCCAATTACTGCATCATTTCCTATAAATTTGGAAAGATATTTATGGGTTTTATTAGGTAGGGCATTTAAATTTATAGGTAAATTAAATGACCTGTACCTATTGGTTCTCCACAAATGAACATTATTTTGATTTTGTATTGTGACTTATGTGTAATGGGATTTAAATTCATAGCAGCAATACCTACAAGGATTTAGGTTTGGGTAGATTGAATATAATCTGAAGGATTATCTACCACAGTATTACTATTAATTGGGCAATGAGAATAATAACATGTATCTTCTATAGCAAAATTCAAATTTTCATCTACAGTGATATCAGCTAAAATAGTATTCTGATTTTTATTTATTTTTATGTACTTTTTATAGCTAAAATAAGATCTATTCTCGTTAACCATACTCGTAAGAATGGGGATTTTTTGACTATGGGTAAATACCTCTGGGTTTTCAAATTCTAGGAATAGCTCCTTATCGCTTCTAGTGTGTGCCAGCACATTCTGCTCCTTTCTTGATTTTTGATTTTTGGATTCATCCAGACAGATTTGCCAACACGAGGGTGCAGAAAGAACAGAATATGTTTATCATGAATACTTGATTTTTAAGACTCAGCCTCACATGAAATAGTTCTTGGAGGAAACTCAATAAAATCAATAAATGTCAAAAACACTTTCAAAAGACAGTTGAAAACTACGAATAAAATAAAATAAATAATGCCAAAGTCATAAAAATTAAAACGAAGGTTCTTTATTCCAATTGGTTGCTCATTTATTAAAAAATAATCATTGTCAAACCAAGGTAAATAATGTAAAAATTATCCCCGACAACGGTGCCAAAAAATTTTGGCATCAATTTGACAAGCCAATTTAAATTGCCAGTAAAATATGTCGTGAAATCCAGGTCTAAACTCGTGAAGAATTTATCCCCGATAACGGTGCCAAAAAATTGTTGGAACCATTTATTGCATCCATAGGATTTCAATTATCACGCTACAAGAAATTGTTTTAAACCAATGAGCTATTACAGGATCTGGTCAACCTGTCTCTTTATTTTGATAAAAGAAATATTGCTAAAGAAAACTTAACAGAACGAGTAAGGAAACCCCAGCAGTAATTTATGATTTTACAGATATTACACACTCTAGATTTTAATTATACATTACCTATATAAAAATGACCAAGCAAAGACAACGTAGTTATTATGCCTTATGTAGACCGGTGCCTATCCAATTAGGTTGTTATAGCAATGTCACAATGAAATCAACATGAAAAGAAAGAAAGGGAGGAGGAAAATTGATGCTTTTAGGCTTATTCAAATATCATAATAAACCTGAAGAATTTTGACCTCGTTCATGTGTTAAATCCTATGATTTAATCTAGATGCAAACCTCCTATAAAGCAAGAATGAAGTTGAGAATAATATAACATTATATGTGGCCAAGAAGGAAAAAAAGGCCCATTGGGAATGTTAAAAGATATTGAAAATTGGACCAGAGCTCGAAACAGAGCACGATGAAATTAGGGTTTCTTGGGAGGGTGGGGATGACGGTGGGCAGGAAGGCTATTTTGGGAGAGCATGGGAGCGTCGGCAGGTCGAACCAGGGGCTCGACAAGGTGGAGGGAGAGCAAACAAATTTTGGGGACGTCGAGGAGTCCTTGCCAAGTCGCGGCAAGGATCCGCCAGACAAACGGGGAGATGGACCTCGAAAGTCATATGCTTTGGCAGCAGCCTCTGAAACCCTAAGCGGGCTCTTCTCTAAGGAGTTATTTCCGTCTGGGGACGAGTTGGACATCCCAGCAGAAATTCTCTCAAGCTTTGTGGATTTCAAAAAATTTACCCTCATTGGTAAGTTTATTGGTGGTCGTCCCGACATGGAGACCATTCGCAAGTGGGCGTTTGGAAAATGGTGGACCTCTGGTCACTTAGAGCTAGCTGCCCTAACCCGAGGTTTTTTCACGATTAGGCTGAGCAACAAGGAGGACTACTGTAAAATCCTGGCTAGAGGGCCTTGGTTCTTAGGCCGTAGGAGTCTCTTTCTAAGGAAGTGGGGTTTGGACTTTAACCCCGATACCCATAATATCAACATTGCTCCAATATGGGTTAGGCTCCCGAGTCTTCCCCTTTTATGTTGGCATGAAAATGTAATCAAAGGTATTGCTCGGTCCATCGGGGAGCTGATCACTTTAGACCCTCCCACCAGAGCTCGAACTAGATTTGTCCAAGCCCGGTTCTGTGTTTTGGCGAACTTGGAGACGGACCTCCCATCCTCCATTACTCTGTGGTCTGGGGGTACTTTTCTACACAAGCAAGCTATTGTTTATGAGAACAGGCCAGATTTCTGCCCTTAGTGTAGTTCTCAAGGGCATCTTCAGTCCAATTGTCCTCTCCAAAAGCCGAGGAAGAAGGAGTGGGATCTTTGCAACCCTCTGGAGCACGGTGAAGGTCAGACGAAGCACCCTTTTGCGAAAGGCCATGAATCTCCAGGTCCATCCAGGGACCATCTCGAATCCTCCTTACCAGAAGAGGAAATCACCACCCGTCCGGACTCCGAGCAGTGTGGTGGGCGCCCCCAACTAGGACCACAGGAGGAAAAGGAACAGGCCCCCCCCTTATCACCACTCAGGTAGATTCACCCAAAATTTATGACCAGAACTCTCCCGAGGCACAAAAGCTATTGGAATACTACCTGCTAGGAAGAAGAGGTTACCAGCCTGGTAATATTAGCTCTCGAATTACGAGGATTCAAAAGCGAGGGGTGGATTTTGGTAGTGAAAGGAAGCAGGGTCATCCCCCCAACAAGGAAAAGAGAGACAAAGAAACTGGCTGATGTTGCAAATGGAACCCAACGGTTGCTATTTTAGGATGACTCCGATTCTCTGATGGGTGACGCGCTTATCCCAAAACCTCCCTTCCAGCAGGGAAAGGGAAGTAAGAAGAACCTCAAACCGTACGGATGAAATCTTGGATGCGAGAAGACTAATCGGAGTGGCCATTTGGGCCAGGGCAAAATTTTCTAGCAGGATTTTCAACGATTTGTTTCAGTCCAGTCATTTTTCTTGGATCCTATCCAACATGTATGCTTCGAATTCTGCCTCCGGGAAAGCATAAATGTGGAAAGTTATTTCCCAGGTATGGGAGAATTTTTGTAGTTTTCTTGGCTGTCTTCTTATGCTTTCCGATGGTCCAGCTTCTTCGGCTAGTTTTTGTTTTCCCAGTTATAATGGCCATGGTTTCCAGGATAATCAGGCAAAAATGCCTTACTTGTAGCCCTCGAGCAATTAGCAACTTTTTGTTTTTTTTTCTGCATACAGGTTTATTCTTCCAGCCAAGAGGCATGAAGCACTATTTAGCAAGGCTGATTTTGTATATAAGGTTTTGGGATCCTCTATAAAAACCCACTCTTAATCTATTATAATAATTACCAAAAAAAAATATATATCATAATAAACCTAAAAATTAACAAATGATAGAAACACTCATAGCACATTCAAATAATGTAATTTGTTATGAAGTAACACACAAAATTGAAGATAAAATTAACATAACAACACCCCATAATTGTATTAATATTTCAAATATCATTACATGCAGAGTTGTTAGAATGCCATTGAACTTTGTTACAGTTTTTAATACAATGAGGAAATCTTGTTCAAATAATGTAACAAGATGTATTCAACTTCTCCTGTTCTAATATGGCAACAGAAAAAATCTCTGGGTTTTTGGTTAAAAAAGATTGGAAATATTTTCATCTTCCTAAGCTCATTTCTGCCAAAACCTGCACGGTAAAAGGAAGAATAAGGGATGATAGAAAAAGAGACATAAGGGAATACAACAACACAACTCTCAGGGCACTCAAGTATACCTCTTAGCAAAAATACTATCTCTAAATGCTTGATCCAGATTCTGACCGTAGCTAGTGTCTTTATAGATCCAAGTTCTTGAATCTGTTATTTTTGGCATGATCTTGATCTTACACTTGTCATCATCTGGTTCAATCTTCAAAACTGGTATAGTTGGCTCCCATTATCCTCTTTTATTCATATTGTATGGTCCCCTTTGACTTCTTAAGTCTTAACTTGTTCAACCGATGATCTCAGTGCTTGGAGGGTCCCCTTCTTCTATTCCTCCTTCTTCTATTTCTCCCTCTATTGTTTCTCCTTGGCCATCTAAATGGCTTTCTTCTTTGGACATTTCCCCTTCTTGAGAAAATTCCTCTTCGTTCCTTGGGGATGAGCTCATTTCCAGTTGTAAATTGCACATTTTAATTTCTTTACCTTTCTTACCCTACTGCAGCCACCTGATTTATTTCCAAATCATCTTTCAGGCATCTACGTTAAAAGTTATAGAGAATCTCAACATGTTCATTTCCTGCAAGATCTTGTTTTTCTGCATGCTGATATAACTCTTGTTTTTTCATACTGGGTGATTAGCATCTCCACATTCTTTACTAGAAAGGTGGTTTGTTTGGCCATTTTTTGTTCGTCATCTGGTTCACAATCAAACTCTTCTATTTTATTTTTGAGATCTTCTACATTGGCGGTTTCTAAGAACTCTTTCAAATACAACCCAATATCCACCAATTTATCCTTTATGTCATCCACTGGAGTGAACATTTCTGTAGCATAATTATGCCACCTTTCCTTGTTTGACCCAAACATGGCTGCTTTCATAAATTCAATGTTATTTTTTACTTTAATACCATTATTTAATATTACTTATTTGCTTTGCATCTCCTCAAAATATTTTGACATCAAGTTGAAAGTAGGGTGAACAGTCTCGAAGTCTCCTTCTCTCTGATATATTAAGCCTTCAACTTCTTGATTCGTAACCTGGATCACCCCAATCTATCTAAACATCTCAGTGATCCCTTTGATCCTATCTTGAATTTTAAAATACATTTCCTTTTTTATTTTGGTCAAATAGTCTATATAATTGGTTATTTTTTATCACCAAGAGAGACTGTGCTATCAGGGTGGTCTTCTATACCAACTCTTCTTTCATACTGTTAATTAAGGCTTACATCTCTACTTTTTATTTATCACTTATTTCTAGTTGGCTCCTCAACTCTATATTTTTTTGATGTAGTTGGTCCATAGTTTGCTCTTGTAGTGCTTTAGCTACTTTGACCATATCTCCCTCTTTTCCATACACTAAAAATCCTCCTATTTTCTCATCAAATTTGAAAATAAAAGGTTCTTATGAGGTAGGTATATATACTTCTACTATATCTAATTTTGACATCTCTACTCCCACTCTAGTTGTAGAGTTATCTCCTATGCCATCTATTCCTGCTACTACCTATAGCTCATGATCATTGGTAGCATTAAAAATTGTTTGTTCTTTTGTTCTCTCCAATATAACCTTTGTTGATGGCAGAGACAACCTGGGCTTCTTTGTTTTTGGGACAAATACAGTTATTTGTATTTTAACCCTATGATCTTTGAAAATACCTCCAAATACACCTACTCTCCTAATGTTCATTTGTATTATTGATGGAATTTTTATCTTCTTGTTATTTATTTTTAGAGAGTTGGGAATGGCTTTGGGAGCTAATTTCCTCACACTAGTTACCGCTAATAGCTGGTCAAATATGGGAATTAAAGCTTGCTTCAAGGTAGTGAGCTCTTAGGCAGGTGTGGTGGTGATTTCTTTTCCCTTTATTGTACTTGGGCTTTCAGAGATTTCTTGGTAAGTGCTAGGTGTCAACTCTATCCTAAGGTGAGTATTATTAGGGGCTTGGACTTGGTGTTCTACAATTTCCATTGTGCTCACAGTGGATTCCATCTGGTCAATACCTTAATCCTCTATCAACTCCACTATAGGGTCTTCTTTGATTGCCTGGGCAACTTCTGGTAAGAGAGGGGCTATAGATTCCACTAAGATTCTTCTTATTGCAACAAACTCTGGGGGGGTAATCATAGGGTTTTTGAATTTGCAAATTGCCCCATTTTTTGAAGGGGAACTTATCCCATGCGGTCTGTAAATATTTTTCATTTTCTACGACATCCAATAATTCTTCTTCATAATCATCTTTCCTATGCTCGACCTAGGCGTAATCATGATTTTTCATTAACCTCTCATACTTTTTGTCTAGATCGTAAGGTCTCCAAGTTATTTCTTCAAAATCCATGAGATCCAAATCATACATCCCCTTGAACAAAGCTGGATATCCTATAAATACATAATATCCAAATATACAAGGAATGCAGAGCCACAAAACTCTGTCGTGCTTCTTCACCAACTTCATTTTGGCCTCCTCGACCACCTGTCTACACAGCTCTAGGGCAACGAGAGATAAGGGACAATACATAGGTAACATTTTAGGAGGAATCTTAGCTCCATAGATTTGAATGTATGTGAACCCCTTAGAGAAGAAATAATCTCCTATGTCTTTTTCCTTAATGAAATCTCTTACCCTAGGCCCCAGTCTCTCAAGGAGGAAGCCGATTAGGAGCCGGTGAATTTCCAACATGAAATTGTTGCAAAACTAATCTATGTGAGTACGACATCTATGTATCCTCCAAAAACTGGACTAGATGTTGGGACTCTCAATGGCCCTTACCATTTTTCTGCCTTCCTCTCCCAATTTTCCCGCTAGCAAGTGCATGAGAATGAAGTAGTGAGAAAAATATGGCATCTCCTACCTTTCCTCCAAAATAACCTTTCTTAATGTTGTCAACTACTTGTGCAGTTATTCACTCAATTATTGCTCCCAGGCATAGACTAGGGTGTTTATTTTCCTGTTACTCTATGCAACCAGATACAATACATTCCTACCTATAACACTGAGTTCTTGTACTCCTAAAATAATATTAGCCATATCACAAAAATCTCGGACCCATGGCATGAAAGCAGTTTTTTTGATGGGAAACTTAAAAATTATAGGCTCATGATCTTCTAATAATGACTTAAAAACATCTAAATATGTTAACCTTCGAGATTACCTTTCAATTACCTGTTGAATCAGCTGGGTATTTGAAGGCGCTAGTTTGAAGACTTGCTTGATATGTTTGGTTGCGACACTAAACACTGGTCGGTCTCTATTATCTCAAAATATTCTAGTTTTCTCATCGTAAGCTATAGCTAACTAGGCCAGAATGTCCGAGGAGTAGTATACTCTAGGACATATCAATTTTCCTAGGTTACTGGTCCATCTATTACTCCTGGGGAAACCCTTATGTTGTAGCCTCCTTGCTTTGTGGAATAAATCAGCTAGCAACCAAGGGGCTCTTTGTTGGTTCTCCATTGTGGGTGCAAAACTTTGGATGCAAGTGTTCTTGATTTCGTATTGCTGCCCAAGAGTGAGCTTTTTGTTGGTCCCACACTACTGGGAAAAATCATACATCATGCTCCTAGGCATAACTTTGCTAAGGAGTTCAGCATACGACGATTGGTCTGTGATAAACTTCACCACTTCTTCAGTATCCTTGGGTATGAAAACATTTCCTAGGTTGCCATTTTTCCCACGGTAGTTATTCTAGCTCACTGAAACAAGTCTTCTAATTTTTCTCTTACTCTCCACTCCTTAGAACCATTTCCTTGATCGATATTACCAGGGTGGTAGTGTCACTTGATAGTGGAGGTTTAAATAATTGATGGAGAAGTGGGATCACTACCATCACACAAGTTACCATTAATACAATGTTACCAACTGCCTTTCTAAATTTACCAAAGGAAACTTGCCAAAGTGTCATATTCTAAAGTCCGAAAGTTATGGTAGGTGGATTTCCTTGGCCTGCACGTCCACGAGGACTTTGGTCTGTGTACTTGCAATCATTCATAGCTTTTCCATTGGTCACCGAACCGACCATCCCTCTAACATGGAATTAAGAATGTGGTGGTGGTGGCCTTTCATAGGAAAGCATTCTACCACCTTGGCCCTAAAGGAGATTTGGCTTTGGAAATATTTACACCGTTAACATGGTGATGATCGATTTGGGGATCTGCTATGAGATTTGGTCATTGACGTGCGTGCCCATTGGATCCGTCAACTCATGATTACCGTTGGATGAATACGCATCGTGTACCTCCATTTAATACTTTTGGACCTACATAAATGTTAGTCCTACAATATAGTAAAAATATGTCAACGGTGGTCATGTATTTTATAGAAGATACCCAAAAGTTATTGGTTAGTTGATTTTACACACTTATATTTTGCAAATAATAATCATCGACTCGATATTAAATTAGGGCCTTAACCTTCATTTAATATTTATTTATTATAGGTTAATCAAAGTTATTAGAAAGTTACTAATCTCTCATTAATACATAACCTTTTATAATCTGATTACCTTGTCAATAGCTCACCGTTCGATCAAATCTATGATCTAGCATGCTCGTCTGATTATTTAGGAATGTATCGGGATTTGTCAAGGTGAGGGGGTCATAATAAATGTGTTTAGACCCTTCTTTAATTTCAATTAATTATATTACAATGAAATAAGCCATATCCCTTAACCTTCAAGTGACTTAGCCACACGCTACTGTTGGATCTAGTCGAGGTCCATCACCGTCATTAGATCGGGTAGAGTTGCACGCCCTTTGTCTAACTTTTATTTTTATTTTATAGCCCCGATAAAGCGTAACCGTTAGATCTAGGTGGAGATAAGCATGACCGTCCAATCTGGTTCGAATATAACTCAGTCAATGACCATTTTGTCATTTTTTTGTCTTTTTTAGCTAAGGTGCCACCGTCAGATCTGTAGGATCGAGCGCGACCGTTCGATTTGATGAGATTGCACCCTTCTTAATGTTTGATTGCTTCGATAAAGCACCACCATTGGATCTTCGATGAAAACGTATGTGACCATTGATGTCTTTTGCTTTTGGTTTTTCTTTAAGCGAAGCGCCACCATTGGATTTGTCCAGATCAAGTGCCACTATTGGATTTCACTTTGACCATCAGTCTTTTGATGATTGTTCATTTAATCTTTGACTACTTGAGTGAAGTGCTACCATCCGATCTATTGTGGATTGGTGCCATCATTGGATTTTATCGAATGTGGGGGATCACTTTGTTTAATCGTGATCTTCCAATTGGTCAGATGAGTGGCTACAGGTGTCGTCATTAGATTAACTCACGATCACGCGCTATCATATATCTTCATCAACCTTTTTTTTAAAGGAGGCCCTTTTTAATATTTGATCAAATTTCTCGGAGCACGATCGTTAGATCAACTAGGCTCAAATGCAACCATTATATCTACTTGAATACAGGGATGTTTGACTTTGACTTGGATGAGATCTTTTAATGATCGATTTTCTTGTTATGCGCACTACCATTGGATTGTCTCTAAAGAGAGTGCATCCATTGGTGTTCCTCAGATCTGCACATATTTTAAAACATGAGTACGAATAATGCTTTTGGTTAACCTTGGTGGTTTATGGTAATTGTGCATCCATTGGATCAGGTGTGGGTTAGTGCAACCGTTGATTCATCTGGAGATGCTTAGTGTTTTAGCAGATTTGGTGTATATTTGAAGTTGCTTTCTTCGAGAAAGGTGCATCTGTTGGATTTACTCTCAATCATGCATAGTCATGGATTCTTTGTTACCTGTTAACTTCATAACCAAAAATAAACCTTGTATTTAGCAAAAAAGGGAGAGTGATTAGCAACATATGATGACCCTTGCTAATGTTGCTTAGCAACTTTAATTAGTCTTTTTGTTTTTAGCCCATTTAATGATAACATTATGAACCTCCAAGAGAGCGTGATCATCCGATTAAATCATAATTGAGCGCTGCCCTTGGATCTTCTAAAATAGCTCGATGTTTAATTAAAGGGGGCACATACCCTCAAGGATTTTATTAAATTTGATCACTTAAACCTGGGGTTATAATCCCTTTGACCTTTTGAATTTGAATGACTTATCCTTCGGGTAACTTACAAAAGCGCGTTCGTTATATTACTAGAGAATTAAGCGTTGCCCTTAGATCCATTTGATTAGTTTGATTTTTAATCATAAAAGGGGTGCATAACCCTTATTTGCTTATGTGAAGATTTATCTTTGACTGTTAGACTTATGAACTTAGGCCTAGAAGTTTTAATGAATTTTATTTGCGGCATATAGACTTAGGGGTTTTCTTTAGCTTAATTTTTATAACCCTTTCAAGATTTGGATAAGATTATCAATCACAAAGGTACTTATATTACCGATTATGGCCAAAACTTAAGACTTTGGTTAAAATAAAGATATTTATAACTGCTCCTGGCGTTTAGCTCAATAAGGATTACCCTTTTCAAAAATCATAGCAACAGAGACCAACTAACATTTGGAGGAACCTATTGAAGCTAAAATTTTGAACTTGGGGGTATCTGATGTTGAGTCAAATTTGGCTCCAATAATGATCCTAGCTCTTCTCCTGATTCGATGAATGTCACATTTCTCCCTCCTTTGCTAGGATGCTCAGAAATTGGCCTATATATAAGTATCCTCTAGAATTTTGATTAGTGAGTATGTCCAAGTCTAATTTTGGTCATTTTACTCTCTTTCAATATTATGCCACTACCCCTTTCTAAGGATTCCATTCCCTAACCTGATCATATTAGGTTTTCTTCCTTTAGTGTATTGTTGGTGTTGTATACAAAATGCACCAAGATTATAATTGCAACCCAATTACCCATAGAGGTCAACTTGGTTTCCAAACCCACCCCTATATTGGGTAGTAGATTCATATGTGCTGAGAAAATGGAAATTTATCCCTTATGGAGCCCCCTTAGCTATCACCAAAAAGACTTTGATACCTCTAATTAGGGTGGGGTCAAGCTAAGCTATTACCAAGAAGGTTAAGAATTTTCACTTGCCTTAAGTGATTAGCATCGCCTTGTGGCACTAGGAGCTTCAGGTTTACCATCATATTTTGATACAGTCATTTTTAGTTGGCCTTATAAGCATCGATGGTCATTTTGTATGTGGAAAGAGTTGTAGATATCCTCTTATTTTGGCAAGCTAATTTTGTGCAACTAAAACTACAATCACCTATTTTTATATGCCACCTCCTTCTTGGTGATCCATCATGGTAGTTGCCTCATTTTTTAGTTGGTCTAGTGGCAAAAAATGAGGGTGTTAACTACCAACTACTAATTTCCTCCATGTTGGCACCATCCCCTCATTAATCCACCTTCAAACATATCTTGCAATACTTGATATGATTGCTTGTCCTGAGAGCTCTGGTACTTGTGTAAACACCTCAAGCCTTGGGATGTCTCATTAGTACCTTCCAAGTATCAACCATTATGTTCCTTGGGTGACCAAATTATGTTGATTATATAGGCACTCTTCCCCATGAATATTGGGTTGTGTGCCATCATGATTGCTAAAGTCAGTGCCTTGTAGCAAGACCTTTGTTACAATTTTTTACCACATTCTCTCCTATGGAAATACCTTCTTCATATCGAATGTGTAGTCAAGACTATCAAAAATTCTATCTTGGTAAGATCCCAATCCCTTGGCATTAAAAAAGCTTTCTCGATCATCCTTTTCAAAGTTTTATTTTGTATATATATATATTATTTTTTGTTATGTACACTATGTACAAAGGAAAATACCTAGTGATAAATCACCCCATGCCAATTGGATCAAATGCCTCATCGAGATGCGATCTCCATATTTTTGATGCCCAATAATTTAGATAGTCATCAAGAATATATGGGGCATCTCATCGATGAAGTAGTTAAAATCCAACAACTATGCTTTTGCTAAATAAGGCTGCTACTTCTCTCCCCTTTTGAAAGAAATTTGATCTACATGGTACACGTGGAGGAATTTTGATGGGATTTTGAATTTGGTCTTGTATCTGGTTTGGAGTAACATATGGGTCTAGTAAAGCAATAAGTATCCTTTGATCTTAGCAATGAAGTCTCTTAAAATGCATATTCTAAATAAGGCAAGGAGATCAATCACCTCTATGTCTTGATGAACCATCAAGTCAGGGTATGCTTGGAGTGCCAAAGGAAGGTCTTGGATGGACCCAAAGACATGCACTGGAGTGTCATCTAACTACACCACCCCGTTGTTGGTATGTTCTAGCGACATGCCAAGTGCTTCTGCCACTTTTCTCAATATTATAAATATGTTGAGTCAATTCTGTAGTTATATATTAGTTGATCTCTATATATTAGGGCCAAGTAGAATGTGTAGCGACCCAGGGAAGTGGCGCACCATCCACTACTCTATTTGCGAATATTATTTACTTAATCATGCATTAAAATGAAAGATACAACCAAAATATGAAGAAATGAATAGATAATGCTTTTTATTGCTTTTTCTCAAGTTCGGTTACATATAGATCCCTCTGAGGGATTCCCTTCATTTGATACAGATTTTACAAAATAGGGCAACGAGATGTATGATATCCCCTTGCAAGGGGAGATGCACTCTCTTAGGCTTCCTGGTGATGCACATGGAACTGTATGAGGGCTTACAGATGCCTCCTTCTCTAGGTCTAGCTCCTAGAGGGATCCTCTTGCTTTCGTATGTTGATAACCTATCTAGTGAACCTGTAGTCCTGCAAGCATGAAAACAATAGCAAATGCTCAGTTATCCGAGATTGCCTCCCTGGATGAGGTTGTTAGCAATAACCCTAATGATAAATAGGAAGATGCTCAATGATAATAGAAACTAATGCTATGAATGCAATAAATCAGATCTATGCTAATGGCATGAAAACATGTAATAAGCTAAATGAAAGAAACTAATGCTAAGAACCCTAGACTAGGCCTATGGGCCACTATCCGAGATAGTGGCCGCTAAGATGAAAACCTGTCTCTATTGCTCCAAGGCTATGGATCTAGGCTTGTTGTTGATGTTGAAATGATTATCATTTTTTATCCGATGTATTGAATATCCTGTAGATGGTAACCCCTTAGTCGGCCAACACTTCATTGCTCCTAAAAGGTGCTCCAATTTGCTCTCCGATCCGATAGGGCTTCACTACAAGAAAAGCTCTCCTCGGTTGTATCTCTACAAAAAGTCTTTGAATTCTCCCTTGGTGCTCTTAGGTTTGCACCTTATAATATCTTTGAAACCCTAGGTCAATGTCCAACCCTAGGACTGAATTCTGCATGCACACTAGAGGTTAGCATGAGAAGTTTTATCTTTTTTGTGTTTGAAGGCTAGTTAAACTGATGTCTAAACCTGGACTTGAGTCTCTCATGTAAACTGGCTATGAGGAGGAATGCAAAGTTATCCCCGCTCGGCCTTATTGCATGCAAACTACCACTTCCACCCGATATTAGGCTATTTTGGTGGCAAATTGCATTTTAAAGCTTAGCCGCTATCGTCTGCAGTGGCTAGGGATTGGCCGCTCTGAGCTTCAATGGCCAAGATTCAGCCACTCTGGTTCATAGCGGCCAGGCTTGGATGGGCTAAGACTACCCCAGATGAGTGGTGAAAACCACTTTTGGCACTTGGAAGGTCCCAAGGTTTAGTCACATGGTCTATGGATGCCCATATGAGTAGTTCTCCTAAACACGATGTGTTTTAGGTGTCTACAGATGCCCCTTTTTGGGATGCACTATGTGGGAAAAACACAACACTGAGCAAAAATGTAGACTGCTATGTTTGTAGGGTGTATGATGATCATTGGTCTGATCAATGTTGGATGGCCCAATCATGCAAGATGACATGCACCCTTGAATCATTGCTTCGACATATTGGAAGGCTTAATTTAGCACAGGGCTTGCACATATTCACTTGCACTCATTCCTCAAACACAATCGGGTAGCTTATGTCACTACAATGAGATCCGACCGGAGGAGAGCTACAACTAAAAATGTCATATTTTGCTTATGAACCCAACAAACAGGGGGAAATTTTGTAATAGTTGTCTGCAATGATTCGTAGGATGAACACAATTTTGATATGATTGAGTGATCTTTGGTTGACTTTGATTATGATTATTTGAAGAGCTAACTACCCCCTCACACAACGAATTGATGAGGGAAGGGCAATGAATGAAGCGACAAGTCGCTTGACCAATATGACTAATTTGGTTCCTTTCTAGTGCTTGTTCTTTTAATGGGAAAACCCCCATCCAAGTGTGATCTCAACTATTTATGATGATCATTCATCCCTATCCCTAGGAGCGGTCCAGCCATAAATGGCCTTCTTAGGGAGTTAGGATGAGTGATTCTATTTAGGCTTTTTGTTGAATCACTTGGCTCAGTGTTTTTATGTCATAGAGGAATTAGGATGATTCTATCGTACCCATGGAGCAGTCCGACCATCTTGGTCTTCTTCGAGATTGAGGGGGTACATCATGATTCCAAAATGATTAATTTACCCCAAGTAGCCTTATGGTAACTCACTCATCTCACCGAATTGCATGGATTGCAAATCGCTGCAACCATCGAGTTGATAGAGTAAGTAACTGGATACGAGGCTTACTTGAGATTTTGTTTCTATGTGATTTTTTTGTTATTTTGAGCATTATGATGTTTATGGATCATCAAAATGTGTTTATTTGATTTTTTTGTTATTCCTCATGGGAGGAATTTTCTTGTTTTTGTCTGTGTTGCTGGCCGCTGTCAGGTCCAATGACCCCTAAATGCCTACTTCTGGCCGCTCTCGACCTAAGCGGCCAAGAAGTTTGGGCCACTAATGATAGCAGTGGCTGAGGCATAACTTAGGAAATATAAAAGGTAGCCTAGGGTTTTGAATTTTCATTCTTCTAGCTGGTGATTCACTTTTTAGAGCTCTAGAGAGAAAGTGACAGTTTGCAACTTGGAGCATTTTTTAGAGGAGATTATGGTTGTATAGGGTGAGGCATCGATGAGTGGAGGAGTTGGAGCTTCTCGGGTATGCTTCGAAACCCTAACCTCGCTTGTATTTTTGGTAAAAATGAACCGCACTAAGTAATTGGTAAATGAATCTCATTAAACTTATTGGCAATGAACCGAACCCATAGATAGGTCTAGTTTAGGTTTTAATTTGGTGGGCTTGTCCCCATTTTATGTTTTTTAATTTTTTGGTATTTTTGGCCTAGGGCGTACGCATTTGTCATGTCGCCCATCGATCGCTACCGCTCAGAGCGGCCATTTCGGCCCGCTTGGTCGTTATCGATGATAGCGACCGGTTCAAATCTCAATGGTCAAAATTATGACCATTGGGGCTTGGCCACTGCCAACCTCAATGATCGATTTCTGGTCATTGTAGGTGAAAGCGGCCAGGAACCTTAGGCAAATTTTTTATTTTTTTTGCATTTTTGTGATAATTAATTGATTTTTTGATTTTGAGTTGTTTTATTGAAATTTGTTGCATGATTAGGTGCATTTATTCCTCTTTCACTTAGAATTAGGATAGTCTATCATTATTTGCATCATTTTCCATGTTTTATTATGATTTATGCCTTAGATGCACTGTAGTTATACCTTTGATTTTTACCCTTAGATTCTTACTACTCGGGCTCGGGACCCAAAGCTCTTAAATGACCTCCTTCCACTCATGGATGATATAGACTGGGCCTGGTTTAAGGCCCATGGACTATAGTATGTGACCAGGCTACCCCATATTATGTCGGATCAGGCCTACCTCATGGCCTTGGCTCATCGATGGGATCCTCAGACTAATACCTTCCACCTTCCTACCGGTGAGATGACTATCACATCGAAGGATGTATATAGGATTTTCCGATTCCTTTTGATGGAGTGGCCATCATCTCTTCGACCACTAATGACCATGAGGTAGTATTTGCTAGGGTGTTCGGGAGGCATGCTGCGGCTGCCTTCCAGGACACCAAATCTGGAGGTGTATCTATTCTATGATGGTATAGGGAGAAGGGTCTTCTCTATGAGGCATGCAGTGTTGTTGATGGTTATCAGCAATGTTCTTATCCCAGATTGCTCAAGCTTGAGGTTCTTATGGAACCTCCTTGTGATGGTTTAAGATTTGATGGATAGCGAGGAGCCTATCATCTATGCATGGGGAAGGTCTTTGCTAGCATAGTGCTATGATGAGTTGTATCACATCCGTCGATGGGGTCATGTCAGCATTGCTTGCAGCTTGCTCCTTTAGATATGGGGATGGGAGCATATCCATGTAGATCATCCCAGAGGGCTCCCCATGGAGATTACAGAGATAGATGGTCAGATGTAGTGCTATGCTACCATATGGGCTCGAGAGCATGAGAAGCGCAAGAGCCACCCTCATGCGGGGAGCTCCCATTATATTGCTACTTTTACTGGGCTGCAGGCTAGAGATATCATATGGCACCCATATCATGAGTGCCCGACTTGGGATGATCCAGCCAGATTCATAGCTAGGATATGGTATGAGTGGTGGCTCATTGGCCGTAAGGTCGACATCAGGGAGTATTTCTTCTACTCTCGAGTTCTTCATCAGTATGGATTGTAGTAGGATGTGCCACTTGTCCCATTCTTGTATAGGCGCATTGGAGTAGAGAGAGACCTCCCTCCACCATGGATTATAGAGCTTAGTGATGAGGAGGATGCCCCAATAGTTGATCTAGGTGTCACTGGGGGAGTGATAGATGCATTTGCATAGTGGTGGGGGGATCAGATGTGGCATGGTGATGGTAGTCTGGGCTATGAGGATGATGGTGGTGATGGAGGTGTAGATCTAGTAGGGCGTAGAGTCTAAGCTAGGACTGAGGGATGGGGCCAGTTAGTAGAGTAGGTGGTAGAGGAGTAGGAGGCTCCTAAGGAGGAGGAGTTGGATCTTGAGGAGAGAGATTCTCCTCTTAGAGCTGCATGAGGTAGAGGTCGAGCTCTAGTCGGCCAAGATCTAGGTAAAAAGGTGATGACTACTATAGCTACTATAGATACAGGTATTGTAGGCTGCTATCAAGAAGGGAGGTGCTACTAGGATGTAGATTGTTGTTGATCCTCCTACACCATAGGTTCCTACAGAGGTAGATCTAGGGGTAGAGACTAGGTAGATGTAGGCCTTGCTAGATGAGTATGAGGTAAATATTTTTGATGATGCAACCTACATTGCTACTCTCTCGATGCATATTAGGAGGCTAGGAGCCACTCCTAGGGAGAGGGTAGGTTTCGGTGGATCATAGGTTAGTGGGTGCTCCACATCAGGGTAGTCTTCCATCCGGCCTAGGTAGAGGACCCAGACTCATATAGAGAGACCAACAGGATCTAGCTCACATCACTCTCCTAGGGATCCCGCCATAGGGGGTGGTGCTATAGGGGGTGCAAGCCTAGTTTGATTCATGATGCACTTTGAATTTTATTTTTGAGGTCATCTGACCTATATGACTGTAGCCTATGGGTATTTTTGTACATCCATGTACTTGGTACACATATTTATATGAGATATTTGCATTATGATTCATTATGTGTGTCATTTATTGCTTATGTTTTTGTTTTATTTATGTGATGTGATGATGGCGTTATGATGTAATGATGTATGTGTTAGATGATAGGTGATATTTATGATAATGCAGATGTTTTATATGGGTGCTTATGTAGATGTTTCTGATTACTGTGACATGATGTGATGTATCATGAGTTGACTTAATGGTAGGTTTATGATGTATGCATATATGGATACTAATATGGATTTACGTGCTTTGATTATGGCTATATGATGTAATGTATGTGGATGCAATGATCTGATCTTAGGTGTAGATGGATGATTGATGATCTATGCAACTTTATTTGTTAAATGCATGTTTAATTTTGCTTTTAGTTGTATGCATTCGACTTATGTTATGATGTGGCAAATGCAATGTGTGGAATGCATTATCTACATGGTTTTTGATCTAATGTAAATGAACCTATATGCTTTAATCACTTAAAACATAAGGAATGCATATGATATGATTTTAACGATCTAATGGGTGACACCACATAAAGTATATTAGTTATGAATGTAAACAATCATTCTTATTACAAGAACTAATTGTTTAAACATCCATATGTGAAATGTAATGGCGTGGAATGTGTGTAGTTTCTTGATAAGCTTCTGTAATTTAAAAGATACAAAATAGTCAGTGGTCATCTAAACATCATTTTTGACATCCATCTGGTATCTAGCCTACTTTTTTAATACCTTTTAATTCACAAAACCTCATAAAGAAAATTGATGATGAGATTGATGATATGATTTGTTGCCATATAGGAAGTTTTGAGGCTTTTCCTGAGACTCAAACACTCTAGTTACCCTATCAATAGTTGCGTACTGACCATACAAGACTTTTGAAAAGCAAGGCTTTCATCATGGACCTAGAGATTCATTATCCCTATGTGTGCAAATGAATATATTTAGATAGAACTCAAGCATTTCCTCCGATGTCAGACGGGATTCTTTCAGCCCATTGCTAAGATCAGGGATCCTCAATTGTTCATCTGATCCTATGTTGGACTTAGTTGGACTATACCACTAGGCAGTATTGAGTTACCCAAAGCTAGCTCATCCACATGCAAACATTGGTCTACACAAATGCAAGATGCTATTGTGATAGACATATCATCATGCGTAAGGGTATCACCATTGCCAGGCATGGTTGTACACCAAACCTGTAATGGGGATCACCTTCCAATTTTGTACAATGCTGAGAATTCCAGGGATTCAAGCTCCATTCCCTTATTTTCTTCATTTTATTTGGGATACTTGCTCATGCTTAGTGATGAAAATCACTATTTATTTTTTATTGATTTTTCTCTTGAGCAAGGGACTTATGTAGGGATGAAAATCACTTGTTTGTTTTGACTTTGACTTTTGCTTGTTTTAATGAAAGCAAGGGATTTATGTAGTGATGATAATCACTTGTTTTTGGGTAGGGTGGAACTTGTCCTTTTTTCAATTCTCAGCACCTTTGAACCGGTTGCATAGGGGGATAAGCAAGGAAGACCCTTTTTGCTTAAGGTAACCTAGACCACTTTTGCAGCTTTTATCTTTCCCTTGTACCAACTAGGATTTTAGTGTTTTTAATTAGTGATAGGATCCTGAATATCTGAGGCATTATCATGACTAGACCTTACCCTCTACTAATCAAGATGGCTTTCCACAAAAGCTGATAAGACCACTAGATATGGTTGAATGACCGAAAAACCTTAGCCTATTCTTTATAGCAACAAGAATGGTTGTGTTGAAAAACACAGTTACACACATGGATGAATGGATGAAGATGGATTTGAGTATTTGTGGTTGTGATACAAACTATGGCATCATTTGCAATATTGTGATCATAACATGTGCAAATGCAATGGATATGAATGTGATGCAACTATGTGGATGCAAATGTAAGATGCAAATGTTTTTGTATTTTTGATTATTTTGTATTGTTTTTGTGTTTTTGATTATTTTGTATTGTTTTTGTGTTTTTGATTATTTTGACCAAAGGGCTTATTGTGCCTTTGGGGCTTTTAGGGGTTGACCAAATGGCATGAGGATACCCTTGGAGAATTTTTGATTGAGGTGACCAAGCACATGAAGATACCCTTGGAGCATTTTGATTGATTTTGACCAAGCGACATGAAGATACCCTTGGAGCATTTTGATTGAATTTGACCAAGCGGCATGAAGATACCCTTGGAGCATTTTTGATTGAGGTGACCAAGCGGCGTGAAGATACCCTTGGAGCATTTTTGATTGAATTAGGTGACCAAGTGGCATGAAGATACCCTTGGAGATTTTGATTGATTTGACCAGGAATGAAGATACCCTTGGAGCATTTTGTTTTTTGAATATTTTATGTTTTTATGATTTGTTTGTAATTTTATGACATATTTGTTTTGTGTTTTTTTTTTAATATTTGAATGTTTTTGTATTTTATGTATAGAATTCCTTCAAATGGATGATATTGAGAGGCTTAGGCTCTTCAACACCATCCAATGATGTGAGGTGATATGCTCTAGGCCCAACCCTTTTCGAGATTATGTACGGACCTATCCAATTTACCATAAATTTGTCTCGTAGGTGCGGTGGTAGATTTGAGTTTTGTTGGTTTTCTTTGAGCACAAGATCTCCAACCTTGAATTCTCTTAAGTGGACTTTACTATTGTAGGCTCATGCAAGGTGATCTTGATAAATATGGAGATGCTCCAAGGCATTGACTCGACGTTCATCAAGAAGCGTTAATTGATCAAGGTGGCCTTGTCACGCGGTGTCATCATCTATGAAGTCCTTCAATGCTATGCGTAGGGTTGGAATTTCCAACTCTAGGGGCATGATGGCCTCAGTGCCATATACAAGTGAAAATGGTGTTGCCCCAGTGGGCATCCGCACACTAGTCCTGTATACCCATAATGCAAGAGGTAATTGTAGATGCCAGTCCTTATGATTATCTTTCACCATCTTCCTCAAGATGGAGACTATTATTTTGTTTGAGGCTTCTGCTTGCCCATTTGCTTGTGGATAATAGGGTGTTGAAAAACTATGTTGAATATGGTATTTGTTCATCAAAGCATGCACATTTTTGTTCTTGAAATATGGCCCATTATCCGATATTATTTTTGAAGGGACCCCAAAATGACTTATGATATTGTGGAGTATAAACTCCGCAATCCTTGGTCCAGTTGTCGATGTCAAGGGGATCGCTTCGACCCATTTGGTGAAATACTCAGTGGCCGTTATGATGAACGTGTGTCGGCCTGAGGATGGGGGTGAGATCTTCCCTACTAAGTCTAGTCCCCACTACGAGAAGGGCCATGCTTCCTGGATGGGTTGCAAGGCTTGTGATGGCAGATGTGTGAGGTTCACATGATGCTAGCATTTAATACATTTCTTGACATACTCACAATAGTATTTTTCCATAGTGGGCCAATAGTAACCCATTCTCAATATGCACTTAATGATGGCCATGCCACTGAAGTGACCACCACACGTACCATCGTGAGCCTACGAAATTGCCCAAGATGCTTCCTACGGCTCAAGACAATGAAGGAGCATTCCATCATAACCTCATCTATAAAGGATCTCTCCCAATAAGATGTACCTTGTTGCCTTCTATTTAAATGTTCATCTTTCAACATGTGATAGGCCTTGCGGTACCATTCCAAGCTTTAGGAAATCTCATAACTGGGAAAGCCAATCTTGATAAGCCACAACTTCTATAGAAAATATGGCATGTTCCTCCTATTTTTTAGAACTTATGAATATATATTGAGAAACAACCCTATGGTGAATGGTTGTACCACACTCTATAGGACCTTGAGAGATCAAAGACCCCCAAGGTGTCATTCACAAGAAATCTCTAGCTCTGAAGGACCAATCCTGATTTGGTTCAATATTGATCATGTTGACTGACTCTTGATTATCAAAAGCCTCACGTTGTATCACTGAGTGTGAGAGCACTTTAACGTGAATGGTTGTGAAATCTATAGATGGATTCTGAGGGATTAAGGATCCCAAAGATGCCATGGTGTCTACAAATCTATTTGATGTATGAGGGATTGCCTCGATGTCATACCATTCCAGTCGGGCTAGGTAAGTGTCAACAAGCTCTTTGTAAGATTTCAAGATTGGGCATCTACATTGGAACAAACCCTTGACTTGATTAACTATGAGCAAGGAGTCACCAAAGATATTCAATATTTTAATGCCCATTGTGATGGTTGTTTGGAGTCCCAAGATCAAGGTCTCATACTCGGTGTTATTGTTTGTGCAAGGGAAGTCTAGTTTGAATGATAAGGGTAATGGAGCACCCTATGGTGTGATAAATACAATCCCTACTCCGCCCCCTTGCTCACACTTCGAACCATCAAAGAACAATGCCATGTCTCTTTCTTTCTTAGGTTCTTCGAGTTTCGGTGGATCTGATAATGCAAAGACTGCATCATCAGGCAATTCTATGGTGAGAGGCTTGCTATCTTGAAGAGGTGCCTCTACTAATTGATCTGCTATGACTTGTCCCTTGATGGAATTTTGGCTTATGAACTCTAGATCAAATTCTATCAATAGCATGATCCACTTTGTAGTACGTGTATTGTGATAGGTCTTGTTCATCATGTACTGCAAAGGATTTTGTTTTGATATAACGTAGGTCGTATGGCTCAACATGTAGTGTCACAACTTTTTGGTTGCAAAGACCACTACTAAACACAACTTTTCTACATACGCATACCCTAGCTCATAACTCACCAAGGTGCGACTGATGTAATATATGACTTGCTCTTTGTCTTGTGCATTCTTTTGGGCCAACATGGTGCCCAAAGCAAAATTAGTAGCCGATATGTATAGTAAAAATGGTACGTCTAGCCTTGGTGGAGCCAATACTGGTGGTGTTTCTAGGTAAGTTTTGATCTCTGCAAAGGCTTGTTGGCACTCTTCATCCCAATGAAAAAGGACTCCTTTGCATAGCAACCGATTCATGGGTCGACATTTATCTGATAATTGAGCAATGAATCATTTGATGGATGCTACCTTGCCTTGTAGGCTTCTCAATTCCCTAATGTTGGTAGGGGTGGCCATTTCCAATATAGCCTTTACCTTTGTAGGATCGACTTCAATGCCTCTCTTAGAAATGATGAACCCCAAGAGTTTACCAAAAGTTATGCCAAATACGCACTTCTTAGGATTCAATCTGACATTGTGCTCAATGAGGTGATTGAAGACTTTCTTAAGGATCTCAACGTGCTCTTGCCACAATAAAGACTTAGCCAGTAAGTCATCCATGTAGTCCTCTAATATTTTATGCATATAGTCATGAAAGATGTATGTCATGGCCCATTGATATGTGGCACCAACATTTTTAAGGCTGAATGGCATCACCTTGTAACAAAATGTTCCCCATGGAGTAATAAAAGTGGTTTTGTGTTGGTCTTCAGGTTTAATTCTGATTTGATTGTACCTAAAAAAACCATCCATTAGGGAGAGCATCTCATGACCTATAGTGGCATCAACAAGAGCATCTATGTTAGGCAATGGGAATGAGTCCTTTGGAGTTGCCCTATTCAAGTCTCGAAAGTCTGTGCAAATATGGACTCTTCCATCGGGTTTTCCCATGGGCACCATGTTCGAGACCCATTCAGGATAGTCAATAGGAACTATGAAAATCACATCCAACAATTTTTGTAACTCATTCTTCACCATCAAAGTGATGGTTGGATGCATTTTCCTCAACTTTTTCTTGACTGGCTTCTTCATGGGATCCAATGAAAGGTTGTGAACAACTAACTTTGGATCAAGCCCTAGCATGTCTTTGTAAGTCCAAGCAAAAAGGTTTGGCCTCTCCTTGAGGAGAGGGATTATGATGGCTTGTTCCTCTAGAGATAGACTTTCTCCGAACTTGAATTTCTTTGGTTGAGTAGGATCATCACTGATGTCCACCTCGAAAGTCACTTCTATAGCCATATGCGACCCATCCTCTAGCTGGTGAGGCATGGGTATCAAATGAATGTCATCGATAGGATTTATAGGTCCTACTGACTCAGGATCCAAACTAGCATGGAATACATCATATGCACAGCCTGATGCAAAATGAAATGGTTGTAACATCTCTTCTCTAGGGAAAATATCCTCAGGCTCTATAGGTGAATCAACGTGATCCCAATCAATAGCACCTATATCAAGATACAATGGTTTGGTAGGATCTACTGGGTTATGAAGTGGAGTGGTCAAATCAATGGAGATTGTATTGATGGATGGAATGAAATCTCTAGGACCACATGGGTGAAATCTTGTCTCATAGGTTTCTCCCTCATGCTCATGATGAGGCTCTGGAGGAAAAGGAATCTTTGGATCTGGCCCATGAGTAGGTTAGATAATAGGATCATTGGGTTCCAAGAGCTCTCTAAATGTAGGTAGAGGGGGATTGATTGCATGGTAAATGGCATTTAAGTCGATAGGTCTCCCCAAAAACTGTAAGCTAGGGTCTATGGCATGAAATGCCACTTCTCTTTCTACCAGCATGTTGACTTGTCGCAAGTGGTGAGGCCCAAGATAAGCCATCTCAGTCTCATCTTCAAAGTCATCATCACTTATCCAAAAACCATTAGCATTGGTATGTGGCCCCAAGACAAGGGGCACGTGTCTTGGCCCCAAGTAGGCCATCTCTATTTCATCCTCATATTCTTCATCACTTATGAAGATGCCATTTGCATTAGTGTCTTGCCCCAAGCTATGGGGCCACTACCTTGGCCCTAGGTAGGCTCTTTCCATTGAGTCCTCTGACTCATAGCCACTTTCATCCGATATGTACCCACTCTCATTGTGGCTGGACCAGGCAAGGCTTTGTAAATAGCGAGGCCCATGATAGGCTAAGCTTGTCTGTACTTCATCATTGCTTGCCCCATATCCATTTTCTTCTCACTCTTCATCCCACAAGGTGCAACCTGTAGGGGTGGCATCAATTGAGAAGTTTGGATGATAAATCTCTGGTGGTGGTATGTTTACCATGACCACTTGTCTGTTGATCATATGTCTTGTACTTGGTGGGTGATAAGGAATAAAATCGATGTCTTCTCCTAACCCCAAGCTTAATCTATCCAAGGATGCTTCTAGAGAGTCATCTTGACCTCTGATGTGGTAGCCTAACCCAAACTTGTCAGTGGGAAGCTGGTATTGCGGCTCGCATGGATGCCTACGCCCCTGCTCATATATACCAAGACCGTAGCCATGCCAATGGCAACGTTCAAAGTAGCTTAGAGAAAACTCAGGATTAGAGAGGTAATAAACATTAATGATGAATAGTTCATCATTGTCCTCTTCTATGTCTGAAGACTTATGGGTGTAGTCTAGGCTAGCATAGATAAAGTTGGTCTGGTTGGGAGGGATTCCAAGTGGAACCACTATTCCCATTGGTGGTCTCAGGTCTTTTGGTCATCCCATGTCTCGTGTAGACTCAATGAAGGGTGTGAATGTTATGTTCTACACAAGGTACTCTCCTATCCCTGTACTTGCCAAGTGTATCATCGCATGTGATGTGGATGACCCTACAGATGACACTGGTGAAGTGGGTTCTAGTATTTCCTCGACTTGATTCTAGAAATCTTCTTCTTCCATGGGACTTGGGATTTCTACAATGGCTATAGTTGGAAATTCCTTGGGCTTTTCTTCCTCGATTAAGGGTACCTTTAGCTTCTGATTATCTTTAGGTTTTGACATTGATGGTCTCTTAGAAGCGTCAGTTGTTTTGGGTGCAAGAGGAGGTGTTGATGTGGATGGGTCTTTTTGTACCCCTTTGTTTATGTCATCTAGTTGCGTAGTTGGAGATGAAGGTCTTACATATAGGTGGGTGGAAGGAATCACAAAATATCCTGGAAGATCCACCTGATGGACATATTTAAATGGCTCTTCATCAGCCAACACTACATAGACTTTGTCATCATGCACATACTTGACACATTGGTGTAAAATCGAAGGAACACACTTCATATCTCTTATCCAGGGATGCCCTAGGAGGATGTTGTATTGCATAGCCCCTTCCAAGACATGACACATCATAGGGATGGTCTTATGCCCCACCTTAATGGGTAGGACTATCATTCCCATAGTAGAGCATAAAGCATCATTGAAAGCTCTTAACGTGTAGGCTCTTAGAATGATATTGGATTTGGGGATCTTAAGGTGCCCTATTGTTGTTGTTGTGATGATGTTGATTGATGAACCTGTATCGATCAAGACCCACTTGAAAGGTAAATCATTGACTGAAGCAACAATGTGCAGTGGAGGGTCTGGTAAGGCAGTAGGTACTGTCTTAATCTCATGATCATAAAATTGGATTACAGGTTCTTGGCATTGTTGTACTTGTCCCACAAAATGTGTGAATGCATTGGGGTCTTGTGGTTGGAGCTCAATTGATCTCAAAATCTCCATCAAAGTCTCCCTGTGCTTTGGGGACTATTGTATGAGCTCATAGATAGATAACTTGGTTAGATTCATTTGTAAGTTTTGTTCTAGTCTACTCCGAACAGTTACCATAGGTCGGGTTGGTGGACCTGGAAGGTTGTTTTACCCCTACCTCTACCTAGGTGTAGTTGGGACATTAATGGGAGTCGTAGGAGGCTATGGTTGACCATATCATCTAGTCCTGGTGGCTATATTGACAATTTCAACCATCCCAATGCATCCATGGGTAGGTGTATCGATTCGGACCTGATTGACTTGGGCACCTTGCCCTCTAGGGACCTCATGGTTTGGTAATGGGTTTTTGTATATGCCCATATCTCTATTATCGAGAGCCAATGGGTTGTCAACTTTAAGTTCTCCCACTTCAATCATATTTTGCACCTGGTTCTTGAAACCCATGCATACTTCAATGTCATGCCTCGGTATTCTATGATAAGGGCAAAATTGATCTTCCCTATATCCTTTTGGCTTAGGATGGTTGGGATCTAAAAGAGGTACATCAAGAAATCTGATCTTCCCAGCCTCGCTCAACTGGTTGAAAATTGATTGCATTGATTCTGATAGAGGTGTAAAGTAGCGAGGTGGCTTACGTTCCCTGTTTCACCCTTGATTATTCTTTTGATCGTAATTGGTTGGTGGGGGTTGTGCTTGATAATTCTGGGGTTGCTGTGCAGCCCCATCCTTAGGTGCAACCAATACGACTTGATTAACTAGAGTAGGGTTGCCCTACTTCCGCTTGTATTTGTCATTCTTGCCATTCTTGTTCCACTCCTTCTTGTCTCGGAGCTTAATGGTTCCCTCATCTACTTTTATGTCCTCAATGAGTTTGGCCTGTGCCAAGGCTTCCTCAAATGAAGGATATTGTTGAAGTTGTAGCAAGAGGGAAATGTGTTTAGAACAACTCTTGGTAAACATGCAGACAATCTCTTCTGTGGGGATGGAGAATGATAACTTTACCATGAATTTTCTCCATCTATCCCCATACTCTATTACTGGCTCATCATCATAATGTTTTAAGTTGGCCAGGTCTGAAAGGTTCACCTTATTTTTAGCACCAAAGGAGAAATATTTTAGGAAAGCGTTTACTAGTTGTTCAAAAGTGGATATGTTATGCTTAGGAAGTTGGTTGAACCATTGAGTGGCAGCACCCAAAAATGTCATAATGAAAGTTCTTAGCATAAGAGCATCATTGTCTTCAATATGAAAACATGCATTGATAAAATTGGTAACATGCTCTTGTGCATCCTCTTCACCCTTGAATTTTTCTAACCTAGGCATCTCAAAGTGCTTAGGATATGCAGGGCTAGGAACTGATGGGCACAATGGTTGGTTGTGTATTTTACTCAATGTTGGTTGGTTCCCAGCCGTATCTTGCTTCTCAAAGGATTTCATTTTCTCCGTGAGTTCCTGGAATACCTTTGAGGTGAGGAGTTCCTCTTCTTGTAGGCCCACTCATGGTGGTAATGGAGGTAACCCTTTATCCACTTGACTTGTTCTATTCTCCTCCCTCCTACGAGGGGATTTAGGATGTGTTTGATCTTGATTTATCATGTTTACCCTTTCTCCACCAGTTTGATTTTGTTCATGATTTGAGTGGTGGTTTCATTGTGGGTTGTCTTCTTGCCTAATGCACCCTTCTTGTTGTGAGTCAATGCATTCATTTCTTGGGTGATCACTACCATTTTCTTGTAGGTTTATATGAGCTAGCTGCTCAGCTTGTTCCCTTAAATATTGCTCATGTTGGTACAAAAGCCTTTCTCTTTGTTTATCATGCTCGAGAGCTTCCACTAGCTCTCACTCTTTGTATAATACATTTTCTAACCATCACATGCGATCATATTGCATTGTCAAAGAAGATTCATGTTTGTCTGATTCTGTTCTTGTGGTTCTGACTCATAGATTCCTCAAAGGGGTTTCCACTATTTCTTTGCTCTTGCTAGTTAATGTAACTTGTTCAGTGTGTTGATAAGTGCCTCTATGATCAGACTCTGTATGTGTACTATGGGGTCACTTTGAAGCATCCCTAGGTTGAGTGGTGCATTTAGAAGTTACACTTTGTGAACTTCCAGATGCAAAATTTTCTGTGGCTATAGTTTTGGGAGTTGTTCTCGAATGAAACCGATCCAACTCATCTAACTATCTTGTTTTCCATGGCTGATCCCATGGGGTGCCATTTACTCCAATGAGGTCATGATCTATTGGAATCCTTCCTCTTGTGTGAAGGGTATCTTCTATTTGATGTCTATGATTGGATGTAGCTCTAGTTTCTTGCCCTTTAGTGGGCAGACCTATTCTCAATGTCTCATGTGAAGTTTGAGATGTTGTGACTCTTGTGTGTCTTTTTGGTGATGAGGGCTTTGTGGCCCCACCTTTTCTCCATGAGGATGGAGGTGGGGAAACCTCATCATCCCTATGTGAAGATTTGGGTCTAGAACCCCTTTTATGTCCATGTGGGGAGGAAGCTCTTGAAGCCTCCTCATGTCTTTGAGAAGTTTTTGTGTGTTGAGAGGAGGGCCTTGAGGCCTCCCCGTGTCTTCTTGATGATGATGGTCATGAAGCCTCTTTGTGTTTTTGTGACTTAGTTCCATGATGTGACTCCCTAGGTGGGGTTTCTCGAGGAGAACCCCCAAGGGTTGAGTTATCACCCCTTAGGCTCATGGAACTACGTCCCACGGTCTTATGAGTAGGTGTTTCAATGTTACTATGACTTCACCTATGGGTATGTGTTGCTTCAGATTCTACCTCGATGTTGGACCGAGGATGTTTACTTCTAGTTTTGACCATTGTGCTTGTGAATTAGTCTTTTATGTTGCAATTAGAGATAGCCAAACAATATCAAGCAAGTGTTTATCTTGATTACCAATTTATGTGTGCCCTAAACTATTTGTTATGTTTTGATGTGTTGTTGTTCTTGTTTTCTTGCTCTTGTTTTGGATTTAGAATGAGGAGACTCATCCATAGTGGGAATCAAGAACACCCATGCCAAACATGATTTTCTCAAAAGAAACTAGGGTACACCATTGAAGTCCTAGTGGGGGGTTCGCCTAGCTCTTCCACTCTGAACCAATGATTGTTCCAATAGTGGGAGATAGTTTGAACATGAGTAACTTAGTACCACTATAAAGAAGTTCCTTATTCTATTCTAGAAAGATCTAGGGGGCAAGCCGGTGGAAGGAGATGAATGCCAATGTCACCGGACTGAATTGAGGGTTGGTGATGAAATCCAACTCCCCAATGTTTAAAACATGTGTGCATGTGTGGGGTTCATTTTAAGTTTACATAAAGTAAAATGCATCATACAATAACAATGACTCTTTCCTATATGCCTGATATAAATGATGTTTCACTTTTCAGAAATATGCATAACTAGTATGAGATTCATGGATGCACTCTATTTTGTGCAAATATGGCCTCTAGCAGGGCCTCAAAGCAAGCAAACCAACACATGATTTCTAGCATGCTGGATTCTAGGGTAGACTTTACAAGCATAAGTCATTGTTCCTAGCAATGCCTAGTGGAAATCTAAGAAAACCCTAAAATGTGCAAGATGCAAGTTCTTTCCTTTCTATTCCTTAGTTTCCAAATCAAAATGTGTCTTAATTTCATTATTTTAGGAAAATATAAGTAGATAGAGAACCATAAATCATCATAAAAGTTGTACCAACCTCAAATCTAGCTTAGAGAACCAATATTTAGTCCTCTACTACACTCTAGTTTTGGTCACTATTGACTAGAGCGATTGATTTCTGGTTGTTGTTAGTAGGAGTGGCTGATTTTTGGATGTTGTAGACCAGAGTGGCTAATTTTTGGCCTATTGTAGACTAGAGTGGCTAAACTTACACACAAAAATATGGATCAGTAAAGTGGTAGAAAATAAAAACTTGGTGGGGGTCCCATCGTGATCACCATCTATAGCGACCTCGGGGAAGCGGCACACCATCCACTACTCTATTTGCGAATATTATTTACTTAATCATGCATTAAAATGAAAGATACAACCAAAATATGAAGAAATGAATAGATAATGCTTTTTATTGCTTTTTCTCAAGTTTGGTTACATATAGATCCCTCTGAGGGATTCCCTTCATTTGATACAGATTTTACAAAATAGGGCAACAGATGTATGATATCCCCTTGCAAGGGGAGATGCACTTTCGTAGGCTTCTCGGTGATGCACATGGAACTGTATGAGGGCTTACAGATGCCTCCTTCTCTAGGTCTAGCTCCTAGAGGGATCCTCTTGCTTTCATATGTTGATAACCTATCTAGTGAACTTGTAGTCCTGCAAGCATGAAAACAATAACAAATGCTCAATTGTCCGAGATTGCCTCCCCGGATGAGGTTGTTAGCAATAACCCTAATGATAAATAGGAAGATGCTCAATGATAATAGAAACTAATGCTATGAATGCAAAATCAATAAATCAGATCTATGCTAATGGCATGAAAACATGTAATAAGCTAAATGAAAGAAACTAATGCTAAGAACCCTAGACTAGGCCTGCGGGCCACTATCCGAGATAGTGGCCGCTAAGATGAAAACCTGTCTCTATTGCTCCAAGGCTATGGATCTAGGCTTGTTGCTGATGTTGAAATGATTATCATTTTTGTCCGATGTATTGAATATCCTATAGATGATAATGTAGACACCTAAAACATGTCATGTTTAGGGGAGCTACTCACATAGGCACATTCATAAGATCATATGACATAATATTGGACTTTCCAAGCATCAAAAGTGGTTCTCACCACTCATCTGGGGCATTCTGAGCCCATCCAAGCTTAGCCGCTCAAGACTAGAGTAGCCAGACCTTAGCCGCTCAAGCCTAGAGTGGCCAAACCTTAGCCACTGTAGATGATAATGACCAGATCTTAGCCACTGCAGATGATAGTGACTAAGCCATAAAAAGCATTTTTCCGATAGATATGCCCAATCACGGGTGGAAGTGGTAGTCTGCATGCAATAAAGGTGAGCGGGAGTAACTTTGCATTCCCTTTCATGGCCAGTTCACATAGGAGACTTGAGTTTGCATTTAGACTTCAGTTAACTAGTCTTTAAACATAGAAAAGATAAAAATCTTCTCATGCTAACCTTCACTACGCATGAGGGATTCAATCCTAGGGTTTTGAGCATAGACTTTAGGGTTTCACACACTTTAAAAGGTGCAAGCCTAAGAGCACCAAAAGGATATATATCAATATCAGAGAATAAGTCCAAATTTGAGGAGAGCTTTCAAGACTTGGAGAGCTTCCCTTGGAGATCACGTTTATGGTGAAGCCCTAACAAATTGGAGAGCAAAGCAATCACCATTTTAGAACATCAGATACAAGCTTTGATCCATAGCTTTGGAGCAAAGAGAACAAGATTCACTTTAGCGGCCGTTGTCATTGGATAGTGGCCCGTAGGCCTAGCTTAGGGTTTTAGACATTAGTTTCATTATTCTATTTAGCATATCATTAGCATAGCATCATTTCATTCATTCACATTCATAGCATTAGTTTAATTTGCACTTGCTTTCATTTGAGTATATTCATTACTAACAACCTCATCCGGGGAGGCAATCTCGGACATCTAAGCGTGTGTTGTTGTTTCATTGCTCATAGGGCCACAGGTTCATCGGACGAAAGCTACAACATATGAGAGCAAAAGGATCCCTCTAGGAAATAGACCTAGAGAAGGAGGCATCTGTAAGCCCTCATACATTTCCATGTGTGGAATTGGGAAGCTTGTGATAGCGCACCACCCCTTTGCGAGGGGAAATTTTACCCACTTGTAACCTTATTGTATCAAAATGGGTATCCCTAAGAGGGACCGACATGTAATCGAGTTTTAATATGAATAAAGAGATATATCTTTGTTACTTCCATGTTATATGCTTTTTCATGGTCTTTCATTTCATTTTGGGTTTAACACATTTGCAAGTAGAGTAAGAGCGGTGTGTGCACCCAGGGTCACTACAGATGGTGATCATGGTGGGACATCCATTGATTTTTCATTTTTTTCCTAGATACTGACTTAGTTTTGTGTGCAGGCTTAGCCGCTCTGGTCTACAATGGCCAAAAATCAGCCGCTCTGAGCCACAATGGCCAATAGAGCCTTAGCCGCTCCTGCTAACAATGACCAGAAACCAGCCGCTCTGGTCGATAGCGGCCAACATTGGAGTGCAGTAGAGGATAGAACCTTGGTTCTCTGAGCTGGATTAGAGGTTGGTACAACTTCTCTGATATTTTATAGCTTTCTGTCTACTTCTGTGTGTCTAAAATAGTGAACTTAAAGCACATTTCTATTTGGGAATTGAAAGAATAAAAGAAGAAAGAATTAGGCATTTTGCATATCTTAGATCTTCTTTTAGATTTCCACTAGGCATTGCTAGGAACAATGGCTTATGCTTGAAAATTTCACCCTAGGATCCAACGTGCTAGACATTGTATGTTGTTTGCTTGCTTTGAGGCCTTGCAAGAGGCCATATTTGCATGAAATAAAGTGCACCCATACAAATCATAGTAGTTCATGCATATTTCTGAATATTGAAATGTATTTTGCACTTAGGCATATAGGAAAGAGTCATTTCTACTATATTATGCACTTTACTTCATGCAAGCTTAAAATGAACACCACACACGCACGTATCATTTAAACATTGGGGAGTTGGATTTCATCACCAACCCTCAATTCAGTTCGGTGATGTTGGAATTCATCTCCTTCCATCGGTTTGCCCCCTAGATTCTCCTAGAAATAGATTGAAGAACTTCTTCATAGTGGTACTAAGTTACTTGTGTTCAAACTGTCTCCCACTATTGGAACATTCATTGGTTCAGAGTGGAAGAGCTAGGCGAACCCCCCACTAGGATTTCAGTGGTGTACCCTAGTCTCTTTTGGGAAATCATGTTTGGCATGAGTACTCTTGATTATCACTATGGATGAGTCTCCTCATTCCAAATCCAAAGCAAGAAACAAGAAACAACAAAACATCAAAATACAACAAATAGTTTAGGGCACACTTAAAATTGTAAGCAAGATAAACATTTGCTTGATATTGTTTGTGCAACACAAAAGCTAAAGTTTCCAAAAATTATGGTCAAAACAAGAAGTAAACACCCTCGGTCTGATACTAAGGGGGATCTAAGGCAACTCATACCCTTAGGCGAAGCCATAGTAACATTGAAAGACCTACTCAGAAGACCGTGAGACGCAGTTCCATGAGTCTAAGAGGTGATAATTCAACCCTTGGGGGATCTCCTCGAGAAACCCCAAATAGGGAACCACAACATGAAACTACATCTCATAAACACAAAGAGGCCTCATGACCATCATCATCAAGGAGACATGAGGAAACCTCAAGGGCTTCCTCTAAATGCATAGAAACTTCTCAGAGACATGAGGAAGCTTCAAGAGCTTCCTCCTCACATAGACATAAAGAGGGTTCTAGACCCCGTTCTTCACATAGATATGATGAGGTTTCCCCATATCCATCCTCATGGAGGGTAGAGAGGGCTACAAAACCCTCATCACCACAAAGACACACAAGAGTTGAAACATCTCAACATTCACATGCAACACTTAGAATAGATCAGCCCACTAAGGGGAGGGAAACTAGAAACACATCCAGTCATAGACATCAAATAGAAGATATCCTTCAAATAAGAGGAAGGATTCCATTAGACTATGACCTCATTGGAGTGAATGGCACCCCATGGGATCAGCCATGGAAAACAAGATAGTTGGATGAGTTGGATCGGTTGCACCCGAGGCCACCACCCAAAACTGTAGCCATAGAGAACTCTGCATCTAGAAGTTCATGAACTATGACTTCTAAGCCCACTTCTCAAATTGGTGGTGCCTCAGGGTGACCCCATAGTAAACATATAGAGTCTGACCATAGAGATACCCAACAATATACTGAACAAGTCACACTAGCTAGCCAAAGCAAAGAGATAACAAAAACCTCTTCGAGGAATCTATGAATCAGAACTACAAGAATAGAGTCAGATAAGCATGAGTCTTCTATAACCATGCAATTCAACCATGTGCGATGGTTAGAAAATACCTTGTGTAAGGAGCGAGAGCTTGTAGAAGCTCTTGAACATGATAAACAAAGAGAATGGTTGTTACGCAAACATGAGCAATGCTTAAGAGAGCAAGTTGAGCAGCTAGCTCGTAGCAACCAACAAGCAAATAGAGATCAATGCATTGACTCACAATAGAATGGGTGCACTAGACAAGAAAGTGACCCACACCAAAATCACCCTCCAAATCATGAGTGGAATCCAACTAGGGGGAAATGGTAGACTTAATAAATCAGGATCAAGCGTATCCTGGATCCCCTCGTAGGAGGGAAGAAAATAGAGCAAATCAAATGGATAGAGTGCTACCTCCACCATCACCATGGGGGGTTTGCAAGAGGAAGAACTCCTTGCTTCAAAGGCATTTCAAGAGCTTACTAAAAATATGAAAGCCTTTGAGAAACAAGAGGTTACTGGGAGCCAACCAACATTGAGCAAAATACACAACCAACCATTGTGTCCATCAGTTCCTAGCCCTCCCTATCCTAAGAATTTTGAGATGCCTAGGCTAGAGAAGTTTAAAGGTGAAGAATATGCACAAGAGCATGTCACCAATTTCATCAATGCATGTTTTCATCTCGAAGACAATGATGCTCTTATGCTAAGGACATTCATCATGACATTTTTGGGCACAACCACCCAATGGTTTAACCAATTGCCCAAGCATAGCATATCCAACTTTGAACAACTAGTGAATGCTTTTCTAAAGTATTTCTCCTTTGGTGCTAAGAGGAAAGTAAATCTCTTGGACCTAGCCAATTTAAGACATTATGATGATGAGCCAGTAATGGATTACGGGAATAGATGGAGAAAAGTCATGGTAAAATTATCATTCTCCGTTCCCATAGAAGAAATCGTCCGGATGTTCACCAAGAGTTGTTCCAAACACATTTCCCTCTTGCTACAACTACAACAATACCCCTCATTTGAGGAAGCTTTGGCACAAGCCAAACTCATTGAGGACATCAAAGTAGATGAGGGAACCATAAAACTTCGAACCAAGAAGGAGTGGAGCAAAAATTACAAGAATGGCAAATATAAGTAGAAGCAGGCAAACCCTACCCTAGTTAATCAAGTGGTATTGGCTATGCCTAAGGATGGGGCTGCACAACAACCCCAAAATTATCAAGCATAACCCCCACCAACCAACTATGATCAAAAGAACAATCAGGGTCGAAACAAAGAATGCAAACCCCCTCGTTATTTTACACCATTGATAGAATCAATGCAATCAATCTTCAATCAATTGAGCGAGGTAGGAAATATCATATTCCTTGATATACCTCTTATAGATCCCAACCATCCTAAGCCAAAAGGATATAGGGAAGATCAATTCTACTCGTATCATAGGATATCGAGGCATAATATCAAAGTTTGTGTTGGTTTCAAACATCAGGTGCAAAACATGATTGAGGTGGGAGAACTAAAAGTGGACAACCCACTAGCCCCTGACAATAGAGATATGGGCATCTATAAAAACCCATTGCCAAATCATGAGGTCCCTAGAGAGCAAGGGGCCCAAGTCAATCAGGTTTGAGTTGATATACCTACCCATGGATGTGTTGGGATGGTTGAAATTGTCAATATAGCAACCAGGAGTAGACGGTATGGTCAACCACAACCTCCTGTAGCTCCCATAAATGTCCCAACTACACCTAGGTAGAGGTAGGGGTAAAACAACCTTCCAGGTCCACCAACTCGACTTGTGGTAACTATCTGGAGTAGACTTGAGCAAAACTTACAAATGACTCTAGCTAAGCTATCCATTTATGAGCTCATACAATAGTCCCCAAAGCATAGGGAGACCTTGATGGAGATTTTAAGGTCAATTGAGATCCAACCACAAGATCCAAATGCATTCACCCATTTTGTGGGACAAGTACAAGAATGCCAAGAACCTATAATTCGATTCTATGATTATGAGATTAAGATAGTACCTACTACCTTACTAGACCCTCCACTGAACATTATGGCATCAATCAATGATTTACCTTTTAAGTGGGTCTTGATCGATACAGGTTCATCAATCAACATCATCACAACAATGGCAATAGAACACCTTAAGATCCCCAAGTCCAATATCATTCTGGGAGCCTATACATTAAGAGCTTTCAATGATGCTTTATGCAATACTATGGGAATGATAGTCCTACCTATCAAGGTGGGGCATAAGACCATCCCCGTGATGTGTCATGTCTTGGAAGGGGCCATGCAATACAACATCCTCCTAGGGAGACCTTGGATAAGGGACATGAAATGTGTTCCTTCAATTTTACACCAATGTGTCAAGTATGTGCATGATAACAAAGTCTACATGGTGTTGGCTGATGAGGAGCCATTCAAGTATGTTCATCAAGTGGATTGTCTAGGAGAATTTGTGATTCCTTCTACTCACTTGTCTGTAGGACCTTCATCTCCAACCATGCAACTAAGTAATAAATACAAAAGGGTATGAAAAGACCCATCTGCATCAACACCTCATCTTGCGCACAAAGTGGCCAATGCTTCTAATCAACCATCAATGCCTAAACTAAAAAATAATCAGAAGCTAAAGGCACCTATGGTTGAGGAAAACAAACTCAAGGAAATGCTAACCATAGCTATTGAAGAAGGTCCAAGTCCCATGGATGAAGAATATCATCAAGACCAAGTCGAAGATGATGACTACCACCCCACTTCACCAGTGTCATCCGTGGGGTCATCCACCTCACATACGACTATACATTTGGCAAGCATAGGGATAGGAGAGTATCTTGTGTAGAACATAACCTTTACACCTATCATAGAGTCTACACAAGATATGGGATGTCTAAAGGATCTAAGGCCACTAGTAGGAATAGTGGTTCCACTTGGAATCCCTCCCAACTAAAAAATTTATCTATGTTGGACTAGACTATGCCCATAAGTCTATGAAAGAAGAAGAGGATAATGATGAATTATTCACTATTAATGTTCATTACCTCTCTAATCTTGAGTTCACTTTAAGCTACTTTGAATGCTACCATTGGCATGGTTACGGTCTTGGTATATATGAGCAAGGACGTAGGCGGCCACTCGAGCCACAATACCAGCTTCCCACTGATATATTTGGGGTAGGCTATCACATCAGAGGTCGAGATGACTCTCTAGTAGCAGCCTTAGATAGATTGAGCTTGGGGTTAGGAGAAGACATTAATTTTATTCCTTATCACCCACTAAGTTCAAGACTTATGAGCAATAGACAAGTGGTCATGGTGAACATACCACCACCTGAGACTTATCATCCAAGACTCACAATTGAGGCCATCCCAATGGGTTACAACTCATGGGATGATGAGCAAGAAGAAAATGGATATGTGCCAAGTGATGATGAAGCACAAGAGGGCTTGACCTATCATGGGCCTCGCTACTTACGAAGACTTACTTGGTCCATCCACAATGAGAGTGGATACATATCGGATGAAAGTGACTATGAGTCAGAGGACTCAACAGAGAGAGCCTACTTAGGGGTAAGGCAATGGCCCCATGACTTGGGACAACATACTAATGCAAATGGATTCTTCATAAGTGATGAAGAATATGAGGATGAAATAGAGATGGCTTACTTAGAGCCAAGACATGAGCCCCTCATCTTAGGGCCGCACACTAATGCTAATGGCTTCTGGATAAGTGATGATGATTTTGAGGATGAGACTGAGATGGCCTATCTTGGACCTCACCATTTATGACAAGTCAATATGTTGGTGGAAAGAGAAGTGACACTTCATGCCATAGACCCTAGCTTGTGATTTTTAGGGAGACCTATTGACTTAAATGTCATTCATCGCATGGTCAATCCCCCTCCACCAACATTCAAGGAATTCTTAGAACCCAATGATCCTATTGTCAGCCTGACTCATGGGCTAGATCTAGAGATTCCCATTCCTCTAGAGCCTCATCGTGAGCATGGAAGGGAAACCTCTGAGATAATATTTCACCCATGTGGTCCTGGAGATTTCATCCCATCCATCAATACAATCTCCATTGATTTGACCACTCCACTTCATAACCCAATCGATCCCACATAAACCTTTGTGTCTTGACATAGAGATGATTGATTGGGATCACGTTGATTCACCAATAGAGCCTGAAGATATTTTCTCTAATGAAGATATGTTACAACCATTTCATTTCACACCAGGTTGTGCCCATGATGTATTCCATGCTGGTTTGGATCCTGAGTCAGTAGGACCTATAAATCCCATCGATGACATTCACTTGATACCCATGCCTCACCAGTTGGAGGATGGGTCACATATGGCTATAGAAGCGACTTTCGAAGTGGACATTAGCGATGATCCTACTCAACCAAAGAAAGTCAAGTTTGGAGAAAGTCTATCTCCAGAAGAACAAGCCATCATAATTCCTCTCCTGAAAGAGAGGCCAAATCTATTTGCTTGGACTTACAAGGATATGCCTAGGATAGATCCAAAGTTAGTCATTCACAACCTTTCATTGGACCCCATGAAGAAACTAGTCAAACAAAAGTTGAGAAAAATGCATCCCACCATCGCTTTGATGGTAAAGAATGAATTGCAAAAACTATTGGATGCAGTTTTCATAGTTCCTATCGACTACCCTGAGTGGGTATCGAACATGGTGCCCATGGGGAAACCCGATGGAAGAGTCTGTATCTGCATAGACTTTAGAGACTTAAATAGGGCAACTCCAAAGGATTCATTCCCATTGCCAAACATAGATGCTCTTGTGGATGCAACCGTAGGTCATGAAATGCTCTCCCTAATGGATGGTTTTTCTGGATACAACCAGATCTGGATTAAACCCGAGGATCAACATAAAACCACTTTCATTACTCCATGGGGAACATTTTGTTACAAAGTGATGCCATTCGGTCTCAAGAATGTTGGTGCCACATATCAGCGGGCCATGACATACATATTCCATGACTACATGCATAAGATCTTAGAAGATTACATGGATGACTTACTTGCCAAGTCCCTATTGCGGCAAGAGCATGTTGAAGTCCTTAGAAAAGTCTTTAATCACCTCATTGAGCACAATGTCAGATTGAATCCTAAGAAATGCATTTTTGACGTAACTTCTAGAAAGCTTTTAGGATTCATAGTTTCTAAGAGAGGCATTGAAGTCGATCCTACAAAGGTAAAAGCTATACTAGAAATGGCCGCCCCTACCAACATTAGGGAATTAAGAAGCCTACAAGGCAAAATAACATCCATCAAAAGGTTCATTGCACAATTATCAGATAAGTGTCGGCCCATGAACCAGTTGCTATGCAAGGATGTCCCATTTCATTGGGATGGAGAGTGCCAACAAGCCTTTGCAGAGATCAAAACTTATCTGGCGATGCCACCAGTGTTGGCTCCACCAAGGCTAGACATACCATTCTTATTATATATATCGGCTACTAATTTTACTTTGGGCACCATGTTGGCCCAAAATAATGTGCAAAACAAAGAGCAAGCCATATATTACATTAGTCGCACATTGGTGAGTTATGAGCTAGGGTATGCGTATGTCGAAAAGTTGTGTTTAGCAGTGGTCTTTGCAACTCGAAAGTTGTGACACTACATGTTGAGCCATACGACCTATGTTATATCAAAACAAAATCCTTTGTAGTACATGATGAGCAAGACATATCACAATACGCGTACCATAAAGTGGATCATGCTATTGATAGAATTTGATCTAGAGTTCATAAGCCAAAATTCCATCAAGGGACAAGTCATAGCAGATCAATTAGCAGAGGCACCTCTTCAGGATAGCAAGCCTCTCACCATAGAGTTGCCTGATGATGCGGTCTTTGCACTATCAGATCCACCAGAACTCGAAGAACCTAAGAAGGAAAGAGACATGTCATTGTTCTTCGATGGTTCAAAGTGTGAACAAGGGGGTGGAGCAGGGATTGTCTTTATCACACCATAGGGTGCTCCATTGCCCTTATCATTCAAACTAGACTTCCCTTGCACAAACAACAACATGAAATATGAGGCATTGATCTTGGGACTCCAAACAGTAATAGCAATGGGCATTAAAATATTGAATATCTTTGGTGACTCCTTGCTCATAGTAAACCAAGTCAAAGGATTGTTCCAATGTAGGTGCCCACTCTTGAAAGCTTACAAGGAACTTGTTGACACTTACCTAACCTGGCTGGAATGGTATGACATCGAGGCAATCCCTCGTACATCAAACATATTTGTAGACACCATGGCATATTTGGGATCCTTAATCCCTCAGAATCTATCTACTGATTTCACAACCGTTCATGTGAAAGTGCTCATATTTTCTGCAATACAGTATGAGGTTATTGACAACCTAGAGTCAATCAACATGATACAAATCGAGCCAAATCAGGATTGGTCATTCAAAGTTAGAGCCTTCTTGCAAATAGCCCCTTGGGAATATTTGATCTCTCAAGGTCCTATAGAATGTGGAACAACCATTCATCATAGGGTTGTTTCCCAATCAGTGTTCACAAATGCTAGATCACAAGAAGAGCATGTCATTCTATCCATAGAGGTCATAGCTTATCAGGATTGGCTTTCCTAATTGTGAGACTTCTTGAAGCTTGGAATAGTACCTCAAGGTCTATCGCATACCGAAAGATGAACATTCAAATAGAAAGTGACAAGATACATCTTGCTAGGAGAAATCCTCTATAGATGAGGATATGATGGAGTACTACTCCATTGTCTTGAGCCCTAGGAAGCATCTTGGGCAATTTCACAAGCTCATGATGGTACATGCAGAGGACATTTTAGTGGCATGGCCATCGTTAAGCGCATCTTGAGAATGGGTTACTATTGGCCCACCATGGAAAAGGACTACTATGAATATGTCAAGAAATGCATTAAGTGCCAGCATCATGCAAATCTCATGCACTTGCCATCACAAGCCTTACAACCCATCCAGGTAGCATGGCCATTCTCATAGTGGGGACTAGACTTGATTGGGAAGATCTCACCCCCATCCTCAGGCCGACACACATTCATCATAATGGCCACTGAGTACTTCACTAAATGGGTTGAAGCGATCCCTCTAACATCGACAACTGGACCAAGGATTGTGGAGTTTATACTCCATAATATCATAAGTCATTTTGGGGTCCCTTCAAAGATAATATCGGATAATGGGCCATCTTTCAAGAACAAAAATGTGTATGCTTTAATGAACAAATACCATATTCAGCATAGTTTTTCAATGCCTTATTATCCACAAGCAAATGGGCAAGTAGAAGCCTCAAACAAAATAATAGTCTCCATCTTGAGGAAGATGGTGCAAGAAAATCACAAGGATTGGCACATACAGTTGCCTCTGGCACTATGGGCATATAGGACTAGTGTATGGATGCCCACTAGGGCAACACCATTTTCACTTGTATATGGCATTGAGGCCATCATGCCACTAGAGTTGGAAATTCCAACTCTACGCATAGCATTGAAGGACTTCATAGATGATGATACCGCGCGGTAAGGCCACCTTGATCAGTTGATGCTTCTTGATGAACGATGAGTCAATGCTTTAGAGCATCTTCATGTTTACCAAGATCACCTTGCATGAGCTTACAATAGTAAAGTCCACTTAAGAGATTTTAAAATTGGGGATCTTGTGCTCAAAGAGAACCAACATAATTCTAATTTACCGTCGCACCTACGAGATAAATTTATGGTAAATTGGATAGGCCCTTACATGATTTCAGAAAGGGTTGGGCCTGGAGCATATCACCTTATATCATTGGATGGTGTTGAAGAGCCTGAACCTCTCAATATCATTCACTTGAAGGCGTTCTACACATAAAAAAAAAAAAACACAAAAAATCAAATATGTCAAAAACACAAAAACATTGTAAAGAATCAAAAATACAAACAAATCAAAAAAATCAAAATAAAAAATAAAAAATATAAAAATTCAATCCAATATAAATGCTCCAAGGGTATCCAAGCTTTGGTCAAATTCAAATCAAAATGCTCCAAGGGTATCCAAGTCGCTTGGTCAAATTCCAATCAAAATGCTCCAAGGGTATCCAAGTCGCTTGGTCAAATTCCAATCAAAATGCTCCAAGGGTATCCAAGTCGCTTGGTCAAATTCCAATCAAAATGCTCCAAGGGTATTCAAGCTTGGTCAAATTCCAATCAAAATGCTCCAAGGGTATTCAAGTCGCTTGGTCAAATTCAATAAAATGCTCCAAGGGTATTTCATGCTACTTGGTCAAAAATCAAAAGCCCCAAAGGCACAATAAGCCCTTTGGTCACATTAATCAAAAATACAAAAACAACATAAAATCAAAAATACAAAAACAATTGCATCTCACATCTTGCATCCACATAGTTGCATTACATTATCATTTCCATTACATTCGCATATGGTATGATCATAGTCTTACAAGTAATGCCACAGTTTGTATCATAAATCACAACAAAATCCACCATCATCCATTCATTCATGTGTGTAATTGTGTTTCTCAACACAACCATATCAAAGTTGCTATAAGGAATAGGCTAAGATTTTTTGGTTATTCAACCATATCTAGTGGTCTTATCAATTTTTGTGAAAAGCCATATTGATTAGTAGAGAATAAGGAATAGTCATGAAAACCTTAGATATTTAGAATCCCATCACTAATTATAAACACTTAAATCCTAGTTGGACAAGGGAATATGAAAGTTGCATATAGGGTTCTAAGTTACCTTAAGCGAAAAGGGTCATCCTTGCTTATCCCCCTGTGCAACCGGTTCAAAGGTGCTGAGAATTGGCAAAAGGACAAGTTCTGCCCTACCCAAAAATGAGTGATTATCATCACTGCATACATCCCTTGCTTTCATAAAAATAAGCAAAATCCTGGAACAAAGCCAAATTCAAATCTCAAAATTCAAAATCTTCAAAATTCGAACATCAACGCCCAAAGTCATAGTTCAAAATATCAAAAGAACAAAAGCAAAATAAATAGTGATTATCATCACTACAAGAATCCCTTGCTCAAAAAAAAAAATTAGTCAAAATAAATAGTGATTTTCATCACTAGATATGAGCAAGTATCCCGAGTCAAAATGAAGAAAAGAAGGGAATGGAACTTGAATCCTTGGAATTCTCAGCACAATCGAACCAAAAGCATGATGATATGTCTAATACAAAGGCATTATGCATTTGTGTAGACCAATGTTTGAATGTGGATGAGCTAGCTTTAGGTAACCCAAGGTCACCTAGTGGTATAGTCCAACTGAGTCCAACATAGGATAAGATGAACAATTGAGGATCCCCGATCTTAGCAATGGGCTGAAAGAATCCCGCTTGACATCGGAGGAAAATATTGAGTTCTATCTAAATATATTCATTTGCACACACAGGGACAATGAATCCATAGGTCCATGATGAAAGCCTTGCTTCTTCAAAAGTCTAGTATGGTCAGTACGTAGCTATTGATAGGGTAACTAGAATGTTTGAATCTCAAGCAAAGCCCCAAAAATTCTTATATAGCAACAAATCATATCATCAATCATACCAACATTTTATTTATAAGATTCTATAAATTAGGGGGTATCAACATAGTAGGATAGATACCACATATATATTAGAAATAATATATAGATGACCACTGACTACTTTATATCTTTTAATTTATATAAACTTATCAAGAAAATACATACATTTCACACCATTACATCTCACATATGAATACTTAATCAATTCTTATGATAGGAGTGATTATTTAAATTCATGATTATTTTTTTACTTTCTATGGTATCACCCATTAATATTGTTAATATCATATGCATTCCTTATGTTTTAAGTGATTAAAGCATACAGGTTCATTCATACCATACCATCACATAAGCTAGATGCATACAATTAAAGCAAAATTAAACATGCATTTAACAATAACATTGCATCCATAAATACATAAGTCATCAATCATCCATCATTACATCATAAAGCACATCATAAAACATATAAGCAATATCCATTTGCATATAACCATAAATCCATCATTAGATCAACTCATAATACATCACATCATATCATATGAACATCTACAGATATACACACATTAGCATCTATTTCAAATCCACATCATCATAAATATCATCTATCACCTAACACATACATACATCAATTCATCATCATCCATCGCATCATAAAATAAAATAAAACAAAAATATAAGCAATAAATGATACACATAATGAGTCATAAAGCAAATATATCATATAAATGTGTGTATCAGGTCCATAAAGGTATAAAAATGCCCATGGGCTATAGTCAGGTAGGTCAAGCCGACCTCAAAAATGAATCAAAAGAGCACCATCAATAAAATATAGGAGTTGAGCCCCTGACATCACCTCCCCTAGTGCCACCTCCCCCTGTGGTGGTGTCATGGGTCGAATGGTGTGAACCTGCTGGTCTCTCTGTCCGAGTCTGGGTCCTCTGGCTAGGATGGGTAGAAGACTACCCTGAGGTAGAGCGCCCACTGACCTGTGAACCACCTGCACTGGGTGCCTCCTTAGGAACAAGCCCATGCCTCTTGAGCTACATCTGGAGAGTGGTAATGTGACCAACATGCTCCTGAATCTGCCCCTCATACTCATCCAATAGTAACTGTAGGCATAGAACCTCTACCCTTGAATCTATCTCTGGATCCCCTTGTGGTGTAGAAGGAGGGACAACAAACTACATCCTAGCAGTACCACCCTTGATAGTAGCCTATAGAGCCTGTATCTATATCGTGAGATGCTCTATGGTGGCATCCCATTGTGCTATGGTAGCATCTCACTGTTGCACCTAGATCTTGGTCGACTGGAGCTCAACCTCGACCTCATGCAACTGTGCTCTTAGAGGAGAATCTCTCTCCTTGGGATCTAGCTCCTCCTCATCCTCCTTAGGAGCCTCCTGCTCCTCCACTACCACCTGCTCTACTGGCTGGCCCCATACCTTGATCTTGGCTCAGACTCTATGCCCTATCGGATCTGCACCATCACCCTCACCATCATCCTCATGACCTAGGCTACCGATACCATACCACATCCGATCCCCCCACCATTGAGTGTATGCCTCTATAATACCCCCAATGACTCTTGGGTCAACTATTGGGGCATCCTCCTCATCTGAGAGCTCTGTAATCTACCATGGGGGTAGGTCCTTCTCTACTATGAGGTGCCTATACAAAAATGGAACAAGAGGCATGTCCTGTTGTAGCTCATACTGATGGAGAACTTGAGAGTAGAAGAAATACTCTTGGATGACAACCTTGTGGCCAAGGAGCCATCGCTCATATCATATCTTAGCAGTAAAACTGGTTGGATCATCCCATATCGGGCACTCATGATATGGGTGCCACATAACATCTTTGACCTATAGCCTAGTGAAAGTAGCAGTATAATGGGGAAGCTCCCCTGCATGAGGATGACTCTTGCGTAGCTCATGCTCTCGAGCCCATCTAGTGGCATAGCACTACATCCACTCCTCCATAGCTATGATCATAAGAGGAAGCCCTCTGGGATGATCTACCTTGATGTGCTCCCATCCCCAAACCTGTAGAAGCAAGCTACAAGCAATGTTGATGTGACCTCATCGATGGATGTGGTACAACTCATCATAGCACTGAGCCAACAAAGACCTACCCCATGCATAGATGATAGGCTCCTCACTATCCAACAAGTCTTGAACCATCACCAAGAGGTTCCATGAGAACCTCAAACCTGAGCAATCTAGAATCAAGATATTGTTGATGACCATCAACAACACTGCATGCCTCGCAGAGAAGACACCCTCCTCATACCACTATGAGATGGACACTCCCCTAGATTTGGTGTCCTTGAGAGCCTCCGTAGAGCACCCTCTGAACACCCGAGTGAAAATAACAACTTGATCATTAGTGGTCAAAGAGACAATGGCCACTCCATCAAAGGGGATCCGAAAGATCCTATACACATCTTTCGACGTGATGGTCATCTCATCGGTAGGAAAGTGGAAGGTATTGGTCCGAGGGTCCCATCGATGGACCAAAGTCATAAGGTAGGCATGATCTACCATAATGGTGGGTAGTATGGTGACATACTATAGCCCACGGGCTTTGAGCCAAGCCCAATCATCATCATCCAAGAGGGGCAGAAGTGTATTCATGAGCTTCGGGTCCCGAGCTCGAGTAGTAAGAATCTAAGCAAAAGAAAAGAAAATGAATCATAACTACAATGCATCTAAGGCATAACTCACAATAAATATGAAAATGGTGCAAATAATGATGGGCTATCCTAAGTCTAGGCAAAGGAACAGAGTTGCACCTAATCAAACAAGTCAAAATTTCAAAAAAAATAAATCAACCCAAAAATTTCAAAAAAATAAAAATTTCACTAAGTGTTCTTGGTCGCTGTCGCCTACAATGGCCAAAAATCGATCGCTGAAGCTGATAGTGGCCAAGCCCCAATGGTCAATTTTTTGACCGTTGGGATTCAAATCGGCGTTGCTAGTGACAACGACCAAGTTGCAGGCCTTCCTGGCCGCTCTGATCGATAGCGGCCAATGGGTAGCGAGGCAGACGCGTCGACCCTAGGCCAAAAAATACCAAAAAAATATAACAAAAATAACAAGACAAAATGGGGACAAGCCCACCACATAAAAACCTAAACTAAGCCTAGCTATGGGTTTTGATTCATTGCCAACAAGCTTAATGAGGTTCAATTACCGATTACTTAATGTGGTTCAGTTTTACCCAAAATAAAAATAAACAAGCAGGGTTAAGGTTTGAGGGAGTACTCGAGAAGCTCCGGCTCCTCCACCCGAAGATGCTTCACCCCGTGCAGCCATGATCTTCCAAGTCATAGAAATGCTCCAAATTGCAAAAGTCACTTTCACCTCAAAGCTCAAGAAAGCAAATTGACAACTGGCAAAGTGAAAAGACAAAACCCTAGGTTGAATTTTATATTGCCTTGGCCATTGCTGATGTCAGTGGCCCGCATCGCTTGGCCACTCAAGACTAGAGCGGCCAAGGCCAGGCCTTTGGTGGTCGTTGGACCTAACAGCAGATCCTAGATAAAAACAACCACATCCCCTCCATGAGAAGGAACAAAAACATTCAAATAAGCACATTTTGAAGACTTCTAGTCATCATAATGACCAAAATAACATAAAAATCACATAAAAATAAATTCTCGAGTAAGCCTCGTATCTAGTCACTTACTCTATCAACTTAGCGATTGTAATGACTTGCACTCCATGTAATTCGGTAAGACGAGTAAGTCACCATAAGGCTACTTGGGGTAAAAACATTCATTTTGGAATCATGATGTATCACTTCAAACCCAAAAAAGACCAAGATGGTCGGACTGCTCCATGGGTGCGATAGAATCATCTTCATTCCCTTATGAAATCAAAAACACTAAGCCAAAGTGATGCAATATGAGCATAAATAGAATCACTCATCCTAACTCCCTAAGAAGGCTATTGATGGTTGGACCGCTCCTCGGGATAGGGATGGATGGTTATCATAAACAATTGGAATCACACTTGGATGTGGGTTCACCCATTGAAGGAACAAATGCTAGAAAGGAACCAGATTAGTCATATTGGTCAAGCGACTTGTCGCTTCATTCATTGTCATTTCTTCACCAATTCATTGAGTGAAGAGGTAGTTCAAATATTCAAAATAATCATAATCAAAATCAACAAAATATCACTCGATCATAACAAAATCATGTTCATCCTACGAATCATTGCATACAACAATCACATAATTTCCCTTGTTTGTTGGGAATGTAAGTAGACATGACATCTTCAATTGTAGCTCTCCTACCGATCGAAACTATTGTAGCAGCTGAAGCTACCCGATTGAGTTTGAGGAATGAGTGCAATTTAACATGTCCAAGCCACTGAGCTAAGTCCTCCGAATATTGAGGCAATGATTCAAAGGGTGCATACCATCTTGCATGATTGGGCCATCCGACGTTGATCAGACCACTGATCACCATACACCCTACAAATAGATCAGTCTACGTTTTTGCTCAGCATTGTGTTTTCCACATAGTGCATCACAAAAAGGGGCATCTGTAGACACCTAAAACATGTCATGTTTAGGGGAGCTACTCACATAGGCACATTCATAAGATCATATGACATAATATTGGACTTTCCAAGCATCAAAAGTGGTTCTCACCACTCATCTGGGGCATTTTAAGCCCATCCAAGCTTAGCCGCTCAAGACTAGAGTGGCAGACCTTAGCCGCTCAAGCCTAGAGTGGCTAGACCTTAGCCCTGCAAATGCCAGATCTTAGCCACTGTAGATGATAGTGGCTAAGCCATAAAAAGCATTTTGTTGATAGATATGCCCAATCACGGGTGAAAGTGGTAGTCTACATGCAATAAAGGTGAGCGGGAGTAACTTTGCATTCCCTTTCATGGCCAGTTCACATAGGAGACTTGAGTTTGCATTTAGACTTTAGTTAATTGGTCTTTAAACATAGAAAAGATAAAAAGCTTCTCATGCTAACATTCACTACGCATGAGGGATTCAATCCTAGGGTTTGAGCATAGACTTTAGGGTTTCACACACTTTAAAAGGTGCAAGCCTAAGAGCACCAAAGGATAAGAGGAATAAGTCCAAATTTGAGGAGAGCTTTCAAGACTTGGAGAGCTTCCCTTGGAGATCATGTTTATGATGAAGCCTTGACAAATTGGAGAGCAAAGCAATCACCATTTCAGAACATCAGATACAAGCTTTGATCCATAGCTTTGGAGCAAAGAGAACGAGATTCACTTTAGCGGCCGTTGTCATTGGACAGTGGCCCATAGGCCTAGCTTAGGGTTTTAGACATTAGTTTCATTATTCTGTTTAGCATATCATTAGCATAGCATCATTTCATTCATTCGCATTCATAGCATTAGTTTCATTTGCACTTGCTTTCATTTGAGTATATTCATTGCTAACAACCTCATCCGGGGAGGCAATCTCGGACATCTAAGCGTGTGTTGTTGTTTCATTGCTCACAGGGCCACAGGTTCATCGGACGGAAGCTACAACATACGAGAGCAAAAGGGATCCCTCTAGGAAACAGACCTGGAGAAGGAGGCATCTGTAAGCCCTCATACATTTTCGTGTGCGGAACCGGGAAGCTTGTGATAGCGCACCACCCCTTTGCGAGGGGACATTTTACCCACTTGTAACCTTATTGTATCAAAATGGGTATCCCTAAGAGGGACCGACATGTAACCGAGTTTCAATACGAATAAAGAGATCTATCTTTGTTACTTCCATGTTATATGCTTTTTCATGGTCTTTCATTTCATTTTGGGTTTAACACATTTGCAAGTAGAGTAAGAGCGGTGCGTGCGCCCCGGGGTCGCTACAGATAACTCCTCAGTCGACCAGCACTTCATTGCTCCTAAAAGGTGCTCCAATTTGTTCTTTGATCTGACAAGGCTTCGCTACAAGAAAAGCTCTCCAAATCTCTAAAAGCTCTCCTCGGTTGTATCTCTACAAAAAGTCTCTAAATTCTCCCTTGGTGCTCTTAGGTTTGCACCTTATAATGTCTTTGAAACCCTAGGTCAATGTCCAACCCTAGGACTTAATTTTGCATGCACACTAGAGGTTAGCATGAGAATTTTTGTCTTTTCTGTGTTTTAAGGCCAGTTAAACTGATGTCTAAACTTGGACTTGAGTCTCTCATGTAAACTGGTTGTGAGGAGGAATGCAAAGTTATCCCCGCTCAGCCTTATTGCATGTAAACTACCACTTTCACCCGAGATTAGGCTATTTTGGTGGCATATTGCATTTTAAAGTTTAGTCGTTGTCGTCTACAACAACTAGGGATTGATCGCTTTGAGCTTCAGTGGCCAAGATTCAACCACTCTGGTTCATAGCGACCAGGCTTGGATGGGCTAAGACTGCCCCAGATGAGTGGTGAAAACCACTTTTGGCACTTGGAATATCCCAAGGTTTAGTCACATGGTCTATGGATGCCCATATGAGTAGTTCTCCTAAACACGACGTGTTCTAGGTGTCTACAAAATGATGTAGGCTTAGCCTTGAATTTGCAACATGGCATGCATTCCTTGTTTGCTCAACTCCTACTTATCTAGGGTCTCTTCTAAGTTCTTCATATATTTTGGAATAGAGAGGACCTTCCAAATAGGGATGACTACAATGAAGGTTCTAACAAAAGGAGCTCTTGAAATCATTGATGTTGTCAAAAGTTTGGTCCTTTTTATCTCTGGAGGTGGCCTTGAAAGAGTCATAATGGAACACCTTGGTGATTCATGGGCATCTTATCACTATCAAAACCGCTTGGTCTTTTTCTTCTTCTGGAGGGGCCCTCCGATTGTCTAATTCTCTTCTTTAAGGCCCAACCTCTATCGGGCTAGGTGTTCCCTACTCTTCAATGGCCCTTCTTTTGGCCTATGTTTTATACTCTAATTAGACTTGTAGCCTCCTATTTGAGGGGTCTTCTTCATTTGACATAGTGTATATTTTTGCTTCATACCAAGTAACAAAGATTTGCTCCAAAGTTAACAAGTTAGCAACTAATGACACTGTGAAGACAAGAACATGACACTTAAAATAATAAAGAAATCAAATAACCCAAGGAAACACTAGATTGCACAAATAGATAAATGTATTCAATAAACAGCGTGGGAGCTAATAAACTCCTTTTGATACAATTTGTACTCAGTGAGCCTTTGATACAAAGATTTAAAATATGCTAGGGTTCTCCGAAACCCTAGCTACAAAAATGAAGTGTCTTCAAATAGTGTGTCCTCGCTCCCAATAGAATGAGTGGGCTTCAGGTATCCGATGTCGGACCACTCTAGCTTCAACAATCGTTCAACAATAAGTAGAATCTGCAGACCTGCATGCACACAAAAAAAGAAAGAGGTTAATAACACCTGTGAGGGCTCCATAGTGTGATACCCTTAGATATCAATAAACCCTAACCAAAAATAGATCAAATGGCATGCTAAATATACAGATCATGTAACATAATAAAAATAATAATGATATACCTTGCTTGTGATGATATCTTGTTTCATTATTGCAGTTCTGATAGTAGATGGCATGACGCAGCAGGATTTGATTCGTACTTTAGTGATGACAGCAGGCTCAGACGCGCACTGGACAAGCTCTGGTGTGAGCTTCGCAAGCTCTGGAGTGAGCCTGCAATGCAACAAGCGTAAGCATGCACTTCACAAGCTCTGTAGCGAGCTTCGCAAGCTAGGGAAGGCGTCTGCGATGAAGATAAAATTTGTAGAAGAAGATCGTGGGGGATGCGATGGATGCGATGGATGGGCGAAAGCGACGACGACATCAATGGAGGAGGACAAGGTGGAAAGGATGGATATGGGGGATGTCTGGAATAGCAGAAGTCCTATTGGCTAGCTAGGGCTTGGATTTTTAGGGCTCTATCTCTTTCTGCTTGGCTAGGGCTTTGCCAATGATCTCTCCAAGATGCAAATTCTAATATCAAGGTTCCAGGGTTTGAGCATTTGCAAATGCCCTTATTTATAATCCAACCTAGGATTTTCTTAGGGTTTTAGCCTTACACTTTTGATCGTGTGGTTAAGATTAAATTAGATCCTAAGGTTGAGATTACTTTTTAGATGTGGCATGGATTAATGAAGATGGACGGTGGGGATTAGATTGGATCGGACGATTGTGGTTAATTGAGTTTATAAATATATATTTTATAATAAATATATTATAATATAATATAAAATATTATATTAAATATAAAATAATATTAAAATAATCTCAATTGGGTTAGGAAATGGTGGGAAAGGGCTAAAGTGGGCCTTTTGAAGGTGGGAAAGGTGGAATTGGGCCAAATAATTGGTGGGAAAGGTGTATGGTGGACAAGTGGGTGGTGGAATGGTTAGGATGGAGGATTAATGACTGCAATTTGGTGTCTACAAACATGATCGAAGACTGAATAATAGGTTCCTAACTCAACATCAAGACTTTCAATTGAGAAGGATGAGTATCATCATGGTTGGAAGGGGAAGTCTCAACATCTTGAGATTTCATTATGATGTAATAATCGAAAGAATAGTCAGAGTGGGATAGTAATAGCCACTAGGGTCTTCAACGTAATTACTCTAGGTGGCCACTAGGTCCCTAGATAAGCTTGTAGGCACTTGGTGGGATGGGATTGACATGGGTACTATCTGCTGAGTTGGGTCCTAGGGATGACTAGGATTCTTGGTGGTAAAAAATGGGGGCTTGTTATATCTAGTTGAAGGTGATTGAAATCTTATATTTCCCTACTAGAAAGAAGGCTTCAAGTAGCTTTGGTAGGGAAACCTTTGCACATTTGACTACCTTTTGATAACTATGACATCATTAGTGAGGGTCCTCATGGTTTTAAAAATTTTGTCCATCTTAGCTTCTAGAGGAGAGGAAGCTTGATTCTGCTTTAGGTATATAGGAGGAAGAATCGGGTTGGTGATGGGTTGTATGGTCAAAAAGTAATGGTAGGAATGTTGAATGGAGAAAAATAATGGTGGAGGTGGTATAGGGCTAGCCTTATTATTTGGATTAGGTCTTTCTTATCTTGGATAGTTATCCCATAGGCCTTGGGTACTGAATTACCACCTTTAGACTTGACCATCATGGCAATTTTATCATTAAAAGCTTTTAGATAGTAAATTAATGCCATACCTAAAGGTGGTTGAATCTCTTTGGGGATCCTTTACCAAGTCTTGTGGAATCAGACATTGAAATTATCCATTGCCTTCATAGGTCCCTTCTTAATATTTGTGAGTTGTTTTAGGAGAGATGCTCCATCTGCCTTCTCTTTGAACCGCTTTACCAAGAGCTTTTCCAATTGGTCCTAACTTTTGACTAATCATGGGCTAAGACTAAGGTACCATTCATGAGCTCTCCCTCAAAAAGAATTCACCAATAACCTCAGGGCTATATATTGCTTTTTAATAAAATGCATGGTGCATAAGCTTACCAAGTGTTGACAATGTTTTGTTAGAGCGACATCTTCTCCTGAGAAGTAAGATAAGGAATTGAGCATTGATGTAGGAATTGGATCCCATGTATCAGGTGGAATTGGTGGAATAAGGGGACCTCTATCATTCTAGGATATAAAGCTTCTAAGATTCTAATGTACCATGGTTGCCATGTCAAACCATCAGTTCATTTTTCTTTATCTCTGATTTAGAGGTGGTACCATCTCTTGCTTATTAGCTCTAGCAAAGGCTCTAGTTATAGGCCTTTCACTCATATAATTTTGGGTATTCCCTTTGAGAAAAGAGTTGCCAAGTGGGGATATTTTGCTTAACAAGATAATGAGATAGGGATCCCCACTAGAATCTTGATTTATCTTTTGTTAGATGACTTCTTAAAAATTGATCTTTTCAATCTTAGTCATCAAGTGGAGTTGCCAAGTGAATTGTCTAGGTTTTCTCTTTAAGTAGAAATACTAAGACCTTCATCAAAGTCAAATTTTAACCCCTTCAATATTAGTGGGGAAAATGTAGAAGTCTATCCCATGCATGCTAGATAAATTGTTGTTGTCTCACAATGTACCCATCGAGACCAAGTCGAGGAGGAAATTGCACTGAGGTTATGGGGAAACCTAATAGAAATCATTGAGGTTATGGGGAAACCTAGTAGAAATAATTTTATATGGGGAAACAACCTATGGGGCAACCTCCAAGGTTTTTAATTGAGATCAGCTCCTTGTCGAACCTAAGTCCTTGATGCATAATGACCTCCACGAGTTGAGGTCGAGGGAAAGAATTGTAATAAAAGTAAATAGTAGTAAAGTAAATGCTTGTAGGAAAGCAAAGTCCTAAGCTATAGGGGAAATGCACCAAAGAACTAGGACCCTTAATTTTTTACTACAACAAGTAGCAATTGGACATGAAAAATATCACCTTAAAACACAACCAAGAAAAACACACTGCCAAGAATCAAGACAATTTAAGAGGAGGAAAATTTGAAATTATTCATGACTTCTATTAAATGAATACAATACAATGAAGTCTAAAGGCTCGATGCTCCCTAGACATGAGAAAAGGTTTGGTATCTCCTTGTTATAATAGGGAAAATGGGTGAAAGGAAGAACCTGCAAGACCAGGTACTAGGCACAAGCAAACAACTTCTAATTCCCTATACAATAAAGCTAGGTCTATTTATAAGCCCATAGGAGGGTGATTTTGAAGTTTTTTGTAGAAGGCCCACATATATCTTTTGTTCTTACAATGGAGAAATCCTTTTACAACTTGTGTGACAATAACTTCAAGATATTTGGATCCAAGACCATAAATATTGAAAGCTTTTGGGCCTTCATATGATCAAGTGTGTCTGACTCGACTCTTTGTTGCTACATTAGGGTGGCTACACCATTACTCATTTTGTCATGTTTCTCCTAGGGTGTGTTGCTTTGCTAATGCAATGGACATGGCCTCCCTAATTGGTGTAGGTGGACAAGGTAGGCTCACGTGTATGGTGAGCAATGGTTGTGGTTGACGTGTGATTGACTTTAATAGGCTTGGTTGTGAAAGTCAAGCTTTGTGACCATTTTCAAATATCTTTTTTAATGTTCTCTTACATGTTTTTCTTCTTATGCGTGTGGCTACCATGTGTCCTCAAATAATATGGAACCTCCTTTGGCCAATGGCAAACCTTAACCTTGAAGCACTAGTTCTTTCCTCTCTCAAGATCCTAATTAGTCACCATGTATCCTGCTTTGGCTTTTGTCAAAACTTCCCCTTCGTGTATGCACTTTTCCTTTGTTAGAAGGACCATGTGGGCCATTGGATTGAAAATCAATGATCTGTGGGCCTTTGCACCCTTGATGGTTGGATCTAGGTGAAATATGAGTGTTGGCCATAGGTGGGATATCTAACAGTTAGTGCAACTTCTAAGCTTGTCTACCTTACTCTAAAGCTCCTTTCTTCTAACTGAAGGTGGGAAGCACCTTCCGATAGTGATGCCTTGGCTTGTCCCACTTCTAACCGATCTATATTGGAGTGAAGTGGGGCTATAGAGAAAATTTCCCTACAAATACATTTGTTATACATGTATCTTATATTTCATTTCATTTCATTTCATCATTAACTACATGGCTTGTTAATTATACATATACTATTAAAGACTTTATCATATGTATAACAAAGCATTAAAAAATCATAAAACTACTATATTCAAAGTTGCATGTGCATGTACTTGACTTCTAACACACTACATTATGTACAAGGTGATGCTTGGAATGATGCCATGTCAAAACTAGCACCTACACTCAAGAAAGGTATTAAAAAGCTAGGAATATGTAAAGCTTGTGACATGGATGGACTACATACATAACACTTAAAATGGGGATTAGAGGACTTAATACCACACATCAAATGGATATTTAACAACATTGTCTATATAAGGGCGACAAAAGGATACTATTTTCTTACCTTAATATGTGCAAGTTTCATGGATCAATTCACGAACACCTATTATGTTTGGGGTTTTACTAAGATCCATGACCTCTATGTTATACACTTAATAACAAGATAAAAAAATATGCAAATACTAGAAGAATACAACAAATATATTTCTTATGTTATATGTTTCTTTTTGCTTTGTATAACTCAAAATAAAAAATGCTTCTTTTATTCAAGACATTAACTTTTAGAATGTAAGAGCAACAAACAAGAACCTCTCCTAATGTAACTATGATTGTTTTAATATTAAGATATGCACAAACATGTTTCTTTATACATAGAAATAGGCTACAACTATTAGCTTGACCTAAACAACTAAACTAAAGTGAAAAATGATGATATAAACAATATGAACAAGCATTTAAGCTAACATTATAAGTAAAGTGGAAAAAGCAAGGAATGAAATGCCTAGATCCAAGTCATTGGAGGCATGTGTTGGCAAGTAATGTGTTGGTTATGTCCTGACCATGCAACGATCTCTTGCAAGCATTAAAATAAAGAAAATTAAAAATAAAATGTCAAATGTGATTAGCATTAAGGGGTCTTTCTAGATCATAGAAAATAATGGATCTCCTTGGTTGTGTATTTAGACCCCCATTCCATTTATAGAATCTTTGAAAGCAAATGATAAATGAATATAAAGGCATGTAAATTTGTTCTATAAATTAAGAGATAATAAAATATAATTGAATCAACAATCTCGGAGACACTAAGTAGAAAGGAATGTGATAGTTACAAAATAGCAAAAGATTAGCTAATTGTAGTGAATATAGAATCATATAACATATATGAATTATAGGAGAAATCAAAGAGCCTAAGAAAACTGACAGGGAAAGACAAAAAGCACATGATCCTATGAACACTAAAGATTCGATAAAATACTCACAAGAGACTTTCGACTAATATCAAAGAATAGACCAAAGCTCTAAAACTAAAAGGTGGAGGATGAGATGGATTGTGTAATCAGGGTTGAATAATCACGTCTTTGATCTTTCAAGCTTGTTCTAGTAACGTATGGTCACAGGGTGACAATACTAGAAATTAGGGCCAAACAATCAAATGTCTTTGACCTATCAAACTTGTCCTAGCATCATATGGTCTTGCTAGATAACATCCATCCTAATGAACTGAGTGACAATAAGTATGGTCACGTAGAGTGGGACACTATAGCCTAAAGCAATGTTAGATGAGTAAGAGTAGATGAGTATGACAATGTATCTTCAATGCATAAGCTTTCTATGAAAAAATTAGCAGTATTTCATTAGCACATGATATTCTCTATTTTTTTAGAGCTAACATAGGGACAACATTTATAGATGAAATTGGATAACTTAAAATATTGCAGGGGAGAGAATGTTGAGACAGGTGCCACCACACCATGTAGGAACCCTTGGTTCATAGTAGATCAATCAAGCAAATGTGTGGAAGCCACGTCAGTTGTGGCTCGATTTAGAAGTATGGTTGAGAGTAGAATCAACAACTGGGTAGAAGAAAATGAATTAAGGATAAAATGACAAACAAGCTGAAAACTAAAACACTCAACAATAACCCATGTCATAGTTTTGATACATATTTGAAAAAGTGTGAAATAAAAAAGAAGCCTATTGATATTTTGTGGATTTTAATAAATTTTTGGACACAATACCTAGAAGTAAATTGTGGAGTAGAAGGAAAGACTTAGACATGCTAGAAAAGTTTAGAGCAACAATTCATAGACTCAATGAGGAAGTCCGAGTTAAAATCATAAAGTAAGAAGACATTTTAGAATACTTTAGAAGTTACACCCTTCGTGAAACAAGGATAACCATTATCACCTACCTCGGTTTACATATTGACAAATTAGAATAATGACTAAATTGAGTAGAGGGGACAATTTTCATGTGGGAAGATATGTAGTGAGGCTTACTTTGTATGCAAATGGTCTCATTTTGATTGCAACATCAACATAGATTTTGAGAGAGCATATAAGGCCTTAAAGCACTTTTGTAGGGAGGTAGACGTACAAGTAAATACCAACAAAACCAAGATGATGGTCTCCTCCAATCAAAAGAAAATAAATTAGTTAAATTTTTATTTTGAAGGGGGTCTTTTGAAAGAAGTAAAATAAGTACAAATATCTTAGGGTAGACATCAAGAAAAAGCTCATTTGGGAAGATGTAGAATGAAGAGGATATTGGGGGGAGGAATACCACTTTTTATATTACAAAATAGAAGAAGATGGATTGAAATATGGAACTAGAAGGCTATACATGTTTTATTTGGGCTACTAGTCGTACCAATTATGTTGTATGGAGGTAATGTATAAACTAAGAACATATTAGACTCAAAATGGAAGCAAATAAATGGATTAAAAAATGTTTGACTTTAACCCAATTCAAAATAAAAGAGTTAGTTCCATATGAGATGCTTCTAGCAAAAACAATTACCTTCTTTATTAAGGCAATTGCTATGGTTTATCTTATAGGATATTTGGAAAAAATCAAATAGATGGCCTCTAATAGAAGATCATCTTGACAAAAGAAAGAAAACATAGATAAAACAAGACAAGTAGATGAACAATTGGAACATCAACTTGGATGAATGCTAGAAAATAACAAAGATATTAAGACATTTTTGAAGGAAAAATTTAGAGCAACTACATGGAAAATTAAGTTAGAAAGAAAGAGTGAACTTTATCTTACTAAATTTAACCTTGCACATGATCACTATGAAAAGACTTATATAGTGGCAAACATCAATTAGAGAGCAAAGATACTCATGGCCTAATTGAGGACCAAATCACACTAAATTAGATGTGAATTAGGCAGATGAAAGAAACCAAAAAAGGAATGGAAGAAGATGACATGTACCTTTTCTACATAAGGGGTAGTTGAGATAGATAACCATTTCATTTTTGAATGTGAGACATATAGTGATATTTGAGCTAGCTATACTAGTACATTAGCCATATAATCATTGCAAAAATTGTTTGATAAGAAAAAAGTAAAGAAAGTAGGAAAATTTATCATCAAAATTAACAACATAAGATCAATGTTATAGAAAGAAAAAGAATTGAATGATATTTAAATAACCATAATTCTTTGTAAAAGTCTTATCCTTAGGAATGTTAAAAAACTTCTATTTTTTTTATTTGATGGACGAAGGAGTTTTGAAAGGACCTCCAAACCTTTTACATAGCGGCTAGTCACCGAAAAAGTGACAAAACACTTCAACTATAAAATCAAGCTACCAAACAAAAAGCTACTAGGAAACACTTACATCAACATAAAAATTTAACATTTGAAAACGAATTGCTAGTCACCGAAAAAGTGACAAAACACTTCAACTATAAAATCAAGTTACCAAACAAAAAGCTATTGGGCAACACTTACATCAACATAAAAATTTAACATTTGAAAAAGGACTACCACCCAACCAAGATAGAACCGAATCCACAACCTAACAATCCAACTCCAAATGAAGATTTACAATCATCAAATCCGAAAAGGGTTACCCATCCAACAAGAAGCAAATGACCGAACAAAGGACAACTAAATCCAACCGCCAACCCAACCTATGAAAAGTACAACAATAAACACACTAGAGACAACTTAATCATGAGGAAAAGGTCTCCATAAATAAAGCAATAGAAGCTCCTCGGTAGATCTAAACTCATGAAATCCCGCTCATAAAAGAGATTCAAATTTGAAAACATATTTAGTATTTGAAAACAGACCATGAAAATCGGAACCCAAAAACGAGAAACATGATTGCCAAATCTTACCGATACTAGAAGCACACTAATTTGAAAATTTCCTTAAAACCACCCACCAAAGTGCTTCCAGAATGCAAAACCACCCGGGATCTAAAAATACCCTAACGAAAACTAGAGCCCAGGCGAAAGCACCATTCGAAGCAGGCAACACGAAAGCATAAGAATGATTGAAAATTGAAGCTCTCGCTCCAACTACAAATAAAAACCAATTGCCAGTAATCCAAGCACTTGGCCAACAACTACTGGACAATACTAAACCCATGCGAATATGACTCCAATAACCAAATGAAACAGGAGCGAAGAAGTAAGGATTTGGAAAATAAAAAGCACCTCTTGCTCGAAAGATAGAGAATGGGTTGAGGAACACCCTAGAAATCTGACCCTAATGAAAACTAGAGCCCAGGCGAAAGCACCACTCAAAGCAGGCAACACGAAAGCATAAGAATGATTGAAAATTGAAGCTCTCGCTCCAACTACAAATAAAAACCAATTGCCAGTAATCCAAGCACCTGGCCAACAACTACTGGACAATACTAAACCCATGCGAATATGACTCCAACAACCAAATGAAACAGGAGCGAAGAAGTAAGGATTTGGAAAATAAAAAGCACCTCTTGCTCGAAAGATAGCGAATGGGTTGAGGAACACCCTAGAAATCGGACCTCAATCGACAAAAGGGGGTAAGCCCATCCATCAAAAACCAAAAAAAGGATCCAAAGACATTCCTTAACCCATCAGATACATGAAACCTGTAGAACACCCCAGTTGCCCTGCGAATGAGACTCCAACAACCAAATGAAATAGGAGCGAAGAAGCAAGGATTTGGAAAATAAAAAGCAACTCTTGCTCGAAAGATAGAGAATGGGCTGAGGAACACCCTAGAAACATGACCTCAATCGACAAAAGGGGGTAAGCTCATCCATCAAAAACCAAAAACAAGATCCAGAGACATTCCTTAACCCATCAGATACATGAAACCTATAGAACATCCCAGTTGCTCGGGGTTCCAAGAACAGGAACATAGGACACCCTGAAGCTGGAAAAATTAGAATCAAAATGCAACCACCAATTAAAAATTATGCTCACTGAAAATGAAAAAAGCAAAGACTTCTAGAGCGCCAACCGCCACTACCAATTAAATCTGCAAAAGAATCAACCGACAACAGTCATCGCTTGCAATAGGACTTCACAGCCAAAAAAGATCCAACCCTAGAAAAAACCTCCAACCATGTCAGAGTAAGGTTTCGTTAGAAGACATCTACAATCCCACTGACCAACCTAAAACTTTAAACATAGGGCTTAAAATTGGCTTGTTTGAAGCCCTTGAAACACAACCACAGAACAAATGGAACAAAGCACTCAAAAATGATAAAATCGAAAACCCTAGGAGCACTTTAAAAACACACAAAACCAACCCAACTATAGGAGCTGGGGCAAACGGCTGGCTTGTCCCCGACAACCTGAACTCACCAACCAAAATGGCCAAACAGAACCAGCAAGTCTCCACTAACCAAAAAAACTCAAAGTCTCCCTTAGAAATCCATCAAAAAAGGGGTAAAACCAAAAAAAAGTCGTGGAGAGAGCTCGTTTGTCCACCACTACAACCAAATACCAAGCCACAGGAGGACAAGAACCAACCAAACTAGAAGAGTTGTAACTTGGAGTGAAATAAAATGGTAAAACCCCCATCTTCCTAGCAGTTGAGGCAGATCCATCAGTTGCTCAAACATCCCATCTTTCTATTTCAGTTTAGAGGCACCACTTGCATTTAATTAAAAAAAATAAAATAAGAAGTAAATTGAGACGCGGATAGGTGGTTCACCTACTTTTAGTTGTGAATGAATGAATGAAAGATTTTAATTACGTCCGCGAGACCCAAATATGGTCTATGGGACCTCAAATATGGAAGTACAATTACTCAAATCATATCATATGATCTTTAATATCTTTGAGAAGGTTGTTCCTTCTCCTGCTGATTTGTGTTAGCAATTCTCCAACTTTTTTATTTTCTTGTCTTCAAATAAATCTGTAATAAACTCGTTCCCAAGTGTTTCTTTGTATTTGTCACGGATATCTGAAAAACTCGGGCATTTATAGATGAAGTGTTCCTCTGTCTCTCTCTGCCCTTGTCTTTGCATAGAGTACATATCCTTTCTTCCCATTGTTCTTTGGGCGTTGTCCATCTCCCTGTTTCACATCTAAGCCTATGAGAGCTAGTCCTTATCCGAGCAATGAGTATTTTTTCCTTCCACTTGATTTCAGCGCCTATATACGCTTTTTCCTTGTGGTCATACGTTGGGTTAAAATTTGCAATATAATATTGTCTTTTCCTGCTTGCATTTTTCCACATTCCACTTCGAACTTTTCATTCACATAATTTTTAATGTCTTTGTTGACATTTGGGCATTCATTTATGTTGATTTCCCAACGTTTCATCCATTTCTGATTTTGTTTCATCCACGTATTCTTTCGCCTATGTAACTCTTCGTCCCTAACTGCTCTAGGCCATCTATCATTTGTCATGTTTTCTGTTTTTTCAAGTAACATAACAACTTGGTCATAGCAATTGCTTCTAAAGGGAACATTCCAGTTTCGGCTAGAATAATTTCATAAGGGGTTGTGGCCTTAATTTTGAGAAAGTTTGTGATTAGATATTTTTGAATCCTTTCTATTTGCCTCCATTTTGCATTTGTTGTGCCACTAGCCCACACCTCGCAACCATACAACAGAACCGGTGTAACAAGTAGGCCAAATAAGACCTTGGTGGTCTTCCGGTCCCACAACTCGGCATTCCTACACTGTTTTGAAGTGCATATAGTGCTCTCCAGCCACTTTGAGTTCTTTTCATCCTACATGTATTCCAATTAAGTTTGTCATGAAAGTCTATGCCCAGGTATTTGTATTCTACTACTACATCAAGCGGTTCTCCTGCAAACTGAAATTTGAGTTGTTGCTTCTTCTTTTTTTTTGAAAAAATCATAATTTTTGTTTTGCTCGTGTTCACTGCATCCCAACTTCTTTACAAAAGAGTTCTAGAGCTTGAAGGTGATCTTCTAGATCTTTGGTTGTTTTGGCCACAAGAATTACATCATCTGCATACATGAGGAGTTTTACCACATATTTGGCTAAATGCACACCCTCTCCCCCAAATTTGTTTATCCATTCTTCTAACTTGTCAATGTACGGCCCAAATAAGGTCGGAGATAGAGGGCAACCTTGTTTGACACCTATGTCACTACCAAAACATTCGAGATAACCCTTCTGTGTTACGATTCTAGCTTTTACATGCTCATATAGTATGTGAACTGCTGCCTGTAGTGAATTGGAACCTCTAGCTCTTCCATTCTGCTCCATAATTTTTTCCTAGGCACTGTGTCAAATGCCTTTTTGAAGTCTACAAAACAGCAAAAAGCCTCCTCTTTTTTGTCCCATATTTTTTCCACTATGTGTACGAGCGTGATACAGTGATCAATAGTTGAGTGTTTGGGCCTAAAACCCGCTTTCCCCTTTGCTCTCTTTCCTTTTTCTTGCGCCTATTTGTTGATCTATTTGTTGATCCTCCGCTCTATCATACTCCCAAACAACTTTGCAAAGAGAGGGTTGATCATGATAGTTCGATAGTTTGAGGGATTATTTACATCTCCACTTTTAAACAAAGGAATGGTCAAGCTAGTTGTCCACTCAGTAGGGAAGCCATTTTGTATGACCTCATTGAAAATTTCTTTGATTTGCGGTGCCAAGATATCTACCCCCCATTTTATATGCTCTGCTTGAAGATTGTCTATGTCACGAGCTTTTCCGGTTGCTAACTTTTTTATCCCTTGAATAATGTCTTCAATTGTGAAAAGTTCTTTCTTGACAATGATAGTAGGTGGTGTCTCCTGTTGGTTACTACGCTGATACAGTTGTTTTGAATACTCCAACCACTGATTAACTGTTATGTTATTTTCGGTTTGCATCCTTTTCACGCTTAGTTCCTTCCAAAATTTCTTTGGTTCATGCTTCCCTAAATAAATCAATTCTTCCCTCCTTGTTTTAGTGTATTCTTCTTTTTTTGCCCTTACTAGTTTCTCATATGCTTTTTGTTTGCTCTTGTTTTACCCGTTGGTTCCTTTAGTAATCTTCGCATTTTTTTGCAATCTTCATCGAACCATGGGTTGGTTGGGAAGCTATTCCTTTCTTTCTTTTTAGGTTTAGCTCTCTTGCATTTGTTTAGAGCTTCTTGAATAACTTGCATTAACCATTCACTCTTCTTGTAATCTCTACTCTTGTGATGTAGTTCTTCCCTTTCTGTAACTTATTATTTAATCTTGCTCTAAAATTTTGCCGATTTTCATCTGTTAAGAGAATGTTTCCCTTGTGAGGATATTTATTTTGATTGCCTTGCAAGTGTTTTTCCCTTGGTTTGTCTCCATGCATTCGAAGTTTCATAACAATTGGGTTGTGATCTCCATGCATTCGAATCTTCCACTTCTAGCTCCTCTATTTTTGGTATGTAATTATGTGAGCATATTACATAGTCTATTACACTTTGTCCCTTATATGTTTTGCATGTATACTTTTCTGAATTTTTCCATTTGTTCATCCCATTGCAAATAATCAAATTGTATATCTTTGCCAAAGACCTAACAACTCTTCTCCATATTGCGTGATAGCCCCATGCTCATCTTAGAAGTCAGGTCCCTTTGTTGATTTTCCTCTTCGGCATCCAAAGAGGATTAATCTCAATATATTCGTTACCTTCTAGAATGTTAGCTTGCTTATTTGCTGTCCTTGCATTGAAATCTCCAATTAATATAATATCTCCCAACTTCTTGTATATTGAAATGTCTCTTTTTAGGGAGGAGTATGGGTCTTCTCTGTTAAGGTCATGTTTCTTATAGAATTTAGAATTCTTGGGAGCAAAATAACATGTTGCTATGCTAATAACCGACTTATTTTCTAGGATCTTTATCCAAATGTCTTGTTTGTTTTCATCTTGTTTTTCAATTTTAATGACCCTATCCCATTCCTCTTTTATTAAAACCATAATACCCCCATGCCCTTTGCCATTTCTCTTGCTTTATTCCATCTTGCTATTTTTTTGTATCCCACAAATTATGGAGTCCTACATCCATCGTGTTCATGTGTTTTTTGTCAATATGATTATATCTTTGTCTCTAGCAATGGGCCCTAACCCGGGTCCTCTTCTCCAAGGGAAACCTCTACAGTTCCAACTTACCATTGTAAGATGTTCCCGAGCGGGCCATACTCCCTATTTATTTTGGATTTGTTTAGATGTGATGTATGCCTTTCCATTTCTTAAATATGCTGTTTCCCTTCATTCCTTGCTTGCCCTCACCTTTTCCCATTCCTTATTTCTTTCTTCTTGCTGTAAAAATGTTAGGTCATCATCTAAATAAAATTGTGACCCTCTCAGCATGCCTCTGTTTCTAAGTAACCTTATTTTATCCTCGTAGCTCATCAATGTGACCCGAATATGTCTATCTCTGCCTCCTTCTCTCAGCCTGCCAATTCTGCTTACTTTTTTTATCTGACCCTTCCATTGTAACCGATCTGACAAGAAGTTCCTGGTTAAACGATTTGTGTCTTCCCTGTCCCCATAATCTTTCAACCCTTTGATGATTATATTTGTTAACTTCTCATGTCTTTCTTTCTCTTCTGTTATTTGAATTTTTACTTGCTTCTCTATCAACTCTTTTTGTTGATTGAATGGTTCTTTTACTACTTGAGACCATGTCTTTGTCTTTGCTAATTCATTTCGTAGCTCATTTTCTCTTGTTTCAATGTTTTGGAGTGTTTTCTTTACCTCTTTTATTTGATTTGCATTTGTTTTTTCCACCTCTATTGCATCATTGATTGGGGGATGGATGGCTTGTTTGAGGACATGCCATTCACGTTGACCCATGTTTGCAAGGTTTTGTAGCTTTGACACTTGCTCCTTGAGTTGGTTGTTTTCTTTTTCCAACCTCCGAATGGTGTTTATAACCTCATCTGATTTAGTTTCTCTTAATTTCTCCCTCCTTTCCATGCTTTCAAGTTTCTCTTTCATCTTCATTAGCTCTTGCACACAAAGTCTTGGTGCCCACATGAGTGGTGTAGTTGTCGGACTGTAAGTTTCTTCCTCATCTGAAAACTCATTTTGGTGATTTGCCTTTGATTGTTCCTTATTCTCCACTGTTTATGTGGTAGAATATTTTTTATTTTATTTTTTGATATGCCCTTTTCATTGTTGTTGCCCTTGCTCGAGCTTGTCGACGCCTTAATATCCTCCAATATTGTTTCTCATTGACATATATTGGTTCTTGCAATTGTTGCTTCCCTTCTTCCATTTTCAAACCCTTTATAGCCGAACCCTATGTACTATTGATCCGTTGAAATAAATGTGTAATAAAACCCTTCTTGCTATCCAAACCCTCCGTTGCAAACCCTTGCTGATAATAAAACCTTACGCCGCAAACCCCTATAACGAATGTATTTCTCCTACCTACTTAAATTGTTTTATAAATCGAAAGAGGACAAAAAAATATGCTTACCCGATGAAATAGATGTTTAATACAATACTCCGCCGCAAACCCTCTTTGCTCTGCCAAAAACCCTTTGCCGCAAACCCTTTAATTTTTTTGTGCTGATATTTCTTGTCTGGAGTGTACAGTTCAAATATTCTTCGTTCTATCGGCTCTGCTTCAGTATCCCCGAGCTTCTGTGTTGTGGCCTATTTTTAAGCGGACGTAGAAGAGATGCAGTCGTGGCGACGGCTTTGCCATGAGCCGTGACTTTGTACTGAATCACTCAATCCATCCTTCCATCTTATCCTTGTAAAATACAAACTCAGTTTGAGATTGAAGGGCGAAAAGTTCGGATATGGGCACCCTGCACCCTTCCGCCCTTTTATCTTTTTCTTACGAATTGAATATGTAAGACAGAAATCAAAGACGCCGCTGTCGTCCAAACCCAATGGAGGCATTATCGCCGGCGAGCATACAATGCTTGCAGCAGGCTATATAATCCTGCCTTGAGCTATTCACGTGACAGGCTTTATTGTAGCGGAGGCAAAGACGATCAATTGAAATTGTAATTGTGAGTGAAGAGACTGCATGAGTACGCCACACCAAAGGTGTCCGTCATATTTGAAGCATCCATGGGGCTGGATATTCCCATTCACGCTCATACGGCGAGTAAAAGTAGAGTATGTTTGCGCCTCCCCCACCTCAGCCTCAGTCCCCCACTTTTACGCAGCAGCAGCAGTAGGAGGAGGAATATTCGTTTACCTCCGAGAATCGTTAGCGTTGGAGTTGGAGTGTCCCGGTTTCGGCTGAGCTCTCCATCTCCACTGTTGTTTTCTATTGCTTTTGCCAGGTAACTGTTATTTGCGTTCATTACCTAATCAGCTTCTAAATTATTTTCCTTGATGTCTTTCAAGAGTTCACACTCTCTAATATTGATTGATAACCAAGGGAGTTTCTTATTCATCTGCACGCAATGTTTTCTCTACTTCCAAAACAGAGCCTTTGCGATATTTTGGGAGAAATGTATTCTGAGTTTTTTCCCTACAAAAGTTGAACGATACCTATAAGCTTAAGGGGATGTTGAACGGGCGTAATTTTGTCATATGACCCTGACGATTGGGATATGCATACATGCAGACTAGGCAAATTATCATTAAGGCGTTGTGAATCGTCTACAATTCGGAAATCTACCTGTTATCTTCAATTCTTTTTTATTTTTTCAATAAAACTAAATTCTTCCCTGAGTACAGGAAGGATCCGTTCATCTTTCTGTGAAATATGCCCTCTAGAGCCACATTCTCTTCAAATATGTTTTTGAATTTGATAAGCAGTAGAATGGCTTTAACTTTGGAGACTAAAAAGAATGTGTATGTAGGGATTTGATCTAGAAGCAAGTTGAAGTGTTTATGGCCACGATGGACCACGTTCAAAACCTAGTGGGCATTGTGGCTGCTGTGCTTCTAGTTATGTAGTTGTTGTACTGTGGTCCTGTACCATGTGATATGGTAATTTATGAAGTTAAGCGGGAACAAAAACTCTCTTCGATATTCAAACGGGGTTTGCCTAGTAAGAATAAAAGGCCAAATTTGGGATATATTTGAGTTCTGAAGATCTGCCTTATCGAGGTTATCCTCTCCTTGGTAAGTAGAATTTCTTTACACTTGTTCCATCACTGTGAAACAAAGTCTAAGAATATGAATGTCCTATGAGTTTACTGTAAAGCGGGGAGGACTATGAATTTGGTTTTAAGATTAAACTGGAGTGCTAAAGCAAAATTGCATGGGAGGTATAAGCCACAAGGCCCACAAGCATCCATGAATCCTTTTTCTCCATAAAAGTGAGAAGTCACAAGAAATTTGACATCAGAAAGGACAAAGGCATGCTACGTTTTAAAACCTAACAAAAGTGAAATAGCGTTTCGATTCAAATCTCTAATATATTAGTTTTAAGGTGATTGAGGCTTCAATGGTTTATTCTTTCTATAAGGGAAAGGTTTTCTCCACTTAATTAAATCTGTGTTCAATGCAAAGTCTGCTTCTCTTTACCCTGATCATTTATTTGCAGTAAGTAAAAAGATTCTTAAAATAAAAGTAGTTTATGAAATCTCAAACCAAATTAAGAAGGGAATGACTATTAAAGATGCATAATCCAAATAAACTGCTATGTGAAAAACCATGTTATGAATTTAAACTGATCATTGCTACTAAAGTTTAAACTGACTTAAATAACAGTTATGATTTAAAACATCAAAAAGACCGAACTTTGATCTTATAACTAAAAACTTACAACCAAAACTTGCATTTGAAACTAGCACATGCAAATCTTGGACTGATATACCTTTGTAAAAGTCAAAGCTATGGCTGAAACCTTGAATTTAAAGCTTCCAAAATGGACACATAGACCCAACAAATCTATATATGGTGAGTGCCATTGCACCCAAAAACTTGGTAACTTTAAAATTGTCTTCAAGGTAGGGTTACAATATGATAATTATTAAGAAAAAGGATATGCTTTAGACAATCTCTCAACAAGAAAATACAATAGCACACATATGGCAACGGATTGATACTATGTCCTATTTAACCTAATAACACTAAGTGAGGGTAGACCCCTAACTCCATATTACTCCATTGATGCATAATATAGGTGTCGCATGATAGGTACTTCATAATCCTAATTGACCATAGATATATAATATCATTAGTATGGTAATGGTGTTTTTGAAGGGAAGGATGGCTTATATGTTTGTTTTGTGTGTTGCATTTTGACTCTTAGTGTGATAAAAAAATATTTTTGATAATGTACTCTATAAAAATTCAAAGACGAAATATCTTAAGTAGGAGAGAAACTGCTACTATCTTGTTTTCTCTTCATATCATTTTTGTGCACCTCCTTTGAAGGGTCTGTTTACTTTTCTAACACCTTGCAGATTGAATACACAGGTTCATGCATGCTTTGATGTTCCCCTATTCCTGTAAGGGAAAATTACAGGGTTGATCTCCATTGGAAGTTGCCTTCTTTTGAATGCTAGGTGCAACACAATAATGCTCCTCTGAAGCAACTTTCCACCAATTGGCCTTTTGCTTCCTTTTTTCTTGTAACAGCTGAAAATCCTTGTCAGAAGAGAGAATTTGTTGTTCTGATGTCTTTTGGCTTGATTCTTTGTACATGGACATGAATTAGCTAAATGACCATATTCAAAATATTGCTGGCCTATGAAAGCAAATTCAGTTGGGAGGCCTTTCCTTAGATCCATCTCCACACATAGAGAGGCAAATGTGGTTTTGAATTTACTCCATGTTCTATTATCCAAGGCAATAGAATTTTCAACAGTATTTCCAATTTGTTCTTTGGGTCAATGGCATAAAAAAAATATAGAGGCGAATTTGAAGACCTAGTCAATACTAGGAAAAAAGAAAGAATTTCAACCAAGGGGTCAAAACATGAATACCAAGGCTTCATAAATAGCTGGACACCCTAATGAAGTGAAGGATCTGTGCTGTAAATTGGATCAAAATCCATCTTTCTATAAAAAGTACAGTGAAAAAGTTGGAAGGCTGGGGTACAATGGTAAATTTTTACCTTATTTGAAATGAAAGGAGATCAATTTTGGCCTATCTACTTAGTCAAAGTCAGAAGAATGGGCCAAAAATCATTAAACCTATCTCATTGAGCATAGAAAAAATATTGGAGGTTTCTTCATTTGTTGGAAAAAGTAGAGAGAGGTGAAGAAGCTTTATCAACATTTAAATCCTTGCCTGTGAGTGGGCACAGAATTTGTGCCTAATCTAGACAATTTTTTGGATCCATCCAAAGAACCCTGTTTATGCTGGCCAATATTTCTTTTTGAAATAGCATGTTCTGCTTAAAGGTCAACATCTTTGAATGAGGCTTTATCTAGGGACTTAAAAATTTTGCTTAATGCTTGGTCACCATTAGAAACCTTGCATGTTCTCTCAAGTACTGGTGCTGGTACGTCCTTCTTGGAAGAAGTCGAATCTCTTCCAGGGCTCTATATAGACTTTGATTTTGAATATTGTCCCTTTTTGAACCTCGTGATGCTTGTCTTCTATGCTGATGTCTAACTCAAATGTGCACGTCTCAAGTCTAGTGCAATAAGTACTCTCTCTCTCTCACACACACACACACATACACACCCACACATGTGAGCGCACACATGTGCATGTGTGCATGCACACACATACAGAAGGTTATGCACACACACACGGAAGGTCTGGGTGCACGCATGTAGGCATGCATGTGCACACACATGCACGCACACACATTTAAGGTCTGGATTGTGGGGGGTGAGGTGTGTGTGGGGAGTAAGGGTAAAATATTTATATTGTTTAACAAAAACATATTACATCGATGTTATAATGGGGCTGTGAAATCTTAATTTAAAGTTTAAATTATTAATATGAAACTTGAAATCATGTATGTTGACTTTGACCAAAATACATTCAAAACTGTTATTAAGAAAACACTTTTATCCTTGGATAATATTGCATTACAAAACATATTATATTTTCATATAATATATGAGTAGCATCAACTCCAAAGGCAAACAATGAAAAGACTTGAAATAAAACAGATCAGTCCAGGATGCTCACCATAAGAACAAAGGTGTCATATATAGAGACCATTACGAACATAAATTGTAATCACCATGTCGAAGACTTTGATAAATGCTATGCACAAAATTATGCAAGTTCTCATCATTTTGCAGGTGGCTCAAATGGTGGTAGAGTTCTTGGCAATTCTCTCATTTTGCTGTTCTGTTTGAGTCTCTACTTCACATAATTCTCGTGATGTGCCATGCTAGAAAAATTGTCTATGTTGTCAAATTTAACATTCGGTTGCACACATGTCAAGCATCACTCTCTAATCTATTCACTACCACATCAAAATGATCATGGAGCCTTTGCTTTTGCACTTGCAAAAAATCTTGAAATTTGCAGAAAATCTTGAAATCTCATGAAATGCTTATCCCTTTGAAGAGGATTTTGAGTCCAAATTTCTTGTCTGATACAATTTGACACAATGGCATTGGCAGAAATAGATTTAGAGGGAACCTGGTCTGTAAAGACTTTGAAGGTGATTGACTGCCATGGGCCCATAAGGACTTTGAAGGGGATCAATGGGTGTGGAAGTGTCCATCATGTTGGTGGAATTCATTTCTTGCTCATTCTCAAAGTTGGCAATGAGAGCAAATACGTGAAAGTTGCAGGAAGCTGGCAGAATAGTTTAAAATGGAGAAAATGTATCTTGTTTTTGTTGGTAAGGGTTCAATTTAAATAGGTCATGATCTTATAGTCAATGTCTTCTAAATTCGGTTATTGTTATTCCATTTAAGATGAGTATGTGGTGTATCACAGGCCAAAATTGAAAGGATGTCTTCTTGCCTAAAATACAGCTTCCTACACTTTATGATGATGGTTTAAGTGTTAGGTTGCATATTGCATCCCTTATGTCCTAAGCTATTGAGTTGCTTGTCCCATTGATTGCAACCATCAAGGGGGATTGTATTCTAATTGAAGGGGTTAGTGGTGCTATTTTGAGGGATGTGGCTCCTTGTCGTTGTCATATCAATATGATGAAAGCTTTGTTCATACTCAAAGCATTAAAAGCTCTTACACATGGCACATGCTATGAGGAGGTAAGAGGCAGAAAGAAAAACCAATGCCACTCTTAATCATGCTTCATGTTGAAGGGGTGCTCTTGATTGGCTAGATTTCATAGGTAGTTGAATTGGCAAATGCATGAGTTGGTGCATGAACACGAGCATCCATGTGAATATGAGCATAGACATAATCATGAATGTCGCAAGCACATCGAATGAGTTTTACATAGTCATGTCATATGTTTTTCATTGACTAATATTATTGTCACTTATGTAGTTGTTATGAGATGCGTTTGTACTAAATATTATGTAATGTGTTAAGGGTTATATATACCGCCTATTGGTTCCTGTTATGCCTATATGTATGCTATCTAACCTGGTTGACGTATGTTGGTTGTGTGTGTGTGTGTAGTCAATATAGAGATGTGTGGTTTGTATGTTGTTTGCTCGACCAAATCATGACGTATTGCCAACATTGGAATTGAAGGATACATGTTGTGCACCTTGTATTTACATGTATTGAGTTTTTCTCATTGCGTTTCTTTACAATTTCTCATATTTTGGAATTATAATATAGTGTGTTGCATTGTATCTCTTTATGTGTTACTAGAATTTTCACGTGCTATGTCTTGGCACTGTTGCTTGAACGAAATTGGGTTGAAGTTGGTTAGATGGAGTTGCAATGAATATCTCACTATAGAAGATAAACAATGAGGGCAATGGGAAGATCCAAGTGTAGTCTATAAGCATCAAATTCGACAATACCTCTTCCTCCTTAGGATGAGGGAAGATGGGAGCTGGAAAACGAAAGTGATGCAAACTTCTTCCTTGATGTCAATGAATGGCCAAGTGAAGACGAGTTTGAAGATTTGTAAAACCTGATTTGCCTAGAGAGGTTGATACTTAGATGTGATTGAGGTAGTTGTGCTTTTGATAGTGCATAGGACAAGAGTTAGCTATTGAAGAATTTGTAGGTTGACTCATTCGACAATGCATGTGATGGGAGTCTAGTAATGGAGCAATTGCAGGTTGGTGCGTTTGACATTGTGTGATAAGAGTCTGTCACAATATTAATTGTGAGGCGATGCTCTTGACGATGCATGCGACAAGAGTGGGACATGGATGCTATTGTAGTGTGGTGTTTGATGGTTTGTGTGACAAGAGTATGATATGGGAGTGACCGTTGCCTATGTCGAATCAACAGAATCAACTAGTTAGAATTAGAACGACAACCAAGGTTGGGTAACACATAAGTGTTCCATATTTGATGGTGGTGAAATAAAAGACACTTTCAAACATTTAAAAACTTGCATCATGATTTGGAAGGCCAATGGGAAGATGAATGAAGTAGATTAGAGGTAGTTATTCTGTGTAACATTGTATGGAACAATAGTAGAGTGGGATGCAAATTTTCTAGAGAGCAAGAACTAGACCTGGGAAAAGTTGTAAGAATCCTTTGAGAAGGGATTTAAGTTGCACAATAATGATGAGGTCGTTGCAGAAATTTATAGAATAGAGCAAAGTGAGATGGAGTTTATTTTCTTCTACACTAGAGGTTCAAAGTGTTGGTCAACTAACCATAGGAGTTGTACGTCATATTGAAGAAAAGATGGTTTGTGATGGACTTCTTCCTATGCATAAGAAGAAGATCAAGATGGTACCTTCAACATCATATCAAGAGGTGAGCAAGTGATGAACTTGGGAAACAATTTGAGGATATGATTTGATGTTGGGGTTGAGAAGTTAGGGACTATGAAGACGAGAGGGACTTGGGGAACAAGAGTGACTTTTACGTAAAGAATGATGACTTTGAGAATGAGAATGAGTTGGAGAACAAATGTGTCATGATGAATGCGCGTGATAGAGCAAGAACATTGATAGATGCTCTTCGTAAGGATATAAGCATACGTTTGAAAAATACAAAAAATGGATAGGATGCAATATGCATTGATTCTAAAGAAGCAAAATAGACATTTTGCAATAGTTTTCAGGATGAAGGACATACGACAAAGGAATTTTGCTTTACTCTAAAGAACAATCAACAGGTCCATGTTTTTTTTTGTTGGAGAACAAGGGGTTGTACTCGGGTCCCCCACCCTTGACAAATCACAACTCTCTTCTTTAGAGCTTGAGAGTTTACAAATAGATTCACTTCTCATCTCAATTGAGATGCTATAGCTAGAAACCTACATCATTTTACATAAAATGTCTGAATTCTTGATTTTCATTTTTTGGATTTTTTAAATTTTCTGTGTGAATACAAATATTCCAGAATTCAGCATCCTTCTTGACATTTTCCTATAGCAACCTTCACAATACCAAAACTTCACCTCTACTATCTATGCATTGCATCTTAGTAGAGTAATATTTCCAAAACATCGCACTATCATAGTCCGCTTTACCAAATCTGGATTGCTAGTTTCCTTCCTGAAGCACAAGTGCAACCACAAAAATTATAATAAATAGTTTATATGAAAACACATTAATGTTATAAAATAAAGCAAATATTACCAATGGAAAACATTAAAGTAAATCTTAATCATTATTTGATTCAGGCAGTCAACATTTTCTTGTCAACTTCAACTAAACTTACTACTTCCTCTAACCATGGAAAAGAGAATTTAACTTCATGATCCTCAATTAAAACCCCTCTATTGGCTAGCCTATCTGCACATTTGTTTCCTTCCCTTAATGTATGTGTAAACCTAATTTCTTCAAACTCTTTAGCAAGATCTTGAATTTCCACAATTATCTCTTGTATGTTCCATGGAGCCTTTGCTTTCCTCAAAATTGCATTTATTACTATGAGTGAATCACCTTCCATCCATACTCTATTCCATTTCATTTGTTTGCATATTTTTAACCCTTCTAAAGCTGCCCAAGCTTCAACTTCATTATTTGTCTTAAATCCACTATTGAAAGCGTAATGAGACAAAATCTCTCCTCTATTATTTCTAATTATTCCTCCTCCTGCTGGTCTTAGATTTCCTTTAGATGCTCCATCAAAATTCAATTTGACCAACTCCACATCTGGTGGTTTCCACTTTATATTCTTTGCCTTCTTTTTGTTTCTCCTGTACCCAACATCATAATTCCATTTGATGACTTGACTCCATCTATCAAGGCTCTCTGCTTCTAGATTAGGAATTGGGTGAGTTGATAGGGTTGGATTAGACTCCTCTATGGCTAAACATATCTTCCTTTTCATTACCTCTAAACTGCTTTCCTTTCCTTTAAATATTCTTCTATTCCTTTCTAGCCATATAATCCAAAGTATTGTATCTTTTGATATATCCTATATTGTCTGTAAAGCCTCACTTTTAAAAGTGCTCTGCCATTGCTTTAACCATTCTTCAATTCTGCCATTCATCACCATGCATTTACCAAACATATTAAGAATCCATTGCCATAGTTTCTAGACTATTGAGCAATGTCCCAAGAGATGGTCTATACTCTCCTCCTCCTTTTTACAAAGAACACATTGTGAGGGGCCATGAAAACCCCTTTTCATAAGGTTATCCTAGGATAAAATTCTTCTATGACCTACTAGCCAAACAAACATTTTGACTTTAGGAATGCTTGGGCTATCCCAAATATCTCTCCATATTCTTGTGATATTCCTATTTTGTTGGTGCTTTACATTATATCCACTTCTTGTTGTGTATTCTCTTGAGCTATTCAACTCCCAAATCAATTTATCCTTGGCTCCCCTTGGAATAATCATTATTGTTATCTTTCTACTCAATTGCCTCCTAGCATCAATGTCTTGTATACTTGTAAAAAAATATTCTTTCCATTTGTATCTTCCTTCTTGATCCTTGTACAAAATGTTTGAAACCCTATCACCATATTTATCTTGAAGTAATCTCATCCAAGGTTTCAAAATTGGATCTAGATTGAGTGGTTTTTTATCACACCAAGTATCCATCCAAATAGAATTTTTTCTCTAGTTCCCACCACCCATCTTAAACCTTTAATCACTAGATCAATAGATTTTTTAAAACCATTCCAAAGTGCAGAACCATTTGGTAGAGAGAATGTAGTAAATATTAAGCTTGGGTCATTGGGCTCAACATACTTAGAAGAATTCTTGCCCATTGTCTTTGACTCTCTTTGTACAATCTCCAGATTACTTTTCCCTTAAGAGCTAAGTTTGCATCTGTAAGAACTCTTAAACCGAGACCTCCCCTAGTTTTATCATCACACACCTTGCTCCATTTCACCAAAGGAAATTTCCTTTTATCATGTAATCTTGACCACAAAAATGATCGCATAATATAGATTAAACTTTTTCTATTGATTTTGGCATAGTATACAATGACATATAATATGTTGGAATGGCCTGTAAGACTGACTTAATTAGTTGCACTCTTCCTGCTAATGATAACCATCTACCTTTCCATGTCGATAGTTTATTTTGAACTTTACTTATAATTGGATTCCATAATTCTATCCTCATTCTCCCCTCAAATAAGGGCATCCCTAGATAAGTTGTTGGTAAATTTGCCTCCTCCATTTGAAGTAACCTGCATATCCTTGCTTTGATTTTAGTTGGAGTGTTTAGGAAGTAAATTTTGGATTTTGTCCTATTAACTTTTTGCCTTGATGCTCTTTCATATTCCTTTAATAAGTTATTCAAAGCTCTGGCCTCGTTTATCCTTGCCCTCCCAAAAGGGTTGTATCATCTACAAATTGTTGATGGGTGATGTTGTCGATGTTATTACTAGCCTTAAGTCCACTTATAAGCCCATATTTGTTAGCCTTCTTCAAGTTCCTACCCAAAACCTCTGCCATAATAATGAACATATATGGTGATAGAGGATCTCCCTGTCTAAGACCTCTCTTGGCTTTAAATGATTCTGTTACTAACCCATTGACCAACACTGAATATGAAACTGTAGAGACACAAGCTTTAATCCATCTAACCCATTTCTTCCCAAATCCAAACTTTTCTAATACTACAAAAAGAAAATCCCATTTAACCCTATCATAGGCTTTACTCATATCAAGTTTTAAGATCATTGCTTTCTCTTTTCTTGAAGTTGTTGAATGTATAACTTCATGAGCTACTATGATCCCATCTAGAATCTGTCTCCCTTTCACAAATCCTCCTTGCTCTTCTGAAATAATTTTGTCTAACAATGGCCTTAATCGATTCACCATCACTTTGGAGATAATCTTATATGCCATATTACATAGGCTTATGGGTCTAAATGAATCAAACAATTTTACATCCTTCTTTTTTGGAATCAGGGTAAGATATGTTGCATTTATTTTATAAGGTATGTATTGTTTTACCCTAGACTGTTCCACTACCACCAATAAAGAATCCTTCACTATATCCCAATTATGTTGGTAAAATGTTGTAGAGAGCCCATCTGGACCTAGGGATTTATCCTTATTAAAAGAGAAAAGAGCTAAATGAACTTCTTCTAGAGTAATAGGCTCCATCAATTTTCTATTGTCTTCATTCGTTATAATTGAAGGTACTTCTTGTAGAAGTTTATCATTAAGAACTTCAGACTCCTCTGATCCTAGAATATTTTGATAAAAAGACCTTGCCTCTTTTCTAATTTCACTCTGGTCTTCAATCCAAACCCCTTCTACTGATTTAATTCTACTAATTTTGGATGTTGATCTCTGTACTATAGCCATCCTATGAAAAAACTTTGTATTTTTATCTCCTTTTAACCAAGTCTGTCTTGATTTTAATCTCCAAAATTTCTCTTCCTTACTCAAAATATTATGATATTCACTAAGCAACTCCCTTTCCTCTGAGCTTGGATTATTATGATCACCTTTTTGGAATTTTGAAAGTTTATCTTTTAGTTCTTTTTCTTCTCAAAAATATTTCCAAAAGTGTTCTTGTTCCATTCTTTTAATTTAGATGTCATTGATTTAATTTGTTTTGGAAGTGTATACAACCCATTATTTCTTGAAGAATTCCACGTTTGTGCTATCATATCAACAAATTGAGGATGGTCTTCCCACATCATATTTAAAATATGATATTTTTTGAATTCACTTACCACCATTTTAACTCTTATTGGCCAATGATCTGAACCAATCCTTGTTAAGGTATTAATTTTAGCACAAGTCCCTTCATCTAGCCAATGATATGAGAGTATGCATCTATCTAATTTTTTTGCTATTAGGTTTTGGCCTCTCTTGTTGTTGGTCCATGTATAGTTGTCTTCTTCAAACTCAACCTCCCATAGATTATTGTTTTGAATAAAAGTTGAGAAATCTCTCATACTTTGGGTTAATTTCCTAATTCCCCCAAATTTTTCATCTAACTTGGTTATGGCATTAAAATCTCCTATGATCATGAATCAGGTTTCTTGGTCTTTACTTCTCATAAAGGCTTCAATCCCACTCCAAACTTCTAATCTACTTGATTGAGTTGTAGGTCCATAGACATTGATAAGGATGAAAAGAATATATGCAAAGTAGCATGTGACTAAAGAGGCTATCCAATGCCTAGTTTTATGAATGGTTACATAGGAGGTTCTAGTAGGATTCCAACAAGTTAGAATTCCCCTTCCGCTCCTTCAGAATCCATAGCATCCCATTCACATCTCGCCCATACTGCTTTCATAGTTTTTGAAACTTCTTTTGTCATTTTAGTTTCTTGGATACAAAGAATATCAGGCTTATTACTTAAATAGAGGTCCTTGATACACCTCTGCTTTGAGGGGCATTAGCACCCCTTATATTCCATGAGATGATAATCATGTCTCATTAGGGGCTATTGGCCCCACTTGTAAATTACCAATATCATTTTGTTGTTTGGTAAAGAGAAGTTCAACCAACTTAGTTTGTGTTCCTTTCTCTATGTTTGCTCTTGCTTCCTTGGATCTCGCTTGATAATTTGAGGGTTTTCCTCTTTTTGCCTTGCTTGTATTAAGAGTAGGTCTTATTATTCTATTCCTCAATATTCTTTCACAACTTTGTTTTTCATCACATTTATCCTCTCCTGGCTCTACTACAGAAGCTTTTGACTTGTCTTGCTCATTTTTTGGTATTTCCTTATTAATGGTAGAGGTATTAACATCTAACATTGCATTTTCTTTACCATTTTTTTCTCTTGAATGGTGCATGGTACTTCAAGAGAGTCTTCAAAATCTGATGAGACACATTCCTTAGGTTCATCGAGAATGTTCGTCCCTAAATCAGGATCATATTGAATAGATGGTTCCTTGTTAATATGTTGAACTTATTGTATTGTGTCCTCTAAGCTTTGATCTACTTTTTCTTCATAGGCTAAAGCCTCAAAAGAGTTGGTATTTCTTCCAATATCCTTCCTTACTGGTCTCCATTATTTATTTGCTTTCATTTTTCTAGATCTATTTTTTGGAAGTTGAAAACCATCTTCATCCATATCCATTTGTAAGTTTCTCTTGCGGTTTTCTACATATGATTCTGTTGGGCTCTTCTTAGGGCATGATCTCTCAATATGCCCCACCTCATGACATCTTCTACATCTAAAAGATATGTTTTCATAATCTATGGTTTGGGTCCACATCTTATCCCCATACTTAAGAATGATTGATTCTGGTAAAGCTTTACTTATATCAATCATGACCAATATCCGAGCATAAATAGCCAAGAATCCATCTTTTGTAGTATCTGAAATCTCAAGGAATTCTCCTAGAGTGTTGCCTATTGCCTTGAAGGTATCTATTTCCCAAAATTCAATGGGCAACCCATACATCCTAACCCAGACTGGTACTAGGGATAGATTTACATTTTTAGGTGAAAAGCCTTCATACCAATGGGTAAGGAAGAGTCCTGCTCTTCCCATAAACCAAGGACCCCCTTTTAGGATTCTATCTCTTTCTTCCCTAGAACAAAAAATGGCTAGGAAGAAACCTTTGGGAAGAAAGGATAGAATCACTCTTGGAGACTTCCAACTCCTATCAATCCATTTTCTCAAGGTTGAAGCCCTTGGCCAATACCCATTAAATTTACCAAAAATTGCCCTATCTTGGAGCAATGAGGATCGATCCTCTGTGGTGCGCTCACTAACCTCTACCACTAGAGATGATTCTAAGGATTTAGCTATAAATCGGTCCATGGAAAGGAAACTAAAACTCAAAATCTACTGAAATTTACTAGAATATCCTATAGCGAATATAATATTTGATAAAAAATTTATAATAATTTGCATGCAAAATTTCTAAGATAAAGAAGGGAAAAAGAAACTTAGCTGAAAAATTCTATGCCCAGATAGAATGTCTTGCCTCACTGAAGTCCTAGCCCTTCATTGCTCCTCCCATCATCCGAACCCTAGCTGACAAATATTTGCAATTTCGTTTTTCGCGACTTGAAAAATCGTCACTGCCCTTGTTCTAGATGGCTGACTTCACAGGGTCGTATCTCCCTCAATATTGCTCGGATTCCTTCATATGACCACTCATTTTAAAGCTATTCAAATTCCGCACAAGTTGGTCCAAGAAACAATTGAATCATATCAATAGGTCCATGTGGAATAGAGGGAGACTTCCAATTAGAGGTCTTATAGTGTTGAGCTTTATAACAATTGCCATGGTAATAGAAGCTAAATTGAGCATGACATTGAGGGCGAACCCAATGTGCAATGTTGTAAATGTCATCTATGGAGGCACTTTGTGAAAGATTGTCAAAATATCAAGATGAATTAATGATGTGCAAAGGGCTCTAAAATCACAAGGATAGTTGAAGCCCCAAGCAAACTATCATGAAGTTGAGGAGGCAGAACATCCCATGGGCAATGAGTGGTGAGTTGTGCAATTGGCAATACTAACAAAGACACAACCAGAGGAATGGGAGATTGCAAGGCAAAGAATTGGACTGACATTTTTTTTCTTCTTTTGGATGTTTTAATTTGTAGACGAAGGACAAGAATAGGGATGGAACGAGCAACTTGTTTGGAAGTGAATGAGAGCAACTATTTAGTCGAGATGATAGAGGATGCCATTCGGATAAGCAAGCAAGATGTTTAGATGATGAAGGATATCACCTTGGTGAGTAAGTTTGTTGTCTAGATGATGAAGGATGTTACATAGACTTGGAGGAAAAACATGGTTTGGGCAATGACAAAGTAATTTTAGGTAAAGATAGTGAGGATGGATCAAGAATAAAGTAGAATAGAAGGTTCTTAACATCCACGAGGCCAAAAACAACCACAAGTATTTCCCAAATTTGAGAGACGGACGAACTGTGAATGTATGCAAAAACGAGGCTATGAGACAACATATAAATGGCAGCAGGTTCTGTGTGAGTTCTAGGATTCCACAAGTGATGAGGAGCTAGAACATTGTCCTGATTTACGTCCAAGAGAATTGGGGTCTATGTGGAGACTTTCAACGATACATTCTTGATTCAACCTAGGTGATCGAGGGACTTGTGGCACCAGTCATAATTACTTTGTACATGATAACTACTATAATTGTCAAAGTTATGCTATAAATTGTTTTGATTCAACTCACCTTAATTATTTCTTAAAGGAGAAAAGAAAAGAAAATCAAGTATTAAGAGGAGCTTGTCAATCAGGGTAGTGATGCCAAAAAAGGGAATAACAAGGTTGTATGCCATGGAGGGGAATTAGAGTCAAGGATTGATCACGGAAAGGGTTGACTGACTGTGAGATGCTACTAGAATCATCACCAAGGTAGTTCCAGGGAGATTTCCCATTAGGCAAAAAGGGAATAACAAGGTTGTATGCCATGGAGGGGAATTAGAGTAGGATTGACCACGGAAAGGGTTGAGTGACTGTGAGATGCTACTATAATCATCACCAAGGTAGTTCTAGGGAGATTTCCCATCAGGCACATTGTTCCTTCATGTACTTTAGAAATGTGCTGCATGAATTAATGTTCAAGGAAATTGTGGGAATTGAATTACAAGGTTTTGCTTTGATAATGAGCATTCAAATTGCAACAATTATTATTAGAATTACCAAGAAGGAATTGTTGTCTGCAAGGCATGCCATTATTGTCTTAGATGGAGAAATATCGTGAGAAGGGAATGCTTTCTCCTTAATAGGGGTCCTCCTTCATAATTGAGATGACATCATCAACTAAAAGAAAACAACGAAATTATATGCAGTCCTTGTTGAAGTTGCCATTGCATGAGAATTTGAATGGTTAACCACAAAAGTGGGTAATTTCGTCAGTTGAGGATGCAAGGGGATCAAAGATGGTATTGCCAAATAGGAAGCCATCCTTATAGGCTTCAAGGCTGTGTTACACAGGGACGCGTCCCCCCATCCCCCGCGTCCCCTAGCACGGGGGGATGGCATTGGGGACGTTTCCCCCTGTCTCCCTTTTGGGGGACGACTGGGAAACGTCCTCGGGGACGCTTGAGGCCTACAACCTCCCGTCCTTGGGACGTCCCTGGGGACGGCCAGCCGTCCCCCATGGCTGGGCGTCCTCAGCCAAAAGAAAAACTAAAAAAAAAAATTAAAAATGAAAATTTAATAAAATAAAAAGCATTGAACATTTGTGTTCTTCAATCTGTTCTTTAGTACATTGTTGATATGCAGTGGTTTCTTATTTCAAATGTTCACGCTTAAAAATAAACTTTAAAAATAATAATGATAATAATTATTGTTTTCACTCCAACTCAAAGACGACTTCTTGGAGACAGAAGAAATCCATCTTTGAGGAGCACTTGGGGCTGTTAACAGAAGGCAATAAATTGAAGAATTAGCCAAGTTTTGCTTACTGAAGTAGTAACCATATAACCATGTTTGGCTTACAGACTTGTATTAGCAGAAACTATTTGGAAACCCCTATCACCCCATTTCAATGCCATGAAAAGTTAGATGCAAGCATCCTATATCTACCTGACAAATATCTGCCACAACTTCCAGATGGAAGTTTCTATCCCAGACAGTTCCAATAAAATCTTCTCTTTCTTCAGACTGATCAACCCTTTCCCCTTTACAGGTACCCTTACCACGCAAAAGAATTTAAATACATGCTCCCCTTTTGTCCACCAAGCTGAAATTTCTCCACGGCCGTCAATGGATGAAACAGCCAGCCTACAAATGATAAAATGGCTCAAAGGAGAATGTACTGGGATGGGTTTTTAGGTTTGTGTTAGTGATTGGGTAGGGCACCAACCTGCCTTTTAGTTTTCATTTGACTTTTAGTTTTGAGGTTTGTGAAGGGCTTTCTGCGCTAAATGATATGGTGAATAAGGTGGAAACAATGCTTAGGTTCAAAGGTCATGGTTTGCAAGTTGGTTCTATTATCATTTACTTCTTTGCATTTGCACAGCTGTTTAAAATCTTGTGTGTTAAATTAAAATGGTTGGGGCTACTTATAACATCCATAAACCCGAAGGCTTCGCTCGATTTACTATGTAGAAGCCTAATAACATCGAATCAATATAAAATATGTACTGACATTATGAAATGTTGATTATTATCCCTTGATTTCTGATGCAGTAAGATGCGCAATATTATTTCTCTAGGAATGAAAACCCTACTATAGGTACGCAATTGTAAATACAGCTTGACTGGTATAATAATAAAGGTTAAAATATTTTAGATATAAAATTTAAGGTTCAAATGTTCAATGTTCAATGCTTTTTATAGTAGCTGACCATTTATGCTGATTGCTGTCATATTTGAACAGTTAGTGACTGAAATTTTTTTAAAAAATGACAGTCTTTGCTTGAACATTGGTGGCTGAAAAAATGATGACTGTTATAAACTTATAACTTATACTTATTGTTTGAATGTTAAAACTTAAAAGTTAAAAGCTGAATAATGTGGCATTCATTACTTGAGCAATAGCAACTAATTTGGTTAACTGTTAGAGATTGGCAGATTGCACTTGATATCCTTGGCTGAACCTTCAAGTTATATTTGTTGAAACAATTAAATGGCTGCACTTAGTAACTAATATCAATATGAATATCCTAATATCATTTTTGTTGTGTGTAGAATTCTGAATGTGTAGATTATTCTAAATTTCTAAAAATTTTCAATTTTCATAGTATTATACCAGCCGTCCCCCCCAGCCGTCCCCGAGCCGTCCCCCACCGTCCCCCCGCCCCCCATCCCCCAGGCTTGTGGAACCTTGCTTCAAGGGCACAAATAGCAAAGTAGAGGATGTTTTGTGGAGTACCATCACCCATAGGGCTTTCGTCTCTATTTTTGAAAACACAACTACCATCACCTCTTGGGACGCCTTTCTATTTGTTGTTGCTATCCCGTTCACTTCCAACATAGTTGTAGTCACCCCCAAATCCTTGTCATGAAGATAGCACAAGGAGAAATTGAAATTGGTTAAGAATGGAAGGGAGTCCTCCTCAACATTACCATCATATACAAGAGTGCCATTCTTGATATCTTCAACATATCTTTTGTCTTCAACATGTTTGCCATCCCTCTTATTGCCACGTAATTGCCATCACCTAGGAGATGAAAGAAGTTGTAGACCATGTTATAGTTGTCGTCCCTCCTAGAGCCACCTCCTTTTGAGCAATCCCTTTGTGTGTTGTCTTTTCTGAGCCATTGCCCAATGTGCCATCCCTTTGTTTATAGAGGCATCTTTCTTTCGGTTGTCAAAGCAGGTTTTCAGCTAGAGAAAGAAGCCTTTCTTGCATGTTGGAAGGAGTCAATCTATGTAGGCAGATGATTTGACACATGAATAAACACTAGGTCTACATGAGTGCATGCATGCATGGATGCACGAGTTTATAAGTACATCCGGGCATGAATGCATGTGCTACATGTTGGTCATATTGTAAATAAAAGTTTATCATAGATTACTGCTGATATGTTCATATATGTAAAGCTGAGCATTGGCATAGTAACCTGAATGCTCTGATAAGGGTGTCTATCTTTGTGTTCCTTGATGTTTTTGGAATTCATGGCATCTACACAGTAACTTGATTGCTTTGAAAAAAGTTTCAAAATATATTGTGCCTTTGGAATGTTGCTGGAGCATTTGTAAGACCAAAAGAAATGACTGACCACTCATAACGGCCATATTAAGTTTTAACACTCAAGGGACTAGAACCATTTGTTTGTTTTTATTTGGTTAATATGGAATTGAAATGGGTTCCATCCATATTACATCATGATCACATAGTGGTATTACAACAGCTTGAGGAATTTAACCAATTGAGCAATTGCCTTTGGATGAACTAGAATCATTTATTGAGTGAGGTTAGATGTTGAATAAATCATGCCGTTATGACATAAATACCATGATTCTCTTTTGCATGAGAAGAAAGAAATTACATTAATGGCCTTTTGGTTAAGTGTGGCCCAGGAGGCACTTAGGGACATAAAGTTGATGCATCCTCCATGCACTGGCTGCAGGTGTGGCTGCATCAATAAGTAAATTTTACTTGCAATAATTTTGTTGAGAAATTATAGAGATGTGCAATGAATTGTGTCATTTCATGAGTGATAGAAATGGTGCTTTTGGAAATGATAGTGTTTGATACTATTCTTTCATCACAGGCAGTTGTCTGGAGGCATCTTTGCTTACCTTTTTGTGTAAGCTGACCTGGAGAGTTCTCCTTCCCAGCATGTTGTCTTGACTTTTCCATTTCAGATGTCTTTGAAGTGCCGATGTCAAGATTTTACCATTGGATTACTGCTGATATGTTCATATATGTAAAGCTGAGCATTGGCATAATAATCTGAAGGGGCCAAAATTGGCAGGATGGGTTTAAAGGGGCCACAATGGGCGGGACAGGTCAATATTTACAATGTGATTGCTTTTCCAAGATCTGACTCGGCCCATGTGTGAACTTGGGTTTACATTACAATAATATTTTGTGGATTAGAATTGATGTTAACTGGTTATTTACCATACCAGGTTGTCCATGCCTTAGTCAAAAGGGTCAAGACTCAAAGAAGTACATGATTGAACCAGTATCGATTATGTCATACATTGCATGCTTATTTCATATGCATATAACTTAAACACAAACACTTTCAAGAAATCCTTAAATGTACAAGATGGTGACAATTCTTTTTATTGATGTACAACCAGTACGTCTTTAGACACATGCTTTACCCTTGCTTTAACATACATGTTTCATGGAATTTCCTGGCTGCGCATGGGTTTATATCTGACAATGATAGTCATGCAGCAATCTCGGTATTTAGCATATTTACTATGTTATTACTCTTTCCAAATCTCCCTTGGCCTATGCATGAATTTGAGTTTACAATATAATTTTTTTGTTTAAAAGTGCAATGGAACTGATGTCAATTGGTTTTTTACCATGCTAGTCTATCCACACGCTAGTCTATTATATTGATTTATATAGCTTTATATTGTCCATTGTGTGCTTATTTCATATCCATATAACTCAAACACAAACATGTTGAAGACAACCTTGAATTTACATGATTGAAGCAATTTGTTTCATTGATATACAACCAATACATCTTTAAACACATGGTTTGGACTTTCTCTGTCATATGCTGTTATTCCTGCTTCTTGACCAACACCTCAATCTGCTGTTCATGTTGAGCTGTTTCATTGTCTAACAACAAATGAAGCACAGTAGTCCCTATTTATAACCTCTGACAAGAGGATCTATGTTCATCTGCAATTGCTGTTGGTTATAAATATTTGAGCGAGGTGTCGATCTACTCTTGAGAAGTTAATTATTTTGCTAGCTTCTGGTTTTCAACTATGCTAGTCCGCAAAGTTTATCAATCATTTCTAACTGTTTGTTTCTCTGTCAAATAAAGTTTTGCCTTGTCAAGTGCAATTTATAAATGTTTATATCATGCAAAAACATGTTCTTGAATTGTGCTTAAACAAGAGAACATGGATATGATCACATACACATGATTACCTATGAATTGGTTCGAATATTTCTTCATTATTATGAATTTGCTGTTAAATATTCCCATTCTATTAGGGGCGATTGATGTATTCAGAAAAATGCAGGGTTAACACAGGCCTATAGCATATTTTTGTCAGGGCCAATTATGATTGCAGCTTGCAATGCAATACTTGATATCATTTTGACCTCTGGAGATAATTATTGCATTTTGAAGGTGTTTTCATGTTTTATAATATGAGAGAACACAGAATCTTGAGAACTACCAGCTTAGAGCTCACTTGTAATGAGGTTGTGATTGATCTATTTGTGGGCATAACATTACCTGATAGGATTTCTATTTTCAACTACATTCTGGTGGTTTTATCCTTGTATTATATATTTTATTGTATTATTTTCCTGCAACAGCAGGTGACTGTGATCAGCTTTTCAAGTTTATCTGTGCCCCAAAATGTTCAACTTAATAATATTTTTACTTGCACCTGTGATGGATTTTTTGAAAAGTGTATATGATATTGCCTCTAAGCTGTGGACGGAGTGCAATATCTGTAGCTATTAAATTGCTCTTTCAGAATCATACTCTCACACCCATATGAAATAATTGCTGAATGGTGCTTGAAAGTGAGCTAGACTATGCAGTACTTTTTCCTTAAAATATGTAAGTTGCTCATGTACTACATGTACATCAGCAATTTGAGGGAATGTTGTTTCTTCAAGGAGTAACTGAGGGGCTTAGGTTGGATGTCTGTCTTATCTCACCAATTATTAATATTATTTTGTTGGCTAACAAATTAACTAAATTGCTATTCTCTGTCTATACTCTTTCACACTTGATGTATACAACCGATCAATATATTGTTTCTGAGGTTTGATGATGGTTGAGAACCAGTTGTAATCTTTCTCAGATGTGATGATAGTTGACAACCATTTCTATGTGTATCATCTGTGCAGTTGAGTGTTTGCCTTTTAACATGTTGCATCAAATGAGATTTTCTTTTTTTTTGGTTCTAGTATAGGGTTCAGAATGGTGCTGCTAGATGCTTTCTTAAAGACATCAATGTTGAATTCAACCATCAGGATGCAGAGGATGAGCTATCTAAAGATGGGTGTCCAATTTCTTGTAGTTGCTCTGTTTCCGTCTTACCAACAGCTGCAGAATTAGCTGACTTTCAGGAGGTTTTAGAGGTTTCAGAAGAAGAAGAATTTTTGGATGCCCTGCTAACAGCATTACCAGTATGATCTTTAAAAACTTTACCTGTATTGAACACTCTTAATTGATTTAAGCTACCTCTTACATATAACCTAATTTGTAACTAGTTTGAATTGCACTTGCTCCTGAAAATTTGAACACTGTGTAAAGTTTGGTTTTTACAAATTATCCTATAGTCTGCTTTATAGAAATTAGCTCATAGTTGAGCAACAAGGTGAGGTATAAAAAAGCTTGATCAGCAGTTCTGGTTTATTTCTAGGTGCAATCAGAAAAAGAACAAGATGCAATGGCAGCAACTCCTGCCCACCCTGCAGGCCTCTATGGTGAGCATACTGCAAATGTTTTCAGATTAACGTTGGAATGCTTTGCTCAAACTAATTATTAATGCTCATTATCTTTCAGGTAGCAATAATTTTATACCTTCTATTCTGATCTGGAAAGTTTTGACTGAGTGTTTTATACATGTGGTATTCTAGTCTGATAGTTTTTAGATGTTCTTAGCCCTGTATGCCAGTTTTTTGGCTGGAAATTTGGTGGAACAAATTTGGAATTTTGCATGGCCAGCAGCCGTTGCACTTCTACATCCAAGTTTACTGCCAGTAGCAGTTCTGGGCTTTGTTGCAAAGGTAAACTTTTAATTTTACATGACATCATATGAGTTTGTCTTGTTATTATTCTGTTGAAGAGTCTTAACAATTGCCCTATGTATGATTTTTCAGCTTGGAATATTTACTGGAGGTCCCTTGGTTGGTTCACTAATGGATTCATTTCCAAGAGTGCTTGCATTTAATCTTTTAAGCATTGTACAGGTAGCCATCTTATCTCTTCTTCATAGTAATTGTCATTTAATTCTTGATGTCCAACATCTAGCTCTGAGATTCTAATCATTGCTTCTTATCAGACTGCTGCCCAGTTAGTATCAGCAGGAATGATTATTTATGCCTTTAATAGGGCCACTCCTGCTGCTTCTGCAACTTCATTACTTTTACAACCATGGTTTATTGTATTAGTAATAGCTGGCACCATTGAAAGGCTCACTGGCTTAGCATCTGGGGTTGCATTTGAACGCGATTGGGTTGTGTTGGTGAGAACGATATTCTTCTCTAGCAGTATATAAGCTTTCTGATTAATTTCCATATGATAAATACTTGTTAGTTCTATTCACTGTCTTTCTTATTCTTTGCAGTTAGCTGGCACAAATCGCCCAATCGCTCTTGCCCGTGCCAATGCTATGCTCAGTAGGGTTGATCTTCTATGTGAGGTAATGTTTTTTTTTCTTTCTTTTTATTGGGAAGGGGAGTGGTAAGTGGAATAACTGCTGTGGTTACTGCAAATTTTTGATCCTCAATTAATTGCTTTTGGTTCTGGTTATTTGTGGATGTTGATACCAGATTGCAGGAGCATCAATTTTTGGCATTTTACTATCCATTTTTGATCCTGTTAGATGTTTAAAACTGGCAGCTGCATTGATGATGTGTACACTTCCTGTTCTGGTATTTCTTTTTATTCAATGTCTAGCTTATGTTTCTACAAATAATGTATAGAGAGCACTTTTTTACATTATTATTATCTTGTATGCAGATTCTTTTGGTTTGTCTTACTGATAAGCTTTCAAAAGGTGTTCTAGAGCGTCCCAAGCACCACAGCACAAGTGATAAGTCATATTCCACTTCTGAGTTGTGCCAGCCCAGGAATTTAAGTATGCATTGCGGGGGAAATTTGCAAAAGCTCGAGTAATTTTAATTTCATTATACAGGGAAAATATTTTACCATCTAATATAATGTTCTTACATGCAGTTCAAAAAGGTCTGGATACGATTAGATGTGGATGGTTGCAATATAAGACACAGCCTGTCCTTCCTGTCAGCCTTGCATATGTGTTACTTTATTTCAATGCTGTTCTGGCTCCTGGAGGTCTCATGACATCCTTTTTAACACACCATGGTATGTGCAAGTCCTTTCATTTCCTTGAATGTATGTTTTATTTCATACAAGGTGCTTTTAATTGTTTCATCAGTGCTGCCTCAAGAAATCGTACCTCAGCATACTTTTGGAATTTTTATGATCCTTTGTGGTTTTGACAGGTCTCAGTCCCTCTATTATTGGTGCTTTCAGTGGCATGTGTGCATTTATGGGTGTTGCAGCAACATTTATGTCTGCCAGCCTGGTGAAGAAACTGGGCCTTTTAAGGGTTTGTTCCAGCCATTGTCTTTGCTTGAGTTCTATGCTCACTCTTATCTCCTGTATGATCTCATACAAAGTAGCAGTTAAAGTATTGTCATCTACAGTTTAGACATTGGTCGTTTTGTTTGTTTTCAGGCAGGAGCAGCAGGATTAGTGTTTCAGGCTTTCCTACTTGGAATTGCAGTTGCCCTGTATTGGAGTGGTTGTATATCACAACAGAAATCATTCATTGTTTTCCTCTTTTTGATAGTAAGAATTTTGGATTGTTTTTGGGGTTTCATGTTGTAGTTTTGCTTCCATAGTATATATAAACATGATCATAGCTCTTCTAAAATTTGACCCTATTAGAAATCAACAACTGGATTCAGTTTAAAGGATTGTTTAATATAATGAGCATTTGATGGTTTTTCTTTGTACATCTAAGAGGGTCTGGTGTTTGCCTGTTTACAGGTCTTATCAAGATTAGGCCATATGTCTTATGATATCGTGGGTGGACAGATACTTCAATCTGCAATACCAGCTTCACAAGCAAACCTTATTGGGACAACAGAAGTTTCAATGGCAAGCTTAGCAGAACTTCTAATGTTAGGGGTAGCAATAATTGCAAATGATGTTTCACATTTTGGTTTTCTTGCATTGTTATCAATGACTGCTGTAGCTGGGGCCTCTTGGATATACTGTCAATGGTTATCAAAGCCAACCAAGGAACAGAGGCATTTATTTTCTTTTGATCCACATTTCAGTTCTTCTTTATCTAGCAATCAACAATCAGGAATTATGGCTGTCATTTCCGTACCTGCTGCCGCTGTATGATAGGATCTAGACTCTTACAGTTTATTCTCTGAGAAATTCAGCCATCTTATTGTTTTGTTACATGTGATGCTTTACGGACACGCTGATAATGCCCATTGTTTTCTGTAAGCTCAGAATTAATGTATTTGAAGGGTGCAGACCCTGTTCGTACAAGCCTGGAATCATATTTGTACACTCAGATTTGAAAATTTCCTTTGGAAAAATGCTTAAACCATAATTTCCCTTATAATACTTAGACATGGTACAAGAAAAAGGCAAGAACCTATGTAGCAAATATTTGGTGTAAAATTGGAAGATGTTCAAATTCTATGATGCCATCTTTTTGTTTCACATCTTCCCAAGGGTTGGATCTGAAATCTAAATATTTGATAGCAAACAAATTTCACCTTTTTTTTTGCATTTGCACATGATACGAAGGAACTGATGTTTAAAATATTAATTATGCCTGGAATTTGAATTTCATCAGCATGTATCTATAAATTTTACATAGATATTGTTGTCATGATGCATCTGGACAACAAAACTTTGTTGGAAAGTTCAAGAACTTTTGAAGGGTTTCATAATCCAAATCAATATTTAATAAAACTCCTTCGATAATGTTGGTATTTGTAAATTGATTTTATGCAAGTGTGACAAGCTGACCAGCAAATGTCAGAGCTGAAAGGCACAACGGAGATTAGTTGCAGGGGAAGGCCTGAGAACCTTACATATTTAGTGGCTCCATTTGAGCACATGAATGGTCAATGGTAGCTACTGAGTTGTTCAAACGGAAGGTTGGGGAAAGTGATACCGAGGAAATCTAGGATGTGCATCCTGCTAGTAGAGGCATAGCCTCCATGGAAATCATTTCTGAGGTTACCCTCAGGGAGTGTGAAGTATTATGGTTGCAAAGGCTTGTCACCTTTGTTGTCACATTCATCATAAATGCCTCCTTTAAATGAAAGGGTCAGTAAGTGAGGGCTTCCTAAGTAATAAGTCATGACCAAGGGCCTTCCTGAAGCTTTGTCAATAAAGGCTCAAGGGGGAAAACAGTAATTGCCAGTTTTCCGGAGGGTGAAGGATTCTGAGTGGATTGCTGATACCAAACATTATCTTTCTTATTAGGCCCCCCTTTGGAGTTCTAACCAAAACAAGCCTAATAGGTTTTGGAAGAGACCTAAGGTGATATTTTATGAGAGGTTTTGGAGGAGACATTGCGTGAAGTCGTTGGTATCTGTATGATCATCTAGAAAGCAGGATGATCAAGTAGAAAACCAGATGCTTCTAGATGAATAACGGGTGTTCTCAATGGAACATATTTTTAAGAAGAGTAATTTAGCTTAGATTTGTGGTAGGTGGCCTGGTTTTCCTGGTCAACCATGTGCTAATCTATGAGTTTATGAGGGGTGAGAATGAATGGACCAAACATGTTCAAGACCTAGAAGGGGATTTAGAGGTTCTACTATGTGAATTTTTAGGATGTCTAAAGGGGATTTAGAGGTTCTACTATGTGAATTTTTAGGATGTCTAAAAGTACCATACTAAACTATGAATTAAATTACTCAACTATTTCTATGTTTAAGCCAAATTTAGTAAACATTGTCCATTAACTTAGAATAAAAGAATACTTATTGATGTTAATAGGATTATAAATTTCAAGATTGTCTTAGTTTTATTCCTAAGAATAGACTGTGAATAATAGGATTATATAATTTGTTTTCAAAAAACATACATTGTGAATTATATATTTTATCTTAAAAACACTACTTGTAATGATTACATATTTTTTAGATGGTTGTATGAGATTCAAATGAGTCCCATTTGTATTACATCATCACCATGTTACTATGGTATTTCAATGAACCACTTAGTGGTATTATATCACCTTGCAATATTTGAGCCTGTGCCCCCCATTTGGAGCCTATATTTTTAACCACTTGAATCAATCCAAATTGACAAAATGTTAAGATTCACCTATGAGACTAGAACCTTTGTTTATAGTAGGAAACTCCTCATTTCCCACCACTTGTTCTAAGCCTACATTTTTTTTGGGGGCCCATTTCTTTATTTGATGGGTATTATCTTTTAGTGAACTTTGTTATGTTGTTGAGCTATGATTATACACAAATTTACATAAGGAGATCAAAATTTTAAGTTATCATTTTCTGCTTTTCAAAAGGACATTATGGTTTTGGAGTTGAGTTTTATTTTTAAATATTCCTTGAGGGCTTACATGTATAACTACTTGAATCAATCAAAATTGATAGTGTTAAGATTCATCTATCGGATCAGAACCTTTGTTTATAGTGTGAAACTCGTCACTTCCCACCCACTTGTTTTAAGCCTATCAATTGTTTTTTGGACCCACTTCTTTATTTGATGGGTATTATCTTTTAGTGAATTTTGTTAAGTTGTTGAGCTATGATATACACTAATTTACATAAGGAGATGAAAATTTTAAGTTATCATTTTCTGCTTTTCAAAAGGACATTTTTGTTTTGGAGTTGAGTTTTATTTTTAAAATATCCTTTGAGAGCCTACATTTTTAACCACTTGAATCAATCTAAATTGATAAAATGGTAAGATTCACCTATGGGATTGGAACCTTTGTTTGTAGTGTGAAACTCCTCACTTCCCACTTGTTCCAAGCCTATCATTTTTTTTTTTTGGACCCATTTCTTTATTTGATGGGTATTATCTTTTAGAGAATTTTGTTAAGTTGTTGAGCTATGATTATACACTAATTTACATAAGGAGATCAAAATTTTAAGTTCTCATTTTATGCTTTTCAAAAGGACATTTTGTTTTGGAGTTGAGTTTTATTTTTAAATATCCTTTGAAAGCCTACATTTTTAACCACTTGAATCAATCTAAATTGATAAAATGTTAAGATTCACCTATAGGATCAGAACCTTTGTTTATAGTGTGAAACTCCTCACTTCTCACCACTTGTTCCAAGCCTATCAATTTATTTTGGACCCATTTCTTTATTTGATGGGTATTATATTTAAAGTAAATTTTGTTAAGTTATTGAGCTATGATTATACATTTTTATGTAAGGCAATCAAAATTTTAAGTTAACATTTTTTGTTTTTCAAAAGTATATTCTTTTTTATTTTTTGATTGTTAAACAAGGGTTGTACTTGAGCTCCCCACCCTTGACAAATAACAACTCTCTTCTCTAGAGCATGAGAGTTTACAAACAAATTCAATTCTCATCTCAATTGAGTTGCTATAGCTAGCAACCTACATCATTTTACATAAAATGTTTTAGTTCTTGATTTTTCTTTTTTGAAACTTTTTCAGTTTTCTATGTGAATACAAGTATTTCAAAATTCAACATCCTTCTTCACATTTTCCTACAACCTTCACAATAACAAAACTTCACCTCTACTATATATGCATTGCATCTTAATAGAGTAATATTTCCAAAACATTGCACTATCATAGTCTGCTTTACCAGATTTGGATTGCTAGTCTCTTTCTTGAAGCACAAGTGCAACTGCAAAAATTGTAATACATAATTTATATGAAAGCATATTAATGTTATAAAATAAAGCAAATATTAGGAATGGAATGTATTAAAGTAAATCTTAATCATTATTTGATTAAGGCAGTCAACATTTTCTTGTCACCTTTAGCTAAAATTACTACTTCCTCTAACCAAGGAAAAAATAATTTAACTTCGCAATACTCAATTAAAATCCTTCTATTGGCTAGCCTATGTGCACATTTCTTTCTTTTTTTAAGCTATGTATGGCTTCTATTGGGGGCCACTCCCATTATAAAAACAAAACATTACATTGCTCTCATTACATTTCTAACAAGTTTATTAAAGCATACCCATCTTTGCCTTTCTATCAAAGATATTCTCCATCTTTCTCAAACTATTAATTTCCCTAATCAACTCTTTTTTTTAAGGAACTAGCAACAAGAACAACCCTTACATGTCACATAAATTCAACAAATAGAAGGAAAATAGAGATAACAGTCATCCATCAAAGAGGAAATCAATTTGATCATTTATCTAGTTGTAACACATTTTGTAGGATCTTCATTTTCAAAAAATTGACAATCACCAATTGTTTCATAATTAGCTTCAAGAATACCATCTAATGTGCTAATATTTTTCATGGAACCGTCTGGATGGTCTTTAGTAACCATTTGGTTTTTATCAATGATCTGATTCAAATTATCCTTTTGGGGTTGAGTCTTTTGTTGCTTGCATGATTCCTGTTGGACAATTGGTGCATCTAGAGGATGAGCTTTTTTTTTTTGAATTGGGACATTTGAAGCTTTTGAATCATTTGCATGCAGGGCCTTCTCCACCAAGGAGGAATCAGAGCATGATCGGATGATCGGGCATCTCTTCTTCAGGTGGCCATATTGTTGACAACCATAACATCTTAGGGAGAAGTTTTTATATTCAATATTTTGGATCCATTCCCCTTTGCAGGCTCAGGAACTAAAACATCCATCCAAACAACCAATCTTGTTTTACGCATATTAATTTTATTAAATAAAATTTCATCTATTTGGGCATCCATATACTGGAATGCACCAATGACATTACCGATTTTTATGAATACCTTTTCCCCCCCAAAACTCCACAGGGAGAGCATAAAGATTCACCCAGATTGGGAAGCCATTAACTTTTTATGTAAAGGGATTGAAACTAGGAGTCCAAGGTCTTATATAGACACCCCTTTGTCCGAAAAACCAATTATATCTATAATCCATTACCCTATCTCTATCCACTAAATTAGAAAAAAAAACAAAAAAGAATTGTTTTGGGTAGGAGAGTTACTTGGAATTCTATATTGGTCCACCAATATTTAATGTATCCTTTGAGCTCCTCTAGGCCTAGTCTTTTGCCCTTGAGTTTGTAGATAATTGTTCGGGCTTCATGATCAATCAGATCCAACCCAAATTCATCCTTTGAAATCCTGATAGAGGGCAAAGGTTCATCCACCCACGAAACCAAATATCCCTGAGAGATATTTCTTTTGATCAAAGAGGCTTTCTCACAGACTGAAGAAACGTTTTATGAACCTAGAATTTGAATCATTTCGCGAATACTGTAGCTAAATTTATCGCTTTGTTCCATTGCTTGATTGCACCTAGGGTTTACACCCCTTTCGCAAAGACTGTAGTTGCACGAAAAATAATAATTCAATCCTATATCATTTGTTTCCTTCCCTTAATGTGTGTAAACCTGATTTCTTCAAACTCTATAACAAGGTCTTGAATTTCCACAATTATCTGTTGTATATTCCATGGAGCCTTAGCTTTCCTCAAAATTGCATTTATTACTATGAGTGAATCAACTTCTATCTATAATTTATTCCATTTCATTTGTTTGCATATTTTTAACCCTTTCAAAGCCGCTCAAGCTTCAACTTCATTATTTGTATTATATCCACTATTGAAAGCATAATGAAACAAGATCTCTCCTCTATTATTTCTAATTATTCCTCCTCCTGATTCAATTTGACCATCTCCACATATGGTCATTTCCACTTTATATTCTTTGCCTTATTTTTGTCTCTCCTGTACCCAACATCATAATTCCATTTGATGACTTGACTCCATCTATCAAGGCTCTCTAGTTCCAAATTAGGAACTAGGTGAGTTGACGGGGTTGTATTAGACTCCTCCATGGGTAACCATACCTTCCTTTTCATTATATCTAAACTATTTTCCTTTCCTTTAAATATTCTTCTATTCCTTTCTAGCCATACAATCCAAAGTATTGTATCTTTTGATATATCCTAGATTGTTTGTAAAGCCTCACTTTTAAAAGTGCTCTGCCATTTCTTTAATCATTCTTCAATTATGCCATTCATCACCATGCATTTACCAAACATATTAAGATTCCATTGCCATAGTTTCTATACTATTGAGCAATGTCCAAGAGATGGTCTATACTCTCCTCCTTTTTACAAAGAACACATTTTGAGGGGCCATGAAAACCCCTTTTCATAGGGTTATCTTAGGATAAAATTCTTTTATGACCTACTAGCCAAACAAACAATTTGACTTTAGGAATGCTTGAGATATCCCAAATACCTCTCCATATTCTTGCGATATTCCTATTTTGATGGTGCTTTATATTATATCCACTTCTTGTGTATTCTCCTAAACTATTCAACTCCCAAATGAACTTATCCCTTAGCTCCCCTTAGAATAATCTTTGTTGTTATCTTTCTAATCAATTGCCTCCTAGCATCAATATCTTGGTTTTTTATCACACCAAGTATTCATCCAAATAGAATTTTTTTCTCTAGTACCCATCACCCATATTAAACCTTTAATCATTAGATCAATTGAATTTTTAAACTGTTCCATAGTGTAGAACCATTTGGTAGAGAGAATGTAGTAAATACTAAGCTTGGGTCATTGGTCTTAACATGGAAGAATTTTTGCCCATTATATTTGACTCTTTTTGTATAATCTCCAAATTATTTTCCCCCTAGGAGCTAAGTTTGTATCTCTAAGAACTCTTAAACTGAGACCTCCCCTAGTTTTGTCATCACACATATTGCTCCATTCACCAAAGAAAATTTCCTTTTATCATGTAATCCTGACCACAAAAAGGATCACATAATAAATATTAAACTTTTTTCTATTTATTTTGGCATAGTATACAAAGATATAATAAGTTGGAATGGCATGTAAGACTAATTTAATTAGTTGTACTCTTCTTACTAACGAGAACCATATACCTTTCTATGTTGGTAGTTTATTTTAAATTGAATTTATAACTGGATTCCATAATTCTATCCTCATTCTCCCCACAAATAAGGGTATCCCTAGATAAGTTGCTGGCAAATTTTCCTCCTCCATTGAAGTAACCTACATATTTATGCTTTGATTTTAGCTGGGGTGTTTAAGAAGTAAATTTTATATTTTTTCCTATTTACTTTTTGCCTTGATGCTCTTTTGTATTCCTTTAATAATTTATTCAAAGCTTTGGTCTTGTTTATCCTTGCCCTCTAAAAAAGGTTGTATCATCTACAAATTGTTGATGGGTGATGTTGTCGATGTTATTACTAGCCTTAAGTCCACTTATAAGCCCATCTCTATAAGCCTTCTTCAAGTTCCTACCTAAAACCCTTGCCTAAATAATGAACACATATGGTGATAGAGGATCTCCCTGTTTAAGCCCTCTATTGGCTTAAAATGATTCTGTTACTAACCCTGACCAACACTGAATATGAAACTATAGAGACACAAGCTTTAATCTATTTGACCCATTTCTTGCCAAATCCAAAATTTTCTAACATTGCAATTTTTTTTCATTTAATCCTATCATAGGCCTTACTCATCAAGTTTTAAGATCATTGCTTTCTCTTTTCTTGAAGCTATTGAATGCATAACTTTATGAGCTACTATGATCCCATCCAAAATCTCTCCCTTTCATAAATTCTCCTTGCTCTTCTGAAATAGTGGTCTTAATCGATTCACCATCATTTTGAAAATAATCTTATATGCCATATTAGGGTAAGGTATACATCCTTCTTTTTAGGAATTAGGGTAAGATATGTTGCATTTATTTTATAAGGAATGTCCGTTCCATTACCAATAATAAAGAATCCTTCACTATATCCCAATTATGTTGAGATAATGTTGTAGAGAGTCCATCTAGACTTGGAGATTTATCCTTATTAAAAGAGAAAGGAGCTAGATGAACTTTTCCAGAGTAAGAGGATCCTTTAGTTTCCTATTGTCTTCATCTATTATAATTGAAGAAACTTCTTGTAGAAGTTTTTCTTTAAGAACTTCAAACTCCTTTGATTCTAGAATATTATGAGAAAAAGACCTTATCTCCTTTATGATTTCACTCTAGCCTTCAATCCAAACCCCTTCTACTGATTTAATTCTACTAATTCTAGATGTTGATCTCTGTACTATATCCATCCTCTAAAAAAACTTTGTGTTTTTATCTCCTTTTAACCAAGTTTGTCTTGATTTTAATCTCCAAAATTTCTCTTCCTTAATCAAAATATTATGATATTCACTAACTCCCTTTCCTCCGAGCTTGGATTATTATGACCGTATTTTTGGAATTTTGAAAGTTTATCTTTTAGTTCTTTCTTCTCAAAAATATTTTCAAAAGTGCTCTTGTTCCACTCTTTTAATCTGGAAGTCATTGATTTAATTTATTTTGGAAGTGTATACAACCCACCTGTTGAGGTATATTACATTATTTGGTACATGTTAATGTACCCCCATGGTACCTTCATGGTACAATTATAAATATATAATATATTAGGGTTGAGTCTATAGTTTAGAGTGTGATTTATATTTTCTCTTTTATGTAAGTGTTAATGTGCAAGAAATGCACAAGTGTCATGTAAGAGTGCAATATGTAAGAAATGCACAAGTGTCATGTAAGAGACAATGTGCACAAGTGTCTTGTATGTAAGAGTGCAAATATGTATTGTGAGGATGTGCACAAGTGTCCTAGATTAGGAGTGCATATAAGAGTCCAAGAGTCATGTAGATGTGTGCAAGTATCTTAGAGTCAAGTGTCCATCAAGTATGCAAGTGGCAAGTTGATAAGCTAAGAGTCATGAGACTTGGCATATGGAGAGCAATAGTCAAGTACATAAAGAGTCACATTACTATGGTTATATTATGGAGATAATGCTCCATGAGATAGCTATTAAAATATGATTCATGAAAGAGGAAAATTAATAAAGCTTGTATACATTTTGAGCAATTAATATTGTAAGTTTTTTCATGCATAGTTCATAAATGATTCAAACTATTTACATTCATATTAAAGTATATAAATGAATGTTATTTTATTTATTATTTAAGCCTTGATATACATATTAATTTTCTCATATTATTCTACTCATATTTTTTTTGGTAGGTGGTAGAAATTATATTATATGGGTTTTAACTGGTGCCCAAAACCAGAAACATGAGAATATGACAAAAAGTACGTAGAGAAGCATAAAACAGGGTGTCTACACCCTAGCTGCTCCATGAACCAAACCAAAGAAAAATAGACCCATGTAGGGGTTGTTTAATAGAAAAACAAATATTGAAAGAGAGAGCCCACACAAGGGCTAAGGAGAACATAAAGAAAAATCAAACCAGTGCCCACGCAGGGGTTAAAATATTAGTACCAAAATATTTTGTATCCTACTAATATTATTATTACCCTAACCTTTAATATTGTGGCTATTTTATATTGGATCCTATGAAATATTTCATGATATTTTGTGGTAGAAAGGCTTAAAAAGCCAATAGTGGTATCAAAGCTACCATTGAACTTTGTCCAACTTGATAGAGTTCATTTTATTAGCCGCCATTTTCATTAATTATCTTTGTCCATTTTAATAAAGTTAATTTAGAGTTTGTACTCTCTAAAGGCAATGTAGACTTGGACTCTATTTTTCAAAGGTCTTATTGAGTAGAATAGACTAAGGTCTTTCCACTAGGTGAGTAGAATAGTCTAAGGCCTTTCCACTAGGTTGAAGGAAAACTAGTGAAGACTAGGACTCAACTATATTGAAGTTAAGGGATAACTTATGAGAAAAGCTAGACATTTGATATTGATTAGAAACCAACTAAAAAAAAGTTGGATATTGATTGAAAACCAATTTAGAAGATAGTTGGAATTTAGGGGACATACTGAGTCACCTTGATAATATATTGGGTTCTCTAGTAAGGAGGAGAATCATAAAGGGTTCTTAGGTGTGACCTAAGACATTAAATATTATAGATTGATAGAAAAGTAACAAATATTAAGCTACATAAGTTTGAGAAGCTTCCTACAAAAGATAGAGAAGAATTTTAGCTTCTAAGTGCAGAGAAAATAGAAGAAGAAGAATAGTTAAAGTTGCAATAGAGTGAGAAGCATTCAAATATTTCTAATAAAGCAAAGAATAGTGAAAAAAAAGCATAAGAATAGATAATAGAAGAAGTAAAAGAACAAGGCCAAGATTGAATTGACCTTGACATATTTTATAGCAGAGAATCAAGGAAATAGAAGCCCATATATAAAAGTAAAAGAGACCCATATAGAAAAGGAAAAGAGGTCATATAGAGAAGAAAGGGTCTTAAGAGACCAATATAGAATTGGCTCAAGAAGCCAAGAAGAGAAAAGAGGCCCATGTAAGAGAAAAGAGGCCTATGTAAGGTAAAAGAGGCCCTCCAATTTAATATTTCTAAAGAAGATAGAGGAATAATCATTCAATAAAGGAATAGCCATTCAACCATATTGTAAAGGAATAGACATTCAACCATAAAGCAGAAAAATATGCCATGCAACTAATTCAAAAAAGGCAACTCAACATATAGCAAAAGAAAAAATCAACTTTAAAAGATGTTGCACTCAAAAATTAAAGTAGAAAGAGTTGTTGTCATAATAGAAGCATCTTACATAGAAGCTTATACAAAGCTTCTAGCCTAACAACCAGTGCCATTGCAGTAAGGAAAACTATAGTAAGTGCTAATGAAGAGCTTGCTCACCAACTAGCACTAGTTAGAGACCAAAGCACCAACAAGTGATCTAATCACCAACAAGTGAATAAGAGCACCAACAAGTGAATAAGAGCACAAAAAAGTGAATAAGAGCATAGGTGAGTGACTTGAGCATAAATATAAGCATATATCAAAGAAATGAGAGCAAAATGAAGATCAAAAAAGTAAAGGAGCTAAGTGGAGCCTAGAGTATAAGAGCATCAAATTGAAAAACTAGCTAGAGACAATGGACAAGCGAAGAGCTAGTAGATAAGTGAAGCAATATTGTACAAGAAAAGCAACAATGTACAAGCAAAGAGATAACAGATAAGTGAAGAGCAATCAGACAAGTGAAGAGACAACGAAAAAGTAGAGAGGTAGCATACAAGTAAATAAGTAGTGGACACTAAGGAGGATACACGCGAAGAGGCACTAAGCACTACAAAAATGAAGAGGAGATAAGCAAGTCATATGAGTGAGAACATTACTTATAGTAGTAATGTATTCACCAGCATACGTAATGCATAAGATTCTCTAACACCAAGTGATTAACATTTAGCTTGGAACATTTCATGCTCAACTTATAAAGGAATAAATTAGCTAAAGAATATCTAATGAATGTGCATCTAGTAAGTGTAGACACAAAAAATTGACCCACTTGAGTGAGTCATTTTCCCTAGTGCCTCATAGAGACCCTCCAACTTACCCACAACAAGTTTGGGCCTCTCTCCCCCCTTTTTTTCTTGTTCTGAAAAAATTGTGATTGGCCCTTACAGGGCACACTTTCTCCTAGTTAGATTTTTCTCTTAGAAAACCCTAATATTTCACTTAACCTTATTTGACATCAAATTTCCTCGGTTTTCCTGCCCATTCTTGTTTCAAATATCTTATAAATTGAGGGTTTGAAGCTTTATTTTTCCTCCTCAAGCAATCTGACTTCTAGATCTCTTCTAATCACAAATTCTAAGTGAAGCAATCTAACAAAATACCAACAAGTGTTGATACAAGTGCTAACAAGACTCTATTGAAGCTTTTTGGATTTTGTGGAGATCTCTTCCATTGCATTTTATTGTGTTGTTGCCCTTGGTGGATAAGTGTTGGATCCTTGTTGGTAAAATATCTACCTAAATTACAAACATACGTTTGTGCACCCTAGACACAACCAACATTGAAAGGCCGGAGGAAAGAAATGTCCTCTGTACCAATATTTAGATAGGGCTGACTTCCTTACTAATCCTAAACCGGTTTAAGTCTAGAGTTACAGGAAAGAAATAAAAATAATAGAAGGGAATGGAAAATATAGCCATAGGCCAAAGATGTAGGATTGGAGATAGACTAGCAGTAGGAATTCCAACCAAGTGTTATAGCAACATAGAATAGAAATAAGGTAAGACAACTTCCAAAATTGCACCAACAATGCCCAAATCCAGGTGCAAAATTTGAACTTAATAATATATAGCAAACATGAATATAAAATAGAAATGCTCAAACAGAAAGAAATCACACAAAGACTGCTTACAAAATTAGAAGCCAAAACTCCTATTTACGCAAAAAACTTGAATGGTTTTTCTATAGAGTGTCTATCCTCCTTTTTTTATTACATTAAAAGTATCTAGTATTTATAGAAGTTTTTGCCTCTATCTATATAATACACAAAAGACAAAATGTTTACAAATTAGGAACCTCTACGAAGAAATTCCTCCTCGAAGTCCTTGAAAATATTCCTCCTAAGACAACGATCCAGTTTCTAAGATGAAATCTCCAAGAAATCAGCACATTTGGGTGTCGGTGCATGAAAAATTGTAAATTTGGTCGTTGACTTGATGCCTCCATCACTCCTTGGAAATTCGTCCCTATGCAGGATGTCTTGGAACTCATGAAAATCACCCTGTGATTTTAATGCTGTAGATCCTTTAGCTTGAATTTGATATTTTTCAATAACCTTTCACCCCAATCATTAAATATTCCTCATTCATTTGGCCTGAGCATCTTAAAAAAGTCTCCACTGATGTTCAAAACTAAAATTGCTTGAAATAAAGCGAAAGAATTTTCTTTAATTTTCAGCATTTACTCCTCATGTGTACTCCCTGGTTTAAAGGGCGTTTACAACAATATTTATAATTTTATATGAGTCACAATGTGGAATTGCACCTTTATTTGGATGAGAAATGCTTCATTCAACCATATGATCACCTCTTGTCATCCTTTTGTTATTACATTCCATGTACAACCCTTTACTTTACTCAAATTGCAACTCAACGCATTGCATTCATTTCCTTGTTATAGCAACAATCAACTTTGGGAAAAAATTGGGTAGAAACGTCTTATTACTCCTTCAGTTTTATGCTTGAAGCTTCAAACCATCCTTGTGTATTTTCACCTCTAAAAGAGACAGATGAAAGTCTTACCTTTCCTTCTAGAATGAAAGTGCTTTACATAAGACACCTTTTCCCCTTAAAATATGTGTTCGACCACAAAAAGGGTGAAAGGAACTGTTGCCCTCCACCTTGGATGAACAAAGCTTTGAATTTTCAATGCCCAATATTTTCATATTCATACCAAAACAAAATAAAGCCTTTGATGCATTGTCGGGTTGTTTTTTTGTACCTTTGCATCGAGGAGGGGCAAATGGGGCTTTTGAACCTCACCTGGGGTGAAAGCGCTTTTATCTTAACTCTTCTTAGCATGCGATGAAGTGGGGGCCAAACCTTATATGTACGTTTACCCGAAGAAAGGGTGAAAGATATTTTTACCCCTCTCTTGGGGTGAACCTAGCGTTGAATTTTCAATGTTACCCTAGCGTTTGCTACTTCCTTTTAGGTTCACTCGAATCCACTATTTGATGATCTTTCACCCTAAGGAGGGGCAAATGGGACTTTCACCCCTCACCTAGGGTGAAAGCTTTGTTGAATTATCAATGCCTTAATTTTAAATGATGTTCATATCAAAGTGGGGTGAATGATGCTTTTACCCCCTCTTCGGGATGAACATACTATTTTAAATTATCGAACTTTGAATTTGGGCTCACCACAAGTTTAAACTCTTTGAACGTTCTTTCACCCCAATGAAAGGTGAAGTCACATATGCTGACTTAACACCCCTTCCTTTGTTTTTTTTTAAAAATTTGTATTCACCTAAAATTTGGGACAAACACGTTTTTTACCTCACTTCTAGGGTGCAAGTGTCTTCCTATTTTTGTAAAAATAAAGATGTCTTTGCCTAGGGAAGGGCGACAAAGATTTTCACCCTCCTCTTGTGGCGAAAAGGCTTTATATACATTTCAATTAATATTTCAAGTATTGTTTTCTTGACGTACCTTAGGTGATTCCAATCGATTTGCCACACCTTTTCCACAACCAATTTTTCTTGTAACACCCATTATTTTCAGCATGAAACTCAAAACAAAGAAAGACGTTAACACACAAAAAATAAATTGCAACATATTATATTAGCCAAAATACTGCAATCATAGTATTAATATATTTTATCGCTTTTACAATCAATAAAATTTCATCAAAAATCCCAATGTGGCATAATTTCAAAATTGCCAATATTTTTGGCGACTCACGGGGTATCCAGCTCACATGGATGCAAGCGATCCTAGGCCTTTATCCATTGGGATACTTATTGGGTCTTATTACTAGCTACCTTGGTTGGTGCTTATGATTTAGATATCCTTATCTATGCCTGCTCAACTACTACATTTTCAACCACCTCTACCTCTACTACTATCCGTGCTACTTCTGCTTGCTCTACTGCTGATTGTTCTATCGCAACTTGTTCTTCTTGCTCCTTCAAAATTTTGTAGGTGATCTCATAAATCATAATTGCATCTACCCAAGAATGCATGGTGAACACAGAGTGAAAACTAAGTGATTCATAGATATAGTGCAAGTGTTCGATATCCTCTAGGCTAAGGCGCTTAGCTCGTTGGGCCAACTCGAACAAGGACATCTCCATATGGGTGAACTTCTTCATAAGCGACAACACTTGTTCTTCTATGATCGACTCCTCCCAATTATTAATTTTAGATGTGTCCTCCACAAATTTTTTCTACACTGCTTCTAACTATTCCTTTGGAAGAGGCTCACCCCATTCATTAGTAATATCTAGAAATCCCATATCAATGAGAGTATCAAAATGAAACATTAAAACTGTATGCTCCCACTCCATTATGTTGAGAAGCTTCCTGCCTTGTCTTACCAGATACAACCTTTGGAAATAACTATGCAACGTGAATTTTATGGTTTACCATGCTCAGTCCATCTCACTCATGGGGCGAACACGCATATTGGATCGAGCCAAGGCCTGAATCTTCACAACCATCTCCAGATGAGGCTCCAACATCTCCTCAATATTGTCTACTATCTACTGGCTCAATTGAATCTAAATCTGAGCCTCATAGAGATACTGTAGAACATGAACTGCTCTGGCTACCAATTTCTCATAGCTTTGGGTCAACCGAAGATGAGCCTCCTTAATTGTTTTATGAGAAAATCCTGTAACATGTATGGCCTTCTCTGTCAATAGATTTTTTATGGATTCAAGCTACACCTTCAATGATTACACCTACTGCTCCACTACATCTTTTTCATTTTGATGCACCCTTGCCTGCTGATGCAAGTGTTCAATTTCTATCACCATCTTCTCCTACTGTGCTCTACTTATGACCAAGGCATCCTCAAGTTCAATAATTTTTGTCTCAACGTCATAAAATATTTGCTTATAATACTCACCATGTAGATATACTGAACTCATATCAACCTGTATATTCCCCATTTTTTAGTGGGGTCAATCCTTTTTAGGTCATTTATCACGGTCTCATAAGCGTAATCGCTCGATGTCATTTCTCCTCATGGCTTATGGAATAGGAGAATGATCTTAGTGGTGTGAGCCTCCATAGAAATTGGATCAAAGGTGAATTTCTTGAGCGACCTAGATGGAGCGAGTGCCTCTTTTATCTCACAACTCTTTAACCACTGCGATGAACTGAGATGAGCCCGATTAATATTTTCTATATTGAGCTACTCAAACATCACCTTGGCTTTAGGCAGTACTTGCAACTCCAAAAATGGCATGCAAGGAATTAGAATATGTGCACGGTCTGGCTCAAAGGAAGAAGAGGAAATAACTATGAGAGGGGGAACCAAAATAATGGAATGGATGGAAGAACCTAGTTTGGCTGTAGTTACGCTCATTCTTGGAGGAGCTTGCGTACTTACATCGATGGTGGAAGTGGTGGCAAAAATATAAGGGGAAGGACATGAAAACAGGTTCGAACCTGAAGCAAATGAACTAAAATAAAGGGAGGCCAAAGAGAGAGAAAGAGAAGGAGCAGTAGTGACTTGCAAGTTAGAGGAAGGTTGTGAAATGGACACGGAAGGCATACCAAATTGAGGGAAAAAATAAGTAAGGACTGATAAAAATGAACTAACAGTTACTACTTGCTTTGAAGTAGAAGGAAATAAAAATGTACCTTTAGGTGCTAGCACCATGTGTCTTGGTGATGAAAGTGACTGTGCAATAGGTTCTTCATGTTGCTCCTCTGCTTCCACTTCAAGGTTAACAATTTCCACCCGCTGGTCCATCGACTGCTTGTAAATTAATGGAAATACTTGGGCAACACTAACCGGAGCAACCGACACTAGTAGAGGTGGATTAACAGTTGCTGCAACCACTACAACTATAGAAATTGTAACAGTAGATATTGCAATAGTAGATGAAGAAGTAGCACCATTTCTTGGCCTCTTCATAGCTTTCAAGAATTGAAGCACCTCTCCAATAGTTTTCTTCTCCAATAAAGGTGCCTTGTCTATATTTCGCTTCATCCATTGGGATCTTCATTGAAATAAGTACTACTGATCTTCTTCCTCAGATGTCTCTTCCTCAATCGTTGGGTGCTCTTCTCTCACCACACTTTCTCCACTATCATATTTTTAAAAACTTTGAGGCATGAATTTGGCAAAAGCGATGGGTTGATAGATGTTAACAAATTCATCATATGCCTCCAAAAATTCCCCATCCATATTCAACCCAAAACCAGATGTAATTTTCAATCTGTGGACCCGCATAATCCACCAATTCATAATTTTCTCTTCGGTCCATGTGGGAAACTATTCCTTCATTTGGCCAAATAGCCTCGGTGGAGGAATGTGATCTCTATGCACTACCAGGTTATATTCAGCCTCTTGCTTGTAAAAGTCATACCACAAAGTAAGCAACATCATATCTTCAATATGGCACTCTAAATCATGCCCATAAATATTATTATGATTTTCCTGGATATCAGGTCATGGACAACAATGAAATGTCTTGGTCTTGATTACTTCCAAAAATTTACCAAATGTGTCATATATCCACCGTTGCAAAAAATCTATCAATCCTAGGTCTTGAAGTGCCTATGTGAGTAGCCTATTATGCTTGACCTGGTTCACATCTATGCTACCAAACTTGAACAACATGATGCAAGTCATTCTTTTACCATGCCTTGCTCCATACACATAATTCATATAGTTAGTCTGGATCACCACCTCCATGGCAAAAATATGCTCAATGGTAAAATAAGGAAGCATGAATGGCTTACCCGTGAAGCCATAGATTCTTATAACCACGCCTTGAGTTAACAAAAATATGTCACCCTTTTCAGCTGTGACAACTGCCTCCTTCATCTCCCATGATATTCTCACTCTTACCACAAATCAAATCAATTGCGGGTCCCAAAAATAGGTGGTTAAAACTATAGTATGACTCCCTCCTTGATAGAGAAGGAGTCCACATATAAACAGGCAATAGTTCATCCTTTTCATCAACTTATTTTATTGCTATAAATGAAAAATACTGGTGTAAGTGAAAAAAGAAATACCAAAAAAGGAAGGAGGTATGCTTGAATGAAGTATCTTCTCCAGTATTCAACTTCTCCAACTAAATATGCATTTTTTGATATATGAAATCAGCCCAATCAAAATAAATCAGATTTATGCTTTTTCTCATGGTCGTTGGAGCATAAAACTCCACTTGTGATATACATTGCACCAGTGTCGCCTACCACTTGTGAACTATAGAATCTACCGAAAGATCAACAACCCACACAAAAATAAAAAATAATTTTGGGCTCTTGCATTCGGACAAAGGCTTAGGAAGATTTGGCAACTGCCCTAACTACGACTCCTTAATCAATTGCGTTTCCATAAACTGGTGCATCGTTATCATCGACACATATCTCTCTTATTGCTAATTAATATGTAGCATCTTAAAATTCATATCAAGGGGGGTTTTAACCCACAAGCAAACGCTTCCCCTACTTCAATGGTAGAGATAGAGAAAAGCACCTCCCCATTCGCTCTCTGAACAACCCTGGTAACTAGATTATAAAATTTGGAAGTCAATTTTACTAGCTCCAAGAAGGGGTGTACGGGCATACACAGATACCAAAATAGTTGTGCATAAAATGACACAGTCAAAAGGCTATTTGATTTACGATAAATTCCACATCTTGCCGAAGCTTCACCATGCCCTTATTGGTGATCGTGCAGTCTCTAACCTCTGCCATGGTGTTAGAGTACGGGTCTAAATCTATATTTTCATTCTTGCGGGTCTTCTTGGATTTTGTCCCACCTTCTGCTTTCTTTTTTGACTGTTTAGGATCGACGGTCTCTTTAACTTCTTTGCTTTTTTTTAGAAATTTTGAGTTAGTTGTGTTGTCATTGATGTCAAGAGTCAGTGTCAAAAATAAGTGCAGGACTTGGCAAAATAAGGGTTAAAATATTTATATTTTAAGCCCAAGCGATTTATTTAAGAGCTCCACATGATTGGTCAAAAGGATGGTTAAATACCCTGAAGCAAAGGCCTAAAAGGGATAATATTATAATACTTATTAATATAATAGTAAAGGCGATAAAAAAAGGTCTAAAGGTGAAAGAGGAAAACACCTAGGCCCAATGGAAATAATATTATAATATTAAAAGTTTAATTATGCCTAAGGTAGTTTATAAATAATTTATAATATTTATATTATAAATTTATTTATAAAATAATATTGTTTATAACCCAAAGTTGGGTTGGGCACCAAAAACAATTTAATTTTTATAATCTCCGTCGATGTGGGAGAGAGGGAGGCATATGGTATAAATACCATAGCACTTCCCCCCAAAAAGACAAGTCTTCAAATTTATTAATGCAAGAAACTATTGAGTGGAGGCGAAATATATTTGTGAGCAAGCAAAGGACAAAGGCTATAGTTTTTATGTGCCCCCAAAATTTGTGGAAGTCAAAGCGATTAAGGTGGAAAGGCTAAACACCAACCAACGGTTGGGCTAGCGGTGAATTCGAGGTGTGTGAAGAGCTTGGAACGTAGAGGTGCCACGTTCGATTCCCACCGACGATGTGGGACAAAGCCATTTTGGCTTTTCGTAGGCAAGGAGGAGTCAAAGCGCCCTAGGCGCCTTTGACTCCCACATGAGCACTTAGCTCATGCGAAAAGGGAGCCACGGTTAAGGCACTACAGACACTTCGACCAGGGATCGAATCCCGCGGAGAGCGCGCAAGGAGGTATTTAAATTTTTAATTAAATTTTGCATTAACTAAGGTCGTTGGTGGCGCTCAAAGCGCATAGTTTATTTTTGCGCTTGGACTATAGTGTGAAGAGGAAAATTATTAGCACGTGGGTCATTTGGATTTTGTTAAAGTGCTTAGGGAGTTAAAAGGGTAAGGTAATTAATTTTTACCTTAGAGAAAGTGAAAAATATTTTATTGAAGGTTAAAAATATATTGCATTGTTTTATAAAGTTAATTATTTGAAAAATGCAATATTGAGTAGGGAGACAAGTAGTTTTTGGATTGTTTCATGCATTAAATTTTTGAAAGGGGTTATTGTGAAATTGAATGGGTGAAGTCTTTATTTTATAGAGTTGGAGATTATAAGGTGTATTTGAGAATTAATAATTTGTGTATGGTGAAATATTTGAAGGAAGTAATTGAGGATAGATTTTTGATATCTAACCATTAAGATTGGAAAAAAGGTTGATTGTGTTGAGACAGGTTTTGAGGTCATTTCTCCATAAAAAAAAATGTATGGGTATATCTTCCTTGTGAGTGAAATATTGTTGGGTTGAGTGTTATGAATGCTAAGTTGGAGTGAAAAGATTTATTTGATAAGCATTGTTGAGTAAGATTTCATATGTTTGATTGGTGAATGTTTGTGAGAATATTTGAGTGAGAAATTGAGAACCATATTGAACTAGGGTTTGTGAAAGATCATGAGTATCATTGTTATGTGAGGTTTTTTTATAAGCATTGTTGGAAATATTTGAGTAAACCTTCATGTGCATGATTAGGGTTTGTGAGTATCATTGTTATGTGAATTTGGAATCATCTTGAGTCAAGGTTGAGTTCCATAGTGTGAGTTGTTGAAAGCATTGTGAAACACTTGTTTAGGGTTTATAAGCAAGTTGTGTTTTAGAGTTATTTTTTAAGTGGAGTTGATTGAGCATAATTGATTGAGAGTGTTGGAGTGATAGTTCAAGTTTTGTGAAACAAATTGTTCTTTATTCTTAATTGATTTGAAGAGAGTTTGGAAGTGATTGAGTGTTGTGTGAGAGTGAAATATATTGAGTCTCTAACCATTCTCCATATGTTTCTGTGGTTAAACAAGAGAGTTTGAAAGTGATTAAGTATTATTGTGAGTGTGAAACATATTGAGTCTCTAACCATTCTATATATGTTTCTATGAGATTAAAAAAATATTCTGTGTGAAACTTGTTTGTGAAATTGAAGAGGTTTTTTGTAATATATTGAGTTGAATTGAGTAAGGTTTTGTGGAAGCTTACAATGCATATTTGAGGTAAGTCTTGGTGAAGATTTGTTGAGCATATTGGATAAGTTCTAGTGAGGACTTGTTGAGCAGATTTGAGGTAAGTCTTGGTGAAGACTTGTTGAGCATATTGGACAAGTTATAGTGAATATTTGTTGAGCATATTTGAGGTAAGTCTTGGTGAAGACTTTTTGAGCAGATTGGACAAGTTATAGTGAGGACTTATTGAGCAAATTTGAGGTAAGTCTTGGTGAAGACTTGTTGAGTAGATTGGACAAGTTCTAGCGAGGAATTTTTGAGTAGATTTGAGGTAAGTCTTGGTGAATACTTGTTGAGCAGATTGAACAAGTTCTAGTGAGGATTTATTGAGAAGATTTGAGGCAAGTCTTGGTGAAGACTTTTTGAGTAGATTGGAAAAGTTCTAGTGAGGACTTGTTGAGAATATTTAAGGTAAGTCTTGGTGAATAATTTTTGAGCAGATTGGACAAGTTTTAGTGAGGACTTGTTGAGAAAATTTGAGGTAAGTCTTGGTGAAGACTTGTTGAGCATATTGGACAAGTTATAGTGAGGACTTGTTGGATATATTTGAGGCAAGTCTTTGAGAAGAATTGAAGAGCAGAGTTGATTGATTGATTTTATTCAAACCTTGAGTTAAGGTTTGGGGCATATCTAGCAGAGTTGATTTGTGATTGAGTCAAGATTTGTGTTAAGGCTTGAAGATAGATTTGAGGATAGAGTTTGGTGCAAATTTGAGGATTGGTTTATGCCAGACCAAAGATAGATATTGAGTATATTTGTGCTAGACCAAAGGACTATGTTTAGTGCATATTTGGGACAAATATTAAGAAGATTTGTGCTAGACTAAAGGACTGTGTTGAGATAAAGCTGAGCAATATTTGGAGGTGATAGAGCAAAGGATAGTAATATCCAATGGATAGAGATCCATCAACCAAGGTAGTGAGGATAGAGGTATTATGAGTGAGGATAGGATTCTTCAGTGGAGAGAGATCCACAAGCCAAAGTAGTGGAGGAAGTAGTCTTCTAGAGGATCACCAACCAGAGCAGAGGATAAGGAGTTATCCTATGGATAGATATCCACGAGCTAGCTGAGGGGATTGGTGTATCCTGTGGATAGATATCCATAAAATTGATTAGGGGATTGGTGTCTCCTTTGGACAAAGGTCCATAAACATTGTAATAGGGAAAATATTCCCAAGATATTTGTTTAGAAAATTTTAGTGAAATATTTTCTTCCGGAGTAGCCCACATTGGGTGAACCACATTAAATTGGTGTCTCTATTGTGTGTGGTGATTTGTGCATTGATTTTATTACTATTGTTGAAATTGCATTGATATATTGGATAATATTGTTTGAGTAAAGAAAATTAAAAAGTGGTCTTATATTGTTCACTCTGCCTCTCAGTATAAGCTTGTGTTCTTCAATTGGTATTAGAGTAGGTTCCTTCAAAAAGGGTCTAACAACTTGAAATAATATCTTACAAGAACACACATGGCAAAGAATGGCAAAAGCAGAACCATGAGACCTAAAAAGAAAATAACACACACAGTCATGAAAGAAAAGAAAGATGAATTTGATTTTGTTTTCAAAGAGATTGTTTCTCTAAGAGGAGAAGTGGAAATAGATTCAAGAGATGAATCAACCAGTAGAGAAGAGACTAAATTGATAAAATTTTGTACAAAATGTGGGAAGATAGGTCATCATGCATCTTATTATCCACAATATGGTGAAGAACGTATTGTTTATGGTCAACTTAGTCATGATGTAGGTTATTTCAATGGGTTTAGTAGTAGTGAAGATGAAATAGAACTCAAAGATAATAGGGATAGTAAAAATAGGTATGAAGAAGAAATTATACTTTCTACAATAGAAGAAAAAGGAGATGCTCCTATTGAAGAAAAGAAAGAAGAGAAAAATTTAGAAAAAGAAAAGAAGGAAGCCACTCTTAAGGAAATTGTTGAGTTGAAAAGGAAAAACTTAGAATTAAAGACTCAAATACAAGAGGATGAGAAATGTAAGACAAAGCTTCTACAAGATCTCTTTGAATTGAAAGATAAGGTTGAAAAGGTAGGGAGAGTTGAAAGGTATGGTTGAACAATCAAAGGTAAATGAGCTGGAGTGTGAAAGACTTTTTGTTGATCTTGAAGAATTAAAAAGGGAGAACTTAAGATTAAGGGTTCAAGCTCAAGAATATTAGAAAGAAAAAGTAAAGTTTCTACAAGAGCTCACTAAATTCAAAATTAATGTTGAAGATGCTAAAAAAATGGAAGGTGTATCGTTCCAAATTTTTTGCACCCTTACCTTCAGGCTAAAGGATCCGTGCCCGAAATGGGGATGCGAGAAGGATGAGACGGTACCTCAGACTGAGAGGCCCTTTGAAGGTCATGCATCTTAGGGGAGGGGTATTAAGATGATTTTTCGACGGATGGTGGGGTTCACCAGGAAACATTTAGTGGCAGTTTCCACGCCTAGGTTGGGAATGAGTTTAATGTGTTCAATTTTAGCTTTAATCATCCAAGTCCTAGGTTTGGCCAAACGAATCTAAGTTGTTCTATATGAAAATGCAGATTTAAATGAAGATAGAAAATAGATTTAAATAGAAAACACAGAGAATAAATTAAGTGAAGAAATCCATACCTGGTTTCGGATGTCTGATGGAGGTTCTAATTTTTGAAGCAGTCAAGATCGTCTTGAATTTGATAGGATCATCTCCTATCTGACAGGATCGTCTGAGATCTGATGAATTCGTCAAATGAATTTGTCAGAGACATGCAATTAGAGAAATGGACACAGAATACAGAAAATGCAGCTATGTTGATAAAGAAAAATGATGTGAAATAACAAAATGATGTTAATAAGATAATCCCAAATAGAAATGCAAGTAGATTATCATGCTTTAATAGCTAATCATGATTTTATTATGTACTTAAGCTATATGGGTGAACTCCAAGATGAAGAATAACATAAAATAACAATAAACTAATCTAAATGCACAATGAAATAGCAGACGAGAAGAGAAAAATGCAAACTTTGGGCAGTAATTGCCCCCAATGTTGACTGCAGTCAAAATCTTCTCGAATTGGGACATGATTATCTGAGATTTGTACAGGATTGTCTATGACGATCTGAGCTTGCTTCGGTTGAAAAAGGACAAAGTTCCTGCAAGAAAATCTAAAAAGCACAAATGCAGATAATGATCCGGGGTATTATAATGCACGCAAAGATCAAATTACAGGGAAATTCAACCAGGGGGATGTCAAGGGGGGTCCTAAGGTTTAAGAAGGCTTAGGAGGGAGGTTAGGAGGTTGGAGATCATCCTAATATAGAAGATCTCCAATGGGGGAGGTCCCTAACGATGCAAACACGCTTCTGCCCAGATTAGAGACGTCGTTGAAATAGAGGCTAATTATGAAAATTTAGTTTTGGGATGAAATCGTCTGGACGTTCTTCTCTAGACGAATTCATCCGATTTGAGGCGATATCGTCTAATCGGTGATGATATCATCCAACGGTCAAAACAAACTCTAAAAATGGTGCAAAAAATGAGGAAATAGGTAGCAGGCGGTTTTGGAGCGGTTTGGGGTTAAAATTCAAATTTGAATTATTACTAAGGTAATTTTAATTATTTACTAAGTTTTACTGCACCAATTTTAGGGTGCTACATTTTGCCCCCTCTTTAGCGAATTTTCCAAAGAAAATGCGTTAAAGATGAGTTCTTCTCGATCTATGAGAAAGCAAAAATTATTTCCATTTTTAGGCGACGATTCTAGGTCGAATCGTACGACAACTTACTATGGTGCCCCCTCCGTGTTTTTACCCAAATTGAACGTTTGAGGTAAAAATGTGGAAAAACAAAATTTAAAATGTTTTTAATTGTTTTTGAATAAAATTAAGAAAAATAGGGTAAAACCCTAATTCATTGTTCTTGTTCATTTCTTTGGTTTCTAGAGCTCTGCAGACAAGATGGTCGAGACAGCGCACAGATCGACAGAGGTCCGACGCGGGCTACGAGTAAGGGTCCAAAATTAATTTAGAATGCTTTAGTTTTGAATTGCATGCTTTTTAGATTAATTTTAAATGATTTTTGATCATCGTGGCCATTTTTGGGCCGTCAATGTCATCGAGATGAAATCGTCTCAATTTCGTCAAAATCGTCTCGATATCGCCGATTTCGTCCAAGGGCAAAATTAGCGATATGGAGACGATTTCGTCCAATAAGG